>CM022303.1:706204306-707702771 GCA_011799875.1 Thinopyrum elongatum | reverse complement strand
GCACGATCCGAGCGCTCTGACGGTCAGCGGGTGGCATATCTATGCCCACGGTCTTGCCGTCGCAAAGGGCCTGGCCCATGGACTTTGCACACTCACATCTCACGCCCTACGCCACGGTCATCGATCATGGCTCATAACCGTTTCTGTGTTGCCGTAGCTATTGCCGCGCATTGCCGTAGCATAGATTATAATAATATTTTAATATTTTATTTTATTCTCTCTTTTCTTTTTATTTTTCCAAAAACTAAAAAAAAATTTGATTAACTAAATTGCACTTGTGACATAAAACATTATCTCGATTATATCTATATCTATTGCCCCCCCCACGGGCCTTGCTTTCCGTCAGGTCACGGAGAGTGGGAGACGGGACAAGGTCACCCGGGGCGTAGCAATGACTCTAGGTTATTGCGTGTGGGCCCCTCCTACTGTGGAAAGCGTGGTGGCAGCGCATGCCACCGCATGACGGCCTCGGTGTGCCCCCCCTCACGGCGTCGTTGTCGCCTGTCCCGGAGGGGGTTGGGGTGGAAAAGCGGCCCCGTCGGGCGACACGGAGGGGAATCTTGGGTAGTGGGGGGGGTTGGGCCGGACGGTGTTGGAGGTTGTAGCTATGGCGCTGGGCACATAACAATCCACGTGGAAAGGTCCACGGTCAAACCCCGTCACTGCGAAGTAAAAGGCTAGAATCCGGCGGTCGTTTGGGGTCGGGTTAGAACGGGACGGGGGGGGGTCACCTGGGGGTGGGGGTAGCAATGCCCCAGGTGTTTGTCGTTTGGGCCCTTCTACGCTGTGGAGCGTGGTGGGCAGGTGCAGGCACCCGAACTCGGCTTCCGGGTGTGTTCCCCCCCTCACGGTCGTGCTGCTTCGCGCTGTCCCGGAGGGGGGAAACGGCCCGTCGGGCCACAACGGAGGAGATCTTGTTATTCACAACATAAATGTGGCCTTCTCTAAACAAAAAAACATACCCAATGTGTAAACGATTCCCCCTCCGGACGTCGCTGCCGCCGTGTCACGGAGGAGGAGAAACGGTCGAACACGGAGGGGATCTGTTAGAGGTGGGAATCGGGGTGTAGCTATGCCACCGAAACATGCAATGGGTCGTGATGCATGTGTGAAAGTGTCGTGCATGTGTAGACGTCCGTCTTGGGGCTCCGTGGTGTGGCCCCTCCACGGAAGGCAGTGCCGCCGTCACTTGAGGGGGGGATGGTGCGGGTGCGGTGGAACCGGAGGGAATCAGTGTTGGGTGGGGTCCAGACCGTGTGCGAGAGATGCTATGGGCTGACCTATTGCAACCAGGTGGAAGAGTCCACGGTCAAACCGTCCGGCGAAGTCAAAGGGTAGATCTAATGGTACTGGATTCGGGGTGGCCTTCGGGGGTGTAGCTATGCCACCGAAACCATCGGGGTCGTGATGCATGGGTGAGAAAGTGTTGTGGCATGTAGACGCCGTCTTGGGCTCCGTGGTGTGGCCCCCCTCCACGGAGGCAGTGCCGCCGTCACTTGGAGGGGGGATGGTGCGGGTGCGGTGGAACGGAGGGAATCTAGTGTTGGGTTGGGTCAAGACCGTGTTCGACGATGTTGCTATGGGCTGACCTATTGCAACCAGGTGGAAGAGTCCACGGTCAGAGCCCGTCCCGAAAGTCAAAGGTCGAGATCTAACTTGGTTAACTGGGATTCGGCGTGGCCTTCGGGTGTAGCTATGCCACCGAAACATCGCACGGGTCTTGATGCATGTGTGAAAGTGTTGTGGCATGTGTAGACGCCCGTCTTGGGGCTCCGTGTGTGGACCCCTCCACGGAAGGCAGTGCCGCCGTCACTGGAGGGGGGATGGTGTCGGTGGCGTGGAACCGGAGGGAATCTAGTGTTGGGTTGGGTCCAGACCGTGTTCGGGGATGTTGCTATGGGCTGACCTATCGCAACAAGGTGGAAGATTCCACCGTCAAGCCCGTCCGGCGAAAGTCAAAGGGCTAGATCTACTGGTCAATTGGGATTCGGGGTGGCCTTCCAGGTGTAGCTATGCCACCGAAACATGCAGGGTCCCGTGCATGTGTGAAAGTGTTCTGGCATGCGTAGACGCCCGTCTTGGGGCTCCGTGGTGTGGCCCCCCCTCCACGGAAGGCAGTGCCACCGTCACTTGGAGGGGGGATGGTGCGGGTGCGGTGGAACCGGAGGGAATGTAGTGTTGGGTTGGGTCCAGACCGTGTTCGGGGATGTTGCTATGGGCTGACCTATCGCAACTAGGTGGAGAGTCCACCAGTCAAAGCCCGTCCGACGAAAGTCAAAGGGCTAGTCTACGGTCAACTTAGTTCGGGGGTGCCTTCCGGTGTAGCTATGCCACCGAAACATCGCACGGGTCCCGATGCATGTGTGAAAGTGTTCTGGCATGTGTAGACGCCCGTCTTGGGGCTCTGTGGTGTGGCCCCCCTACACGGAAGGCAGTGCCGCCGTCACTTGGAGGTGGGATGGTGCAGGTGCGGTGGAACCGAGGGAATCTAGTGTTGGGTTCGTCCAGTCCGTTGTTCGGGGATGTTGCTATGGGCTGACCTATCGCAACCAGGTGGAAGAGTCCACCGGTCAAAGCCCGTCCGGCGAAAGTCAAAGGGCTAGATCTACTGGTCACTGGGATTCGGGGTGGCCTTCCGGGTGTAGCTATGCCATCGAAACATTGCACGGGTCCCGATGCATGTGTGAAAGTGTTCTGGCATGCGTAGACGCCCGTCTTGGGCTCCGTGGTGTGGCCCCCTCTCCACGGAAGGCAGTGCCGCATCACTTGGAGGGCGGATGGTGCGGGTGCGGTGGAACCGGGGCTAGTGTTGGTTGGGTCCAGCCGCGTTCGGGATGTTGCTATGGCTGACCTATCGCACCCAGGTAAGAGTCCACCGGTCAAAGCCCGTCCGGCGAAAGTCAAAGGGCTAGATCTACTGGTTACAGGGATTCGGGGTGGCTCGGGGTGTAGCTATGCCACCGAAACATCGCACGGGTCGTGATGCATGTTGTGAAATGTGTTGTGGCAGGCGTAGACGCCTTTCTTGGGGCTCTGTGGTGTGGCCCCCCCTCCACGGAAGGCCTGCCGCCGTCACTTGGAGGGGGGATGGTGGTGCGGGTGCTTGGAACCGGAGGGAATCTAGTGTTGGGTTGGGTCCAGACCGTGTTCGGGGATGTTGCTATGGCTGACCTATCGCAACCGTGGGAGGTCCACCGGTCAAAGCCCGTCCGGCGAAAGTCAATGGCTAGATCTCTGGTTAAACTGGGATTCGGGGTGGCCTTCGGGTGTAGCTATGCCACCGAACATCGCACGGGTCATGATGCATGTGTGAAAGTGTTGTGGCATGCGTAGACGCCCGTCTTGGGGCTCCGTGGTGTGGCCCCCCCCTCCACGGAAGGCAGTGCCGCCGTCACTTGGAGGGGGGATGGTGCAGTGTGGAACCGGAGGAATCTAGTGTGGGTTGGGTCCAGACCGTATTTGGGGATGTTGCTATGGCTGACCTATCGCAACCAGGTGGAAGAGTCCACCGGTCAAAGCCCGTCCGGCAAAATCAAAGGCTAGATCTACTGGTCAACTGAGATTCGGGGTGCCTTCGGGTGTAGCTATGCCACACGAACATCGCACGGGTCTGATGCATGTGTGAAAGTGTTCTGGCATGCGTAGACGCGTCTTGGGGTCCGTGGTGTGGCCCCCCTCCAGGGCTAGATCCGGTGGTCGTATTGTGTAGCGTTCGACGGGACGGGGTCCTGGGGGGTAGCAATGCCGCCAGGTGTCGTGGTGGGCCCTCCAACGCTTGTGGAAGCGTGGTGGCAGGTGCAGGCGCCCGGCACGCTGCTCGGGGTGTGCCCCCCTCACGGGCATCGCTGCCGGCCGCGACGGGCATCGCACCGGGTCCCTTACACACTGTAACTACTAAAAAACATAAAAAATAATAATTGAATTTATAAAAACAACCGGCATCCCTCATGGAAAACAGCTATCACCGTGAAACCTTCTGTGCCCGGCACCGGGCCGGCTGCGCGGGCACTGAAAGTTCACGGTAATTGCCGTTTTTCATAGAAGTCTAATGAAAACCGGAGCTTATAACGTATGGTTAGTGAACTATTTAAACATGTCAAATTGCTGTCCTTAGGCGGGTGGGACTATTTTTCAAAAAAAGTGGTTGCCATCTATGCCTACGGCCTTGCCGTCGGCATAGGCCTCCTATCTATGCGACGGCCTGGCCGTCGGCATATGCCTCTTATCACTCGCGCCCTGTCCCTGGCAGTGGGGACCAAACCTATGCCGCGGCATGGCGTCGGCATAGGGCCACCCTTATCTACTCTGAGCCACCCGTGGCCACTCATTCATCTGGCCCTCCTCAACCCCTCCTCCTCCTACTCCCGCACCCCGACCCAACGCGCGCCGCCTCCCGACCCCGACCCCCACCCTTGCCACCGCCGCCACCATCCCGACCCTCCCACCCCTCGCTCTAGTCCCCCGCCTCCGCCCTATCCCGTACCCACGTCCGCCTCCACCAACGCTGCCCCGCCTCCGCCCCCCTCCACCCAATCCACCCCGCTGCGCGCTCCACCGCACCCGCCCGGCCCGCCTCGGTCCTCCGCGACCCCGCCGTCCCTGCGTCGACGCCCCCGGCCTCCTGGCCCAACCGCCTGAGCGTGGCACCCGTCGCCGGAGCCTAGCTGGCCACGCCCCCTGCCCCGACCCGACACCCCCTCCGCGGCCGTCGTGTTGGTGCTGCTCTGGCCGCCGTCCTGCCCCGACCCTACCCCCTCGCCGCTCCCTTACTGCCCCCCCTCGGTGAGCTCCCCCCCACCCTGCCGCTCCCCCCCCCCCCCCCCCCCCGCTGCTGCTGCCGCTGCTGTTTTCTTCTTCTTTTGCTACTGTTTTTGTAGTTAGGTAGTTGTATAATAGATAGATTTAGATAAATAGATGAATGGATGGATAGATAGTTAGATAATAGATTTTTTGTATGTTTTTTTTCTTCTTCTTCTTGCTACTGTTTTAGGTGGATGGATGTTGGATAAATTTTTGTTAGATGGATGCATGGATTTGTTGTTAAATCATAGATGGTGGATGGATGGAATGTCGTGAATTTTTTTGAACTTTGTTTGTCATAAATTTAATGTTAGGTCATGTTGATGAATGGATGTTGGTCAAGTTAATGATAGATGAATGGATGGATGGTTGGACAAAATTTTGACACTTGACTGAGATGTGATGATCTTGCATTTTTTTTATACTCATAATGATCTTGCTAAAATAATTGAAGACAAAATTTTGAGACTTACTAAGATGTGATGATCTTGCTAAAAAAAATTGATACTCAGGATGATCTTGCTAAAAGAATAGAAGACAAAAGTTTGACACTTACTGAGATGTGATGATCTAAGTTGTTCTTTCGGTGGAATTTGTAGGCTTTGTGGTGTTGCATTTCATCGGAGTGACCGTCGTCCACGCGTTGGTCCTCGCATCCCGCTGTTGTGCGACTCCTTCCCCTCAACCGAGGGTGAGCTACAGGTCCATCTCCTACATTTTTTCATGTCACTAATTTCATTCTCAAGTCAAGTCGCGTAACCTAGGCGCTCCCGTCCAAAGGGTTGCAATCGATAAATATGCATTCAATTGCATATTTATCACCGCACTCTTTCGGATTGTCCAGCGTTTTCCACGGATAGCCCGAGGATGTGTAGATTGGGTATGTTCTCCATGTTCTACCCACCCGTTCCGAGACAGGATTTTGCGGCGCCTCCCCATTGTTCTCCGGAGCAATTCTCTCGGCTATTTGCAGACTTGTATCGAGAACGCGGGGAGGTGCTGCCGAAATTTTGTCTCAGACGGGGTAGAATGGAGAACGTACTCATCTCACATCCTCGGGTGGGATTAGGACCCATCTTTACCTATTAGAGATGTAGGTGGATTCAACGCGGTAGAAAATGAAAATTTGATGTGATTAATTTAAGTGAATCCTTAATTATGTTGTGTGGCTTGCAAAAAAGCAGAGGATGGCAGATATCATGGTGTACAGTGGTTTTATCCGTCGGAATTGAGTAACATCAGAGTGGATCGCGAAAACCGATGTGTATTTGAAGGAGATATTCCGTCGTCCAATGAGAATTATCCCACATGCCCCTGTGCGAGATGTGCCAGACATCACCGTAGAAATCAGAAGGACATGACTGAGCACCTTCGACGCACGGATATATGCCAAACTTTGACATGCCGCCGATAAACATAGCCGAGCAGGACCGTGGTAGAGAGGAGGTGATGCGACAACGCATCGATGGATATGAGGACGACGGGGTCAGGGACATGCTAGATGATGTCTTGTTGCAGAAACAGCAATGCGACACCTTCAGAGAATGAACCAGAGGAGTTCGGAGGCAACCGCAAAGGCCTTCTTGGAGGCTTGGCCTCGTCGAAGAAACCTTTTATGCGGGTGCGAAAATATCTCAGCTGGATGCCATCCGCAACTAATTGCAGTCAAGGCTGAGTACGGCTGTAGCCAGAAATCTTCAAAGCATTCCTGGGAGTATGGGCTAACAGCCTCCCTGAGGGTCATGAAACTGCCAAAAAGCATGTACGCTACAAAGAAAATCATGAAGGCACTCTCTATGGATTATGAGAAAATAGATGTTTGCCCGAAGAATTGCCTTTTGTTTAGGCATGAGTATGCAGATGACAAGTACTGTAGGGAGTGCGGTTCGTCTCGGTACATTGAGGTGGTCGGTGAGGATGGTGAGAAAAAGCAGCTAGCCATCCCCGTTAAGGTTTCTTCGGTATCTCCATTTCATAGAAAGACTGCAGCGCCTTTTCATCACGAGGAGTCTGCCAAAATGATGAAGTGGCACAAGGAAGGTATAAGTACCAATCCAAATAAAATCGTACTCCATCGGAAGGCGAAGCATGGAAGTCGTTCGATGAAGAATACCCCGAGGAAGCAGCCGAGGCTGGGATGTCAGAATAGCCATATCAGTGATGGGTTCAATCCATATGGTTGTCGTCCAATCCTACAGTGCTGGCCCGTGTTTGTAATTCCCTCAATCTCCCTCCCGGTGCCCTAATCAACGCAAACCATGTTCTGTCGCTCATTATTCCGGGGCCTGAATACCCGGGGAAGCAATTGGGTGTGTTTATGCAACCGCTGGTGGATGATTTGCACCATTCTTGTTACTTTCCGAGGTTGACTACGACCGGGATCTGCAGAGAAATTTCTTGTGAAAATTTGGTTGCACTATTGCATACATACTTTCCCGGCTATGCTCTTTCTGCGGATGGTGTACAATGGAAAGATGCCATGCCCAGTGTGCATGCAGGCTCTGTGAATGATTTGGCTGAGTAAGGGGGCAAGTATGTAGCCTTTACCTGCATCGACAGTTCCTCCTCCAGACCATCCAGACAGGGAGACAAGAAGAACTTCACGAAAGGCAGGGTTGTCATGAAGTAACCGAATTCCAACATTTTCGGGGCAGATGTTTCTTGCTCAGCTAAAAGCTCTCAAGCCTAAGTCAAAGGCAAAGGCAAAGCCAAAGCCAAAGGCTTCGAGGGTATGGTGAGACGCACAACTGACTCACATTACCCCCTTCTCGCAGCTTCCCTATTTCAAGGACCTCAAACTTCTTAAAACATAGATGTGATGCAACACCGAAAGAATGTGGCAGAGTCCCTTTTTCGCACGATCCTCACATTCGTGATAAGACGAAGGATGACGTTAAAGCTAGAGCCGATCAACAGAGATTGTGATAGACCACGTCTAAACATGAAGCCCCCCACAGCGGTCGAAAAACTGGTTCAAGCCAGATGCTGACTTTGTCCTAAAACAACCAAAAAAAGGAAATACTTATCTGGCTGAAACACATTTTGAAGTTCACCGATGGTTATGCACGAATATAAGTAAGGGAGTCAATCTTTCAACGGCAAAGTGACCGGCCTGAAGAGTCATGACTACCATGTATGGATTGAGCGGATAATTGCCGGTGATGGTTCGAGGCTATGTCCCCGAGCATGTCTGCAAGTGCTTGCCGAGCTAACCCATTTCTTCCGCACCTCTTGCTAAAGAAGTAAGTAAAGACGTGATTGAAAAATTGCATAAGAAGGCACCGGAGTTGATAGTCAAGCTAGAGAAGATCTTCCACCGCTTCTTTACTCCGATGACACATCTCATTCTGCACCTCGCGAACGAGGTATTGTTGGGGGGGCCTGTGCAGAATCGCTGGCAGTACGCCCTGAGAGACAGAACAAGCATCTCCGACAGAAATGTGGAAACAAAGCTAAGATGTAAGCTTCCATGCTGAGGCAGTTATCCTAGAGGAGGTGTCAGACCTCAGGCATCATACTATCCAACCCGTTCCCCATCTGCATAACAAGGGCCTCGATACATATAGAAGATCCAAGTATCAACCCAGGCTCCATCTATTCAACGTACAAGGTGGGAGGGCTGGGGCCTCGAAATCTTATAACATGCCACGACAAGAGTGGAGGACCTCATGTTCTATATCTTGCACAACATCAAGGAAGTTGAGGAAGTGTGGATGAGGTAATACCACTACACCATTCCTTTTGTCTTCCACATCATCATCATGTTCTATGTTCACTTAGTCCCGGTCTAAACCGCGTTTTCTTCTTTTAGTGATTTCGTTCAAGGAATGGACGGGAATGAATCCTCCTACTGAGGCGGAGGCACTTACTCTTCTCCATCATGGAAACCCTGGACGTAAAAATTTTGTTGCTTGGTTCATGGAAAAAGTAATTTTCCACATTCCCCTATAAAATACCTACTTCAACATTTTTAGTTAACCGAACTAATGCACCCACAATTTCAATTATACTTGTAGGGAAAAGATCCGAACATATCTATGGATGATGAATTGAGATGGGTTTCCATGGTTTTGACCCTGCCGCCATGACATGTAAAAAGTATGATGTGAATGGGTATCGCTTCCATACAGAGGAGCACCAGAACAGCTGGCCTGATCCCAAACTATAAATACCGGAGTGTACACCCCCTGTCAAAATTCAGTAGACTACTACGGAAGGGTACAAATATTAACGAGATAAATTCCGCAAGGGGCGCGAGACCCTAAGTCTGCCTGTGTTCAAATGCCGATGGTTCGATCCGCGGGAGGGGGTAAAAATAACGCCTTACATTGGTTTGGTCGAGTTAAAACCATCAACCGTCTATGCCGGAGCCGATCTCTTCATTGTGGCTACCCAAGCTACACAAGTTTATTATCGCCTTACCCATGCCAGAAAGAGTACCTAAAGGGTTGGGAAGTTGTGTTCAAGGTGTCGCCACATGGTAAGCTACCGGACCCGAATGAAGACGATTACTACAACATTAACCCCACGACATACGAGGGAGTGTTCTATCAAGAGCAACCTGAGATGATGATGTGGTTAGAAATGATGACGCTAGACCATTGGGTGATGATGATTGGATCCAAACGACGATGATGCACGGAATGATGGTGAGACCATGTCAATGAAAATGACATACTTATGCTAGAAAAGTTAAACAAAGACGTTGACGACGAGGAAGAGCCTCCACCTCCGTCAACACGAAGATATATGATTGATAGTGATGATGAGACCGACCGAGAAAGAGGTTACAACAGTGACGATTCATATGGGTTCTAGCAGATGTACGTTTCAAGTCTTTTTTTTCTATGTTTGGAATATGCCTTTTTATGCTTTTTATTATGTGTTTATTATTCCTTATTATTATGCCTTTTCCTTCATTTTATTAATGTACTAATTGCTTTTCTTTTCAATGCAGGTTCGTGGAACATGGGCAAGGGGAAGGCCGACGCGTGGGTTTCCTACGCAAGGTCGTCGGCCTGCCTAGTCGGAGTGGTCGAGCACGTAATCCTCCCCCCCGGCTACTTGACGATGACTCCTCACAGGGAGGTCGAGGAGAGTGCCCCTAGAGAGGAGGGGCGGGGGAGAGCCCTAGAGGGCGAGGTGGTGGGGGGAGAGCCACTACAGGGGTCGCGGCCAAAAGAGCGCACCCTCACCGACTTAGGGGTGTTGTCTTCGAGGCCCCTCCTCTAGTGAGGTACCCTCCTCTAGGAGGTACCCTCTGACGAGGAGGAGGAGGAGGTTCGGGATGGGGCCGAGGAGTGAGGAGAGGAGGTTGGAGGGGAGGAGGAGGAGGGGAGGAGGAGGCGAGGAGGAGGGTGGTGCGGGGTGATGGTGGGTGCGGCGGAGGGTGTTGGCAACAAGGTTGGCTGCGTGGTAACGCAAACCAACTAATCCTGCTACGATCTCAGAGAGATGTCTCATGAGCCCAACGAAGAGTAAGTGCCACTTTATAAGAATTTCATTCTTTTGCTTGTCACATGCTCATTCCGGTAGTTATTTATTTTGCTTGTCACATGCTAATATTTCATTCTTTTGCAGCAACTGGATTTATCCTACAGGGGCCCGTATTCCCAACGCCTCATCACCCGTCTTGCTGAAGTTACACTGGCCGGGCTGTACTGTTCGGATCCAGTCAGGCACCCGGACCGTCGGGTTTTGGCCACGAGCTGGGACCATTGGGAAGCGCCCTCCACCGGACCATGAGACCCATGCAAGGCCTGATCACAAACTTTCTGGGTGAGTTCTCTTTCAGAAGCACAAGTCCATTCTGGTTTCATGAATGATTTACTCATGGCTTCTTCCATTCTTTTTCATGCATGATTGTAGAAATTCTATCGAGTTCTCTCCGGAGCACCAGGCCAGAGCCGACCAGATCGTTGCTGCGCCAAGCCAAGAAGAAGGCCCGCCAGCTCCAGTATGAGGCGCGCTGGGTGGCCATTCGACATACTATCACGACGTTCTTGGTGTGAAGATGACCAAGGAAGAAGCGCGGAGGATGGGCATTACCTTGGAGAGGCACGAGTACTTGGCGGTAAGTATAAAAGATTTTTCATTCGATGTTTTGTTTCACCGTTTCGTGTTGCATGCCATTATGCTTTTATTATGTAGGTGTGTCCAAATTGGTGTTATGAAAAGACGAGTCCTGGGCAGCATTGTGGATCTTTGGTGTGATAAGGATGGAGCCTGGGCAGCTACGAGCATCAAAAACAAGGCTAACCACGAGGGAAGGAGGGAGTACATGCTCAGGGAAACCGAAACCACTTTCTCCACAAGACACTTAATGTATGACTAACCTCATTAAACTTCTTCTTCTTCTTCTTCTATTTACCGTCACTTTCTTATGTATGACTAACCTCTGTTTGTGCTGCAGGAGGAGAAACTGAAGCGGCCGCTCTCACCATGCAGGCGTGGGAGATCGCCCATACGCGGAAGGACTCCAAGCTGGCAGCCCAAGTACTACGGCAAGACCGCGCCAGAAGAAGCCTACTCCGAAGGGTATCTGAGGTTACATGCTGACCCACCTGACCCCATTGCGGCGGATCTGGACGAGAGGGTGGTGGTGGGCATGGGGCCCAAGGAGCCGGTCGAGAGGCGGTTCTGGATGCTGTGACACTCCTACTATCTCCTACACACAGCTCCGTCGATCGACCCGAGCCTGCAGCCAGCGCACGAAAACGCCCATGACCAGTGGCAGTCAACAATCCCTCTTTCAGGAGCGGCAATCTGTAAGTTATTTTCCCTTACATGGAGTACACACGCCAGGAGACCATGGCGTGGCACGAGAGCCTTTTTGCATTCCATGACAGAACAATCGCATGATGCAGCAACGCTCTTCAGGAAATGGCGCCGGCAGGTTCCTCAATTGCAACCAGCACATCTCCTCCACCACAACCAAGGCTGTCTACCTTTGAGGAGTTTCTGGCACAGAACCTGGCCCTCGCGTTAGTTCATCCCCAATCTATCACCCAAACCATATCATTTATTCAACACAGTCATATATCCCGTTAACATGTCTTTTCAACATCCAGGAACCGGTGGATCGTCTACCGTTGGTGGTGGTCTTCGCAGCACTCCCGAGTCATAGAGCCCGATCACTCCGATCCACGGAGGCGGAGGCGGAGGCGGAGGCGAGGCGGTGGCGCTACCGCTAGCAGTGACGACCTGGGCTTCGGCGGACTTGGCGGTGACGACCTCCGCGGTGCTCGACGTCCAGGCGCTTAAGCCTTGGGGGACTTGTGGCGGTCTTGTTGGTGATGATACTTATAGCTTGTGATGTACTTATTGTTGTTTGTGATATTCTATATGCTGGTGGTGATGATACTTATAGTTTATGGTTTGCGATGCTTCTTATGTTGTGTGATGATGCATTTGTTGTGTGATGCTGCTCCTTATTGTTATGTGATGCATATATTGCTGTATGATTCTTATATATGCTTCTATATATTCAAATGAATTGACTGAAAAGAAACAGGAAAAGAAAAAAAATAGACAGAAACTATGCCGACAGCCTAGCCGTCGGCATAGATATGGCGAGAGCTCCCGTGGCTGCCACGTGGCAGCTATGCTGACGGTCTAGCCGTCGGCATAGTTGTAAAGTACGCCGACGCTAGGCTGTCGGCATAGCAGCCACGTGGCAGTCATTGGTCATTCTTGGGGCAGGGCTATGCCGACGGCTGAGCCGTCAGCATAGATTTTAAAACTACGCCGACGGCTCAGCCGTCGGCATAACCCAGCCCTAGGAGTACAGCTGCGCGCCACGTGGCCCATATATGCCGACGGCCACAGCCGTCGGCATACATGTGCCACGTGTCCGCGCAGCTGTTGTTCTACTTGACGGCGGCCACCGTTAGGCGGGGTGTTGCCGACGGCCGAGGCCGTCGGCATAGATGTACGGACACCGTCGGGATAGGATCTATGCCGACGGCCTTTCTATGCTGACGGTCCTCCCAGGCTACGCCGACGGATATTGTTGCCGACGCCGTCGCATACGCTGTCCCGACGGGAATCAGGGCTATGCCGACGGCCATGGCCGTCGGCATAGGGGCGATTCTGGTAGTTTACAATTAGGTAGGCAAATAGATTGCGCCTCAAACGAGCTAGAAATAAATGACGTTGTACGTAGACGAATCTGCAGTGTACGGAAGCTGCAAAATATGCCGTCCAGATTTATTTTTCTCAGCAGAAATAATATTTACATGGGAATATTATTTGAGGCATTCCCTTGATTTTTTTTATGTTCTCAAAGGAAAAGAAAAAACGAGGAACGAAATCAAGCTTCCCTCGGAATTACTTCGGCCCAAAGCACAATTCTTCTTATTTTTTTAGGATATCACAAACATTTCTTCGCCGAAACAAAAATGGCTCCATTCAGTTATCTCGGGAGGGCTCCCAACTCTCTATCGATCTAGAAGAAAAAACAAGTCGCCATGTCTGCCTGCTCCGGCGGGGTGCGGTCCATCATGAGCGACGACGGCGATGAGCCCGCGTCGCCGCCTGCGAACTCCCCTGCTGGCGCGCCGCCGAACGGCGGCGATATCCTGTGGGAGATATCCTCCACCTACCCGCGCTGCCATCCACCCTCCCGCGCGTCTCCGTCGTCTGCAAGCGTGGCGCCGCTGGCCGCCGACCCGGACTTCCTCCTCCTTCCGCGACCGCCACCGGAAGGCCCCGCTCCTCGTCTCTTCTTAAGGAGTACGGCGGGTGGTCTCCTTCACCCCCGTCCTCCCCGCCCCGACCCGTTGCCCCGCCAGCGCCTCTCCATGCAGATCTCTACGGCGGCGCCACCGACTCTTACCCCTACCACGGCACGTCTCCTCAGGTGCCGCCACGGGCTCATCCTCGTCTCGACCACCTGCGTCCAGGCCCTCTGTGCGACGCCACCCGTCATGCTAATTTTATCTATTTTGGGCCAGCCCAATAGCAGTTTCAGAAATTCCTAATAAATCCTAGAGGCCCACGTAGCCCATTCGTGCAGGCAAGAGGTGGAACTAAAGTTTAGTCCCACATTGCTAGTTTAGAGGGAGTTGGACCTCTTTATAAGGGAGGTTCTTTCCCCACATGTATGAGGATGAGAACAAGAGGGACATCCACGCGCACCTCCTCCTCCCCGCCCTTCCGCCGCGGTTGCAGGAATGAGCCAAGCCGATGTCTAAATTTTTGCCATGCACGACGGGTATACGAAAGGTCGCGGGAGCTGAAACGTTTTTCTCGCCTCCTTTTCTCTTGCGCCTATAAAAGGGAGGTCGCCCTCTCAGAGAGACGCACCAGAACGACTTCCGGGACAGTAGGCCTCCGAAACCGCAGCTCTTTCAGTCCTGTAGGGAAGGGTGATAAGGTTTTTGGGGAGCACTCTGCGCGACTACTGACTCCTTCGTCACGGACACCCCGGACTCCAACGACTACTTCCCCGACGACACTTCTTCCCCAACGTGACAACCTCCTCGACGACATGGCTGGCGAGGATTTCGACCCAAGTCCAGTGCTTCTGCTGCTGCTGTCTCGTACGTGTTCTTGCTCTTTCTGTTAGAGTCCCTGCCACAGTTCCTTGTTCTAGTGTTTGCCCTAGATATGTTAGCTCTACTCATATATGCAACTTGCTATACTGTCTGCTCTAGATATGTTATTTTACAGTTCATATATAAAATGCATTTACCTTCTCTTTGTCAGATCGCATGACTTGTTTTTACTACTATATTAGTCATGCTATATCTAGTATTTCTGTTAATAAAATCATTCGGTAAATTGCTCATATTTCCGACAATCCAAAAACCTTATTATAGGCAATTTACCCCGAGTGGTTTTGCTGCTTCCATGAGACCTCCTATGTTTGAGGGTATCCACTATAAGAGGTGGCGCATTAGGACAGTCTTATGGTTTCAAACCATGAGTTGCTATGATGCCACTCTTGGCAAACCTGAAGGAGAGTATGATGCTCAAAGGCACAAGCTTTTCAGAAAATGGATACTCTGTTTAAGGCTACTCTCTTGAGTGTTCTTGTGAGAACATAGTGATGCTTATGCGTCAATTGATAATGGAAAAGATATGTGGGATGCCACTCGAGGCCAAGTTTGGGGTCCTCGATGCTGGCACTGAGCTGTACATCATGGAGCAATTCTATGATTATAGGATGACTGAAGAGCGCTCCGTGGTTGAGCAAGCTCATGAGATACAGTCATTTGCTAGAGAACTTAGCACTTCAATTGTATTCTACTACGCGGACAAGTTTGTTGCCGGAGGTATCATCACTAAGCTTCCTCCTTCGTGGAGGAACTTTGCTACCTTACTGAACATAAGAGGCAGAGTTTTCCGTTCCGGATCTCATTGGTACTCTTGATGTGGAAGAAAGGCGGAGAGCAAAGGACACACAAGTGCTCGAGGTATGAGGGAGGATCATAGTGCCAATCTGGTACAGACGAAAAACTTCCAGCCCACAAGTTCAAGAACAAGGCAATTTTGAAAAGCAAAGTTTGATGGGAAGAACAAGGCTGTACAGCACACGAACTCAAGAAGAAAATGACAACAAGAAAGGTGTTGTCATTTGTGTGGAGATCCTGATCATTGGGCTCCTAGTTGCCCTAATCGCTAAGACAAGCGTCATCTTGGTAAGGCGGCAAGACCGCTAATGTTGTCATTGAGACACTGCATGAAGGATGCTGGGTATGGTATATTTCCCACTATTCTTTCAGTATGTCATTCTCTTGATTGGTTAATTGACACGGGTCTAATGTGCATGTATGCGGTGATATTTCCATGTTTTCGTCTTATCAACACCGCAGGGACTTCCACACGTGCTGATGGGCAATAGTTCAAGTGCTTCTGTTCGTGGTGTTGGCATGGTCATCTGAAGTTTACTTCGGGGAAGATCGTGGCTGAAGACGTGCATTATGTCCCCTCCTCAATAAAAATCTTGTTAGCGGATCTCTCTGTGTAGATATGGCTACAAGCTTGTCTTTGAGTCGAATAAATTTGTATATCCAAGTTTGGAACCTTTGTTGGTAAAGGCTATGAGTCAAGAGGCCGTTTCGTTTATCCTTGTCAGACTTTTGCAATAAAGTTGTTAATCATGTTTGCAATAATAGTGAATCAAATGTGTGGCATTCACGTTCTTTGTCATGTTAACTTTGGTTGCATGTCACGATTAGCGAAGTTGAACTTAATCCCAGTTTCACACACCACTGTCAAGGGATCTAAGTGTCAAGTGTGTGTGCAAGTAAGCAACCTCGTAAGTCTCATACGCTGCGGAAACGAGAAATCTTGCACCACTAGAGCTCATACATCAGATCTTTGTGAAATGAATGGTGTGTTGACAAAGGTGGAAAGAAATATTTTATGACGTTAATTGATGACTCCACTAGATACTTGCCATGTGTATCTTCTGAAATCTAAGGATGAGGCTTTGAACTATTTCAAGATCTATAAAGGCTGAAGCGGAAAAACCAACTGATCGAAAGATCAGAGGCTTAGGTGTCGATCGTGGTGGAGAGTATTTCTCAAATGAATTTGATTCCTTTGTGTGCGAACATGGTATAATCCATGAGAGGACTCCTCCCTATTACCTCAGTCAAATGGGTGGCCGAAGAAAACGTACTCTAATGATTTTGTTAACGCCATGTTAGACACATCGTGTCTCTCACAGGCATGGTGGGGGGAGGCGATATTGACAGCATGTCATGTACTAAACCGAGTTCCCACAAAGAACAAAGAGATAACTCCATTCGAGGAATGGGAGAAGAAAAAGTTAAAGCTCTCTTATCTACGAACCTGGGGTTGTTTGGCGAAAGTCAATGTCCCAATTCCAAAAGCGCAAGCTTGGACCAAAGACTGTGGATTGGTGTTTCCTGGATATGCTTTTCATAGCATTGGTTTAGATTCTTGGTTGTAAAATCTGAGGTACCTGACATGCATGTCGGTTCGATCATGGAGTCGAATGATGCGACTTTCTTGAAGATATCTTTCCCATGAAGGATATGTCTACCTCATCTAATTAGGGATGCCTAGTTCATCGAATCAGGAACCAGTTCAATTACTGAACCTGCCATTTCGATGGAACCTTTGAAAATCCTGTGGGAGAGAACAATGAAGTTCCTACTAGGAGCAAGAGACAGAGGACTGCAAAGTCCTTGGTGGATGATGTTCTTGTGTATCTCATAGATGACACTCCCAGTTTCTTTCAGAGGCCTATGCATCTGAAGAGTCTGACCACTGGAAGGAAGCGGTCCGTAGTTGAGATGGATTCCATCTTGGCAAATGAAACTTGGAGATAACTAAGCATCCTTATGGGTGCAAACCTATAGGGTGCAAATGGGTATTCAAGAAGAACTTAGGCCTGATGGTACCATCGAAAAGTACGGGCATGGCTCGTGGCCAAGGGTTATACCCAAAAGGAAGGTGAAGACTTCTTTGATACCTACTCATCTGTGGCTCGACTGACCACTATTCGAGTTCTAACTTTCACTACTAGCTGCCTCACATGGTCTTCTCGTCCATCAAATGGATGTTAAGACTACTTTCCTAAATGGAGAGTTGGATGAGGAAATTTACATGGAACAACCAGATGGGTTTGTACTAGATGGTCAGGAAGGAAAAGTGTGCAAGTTGCTAAAAAGTCTTTGTATGGACTTAAGCAAGCACCCAAGCAGTGGCATGAAAAGTTTGAAAGACTTTAAACAGCTGCAGGCTTCGTGTAACGAAGCTGATAATGTGTTGTACTATCACCATGGTGGGGGCGAGGGTGTTATTCTTTGCTTGTATGTTGATGACATACTGATTTTCGAAACAAATCTGAATGTTATTAAGGAGGTCAAGGATTTCCTATCTCGTTATTTTGATATGAAGGATTTAGGACTCGCTGATGTCATTCTGAATATCAAGGTTGTTGAGAGACGATGATGGTGGGATTACTTGCTTCAATCTCACTATGTGGAAAAGATCTTGAGTCGATTTGGTTATAGTGACTGCAAGCCCTCTCCAACACAATATAATGCCAGTGTGTTGCTTCGAAGAATCAAAGAAATTGCTAAAGATCAATTGAAATATTCTCAGATTATTGGCTCGCTTATGTACTTGCCAGTGCTCACAGACCTGACATCTCTTTTGCTGCTGTTAGCAAACTGAGTCGGTTGTCTCAAAACCAGGAGATGTGCATTGGAAAACTCTAGAGAGAGTTTTGGCTTTATTGAAAGGCACTGCGAATTATGGAATTCACTACACTGGGTACACAAGGTACTGGAAGGGTATAGTGACTCAAACTGGATCTCAATGCTGATGAGATAAAGGCCACAAGCGGATATGTATTCACTCATGGAGGTGGCACTGTTTCTTGGAAGTCTTGCAAGCAGACCATCTTAACGAGGTCACACAATGGAAGCAGAACTCACACACTAGATACAGCTACGGTCGAAGCAGATTGGCTTCGTCGGCTCTTGAATGACTTGCCTATTGTTGAGACCTGTATCGGGTATCCTTATGAGCTGTGACAATCAAACTGTGATCACGAAAGTGAGTAGCTCAAAGGATAACATGAAGTCATCAAGACACGTTCAAAGAAGGTTAAAGTCTGTCAGAAAATTGAAAAACTCCAGAGTTATTGCATTGGATTATATCCAACAACGTCTAAGATTTCTGGCAGATCCTTTTACTAAGGGTCTATCACGTAATGTCATAGATAATGCATCGAGGGAGATGGGTATGAGACCCACAATATGAGTTGTTCACAGTGGTAACCTAGTCTATGTGATCGGAGATCCCGTGAATTAGATGTGGAAGACAAGCTATTGGTCAACTGAAGGAGAGTATCCTACTGTTAACAATACCACTCCATGAAGATGCAATACCTCCTAAATCTGCATGGCAGGTTGATGTATATCTAATGTGTTCTAAGTGGCTCATTGAAGCAGAGAGTGTGTCCTGCAGAACATCTTTTAAGAACGCACCATATGAGTCTGATTGTTAAACGTCGCAATCTATGAGAGTAGGGTTCTCTCTAGTAAACTCATGAAAGGTCTCGAAGTATGACGCTAGCTCCACCCGCGGGAAGACCCACGGTAGCCACGTATCGGTCAAGGCTTTGTGTAAAGCTAGATTCGCAGAAAACTTGCAGTTCAAGGCCCCAGTCCACTGTTCAAGTTGCTTACTAGTGTAGCATAGAGTTCTAGGTGGAAGTTCAACTTAACAGTCTCCACTGCAGTACCGGTATAAAAACAGTGTTTGGAACTAAAGGCAAACTCTATGTGCCTCTAGGATCTGGTGGGGGATTGCTGGAATTTTATCTATTATGGGCCAGCCCAATAGCAGTTTCAAAAATTCCTATAAATCCTAGAGGCCCACGCAGCCCATTCGTGCAAGGCAAGAGGTGGAACTAAAGTTTAGTCCCCCATTGCTAGTTTAGAGGGAGTTGGACCTCTTTATAAGGGAGGTTCTTTCCCACATGTATGAGGATGAGAACAAGAGGGACATCCACGCGCGCTCCTCCTCCCCGCCGCCCCCCGCCTCGCCACGCCAAGCCTCGTCACGACGCGCCGCGCCGCGCCGCGGTTGCGGGAATGAGCCGAGCCGATGTATAAATTTTTGCCACGCACGACGGTATACGAAAGGTCACGCCGGGAGCTGAATGTTTTTCTGTAGTGGACACTGAATCCGAACGGCTCGCCTCTCGGCTGAAGTATGTTCGTTTCGTCTCCCTCTTCCCTTCAGCTCCGGCGCAGCCTCTCGCCTCCTCTCTTGCGCCTATAAAAGGGAGGTCGCTCCTCTCAGAGAGACGCACCAGAACTACTTCTTCTCTCGCCAACGGTTCCTAGCACAAGCTGCTACTGTCTTCCTCATCCCGGCTTGCGGCGTGCACTACGAGTCGGGACAGTAGGCCTCCGAAACCGCACCTCTCTTGAGTCATGTACGGGAGAAGGGTGATAAGGTTTTTGGGGAGCGCTCTGCACGACTCTGACTCCTTCGTCACGGACGCCCCGGACTCCGACGACTACTTCCCCGCGACGACTTCTTCCCCAACGTCGACAACCTCCTCGGACGACATGGCTGGCGAGGATGTCGACCCCAAGTCCAGTGCTTCTGTTGCTACTCTGTCTCGTACGTGTTCTTGCTCTTTCTGTTAGAGTCCCTGTCACAGTTCCTGTTTTAGTGTTTGCCCTAGATAGTTAGCTTCTACTTCATATATGCAACTTGCTATACTGTCTGCTCTAGATATGTTTAGTTACAGTTCATATATGAAAATGCTATTTACCTTCTCTTGTTAGATCGCATGACTTGTTTTATCACTACTATTTAGTCATTCTTTATCTAGTATTTCTGTTAATAAAATCATTTGGTAAATTGCTCATATTTCCAACGTCACCGGCAACCAGCGCTGCGTCGCCCTCCCGCCAGAGTTCGGCGTGGGCAACATGGCACACGGGGCGTGCTCTGCGCTGACCCCGACCCGGCACACATGCACGGGGGCTGCCACTCCAGCCCCTTCAAGGTGGTCATGGTGCAGACCTTCCCAGAGGGGATTATGATTCCCGAGCCCGCGCCGTGTCTACTCGTCGGAGTCCGGCATGTGGGCAACCTCGTCTCGGCGCCGGAACGATTAGAAGACGGATACGTCGATTTCTGCCGCCTTTCCGTCCTCGCCGGCAATTCTATTACTGGTGGATCCATGGCTCCATGACATGGAGTTACTTGAGTTTGATATTGGTAGGCAGAGCCTAGCCGTGATCCAAAAACTTCCAGTTAGAGATCTCCAGAAATCAAAAGCTTTCATCCATATCATCCAGGCAGGGATGGCAGTGTTGGCTTCGCCATGTTTCATACCCAAGCCTCCAAATGTGGGACCTGAAGGTCGACTTGGATGGTGCTACCACATGGTTCACGAAACACCGTGGATCTCAAGCTCGTGCCGATACCAGGGCTGCGGAAACTGCTATAGTTGGGTATGTGGAGGATGACGAGCAATTCTTATAAAGTTCAACAATGACATATTCATGGTTCAACTTGAGTCAATGGAGTCAAGGAAACTTTGTGAAAGCATTGTGAGGCACCAATTCATCCTTTCACAAGTTTGTATTCTTCAGGTAAATATATGTCGTCTTTTTTACTTTGTGGCTGTAGCCCCGATCCGGTTGTGTGTCACACATGGCTGCTGTGATACTTTAGCACGCTTTGAGGTTTTCACTAAACCAACTTTACCTCCATGGTCAAGACAAGTGAAGTCAGAGGCATTTTACCTCCATGGTAAATATATTATGCTTAAGGGGGCCATCATTGCTTCACCATGCGCACTTTTCTTACCAGCAGATTTTATAATAAAACCACTAGTAAAAAAGGCCCATTTGTCCGGTTCCAGAGGCCCATTTGTCCCGGTTCTGGAACGCGGACTAAAGGGTCGGGACTAAAGCCCAATACCTTTAGTCCTGGTTCGCCTACGAACCGGGATAGATGGGGCTCAACGTGGGCCGCTGCGGCTTGCCCGGCAGGAGGGCCTTTTGTCCTGGTTGGTAGCACCAACCGGGACCAAAAATCATCCACGCGTCAGCAGTTCAAGGGCTGGGTTTTTGTTTTTTAAAGGGGGGGGTTTGGGGGTTTTGTAGGGTTAATTTAGGGGTTTCCATATTTGTGTTGCTAGCTAATAGAGAGAAGTGTCCTCTCTTATCTCCGTGCTTGGTCGACGCTACGTACTATACATATAGAGAGGACTCGACACGCTAGCTAGTAAGCAAATGAAGGAAACCATTAAGTACACGATCGTCATGAACATATACAGAGAAAGTGAATCGACCTCCTCCTTCTCCGAGAGATTGGTCGAACAACAAGTTTCCGTATATCTATCCGACGCTACTAGCTACATATATCAATATAGATCTCTTACAATCCCTAAAATCTGATGTCAAGTTCCACATGGTATTCTCCGGCTGGATTGATGACGTGGTCAAGAAAGAATCCCGCCAATTCCTCTTGAATTGCTTTTATTGCGATCTGTGGTAGGAGTTCATCCCGCATCTGCCACATCTAATTTGAAGAAGGGGGTCAATACATATATATGAATGAAACTCAACACAAATGATGGTAATAAAATAAAATGTGAATTTATTGCTTACGCATTCATATTGTTTTTTCAGAGTAGCCTCGCTTAGAGGTCGTCGCATTGTGATGTACTCGCAAACGTAGTATCCACAAAAATTATTCCCGCCTTCTTGCCACAAACCACTTTACGAGAAATAAGGGCAATCAAACTGATATCAAGCATTATAAATGGTATTGATGAAACTACTAGAATCAATGGGAGATCGCGGAACTAGCTAGTAGTACTTACTTTCGGGTGTGTAAATCGCAGCTCCCCCGGCAGTCCCGGAGCTTCTGCGGTGACACCTTTCCAACCCTGCGAGACCAAAGAAAATAATTACTTGAATATCAGGAAATGAACAAGTTGCCGATATGGTGCGATAATGATCATTTGAACTTACTTCTGGAGCATTTCAGTCATGGCCGCATACTCCTTGGGATCTTTTCGTCTTGAGTTTAGACGGTTACTAGTCCCCTCAAGCTTAATCTCAGGAGAATAAAGTTGAAGCTGCGCACGCATGCATAACTCATCAATTACATTACTATAACCTCGAGTAATAGGGAAACCGAATATGCAGAAGACAGTAACACTCACTTGAAGTTGTAAGGAAAGAGTATTTTCTTTGTTGTTGATTTTTAAGCAACGATTGTAGCAAGTTGGCCTTGGTTTTCTTCGCATTATATTTAACCATCCATTCTCTATGAGATTTGTGTTAATGAACCCAATATCATAGATTTGGTCTTTTCTGCATTCGACGATATTCAATCTGCATAATATAGTGAGGATAATTATATATACATGCAATGAAAGAGCTGAGCTATATATAGAGACTTAATTACAGAGTATAGTACTTACAGACATTAGCATTGATGATTATTTTATCGAGGGCCTTTGATTGAAAAACTTGAAGAACTCCTCAAATGGAATAGACAACAGATCAATTCCACAGCGAGGTCGTGCTCCTCTTTAACTCTCGCGTCAAAATATCCTTCCCAGACTTGCAGGTGTCCCATGTACCCTTATGGAATCTTCGCATCATTGTTGTTAGAGGAGATCACCAGGTTTGACGAGAGGCTTCCCGTACCGGTATTTGTGTTTGTCCACCTCCATTGTATAAAAATGTGCATCGTCGGGCAGGTAATCACCAGGATTGGTACCAGGCAGCATCCCCGGCAGATTTGCACGATATCGCTAGACACCTTGAGCGGGGGCACGATTGGTTTGCCTATTCGCCGAGCTAGGGAATTTTGTTCCCACTTCTTCGTTCTGTAACCTTTGTCACTTGAAGTAGTTTCCCGCGCGGCGCGCTCCTTCCACTGCCTTTTTAAGAGCGCGGACATGGTTGTCATCCGGCGGAGGTGGTGGGTGGTCGCTTCAGGGCATCCAAAGTGCGCTTCATTACACCGGATCTATCTCTCCTCCGGAGTGGATTTTTCTTTACAAAAAAATTCCTTCACTTGGCTTGACAGATCTGCGTGTTTTCCTCCTCGGTCATCTCGTATGGTAACTTCCCTAGAGGCTGAGACCTGGACCGAATATGTAGTGCTCCCGCCTCTGGCTGTACTGCTAGACGCCAGCAGCCGGAGCAGCTGCGGCTGTCGTTTCCTTTGTGCTTTACGAGGCGGAGAGGAGGCGGAGTGCTACGACGCGCCGGAGTGCAGGAGCGGCGGCGGCTATCTTCCGCTGTTGCTGACGAGGTGGAGGAGGAGGCGGGCTGCTCGTACACGCCGGCGCAGGCGCGGAGAAGCAGGCGGAGTGCCGCCACCACCGGAGCAGCCGGAGAAGGAGGCGGAGTGCCTGATCCCTCGCCGGAGGAGGAGGCGGAGGAGGAGGCGGAGTGCCCTGACTCGCCGGAGGAGGAGGGAGAGGCGCAAGTCGGAAGGTTGATGAGCTCCTTCCGCCATAGACTGTGAGTCTTCAGAGCAAGACCAGCTGACTCTCCCTTCATCGTAGGTGGTCAAGCTTCGAGCTCCTCAAATCCCTTGTTATTCATCGACCATCACAACAGCATAGCCTTGTGGAATCGGAAGGCAGTGAAAAGTTGCGCCGGGTTCAGGATGTGCAACAGAGCCGACAGCCGCCTTGACTTGATGCTGCCATTGCGTCATAAGGTGGCAATCTTGAGCCTCCGTGATAGCATCCACAGGGGTAGCTGGGAGCCGTAAGTCAGGCTTGCTGAAGGAGCTCGGTAAGTCAGAAAGGGTGAAAAAGCACTTACTGATTTTTTTGAGTAAATGACCCTGAAATTGAAAAGCACTTCAAACGAACTATGAAGAGGTTGAAAATTGGCATGATTCATCATTTCACCCACATAGCATGTGCTAAAAAAGTTGAGGGGTTACGGCAAAACTGGATGCACTTCGTGTAAAAATGGACATTCTCTTCGAAGTATCAGGGTTTCGGACCAAAAAACTCATCTGTTACAAAGGGATTTCATTTTTTTGAACTTTTTGAACTCCAGACTTTTTTGTGTGTTCAAAATGAACCATTCAAAGCACACTCATCAATTTCACACCCTTTCTTATTCATCTGTCTTCACTTTTTCTCGCTTGTGTTCCTTGCTTATTGCGCCGTAACCATGGATATTCTTCATCGCTTACAGGTGCTTGGGTCAGCCTGACTTTGAAGGAGGCAATTTCATGAAATTTTCATAATCTTCAGACATGTCTTCTTGCCCTCCATCCCACGATGTCTCTTTCCTGAAAGAACTATGTGGCGCTTTGGCTCATCTTATGATGTATTCGCTCTTATCTTTTCTTTTTCTCGGTTTGGTAGACATGTCCTTCACATAGAAAACCTGCGCCACATCATTGGCTAGAACAATGGTTCGTCTGTGTACCCAGATTGTTCAGATCCACTGTTGTCATTCCGTAATGTGGGTCTACCTTTACCCCCGCCTCCAACATATTGACCCATTTGCACTTAAACAAAGGGACCTAAAATCTGTCCGTAGTCAAGTTCCCATATGTTCACTATGTAACCATAATATGTGTTCTTTCCCTCTTGGTTACTGGCATCCAAGCGGACACCGCTATTTTGGGTTGGTGCTCTTTGATCTTGGGCGATCGTGGTAAAATGTATTCCCATTATATCTCGTATCTTTGTAAGTCTACAGTCGAAGATGGTCCCCTGGACAACGAGTACAGCTCGTCAAAACAATGTTGTCACCTCTGAGACGTGGTTTCCAACCAACTGCCGAAAGTCTTGATGTGTTCACATGTAATCCAGTCGTCAACACTCGCTCCGGGTGTTTGGAGCGCAGAATGTTCTTGTGTTCATCGACATACGGGGTCACCAAGGTAGAGTTCTGTAGAACTGTGTAGTGTTCTTGAGACCAAGAATGCCCGTCCCTGCATATTATTGAGTCCCCTCCTAGCGTGCTTTTCCAGTCAGTCTCCCTCATAAAGCGATTGAGGGAGACCAATCTTCTTAAGTCAGGAATGAAGTCAACACAAAAACCAATGACATCCTCTGTTTGATGGCCATGGAGATGCCTTCCTTCTGGCCTAGCGCGGTTACGGACATATTTCTTTAGGATCCCATGAACCTCTCAAAGGGGCACAATTGTGTAGAAATACGGGGCCCGAACGACAATCTCGTCGACTAGATGAACTGGACGTGTGTCATGATATTGAAGAAGGATGTGTGGAACACCAGCTCGAAACTGACAAGACATTCGCCACATCATCCTTAGCCTTGTATGATTTTCTGGATCGATCACCTTCTAAGAGATTGCATTGAGGAATGCACATAGCTTCACAATGGCTAATCGAACGTTTTCTGTAGAAAGCCCCCTCAATGCAACCGAAGCAGTTGCGTTCTAATCACGTGTCAAGTCATGAGACTTTAGGTTCTGGAACTTTTCTCTGGCATATTTATTATTCCTTATATTCGACGAGAAGCCAGACGGGACCTTCATACTGAGCAGCATTCAAAGAGATTTCCTTCTCTTCTTGGTAAGAGCGTAGCTGGCAGGACCTTCATGCTGCTTGGAGGCAGCCGTCTTTTTCATGCCAACGTTAGCAGGTCTCGGTGGCATAGCTACACCCCGAAGGCCACCCCGAATCCCAGTTAACCATTAGATCTAGCCCTTTGACTTTCGCCGGACGGGCTTTGACCGGTGGACTCTTCCACCTGGTTGCAATAGGTCAGCCCATAGCAACATCGTCGAACACGGTCTGGACCCAACCCAACACTAGATTCCCTCCGGTTCCACCGCACCCGCACCATCCCCCCTCCAAGTGACGGCGGCACTGCCTTCCGTGGAGGGGGGCCACACCACGGAGCCCCAAGACGGGCGTCTACACATGCCACGACACTTTCACACATGCATCACGACCCGTGCGATGTTTCGGTGGCATAGCTACACCCCGATTCCCCCTCTAAACAGATTCCCTCCGTGTCGACCGTTTCCCTCCTCCGTGACACGGCGGCAGCGACGTCCGTGAGGGGGGCAATCGATATACCATTGGGGTATGTTTTTTTGTTTAGATAAGGCACATTTATGTTGTGAATAACCAAGATTCCCTCCGTGTTGGCCCGACGTGGCCGTTTCCCCCCTCCGGGACACGGCGGCAGCGACGCCCGTGAGGGGGGGCACACCCCGGAGCCGCGTGTCGGGTGCCTGCACCTGCCACCACGCTTCCACAAGCGTAGGAGGGCCCACCGCAACACCTGGCGGCATTGCTACCCCCAGGTACCCCGTCCCGTCTAACCCCGACACAAACGACCGCCGGATCTAGCCCTTTTACTTTCGCAGGACGGGGTTTGACCGGTGGACCTTTTCACGTGGTTGTTATTGCCCAGCCCATAGCTACACCTCCCAACACCGTCCCGGCCCAACCCACCCCAAGATTCCCTCCGTGTCGGCCCGACGTTTGCCGTTTCCCTTTCCTCCTCCCCTCCTTTCCCGCTTCCGTTCCCCCCCCCCCTCCTTTACATTCCTGACACACGACGCCCTTGATGGGGTGCAACAACCCCCGGAGCCGCATGCCGGGTGCCTGCGCCTGCCACCACGCTTCCACAAGCGTAGGAGGGCCCACCGCAATACCTAGAGGCATTGCTACGCCCCGGGTACCCTGTCCCGTCTCCCCTCTCCGTGACATGACGGAAGCAAGGCCCGTGTGGGGGGGCAATCGATATATATATAATCGAGATATGTTTTCTGTACATAAGGCACATTTAAGTTAATCAAATTAGTTTTGGAAAAAAATAAAAAGGAAAAAGAGAAAATAAATAAAATATTAAAATATTATTAGAAATCTATGCCTACGGCAATGCCGTCGGCATAGCTACGGCCACGGAACGGTAGAGCCATGGATCGATGACGTGGCGTAGGGCGCGGATCGATGACGTGGCAAAGGCCATGGGCCAGGCCTATGCCGACGGCAAGACCGTCGGCATAGATATGCCACCCCGCGGACCGGCAAGCGGCTCGGATCGATGACGTGGCAGACGACGAGAATCGATGACGTGCGCATACCTATGCCGACGGCCACCATTAGCCCGTCGGCGTAGGCGTCACGCCGTCAAACCGCCGTCGCCGCCCGGGTAGCCGGGCCCACATGGTATGCCGACAGCCGATCTATGCCGACGGCAACCGTAGGCATATTTCTTGGGATGCCGACGGCCGACCTATGCCGACGGCCCCCGTCGGCATAGATGGATATATGCCGACGGCTTATCTATGCCGACGGCTTTAGGTGGGCCGTCGGGATACACCTATCTATGCCGAGGGGGGCCGTCGGCATATATTTGGCCGTCGGCATCGCCAGTTTTTCTGGTAATGGTAGGTATGAGGGGTGAGACTCCGGCGTCCGCATCGTGCCCCTGAAGAGCGGCCGACAATCGCTACCATGCGCATTCTTGCTCATCTTCCTCTTCTCGCTCATCCACCATGACCACCGCCGCCCAGGGGCAGCTTCCCGGGTGCACAGGGCACCAGGTCCTCATCAACATGGTCTTCATCGGCATCTTCGCCAACACGTACCATCGTTGTCTCGCTCACAAGATAGACAAACTGCAAGACGCATCCTCGACGACGACAAGTAATTTTGCTCCAATGCGGTGTTGTGGGTTCTCGACTCAAGCAGTATGATGGGACACCATTTTAGTGTTTATATTCGTTCAAATGTTGCTTGAAAAACAATGTTTGTCAAATCATCCAAAATTCATGAAATTCGTTGGGGTAAAAAAAACAATAATGAAATCCAAAACCATGATAAGGACAAAACAGTGGATAAGGATCATATCCAAAATGCAGGCACCTTAAAGTCAGCGAGATAGCGTTACATGAGATACGACCGACCAGGCAAGATTGGCGTGACCACGAGCTCGCTATTCTTGCCATACTTGACACGGAACATGGTCACATGGAGTTGCCACTTGCCACTTGTCATCATCGCCCCCTGGAGCGCCTGAAGCCGACTCCCTCGCGTATCGTGGGCTCAGTGAGGCAGAACATGCCACCGCCAGTGCTGAGGAGCACAGGTTGATCCGTGAAGCTTAGCGACCCCTTGAGGAAGGTCAGCTTCTCTGTGGCCACTTTCCACGCCGGCGCCTGAGTGGATCCATTGCCGAGGTCCGGGACGTCGCCGGAGAAGAGGTACTCATGGTAGCTCTGGTCCTCCGTATTATAGACCGTGTTGGTGCCAACCCACGTGCCCAGCTAGCCGTCGTAGTACGCCTGCCTCTGTCGCTGCAGCAGCTGGTTGGAACCGCAGCCATTGCAGAAGTAGGGCTGGTTCGACAATGATGGCCATGCTCCGGCCGCCGCCGATGTGCCGTGCGCTGGGTCCCGGTTAAACAACCTGCCGTCGCTCGCCGAGGTGGATGCACGTGGCGATGATCCTCCCAGCAGGATGGAGCGGCCGCGTGTAGACGCAGGGCGCCGGAGATGGGAGCGCAGCGGCGGCAGAGATCGGCCGAGCCACATTGTGTATTGTGTAGGTACGTGCCTACCTAAGTTCGTTGGGATCTATCTTTTTTTCCCTCTATATATTTTAGCAAAACTGCTACACTTGCGGAAACATTCTATAGAATGAAACCTACGCACCGGGTATTACAGGGCAAAAAATATACTTCTTTTTTGAGAATGTATGCTTGTATTCACATCATGAAACAGTACAAAGTCCTGAACTCGTACAAGCACCCACTAAGACATGCACGATCAAGCAGAACAACAAAGAGCACACTAAAATAACCAGATTTTTTTGCCAAACATACATTTGTTCAGATTTCAATATTTGTTGCATTTTTGCAAAAAAAAATATTTATGTTCCAAATAGTGTTCGCTTTTTCAAAATTGATTGTGTTTTCAAAAAAATTGTTTGTTTTTTAAAAAGTATTCAGAATTTTTAGAAAGTGTTCGCACTTTTAAAAAACCAAAGATTTCAAAAATTGTTTAGGCCTGCACTTTCCAATATCCGTTTGCCCCTAAAAGATATTTTCAAATCTGGACGCTACGGACTGTGGTTATAAATTGCTCGGGCCTCTAATTGCAGCATCAACAACCAATGCTTCTAGTGGCTAGCGAGTGGACTTTCAAGCTCATGGGCGGAAGTTCGATTGCCCCAGAGTTAAAAAAATTCAGTATTTTTACTTCCGTGTTATGAAAAAAATAGGTTCGTGTCTGTTGGGCCGGCCCAGTTGTGAGTGCACTCAACAATCCCGGGATTCGACCTACCACGTCGACAATTCCGGCAAAACCTATTTGGCGCTGCAGGCGCCGGTTAACGTGCATTTTCGTTAACAGGCGCCTGCAGCGCACACCACGTCCCGCGAGCTGGGCCGGCCCGTTTAATTTTTTTCCTCATTTGTTAAATCCCAAAAAACAGTGCGCGAGGTGAGAATCGAACCAGCGACTTGCTGGTTCCAACTTCCAAGTACGCCGTGATAACCACCCAGCCAACGAATTTGGACATGACTAATTACCTTCTTTTCTGTTGATTTACTTACAGTTTTTTCAAACGGTTTTGTTCGTTTTTTCTTTCATTATTCTTACACTTTTTGATAAATGATAAATGCGCGAACTTTTTTCATTTTCACTTTTTTTTTAATATCTATGAACTATTTTTCAATTTGTGAACATTTTTTTGAATTCGATGAACTATTTTTCAAATCAATGATATTTTCTCAAATTCGATGAACCTTTTTTAAATTTCTGAACTTTTTGTTAATTCAATGAATTTTTTATTAAAATTGATGAACATTTATCAAATTGGATGAACGTTTTTCAAAATTTATTAACTTTTTATCAAATACGATGAACTTTTTTCAAATTTCATGAACTTTTTTTCAAATTGATGAACTTTTTTAAGAAAAATCGGTGAACTTTTTAAAATTTGATGAACTTTTTAAAATTTGGTGAACTTTTTTTTCAAATTCAATGATTTTTTTCAAATCCAATGAACTTTTTTTTCAAATTCGATGAACTTCTTTCAAATATGCTGATTTTTTTTAATTCGATGAACAAATTCAAATTCATGAACTATTTCCATTTTTACGATTTTTTTTTCAATGGGTACAACCTTTTCTTTTATTCAAATGATTTTTTTTCAAATCCAATGAACTTTTTTCCTTCTCATGGTGAGAGCCAAGTTTTTTTGGGCCACGGCCCATTACGGTCTTCTGTGAGTGCTAGCGCGCGTAACGGGCGCTGAACGCGCTGATTAGGAGCTCCCGACAATTCCTGCTTGGAATCGCGCTCAAGGTTCAAAATAGACCGGGATTAAAGAGTTCGGTGTGCTGATTTCCGGGATTAAGAGTTCATGGTTCGAATTAGCTTTCGCCTACAAGTTAAGGTTTATTTTGGACTTTTTCTTTATTTATTCTCTCTGCACATTGCTTCATGCATGTACGTAACCTGCTTGTAGGCTGGATTGTGTCTTCACTGGAATCAAACGAGAGGCCCAATCATTGCGTGCCTTTGCTAAACTACGAGTTCACCAGCCTTTTTACATGAAGTAGTTTTTAGTCCCATACCGCTAGGCTAGGCGGTTGGGGACCATATAAGGGGAACTTCCACTTCTTTTGCAAATGCTATAAGCACATGGAAACGAGACAATTATGTTGTGGACACACATGTATTATAGCAACCTATGACTACTTGCGCCGAACATCCAAAAGCACCCAACAGTTGGGTGGGCTCGCTGGCGTTGGCGAAGCCGTGCATGGCACTTAGCAGTGTCGTGCGCGATCATGGTGCAGCAGCAGCACCCGAAGAGATTATGTCGGCGAGCTCGCTTGATTCTCTGCATCGCAGGCAGCTAATAATGCAGCAAGTACGAGATCTTTGACAAATGTGATGCACGATGTACCCATGCCCGTGCTCAGTGGCGGAGACAGGCCCCAGGCAGGCCGGGCTGCCGCCTGGGGCGTGGCCTCAAATCTCTTTGTTAACTGTAGCAGGTAGGACACTGTTTCGCACTGTACCAAGTTGCCTGCCTGGGGCTTGCCTGGGTCCTAGCTAAATCTTGGCACCGTCACTGCCCGTGCTCCTCCTTCTGCTGCTAGCATGTTGCACGGGCGGAAACCTGGTTTGTGCTAATTGGGCTGCCCAAAATGACCGTCATGTGCTAATTGGACAAGCCCAAAATGACCGTCATGTGAGTACCACTAGGCCGAACAGGCGCATAAATAACATGAGCTCTCACATTTTTCTGCCAACCTGCTAATCGCTACCTAGTAAAACAAAACCATTGGGGGGTGGGGGCTATCGCCCCCCCCCCCCCCCCCCCCCCCCCCCCCCTCCCCTCCTCCTCCTCGTCCCCCTTTGGATTCGTCCCTTGTGAGGACCCTATCTAGAGAAAAGATGAATGTGATTCGAAACTCACTTGCCAAATTGGGCAAGCTCCTTCAAGAACCCTAACCAAAAGAACATTGAAGGAAATGTAGATAATAGTTGTGTTCTTGAAAAATAATGAGCATGATTGACCTTGTTTGCATGACAATGGAATGTGTTATCTCTAGGAGACGGGTTAATTAGACATTGTTCGTTTCGATCTGATTAGAATTTCTTCCAGTTGAAACACGGGTTACATATATTGTGTGCCCGACTAGTATCAAATAGCAGGATTTACCGGATACAAAATTAATGATCTAATACAACAGATGGGACTAACATAAAACTAGACAACGTCTTGTTTTCTTCCTAGTTTTAACTTTTAAATAGCGGCATTTTGCTCAAACAGCTATGGCGCGGGCCATTGTTTTATAACTTTAACAAACAATTGTGCCCCGTTATTTAAAACTTTGGCTTCGTGTGCTGATTCTTATAGAAATTGTCCGTATTGAATTTCTAATACTTATTCGGGGGAGTATGGGATCTCATATCTAGAATGTAGATATTTCATAATTGCTGAGATATCGTGGCATGAGGTACGACCGACTGGGCTGGAGCAGCACCGCCAGAAGCTCGCCGCTCTGTATTTTGCAAAAAAAATAATAAAAAAAAAAAGGTAGAGGGGCAGCACATATGTATTGGTGAGATATCCACGCGTCATTTTTGTGTGAGGGGCAGTACGCAAAGTGTTATGGTTATTTTCATGCAGAAGATTAACGACGAGCTTTGCTTGCTTCTGTCTGAAGCAACAAGTTAGTAGAATCGGAACCGACGTAGTACTTGCCTCGTCAGTTATCTTTTTCGTACGAGAATCTCCCACATTCGTGTCACAGATGTAACCATCCTATATATGCTGATCATAGATCAACGGTGTGGATAATCCTTTACCCAAAATATGTGTGGATAAGCTTTCCTATTTTGTTGTATACCACTGCATAATACTCCCTCCGTCCCAAAATAAGTGTCTCAACTTTGTATTAACTTTAGTACAAAGTTGTACTAAGCTTAAGACACTTATTTTGGGACGGAGGGAGTAGTACTACTATGTGTGAACCTTGCGTCCAAGGTTTCTCTGGCCACGCAGCAAATTCAGCGGTGAAGCGAGGAGTTGTCATGCAAAAACGGCTCGGAGTCGGTTCAGTGCGCAGGAGAAGAGTTGGTCGTGGTAGCTATGTTCCTCCTTGTTGTAGACCATGTTGGTGCCAACCCACGCGTCGAGCACGCCGTCGTAGTGCGCCTGGCCCTTGAACGGCAGGTACCAGTCACCGGGAAAATATCTGGTGCATCAAGCCTTAAGTGCTACCATGATACAGGCTTTTGGACCGTCGGATTCTCAGATCGAACGGCTCTCAGTAACTCTGTAACATTTGCAAAAAAGCCTCCGAGGAGTCTAAAAATTACGCATAGGTCCAGCAGATCCAACATCACCCGGATGCCGTCTGATCTAAGAATCCGTCGACCCATATGCCCGTATCACGGTAGCATTTAAGCCTCGGTAGCACCATATACTCTCCCACCAATCACCATGGGGCGTCCACTTGCCGCTTTCCGTGTCCAATGGGAAGGTGCCCAGCTGCAGCTTCATCCCTCGCTCTAGCTCTAGCTCAAGAGCATCGTTGTCCTGCTCTGGCTCCGGCCCCGGCCCTGGGCACCTTCTGCTCTTTGGCAAAGTTGATCCTAACATACGCAAAGATGGTGCGGCCGTCCTGATGCAGAGCGGTCCCCGAGATGTAGCAGTTGCAGTTGCGGGTGAAGGGCGGTGACACAGGTATTTGGTCCCAGATCCACCACCGTTGTGGCCTCCAGCAGTAGGGCACGTCGTCGCCCGTTGGAGAAGCCGTATCGGTAGATAGTGTTGGTGTCTAGCCCTAGCTCTCTCTCTGTCACCTACCTCTCTCTCTGGCACATACATAGGAAGAAGAAGGAAGAAGGAGAGGGCACGGTGGTTTTTCCCGCGCACAAACGCCCGCCGCACGAACGACAATTTTTCCTTGAGCACAAACTCAGACCACACAATTACAAGCAGTACAAAGGGGGGTTTATAGGTGGCACAGCACCGGTGCACATACGCAAGATGCCCTCCTTGCTCCCGCTCCGCGCGCACACGTCACGCTCCTCCGTGTCCACAATCTGCACGTGCTACCTGCGCCCCACGACGCGCGCGCTCCTACACGCCGGGCGCGGATTGACTCCGCATGCATCGCTCCACGCCTGCCTTGCGACTCTCGCCAGTGTGACCCGATCAGCACGCCACGCGACTCGCCCGGCTCGCCGCACGGCTCCGACCTGAGCACCGCTCGGACGCACTACACACACTACTCGGACACTATCTGGACATGCCCCAGATAATGGCCATACACTAGTCGGACAATGCCCATACAATGCCTAGATATACGCGCACGCACGGCCACACAACGCACACACGCCCACACCCTCCACGGACAAGACCTGGCGCGCCGCCGGTCGCCACCGCACGGACATGGCCTATTGTCAGCACTCACCCCGTAAGCCATGATATCGCCGCGCGGCCCGCCGACAGGAGTCCTGGCTCGTCGTCGTCTCGTCCGTCCGATGCCATCGCGCACCACCGCGCCCGCTGCGACGTGCCGTGTGCTCACCGCGCCCGCGACGTGGTTACCGCGTCGCTCATCATCGGAGCCACGTCTGGAAACGACAGGCGGCGCCGTCGCCACGCGCTCGCCGCTGCCGAGGCCTCCATGTCCGCCGTGCTCGTCACGGACGCCACCGCGCGCCACGGCCCTGAACCTGGTAGCTCTGATGCCAATTGTTGGATCCGAGTGGAGTACAACAGAGAAAAAAGTCCCGGCGTTAGTCGCTGGGAGGGCGTCCGTCGCCCGGCAAAATTCGTCTCCTCGTGTTCTTGTCCGATCGTTCGTCGATCCTCGGCTCGAGCAGATAGTAGACGTGGTGGTGGCAAGGTATAAGCCTTTGCTGTGGAAATCAAACGCGAAGAGCTTGTCGCCGGCGGCCGTCGCGTGGTACATAGAGGGCAGATGGTGCTTGTCGATAGAGTCGCAGATGTCCAGCGCGGCCGTGTCCATGTCAAAAGGTCGGTCCCGCTGGAGAACGTACAGCGGGTTGTTATCAGCTCGTTACAAGAGAGGCCCGATGACACCTCTGCGTGAGTTGTGTGCTCGGGGTGCTTGGGTTCGCTCACTTCAACCCCATATACCAACTCTTTTTGAAAGTTTACTCTCACCTTATTGTATTTTTGCAAAAAAGAAAAACCCTGCCATGCCATGGTATAGAGGTCAAAAGTCAATTGTTCCCCCCTACATAGTACTTCATCTGTCCTGTATAATACATATAACTACAAGTGTGACCCACACATTTGCGTGGCTACATTTCTTATATATATTTTTCATGTGTCACTTTTAAATTTGGCATGGTCTTCGAGAACGGCTACATTTCTTATATATATTTTTCATGTGTCACTTTTAAATTTGGCATGGTCTTCGAGACACAAATTTAGTAGTAGTTGTTGTTCATATAAAGTTCCAAGCATAAAAAAACGAAAATGATAGTATTATAGACAAAAAAAGGGATGCAGCAAATTGTTTGCTTTTTCTATTTGCAAATAGTTAGACATGTCATTGACATGTGCGGTCTCCAATATGTATATTCATGGATTACATATTTATAGACATGTATTAGTAGACAACTGTAAGTTGTATGTTATGGAAATAGTTTTCCTAGTACCATTAGGGCATGTACAATGGTCGATAAGATAGTCTTATCTTAAGTCTTGCATGTAATTTAGAGATGACAAAAACAAATATCTATAATAGGTCATCTCTTAGCCTTATCTACAATAAGTAGTAATTCCTAAAAATATGATGAGACATATTGTGCTAAGAAGAGAAGACAAACATTTTCTTATGAGTTCTCTCTCCTCCACCTCATCATTTATCCTATGTGGCACTCCTAAAATAGCACAATTGTGCATGCCCTTAAGAGCATGTACAATGGTGCTATCTTAGCAGTGCCACGTAGGATAAATGTTGAGGTGAAGGAGAAAGAAATAGTAAGAAAAATCTTGTCTTCTCTTATTTAAGAGAAGATCTCTTAGCACAATATGTCTCAACACGTTTTTAGGAATAGCTAGTTATTGAGATAAGGTTAAGAGATGACCCATTGTAGACATGCTTTTTTTTGTCATCTCTAAATTACATACAAGCCTTAAGATAAGACTATCTTATCAACCATTGTACATGCCCTAACATCAATTATTTTTGTACATATTACTGCTCAAATTGAGAGAAGCTTTACTGGAAGATCTCTATAAAGTCATCTCTTTACAAATATAGGTGGTTCTGCTGTTGTTTGGCCAAACTAAATATTAGTAGCCATTGTTAGAAGATTTTGAGTGGGCGTACTTTTCCAGATATGATTTTATGATTTATTATTGCTATAGGTAACTGGAGAGGTTAAACCAAAGTCTCATTGTTATGCCTTTGAAGACTCCTTTGATAATTTTGAGTGGTGATTCAAATTTAAATATTGATGTGTCATGCATATTTAAACACCTTGCCAATCTAATGTAACATATCTGCATACTCAATAATGAATGACAAATCTTTCTCTATCACATCACAAAGATTCGAATGGGCGGACAAAGCTTCGAATGACCCAACATCACATATGAAAAAAAAAGAAAAAAGGAAAAGACGGATAATGAGGTTTAAGACAGACCTTGTGCTAGAAGCTTCCACACTAGGTGGGGTTTCGGAAAGAATTATACAAGCCATGCCTTATCCTAGCACAATGCAATGCATAGAGGGCACGTCGAGCTCATGACCTCTTGGCATAAGTGAAGAGTATTACACCACTGCGTCAGGACTGTTCTTCAAGCCCAATAAAAAACACGACTAACCATAAAACAAGGGCAAGTCAAAAATCTAGATCGTAAGAGTTCACAGTATTATAAAAAAAAGAATGAGAATAGAGGGAAAGATGCCCCCTGTCTGATTCTTATAGGAGAAATGAGTCTTGGTTCAGCGACAGGTCCAACCAAGGTGTCTACCACTAGACCATAGGAGAGTTTAGTATTATTAATGGAGAAGCAAAGAGTAAGGGGAGGGCTCCGAAAGAAGAAGAAAAATGTGTGTGTGGGAGGATCATACTAGTACGTTATATCATCCTACTATGAAGATATCGACAATTCTCCAAGAAGCTGAAACGGTGTTGTTCTGATATATCCTCGGTGTAGTAGTGACTCGACTCTTCTGGGCCGGTGAATCCGACAGGCATAGCACTACCAAGCTCACCATCAACTCCTACGCTTCCTTGGTACATGCTGGAACGTCCAAGCCTATTGCTCTGGTGCCTTCATGACTGATGGAGCTGCTATATATGCTCGTCGGGATGGCAGGATCTGCTGGGCTCGGCATGCTATCCATACCTCTGCAGCGACCAAACTCCCCTGCTTGCAATCCAAAAACAGATCATCACCATCGAGACAGAAACATCCGTATAGAAAGTAAAAAAAAATGTGCCCACTACTAGCGACATAAAAAAGCACCCAAGCACATGGCAGCGATCCACCAAAACCGCCGTGGCGGATCTCCACACAATACTGGCGCCATCAACTTTGGAGAGTGTATAACTGTATATTTCATAATATACCTTAGACAATTATTCTCAACTCTAAGACTAGGCAGATATACCTTAGACTCATGATACCATTCTATGGGATCTAAATAACAGATGAAAGTTGAACTAACTGCCTCGTATATCTCAAAAAAACTATCTCGTATATCTACTACTGCATTCTCCTGCTTTTATTTGGGCAAAGGCTGTTGCATTTTCTTGTGCTCAAAGGAAAATGCTCTGATATTCATCAAATTTATCTCGCTACTGCTACCCTGAGTATACATCAGGCTGCTCTTGGAAAGGATATCTCAGAATCGGTGGGTGGATGGACTCTGTTATACTGATCTGATCTGTGGCTGGTTGAACTTACCCAAGATCGCACCTATGCCAGTCCCACCGCAATCACTCTATTGATCATAGGAATCATGTGATAAGCGTACTAAACAAGAAAATCTAGATTCACACAAATCAATCTGTGTCTCTGTTCTCCTCCAAGACAACAGTAAGACTAGCTGCACCCAAATGGATAAAATGGAAAAAGGCATTCTATTATTCATATCGTTTCTAAATACTTTTTTTGCGAGTGTTTCTAAACACTTAATTATTGTACATCACGAGCTGCTAAAAAATGATCTGAATGTGCCAGCCACATCCAACACAGAGCATCCTAATCAAAAACAGAAACTGTACAGAGATGTGTAAAACTACTATATATACATTATATAGTGGGTTAACTTATCAAGTGCCTACCAGTCAATATATTTCAAAAAGGATCAAATGGGTTTACAGGTTGCAAGTATTACAATATAACTTGACTTCCACTTATCAGCAGTTAACTCTGAAATATGCTAAGTTTTGATATATCATTCTGTCATATTCTTTATAATTGCCAGGGTGGTACCCGCAGCAAGTGCATTTTTATTTACTAATTAAGCATCAAGCTTCGTTTTTTTAGGGCTAATGGCAGGTGCTCTGCCTTTTCATTGTAGTTTAGGAATTTACAAGGGAGAAGTCTGAAGCCCTAAGGCAGACAAAAAGATAGAGAAACAGCAGGTTTACAAAGTTAAGGCCTCACATTGGCCATGTCCAAGTATGCTAAGTCAGACCTGGCTAAGCAAGCCACCATATCAGCAGTTGAAGATAGGTTTTGGAATATTCTTCGGTTTCGCTCATTCCAAATATTCCAGGCAAAGTATAGCGCAGCTGCTTTGTGAAAGCATTGTGAGGCACCAATATCAAGCTTCAATTTCAAGTAAATTTGCCACCTTTAATGACATTTCTATTATAAAATCTGCTGGTAAGAAAAGCTGTGCAAAGTGAAGCAATGATGTCCTCCTTAGAGCACAGTATCAATATGCTTCTTCAGGTAAGATTTACCATGCAGGTAAGTGCTTCTAACTTCAGTTGTCTTGAATAAATTTGACATATTTCATAGAGAACGTAAGCAAGTCAAAATATATTGCCATATTTAAAGATAGCTACAGTTAAATAATAAACTGAAGAACACGACTATTTTAACTGCGGTCATCAAAGCAGAGAGAAAAAAGATAATCAAGTTTAAGTTCTTAGTGAAAACATCAAAGCACGATTAAGGAACCACAGCAGCCATGCATGTGTGATACACATATTACGAATATAGGATCGGGGCTACCGCCACAAAGTAAAAAAGATGAGTAATTTTACCTGAAGAATATAAACTTTTGAAAGGATGATATTGGTGTCTCACAATGCTTTCGCAAAGTTTCCTTGACTGCATCGAGTCAACTTGAACCATGAAGACGTCGTTGTTGAACTTTACAAGAATTGCATCGTCATCCTCCACATACCCGACTATAGCAGTTTCCGCAGCCCTCGTATTCGGCACGAGTTCGAGATTCACGGTGTTCCGCGGAAACCATGTGGCGCCACCATCGCAATCGACCTTCAGGTCCCACATTTGGAGGCTTGGGTACGACAACATGGCGAAGCCAACACTGCCATCCTCTGCCTGATGATGTGGATGAAACTTTTCGATTTCTGGATATCTCTAACAGGAAATTTTTGGATCACGGCTAGGCTCTGTCTGCCAATATCAAACTCAAGTAACTCCATGTCATAGGGGCCATGTATCCACCAGTAAAGGGAGTTGCCGGCGAGGGTTGAGGGGCGGCTGAAATCGACGTAACCACCTTCCAATCGTTCCGGCGCCGAGATGAGGTTGCCCCACATGCCGGTCTCCGACGAGTAGACACGGGCGCGGGCTCGGGAATCATAAGCCCCTCTGGAGAAGGTCTGCACCAGGACCACCTTGAAGGGGCTCGAGTGGCAGCCCCCGTGCACGTGTGCCGGGTCGGGGTCGACGCAGAGCACGGCCCCGTGGGCCATGTTGCCCGGGCCGAACTCCGGCGGGAGGGCGCCGTGGCGCTGGTCGCCGGTGACGGGGTCGCACACGAGGGCCTCGCGCCGCCGGTGGTCGACGACGAGGACGCGCCCGTGGCGGCACCCGAGGAGCGTGCCGTGGTAGGGGTAGGAGTCGGCGCCGCCGCCGTAGTCGATCCGCACGGAGAGGCGCTGGCGGGGCACGCGGTCGGGGCGGGCGAAGACGGGGGTGAAGGAGACCCACCCGCCGTACTCGTTGAAGAGCCCGAGGAGCGGGCTATTCCGGTGGTGGTTGCGGAAGCGGAGGAGGAAGCCGGGGTCGGTGGCCAGGCGGCGCCACCGCTGGCAGACGAGGGAGACGCGCGGGAGGGAGGAGGGCAGCGCGGGCAGCCGGAGGAATATCTCCACAGGATGTCGTCGCTGTTCGACGGCGCGCCGGAAGGGGCAGCGAGCAGGCGGCGATGCGCCGGCTCGTCGCCGTCCTCGTGCATGATGGATCGCACCTCGCCGGAGCCGCCATCCATGGAGATTTTTTTTTTCTCGAATAGCAGTTGGAGCCCTCGGCGATACCAGAATGGAGGCTAGGCCTGAGCTTTGGGCTTCGGTTTTGACTTTTGAGGCTTGTACTTTGTAACTTTTTTTCAGTCTAAACACACTTTACTTTATTAATCAAAGTCCAAATACATTGAAATACAGTTTATATCAGGAGGATTCAGGAAGGAGCCGCAAATGGCGCCCTAAGGAAAGACTATATCCCTTCAAAGGTGCAGGTACCACCGTGAAAATACGGTTCTAGAAACCGTATACCCTCCCGCGTCGCTCCCGAGGGCGACCGCACCACCGCCGCCAGCGCCCCCTCCTCCCGCCTCCTCCTCCTTCACCGCCGCCGGCGGCGGGGCCCCTCTCGTCTCTTCGTGTAGGCTGGCCGATGGCCCTGGACCTAGTGGTGGCGCTTCCGTGGGGCTCCACCGCGCGGCATCGCATCAGCGCTGGTGGTGGCGCGCGGGTGCGGCGGCGGCGTGACGGGCCACGCCCTGGTGGTGCACGGCTAGTGTGGTGAAGGCGGGCTGCCAGATCCAGACGCGGTGGGTGCGGGCTGCGGGCGGTAGTCTCGGCGGTGGTGGTTTGCTGGCGGAGGCGGCGGTGCAGCGGTGTGGGTCTCGCCCTTCCTCTCCTATGGTTTCGGTCGGGGGTTGGAGGCGGGCTGGGGCTGGTGGTGGTGTGTGTGTGACAACCGGATCTGACGCATTTTCCCGGCGTGCGGCGTGGGTTGGGGCAGCAGCTCGGCGTGGCGGCTGCTCTGGCTGTGGGCGGCGGCGGCGACGTGGCTCGGCCCTTTGGGCGTGGCGGCTTGCATTCGTTGCGTCGGCATCACGGCAATTCGGCGGGTCGGCTGGTTTTTTGGTGTCGGCTCGTTTGTAGGCGGCCTGTTTCGACTGTCGGTCCCTCTCCCCGTCGTCTAGTCGCTACCGTCGTCGAAGGTTCGGCCCTCCCCCGGCTACGGTCCATCGCTCGTCTCGCACTCGGCAGCAGGATCGAGCTCGTCTCGCGCCCGGCAACAGGACCGTCCTTGTCTCGCGCACGGTACGGGTTGATGGAGGCGTTGGGGGCAGCCCAGGGGTGCGAAAGGCAGATCCTTTCCGCCCGTATCTTTGGTTGGGGTAGCGGGGGGTCTCGAGTGAGGTGGTGTCAAGGTCTTGGATGTCGGGCGGCGACCTTGGTGGTGATTTCACGGTGCTCATGGGCAGAGCTCGTGGCTGTGCTGCCTGGTGGCCATGGCCGTGTGGGCGGCGTGGCCGCCAAGTGTGGCGTTCAGCGGCGGTTGAAAAGATCACACCTTCATTTCATTTTTGATCGCGTTAAAGGGAGGCTGGCTGGGTGGAAAGGAAGACTCATGAATGAGGCTGGCCGTAGAGAATTGGCGAGATCGGCATTCAGTGCGATTTCCATCTACACCATCTCCGTGTTGTGCCCACCACTTGGGTTCTTCAGAGACATTGACAAGGTCAGAAGGAGATTTCTGTGGGCACTGGAGAAGGACGCCTCTGGAGCAAAATGCAAAGTTAATTGGATCTCGGTTTGCTCCCCTATTCACATGGGAGGGCTGGGACTGCTCGACCTCCGACTAAGATGGCTTTGGTTTGCATGGAGAGCGCCTGATAGGCCTTTGGTAGGCACCGAGGTCCCTTGTGATCAGCTTGATCATGACCTGTTCACCGCAGCTGAGAATTGGGGAATCATCTGGAAGGTATCTGTATCCGGGTGCTGCTCTGCTCGCTCTGCTTATCTTGTGCAGTTCATGGGCTGGACACATTCAGATTTTAAAACTCTCGTATGGAGCGCTTGGGCACCAGCCAAATGCAAATTCTTCACCTGGCTCCTCCTACAAAACCGTGTATGGTGCTCTGATCGGTTGCAGCGGAGGGGATGGCCCAATGAGTATTTTTGCCAGATGTGCTGTCGGAACCTCGAGACGTCTGTCCATCTCTTCTGGGAATGCCCAGTGTCACTGCAAATCTGGAAACGTATCAGTACATGGACGGGCTGCAGTAGCCTTGATCCTACAACCTGGACGCCTGGCCTCGGTGCAGTTGATCGATGGTCTGACATGCTGGAGAGAGCAGAGGATAGATACCGTAAGGGCATGAAAGCGCTGATGATGACTGTGGTCTGGGAAGTGTGGCTAGAGAGAAACAGAAGAATTTTCAACAAGAAATTTGCTCCGGTAGACAGCTTGATCCAGATCATTAGGGCAACCTTGGGGTTGGGGCAATGGAGAATTGCTGGTGCCAAGTGCTTGCGTCACCCCTTTGGGGATCCCGGCTGAACAGGCCTTTCTTCAGGAGCCTCTCTCTTTTCTTACGTTTTCTTGAGTCCTTGCCACTCGTTGGCGCTTGTAAATAACTCTACCGTCTAATACAAATGGCCAGCGATTGCTGGAACTTTCCAAAAAAAAAAAAAACCCTTCAAAGGCTTACGCAGATTTCACCTTTTGGACCCTCGAAGCGTGTTAAGTGATGTGTACAACCGTCACCACGTGGCGCATGTTGGGTGCATCATCAGGATTTCTGTTTTCTTCTTGCAAGTGTTTTCGGGTTTCTTTCACCTTTTCTTTGTTTTTTTAAAGATTTTTCCAAGGTTTTAATGAAAAAATAATTGTTTTTTCGGAAGCAGTGTTTTCTCCGAAAAGAAAAAAAGCACAGTTGTGCATCTCGTGAAAACTCAGTCCTTCCTTAGCTTCCCAAGAAGGAAAAAAAAATACAGCATGCTTCCGCGAACTGTGCTGCTTGAAAAGATGAAAGCACATATGTACTTCCTCGAAAAAGAGAAAAATACCGCATGTGCTTTTGCGAGAAGCACAACAATGTTCCTGGAAAAATACAGTTGTGCTTTCCAAAAAAAATAAAAAAATGAAGCACAACCAACCTTCCGGGTTCATGTTTCGGCTCCCCTTTTTTTTGTTTTCAGACTTTTTTGGGTTTCGGTTTTTTCTCGGATTATGATATCTTGGTTTTCCTTTTTTTGATTTTGTTTTATTTTCTTCTATCCTTTACCAAGTTTTGTTGTAAAACAAATCGTAACCTATTAACATGGATCTAGTTCCGACCATCTCGACGCGAGAAATCCAACGGTGAAAACGATTAGTGATTTAGACGTATTGTTCAAAAGATACAGTATTTTAGAAAAGAGTAAAAAAAATGGAAAAATCGCGGGTGCGACAAGTGACACATATGCAGTACCCCACTTGTCGGCACAAGAGAAAGGGAGAGTGAACTTTGCAAAGGGTACCACTAAATTATTTGTAGAAACCATGGCACTTTTTAGGAACCATTACATTTTTGTAGAAACTATGGCATTTACAATTTAGACACCATAGCATTTTTATTATTAAGAGCATGGCATTTTTTATCTTAAGCATGCCATTGTTTTTATTACAAAGAGCATGGTGTTTTTTTTGTTTTTTTTAAAGAGCATGACATTTTAATTATAAAGAGCATGGCATTTTTTGTATAGAGCATGGAATTTTTTATTTTTATAGAGCATGGTAATTTTGTTAGTAAGAACATTAGCATATCACGGTAATATTTTTGTATGACATTTTCAGGTACAAACATCATGGCAACCTTTTTGTGTGCATAAGTTATTTTTAAAATTTAGAACAATTGGGAATTTGTCTTAAACACACCCCCACTATCTGGTCATTTGTATTCTTTAAGGCATGTAAATTTATTTTTGCTCAAGGCATTTAGATATTTTTTTAGCTTTTCCCCCTATACATATGGATGGTCACATGGCATTTTTCAAAGTTTTTGTTCTTTTTCAATAATGCAGCAGTGGGATGGCAATACCCAGTTCCTTTTTTCTAAACTATAGCATGTCAAATTCTTTTTTTTTCTGTAAAAGATATGAGGAAGTACAACACCTGACCAATTTGAACGTCATGGCATTTTTTGTGCTGTTCTTAGCATTAGCATCCATACCAGTTTTTAGGTTCTGGTGAAAATTGGGCTTTATTTGGCCCAACTGGGCTCACAGACTACGTGGAAAGGTAGAGTTATTCCCTATCAACGAGTACGAAACTGCGGTTAGTCAACCGCTCGCCCCAAAAATAGGGGATCTCGTACACAGGTGGAAGGAGGCGACGCGGTTTCCCTTTGCCAACCGCTGGTTCCCTCTCCCTCCGCCGGCCGCTACGGCGGCGGGAGGGAACCTCGGATTTGTGCGTGGGGTGGGTTCGCAGTAGGGTTAGGGTTGTGGGAGACGTTGCCGAGACCGTTGCGGCGGCGTCGCGTCTGAATAAGTTTCCTCGGGCTATGTTCGTGGCCAGATGGAGCTCTTGCCTTCGTCTAGGAGCCAGCGGGGTGGGGAATCCCCGGATCTCGTCGAGGTCGCGGGCTATGGTATCTGGAGGTCGACCGGCACTGGCCGGTTGGATCATGGGAGGTGGTTGTGTGGAGACGGAGATTCTTCTTCCTCCTTGTCGGTATGATTTTCTGCTGTTGTTCTCCCTGTTTCTTTGTGTTGCTGCTAGTGGGATGTCCTGCTTTGCCCGGGCGGTTGGCCCGGCCGCGGCGCCGGAACCGGATCCTAGTTCTCTTCTATCTGGAAGAGGCACATATAGCGGTACTCAAAGCCATAGATGGCGAAGGCTGGTGCAGGCCTGTTGGATGCATATGTGTGTCCATGTCTTTTCGGCGCCGGAACCAAGAAAAGGGGGAGCATCCTGGCGGCGATTATGCTCTGGTTGAAGATGATGACCTGCTTGGAGCTCATTGCAGATTCTTGTGTTGCAGGTGTCTTCTCAAAAGGTTAAGGAATGATGATATAGAGCTCCGGAGATCTTCGTGTTTTACTGGTTGTTTTAGGGTGCTCTCTGTTTTTCTGGTTCTTTATGCATGTGTTAGGGTGTGCTTGTGCAAGTCAAAGACTTTGTATTATTTCATGATTTGAATACAATCATACTTTCTCAAAAATAAAAAAAAAATCACTATCAACGAATCCTTCGTACCAGGATCGCCCTAGGGGGAAGCATTTTCGGAGATAGTAAAAAAACTCAAAGTAAAAAAACTCATCCCCTAAAAAAAGTATAAAAAAATAAAAATTTCAGTTATTAATCCAACAGAAAGAAAGTAACATTGCAAAAAGTGGCCAACACACAGCTAGATGAGGGGGGAAATGGGTGCTGCATAAGAAGAAAACTCAAGAAGAAAAGATGACAGTATCACAAGACAAAGACATACACTTCTTTCTCTCTGTGTCAAAAAAAAGACACACACTTCTTCAGTTATTCTCTTTGCCACACGACTCAGCTCTTCAGAGCTACTTTTGCTCCATTTCCAGCCCACTTTGTTGTTGAAGCTTCAGGCAAAGGGCAAAGGGCTGATTCAAAAGGGGATGAATGAGCACTGAACTTCACTTTTCCTTAGAAAATTCCAGCACAAGCTCCACAAGAACACCCATGCTCTTAACACCTGTTCTTTCTCCATGCCCAGCTTGCCTTTTTCTTCTTACAGAAGGCATAGAAAAACTTATCAAGGTGACCTCCTGGAATTTTCAACATCATGGACGCATGGGACCAGGTGCACCACAGTTTCAACAAAGGTGCGGGAGTGGTTAAGTTCGGTCCGAGTACACTAACAGGAAAACGCTGGTGCTGCTACTATTTTAATCCCAAGACGCTGCGGACATTGGTGCGAACTCGGTATTTGGGAAGGCAGACCATCATGGTAGCTCCGATGATTTGTGTTGGATAATGAGCAACTAGCTTTACTGAGGGCCAAAGGCCAGAACATATACATGTGTGGTAAAGTGCAAAAAAGCCCCTTATACAATGAGGATGTACATAAAGGAAATATACACATCTAACACCCCCCCTCAAACTCATGGTGGATCAACTACACTGAGTTTGGAGAGAAGAAAGCTATGCTGCGCTCGAGTTTGTGCCTTCGTGAAGAAGTCCGCCAACTGTAACTCAGAGGGCACATAGTGGAGAGCGAGAGTCTGATCCTGCACAACAGCACGCACAAAGTGGGCATCCACACCTATGTGCTTGGTGAGCTCATGCTTCACCGGGTCACGCGCAATACTGATAGCACCGGTACTGTCTGACAGTAAGGGAGTCGAGGTAGTAGCAAACACACCAAAATCCTCAAGTAACCACCGTAACCAGATCACCTCAGCCGTCAACATAGCCATGGCTCGCAACTCAGCCTCTGTACTCGAGCGTGAAACTGCAGTCTGTTTCTTTGTCTTCCAGACAATAAGAGAGCCACCAAGAAAGACACAGTAAGCAGACAGCGAGCGTCGATCAGAGGGATCAGTAGCCCAGGTAGCATCAGAGTAGGCCTGGAGCTCAAGAGAGCTGGAGTGGGGAAAGAAAAGGCGCTGAGAGAGCGTGCCACGAAGATATCGTAGAACACGGAGGAGGTGACTATAGTGGACAGATGTGGGAGCTGAAACGAACTGACTCAGGATGTGGACAGGATAGGAGATGTCAGGACGCGTAACAGCAAGATAGACAAGGCTGCCAACAAGGTGACGATAGCGAGTGGGATTAGGAAGAGGGTCACCATCAGAGGCCCTCAGCTGAACGTTGAGCTCCATAGGAGTCACAACTGTGCGCTCATCACCAAGAGCAGCGCGAGCAAGAAGATCCTGAATATATTTTTCTTGGGAGATGTAGAAGCCATCAGAGGTCGAGGAGATCTCAATCCCAAGAAAATAGCGAAGTGGACCAAGATCAGTCATAAGGAACTGGTCGCGAAGGCGAGCCTTAACAAAGGCAATATAGTCAGAGTCGTCACCAGTGATGATCATGTCATCAACATAGAGAAGGAGAAGAGTCCGACCACGAGGAGACGTGTGAACAAACAACGCGGGATCATGATCACTGGGCAAGAAGCCAGCGGCAGTCACCACAGAGGCGAAGCGCTCAAACCAGGCGCGAGGAGCCTGTTTAAGACCATAGAGGGAGCGGCGAAGTCGACAGACCATACCATCAGGAGCATAGTACCCCGGTGGTGGCTGCATATAAACCTCCTCATGCAACTCGCCATTGAGAAAGGCGTTCTGGACATCAAGTTGAGAGATAGACCAATTACGAACAGAAGCCACAGCAAGGAGAGTGCGGACAGTGGTCATGTGAGCCACAGGAGCGAATGTCTCATCATAATCGCGTCCCTACTCCTGCTGGAAGCCACGGGCCACAAGACGAGCTTTGTAACGCTCAAGAGAACCATCGGAGCGAGTCTTAATCTTGTAGACCCACTTGCAAGTGATGGGACGAACACCAGAAGGAGGAGAAACCATATCCCACGTGCCATTGCGCTCAAGCGCCGCAAGCTCCTCGGCCATCGCAAGCTGCCATTCAGGCTGAGTCATGGCAGCCCGATAGGTGGTGGGCTCAGCAATGGCAGAGAGACCATGCCGGTCAGGAGAGTAGCGATCTGGTGGGGGACAAGGCCTAACACGAAGGTTATGGACCGGTGTAGGTGTGAGAGGTGGTGCACCGGAAGTAGAGGGCACATCAGTAGGATCATCCATAGCACGAGGACGACGAGTGTAGTAGTGAGGAAAAGGGGAGTGAGGGCGAAAGACTGGGGATGAAGGTGGGGAGGGAGATGACGAGGGAGGGGAGGAGGAGGGAGGGGATGGTGGTACCGGTGGTGTAGGGAGACTCATCAGGGGAGAGGGTAGAATAGGAGGCACAGAGGAAGATGTGTCAGGAAGGAGAAGGAAGGAAATATCTTCCACGGAAAAGCTCGAGGAGGAGGGACGCGGATAGTAAGAACGGGACTCATCAAAAGTCACATCACGCGAAATGCGCAGTCGGTGACCAACAGGGTCCCAACAGCGATAGCCCTTGTGCTCGTCACTGTAGCCAAGGAAAACACACTCAACTGACTGAGCAGTCAACTTGGTTCGTTCTCGCGGAGCAAGAAGAACATAGCACACGCATCCAAACATACGAAGAGCAGAGTAGTCAGGAGAGCGACCAGAGAGACGCTCCATAGGAATACCACCCTTCAAGGCAGCCGATGGCTGAATGTTGATGAGGTGTGTGGATGCGGAAACGGCCTCCGCCCAAAAATGAGGTGGAAGAGAGGCGGCGATCATCATCGCCTGAGCCGTCTCAAGCAAATGGCGATGTTTGCGTTCTGCAACGCCATTCTGAGCATGGGCACCAGGGCAAGAGTACCCTGCTCCGCAAGAAAACCACGCAACATGTGAGAGATATACTCTCCAGCTGAGTCAGCACGGAAGATACGGACAGGCGTGGAAAATTGAGTGCGAACCATGGCAGCAAAACGCTTGTATATGGGGAGAACCTCGCTGCGAGATTTAATACAATAAAGCCAAGTATAGCGAGAGAAATCATCAATAAACAGAACATAGTAGCGACGACCCCCTTTCGAGTCAAAAGGAGCAGGACCCCATACATCAGAATGAACTAAGTCAAAAGGACGCTGAGATACAGACTCACTGGTAGGATAAGGTAATTGAGTCTGTTTGCCAAGCCTACAACCATCACAATGCAACGAAACATCACCAGAGACAGACCCTAAGACGCCTTGGTGTACTAATGAGGACAAGCGAGAGCCACAGAGGTGACCAAGTCGATGATGCCACTGCTGGAAGGACGCAGAAGAGGAGGCAGCAAGAGCATGTGAGCTGGCGTATGTGGTAGCAGCAGAAGGAACACGAAGCCAGTCAACCTCCCAAAGGCCCTCAGACTCACGGCGCCGAGGGCCAGCGCCAACCAGAGCCTGAGTGCGACGATCCTGAACAGAACAAGAGTCGGCATCAAGAATGACACGACAGCCAGAATCAGTAAGTTGGGCAGCGGAAAAGAGATTCATGGTAAGACGAGGAACATGAGAAACACTAGGAACCGAGAAAGACGGAGTGGAAAGGATGCCACGACTAGCAACAGGAAGAGGTGTGCCATCGGCAATGAGAACATTAAGAGGAAAATCAAGAGGTCGAAGAGAAGATAAAGCAGAAGAATCAGAAGACATATGAAAAGAAGCTCCAGAATCCAGAACCCACGAGGATGTACCTGACTGAGTAGGCTCTGGCGGGGGCGGAGTGGTGGTGGCTGTCATAGCGGCAACAAAACCCGTCGAGGAAAAACCAGATGAAGCCAACATGCGCTTGAGCCGCACAATATCCTGGTCAGTGAGCGACGAAGTCGAGGAAGACGCACGAGTCCCACTAGAAGAAGAGCGCTTCAGGTCTCTCCGCTTCTTGTGACTGTAGGGTAACGCAGCAGAAAACAAAAATTTTCCGACCTACGCACCAGCCCAGGAACACTATGGAGACTGCATACAAGGTTTGATCATTTTCGTTACCGACTCATAGCGCAGCGGAAGTAGAGTCGATGACGATCGTCGGTGCTGATCCCCGCAGCTAGGATTTACAACCTCCCAACCGCGAGGATGTATACCCTCATCCGCCACCCGGACAGCCCTCCGGGAGGCGGTCGGACAGTCCCCGGACGGTGTCGCGGACAGCCCTTCGGGAGGACTCACAGAACTCGGACCGTCACATGGACAGCCCTTCGGGAGGCACTAACGAACAGCCCCACGGGCACTAAGATCGAAACTACGACCTCTCTACAGAGTTGCACACATACGGTGTCATCTATCCGGCAGGGCTTCGCCGTCCAGAACTAGTTCCCACCGGAACCCAGACAGCCTTTCGGCTCTACGAAACTCTTTTCGTGGGAGGGAGAGAGAAGCCAGATAATTGCATGGCATGAGTATGAGAGCAAGGGGATGAAGGAGATGGCAGCCCCAACTCCTCCTTTTATAGGCCAAGGCAAGGGGTGGGGTGGGATGTTGAAATACCAAAATACCCAAGCTTCATGTCACACATGAAAGGGCATAATGGTAACACAAGGGGGGCACCAAGGGGACACCACCATGGCAGCCCTTGGGCCGGCCCACATCTTGTCCCCCCCCCCCATGGGGGGGCCCCCCAACAAGCCACCAACATGTCTCCATGAAACATGCATGCTCCCTAGACAAAAAGCCACCAAACATGCAACCCCCGATTCGTGGGATCTTGTCCCCTCGTGCTGAGACAAGATGTTTTCCGCGAAACTTTTTCTGAAAAATTCCAGAAGGTCCCACAACATTTCTAGCACCCTCTAAAATTATTCTGGGCACGATCCGAAACATTTTTGGTGCGGTGGTTTTTATCAGCGGAAAGCATCAACAGCGGTTACGGCAGTTTCGGAACATTTCCGATTTTTCTCTCTGAAAATTCCCAGAAGTTCCCAGACCAATTCTGGCATCCTCTAAAAATTTCCAGGCGGTGCCGAAACCCTTTTTGACCAAATAATATATTCCGAAACAACTTTTCGGTTTTACCGAAACTCTTTCGGTGTTCTCTCTCTCGGAACTCTTCCGTTGTCTCCGAAACATTTTCGGTGACTTTCTCTCAGACTCCCTGTCTAGCGTTCAACAGATAGATGACCCTTAAGCGTGTGACCCTATAGGTTCGGTGAAGTATAGACATGACACGGAACCCCTTCCGATCAATGATCAACATCGGAGCCATGGACACCCATATTGACCCCTATACCCACACGAACGAATATTCGAGTGAACCTCCAGTTGCCGTGTGCTATTCCTGTTGCTTCACGATATGTTACAAATACCCGAGGTGAGACATGTTGGCATTCCCGTGGATTAACAACTTGTCCACTATGCTAGTTACCTCGTTACCGGTATTGTTCTCTTTTCTCGTTACCGTGTTCCGGCATCCCCATGATCAAATTACAAAGTGTCTGGCCAGACGATGATGGATACCGTAACACCGAGAGGGCCCAGAGATATCTCTCCATCGTCGGAGGAGCAAATCCCAATCTCGAGCTATCAAGTTACTTGACACACTTTTCCATGAACCCGTAAGCCGCCGTAATAGCCATCCATTTACGGATGACGTTTAACAAACCCCAAAGTTCATGAAGCAAGCATGAAGAAACTCGACACTCTCATGGTCTAAGGAATCATGCAAACGTCAACCATCTCTGTGTTATTAACCATTAACTCATGACGAATGTATCTCATAGCATAACATCAATTCGGATCGATTCAACACAAATGTCCTTCCTGACATTGTGCCCTCAAAGTTGCTGGCATAGACATGCCCATGATTGGGAAAACATAATCATCATGCAACACTTGAGCTAGTCTTAGAGGCACGACTAGGAATACATTTTACCGTTTATTATACCACACGTGCACATGGGTTTTCCCCAGAGCCTTTATGGATAAACGGGCTCGGGAACCATAGCAGTTATAGCATGGAATATAGACTTAATTATGAACAGGGAGATAATTAATAACATTTATTATTGCCTCTAGGGCATATCTCCTACAGTGACAATCTGACTCTGGGTGACCTGGCCTGTTGCAGTAGCCACAGAAGGTGTGCGAGCGCGACCGACCCTCTCCTGAAGGAGGGTGACCCGCCCCCCCTGGAGGTGTGGGCAGGAGCGGTGGAGTGGTGAGGTGAGCAGAAGACACAGGAGTTCGGGCAGCAAGAACAGTGGGAACCACAAGTAGACCAGCAGACCGGAGGCGTGTCTCCTCAGCACGAAGCTCTGCAAGCACCTCCGAAATAGGAACACGACCACGGGCAAGCAGGTGAGCACGCCGAGGCTCAAACTCTGGACGAAGGCGAGATAGGAACTCATGGAGACGATGAAACTCCAAGTCTGACCGCACAGTCTGGCAACAGCGGCAAGTACCACAAACCACGGTCCTGAGAGAGTCAAGCTGACGCCAGATGGCAGAGCTCTGCGAGTAGAACTCATCAATAGAAGAGTTACCCTGCTGAAGAGCATGCTCCTGACGCACCACAGATAGGTAGAGAGCATCACCAGATGGCTGATATCGCTGACAAAGATAGGACCACATCGCAGCAACAGTACCGAGACCCATGAATTCAGACGCAAACTGAGGTAAGACACTCGCAGTGAGAACAGCAGCAGCTCGAGCATCATCGTTGCACCACTGAGTGTAAGCAGACAGATCATCGCGGTAAGCAGAAAGAGCATCTGAGTAAGCGGATACCTGCTGATCATATGCATCAACCGCAGCATCGTCAAGGGCCTTGGCTGTATCCCGATCAGCCTGAGAAGCATCAGCTGCAAGAACAGGCGGCACCGGCGGGATAGGAGCCACAGGAGCAACAGGGCAAGGCGGACAGGGAACCTCGCCAGAGAGAACGCCCCACAGGAGAAGTCCACGCATGTGAATGCGCATGAAACCCACAAACTCAGCATAATTGGTGGCATCGAAGATCACCGAGCACCGAGGAACAGCCACATAGCCTGACGAAGACATGACGAGCTCACTGTCTCTTTTTTTTTTTTTTTGAGGTCAACTACGCTGGGTTAACCAGCCCGAGCCCCAGCCAGAGAGGCAGAGCGCAAGCTCGAGCTCGAGCAGGAGCGCTCGAGGCGAGGGCCGGCCAAGCACGGGACGAGAAGTCCCCGGCCGGATCCGAGGCGAGGAAGCCTAGGCGGAGCAAGAAGCAGCGGCGGCCGGCCGGCAGGATGCAGCGTCGGGCCGGCAGGAGGCGGCGGCGAACCTGGCGGCGGGCGGGACGAGGCAGGCCAGCGGGAAGCGGCGCCTGGCTAGCAGGAGGCGGCAGCTGCCGAGCCGAATCTGGCTTCGAGCGGGACGGGGCAGGCCGGGCGGTCCAGCAGGAGGCAGCTGCAGCCGGGCCGAATCCTGGCTTCGGGCGGGACGAGGGGCGGCAACCGGGCCAGATCCGCGACGAGGGGTAGCCGGCCAGGCAAGAGGCAGCGGCGACGGGGCCGAGGCAGCCGGATCCGCGTCGGGAAGAGCAGGATACAGCCGGATCGGGAGAGAAGCTAGCACGGAGTTGCAGCGTGCGGGAGAGAGGGGAACCTAACATCTGATACCATGTTGGATAATGAGCAACTAGCTTTACTGAGGGCCAAAGGCCAGAACATATACATGTGTGGTAAAGTGCAGAAAAGCCCCTTATACAATAGGGATGTACGTAAAGGAAATATACACATCTAACAATTTGTACCGAGGAGGAGAGCGCAAAAGGAACCGCGCGAATAACCAAAGTGACACAGCGGCGGACCATGCCGTCGAGCGGTACACCGCTGCGACAGCGCCTCGTCGGAATCAGATGGCTTGTGCTTCTCCTGCTGTCCACCATGGCGGGGATGCACGCACACAATGATGATGATGATGAGGGAGCTCTGGTGGCGTTCAAGGAAAGGATTTCAGACCACTCCGGGGTACTGGCCTCCTGGAACCGGAGCTTCAGCTACTGCGCCTGGGAGGGCGTCACGTGCAGCCGGCGGCACCGGTCGAGGGTGGTCGCTCTGGACCTCAACTCCCAGGGGCTCGCCGGCACCATCTCCCCATCCATCGGCAACCTCACTTTCCTCCGGACGCTCAACTTGAGCCTCAACCCCTTGTACGGCGAGATCCCTCCTAGCATCAGCTTCCTCCACCGCCTCAGGTACCTTGGCCTGCAAGGGAGCATGCTCACCGGTGCGATCCCAAGCAACATTAGCCACTGCACCAGCCTCAGGATGATGGTAATTGCTGACAACAAGGGGTTGCAAGGAAGCATACCTTCTGAGATCGGCAACATGCAATCACTACGTGTTGTACACCTATACAACAACAGCCTCACCGGGACCATCCCGTCATCACTAGGGAACCTCTCCCAGGTGTCCATCTTGTCCCTGGCAGCTAACCATCTCGAGGGATCGATCCCGGAGGGCATTGGGAACAACCCACGTCTCGAGTTCCTTCAGCTGGTCATAAATAACCTCTCAGGTTTGCTTCCTCTTTCGCTCTATAACCAGTCGTCTCTGTACAGATTTTATGTGGCGGACAACAACCTGCACGGCCGTCTACCAGCTGATCTGGGGAGAAGCCTTCCAAACATGCAACAGTTTGCGATTGGGAACAACCAATTTACTGGAGTTGTGCCTCCATCACTAACTAACATGTCCAGACTCCAGGTTTTTGATGCTCCAAATAACGGATTCAGAGGGGTTATCCCTTCGGAGTTGGGAAGATTGCAGTATCTTAGATGGTTTACTCTGGATGGGAACAAGTTTGAGGCAAACAATGAGCGAGAATGGCAATTCCTTACTTCTTTGACAAACTGTAGCAGGCTGCGACTGATGTCTATAGAACAAAACAGGTTCTCCGGGCAATTGCCAACCTCAGTATCTAACTTATCCACAAACATCCAAGCGCTAAGTATTTTGGCCAACAATATATCTGGTACTATCCCATCCGATATTGGAAATTTGGTAGGTCTCGAGGCGCTTGTTCTTGCTGGCAACTTGCTCACTGGGGCTATTCCCGAGAGCATAGGAAAGCTTACACAATTGAAGAAGCTACATCTGAGTTCCAATAACTTATCAGGATTTATCCCCTCTTCCATTGGAAACCTCACTAGTCTGTATAGGCTTGGTGCAAGCTTCAACAGCTTGGAGGGACCGATTCCATCAAGCATTGGTAACTTGACCAAACTTTCATCACTAGATATATCGATAAACCATCTTTCCGGCTCAATTCCGAATGAAATTATGCAACTACCATCAATCTCAATATATTTGGCTTTGTCTTACAACTTGCTGGAGGGCCCACTTCCTTCAGAAGTTGGTAATTTGGTGAATCTCGAACAGCTTATTCTATCAGGTAACAAGTTGTCTGGTGAAATACCTGGCACCCTTGGTAGCTGCATAGTCCTGGAAACCCTCTTGATGGATGGCAATTCATTCCAAGGAGACATCCCTCCCAGTTTGAAGAACATAAAAGGGCTTACTGTACTGAATTTGACGAACAACAAGCTGAATGGCAGCATCCCAGGGGACTTGAGCAGTATTGCCAGCTTGAAGGAATTGTATCTAGCACATAATGGTCTATCAGGGCCAATCCCTGAACTCCTACGTTATTCAACGTCGCTGCTCCACCTCGACATATCCTTCAACAATTTACAAGGTGAAGTATCAAAAGAAGGGATTTTCAGGAATTTAACTGGACTATCAATTGTTGGAAACAATGAGTTATGTGGAGGAGTACCACAGCTTCAACTGCCAAAATGCCCAAGCTCCAAGAAAGGCTTACCAAAGTCTCTGAGAACAGTTGTCCCTACAACAGGAAGTACCCTGGTCTTCCTTGCAGTTCTTGCTTTAGCTGGATTTCTGTACAGAAAATATAAGTCCGGATTGAGGAAAGAACTACGGTCACCTCAGATCACTGTGATTGACCTTCCAATGGTTTCATACAATGATATACTCAAAGCAACAGACGGGTTTTCAGAAGCCAATCTGCTCGGGAAGGGAAGAAATGGTACTGTATACAAAAGTACTCTACAAAATTTTGCTGCGGCTGTGAAGGTATTTAATCTGCAGCAATCAGGATCCTACAAAAGCTTCCAGGATGAATGTGAGGCACTAAGAAGAGTTAGGCACCGTTGCCTTGTAAAGATCATCACGTGTTGTTCAAGCATCAACCACCAAGGCCAAGACTTCAGAGTTCAGAGCGCTAGTCTATGAGCTCATGCCCAATTGCAGCTTAGACCGCTGGATCCACCCAGATATTGAAAGCCAAAACAGAATGGGAACACTCAGCTTGTCACAGAGGTTAGATATCGCCGTTGACCTCGTGGATGCTATAGACTATCTTCACAATGGTTGCCAACCTTCCATCATCCATTGTGATCTCAAGCCAAGCAACATTCTTCTCACAGAGGACATGAGGGCTCGTGTTGGGGATTTTGGCATTGCTAGAATTCTAAAAGAAGCTGCAAGCGAAGCTTCTGCAAGTTCCCTTAGCTCCATGGGAATAAGAGGATCCATCGGATATGTTGCTCCAGGTAACTGAATATGCTCCCCCTATGCTTGAAATGAACATTTAATTAGATATATGTTTTTTAGGGCTTAATTAGATATATATGTTTACAAAACAACCTCTGTTCATACCTGTTTATACCCCGAATTGTTTCAATCCATTGTAGAATATGGAGAAGGGCTTCCGGTGTCTACTTATGGTGATGTGTACAGCCTTGGGATCACCTTGATCGAGATGTTTACTGGAAGGTGCCCGATAGATGATATGTTTAGAGATGGGTTAACCCTGCGATATTTTGCAGAGGCAGCAGGTCTATCTGGGAATGTCATGGAGATAGCAGACTCCAACATCTGGCTGCATGATGAAGCAAACGATAGCACTAATACAGAAAATATAACCAGAGCCAAGGAATGTTTGGCTGCCATCATCCAGCTTGGTGTCCTATGCTCAAAACAATTGCCCAGAGAAAGGATGTCAACAAGTGATGCTGCCGCAGAGGTGCATGCTATCAGAGATGCCTATCTCAATAATCAGCGATAACTGATGTCAAATCATATGAACAAACCACTACCATGGGTTCTCTGAATTTATTCATGTATCTGTAGTATATTGTGATGTAAACTATAAGCTGGTACTGTATTGTTCACTTTATACCCTAGGATATCATTCGGTGTGCCTAGGATATAAATAAGACAACAGCTTATTGTGCCTGCAATTCGAATAGCTGAGCATAAACAGTTGGGTTTCTTCACTACCTTGTTGAACATTTATGGTTCTGTACAACACCTAGTGTATTCCTGAGTCAACAAAAGAATACTTACTATGCTGCCACTTATAAATCCCTGTGCATGTAGTTGATACATGAGTAATAGCTAGATTATTGAGCACAAGAATGAAAATATTATGAAGCTGAACTATGTTAGACAGATCTCTGCTCTACCTAACTCCCTTCTGTGAGAAACTAGTGGTCCAGACGTACCAAAACAGAATGATAAATATGTCATTGTTTGCTTGCTTAGGCTCAGGAGGATGTGCCAAATTGCAGTAGAAGGTAACTAACTAGCCCTGGGAGCAATTTGCCCAGCTTCCACGACTTGAGACCCACATTCTGCAGAACAACTTCTCTTAATAAGTGAAACCAATAGAAGCTACTGATAAGTGATTTTTATAGAGATGACGCAGTGGGGTAAATGTAGTTCAAAAATATGACCACACCTTTTTTTGCTCCAATACTTACCAAATTTTGCCAATAATGGTATATTCCAGTCATGTTTTGCTTCTTCCACTCCTTCAGGTCAAACATGCCCAACCACAGGCACGTGGATCAAAATTTTCAGAGATCTTAGGATGTGACAAGTTGAGAAAAGTGTCAAAGCGATGGAAACTTTATTTGCAGGTTTCAACTGGACCATTTACCATCCATTCAAGATCAACATCCCATAGGGGGTATCAAGTCCTTCTACACAACAACATCATCATCGAGAAACAGTATCTTGTCAAGCTTGGGATGTATCTGTGGCATGTAGAACCTTAGATGGTTGAGCGTGTACAAATATTTTGGGTTCCTGTACTTCAGATTCTTGTTGCCATCAGTGAGTGGTGATGGATTGTGTGCTTTAAAGTAATAGTCCTAGAGACGAGCTGATTCAAGTTGCCGCATAACAGCACAATAACACAAACTGAGCCACTTGAAATTGTTGATGTTCTCCACATGGACAGTAGCAGGGTGAGAATAATGGCTGATAAACCACGTCTTCATACATGCAAAATTAAGCTTGTCAGGGATGATGTGGAACACATGCTTATCTGGTTCCTTAGAATGTGTCAAGGTTGATCTGACAATTACTGAGGGTGCAAGGACATTATCAGAAAATATAGCATAGTGATAGAGTGACGGATCCTGGAGTTTTGCTTTATCTTCTTCGTCCTTCAAAGCAGCAGCGTGAAAATACTCCTTGATCACGTCATCACAGAAATAATAATCAGTTATCAACTGCATATGTAGGCAGTGCAAGGGCATGGAAACCGTCTTTGCAGCATGCTGAATCATGAATGTGTTCTGCTTTTTCACCGTGTCTACATTAAGTTCTGCAGACTGCAGCATAACACGCAATCTTCTGGATACTTCATCAGAGTTGTACAGAACATCTCTCTAACTGAAGACAACACATGCCCCATTGCTTTTGCTCTCTAAAGCCCTGCAGAAGAAGTGAGGGTGATAAATAATATATCCTACCATACCAATGCAAAGAAGAAACTGAAGAAAAGTCTTAAACATTCAAAGTTGTAAAAGGAGTACCTTGAATCCAGTTCATTGTCCATGTGTGCCTCCCCAATAGCTGCTTTGTTATCTTTTATGCACTTACAAGTGATGCATACAAGTGAGGCTCATTCTTTTTTTTATGATGTAAAGGCATGTATTACCTGGCACCAGATTCAGATACAAAGTCTTTATATGCTAAGCCACGAATGGAAGGAGGGAAAGGCCCCATCCAAATATTACTAGTCCTGGTGCCTTGGGCAAGCGCCGCAAGATCATGAGCAGGGTTGTAACATCCTCTACTAATTTTTCTGGAAAGTGCACATCATGATTTCTCTGTACACAGGATGATTTCTGCACGCGGCCTCCTGGGCACAATTAACTTCTGGAAGTACATAACCTCAAAAGAGCCTGATTCAAAAATAACCGGAGCGTTGTTGCACATATCCACGGTTATCTCGACAGCAAATTTCAGAGCAGTTGCACGTCAAAGCAGTAGTTCAGGCTTTGATTAGCAGTGAACAGAACATCTCATGAGTTTCTCGCAATGACGCCAGCAGCAGCATTGCTCAAGTCAGGCTCGTTCTGGGAATGTGCAAAGGTGCCCTACACCTTTGCCATCATCATCTTATCTTTCATGAGCTTCACCGTGGAGTCTGTATTTGTGTGGTGGAACTCCTGCCTTCACATATTATACTGACTTTTACTCTATTATCAAAGTTCCTAGAGCTGTTTGTGGCCGCGTTTCGCACCTGGAGCTCGACCTCCTTGTCCATATGAAGTAACTCTTGAATCCGTTGCTCCTTTCTTCTACGGTGAAATACCTGAAGAGATGGTGTTACAATAAATCGCCTGGAATGGTCGAAGAACTGAAAAGTTGGGGACTGAATGAAAAAATCTTTCAGCATAAAGATGAATGTCCATCATCTTCCGAAGTACAAATACAAAGTGACAATTGACCTCTCGCTTTAATTTTATCGGTTTGTTGGGTTGTCGTGGAAACCCCGCCACTTGAAAGATTGCCAGCTTCTGATCCAGTGGCCAGTAGTTCAGTTGTCCTCCTCTGCGGTCTCTTTCTGTCGGTGAAAGTTAGGAACTAGTACTAGTAAAAGAGGGACGTTGCTTCGGTGCCTTAACTGCACATGCCTTTGGGTCAGTGACATGTGGGCCAGCCGGCTGTTGGACCCACTTGTCAGTGGCCCAAAGGCACCTGCAGTTACGGCAGGGAAGCTCAGTCGGTAAAAGAGTGGACCAAATTGTACTAAAAACTGAAAGATTGCCAGCTTCTGATCGAGTGGCCAGTAGTTCAGTTGTCCTCCTCTGCGGTCTCTTTCTGTCAGTGAAAGTTAGAAACTCGTAAAAGAGTGGACTAAATTGTCCTCAAAACCAAAATAGTTTTGTTCACCACAAACAATTCCAGCAACGAGCTGCCTATCCCTGGGTAATGAAGGGTTCTCCCATTCCGTACAATGAGCAGATTGATCGGGAACAGCTTGAGATCCTCCATATCCTGCCCAAGCAAACGGAATTCACAGTCTTTATAACTGCGCAACAAGTTCCAAAAATTCCTGGTCCGGGAAGTGAGGTAGAACCTGCAAATCACCTTGGATCAGTTTAAGCGCCGGCATAAGAAAGGAGAGGCGGCGTCGGTTCTTACGATGGGTGGTGCTGGTCAGAGAAGAGCCGCCGCGACACCGCCGATCTGGCCGAGGGGGCGTGGACGGCAGCCTGCGAATCCGGAGCGGGAGTAGGAGGAGCGCTACGAGGTCGGAGCGCCGCCGCCGACCACGGGGAGGAGGGCTGGGTGGTCGTGTGGAGATGGAGGGGAACGGCGGAACGCCATGGAGATTGATGGAGGGATGGAGACGGTGGACGAATAGCTGGGTAAGGAGCAGTGGCCGTTATTTCGTTCAGATCACAACGGGAACGAAGCAAAATTTGTTACGCGCACATGTGATGGTACACCCGAGGGCGCTGCTACTCATGTTTTTGGTTTCGGTTGAGGTTCATGGGTGGACAAAATAATGTAAGGGAAACTCTACCCCGGTTAATGTGATCCAACGGTTTTGTGAAGTTCCTAACACCTGTTCGTTGAACCTCTACCTCGGTTTTTGGAAAAGTCCCACACGCTTTGTTGTTTTTCTTTTTTCCTGTTTCTTCTTTATCAGTTTTTCTTTGAGTTTTTTTATTTCCACTTTTTTCATCTGTTTATTTTTCTTTTTATTCTTTCCAAACACACCTTGACTTTTTTTAATACACATTAAGCATTTTCTGTATACGTGCTAAACAGTTTTTAGTACATGTTGAACAACTTTTAAGTACATGATGAACATTTATTCAAATATATGTTGAGTGTTTGTCAAATGCACATTGAAGGTTTGTTAATGAATGGTGAAACTATTCAAACATACGGTGAATATTTTTCAAAATGTAATGATAATTTATTTAAACGTGTGAAACTCTTTTTACTGTTATGATTTTTTAAAGTCATCAACATTTTCTTCTAGTTATGATTGTTTTTTCAAAATTATATGAACAATTTTTAACATTTGTTGAACAATTTGCCAAAATTTAATTAGTGCGAACATTTTTAGATGTCTGGAATAATTTTTTGAAACATATGAAAATTTTATAAAGACTCTGTGTTTGTTTTCACTTCATGAACATTTAAAAAAATATCATAAGCAAATTATTTAACGTATGTACATTTTCTGGAATGTATGAACATTTTCTAGAACTTTTAGAACAAAACTTTATATTGTACTGACATTTCTCAACAATGTCATCAATATATTTTTTAAATGCATGAACATTTTTAAAAATATGATGCAAAGTTGTTGAATGTTTTGCACATTTCTATAAATTAGACAATTATATTTACATTACATAAACATTTTTTAATGCTCGGTGATTTTTTAGAAAAAAATAGGTAAAGTAATATCATGGGGCCCGCTGTCAAAACGAGACGGTGTGTGTTGCCTATTATGTTTTGGTAAAAAAAAATCTCGACATTTTTTCACAAATCCTCCTGCTTTTTTTTACGAGAAACCTCCATGATATATTTGCTCACAAAAAAGCCGAGGGTGGTTTTCACAGAAAATACATGCCACACGCCCTGCCTCTAGGTGACAGTGGGCCTCTTGCCACGCTGGTGCTCCTAGTTAGCACCGATTTCGTATCCAACCATGATTAACACTGTATTTGCACAACCCGAGCCAAGTTGTTGCATCAGTTCGATGTATGCCACAATTTTTAGCACTAAAGTGATCATTTCCGCCAAATTTAAGCACCAGTGATATAATTGACTCTAAATTTAACAAAAAACCAGAAAAACACAGAAGGGACAAACCAGAAAAAGCCCCAAAAAGCCTAGAGAAACCGGCGAACGGAAGAAAACAAAATGAGAAAAACTTGTTTTTTTAAACACAATACAGCCGCAAGCGCTCATACATACGCGCATACACTCACCCCTATGAATGCACACACGCACACCTTACCCCTATGAGCACCTCCGAGAGACTGAGCCGGCATATCATCTTGAGATTTACGAAGTCACCGTAGGCGCCTCGTCATCGACGGGAACGTCTCCTCCCACTGAAAGCGCATCACTGGAAATCCTGAAAAAAAATCCAGGAATAATGCGAGTACCATGACTTGAACCCTGGTGGGCTGGGGATATCACTGTCTCTCTAACCATCCAACCACAGATTGGTTCGCAGAAAAAACTTGTTGTACACACGTGCTAAGCTAATGGTCCCTCACTTTAAATACCGCCACACGTTGGGTCTGGCCCCTGACAGGTGACCCTATGCGGGCTTACCCGTCAACTAGTTACCCCTACGAGTCCTCCTAACGTGTGCAGGACGTGGGGGGCAACAAACGTGCCCCTCACACGATATTGCCGACCCATGTGTGGGGACGAGGTGTCCCTGCATTTTTCATAATTTTCATTTATTTATTTTTTTTGCTTTCTTTGACATAAAAAAATGTATAGGAAAATTTCAAAAAATATTCACAATTTTGAAAAAATGTTTGTGATTGCAAAAAATGCTCTGAATTTCAAATAAAAGGTTCATGAATTCGAAAAATGTTCTTAGATTTCACACGGTGTTCTGAATTTCAAAACATATTCATGAGTTTGAGTGTTTTCCCAGATTTGAAAAAATATTAATGAATCTGAAAAATGATCATGGATTCAAAACAAGTTCATGGAATGGGAAAGATGTTCTTGGATTTCAGAAAATATTCCCCGGTTTAATTTCTAAAAATGTTCATGAAATTTTGAAATTTGAAAAAATGTTCATTAATTTTACAAAGTCTTTAAAATTCATGCTATTCCTCACGTTATGCAGGGAATAGGTGAAGATGTGATACACCGGGGGTGGCCCATCGGCCAGGAAGTTTGGTGTTGGGCCGACCTCGGGACCTAGGGGGCCTGGCTCTAGGAGGCAGTCCAGGGCCCGACTTGATGTAAGAAGATCATCTTGGCGTGCAAGCCAAAAAGCCCTCAGGTGAGATCGTTTAGTGACTCTATAAACCCTAGCTCTCGTTCCCTCTATATAAGGCGAGGCTAGGGGTCCGTTCCATCTATTCCGTAGACCATTCTCTCCATAGTCATATCCATCGTCATCTTGTAACACTGTTGCACTAGGTGCTCCCATCTCAATACAAAACAATGCATGACGTACGGTGTTACTTCATCACAAGGGTCCGAACCTAGGTTAACCTCCTTGTGCGAACTCCCTACTGGTAATTTCGACCACGTTCGCCATCCTAGTTGGCGTCCCATGCATGGGCAGCCTCGGCCGAAGGCCGAACCCAGATCAGATCTCTCGTCATGCCCGACGACTTCAGGTTGCGCTGTTCATCACTTTCTAATTTTTTTCGTCCATGCCTCTTTGACTTACAAAAAGTTTTTTTTCTCTTTTGATTCAGAAAAGCTTCGGAAACAATGGAGAGATTCTGGGAACAATATGATAAATCGAGTTGTCTGAAAAATAAGATAAATAAACGGATCTCAGTTTCCTAATCACCAATCAATACGTTCAGAGCCGACCGTCCATGTGCAGCACGAACAACCAACCATTGTTGCACACACGAGGAAGTTCTACGATGGCTAACGAGGGAGGCCGTCGCCGCACCGCATGACCTCCATCCCGCTCGGCTCCACACCCCGACGTTGCCTGTTGGCCTTGTGTCCGCTTGGTTCTGCATCTCGTGTAGCCGTCCAGTCGTCGGTCTGCAACGGCCGGACGGGGATCTTGGAGTCCCTGCCGCCGATGGTGAGCACGCGGCCGCGGGGGCGGCTCTCCTCCTCTGTCTTACTGTTGGGATCGCAGTTGCCGCGGGCGCGGAGGATGCTGCGTGTACCTTCAACGCCGAGAGTGTTGCACCACAGCTCACGTCGAAGGAGACCCGTCCGGAAGCGCGGTACGCAAGCAATCCGGCGGGCGCTTTTGAAGACCCGAAACCCCACGCGTCCGGGAGGGACTCCGTCAGGACGCGCGGCGGCTATGGGCTGCCCTATGTCGATCTGATCGCCCCTAGGGCCTCGAGGTTCGCCGCCATGCAACAAGAAGAACAAACGAAGAACGAGAAAGAATAAGAACAAGGGTTAAGGAGAAAAGATAAAAGCTAAAAAGTGATAGATGAATTGATCGATTGTGTGTTGTTCAATCGGCCGTCACCTCCTAGGTATATAAGAGGTGGCTGGACTTCTCGTGCAAGGAAAAGGTTTGGATTCACGTCCAAAACCCTAGTCAAATTCGATGGTTTTGTCCAAACTTTCTAAAATAGTTCGGTCTAAAACTGGCTGCACCTTGCGGGTCTTTTTTGAGGTGGTGAACGATCTCGGATGGAAACGAGCCCAAAATCAATCTTGACCGTTTCAACGAGACGAACAACTTTCATGTTGAACGTTTTTTGATCAGAGGCCATCTTGAGAGACAAATCACTCGCGCAAAACAGGTAACTATTCACGCAGCTCATCGTACGTACTCACATGTGTGTCTGGTCCCGGGCGTCATATTTTGCTCACTGCACGGTCACGTTGTGCGGGCTCTAAATTTTGCATACGACCTTTGATTGGGACGATCTTTATATCAAAATCGATCATTTCGATAAGACGAAGACAATTCGTGTAGATTAATTTTCCATATAAGGCCGTCCTAGGGGCGTAATCAGCCGAACAGTGATCTGGATATAAAAGGAAAAATGGAAATGGAGAAAACTGGAAGAAAAGAACAAAAAAAGGGCTCAAGGAAGGAGTTTGAAGTTATGGTGCACGAGCACCATGGTTCCCTTTTTGTGAAACAAAAAATAAAACCATATTTAGAAAAAAAATACAATGTGTACGTGAGACAACGTCATGCGAAATCAATATGTCTTCAGGTTAGATTCTTTTGATCTACGCTATTCTTCAATGGCGGCAGATGCTTTTCTGGTGTGCTGTTCCTCTGAAGCCTTAGCACGACAACTTCCCAGCTGTTTACTACAACAAGTTTTGCCCATCTCCGGCGAGGGAGGGACGATGACGGCGGGGCGACTTCGGTTCGCTTCAGTGCTTGTAGTCGTCGCTAGGTGGTGTACGGATCTGGATGTAATTTTTGTTATTTCTGATGCTGGTTGTACTGCCATGATTGAAGAGGATAGATCGGAAGTTTTTCCAGAAAGAAAAGAAAACAAAAGACGCTGATAAATGCCACACGTGTGGCATATTAGAGATCCTCCCACACGCCCTGTGTTGCATAATCAGGAGGCAGCCCACACGGCCATGTGTGGGCGCACATTAGAGCTGCACGCATGTGTGGGCACAGCTACTTTGTGCCACACGCCCAACAACTATTACTCATCCTCACCCCGCGCGTGTGGCATGAAGCAAACCTGCCCACACGTCCTGGCGCACCCACGGGATGACACTTTAGTTACCCCAGGGGAAGGCAACTTTAGTTATCCGAGATGGCAAATGTAGTTGTAAAAGCATGGCAACTTCTCTGTTTTGGTTAACTATAGTTGCCATATCTAATTAATGATAGTTGCCGCGTGTAATCAAATCATAGTTGCCATGTGTGATTAACTACTTGCCCTACATGGTCAAACAATAGTTGCCATGTGTGGTTAACTAGTTGTCACGTGTGGTCCAACAATAGTTGCCATGTATGGTTAATAATAGTTGCCATGTGTGTTTACCTAGTTGCCACGTACGAGCAATTGCAGTTGCCATCTACCAACAAATCATAGTTGCCATGTGTGTTTACCTAGTTGCGACGTACGTGCAATGCAGTTGCCATCAATCACCATGCGAGCGTCGTGTGGGCAAAGAACGGTTCACCCACATGCGTGTGGACTGGGTGGTCACTATGTGGACGGGAACTGATTTGCCCACACGGCGCAGCTGGCAACCGCGCGCTGCGGGTCGTGTGGATGAGCGCTCTAACGCCCACACAACATGCTATGCCTACGCGGCACTGAAATTCCAACAGATTCCTTCAAGATTCATGCAAAACATAACAAACGGAGATCAAAGCGTATGGGCGAAGTACAGATATGCCACACGTGTGAGAATTATCATTTGAGAAAAAAAAAACTTCGTGTTTGTTGCCTCATGGTACTTGCGCCTCTCGGCCGAATTGATGCCGTAACTAGCCAGGTCACGTGTACATCGACGCTCCCGATGGAAAGATTCGATGGGTTCGCTCCTTGAGGTCCGCCCTTCTCTATTTTTTCTTCTTTCTATTGACCGCTCATAATGCGTCTGCTCTTTGCCAGCGCCAACTCAGTCTGTCTCTCGCCTCCGGTTGTTGTTACTTGGTCTCCTGGTCATACCCTGTCGACTTCCGCTCCTGGCCCCTTGGCCGGAGGGGAGCGAGGATGAAGGATCCATGTGCAATGCTTCTAATCTTACCGAACGTGAACAAGGGTCCGCGTTTCGGTTTCCCGATTTGGCCAATCGCGATTCATAGTAACCGCCGTTTTTTCCACCGTTTTTCCCATAGCGAAGCACGAGCATTGTCTGTGAAATTATAAGTCGATGCAGGGAGGAAAACTTGGATTGAAAACATTGGTCGTGAATAGCTGGACAATGTGACCACCCATCGACGATGGTAGCAAAGAGGAGAAGTGGCAACACGGATGGATCTCAAGCGGCGTGCGGGATTTTTTTTTTCTTCCATTGCAACACATGGTCATATTTGCTAGTATTTAAACCTATAAAAGATGGGAGTATGCCATTAGCTTTAATGCCGTTTGCTGAATTCCCTGAGCTGAACCTTCTATGGCAATCCTAGGTAGCATGCATGTCAATGCTCTGGACAAGATCGACGGTACTGACTGAATTGGTTAAGATTAAGGAGCTTGAGCGATGCACATTAACATGAGAACTCACAAGTATATACCAATATAACGTATATCGTGTAGAGGACACATGCCCAAACATCAATGGTGCGTGGTTGAAAAACAATCGAATCTAACACAAAGCAATCCATCAAATATCGCACACGGGCCCCAAATATTTCTGTCTAGGATGCTAATTAGAAATAACAGAGAAGTAATGATCAGCCATTAATCGAGGGAGCTTCCTCCTTCAGCTGAACCAGTTGTCACCGGATCAGCCATGACACCATCATCATCTTCATGGGAATGCTCGATCCTGCCCACAATTCGAGGTAAGCCCACCAAGCTAGGGTAGCGAGCTCTGTTGGCCTGGACACGACGCTCGAACCGTGCCTTGAACTTCTCATAGCACGTCTCCGGGTCATCGTCGGAGTTGTAGTCGTCCGACGGGTACTCCTTCAAGTTCGTCGGCGCGTCGGCGCCCTCCCGGAGCACCACCACGTCCACTGCCGCCGCCTGCTCGTGGTCGTCCTCCGCCTTCATTTTCGTCGGCAGCGCAGCCTCCTTCTCCTCCGGCTTGAGCTGCAGCGGAAACCCCATCGCACTAGTACAGTTTTGCAAACCAATCTGTGGTTGGATGGTTAGAGGGACTGTGGTATCCCCAGCCCACCAGGGGGTACAAGTCCTGGTGATCGCATTTATTCCTGAATTTATTACAGGATTTCCGGCGATGCACATTCAGTGGCAGGAGACGTTTCCATCGACGACGAGGTGTCTACAGTGACTTCGTAAATTTCAAGATGATATGTCGGCTCAGTCTTTCGGAGGTGCTCATAGGGATAGGGTGTGCGTGTGTGCGTTCATAGGGGTAAGTGTATGCGCGTGTATATGAACACTTATGTCTGTACTGATGTTAAAAAAAAAGTACGTACAGTTTCAATACCGTGAGGAAAAACTCCTCCATCGATCTACATATATAGAACAGAGGCGAATCGTACCAGAGCTCAGTTCGGAGTCGGAACGGAGCCCCGTCTCCTGGCCGGACTCATATTCTTCTTTCAGGACTTGCAAAATTCTTTCCAAAAGTTTGGGAAAAAAACTAAATATACACATGCATGGATGTGATTGGAGAAGAGATAAATACTCCTTTTTGATTTTTTTTAGCACATCATAGATACAAAGGCTCATATATACGTATATAAGCCTGCTATTGTACTTGCTCTAACCTACGACTAGGGAGACGATCTCTTTCCTCCGATCTCCACCGTCCGGGGCGTTGGCCCCCTCTACTTTCGGCTGCAGCTCCGGCGGCAGGAGGGAGGGGGGACCCCGTTCCTCCGCTCTGTAGTTAGATTTTGGATTTGTAGGTCGTGGTGCGTCGTTAGGGTGGTGGGAGCGGCGCCTGGACGAATAAATCTGCCTCAACTCCACTCCCACACCGGCGGTGCCCTTCATGGCGGCGTCTCGGAGTTGATGGCATCGCATCTCTGCCGATCCCTCAGATCGGCAGCGTTAGTGTTCATGGATGGTGTTGGCGAGGCGGCGGCGGCGACTCCATCAGGTGTGTCTCTTCTTCTTCTATGTCCCCGTTACTGTGGTGTTGTCTCCGACATCATGGTGAAGCAGTTAGGTTTTGTCGTTCAGGAGTACGCGCAGGCTGTTGTCTACGTAAGTGACAGCTGAAATATGGAGTATCTTGTGCTGGGTCTGTGGTCGAAGGCTGACAGTTCTGGTTTCCTGCTCCGACGTCATCGTCATGCGGGGGTGTCAGTTCTGAAGTTCGATGGCGTGTCCGGGGACATATTGCCCCGGTCTGATTCTTGCAACGGCTATGGTTTTGCTTCTGGCAAACTACTTTGGAGGTCCGTAAAGCTGCTGATCAGCGATGGAGCCGCGTCGAGCTTGGCTGAAGACGTGATATGTCGTTTTACTCTTTGGTGGCTGCTTCGGTGGTGTCGAAGGAAAGGGACAGGTATTGGGGAACGTAGCATGCAATTTCAAAAATTTCCTACGCTCACGCAAAATCTATCTAGGAGATGCATAGCAACGAGAGAGAGAGTGTGTCTACGTACCCTCGTAGACCATAAGCGGAAGCGTTTCACAACGCGGTTGATGTAGTCGAACTTTCTTCGCGCTCCACCGATCGAGTACCGAATGTACGGCACCTCCGAGTTCTGCACACGTTCAGCTCGGTGACGTCCCTCGCCTTGATCCAGCAAGGTGTCGAGGTAGTAGATGAGTTCCGTCAGCACGACGGCGTGGTGACGGCGATGATGATGTGATCCGCGCAGGGTTTCGCCTAAGCACCGCGAGAATATGGCCGGGGATGTAAACTGTGGAGGGGGGCGCCGCACACGGCTAACAATTGATGTTGTGTCTCATTGGGGCGACCCCTCCCCTCTATTTATATATGTGTAGGGGCTTGGAGTAGAAGGAATAGTGCTAGGTGAACAGTAACCATGAATAGTAAACAAATGTACTTAGACTCCAAGTCCAATCTTATTCCTACTAGGACTCCTTCCGTTTTTGCCTTCCCTAGCCACATGGGCTTTTGAGGACTTAGTGCACCTAGCCCAATAAGGCCAGGGCACCTCCCCTTAGCCCATGCCAGCCCTTGGGATGTGGTGGACCCACTTGTGGACTTCCGGACCCCTCCGGAATCCTCCGGAACCTTCTAAAAGCTTCCCGGTACAATACCAAAAAAACTGCACTTTTTTCCGGAACCCAAAATATGACTTCCCATATATAAATCTTTACCTCTCGACCATTCCGAGACTCCTCGTCATGTCCGTGATCTCATCCGAGACTCCGAACAACATTCGGTCACCAAATCACATAACTCATATAATACAATATCGTCATCGAACGTTAAGCGTGCAGACCCTACGGGTTTGAGAACTATGTAGACATGACCGAGACACCTCTCCGGTCAATAACCAATAGCGGAACTTGGATGCTCATATTGGCTCCCACATATTCTACGAAGATCTTTATCGGTCGAACCATTATGACAACATACGTTATTCCCTTTGTCCATCGGTATGTTACTTGCCCGAGATTCGATCGTCGGTATCTTCATACCTAGTTCAATCTCGTTACTGGCAAGTCTCTTTACTCGTTCCGTAATACATCATCCTGCAACTAACTCATTAGTCACTTTGCTTGCAAGGCTTCTTATGATGTGCATTACCGAGAGGGCCCAGAGATACCTCTCCGATATTCGGAGTGACAAATCCTAATCTCGATCTATGCCAACCCAACAAACACCTTCGGAGATACCTGTAGAGCATCTTTATAATCACCCAGTTACGTTGTGACGTTTGATAGCACACAGGGCATTCTTCCGGTATCCGGGAGTTGCATAATCTCATAGTCGGAGGAATATGTATTTGACATGAAGAAAGCAATAGCAATAAAACTGAACGATCATTTATGCTAAGCTAACGGATGGGTCTTGTACATCACATCATTCTCCTAATGATGTGATCTCGTTATCAAATGACAACTCATGTCCATAGTTAGGAAACCATAACCATCTTTGATCAACGAGCTAGTCTAGTAGAGACATATTAGGGACACAATGTTTTGTCTATGTATTCACACATGTATCAAGTTTCCGGTTAATACAATTCTAGCATGAATAATAAACATTTATCATGATATAAGAAAATATAAATAACAACTTTATTATTGCCTCTAGGGCATATTTCCTTCAGTCTCCCACTTGCATTAGAGTCAATAATCTAGTTCACATCGTCATGTGATTTAACACCAATAGTTCACATCTTTATGTGATTAGTTCACATCGCCATGTGACTAACACCCAAAGGGTTTACTAGAGTCAATAATCTAGTTCACATCGCTATGTGATTAACACCCAAAGAGTACTAAGGTGTGATCATGTTTTACTTGTGAGAGAAGTTTTGTCAATGGGTCTGCCACATTCAGAGCCGTATGTATTTTGCAAATTTTCTATGTCTACAATGCTCTGCATGGAGCTACTCTAGCTAATTGCTCCCACTTTCAATATGTATCCAGATTGTGACTCAGAGTCATCCAGATCGGTGTTAAAGCTTGCATCGACGTAACTCTTTACGACGAGCTCTTTATCACCTCCATAACCGAGAAATATTTCCTTAGTCCTCTTAGGTAACTAAGGATAACATTGACCGCTAGCCAGTGATCCACTTCTGGATTACTATCGTACCCCTTTGCCAAAATCATGGCAAGGTACACAACAGGTTTGTTATACAGCATGGCATACTTTATAGAACCTATGGCTGAGGCATAGGGAATGACTTTCATTCTCTCTATATCTTCTGCCGTGGTCGGGTTTTGAGTCTTACTCAACTTCATACCTTACAACTCAGGCAAGAACTCTTTCTTTGACTGATCCATTTTGAACTCCTTCAAAATCTTATCAAGGCATGTACTCATCGAAAGTCTTATCAAGCGTCTTAATCTATCTCTATAGATCTTGATGCCCAATCTATAAGCAGCTTCACCGAGGTCTTTCTTTGAAAAACTCCTTTCAAACACTCCTTTATGCTTTCCATAAAAAATTCTACATCATTTCCGATCAACAATATGTCATTCACATATACTTATCAGAAAGACTGTAGTGCTCCCACTCATTTTCTTGTAAATACAGGCTTCACCACAAGTCTGTATAAAACTATATGCTTTGATCAACTTATCAAAGCGTATATTCCAACTCCGAGATGCTTGCACCAGTCCATAGATGGATCGCTGGAGCTTGCACACTTTGTTAGCACCTTTAGGATTGACAAAACCTTCTGGTTGCATCATATACAACTTCTTCTTTAATAAATCCATTAAAGAAATGCAGTTTTGACATCCATTTACCAGATTTCATAAAATGCGGCAATTGCTAACATGATTCGGACAGACTTAAGCATCGATACGAGTGAGAAAATCTCATCATAGTCAACACCTTGAACTTGTCAAAAACCTTTTGCGACAATTCGAGCTTTGTAGATAAAAACACTACTATCAGCGTCTGTCTTCCTCTTGAAGATCTATTTATTCTCAATGGCTTGCCGATCATCGGGCAAGTCAACCAAAGTCCATACTTTATTCTCATACATGGATCCCATCTCAGATTTCATGGCCTCAAGCCATTTCGCGTAATCTGGGCTCATCATCGCTTCCTCATAGTTCGTAGATTTGTCATGGTCTAGTAACATGACTTCCAGAAAAGGATTACCGTACCAATCTGGTGCGGAACGTACTCTGGCTAACCTACGAGGTTCTGTAGTAACTTGATCTGAAGTTTCATGATCATCATTAGCTTCCTCACTAATTGGTGTAGGCATCACTGAAACTGATTTCTGTGATGAACTATTTTCCAATTCAAGAGAAGGTACAATTACCTCATCAAGTTCTATTTCCTCCCACTCATTTCTTTCGAGAGAAACTCCTTCTCTAGAAAGGATCCATTCTTAGCAACAAAGATCTTGCCTTCGGATTTGTGATAGAAGGTGTACCCAACAGTTTCCTTTGGGTATCCTATGAAGATGCACTTCTCCAATTTGAGTTCGAGCTTATCAGGCTGAAGTTTTTTTCACATAAGCATCGCAACTCCAAACTTTAAGAAACGACAGCTTAGGTTTCTTGCCAAACCACAGTTCATACGGTGTCGTCTCAACGGATTTAGATGGTGCCCTATTTAACGTGAATGCAGCTGTCTCTAATGCATAACCCCAAAACGATAGTGGTAAATCGGAAAGAGACATCATAGATCGTACCATATCCAATAAAGTACGGTTACGACGTTCGGACACACCATTACGCTGTGGTGTTCCAGGTGGCGTGAGTTGTGAAACTATTCCACATTGTTTTAAATAAAAACCAAACTCGTAACTCAAATATTCGCCTCCGCGATCAGATCGTAGAAACTTTATTTTCTTGTTACAATGATTTTCCACTTCATTCTGAAATTCTTTGAACTTTTCAAATGTTTCAGACTTGTGTTTCATTAAGTAGATATACCCATATCTGCTCAAATCATCTGTGAAGGTCAGAAAATAACGATACCCGTCGCGAGCCTCAACACTCATCGGACCGCATACATCAGTATGTATTATTTCCAATAAGTCAGTAGCTCGCTCCATTGTTCCGGAGAACGGGGTTTTAGTCATCTTGCCCATGAGGCATGGTTCGCAAGCATCAAATGTGATTCCAAAAGTCCATATGTATGGAGTTTCTTCATGCGCTTTACACCAATATGACCTAAATGGCAGTGCCACAATATGTTGCACTATCATTATCAACTTTGCATCTTTTGACATCAATATTATGAATATGTGTATCACCACGATCGATATTCAATAAACCATTTATATTGAGTGTATGACCATAGAAGGTTTTATTCATATAAACAGAACAACAATTATTCTCTGACTTAAATGAATAACCGTATTGCAATAAACATGATCCAATCATATTCATGCTCAACGCAAACACCAAATAACATTTAGGTTCAACACTAATCCCGAAGGTAGAGGGAGTATGCGATGGTGATCTTATCAACCTTGGAATCTCTTCCAACACACATCATCACTTTGCCCTCAACTAGTCTCTGTTCATTTTATAACTCCTGTTTCGAGTTACTAATCTTAGCAACTGAACCGGTATCAAATACCTAGGGGTTACTATGAACACTAGCAAAGTACACATCAATAATCTGTATATCAAATATACCTTTGTTCACCTTCCCATCCTTCTTATCCGCCAAATGTTTGGGGCAGTTCCACTTCCAGTGACCATTTCCTTTGCAGTAGAAGCACTCAGTTTCAGGCTTGGGTTTAGCTTTGGGTTTCTTCACGGGAGTAGCAACTTGTTTGCTATTCTTCTTGAAGTTCCCTTTCTTTCCCTTGTCCTTTTTCTTGAAACTAGTGGTCTTGTCAACCATCAACACTTGATGCTATTTCTTGATTTCTACCATCGCCGATTTCGGCATCGCGAAGAGCTTGAGAATCATTTTCGTCATCCCTTGCATATTATAATTCATCACGAAGTTCTAGTAACTTGGTGATAGTGACTAGAGAACTCTGTCAATCACTATATTATCTGGAAGATTAACTCCCACTTGATTCAAGCGATTGTAGTACTCAGACAGTCTGAGCATATGCTCACTAGCTGAGCTATTCTCCTACATTTTGTAGGCAAAGTATTTGTCAAAGGTCTCACACCTCTCGACACGGACATGAGTCTGAAATACCAATTTCAACTCTTGGAACATCTTATATGCTCCGTGGCGTTCAAAACGTTTTTGAAGTCCCGGTTCTAAGCCGTAAAGCATGGTGCACTAAACTATCAAGTAGTCATCATACCGAGCTTGTCAAACGTTCATAACGTCTGCATCTGCTCCTGCAATAGATCTGTCACCTAGCGGTGCATCAAGGACATAATTCTTCTGTGTAGCAATGAGGATAATCCTCAGATCACGGACCCAGTCCGCATCATTGCTACTAACATCTTTCAACTTAGTTTTCTCTAGGAACATATCAAAAAACATAGGGGAGCTACAACACGAGCTATTGATCTACAACATAGATATGCAAAAACTATCAGGACTAAGTTCATGATAAATTAAGTTCAATTAATCATATTACTTAAGAACTCCCACTTAGATAGACATCCCTCGAGTCATCTAAATGATCACGTTATCCAAATCAACTAAACCATGTCCGATCATCACGTGAGCTGGAGTAGTTTTCAATGGTGAACATCTCTATGTTGATCATATCTACTATATGATTCACGTTTGACCTTTTGGTCTCCAGTGTTCCGAGGCCATATCTGCAAATGCTAGGCTCGTCAAGTTTAACCCGAGTATTCCGCGTGTGCAAAACTGTCTTGCACCCGTTGTATTTGAACGTAGAGCTTATCACACCCGATCATCACGTGGTGTCTCGGCACGACGAACTGTCGCAACGGTGCATACTTAGGGAGAACACTTATACCTTGAAATTTTAGTGAGGGATCATCTTATAATGCTACCGTCGTTCTAAGCAAAATAAGATGCATAAAGGATAAACATCACATGCAATCATAATATGTGACATGATATGGCCATCATCATCTTATGCCTTTGATCTTCATCTTCAAAGCATCGTCATGATCTCCATCGTCACCGGCTTGACACCTTTGATCTCCATCGGAGCGTCGTTGTCGTCTCGCCAACTATTGCTTCTACTACTATCGCTACCGCTTAGTGATAAAGTAAAACAATTACATGGCGTTTGCATTGCATACAATAAAGCGACAACCATAAGGCTCCTGCCAGTTGCCGATAACTTCTACAAAACATGATCATATCATACAATAACGTGTATCACATCATGTCTTGACCATATCACATCACAACATGCCCTACAAAAACAAGTTAGACGTCCTCTACTTTGTTGTTGCAAGTTTTACGTGGCTGCTATGGGCTTCTAGTAAGAACCGTTCTTACCTACGCATCAAAACCACAATGATTTTTCGTCAAGTGTGTTGTTTTAACATTCAACAAGGACCGGCCGTAGTCAAACTCGATTCAACTAAAGTTGGAGAAACAGACACCCGCCAGCCATCTTTATGCAACAAGTTGCATGTCAGTCGGTGGAACCGGCCTCATGAACGCGGTCATGTAAGGTTGGTCCGGGCCGCTTCATCCAACAATACCGCCGAATCAAAATAAGACGTTGGTGGTAAGCAGTATGACTATCATCGTCCACAACTTCTTTGTATTCTACTCGTGCATATCATCTACGCATAGACCTGGCTCGGATGCCACTGTTGGGGAACGTAGCATGCAATTTCAAAAATTTCCTACGCTCACGCAATATCTATCTACGAGATGCATAGCAACGAGTGAGAGAGTGTGTCTACGTACCCTCGTAGACCGTAAGCGGAAGCGTTTCACAACGCGGTTGATGTAGTCGAACTTTGTTCGCGCTCCACCGATCGAGTACCGAACGTACGGCACCTCCGACTTCTGCACACGTTCAGCTCAGTGACGTCCCTCGCCTTCTTGATCCAGCAAGGTGTCGAGGTAGTAGATGAGTTCCATCAGCACGACGACGTGGTGACGGTGATGGTGATGTGATCCGCGCAGGGCTTCGCCTAAGCACCGCGAGAATATGACCGGGGGTGTAAACTATGGAGGGAGGCGTCGCACACGGCTAACAATTGATGTTGTGTCTCTTTGGGGCGCCCCCACCCCTTTATTTATATATGTGTAGGGGCTTGGAGTAGAAGGAATAGTGCCATGTGAATAGTAACCCTGAATAGTAAACACGTGGACTTGGACTCTAAGTCCAATCTTATTCCTACTAGGACTCCTTCCCTTTTTGCCTTCCCTAGCCACATGGGCTTTTGAGGACTTATTGCGCCTAGCCAATAAGGCCAGGGCACCTCCCCTTAGCCCATGCCAGCCCTTGGGACGTGGTGGACCCACTTGTGGACTTTCGGACCCCTCCGGAATCCTTCGGAACCTTTTGGAAGCTTCCCGGTACAATACCGAAAAAACTGCACTTTTTTCCGAAACCCAAAATATGACTTTCCATATATAAATCTTTACCTCTCGACCATTCCGAGACTCCTCGTCATGTCCGTGATCTCATCCGGGACTCCGAACAACATTCGGTCACCAAATCACATAACTCATATAATACAATATCGTCATCAAACGTTAAGCGTGCGGACCCTACGGGTTTGAGAACTATGTAGACATGACCGAGACACCTCTCCGGTCAATAACCAATAGCGGAACCTAGATGCTCATATTGGCTCCCACATATTCTACGAAGATCTTTATCGGTCGAACCGTTATGACAACATACGTTATTCCCTTTGTCCATCGGTATGTTACTTGCCCGAGATTCGATCGTCGGTATCTTCATACCTAGTTCAATCTCATTACTGGCAAGTCTCTTTACTCGTTCCGTAATACATCATTCTGCAACTAACTCATTAGTCACTTTGCTTGCAAGGCTTCTTATGATGTGCATTACCGAGAGGGCCCAGAGATACCTCTCCGATATTCGGAGTGACAAATCCTAATCTCGATCTATGCCAACCCAACAAACACCTTCGGAGATACCTGTAGAGCATCTTTATAATCACCCAGTTACGTTGTGACATTTGATAGTACACAAGGCATTCCTCCGGTATCCGGGAGTTGCATAATCTCATAGTCGGAGGAATATGTATTTGACATGAAGAAAGCAATAGCAATAAAACTGAACGATCATTTATGGTAAGCTAACGGATGGGTCTTGTTCATCACATCATTTTCCTAATGATGTGATCTCGTTATCAAATGACAACTCATGTCCATGGTTAGGAAATCATAACCATCTTTGATCAACGAGCTAGTATAGTAGAGGCATACTAGGGACACAATGTTTTGTCTATGTATTCATACATGTATCAAGTTTCCGGTTAATACAATTCTAGCATGAATAATAAACATTTATCATGATAGAAGGAAATACAAATAACAACTTTATTATTGCCTCTAGGGCATATTTCCTTCAACAGGCGCTGGTATTTTGCATAGCATTCTCCTATCCCTTGTAACTTGATCTTTAGTATATAAATGAGACACGTATTACCATGCAAAAAAAATTTGAAATTAGTGATTTCGGCTTTTTACCCTTTCTCTTTTATGTTTTTTCTGCTGTTTATTTTCATGTTTTCTTCGGGGTTATTGTTTCTACGCAACGCGCGCCCCATATCAAAGTTGCATAGTTGGGCCATAATTTGCACTGACACGCTTTTTGGGCCATGATTTAACTAGTCAAATCGAAACGAGCCTAGGTCACCTCTCGCTACCCTAAAAAAAGTCACCTCTCGCTATGCCACGTAGACAATGCGGCTGTCATCTAGATCGGTGCCGCCGCTTCTCTCCCGTCTCCGGCGCCACGCATCTGCACATGGAGGCTCCGTCCTGGCGGGAGGATTATCAAGCCGGATCATTTCCCTTTCACGTGCGTACGCCTCGGACGGTGCGCCGGTGGCAGCCGGAGCATGGTCGGCTCACCGGCCGCACTTGTGTTCGTGCTTCGGTGGCAACCAGATAGTGCAGAGGCCGCAGCATCTGTACGTGACGACGGATGACTGGAAGAATGGCTTCTCCCTGCACAAGCTCAGCTCGGAGGACCTGCTCGGCGGCCACGCATCCATGGAGATGGAGCCGCAGCGCCTCCCGGAGCCCGCCCTCCGCCTCAGCTTCCTCATGGTGGGTTCGCGGCCCCGCTTCCATGCCTTGGGCACCAACATCGTCGTCACGAGTCATGTCGACCGCGGCCTCACCCTCATCTACGACACGGAGAAGGCGTCGCTAGACACCCACCAATCTCTCCCGCTAGATCTCTTCGGCCCCTACGACGCCGTGCCCGCCGATGGCAAGCTGTACGCCTTCAAATTCAATCCGTGCAGCAACGGCGGCCTGCACTACCTTTGCCGGAGCGAATGTGGTACCTACCAATCCGGCGACGAGGAGGACGTGCCACACTCTATAAGGCCACAGCAGCGGTGGACCTGGAAGAGCGGTCCGCCACCGCTAGACGGCCCCGAACCATACTATGTCTCGGCGCGCGCACTGCATCCAGACGGGCGCACCATCTTCGTGTCCGTGAAAAGCGGCTACGGCAAGGAGCTAGGCACCTTCTCCCTGGACACGGAGAGCGGCGCGTGGACGTGCCACGGCGACTGGTGCCTTCCGTTCAAGGGCCTTGCCCAGTACGACGGCGACCTCGACGCATGGGTCGGCATCCGCACGGTCGACCACAAGGAGGACTACAGCTGCCACCCGCATCTCTGCTCCTGTGACGTCCCAGCCCTCACCGGGAACGGCTGCACGCCGGCCTGGAAGGTGGCCGAGGAGAAATTGACGTTCATCGAGGCACCGCTCAAGTCCATGTATCATCGCGTGCTCGTCCCCATGAGGTGCACCGGTGGTGGTGCCGGCGGCACGTTCTGCCTCGTCGAGCTCACGCTGCGCCAGGGTGTCGATAGCTACCGCGGCTCCATCGGTGACGGCGACAGCTGGGTGCTCCGCGTGACCATGTTCCGCGCCAAGTACGGCAAGAGCGGCGAGCTCATGGTGGTGCCACTCCAGCCCGGTCGGTCGTACCTCATGTCACGATATCTCACCAATTATCAAATGTCTGCATTCTGGACATGAGATCCCAAACTTCCTACTAGAGTAAGTGTTAGAAATTCAGTACGATCGATTTCTGTGAGAATCAGCAAACGAAACCAAAGTTTTAATAGCGTGGCTATAGCGGTTCGAGTAGGGTGCGGTTAAATTGTATTCAGGTAAAATAGTGGGTCACGCCATAGCTGCTAGAGCAATTGTCTAGTTTTCAGTTATTCTCTTCAGATTAGCTAAAGATCAGTCGACTGAATTTAGCTTGGTCAGTCAATTTTGAGATGGCCGAAGAAGTTCACCGAAGGAAGGCCGGAGGGAAGGAAGGAGAAGGAAGCAGCTCGTTCGCAGGCTACCCCACCATCTATCTTAGGGTCGGGGTGGGGGCGGAAGAACGGCGGTGGTGGGGGCGGTGCTGAAACTTTGGCAGAGAAAATCTCCGCGCCGGAGCTAGAGGGATGGCCGGGGGGGGGGGGGGGGGGGCAGTACGGCAGTAGGCTGCGGTGCGGTGAGGCTGCACGGGAGCGCCGCTGACCACAGGATGTGGCCGTTGATCTTATATCCGACGGTGGAAAAATCGACTGACCCATAATTTTTTTTTCCAGACGACTAGCACATAGCCAGACCCTATTCTCTTATGTTGTGTATAGATCATTTATTTTGTATCTGGTAAAATCCTGCTATTGCTGGCAGTCTGGCACACAATATATGAGACATATGTTTTCAAATGAACAAAATTCTGATCAGATTGAGACGAACAATATCTACTTAACCTGTCTCCTAGAGATAACACATTCCATTGTCACGCCAACAAGGTCACTCATTCTCATCTTCCAGTAAGAGATTTTTGTCATTTGGGTATATGCAAAATAGACTTGCCATCATCGAGTAGTCATTGCTTAAACCTTTTATTGTTCCCAATGGACAACAACATGATCAGCCAGATTGAGCTTTTGTCGTATCAAGACGGCTCCATCTCTTGGAACTTGACAGAAAAATGGATTCTACTCTTTTGCATCATCGGCATATGTTGCACCACATTTGTCAAAGATCTTGTGCTTGTTGCATTATTGTCAAAATGTTAACGTGGTTGCTGGTAGATCAACATAAGGAACTCGCCCGGCGGAGCGATTGGGAGGGCCAGTGCGGATTCTTTTTCATGGGTGTTGGATACACACATGAGTTTGAACTGGAAACTACTTCGAAAGTGTTTCGATTCAGCGAGACGTGGTGCCGAAAAGTAAGCGAACTCTTCGTAGGAAATCTGGGCTGGTAAGATCATGCATGAAGGCGAGGGACTTTTCTACAAAATATCATGACAGAACCAAATCAAGAATATCACCTCCCTTTAATAGTAGGTATATATATATATATATATATTTGTTCATCGAATTGTATAATTTTTTAAACAACAACTTTCTATTTTGAAGATAAATTTAAAATCTAAAGAAAGAAGTTGACAATCTCTGTTTGTTAATTAAGTACCCCCTCTGTAAAGAACTATAAGTGCGTTTAGATCACTACTTTAGTGATGTAAATGCTGTTATATTTCTTTACAGAGGGTGTACCTACCAAGTTTTTATTAAATGAAACGACATTTTTATTTTTAAAATTTCTTCAATACTTAATAAAATGATCAACTCAACATGACTATGTCATGTGTTGATTATTTTTGCAAGTATGTGTTGATTTAGAACAAACTCATTACAAGCTCATATGAATTGCGAAAGATCATCAAGAGGTATTTTTTTTGAAGATCAGCTAAAAAAAGACAATTCTGGCAAAAAAAAAAATGAAGTTGAGAATGGAAACCATAATGATCGTATCAAATGATGATTTTTTTTTAGGATTCAAATGGTGGGCTTGTAATTTAGGACTTCTCTGAAGGTTGGGGTCTTGAATCTAATCTGAGATGAGTTGCGCTGAAGTTTATCGTAGTCACTTTTTTTTAGAATAGTTTATCGTATTTGACTTGATCGGATCCCCCCTCAAAAAAATAGACTTGATAGGATCCATGCATGGTTTCTGTTGGTAATTTTTTTGGTCAATTATTAGTTTTATTAATCTAGGATGGTGGAATTAGCCGTCAATTAGCAACAATCAATATCTTTTGGAGCACTGTGTCGGTGATGATGCCCTGGTTGAAAATGATGTCCTTTTTGGGTCTGGTTGTAGATTCTTTCGTTTCATAAGTCTTTCGCAAGGTTCAGGGGTGATGACATAGAGCTCCGGAGGTCTTCATGTTTTTTCTGGTTATTTTAGTGTGTTGTTTGTTATTCGGATTGACTGTGCATGTCTCAGTGTGTGCTCGTACGGGTTCAGGACTTTGTACTTTTTTGTGATATGAATATAAATATACAAAAATTTAAAAGATATATAATTTTCCCTAAAATATCCAGTGCGTAGGTTTCATTCTATAGAATGTTTCCATAAGTTACCTATATATAAAAAAAGAATGTTTCCATAAGTGTAGCAATTGTGCTAAAATATAGAGGGAAAACAGGATAGATCCCAACGAACCTTAGGTAGGTAGGCACGTACGTACACAATGCGGCTCGCCCGATCTCTGCCGCCGCTTCGCTCCCATCTCCGGCGCCCTGCGTGTGCACGCGGCCGCTCCATCCTGCAACTGGGAGGATCATCGCCACGTGCATCCACCTCGGCGAGCGACGACAGGTTGTTTAACCGGGACCCAGCGCATGGCACATCGGCGGCGGCCGGAGCATGGCCATCGTTGTCGAACCGGCCCGACTTCTGCAACGGCAGCGGCAGAGGCATCTCTACCTCATGTTGGATGGCTGGAACAATGGCTTCTCCCTGCACAAGCTCAGCTTGGACGACCTGTTCAGCAGCGGCGGCGGGGAGTCGCGGCGCCTCCCTGGTCCCGTCCTCCGCCTCGGCTTCATGACGGTCGGCTCACATCCAGGCTTCCACGCCCTAGGCACCAACGTCATCGTTACCGCCAACTCGGATCGCTTCGGCGCCGAGACTGAAGGCGGCCTGACCCTCGTCTACGACACCGACACGGCTGCGCTGGACATCTGCAACTCTCTCGAGCACCATCTGCCCTCCATGTACCACGCCATGGCCCCCGGCGACAAGCTCTTCACGTTTGACTTCCACAGCAAAGGCCTATACCTTGGCCCAACCACGTCTACCATCTACCGGTACGGCTACCCCGACGGCGACGATGTGCCCTACTGCTGGAGGCCACAGCGGCGGTGGATCTGGGACAGAATCCCTGTGCCACCGCCGTTCACCCGCGACTGCGACGGCTACGTCTCGGCGACTGCTCTGCATCCGGACGGCCGCACCATCTTCGTGTCTGTTAGGAGCGACTTTGCTGAAGAGCATAAGGGGCCGGAGCAGGAGCGGGATGAGGATGCTCTCGAGGTAGAGGTAGAGGTAGAGCGAGGGAGGAAGCTGCAGCTTGGCACCTTCTCGTTGGACACGGAGAGCGGCGAGTGGACGCGCCATGGTGACTGGTACCTGCCGTTCAAGGGCCAGGCACAGTACGACGGCGAGCTCGGCGCGTGGGTTGGCACCAACACGGTCTACAACAAGGTGGACCACAGCTACTACGAGCACCTCTTCTCCTGCGATGTCCCGGACCTCGGCAAGAGATTTACTCAGGCGCCGGCATGGAAAGTGGCCATGGAGAAGCTGACCTTCCTCAAGGCGTCACTGTGCTCCACGGATCAGCCCGTGCTCCTCAGCACCGGCGGTGGCATGTTCTGCCTCATCGAGCCCACGATACGCGAGGGAGTCGGCTTCACGCGCTCCAGAGGCGATGGTGACAAGTGGCAACTCCATGTGACCATGTTCCGTGCCAAGTATGACAAGAATGGCGAGCTCGTGGTCGCTCCAATCTTGCTTGGTCGTTCGTACCACATGTCCCGCTATCTTGCTGACTTTAAGGTGTCTGCATTTTGGATATGATCCCTATCCACTATTTTGTCCTTATCATGGTTTTGGATTTCATTATTGTTTTTTTGGACCCCAACGAATTTCATGAATTTTGGATGATTTGACAAACAATTTTTTTTTCAAATTCAAGCAACATTTGAATGAATACAAACACTAAAATGGTGTCCCATCATATTGCTCGAGTCGAGAACCCACAATACCACATTAGAGCAAAATTACTTGTCATCGTCGAGGATGCGTCCTGCAGTTTGTCCATCTTGTGGACGAGACAACGATGGTGTGTGTTAATGAAGATGTCGATGAAGACCACGTTGTTGAGGACCTGCTGCCCTATGCACCCGGGAAGCTGCCCCTGGGCGGCGGTGGTCATGGTGGATGAGCGAGAGGAGGAAGATGAGCAAGAATGTGCATGGTAGCGATTGTCAGCCGCTCTTCAGGACCACGACGCCAACGCCGACGCCGGAGTCTCACCCCTCGGACCTACAATTACGGTAGGCAAATAGATTGCGCGTGAGACGAGCTAAAGATAAATGACGTTGTACGTAGACGAATCTGCAGTATACGGAAGCTGCAAAATATGCCGTCCAAATTTATTTTTCTCAGCAGAAATAACATTTACACGTGAATATTATTTGAGACATTCCCTTGATCTTTATATGTTCTCAAAGGAAAAGAAAAGAATGGATACGTTTTGTGAGCAACTGTTCAATCGACGCTTTTATTTAAGAAAGTAAAGATCAAGAAACAAAAACGAGGAATGGAACCACCCAGGTCGCTTCGGCTCAAAGCACATTGTTTTGGGCACTGATAGGCGCCGGCGCGCCGGTCCAAATTTGGTCCAGTCACGCCGCACCACCACGATGCTTGCCCCCCTGGCCGCACAATTCAGCGCCCCCTCCTCCCGCGTCGTCCCCACCTTCTTCCTCCTCGCTTCTTCCTTCTCCCGCATCGTCAATAAAAAAAAGGTGCAGCCGCCGCGCGTCGGGGAGAGAGAGAGAGGTTGCGGCAAGCGCCGACGACCCTCGTCGTAATTCCCTCGCCGGAGATCGAAGCACCACCGCACAACCCAGGCTCGCCGCCTTCAAAGACCCGCCATGGCTGCTAGGGCACGCCATGCCATGGTCCTTGAGCTCCGTGCAAGGGGTGCCGCCATGGCTCCCAAGCACTACTAGGAAAATGCTTATACACAGTACCATAGTAGTAGCGCTGTAAAATAGTAACCGCTGCTGCTGTTTAGCAGTAGCGCTTTTCCTAGAAAGCGCTACTAGTAAAACTCTAGTAGTAGCGCTGGTAAGCAAAAACGCGCTACTACTATGTGGGACCAGACGAGGCCACCGACAGTCGCTGGAGTTGTAGCGCTGTACAGAAACAAGCGCTACTACTAACAGTTTAGTAGCAGCGCTTGATTGTACTGCGCCGCTACTGCTAATGGGCCACACTTAGTAGTAGCGCTGTACAGAAACAAGTGCTACTACTAAGTCCCATAGCAGCAGCGCTTTTTGCTAAGCAGCGCTACTGCTAGTTGCGGCTGGTGCCACCATTTCCACCCCCTCCCCCACTTTGCCCTCTCTCCCCCTCCTTTCCCCTCTCCACTCTCCACTCTCCACCATTGTTGCTCTTCTTCTCTCTTCCTCCTACCTCTCTTCTCTTCTCTCCTCATTAATGGCACCCTTCTCCATAAATGGCCTCTCTCTTTCTCCTACACCTCTCTTCTCTCCCCCATTAATGCCCCCCTCCACCATAACCCCTCTCTATTAGTTAGCTAGCTAGATTCACCTCTCCTCCCCAACAACTAGATCTAGCTAGCTATTTAGCCAACCACACGTGCTCTCTCGATCGTTCTCTCTCATCATCTAATTAACCGCACGTGCTCTCGGTCTCTCTCGGGAGATATATAGGTGAGTAAAAAGTTGTTCATTTCAAAAATGGGAATATGTGTGTGAATGAGAATATGTGTGTTTGGGATATATATATATATATATATATATATATATATATATATGTGTGTGTGTGTGTGTGTGTGTGTGTGTGTGTGTGTGTGTGTGGAGAGATTTGTGCGAGTGACATGCCCTCGAGTTGCTTATGTTTTGCCGAAATGTTGATTTATTTCCGTTTCGGTGAATTTCGAGCAAACTCAATATGTCCTATTTTTAGGCAAGGTCATGCCAAATTTTATATATATGACTTTGAAGCATGCATTATTTATTTTATAACCCTTTTGCTTGTTATACCGTGCAGTCGGTCATGAAGGTGAGTGGATGGAAGGTGGAGCGGTACATGCAATCCGCGGTGATGGACATGTATGCAAATAATCGGACTAGGATTAGATGTCCGTGTGCAAGATGCAAGGAAGGAGTCCTTTTGGACCCTTTTGATCGTGGCACTTTGAAGGCGCACCTGCTGATGAATGGTTTCATGGATGGCTATACTCAGTGGATAAGTGAAGAAGATGATGATGCTGAGGACGTCCACATGGCAGGGAATAACGACATGGGGCTAGACGAAGAGATGACCGATCGACATGAAGACGATGGCGCCAGACATGTCGGCGGGGAAGAGTCCGGAAATGACGACGGCGGCGGAGAAGATTCCGGCCACGGCAAAGAAGAGTCCGGACATGGCGGAGAAGAGGCGGCGGTCACGCCACAGTCTTCGACGGTACTAAGTGCAGTCGTGCAGGACCCTCATGTTCGAGACCTCCTTCGCAAGAGTACGACTAGCGAGAGAGCTGCTTCTAGAGAGGAGGCCAAGCTGGCGCAACTTGAAGTAGACTCGAGGACTCCATTGTATGACGGTTGCGATCCCGAGGTGACCCGCTTGAGTTTCACGCTTGAACTTCTAAAGACGAAGGCCAAAAATAAATGGACAGACAAAGGCCTCGATGAGCATTTGAAGTATCTACAAAATAAAGTTCTTCCTGCGCGGAACTTGTGTCCTACTAGTGTCGAGGAGGCCAAGAAAATCGTTTGCCCTTTTGATTTGCCGCACATTAGGTACCACGCATGCATCAACGATTGCATCATTTATCGGGGGGAGCACGCGGAAAAAACCAGCTGTCCAGTGTGCAATGCTTCTCGATACAAGAAGGCAGGAAAGAAAGCTCCTCAGAAAGTTGTATGGTACTTTCCGATCACTCCCCGTCTGTAGCGGTATTTCGTAGATCCTAAGGAAGCAAAGCTCATGCGCTGGCACGCGGAGAGGAAGAAGCCTGACGATGGAGATGATCCGAGGCTGAGACACCTCGTAGATGGTAGCCAGTGGAGAGCATTCAACACCGTATATGGATTTGCTGCAGAAGATCCAAGGAATATCGTGCTTGGTGCGAGTACCGATGGCATGAATCCGTTTGGAAACCAGAACACCAACCACAGCACATGGCCCGTGTTTGTATGGATGTACAACCTCCCCCCATGGAAGTGCATGAAGACAAAGTACATACACATGAGCATGCTGATTCAAGGGCCGAAACAACCGGGAAATAGTATTAACCCGTATATGGGGCTTCTGCAAGAGGAGCTATACACGTTATGGAAAACACCGGCATGGACATGGGACGCCAGCAAAGGAGAATATTTCCATATGAGAGCCGCGCTGATGACGACGGTGCACGACTATCTCGGTTACGGGTACACCTCAAGCCAGGTGTGCCACGTCAACGAAAGATGGCGGGTCCGGGAAAATTGTGTACATGGGGCATCGTAGATGGCTCGAGAAGGATGACCCGTGGAGAAAGCGTGGAGATCTATTCAATGGGTTGGCTGAGATTCGAGGACCTCCACGTAAGAGGAGCGACGCCGAAATCGACGAGCTGTTGAGAAACTGGGAACAATGCCCCGCGCCGGGAAAGATCAAAAAGGCGCCGGAGCCGCTGCTGAAGGTATGGAAAACGAGGTCTGTTTTCTGGGACTTGGAGTACTGGCCCAATCACGACACGCCTCATTGCCTTGATCAGATGCATATCACGAGGAATGTCCTTGAGAGCTTGCTTGGCACACTGATGAACATGCCAGAGAAGACCAAGGATGGGCCGAAGGCAAGGAAAGACTTGGAAGATTTGAAGATCAGGAAAGAGCTCCACCGTAAAAAGTCGATGGAGGAGATGGAGACGGAGACGGAGGAAGGGGAAAGGGGCAGAAAAGTCAACAAGAAGGAGGAGAATTATTGCCCCCCTTCTTGCTTCACCTTAAGTGCGAAGGAGATCGATCAATTCATCAAGTGCTTTATGGGAATCAAACTCAGTTCTGGTTACTGTGGGAAGATAAGCAGATTTCTAGACCCCAAGAAGAAAAGGTTCAGCGGGATGAAGTCTCATGACTGTCACATGATGATGACGCAGATACTCCCGGTTGCCATTAGAGGGATAATGGACAAGCACGTCCGTGACACGCTTACTGGTCTCTGCAACTTCTTCGACGTTATATCTCGAAAGTCCATAAGTGTGAAGCAGCTCCGAAGGCTACAGGAAGAGATCGTTGTCATACTATGTGAGCTTGAGATGTACTTCCCGCCAGCATTCTTTGACGTCATGGTGCATCTGTGTGTCCACATCGTGGACGGCATCATCGACCTCGGGCCGACATTCCTTCACAGCATGATGCCGTTCGAGAGGATGAATGGGGTCATCAAAGGATTCGTTCGTAACATGTCCCGTCCCGAAGGGAGCATCGTCCAGGGGTATCTGACGCATGAGTGTGTCTCCTTTTGCGAGAATTATATAAGCGTCGGAGACCGTGTTGTTGGTTTGCCCATCAAGAAGCACGATGGGAAGCTCGAAGGAGATGGTCACAACAACGGCCGGAAGGAATTGCACGTGGACTACTCGGATCGACGGAACGACTTTGACAGGGCTAACTTAGTAGTGCTACAACACTTAGATGTGGTAGGTGATTATGTGGCACAGCACAAAGAAAGCATCGCAAAGAAGTACCGTGATAAGGGGATGCTCAAGACGGACGACGAAGTTACTGTAGAGCACAACGCCACTTTCTTCCGTTGGTTCAAAGAGCAAGTTCTTGAAAATCCCCCGGAAGAGGGCAGTTCGGATGGATTGCTCATACACGCCTTAGCACATGGCCCCGCGCCCAAGCTCGCGACCTATTAGTCCTACGATATCAATGGGTACACGTTCTACACGGAGGCCAAAGACATGGACAATGATTACCAGAACTCCGGGGTGACAATTCAATGCGTGACTGACGCCAATGGCACAACTGAAAGATTCTACGGAAGGGTCGAAGAGATCTAGGAGCTTGACTATGCCGGAATGCACGATGCGACGATGTTCCGTGTCAGATGGGCCAAGGACGTCGTAAGAGAAAACAAGTATTTCACCACCATGTCTATACCCGACGCGAAGAGAACTCCCCTGAACATTAATGTCATCGCCAAAAATGAGCCATGGGTACACGCTAAGCACGTGACACAATGCTTCTTCATAACTGACCCGGCCAATCCCAGCCGTGTTGTCGTGAGGAGATCCAAAATGAGCATCGTCGGAATGGATGGAGTCGCCAACGAGGAAGACTACGACCAATACGGCAACCCGATGAGGGAAGATGACGATGACGATGCAGCATACGTGAAAAGAAGAATCAATACTACATTACCTAAGAAAGATCGTAATCCATGGCTCCGGAAAAGTCACAAGGAGGGGCTCAATTACTCGGCAACGAACAAGAAAGGGAAGAAGCTCAATGTGAAACGTCGTCGATGCAGCTGATCAGAAACCTACATTTATATATATGTATATATTTTGTGTACGCACTTAAGTAACCGTTATCGGTCAACTGATATGTTACCACCACATGCATGGTTCCGGTGATATTCGCGCAGTGGGGGAGAGACGCCGTCGTCGGGAGAAAAAAAACAAAAACAAAAGGGAGAAAGCAGTACAAAAGAAAAAGAAAAGTAAACAGAAAAGAAAAGGAAAATAATAAAAGAAAAGAAAACTAAAAACTAGAAAAGGAAAATAATAAAAAGAAAAGAATAAAAATTGGAACAGTTAGCAGTAGCGCTGGATTGTGAACCAGCGCTATAGCTAATATAGCTATAGCGCTGGGTTCCAAAAAAGCGCTACTACTATGTGCCATTAGCAGTAGCGCTGCATTACAACACATCGCTTAGCTATAGCGCTGGTTCACAATCCAGCGCTACTACTATTTTGAGTTAACCCGCGAGGGCTCAAATTTTGCCAAGTCCGCCAAGTCCCAATCCCCCACTCTGTCGCCGCCGCCATCGCCCTGCCCACCCTCGCGCCGTCCGTCGCCCTCGACCGCCGGCCGTCGCCCCTGGCCGCCGTCGACCTCGTCGCCGGCCGTCTCCCGAGCCCGCCCTCGACCTCACCGGCGTCTCCCCTGCCCGCCCTCGACCACAACGCCCCCCCGCCTCTCCCCTGCCCGCGCGCCCTCGACCTCGACGCCGCCGCCGTCCGCCGCCCTCCACCTCCGTCCTCGGCTTCTCCTGCATCGCCGTAAGCCTCTCCTCTCCCCTGCCCTCCTCTCCCTCTCCTCTCCCTGCCCTCCTCTCTCTCTGTTTAGGGCTTTTAGGGCAAGTTAGCAAATTTAGCAAAAAATTAGGTATAAAAACAGTAGCAAATAAAAAAAAACAGTAGCAAAGTTAGCAAAATTTTGAGCAAGTTAGCAAAAACAGTAGAGCGAGAGAGAGAGAGAGAGCAAGTTTGTAGCAAGTTTGTAGCTATTTTTGTCATTTTTGTGCATTTAAGTACAAGCATGCTTTTGCTTGAATGATATATGTCATTGATGTTATATGTTGGTTTTGCAATGTTGGTTGAATGTCGAAAAATATCCGAGTGGCCTATGTTTTGCCGGAATGTTGATTCATTTCTGTTCCGGCAAATTTCAGGCGCTCCATATGTCCACTTTTTAGCAAAGGTCATGCCGAAAATTTCCGTGATTTTCGGCATGACTTGTGCTAGAAACTAGGACATATGGAGTACCCGGGATTTGCCGGAAGGGGAATGAATCAACATTCCGACCAAACATAGGCCCCTTTTTCCTCTTCATTATATCTTTTATTTACAATTGTTGATCAATAGGAAACATGTCTACCGACGCCGAAGTCGTGGGTGGTTCTGCTCGCCTCGAAGACCCCATCGAGGCAGCAAATCACTATTTCGATTACTTGGACGAACACCAGATGGGGTTGCATGGTGGCGGCAGTGGCACCAACCCCGACACCGACGCCGACACCGGCACTGGCACCGGGACCAACACCACCCCCGAGACCGGCAACGATGCTATCGTAGCCGGTAAAGCACCGAAGAAGTAGAGGACACGAAGACCAAACTAGCTTGGCATCGGACAAATTGTGGTCACGGAGATGCACCCTAAGAAGTTAGAGCCAACGGCACCGGAGGATGCGCGCTCTTGCTGGGGCAATCAACTTGGATGCATCCTCAGGGAAACCGCCAACATCAACGACGAGAGGTTGAAGCAGATACCACATATGGAGCACATGCTCCTAAAGAAGTTGCACAATAGGTTCCTGTTCCCCAGCTGGAATGAAGGCAAATATAAAGAGCCGTGGGATGACGTTGCCATGACAAAGATAAACGATAAGGCGATGGTGACGTTCACCAACGACTTGTCCTCCTGGAAAGTTCGGGTGAAAAAAGCGATTGGGAAGAATGAACCGTGGTCCAAGATTCATGCTGATAATCCGACAATAACGGAAGAGGACTTTGCAAAATTCAAGGAGAATTGCGGTAAAGAAGAAGTCAAGGCAAGGTCGGAGAAAATGAAGGCGCTCTAGGCCAGGAACACGCCTCCCCACTGCCTCGGAAGCCGTGGTTATGAGGGGAAGAGGCACGTATGGGCCAAGGAGGACGCCGAACGTGAAAGTCACGGAATCCCAGACCCCTTGGCGGAGTTCACCGACCCGCTGGAGCATGACTGGATCAGGGCCCGGTACAAGTGGGACAAAGTCAAAACGATCTTTTACACGGACCCGAACACGAGGGAGTTCATGAGACTTCTGGTAATTGTTATATTACCACATTATCATATTAGCTTCCAATCAATTCGACTGCAATTTTTGTCATATTAGTAAACCATCCACGTTCCTTTTGCAGAAAGAGCAGCACCAAAAGGCAGCCGAAAGCGATGAGTCATCACAGTCGTCGGCGAGGCCCAAGTGGGACACCCCATTCAACCGGGCCCTGAACATACTGAAAAAGGTCTTGGTGGACAAGCCGCCGTCCTATGGACGTGTGCATGGCGTCGGAGATGGCGCCTCGTGGAAGACGTGCTACCACGAGGAGCCAGAGGAAAGAAGGAAGAGACGGTCGGTCGTCACTCAGCAGAGCATCGACGAGAAGGTCGCGATTGCGGTCAATAAGACCAAAGCTGAGACCAAAGAAGAGTTGCTCGGGGCCGTCAATGCAGCGGTCACTGACGCGGTGGTCGGCTTGCTTCCGGCACTTTTCGATTTCACGAAGAACAATCCAAATGCACGGCCGGAGGACTTTCCCCTTCCCAGCTTTGTCGGGAGCAATTCGGCGAACACCACAGCACCAGCACCTGCTCAAGCAACCGCAAAAGGTCCCGCTCCTGTTCATAGCAGCCCGACCTCCGTCTCTTGCATGCTCGGTGGGCCTTCATCGCTGGCTGAGCTCGACGCCCTCACAGTAATTACGCGTCATACCCTTTTCACCAGCATGTCTATAGTCTTCCATTTCAGTTGCCTTTCGGATGTTTGACGTCGGAGACATGTCTCCTTCGTAGGCCGACGACACCCCGTGCACCCTATTCTACGACATCAAGGGCCAGAAGGTGGCCGTGGGAAAGGCAACGATCATGAAGCTGAAGGACCGCATGTTCCACAACCGAGAGATGCCTGATGGCGTCTTCGATCAAGGTTAACGTGGCCAGTGTCTTAGCGGGCTTCGAGGATTTGCCTCCTCCGGTACCAGTCGATGACGACGAGACCCCTAAGATGATTGGCGCATGCAAGAGCTGGTTCTTGCCTTGGCCGAAGTCTCTTCTTCGTCTCGAGGCGCCCAGTATCACGCCAACGCCACCTTCTCAAGAAGGTATGAACACCACCCCACCTACCACATTACCTGCACCTATTGTGGCGAGTGATAGCGGACGACGCGAGGGAGAGCCTCCATTAGTGCAAGATGATATAGCGCCCGCTGTTAAAGAAGCAAATGTTGATGATGACATGGAGGATGATGATGATGACCCAGACAAGTATTTCAATACCGCCTATGATGATGGAGGATTGATGGCTCAGGACGACGAAGACTCAGGCTATGAGCGTGGAGATGATGACTTGATGCTGCCTGATTTGCCGGAGCCGGAACGTCCTAAGGCGGAATGCAAAAAGTCTCTCTTCAATCGATCCTCGCAGGAGACGCCTCCAGATGCCGCCTGTACCCAGCAACCCCCCGAGGCCCGTCCACTGATTGGCCCGACGACACTGGGGGTGGTGGTTAGGGAAGGTATGATGGGCTCACTACCGCCACTCGCCAAGAAGCAAAGGAGGAGACTGGACAGGAAAGGCCCTAAAGGCGCCAGAGCTGCTTCAAGCAGCCAGCCGCCTCCGAAGCCCCGGGTGGTAGACAGAATACCTGTCGAAGGTAAGAAGCGTTTTCATGTCGCCGGCGACCCGATCCTACCTGCCAAAGCGCTAGAGCACATACTGAACAATGATCTAAGGAGACTCCATGAAGATGTGCTGGCCAGAGAGAAAAGCCTTCTGATCACGGAAAAACCAGGATACCCGCTTTACGCGGCTCAGGTGCCGGGTGGGAAGTTGTACGTCGAGAGATGACCCGCGAATAAGTTCATCCTGCGATTTGACTACATCTACGACATGTTCCACATGACCAAGCTGGATTTCCAGTTCATCCGCATGTATGCGCTGTATCTGAACTAATTCATCAGGGTCGAGAACATCAAATATATCTGCGTCGCGGACCCATTCTATATGCACGAGAGCTTCTTGGCAGTTTGCAAAGAGCACCGTGACTATGCGAGCAAGTACCTCGACGATTTCATGATCTGTAATAAGGACAAGGAAGTGATTCTCGTGCCTTATCATCCCACGTAAGTCATCCGCACATATCCTTCCGTAAGTGTTAATCATTCCTTTGCAAGCATGGAGGCTAATTTGAGGTGTACTTAATTTGCGCAGCGGGGGGGGCGCCGTCCTCATCGTTCTGTACCCGGAATACTCCCATACTATGTACTTGGACTCATCGAAGAACCTCAGGAAAAAGGATTACAAGCACATAAAGAGTGTTCTCGATAGTGCCCTGTTAACCTTCAGCCTGTCTGGTGGATATATCAAGGTGAAAAAGTATAGGAATCGCGGGCTGGCTTTCGGTCATAAGACCGACTTCTGCTGCATCCAGCAACCGCACACCAGTATGGCTGATGGATTGTACCTCATGCATCACCTGCTCGAGTACAGAAGGGATAATCAACGCCTTCGCATGTCACCTACTACCAACGATGCTGAGATTGTCAGCTGGGCCACAAGCATAGGAAAGACACCGGATCATCGAATCAAAGCTGAGTTTTATCACGTACAGTGTGAACTTACCCAAGTGATCATGAAGCAGGTCCTCGAACCAACAGGGATGTTCTACCATGGGCCAATCACGCGGGAAGATGTCCGAGCACTGCTACTCGCTCAGCGTCTGGACCTGAAGCCTTTCAAGAAGCTCGGGTGCTTCCTCCCTGACTATGAAGATTGGACTGCCGACATGGAGGACTGATTGTTGATGATAATGTGTCACTACAGTCTTGTCACTACTGTCTTTTTCTATGGCAAAACTTTGAATTTATGCACGGCGAAACTATGTGATGTAACTAAACCATGGTCCTGAACTAGCGTAGATCGCTCTAGTTAATTAGTTTGGGTATGAGGAACTTCGTCATTTATGTTTACTATTGGTTGCTTGTATTTTGCTAATTATGCCTCTTTGTTTTCTTAAGTACATTATGTTGCATATTATCGTTCAATTCATCAACTCACGATGCAGGTACATAGATCAAAGATGGCGAAGGGCTACTACGCCGTGTACGTTGGGAGGGTTCCAGGAATCTACGACCACTGGCCAGCCGCTCAGGCCCAGGTGCACAGGTACCCAGGAGCTAGCCACAGTGGGTTCGATAGCAGAGCCGAAGCGGAAAGTAGTTACTTGAGGTGGACACTCCAGCATGAGCAGGGGCGGGCCCGCCGGTACTACATAGTCGCGCTCTTGCTCATGCTGATCGCTCTTCTCTTCTACATCATGGTTTAGATAGAGATGATGAAACTTGTGTGTGTGCCATGACCATGCAGTTGCACTTATTCGAGACATGACATGATCGCACTTATATATCGCTATTTTCGAGATGTGATGATATTTGTGTTGAATGATGATGATGATGATGGTATGACGAGACTACTGTATGTCTATGATATGATGAGAATAGTGTATGTTTAGTATGATCTCATGAAACTTTTGTATAGAGCCTGTATAAATACAACACAAATACGTAGAGGGGTGCGGATAGGCGAAAGCAGGAACATTAGCAGTAGCGCTGGAAAGCACCTAGCAGTAGCGCTGGCTTAGCAGCAGCGCTTCCTGTGAACAAGCGCTACAGATAGTTATCAGTAGCGCTGGTCCAGGAAGCGCTACTGCTAACAATACTTACCAGTAGCGCTGCCCGTTACAGCGCTACTGCTACAACTTAGCTGTAGCGCGCTAGCAGTAGCGCTGGACCCAGCGCTACTGCTATGCATATTTCAAGCGCTACTACTAGGGTTTTCCCTAGTAGTGAAGGGACCAACATGTCCAAGGTTCTTCGAGCTCCATCGTCAAAGGGCTACTGTCCCTGTCGTAGCTCCTTGCCGACGGAGATCTTACACCATGATTGATTGCAGCATTTGCCGACGCCGGTAGTAGCAAACACCATTGCCAGTTGTAGCACTGGCTCGCCCCAGTTGTCGTTGTTGCAGCTTTTGTAGAAGCCATTTGCAGCTTTGTCGGTGACCGGTTCCAGCTTTTGCCAATGTCGTTGCTGCTTTCTGCGCGACAACTGTAGCAAAACGCGATGCCATTTGTAGCATCTCACAGTCAAGGTTCCAGCTCTGTCACCGGCCAGTTCTAGCAAAATGTACATATGGTTGCAGCAATTGCATCGTCGGTTTCCAGCTCTATCGTAGCACCAAGCCATCCGCCGTTGTACCTTTTCTAAACGCTAGTTGCAGCTCTGCTGGTGACTGGTTCCACCTTCTACGGATGCCCGTTGCAGCTTTCTCGACCACAGTCGTAGCAAAAAAGGCCATTGTCAGGGGACACGGTTCCATCATCTCTAGGACACGGTTCAAGCATAGCGCCCCGTGCAGCTCCTCCGTTCGCCGGTTGTAGCTCCCGGCGTGGCCGGGTCTAGCGAGGCAGTCAGAGCTCCAGTGGCGCGGAGCTGGCCGAGGGAGCGACGCGGATAAGAGAAGGACGTCTGCGTACGGGCCCTTTGACTGCATGGCACGTGCGTGGACAAGTGACCGGCCGAGTGTTCAGCCGGCGCGCCGAGCCCAAATTTTTTCCATATTTATTTATATATTTTTAGGATAGCACAAACATTTCTTCACCAAAACAAAAAAGCCCACATCACAGCCCGAGCCTCCGTTCAGTTATCTCCGAGCGCTCCTCCAACTGCTATCGAGAAGAAAAAATCTCCTAAAAAACGAGAAGAAAAAAAAAAGACTAATCTCCATGGCTGCCGGCTCCGGCGGGGTGCGGTCCATCATGAGCGAGGACGGCGACGAGCCGGCGCGTCGCCGCCTGCGATCTGCCCCTGCCGGCGCGCCGCCGAACGGCGGCGACATCCTGTGGGAGATCTTCCTCCGCCTGCCCGCGCTTCCCCCCTCCCTCCCGCGCGTCTCCCTCGTCTGCAAGCGCTGGCGCCGCCTGGCCGCCGACCCTGGCTTCCTCCTCCGCTTCCGCGGCCGCCACCGGAAGGCCCCGCTCCTCGGGCTCTTCAAGGAGTACGGCGGGTGGGTCTCCTTCACCCCCGTCCTCGCCCGCCCCGCCCGCATGCCCCGCCAGCGCCTCTCCATGCGGATCGACTACGGCGGCGCCGCCGACTCCTACCCCTACCACGGCACGCTCCTCGGGTGCCGCCACGGGCGCGTCCTCGTCGTCGACCACCGGCGGCGCGAGACCCTCGTGTGCGATCCCGTCACCGGCAACCAGCGCCGCGTCGCCCTCCCGCCGGAGTTCGGCGCGGGCAACATGGCCCACGGGGCTGTTCTCTGCTGCGACGGCGACCAGGCACACGTGCACGGTGGCTGCCACTCGAGCCCCTTCAAGGTGGTCCTGATGCAGACCTTCCGCAGAGGGGATTATGATTCCCGAGCCCGCGCCCGTGTCTACTCTTCGGAGACCGGCATGTGGGGCCACCTCATCTCGGCGCCGGAACCATTGGAAGGCGGTTACGTCGATTTCTGCCGCCCGTCGGTCCTCGCCGGCAACTCCCTTTACTGGTGGATCCATGGATCTTATGACATGGAGTTACTTGAGTTTGATATTGGTAGGCAGAGCCTAGCCGTGATCCAAAAACTTCCTGTTAGAGATATCCAGAAATCGAGAAGTTTCATCCACATCATCCGGGCAGAGGATGGCAGTGTTGGCTTTGCATGTTGTCGTACCCAAGCCTCGAAATGTGGGACCTCAAGGTCGATTGCGATGGTGGCACCACATGGTTTCCGCGGAACACCGTGAATCTCGAGCTTGTGACGAACACGAGGGCTGCCGAAACTGCTATAGCCGGGTATGTGGAGGAAGACGATGCAATTCTTATAAAGTTCAACAACGACATATTCATGGTTCAACTTGAGTCAATGGAGTCAAGGAAACTTTGTGAAAGCATTGTGAGGCACCAATATCATCCTTTCACAAGTTTGTATTCTTCAGGTAAATATATAGCTCATCCTTTTTTACTTTGTGGCGGTAGCCCACACATGGCTGCTGTGGTACCTTAATCGTGCTTTGAAGCTTTCACTAAGAACTTAAACTTGATCATCCTTTTTCTCTCTGCTTTGATGACTGCAGTTCAAATAGTCATGTTCTTCAGTTTATTATTTAACTGTAGCTATCTTTAAATATGGCAATCTATTTTGACTTGCTTACGAGTTCTTTACAAAATCCTTGTGAAATTTGTCGAATTTATTCAAGACATGTGAAGTCAGAGGCACTTACCTCCATGGTAAATCTTACCTGAAGAAGCATACTGTGCTCTAAGGGGGACATCATTGCTTCACTTTGCACAGCTTTTCTTACCAGCAGATTTTGTAATAGAAGTGTCAATACAGATGGCAAATTTACTTGAAACCAAAGCTTGATTCTGAATGAGTAAACCAAAGTGCACTTGCTGCGGATACCACTCTGACAATAATAGAGAATATGATTGGGATACTCTATGTTGGATATGGCTGGAACATTCAGATCATTTTTTAACAGCCCGTGATGTACAACAGTTAAGTGTTTAGAAATGATATGAGCAACAGGATGCCATTTCCCAATTTTGTCCATTTGTGTGCAGCTTGTCTTACCGTTGTCTTAGAACTAGAAGTAAATGAAGACACCGATTGATTTGTGTGAAACTATATTTTCTTGTTTAGTACGATCATCACATGATCCCTCTGATCAATCTTGGGTAAATTCAATCCAGATTTTGTGCTGTCTTGCCCTCTGGTCACAGATCAGATAAGTATAACAAGAGTCCATCCACCCACCGATTTTGAGATATCCTTTCCAAAGAAGCCTGGCATATACATAGGGTAGCAGTGGCGAGATAAATTTGATGAATATCATAACATTTTCTTTTGAGCACAAGAAAGTGCAACAGCCTTTGGTCAAATAAAAGCAGGAGAATGCAGTAGTAGATATACAAGGCAGATAGGTCGCGTATTTTACTTTCTATACGGATGTTTCTGTCGTGATGGTGATGATCTATTTTTGGATTGCAATCAGGGGAGTTTGGTCGCTGCAGAGGTCTGGATAGCATGCCGAGCCCAGCAGATCCTGCCATCCCGACGAGCATAGCAGCTCCACCAGTCATGAAGGCACCAGAGCAACAGGCTTGGACATTCCAGCATGTACCAAGGAAGCGTAGGAGTTGATGGTGAGTTTGGTACTGCGATGCCTGTCGGGTTCGCTGGCTTAGAAGAGCGGAGTCACTACTACACGGCGGATACATCGGAACAGCACCGTTTCAGCTTCTTGGAGAATAGTCGATATCTTCATAGTAGGATGATATAATGTACTAGTATGATCCTCCCACACACGCATTTTTCTTCTTCTTCTCTCGGAGCCCTCCCCTCACTCTTTGCTTCTCCATTAATAATCAGACAGGGGGCTTCTTTCCCTCTATTCTCATTCTCTTTTTTTTTATAATACTGTGAACTCTTATGATCTGGATTTTTTACTTGCCCTTGTTTTAGGGTTAGTCGGGTTTTTTATTGCGCTTGAAGAACAGTCCTGACGCAGTGGTGCAATACTCTTCACTTATGCCAAGAGGTCATGGGTTCGACGTGCCCTCAGTGCATTGCATTGTGCTAGGGTAAGGCATGGCTCGTATAATTCTTCCCGAAACCCCACCTAGTGTGGAAGCTTCTAGCACAAGGTCTGTCCTTAAACCTCATTATCCGTTATTTGTCATTTTTTCCTTTTTTTTATATGTGACTTTTTTTCTTTTTAGTCGATTTTATTGTTCATTATGATTATTCTGGGATGTTGGGCCATTTGAATCTTTGTCATGCGATAGAGAAAGATTTGTCATTCACTATTGAGTATGCAGATATGTTACATTAGATTGGCAAGGTGTTTAGATATGCATGACACATCAATATTTAAATTAGAATCACCACTCAAAATTATCAAAAGAGTCTTAAAAGGCATAACAATGAGACTTTGGTTTTCCCTCTCCAATTACCTATAGTAATAATAAATCGTAAAATCATACATGGACAAGTATGTCCACTCAAAATCTTCTAACAATGGCTACTAATATATAGTTTGGTCAAACAACAGCAGAACCACCTATATTGGTAAATAGATGACTTTATAGAGATCTTCCAGTAAAGCTTCTCTAAAATTGAGTAGTAATATGTACAAAAATAACTGATGTTAATGGTACTATATATGAAAACTATTCTCATAACATACAACTTATATTTGTCTACTAGTACATGTCTACAAATATGTAATCCTTGAATATGCATATTGGAGACCTATTTGTGAATGGCATGCCTACCTATTTGCAAATAGAGAAAGCAACAAATTTGTTGCATCCCCTTTTGTATCTACTATATGCTATCATTTTTTTTATGCTTGGAACTTTATATGAACAACAACTTCTACTAAAGTTTTGTCTCGAAGACCATTCCAAACTTAAAAGCGACACGTGAAAAATATATATAAGAAATGTAGGCATGCAATGCAAATGACTATAAGGTGAGAGGAAGTAGTATGTAGGAGGGAACAAATGACTTTCTAAACCATGGCATGGCAGTTATTTTAATTTTTTATTTTTTTTTCAAAACTACAATAAGTTGAGAGTAAACTTTCAAAAAAAGTTTTCAAGGACGGCAGAGGTGTCATCGGGCCTCTCTTGTTACGGAGAGAGATAACAACCCGCTGTACGTTCTCCAGCGGGACCGACCTTCTGCCACGGGCTTCTATAACCCAATAACCCCACACAGCAACTCTTTAGCCCTACAACGCTCGGCTGGAGTAACAAGCGTGCGCTACAACGCTCGGCTGACGTGATTGGAGAGTGCTAGGTAAATAACCTGGTGGGAGTCGCATTTGTCTAGCGAGGTGGTACTATTATCCGGGCTAAGGTTCTGATTAGCCTTATTATCTCCCCCGGCGTGCATGAGACGTACGAGCTGGGTCACTACTCATCACTACGGCTATGCCAACAGAGTAAGTGCTAGTGACTAACCGCCGAGCGGCCAACAAAACGTACACTTGCTAGCTAGCTCTAACTACTTTAGTTGATGAAAGGAATTGCCATCTAAACAGTGATCTTAAACAAAAGATAAGTACGAGTTAATTATCTATTATGTCCGGTCGATAAACTCAAATGCTAACTGGCGTAGCGAACCAACATGTGGTTAGATGGTTAGGAGGACACTCCTATCTCCAGCCCACCAAGGTTCAAGTCCTAGACTTAACACTGGTGCTCGCATTTCTCTGGATTTATTTCAGGCCTTTCATATGCTTTCTGTGGGAGGAGACGTTTCCGTGGACTATGAATGCGTTAATGGTGACTTTATCAATCTCAAAATGATGTGCCGACTCAGTTTCTCGGAGGAGCTCAGTCGTTCAAGCGATGAGTGTATGTGTGTATATATAAACGTCTGCGTCTGTACGGTATTAGAAAAATGCTAACTGGCATGCGTGCATTTTTCTTATTTCTTTCCCGAGGTCACACGTTCATGCAAATAATCTCTCTGCATTGAATAAGAGCATCTACAACCGAAGCCCCCATATCCGCAAATGTCCGGGTGGCTTGCCCGGTCACTGCCCTGATATAAAATTGTCACCCAACCAGACCTGGCAAACTCGGCTTAAACGTCTAGGCTGACCGACGCTCCCCATACACAGCCCATATCACGAAGCATGAAAATCAAATTTTTTCGTACGAACACCCAAGATCTATCTAGGAGAAGCATAGCAACGAGAGGGGAGAGTTTGTCTACGTACCCTCGTAGACCGAAATCGAAAGCGTATATAACACAGTTGATGTAGTTGTACTCTTCGTGATCCGATCACGATCCAACCGATCAAGTGCCGAACGGACGATACCTCCGAGTTTAGCACACGTGCGACTCGATGACGTCTCCTCCTCCTTGATCCAGCAAGAGAAGGTGGAGAAGTAGATGGGATCACAACCAGCACGACGGCGTGGTGGTGATGGTGGTGGTGGAGCTAGTTCAGCAAGGCTTCACCAAGTGCTACTAGAACAAGGACGGACGAACTACGGAGTAACGGCAGAGAGAGGGGCGCCAAGGGCTTGGTGTGTACTCTTGGGGCGCCCCCTCCCCTCTATATATAGGTGGAGGGGCGTGGGGAACAGCCCTTGCCGCATTTTGTCTTTGTTGCAGAGAGCTGCTCAGATGTACAAATGAGTTAAAATTTGGAGCGGACCTCATGCATCAAATTATCTACCACACAAAAAAAAATTCGATTTTTTTTAATTTTTCTAGTATTTGTTTTGATTTTTTTCGTGAACGCGGGTGCAGATGAGCATGGGCACCGAGTTGGATTTCCGAAAGTAAACATCATACACTTCTAAAAATGACTTTCTTTGCTTCAATAGCTTGTAGGGAATCGTGATACTGCACAAGTGGATGCTAGGTATCCATTCAAGCAGCAGCTAACAGCATGCGTCGAAAAGATCTTTGGGCAGCTCAAGGATAATCTAAAGAAGGAAATATCACCTGTTCTGAGTGTTGGCATTCAGGTATACCTTCATCTCCTTTGTGATTTGGTTACACACACAACTGCATTGTACTACTGGATAATACAGAATATGAAAAAACTTGCATCTGTTGTGCCATATAATCTCCGTTGAAGTTTCTGCATGCCAACGTTTGATTTGCCATGAATGAGTCTGAACAGACAACCTTTTGTTGTTTCCAGATGCTGGACAGGCACGACAATGGTGGACGTTTCACAGACCGAGAAGCCCCTCGGAGCAGAAGACACTCGACTCCTACCTGAAGTGATGCAGCACTTCCACAGAAACCCAGCCCAACCCAAAGAATCACATGTTTTGATGAAGGGATTGACGTGTAACTACCTGTGTGTGATCTAGGGCGAGGTTCTTTTTGTTTCTTTGCTGGACTGGTCCAGCTATGTATCAGCGTTGTAAACGTATGTGGTACTGAGTCGGCGTGTGCTAGCGCCGGCTAGCATTGGTCGTTGTTACCATCTTAGGTAGTGGTAGAGTATTATCATCTTAGGACTTGTAATATTCGTCAATGTGGGAAGCTATGCACATGGACACGCTAGACTTATTATGTGGGTACTGGCTTTCTTCTCACGGCTTGTTTGGGTCTGGATCCCATGCATGTTCGTTGAACTTGTGTACTATATGTGTGTTCCTTTTCGGCCACAGACGCCCCGGCCCCGGGGTGCCGTGAGAAAAAAATGCCATCATTTTCTTCTTCACAATCTCATGCTGAATTGTAATTGTTTCCTAAGTCCACTGGAATGTTCACAGCTTGTTCTAACGAATTGTCCACCCCAAATTAAATTATTGATCATTAAGAACAGAAAGCACTAATACTGACGCTACACTCCTACATAATCCACAGTAAGATGCCGAGATCAGAAACTCACAACGCACCACAAGGTCAATTTAGCTAAAACAAAGCTTGTGAAAAAATTATCAGAATGCCACGTCAAGCATGAGATCAGTCCGAAAATTCATAAGATGTAACAAACCTGGACAACATAATTTCCATAGTGGTCTTGTGCCAATATGCATACAGACCGCAATACTTTATCCATAAGAGCATCTCCAACAGGCGCGCAAAAACTTTTTTATAGCGCCGAAATAGCATTTTTTTGCCGCAGCATGGTGCTAGCTCCAGTGGCCACTGCAAAAGATGGCACGCGCGAGCAGCTCCAGTAGGCACGGTAAATATACAGTGCTCGCGCCCAGCACAAACAACATTTCACACTCAAAAGAGAACCAAGAAGATCAAACACATAAAAAATAAATCAACAATAAATAGTTCAATTTATTACAACTCAAACAAATAGTTTATCTTCCAATACAACAAATAGTTCAACAATACAACATCAAACATAAAACATCACTAGTTTTGCCGGCCATTCCATGCCCACCACTACTCGATTAGATCCTTTTGAAGACCATCATGCGTTCCGGCACGTCGAATGGCATGATAGGAGGCAACAAATCGGGCCACCCTTGGAGCCCTCCTCCGCACTCGCGCGGAACGTCCCAAGACCTCATACCGAGAATAGTTTAAATCTTGCCCACGCTCAATCTTGATGACCATGTTATGCATGATCACACAAGCGTCATGATGTACCAAAGGATCTTTTGATCACAAAATCTAGCCGGTCCTCTCACAATAGCAAATTGGGCTCGCGAAATCCCAAAATCTCTCTCCATATCTTTCCTAGCTGCCGCCTGAGCATTGTGGAAATCAAGATTTTTCTTACCTTCCGGTTTTTTTTAACGGCTTCACAAATGTTTGCCACTTTGGGTAGATGCCATCCGCAAGATAGTAGCCATAGTTGTATGTATGGCCATTTGCTACAAACTCCACAGGTGTAGTTTCACCATTTGCAATCTTATTCATGAGTGGTGACCGATTAAGAACGTTGATGTCATTCAAAGATCCAGGCATTCCAAAAAAAGCATGCCAAATCCAAGTCTCTTGATCGGCCACCGCTTCAAGGACTATAGTGAAACCTTTTTTCTGGCCGTGGAATTGTCCATGCCATGCCTTAGGCAGTTCTTCCAACTCCAATGCATGCAATCTATTGATCCAAGCATACCTCGGAACCCGCTAGCTTTGTTCATCTCCAAAAGCCTTGCGGTGTCTTCAGCATTGGGAGCTCTCAAATACTCCGGACCAAACACTTGCACAATTCCGACTGCGAAGCGCTTGACACACATGATGGCTTGACTCTCACCCATGGCCAAGTGGTCATCAACTAGATCAGCCGGAATACTGTATGCCAACATACGCAAAGCGGCTGTCACCTTTTGAAAGGTGATATGCCCGAGTTATCCGGCGGCATTCCTCCTTTGCTGAAAAAACAGATCATGGCTCGCCAACAACGTGATGCTAATCCTAAAACAGCGCCAAAAGTACGAATCGGGGTATGTGGGATTCTCCACAAAATAGTGCCTCATCAATCTGTTGTTGGCATCGATCTTATATCCCTCCAAATTTTCTGACGACCTATAACCGAACCACCGTGCTTCGGCTTTTTATTAAGGTGCATAGCTAGGATCATTGCAAGGTCCTCCTCCTCTTGAATATCAAATTCTTCGTCACAAGAATCATAGGACGAACTCATCTACAATATTGAATTTAGACCAGTGTAAGTGTATTTAGTGCCACCCCTGGTTAGTTTTGGAGTATTGACGACACACGTGGTTGAGGGACTAATGTGTTTGTGAGAATTGCAGGAGAACACAGGTAGAAGTCCCTCACTGATTCGGTTTACCTATCAGAGATGGCCCCTAAAAATGTATGAAGATATTGAAGACAATGGTGGTTCGTGAAGACATTCACTTGAAAACAATGGAGTGCGAAGACATAGTTTCTTTCGTAGTTTCATTTTCTTCTTTCTTGAGTCATAGGAACCACCGAACTGTTAAGTGGGGTCCAAGTGAACAAAGTCAGAAAACTGATGTGATGCTCAACCCAAATCCTATGTCTTTGAGTGAAGACAATGAGAGAAAGTCTTATCCAGAGTAGGATGAGTCAGCTTTGCTTGTAGCCAAAGTCAAGCTGTCGCGTGTGTTTGAAATCTGACCGTTGGACACGTGTCGGTTCCTTAGTGACCCAGGGTCATTTCGGGCATATCATATCGGGTTTCCTCCTGGCTATAAATAGCCCACCCCCTACACCATAATTTGGTGGCTGCTCAGAGTTAGTGCACGGCTTTTGTCGTTTGAGAGCAACCCACCTCCGAAGCCTTTGAGAGAGAAACCTTGCGAGGACAAAGCACAAAACACCCAGAGCCCAAAGAGTGTTTGGCATCACTGAAGTCTTTCTGTCCGCGTAATCTGAAGACTTATTACACTTGAAGACTATGTATCTTCCAGTCGGTTAGGCGTCGCGTTCTGAGGATCCAAGAGTCATTGTGGATCACCGGTGAGCGAAGTCTGTGAAGGTTTGGAAGTCTACCTTCAAGACTTACCAAAGTGATTTGGCGAGGACTAAGTGTCCTTAGCTCATGGGGAATAAGGTGAAGACGCGGTCTTCTGAGTTCAATCTCAGCCTCCCTAACCCGATGTACAGTTGTCACAGCAACTGGAACTGGTCTACCAAATCCTTGTCTTCGCCAAGCAACCGGTTCTATCACTTCACCCTTTACTTACTGTTTAGCTTCATGAAGTCATTACTTATCTGTCCAGTTTGACTTCATAGTGTGAAGGCATTCTCTCTGATTGCATATTTGGCTTGACACTGTATTCCTATTCCGATCCATTCTACCTAGCTGCTATTTGTCTTCGTGTTTACTCTGTACTATTTCCTAGACTATGGCTTGGCTAGTGTAGTTTATCTTTCGCTGCATACTGTGTAGGTTGTATTTGGTTGTCTATCTTCGAAGAGATTGCCTGTCTTGAAGACTTCCATAAAAATCGCCTATTCACCCCCCCCTCTAGTCGATAACTAGCACTTTCAATTGGTATCAGAGTAAGGTGCTCCCTTGTTTTGTGTGATTCGGTTTAACCACCTGGAGTTTTAGCTATGTCGACTGCAGGGATAATCAAAGTCTCCGCTGCGTGCCCCGTCTTCGATGGCACTGATTAACCCTATTGGAAGAATAAGATGCGTATGCATCTTGAAGCCATTGACAGCCACCTCTGGTATGTCGTCAGGACTGGCGTTCCCAAAGTCGGTGAAGGTGTCACCGCTACTGATGTCAAGAGGTTCGCGCAACTGGACTCAACCACCAAGAACATCATCTGTGGTCATCTGACCAAAGGGCAATATGGCCGAGTGAGTGCTCTGGAATCTATGAAGCTAGTCTGGGATTGGCTGTCGAAGGTCAACGAAGGCGTCTCAACTCAGAGAGACTCAAGGATTGATGTGCTTCGCAATCTCTTCAACCGCCTCAAAAGGCTTGACAATGAAAACGTCCAGCACACCTTTGACCGTCTAACTGATATCACCAATGAGCTGCGTGCTCTTGGCACCACTCAGATCACCATGCGTGAAGTTGTGAAGAAGCTACTGAGATCACTTGACAGCTCATTCGACACTCTAGCCTTGATGATCCAATAACGTCCTGACTTCAAGGATCTCGATCCATCAAACATACTTGAGAGGCTCAGCACACATGAGTTCCAGCTATCCGAGAAGAGAGATATTTATGGCCCCAATTATGGCCGATCCCGTGCTTTGAAGGCAAAGGTTGTTTCCTCGTCTGAAGAGTCTGAATGCAGTTCTGATGATCCTAAAGACACTGGCAAAGAGCTAGCAATGCTTGTGAGAAAATTCCAAAAGTTCTCCAAGAAGAATCGCTGCGGAAAGTCTTCAAAATCCAGCTCCAAAAATGCTGAGGCTTCCAATCATGACTACAAGAAGAAACCTGTCAAAAATGCAAGAAACCAGGCCATTACATATCTGAATGTCCTCAATGGGAAAAGGAAGCCAATAAAAAGAAGAAGAGCAAGGAATATGATTCTGACGACAAGAAGAAGAAGAAATCCTTAAAGTCTTCTTCAAAGTCTTCATGTCACAAGAAGAGCTCATCTGGCAAGGCTCGTGCGTTCATTGGCAAGGAAATGGATTCAGAGGAGGAATCTGCTTCTGAGGAGGCGGAGGTGGAGTCTGAGGAGGAATCCGTTCAGGCGTGGCAAGCCTGGCTCTAGCTTCGGCATTTGTCGCCAAGTCCATCTTCAACACTGAAGACTACGGTCACGTCGCCGACGCTGAAGCCGATGATGACGACAACTCTACTCCTACCTACTGTTTCATGGCAAGAGGTGCTAAGGTAAACTCGCGAGATGCTTACTTTCAGACCTGTAGTGAAGTTGACTCTGAATGTGAATCCAAACCCAGCTATAAAACCCTTGCTAAAATTGCAACTGAGCAACAAACTGCTATGGAAAAGATTCAAAAATTGTTAGACAAAAGTGATGACCTATTGGACGAGGAAATGAATCAAACTCAGTCCTTAATCGAAGACATAAAAAAAAATCTTTGAATTAAGTATGAGGACCTAGCAAGTCGTCATGAAACCCTCTTAGCTGATCATGAGAAGCTTTCCTATGATTATCTTCAAAGGAAGCAAGATCTAGAGAAACTGAGAGCGTCTCATGAAGATCTTCAAAAGGAAAACGATTCACTGCTCGCTCAACAGATCAGTACCGCTTTGGAAGAATTTGTGCTACCTTGCTTAAAATGTCTTGAGCGTGATAATGCTATCTCTATTGCTGAATGTTCAAATGCTTCTGAAGTTGCAATATCTTCAACTGCTGATCTGGTGACTAACCCCTCATCTGAGGATACCACTACTATTGCTGATGAGAATGCTAGGTTGAAGACATTGCTTGAAACAGGCACATACAAAAGCCTCAAAGGGCATCAGACTCTATGTGATGTCCTCAAGAAGCAGATTCTGAACCGAAACCCTAGAAAAGAGGGTGTTGGTTTCGAGAGGAAAATGAATGTTGATGGGTCCTACTGGAAGCCTGAGCAGTATCCCAAAACCACCTGAGTCGTTGCAAAGGGCCCTTCAGTGGATCCATCCACCTTATCTGGTTTCAGTTGTGATAATCGTATCATCATTGATGAGTCCTTTGACTCAAACTATAAGCTGTTTAAGAATCAGAATGGTGAAGTGTTTGCCAGGTTCATTGGTACTAACTACAGGAATGGGCCTCCTATGAAGAAGATATGGGTTCCTAAAAGTTGTCTTGAGAAGCTTCCCATAAATGTCATCATGAAACCACCAGGGAAGAAGACAAACGCCCGACCAAAGGCTTCATATGGCCCAAAGGCTTCATACAGGCCGAGGACCTCACATAATCACCCTAACGCCAATGTTTTGCAGGGAAACTATCATCTAACCCATGAATATGAGCATGTCTCTTCGAACAGATATGTTCACAAATCAAAGAATTTTTCTTCTTATTCATTTGAGTATTATTCACCTCCTGCAAAACTATTTGCTAGGGTTTCAAAGCCAAAATTCTCTGATGCTGCACTTAGACTCATTGCTTCTAAGCCACCCCTAAAGATGTGGGTGGTTAAGAAGAATTAACTTCTCTTGCAGGGTCGGGTCTCCAGCCGAAAATCATTGACTTCTAAAGACAATGTTGGGGACCTGAAAAATCTTGTTGGGCGCAAGATAAAATGTGAAAATGGTCTTACCATTTATTTCGCCCATGGTTATCTTGATGATCGTCGTACCATATCCTCAACTATGCTTACCTTTGATGAATGTCTTTATCGATGCATGCTTGCATTGCATGATACTCTTGGTGAAGCCTATCCTACTAACTGCACTGTAGGGTACAACTCCGAAAGCTACCGAATGGATCATGGATAGTGGATGCACTAATCACATGACTGGTGATCGAAGTCTTCTCATGGATTCTACTCTTCGACCATCTACTAAAAGCCATATCACATTTGCTGACACTGGTAAAAGCAAGGTATTGGGCCTAGGTAGAGTTGCTATCTCAAAGGAACAACACATGGATAAAGTGATGCTTGTTGAATCCCTTGGATATAACTTAATGTCTATCTCAATGCTTTGTGATCTTGACATGATTGTGATATTTGGAAAATATCAATGTCTTGTGCTTATGGCTTCTAACAAATCTCTAGTCTTCGAAGGTTATCAAAGAGGTGATCTATATATGGTAGATTTCTCCGCGGGACCACAGCTTGCGGTATGTCTTCTAGCAAAAGCTTCAGAGTGTTGGCTTTGGCATCGAAGGCTGGGACATGCGGGCATGAGGAACTTACACACTCTCATCAAGAAGAAGCATATCATTGGCATCGAGGGCGTCAAGTTCAAGAAGGATCATCTATGTGGTGCTTGCGAAGCCGGGAAGATGACTAGGGCAAAACATCCCTCGAAGACAATCATGACGACTTCACGTCCTTTTGAGCTGCTACATATGGACTCATTTGGCCCTACTCACTACTCTACCCTTACTAACACTGCACATCTTTATGGCTTCATGATTGTTGATGATTATTGTAAGTGCATCTAGTGCCACCCCTAGTTGGTTTTGGAGTATTGACGACAAACTTGGTTGAGGGACTAATGTGTTTGTCAGAATTGCAGGATAACACAGGTAGTAGTCCCACATTGATTCGGTTTACCTACCAGAGATGACCCCTAAAAATGTGTGAAGACATTGAAGACAATGGTGGTTTGTGAAGATATTCACAACGAAGATTGTGACTTGAGAAGACATTCACGTGAAGACTATGGAGTGCGAAGACATAGTTATTTCGTAGTTTCCTTTTCTTCTTTGTTGAGTCATAGGAACCACCGTACTGTTAAGTGGGGTCCAAGTGAACAAAGTCAGAGTGACTGAAGTGATGCTCAACTAAATCCTATGTCTTCGAGCGAAGACAATGAGAGCAAATCTTATCCAGTGCTGGATGAGTCAGCTTTACTTTTAGCCCAAGTCAAGCTGCCGCGTGTGTTTGAAATCTGACCCTTGGACACGTGTCAGTTCCTTAGTGACCCAGGGTCATTTCGGACAAATCAGGCCGGGTTGCCTCCTGGCTATAAATAGCCCACCCCCTACACCATAAATTGGTGGCTGCTCAGAGTTAGTACACGGCTTTTGTCGTTTGAGAGCAACCCACCTACGAAGCATTTGAGAGAGAGATCCTTGCGAGGACAAAGCCCAAAACACCCAGAGCCAAAGAGTGTTAGGCATCTCTGAAGTCTTTCTGTCCCCGTGATCTAAAGACTTGTTACACTTGAGGACTGTGAATCCTCCAGCCACTTAGGCATCGCGTTCTGAGCATCCAAGAGTCATTGTGGATTTCCGGTGAACGAAGTTTGTGAAGGTTTGGAAGTCTACCTTGAAGACTTACCAGAGTGATTGGGCGAGGACTATGTGTTCTTAGCTCAAGGGGAATAAAGTGAAGACGCGGTCTTCTGAGTTGAATCTCAGCCTCCCTAACCAGACGTACAGTTGTCACAGCAACTGGAACTGGTCCAACAAATCCTTGTCCTCACCAAGCAACTGGTTTTATCTCTTACTTCTCTTTACTTAGAGTTTGTCTTCATGAAGTCATTGCCTGCTTGCATGATCTGATTGACTTCACTGTGTGAAGACTGTTGTTGTTTGGCTTCACACTATCTTCCATCCTGATCCATACTACCTAGGTGCTAATAGTCTTCATGCTTTCACTTCATTGCTTACTTGACTATGGCTTGTCTACTGTAGTCTACCTTCCGCTGCATATCAATAGGTTCATTTCTACTGTTTGTCTTCAAAGCCCCCATGTTTTGAAGACTCTGATAAAAATCGCCTATTCACCCCCCCTCTAGTCGATAACAAGCACTTTCAATTGGTATCAGAGCAAGGTGCTCCCTTGTTCTATGTGATTCGGTTTAACCACCTGGAGTTTTAGCTATGTCGACTGCAGGGATAATCAAAGTCTCCGTTGCGTGCCCTGCCTTCGATGGCACTGATTACTCCTACTGGAAGAATAAGATGCACATGCATCTTGAAGCCATTGATGTCGACCTCTCGTATGTCGTCAAGAACGGCGTTCCCAAGGCCGGTGAAGGTGTCACTGCTGCTGATGTCAAGAGGTTCATTCAACTGGATTCGACTGCCAAGAACATCATCTGTGGTCATCTGACCAAAGGACAGTATGGTCGTGTGAGTGCTCTGGAAACTACGAAGCTAGTCTGGGACTGGCTCTCCAAGGTCAACGAAGGCGTCTTAACCCAGAGAGACTCAAGGATCAGTGTTCTTCGCAACCTCTTCAACCGCTTCAAGAGAAATGACAATGAGAATGTCCAGCTCACATTTGATCGCCTCACTGATATCACAAATGAGCTTCACGCACTCGGCGCCACTGAGATCACCAAGCATGAAATCGTCAAGACACTCTTGAGATCGCTTGACAGCTCATTTGACACCCTGGCCCTGATGATTCAAGAACGCCCTGACTTCAAGACTCTTGATCCGTCTGGCATACTTGAGAGGCTCAACACTCATGAGTTCCAGTTATCTGAGAAAAGAGATATCTATGGTCCCATAATTCCTATTTGCAACGATAAGTACATCATTAATTCTTCCCATAGGTTTCTTAATAGTGGAATTCGCTAGATGCAAATTCAAAGAACAATCATCAAATTTATGGAAACCTAGTACATCACATAAAGTTTTCGGAATAGTGGAAATGCTAGCACCCAAATCACACAAAGAAGAGCACTCATAATCTTTAATTCTAATCTAATAGTAGGTTCCCACTCATCATAAAGCTTTTTAGGGATAGAAACTTCCAACTCAAGTTTTTCTTCAAACGGTTTCATCATAGCATCAAAAATATGTTTAGTAAAAGCATTGTTTTGATTATAAGCATGAGGTGAATTCAACATGGATTGCAACAAGGAAATACATTCTATCAAAGAGAAATTATCATAATTAAAGTCCTTGAAATCCAAAAGAGTGGGTTCATCACTACTTAAAGTTTTGACCTCTCCAATCCCACTTTTATCAATTTTTTCATTCAGATCTTTAAACTCCAAATCATTGGTACGCCTTCTAGCTAAAGTTGACTCATCTCCAGTCCCATCATTATTAAGATTTATATTAGCAAACAAAGATTCAATAGGAGTCACACCAATCACTTTAAGATCTTCATCATTATTATCGCAAGAAATAGAAGAACACGCTTTTACAAACCAATCTCGCTTAGCACGCATCCTAGCGGTTCTTTCTTTATATTCATCCATAGATACTTTAATAGATTTTAGAGATTCACTAATATCATGCTTGGGTGGCATAAATCTCATCTTCAAAGAATCAATCTCAAGAGAAATTTTATCAACGTTCCTAGCCAAATCATCAATCTTAAGCAATTTTTCTTCTACCATAGCATTGAAATTCTTTTGAGAATTAATGAAATCTTTAATATTATTCTCAAGATCAGAGGGTATTTTATTATAATTTACATAATAATTGTTGTAGGAATTACCATAATTATTAGAGGAATTACTAGGAAACGACCTAGGGTTGAAATTACCTCTATACGCGTTGTTACCAAAATTGTTCCTACCAACAAAATTCACATCCATAGATTCATTATTATTATCAATCAAAGTAGACAAAGGCATATCATTAGAATCAGTAGGAGCACTCCTACTAGCAATCAATTTCATTAGTTCATCCATCTTTCCACTCAAAGTATTATTTCTTCAATCGCATGCACTTTTTTACTAGTGGAAGATCTTTCGGTATGCCATTGAGAGTAAATTTGCCATAATATTATCTAGGAGTTTAGTAGCTTCTCCTAATGTAATTTCCATAAAAGTACCACCCGTGGCAGAATCCAAAAGATTTCTAGATGCAAAATTCAATCCCACATAAAAAAATTGTATGATCATCCACAAACTTAAACCATGAATAGGGCAATTTCTTATCATCAATTTCATCCTCTCCCAAGATTGTGCAACATGTTCATGATCAAGTTGCTTAAAATTCATTATACTGTTCCTAAGGGAGATGATCTTAGCGGGAGGAAAATACTTGGAAATAAAAGCATCTTTACACTTATTCCATGAATCAATACTATTTTTAGGCAAAGATGAAAACCAAGTTTTAGCACGATCTCGTAGTGAGAACGGAAATAGCTTCAATTTAACAATACAATTATCCACATCTTTTTTCTTTTGCATATCACACAATTCAACGAAAGTGTTTAGATGGGATGCGGCATCTTCACTAGGAAGGCCGGAAAATTGTTCTTTCATAACGAGATTCAACAATGCGGCATTAATTGCATAAGATTTCGCACTAGTGGCGGGAGCAATCGGAGTACTGATAAAATCATTATTATTAGTGTTGAAAAAGTCACACAACTTGGTATTCTCTTGAGTCATCATGATAAAGCAAGCAATCTAGCACACAAGCAAATGAAAAGATGAACAAAAGAAGGGCGAATAAAAGGCAAATATTTTTGTGTTTTTCTGAAAACGTTTAAGAAGTGGGGGAGAGGAAAACGAGAGGCAAATGGCAAATAATGTAATGCAAGAGATGAGAGTTTATGATGGGTACTTGGTAGGCTTGATGCGGAACCTCCCCGGTAACGGCGCCAGAAATTTTTCCTGCTACTTCTTGAGCTTGCGTTGGTTTTCCCTTGAAGAGGAAAGGGTGATGCAGCAAAGTAGAGATAAGTATTTCCCTCAGTTTGAGAACCAAGGTATCAATCCAGTAGGAGGTACAAGCAAGTCTCCAGTCTATGCTCCTGCACAAACAATCAAACACTTGAACCCAATGCGATAAAGGGGTTGTCAATCCCTTCACGGTCACTTGCAAGGATGAGATCTGATAGAGATAGATATAAAAGATTACTAAAACGTAAAACAAAATAAAACTCAGCGAGGTATTTTTGGGTTTTTGGTTTATGGATCTGAAAATATATGATGGAAAATAGACCCGGGGGCCATAGGTTTCACTAGAGGTTTCTCTCTTAAAGAAAGCATACGGTGGGTAAACAAATTACTGTTGAGCAATTGATAGAAAAGCGCAAAGTTATGACATATCTAAGGCAATGATCATGAATATAGGCATCACGTCCATGGTAAGTAGACCGACTCCTGCCTGCATCTACTGCTATTACTCCACACATCGACCGCTATCCAGCATGCATCTAGAGTATTAAGTTCATAAGAACGGAGTAACGCTTTAAGTAAGATGACATGATGTAGAGGGGTAAACTCAAGCAATATGATGTAAAGCCCATCTTTTTATCCTTGATGGCAACAATACAATACGTGCCTCGCTACCCCTACTATGTCACTGGGTGAGGACACCGCAAGATTGAACCCAAAACTAAGCACCTCTCCCATTCCAAGAAAAACCAATCTAGTTGGCCAAACCAAATCGATAGTTCGAAGAGAAATACAAAGATATCAAATCATGCATATAAGAATTCAGAGGAGACTCAAATAATATTCATACATAATCTGGTCATAAATCCATAATTCATCGGATCTCAACAAACACACCGCAAAAAGTATTACATCGGATAGAACTCCTAGAACATCGAGGAGAACTTCGTATTGAAGATCAAAGAGAGAAAAGAAGCCATCTAGCTACAAGCTATGGACCCGTAGGTCTGTGGTAAACTACTCACGCATCATCGGTAGGGCGATAGGGTTGATGTAGAGGCCCTCCGTGATCGAATACCCCTCCGGCAGATCACCGGAAAAGGTCCCAAGATGGGATCTCATGAGGTCAGAGGCTTGCGGCGGCGAAAAAGTATTTTGGTGGACGCTTCTGGTGGTTTGGGAATATTTGTGAATTTATAGAGCAAGAATTAGGGTTAGGAGATCTCCGAGGGGCCCACAAGCCCTCAGGGCACGCCCACCCTTGGGGCGCGCCCCCCTGGCTTGTGGCTTCCTCGGGAAGCTCTTGGCCCCCTCTCCAAGTCCTATGGGTGTCTTCTGGTCCAAGAAAAATCATCGCGAAAGTTTTATTCTGTTTGGACTCCGTTTGGTATTCCTTTCTGAAAAAGCCAAAAACAAGGAAAAAAACAACAACTGACACTGGGCACTAGGTTAATAGGTTAGTCCCAAAAAATGATAAAAAATACAATATTAATGCATATAAATATCCAAAACAGATAATATAATAGCATGGAACAATAAAAAATTATAGATATGTTGGAGACGTATCACCCCTCTACTGCCACAATGAAAACGCCATCTAGATTGCTCACAATCCAGTTCAGCACTCGAAGACAAAGCACATTCAGATCCGTCATCACTTTCTCAGAGACCATGTGTTGAAGGAAGACATTGATATCATTCACGTCAACACTGAAGAGCAATTGGCAGATATCTTCATGAAGCCCTTGGGTGAGAAAAGATTTTGCAAGCTGTGGTGTGAGCTAAATATCTTAGAATCCTCGAATGTCCTATGAATGGACACACATCCTAACGTTTATGCATATTGATGACTTAGGTGCGCAACACACAAAGTAACGTATGTCTTCAATTCATAAAGACATACACTCTAAGTGTGAATACATTAATGTGGACTTTGACTTCAGAGCGCCACGATAATTGTGCGCAGTGTCTGGGTCTAATACTTCCTATACGGTGGGTAACGTCACCACCAATCTTTCCTGAAGATTTATGTTTTGCATCATATTGCATTATCTTCAAAGTTGGTTTGTCTTCAACATTGGTTTCTCTTCATGATTTATCTTCACAATGTTTGATTTGGACCTCATTGCTTATATATATATATATATGTCCTCTACAACATTCACTTATAGCTATGTCTTCAAGTTGCCATTTTCTGTGCTAAGTGAATGTGATCGGACCCCAACCCCATCTGTGCTCATCTCTCTTACTCTCTCTAAATCTTCATATGCATTCTATTGACATGTGTCGATTGTCTTCACTGTGTCATTGTCAGTTAAAGATTAAGAGACAAACATTTAAAATGCTTTAAATATCCTTATCTTTTTGCCTGAATCCGGAGAAGCCGGAACGACCACTGACAAATCGGGCGCGCGTGGGGTCGTGGCACAACATTTAAGTTGTTGCATGCATGCCACATGTCACCCAGATGTGTAACACCAGGGGCATCTAAGTAGTTTCACTGCTCCACCTCTCTCCTTATAAATACTCAGCCACCGCGGTCATTAAATCTTACTCCCATTGCTGTCTCGCTCAAAACCCTAGCGTCGTCGCTAGCTTCCGTCGTCGGAGACGAAGCACTTCACTGCCGCGACTTCTCCGTCGTCGTCGTCATGCTTGTCACGGTCTTCTTCCGTCCTCCGCCGTCGTAGTTGTCTTCCGCCGCCAAGTTAGGGCACGGGAAATCGAATTGCTCAACCTCCGTCCCGCCTTGTCTAGCAGTTCTTTGTTTGTTCTTGAGCGGTAACTAAAAGCTTACTTTTACCGTTCATTCGATCCGACGAACTTTTTAAATCTTCAGAAAGTTATTTTACTACTTCCAAATCTGGATCTTTCCTTCTTTGCATCTCATAACTTGCAAGTACCTTCACTTATGCTTCACTACTACTTAGATTCCTCACTTGTACTTATTCATGGATTCGTACAAATCTGGAACCAACTTATATCAATAAGTGAATGTCTTCGCGCTATGAGGTCAATGTCTTCAAACTATTTTATCTTCAAAATCCTCTGAGAATGCATATGACCTCTTCCCCTTCCCTTGAATCTCTAATGCTGTCACAGGTACATGTCCGTGGGAGAGTCTCTTGGTCCTCATAGTCTGAATACATTTGCAGAATTCTTACAGCATCACATTGAATCTCCTGAAGCCAGTTCTTGTCTGACCAGCAAAGCGAAGCCAATCAGTTTTGTGAAGCCTTTCAGTCTTGTGAAGCCAATGGCAAGTGGCAAATCAGCCAAGAAATGCGACAGACAGCACCGTGATAACACTGCAAAGGACCTGCCACTAGATCTTTATGAACTGTACAAGTCTGATCCTGAAGAAAGCTATGGTGAGCGCAAATCTCGTGTCCAATGGATTCACAGATACTGGGCAGAGCAGTGGTTTCTCTATCATTTTGTGACTCCTGAATATGCTGACAAGAATATTGTGAGGCCACCTTGGGCAGATATTGTGTACAAGAAACTTCTCCCAAGGACCAAGGCTGAAGCCATTCTAAGAGGCTTCTTCCCTTGCATGGTCAGAGGACCAATGCCTCAGAATGCCAACCCATCAAGTCTTCGATGGTGTCATGAAGATAATCTATTCAAAGCCAATTATCAGTTTGCTAGGGCTTCGGCAGTTCAAAACAAGAAGGACTTTGGGATTGCTTTCAACCCAGGTCCAGCTGAGCCAAGGCCCGATGGCAGTCGTGAGGACGAACCAAATCTCATCGGCCCTTTTGATGATTTTGCCTCATTTCTGGCACACTGTGCAGCATAGAGGGCCAGTATTGAAGATACTGCTGAGGATGAGGAACAAACTACAGCTCCGGAGCCCCCGAAGCCAGTGAAGAAGTCAAAGGCTTCAAAGCCTACAACTGCTCCAAAAGCTCAAGAGTGAAGCCATTGAAACCTACACCTCCTGAATCCAGTGTGCAGTCTGAAGACTTGTCCCGCACATCTGCGAGGAAGAAGATCTCAGGGCAAGGTCTTACACCTGCAAGCATCCTGTGCAATGAAGAGGGTGTCATAGATCTATCAAGTGATGAATATCTTGCTGATGATGCCCTTGAGATGCTGATCAAGAGCAAATAGGAGGCTGAAATCTTCAGAGATTTGCCTCTGTTTGTTGCTGACATTTTTAACAACTTCATCGATGAATGGATTGAAGATTCAACTCTCACCATTGATGATCTGCAGCTGCCAATTGACATCAGCTTCACATTCCAGGGCTGTATAGCCAAAGAGCTTGCTATTGCTCAGAAGGTTGTTGAGCAGAAGAACAAGATTGACCATGAGAAAGCTCTCTTCAAGAAGCACATGGCCAAGCTCAGTGTCACTAATGTGCAGAACTTCACGAAGATGATGGCCGATCTCAATGCTGAATTCCATAAGCGCCGTGATGAAGCCAAAGGCTCCCGAGATCGCCTCAAGAACTATGCTGAGAAATGTGTTCAGGCTCATAATGAAGCCGTGAAGAGAAAGGCACTTGGGCGTCTAGGCATTGATCCAAGGCTGGCAGCTAAGAAGAAGAAGCCAGCTGAAGCCGAAGCTGAGGCTCCAAGGCAGGAAAGGCCAAGCATTGTCTTCCCTGCCAGTATGACTGGCTCGAAGCCAAAAGTTCGATCAACTGCTTCCAAAAGGAAGAAGACAAAGCAGGCAGAGGCTGAAGCCAAGAAGCGGAAGCATCAAGAAGCCTCTGATGCTGCTCCATCTCAGAAAAGGTGGAAGACAAAGCCTTCAAAAGCTTCAAGAAGGGCCCAAGCACCAACTGTTTCATCTGCTCCTGAGAAGCCACTGATAGTTGAGCCTATTTCAGTTGCCCTACCAGCCTCCTCCAACCGCGAAAGAAGACTTATTGTGCATGAGCCTGCCCCCACAGAGGCCCATGACACTGAAGAGATTCCAGCTGCTAACAGCACCGCAGCTGAAGACATTGGTCATGAAGACAATGTCATTGATGATGAAGTCCTTCCTCAAGTTCCTCGGCTCACACAGAAACCGATATCATTGCCTGCTCCCACGAGTAGTGAACAGATCAGCATTGGCGGTCTCACGACGCCAATCACTCTAGATGAGTTCTGGGAAGAGCAGCACCTAAACTACCCACTCCATGAAGTCATACCTCGTACTCCTCCTGCTCCTATCACTACCCCAGTTCTTGAGACTCCCCAAGCAACACCTGAAGACATGGAGAAGACTACTCCATCACCGCAAGCGTCGCCCTCATTCCGAAGGCTTCACAAAGGCCCAAGGCCAACGGTCTCCATGTCTAGCATTCCTGAGGAGGATGTGCATACCACAAGCTCAGTAGCATGTCAAGTGTTTCCTGAAGCCATCCCCTCAGAGTCTGCTCAAGAGTCTGAAGCCAAAGAGGCTGAAGATATTCCGGCTGCATCAACCGATGAAAGAGAAGAAGAAGAAAGAGAAGTTATTCCCCCCTGCTGCACCAAGTGTGATTCTAGATGTTATTGTGCCTGACCCCCCAGTGATTGAAGCCTCTGATAATGCTGCTGCTACTACCACTCAAAGTGAAGCCAATGACATTGTCATGGCTGAAGACAATGCGTAGCCTAAAGCCAATCTTCAGACTAAAGCCCCTGATGCCACATAAGATATTCAGCCATCCACATCGAATGTTGCTGCTGCACCACCAGTTCCACATACTATGGCAAGGGCCTTCAACCGTGAAGGTGAACTAATAAGTGTCAGATGGCCAATTATGACACCTCCTGAAACTCCTGGCCCCAATATGATTACCATATCGAGCAAAGGCCTCAGACGCAGAAGCCCAAGCCAAGATTGCCAAGGCTTCCCAGCGTTGTAACTACTGAGCATTCCTTTAGCGTGTTGCGCTTCAGAGAGCACAACACCTTCTTTGACAAGGCCAATAACCCCTACAAGAAGCCTAATATTTCTTTGGATAGGTTCTGGAGTCATCTTCAGCGAAGCTATTACTCATGCATCTTATACAACCAGGACAGGATTTTCCTGCACAAGCGCCTCTATTGTGATGCCATGGCTGGACTGCCATGCCTGGAAGAAGCCCTTGACTGCTTCAGAGATGTTGGCTTGCTCTCATTTGTCGTCGACAAGGAGCACTGGAATGAAGAGCTTCTGCTCTAATTCTATGCCACTCTGCACGTATCAGGCTACAACAGGGATCCGAAGACATGGGTCTTTGAGTGGATGACAGGAGATGTTCATCATGAAGCCAAAGCTCGGGATTTCATCGAGCTTACTTCCCTGTCCACTCCTGGTGATCTTTATGAACCAGGTTGTCAGCTATATGAGAAAGAACTTGAGAGCATCTTCCAGAAGCCAGAGCCAAACATGAGTCAAATGCTAAGCATGATGAATCCATTGCCTGTAGATGCTGAGTACCCAACGCAGTTCTTCGTCAATGACCTCGAGTATTTGCCTCGCACCATCTACCACATTGTGCGACATACTCTGTGGCCAATCAAAGGGCACTCTCCTCATGCCAAGATTGAAGGCACAATGAAGACATTGGTCTTCTACATTCTCAATGGCATCCGCTTCAACACTCATGACTTTTTCATCAGGCAATTGGCAGCTTCAGGCATTGATCTATTTGGCCAAAAGTTCTATGCACCATGGATCATGCGGATGGTTAAGCTTCGCTCTTCAATCAACTATCAAGCTTCAGCGCGCAATCACGTTGTCTTCCTGCCTGAAGTTGACATGCCTCATGAAGCCATATATCCAGATCCAGCCAAGGAACCAGTCCGTGAAGACTATGCTGCCTTCCAAAGCTTCTTATCACCTATTGAAGACATTCATGTGCCAAATCCCACTGCTACTGCTGCTGGTCCCCTTGTCGGTCAGCTCAGGCTGCCGCATCATGCCAACACTGATGCAACAGCCAGCACAGTCCCCCAAAGGCCTCAGAAGCGTGCGCGAGTCCTCAATGACAGAGAACTTCTTGTTTCTCTGCATCAGAAGCATGATATGCATCATGACTGGATGAAGCGTCAGATGCAAAGTATTCTTGTGGATTCAATCGCATACGCAACCTCTCCACCAAGAATTCTTTTGTTGCTCATGAAGCCTGTCGGCGTGCCTGGAAGAGCCTCACTTTGCTATGCACTGAAGATGAACTCACTGCAGATGGCTTCACTGAAAGATTCAAGTTTGACTCTAGGCCTCCGCAATCAGCAAGTTGGCGTCCTACACCATCCATTGAAGATTATGACTACTCATCTTCGGCTCCAACTGTTGTTGCACGAGTCATTGATGAGGAAGACGATGCCACTTCACCAGCTATGGCTTCACTGCATCAAGATTCTGCATCAGGCCCAACTTCACCACCAAACTCCACCATCGACCCGGCTGCCCCAACATCTTCACCAACACCTCATGTGAACGCTTAGGCACTCTATGTCTTCACTCATTTTTGGTCATTCATGACAAAAGGGGGAGAAGCATATGGGTTGATAGTCTTCAATCAGGTCTATATGGGTCGGGTGCTTATTTTTGTTAAGTTTTGCAACTCTCGTTCTTGAACTGTTGGTTTTGAGTTGTAACACTTAAGTCCAGATCGGACGTCTGCTACATTTTCTGCAATCCTTGATTGCGTCGTTAAATTCCTATCTTATGCGCATGAAGTCATTCTGCAGACGCCCATTTTTCATTGTGCATGTCATTATCTTCAATACTTTTTTGTATGCACGATGAATTGTCTTCATGAATTGAAGGAGATCTCCACAAAGCAAAACCTACAATATGCATTTGCATTCAAAGGCAAACTACTTATATGCACATCTTCAGGGGGAGCCCCTTCAACTTCATGAAGCCAATGACCGCGTTCTTCAACTTTCACATATTTTTATCCCTGTTGAAAATTTCATCCAGTTTGTCATCAATCACCAAAAAGGGGGAGATCGTAAGTGCATCTAGTGCCACCCCTGGTTGGTTTTGGAGTATTGATGACAAACATGGTTGAGGGACTAATGTGTTTGTGAGAATTGCAGGAGAACACAGGTAGAAGTCCCTCACTGACTCGATTTACCTATCAGAGATGACCCCTAAAAATGTATGAAGACATTGAAGACAATGGTGGTTCGTGAAGACATTCACTTGAAGACAATGGAGTGCGAAGACATAGTTTCTTTCGTAGTTTCATTTTCTTCTTTCTTGAGTCATAGGAACCACCAAACTGTTAAGTGGGGTCCAAGTGAACAAAGTCAGAAAACTGATGTGATGCTCAAACCATATCCTATGTCTTCGAGTGAAGACAATGAGAGAAAATCTTTTCCAGAGTAGGATGAGTCAGCTTTGCTTGTAGCCCAAGTCAAGCTGCCGTGTGTGTTTGAAATCCGACCGTTGGACATGTGTCGGTTCCTTAATGACCCAGGGTCATTTCGGACATATCATGTCGGGTTGCCTCCTATCTATAAATAGCCCACCCCCTACACCATAATTTGGTGGCTGCTCAGAGTTAGTGCACAGCTTTTGTCGTTTGAGAGCAACCCACCTCCAAAGCCTTTGAGAGAGAAACCTTGCGAGGACAAAGCCCAAAACACCCAGAGCCCAAAGAGTGTTTGGCATCACTGAAGTCTTTCTGTCCACGTGATCTGAAGACTTATTACACTTGAAGACTGTGTATCTTCCAGTCGGTTAGGCGTCGCGTTCTGAGGATCCAAGAGTCATTGTGGATCGCCGGTGAACGAAGTCTGTGAAGGTTCGGAAGTCTACCTTGAAGACTTAACAGAGTGATTGGGCGAGGACTAAGTGTCCTTAGCTCAAGGGGAATAAGGTGAAGACGCGGTATTCTGAGTTTAATCTCAGCCTCCCTAACCAGGCGTACAGTTGTCACAGCAACTGGAACTGGTCTACCAAATCCTTGTCTTCGCCAAGCAACTGGTTCTATCACTTCACCATTTACTTACTATTTAGCTTCGTGAAGTCATTACTTATCTGTCATGTTTGACTTCATAGTGTGAAGGCATTCTCTCTGATTGCATATTTGGCTTCACACTGTCTTCCTATTCCGATCAATTCTACCTAGCTGCTATTTGTCTTCATGTTTACTCTGTACTATTTCCTAGACTATGGCTTGGCTAGTGTAGTTTATCTTCCGCTGCATACTGTGTAGGTTGTATTTGGTTGTCTGTCTTCGAAGACATTGCCTGTCTTGAAGACTTTCATAAAAATCGCCTATTCACCCCCCTCTAGTCGATAACTAGCACTTTCAACTAGTCTATTAAAGCTACAAACAACATGCACCAAATTCATCTACAAAATATGAAGTTGAAGCAATACATATCTTGCAAGCGTTTTGTCAAACACCTTGTGGGCGTTGAGTGGCAGTGGGCGGCCGGGCACTGTTCGTCGGAGGAATGGCGCGCTCGAAGGGCGGCGGCGACGAGAGGAGGTGCAGGAAGCGGCGGCGGAGCGCGGGGATAGGCGGGGGAAGCGCCGACAGGTTGTCGGAGAAAATGGGGAAGGTGCGGGCAGCGGCGGCAGTGTTTGGATCTGGCGGTTGGTAGAAGTCGCACGCGGGTCGTCGCTGTACAGCGCGCAGGAGCGGACGCACGAAATAAACGGCGCGCGATGCCGTTTTGCTCCGCGCGCTGAACCAACTATACCGCGCGCGCGTTTTTTACGCGTCTGCTAGAGCGCCCGTTCCGGCTGCGCGCGCGCGCAAAAAAGGCGATTTTTCCAGTGCGCTTCTAAGATCGCGCGCCTGTTGGAGATGCTCTAAGAATTTGCTCTTTTGGATCAGTGCAATACTTGAAGCAAAAAAAAATCATAACTTGACAGTTTTTCTTTGTGCACACTGGATCGCATCAAGACATACAAATTATTGCACAACTGTATTTACTTATGCTTGAATTTACACCGGATTTCAGTTGTAAGACTCGGAGTAGAAGGTAATTTAAGCAACTGTTATGAAAACGAAGACGAAAGCGTTGGTGCTACACAACAGTCAACGAAAGCATAGGAGAAACTGGGGCGCGCCGGGCGAGAGGCAGCGCAGGCGAGAACTGCAGGATGCCTCGCCGGAGTGAGCCCTCTGAAGAGGCTGGCCCCCATTTCCGGCGCCCGCGCGATAGCTGTCACAGTGGCCACGACGGCAGAGAACGGCCGGATCCACGAGTGGGAGAGGACAGGGAGGGAGAGGAGGAGGACCCAGGTCACGTGCTAGAGGCGCCGCACTCAAGGACAACGGCGGGAGGGCTCGCTGGAGAGCTCGGAGGAGCGCCGTCGTGGAGGAGGACGTCTGCTGCATGTTCCGGCGGCGTGGTATGTGAGGGCTCCAGAATATGAGACGCTTGATATTTTGGGGAGAATGGGAAACACAGGTTTATCCTAACCGTGGTATATGTCACCGATCTACCCTTTTCAAAACATCAAAAAAAAAAATATAACTAATTGGTTTCATCTATTTTTCTTTACCGGTCTCGCAGGTACTTGTAATTTCCAGTAATTCCAGTCTTGTAACTCCTATTTTTTCCACCTGTTAATTGAGATGGATGAACGGCTCGTAAAATCGCCAATCACCGTAAAACTTGTAATGTTTCATTTCTTTCGTTAATCATTTTTCTTGTATTTCCCTGACTTTTCACCTACCAGATGTTTTGTGTGCTTACATTCCTTTTCATCATCCTCATGCAACATTGCTAGTTCCCCTCTCCTCCAGCCGCCATGCTCCGAAGTTTAGGCAGATTCAGTTGTTTTACTAGCATGATTTTTATTGTCTTCATTAGAAACGTCTTGGCTAGGCATGCGATGTTTTTGAGAATAAAGGTACTGAAGTTCTTCTCCTGTCGGGGCAGCGTCTCATCGAACGGTGTCATGAAACTAGAGTATGTTTCTCTACAGAATTTGTGTGTCCGACCATGGGGATTTTAGGTTTATGTCCTTGTTGATCCGTTTCTACAGACCCGCCGAGTCAGTGTTAATGTGTTTTTGTTGTTTTACTTATTGGTGTAATCCTTTGTGACTTTTGAGTCCTTTGGCATTCGGTTGAATCTCTTGTGTTTCGACGACCTGCACCTCTATTGGGTCATCCCCGCTCAAGTACTTTCAATGTTTACGGCTTCCCATCCTTATAGATGAGCGAATAAAGAGGGTTTCTGAAATCTACGAAGGTAGTCAAGTTCATGTAGGTCTAGACTGGCAGCATCAATGCCCCTATTTGATTGCATTCGCTTCACCGAAGGCTTGTCATTATTTTGTGTGGCAAAGATTTATACCAGGAAGAAGATGTTTCTCAGAAATTTCATTGAAATTCTTAGTTATAGGAGTTACTTTGTAGTTTTGTTTTCGTGGATCTATAATCTGAAAATTGTACATGTATTTTTTGTCGAGTTTATATAAAAATTGTAGGTCCTTCAAAAAATATGTGTTTTGTAGTACCATGCATCAAATTGCATTGTTGTTGAATTTCATCAATTCATCAATTTTTCTCATGTGGTTCTTCGGATACTAATATCAAGATCCAGGATATAAATAAGAAAGGATGCCTTCATAATGTATCATCAAATTTATCATAATTTGTAATAACATGCACATATGTGTTTGAGAAAAGTCCACATTTCAACCCTGAACTAACCACCCGGATTGATTTACAACCCTGAACTACGAAACCGGCCGAAATACACCCCCAACTAACCACGAGGTTCAAAACTCAACCCTGCTCTCACTGTTCACCGGTTTTGACCTGGTTGACCGGTTTTTGACCCGTTGACTGGGTGAACAGTAATTCAAAAACAAAAACAAAAAATGTGAAAAACATAAAAAAAATTAAATAAAAAGTTGAAAAAATATTTCCTTTTTTCACCGGTTGGAACTTTTTTGTTTTTTTTCACTAGATTTTTTGTGAAGAAAAAAAATTTGGGGTTTTTGTTTTTTCACGAGGTGAACAGTAAATCCAAAAAAATGTTTTTCCTCCTCGGTGTGAACAGTACCTGTTCACACTGTTTGCGCAGTTTTTGGATTTTCGAAACTTTTTATTTTACTGTTCATCTTCGTGAAAAAACAAAAAAGTTCCAACCGGTGAAAAAAAGGAAATACTTTTTCAATTTTTTTTTATGTTTTTCACTTTTTTTGTTTTTTTTTGAATTACTGTTCACACAGTCAAATGGGTCAAATCCGGTCAACCAGGTCAAAAACCGGTGAACAGTGAGAGCAGGGTTGAGTTTTGAACCTCGTGGTTAGTTGGAGGTGTATTTCGACTGGTTTCGTAGTTCAGGGTTGTAAATCAATCCGGGTGGTTAGTTCGGGGTTGAAACGTGGACTTTTCTCTATGTGTTTTGATTACTGCAAGCAACCAGATGCACATATCTAGGTCGCGAAAATCCACTCCCAAGTCAACCCCAGTATATGCATACAAGCGATTACAATGATAAGAAATTTAGAAATATAATAAATGCATACGCACTTTCAGTTTCTTTTTGTATACGGTAGAACATAGCACTACCAACTACTTCATACAATGCAAGTCATGCATAGTATTGTGCCCACTACTTAAGGTGAAAGGAATGAAACAACATAACATAAAAGATACAGATTTCCAATACATATGTTCTAGTTAGCCAGCTAGCCCCAAATCACACATGGATCGATAGGGAAGTTGTCATTGACGTCCCCCAGAGGTGGGAGCGCATTCCTCCACTGCTTGCACACTGCGCGATACCGGACATGACGGTTCGTTGTCCCTAGGCTGGCGAGATGCTTGAGCACTTCAGGTGGTAAAGCTGACCAATTAGGCCTGCAAGAAATCTTGCTAAATAGTAATATGTGCAGAGGGGGGGGGGGGGGGGGGCATATACAAGGTCGAGTGCAGTGAGCAATGGAGAGAGAGAGCACGTACGAGCCAGGGTTGTCACGTGTTAGGGGCGTCTGAAAGTCAAAGGACGACATGGCTGACATCGGTGCGGAGCGAATCTTAAAGGACAAGGAGTAGCTAGGGTTTTGCTCTGCTATGCTATGCTCTCATCTCTTCTCTCCTCTATGTGTAGTGTGTCATACAAATAGGAAGGAGTAGAAGGCAGACAGTGAGAACTGATGCTCAAGAAATCTGGGTTGTCGTCTTTCCTCCCCCACCTGGTCCCTTTATATAGCAGAGGTGTGCTCCCCTCTCCATCTTGAGGAGTAGTATTTTTCTGGCCTGCATTTAATTATAAGATTTTTATAAGTCATTAATTGGTGCCAAGAAATGGATCTTCCTTATCTGCATTTATTTATGGGATTTATAAGTCACTAATTGGTGCCAAGATATGGGTTTTGCTGATGTGCATTTGTTTATGGGATTTGTAAGTCATTAACTGGCGACAAGATATGGAGATCCAAAATCAGGAGCTGATGATATGAGTTAATGGTGGTATGCCAACCTTGTAAAATGTAAATGGACTCTTATCATTAGAGATTTAATGGAGGATATTCATTGTTGTGGGAGTAGTGTAGTATTATGATATTTAGGAGAGTGGACATATTCCTGACTATGTTGTGGTTAATAATGGTTAGTACTAAGAAGTGACTACTTTGTCCACACAGTCAACACGGATCTTCCATGATTGGTTTATGGGAAAACATTTCACTGTTAGTTTTTGGCTAGGAGGTAAAACAAAATTTACACTGTGCAACAAAAATACGGGGGAACCTAAATTTTCTAAGCATGATAGTCAAGAAAAATCCAGCAGATTCTATTGTCCTTACTAGGATTTCAGTAGTGGATTCAAGGAAGGGTTTCAGTGGTGGATTGAACAACAAAAGGCAACTATAAAAAGGGCGTTGCTAATGCGCGCGCACGTGCGAATGCTCCCTTTCCGACAGGCCGGGATGTTCCTGATTTGGAAAGTGTGCAGTAGGTTACGTATAGGATTAGGGAAAGGATTATGGGGTAATTAGTGCCCCCCTCCCCCGCCCCCCTGAAAATCGAGGGGGGGGGGAGGGGGGTCTTTGTATATGGAGATTAATGAGTGGGCTTTGCACGTCTTTGCGATCATGTGGTGGACCCCAACGCGATATGAGGGAAGTTGTCAGAGGAGGCTCCGCTTCGGTCGCTCCAACGAGTGAACGCGAAGGAGCGTTTCCGCTATAAAATATAATTATTTATGTGTGACGTAAAGTATGACAAACCATATTGCCGTTACTAGGGTAGCATGGCTAGATAGGCCAAGAAAAGGCGACAAAAAGGTATAGCTATGAAGTGTGGTATTACATTATATTAGTCTGTCGGTTTATGGAATTAACGACGCGAATGTAGATTTGAGGTCTGTGACATATAACTGAATTAGCTAGTTGGTAGAAGAGTTGGCACGGCTCTGCCGGCAATGAAGACGAACTACTTCCTTTCGCATATCAATTGATTTGGATAAAGATAGCCATAATTCGTCATTGATATCTAGAGGCTTGTTTCATGATATTTAATGATCATTTCATACTCACACAAATCTACTTAATTTTACCGATTTAAACTATCTTATAACCCAAGTACTTGTCCATGGCAGTCATCTAATGTAATGTATTTTTCATCAGACGGTATACTAGATAAAGGTGGAGCATCCAAACAGGCAAGGTAAATGGAGAGTTGCATGAACAAACAATTAAAGTAAGTGCCCATGAAGAGTAGTGTAAATACCATATATAGTAATGTATTAGCATACAACGCCTTGGAAAGCCTTCCGGATACACTACCCTAGGTCAGTCGTATTAGGAATATCCAGCTGATTAATTTGCTTTGTAAAGCAACAATTCACCTAGTTTTGACGAACAACAGATCTCATATGTACTGGTCGAAACCACCCTGTAATTTTTTACTTTATTAATACAAGGCAAGATAGGAGGAGGGTTATTATCCCAAGGGGAGTCGCGTACCTATATAAATCCTTGTCTTCGAGATGAACCACTCGATTCTCGCCTCCTATTCCCTTCTTCATATACACTTATCTATATGATCGCAAGTTAGGTGGTTACAATTCTCGACATGTCCATCCATGAGCACGAGGAGCATGTTTCATATCATTGTCCTTGATGATGAGCACCAATAGGTTGTCTGTTATTTCTCACTATGACATACTCCAACCATGGCATGAGCTGGAGAGTGAACAAGTGCAGTTTTCATTGATGAAATACTTTACATTATGAAAAGAGTAGATAAGGCCCTCGGGTTGGTGGCCATCTGCACGTTAAGGGATAACCATCCGAGTAGTTGAACCTAGATTAGTTTTTAGAGTACACATGTAAAGTACTTCAAAGTAGCACAATGTGTTCATAGTAGAAGAAAACTCACAAGTGGTTCAAAGTAGCACGGCTTCATTGAATTTCATTGTTGAGAGTTCATGAGTTTAATGTATACTAGTGGGGAATTCACATTATAGAACTTGTTTTATATATTCCAATGATGAACATCCTCAAATGAGCCCTAGGTCTTCATGAGGAGGCAAGTTGATGTACATATTAGTCCGTAGGAGAGCTTTCATTGACATATAGATCTATGTGCATCCTAGTTGCATGCATGTCAATCTCTACTCTTTGCACAATATTGATCATGGGGTTTTCCTGTTGCCCTAATAGTTAGCTGAGTTGTCGCGAGACTTTCAAGAGTTTCCTGTTTTCACTTCTTCCAACCCCCAACATTATCTCCTCTATAGGGCATAAACTCATACTTACACTCATATTTTGAATTTGTGAAGATCGTGAAATAGAGCAAACAAACAAACAACGTTGCAGATGTGCTCATGCTCAAGAAGATGTGTGTTAGTACAGTGGTTGGGCATTTGGGATGTAGAGCCCGGAAGCATCAAGGAAGCTTCCTTCTAAAATCTGTTGGATTTGTTTTCCAAGTAACACAAAGTAAAGCAGGGGTATCTCTTGTAAGTTCTTCTTTTTCCAGGAAAAAAACTCGTTTGGTCAAGCCTTAGACTAAATAGTGGTGCAGTCTAGTGGGCCATGCCTAGTAAACCAACCTGAAATGCCACTTCGACCCTAAAGCAACAAATGGCCTGTTTGGCACAAGAAAACTTAGGTTTGGCTGAGTCCACTGTCCGGACGAAAATTCAGTAGTTTCGGAATTACTTTCCCTGAGAAATATCAACACATCTTTCACATATTTACCATATATAATATCACTTACAACAAAATTTCAGTGCCAACAAATGAATGAAGTAGAGTATATCTCCTTCATTTCTCTATTTCTTCCGGTTCCTCAATCAATGAACAATATTAACTGTCACAAATATTTCACTTATGTATGTACACCATCTTTTCATTCTTCTTAGAAACTTACCTGACAGCCATCTATGCAAATTCTCATTCCATCAGTCTACATTGCTCTTATCCATCTCTTTCCAAGACCAAGGAAATTCAAGCAAAACCATTGCTTTAGTATGGAGTGAGCTTTAATTCCACAGTGAAAAATTCTTCTTCTATGATTCGCACTTCCGGGCAAGCTGAATCAGAGAGTTTGCCTTCCTCTGTGCTCTGCTCGTGCCGTTCTTGGCAATTTCCGTGAGATGCTCGTGGAGGCCGAACCCGAGGGCGTGCACCATAAGGGCATTATTGTTTGATCCAAGCTCGAGGATAACAGAAAGCGCACACTCCTTGTTCTTGGGGGTCCCCTCCTTGATGATCCGCACAAGCGTCTCAACGAAGCTCTCTGTCCCGATCGTTGCACGGAATGCAGAGTTGGACCCAAGCAGGAGGAAGATGGAGAGGGCCTCATCAACCATGCCGAGCTTCGTGTTGTCGAGAATTTTGTGCAGCACGGGAACGATGCCAGCCTCGATAGCCCTTAACTTGTTCTGGTGATTCAGCAACAGGTTGAAGATGGCCGTGCTAGCATCTTTCTTCCCCCTGATCGTCCCATTCTTCAGGAGGTCAACCAATGGAGGCATACCTCCCAGGGCCCCTATGGCCACCTTGTTCTCGTCTACCATGGACAGGCTAAACAGGGCCGCCGCGGAGTTCTCCTGGCCCTCGACATTGCCATTCTTGAGGACTTCGATGATCAATGGGATGGCGTTCCCCTTGGCAATCAAGACCTTGTTGGCCTCGTCAATCGAGAGGTTGAGCAACGACGTGACCGCGTTGTCCTGGATCTTCTTGTCCGGGTACTGCAGGAGGCCGACAAGGGCCGCGATGCCACCACTGTCAGTGATGAGTGTGCGGTCCTCTGGGCTCTCCTTGGAAAGCGTGCGGATCTTCTTGGCGGCCTTGCGCTGCACGTCGAGGTTTGGGGATGAGAGGTCCTTCACCAATGATGGGATGAGTACCTCCTTATTCACTTCCTCCTCAACAGGAGGTTCGTCAGCTCTTGTCTGCATCTCTACCTTGTTCTTCTCACACCACTGCAAGATCAAGTTCTTGAGAGCAAAATTCGGCGCCAGCGACAGATGCGCCAACGGCTGCTGTGTCTTGGGACACGTTCGCTGCCCCGCGTCCAACCACTTCTGGATGCTTCTCCTCTCGTAAGTCTGCAATAGTTAGAGCTGTCAGATTATGATCACTAAGATGAACACGAATTTCCCGCGCAATTGTGTGCGACTAAAATTTCCGGTAATGAGAAGCACAGACCCGGCCGCTGGCGATGATGACGGGGTCGGTCATGATCTCGAGGGAGATGGGGCAGAGGAAGTCGTTGGGGATCATGAGAGAGGGGCACTTCTCAAGGTACTTGGGGATATGGACCTCGCCGAGGATGTTTTTCTCGTCTATGCCAGCAACCTCCTTGAGCTTGTGGAGAAGCTCGATGATCTGCTTTGTGCTCTCAGGTTGCTGCCCGTTGCGCTCGTTGATTAGCTTCTTGATGGCCATGGTCTCGGCGCGGAGGTCAGCCAGGCTTTGTAGCTCGAGCTTCTTGGCCAGCCGCTCGAGGATGACCCTGTCCGCACTCCGGTCCTCCTTGTCCTGGAGGACCACCATGAAGTCCATGGCGAGCTCCATGTCCTGGGTGTCCGTCCTCTTCTTGCTCCGCTTCAGCTGCGTGTTGATGAGCTCCACCTGCACGCTTTTGCCGTTTTGGTTAGATCAGAGGCAGCATTAACAGACCCACAATTTGATTTCTTGGAGGCATTTGATCGAGCAGGCGGGGTGCGTAAAAAAAACGTACTTGCTCCTTGACCTCGTCGGAGATGCCGATCTCCGAGTAGGGCATGCCGTCCAAGGCGAGGTTGATCTTCTCGTACACGGCCCGGAACCTCCCCTGCACCGCCTCGCCCTCCAGCGACTGAGACCATGAAAACCAGCGGCGAATCAGAAATCCCATTAATTCCTTGACGGCAAGAGACGTGATCGGCAGGCGATTATTTACGCACGAGGAAGATCTTGCTGCCGTCGTGGCAGCAGCGGAGGAGGCGGCGGGCGGCCTGGAAGGCGCGGCTGAGTAGCGCGAGGCGGCGGTGGGCGTCGTCGGTGAGCGGGCGGGGCGGGGACGCCTCTTGGAGCTCCTCGATGAGCGGGAGCACGAGCTGGAGCCAGCGGAGGAGGTTGAAGCACTCCTTGCGCTGTGACCGACGGAACTCCTGGAACGCCTGCGCGGCGCCCACGGTGGCGACCAGCTCGTCCAGCAGGTCCCCGTCCGAGAGCTGCCGCCCCGACGGCTCCGGCTCGGGCTCCGGCGGGTCCGGCTCCCCGGCCGGACGCGTCCCGAGCAGCGACGACAGCATTGGTAGGCAGATACGGAGAGCAGGAGGCTAGCTTGGCCAGGTAGGAAATGGCGATGGATCGGATCAGGGGGGCGGAGGGAATAGGAGGAGGGCGAAGAAGGGATGGTTTTGGCGGGCCGAGCTGAATTCCAGGAACATGTAGGCTTCAAATATAGCAAACGGGAGAAGCGAGGAGACGTCACCCATATGGGGGCAACTGCCTTCTTTTTTTTCTTCGAAAAAACCTTCTAATCTATTCAACATCATCAATCACGACAGTACAATGAATATAAAAAATAATAAAAATTATATTTAGATCAGTAGACCATTTAGGGGCGATTATAAAAACTGAGTCCAGCCGAAGCCCTGCCATCGTCATTGCCCCTCCTTCGCTGATGCTGGGCAAAACTTGCTATAATAGACAGTCGGGAAGTCGTCATGCTAAACCCCTATAGGACAAACGAAACAAAACAGCAACCGCCGCTGTTGAAAAGATGTGTAGACAGGAATATTCGGCCTGTCGACACACGAACAAAGACCGGATTCACGTGGATCCACCTAAGACAAACGACGACCGACTCCCGCGAGATCCCCGTAGACAAACTTTCACACGCCCTCCAACTACGCTAGAAGCACCACCAAAACGGGATGCTAGGCGGGAAGAATCTTATTCCATCTTCCGAGAGCCACCACCGCCTCGTCTCTAAGCAGGGCACAAACCCTAAGAAAATTCAGAAAAAAAAAAAACCCTCCCACCGGCAAGGGCCAGGATCCACCACGCTCCCATAGCCCTAAGTTCACAGAAGACGAGGCAAACAGTGGCCGGTGCTGACGCGGCTAGATACCGTTCGTACGAGCGCTATTTCCCTAGAGGCGCCAGGGACCGTGTACACCTTTTGACTAGGTTGGCAAGCGGTTCGACTTTTCATCGGCCCCGCCTTCATTGGGGAAAATGTCTCAGCTATTGTTTTGTTGGTAAATAATATCTTAGATATAAAGTATCCAAATGATAAGTCTTACACATCAGGTGCTTGGCACTATGGGTCTGACGTTTTTCGCTAGCAATTCTTGTCACATAAGGATGGCAAATTCCAGTGACACACGACAAGTTTCTATCAAAATAAATTAAAGCACGAAAGTTGTCATGCTTGTCAATTAAATTTGCCATCCTCGTGTAACTAAACTTGCCATGAAAAATGTTCGAAGTTGTCATGTTGTCGTCCCTGATGTATGGCACTTATCAGGGTCCATGAAAAAAACTATGACACGTCTAAGTCTTTCATCACTTGATTAATTTGCAGTAAATTTTGTGCCAACCGTAGCTATTTTCTTTTGAGGGGTATCACCACTTTAATTAATTAATCAGGACGGAAGTTGAGATACAAGCAATATCTAGGGATTGTAAAAGCCACAGGTGGCGCCCCACTACGAGAGATAAACTAGATTTGACTAAACAAGGAGGGGACCTCCTATACCGCGCATGACGTGATAGCGAACAAGCCAGCGCGCAAGTCCTCCCCTCCCGCACGCGCCTATTCGGCCGGAACTCGAGCAGGCCAGGAAGCCCCTATTGATTTTTCATTTAGTTTTTTAATGCTTTTTTTACCTTTTGTTTTTATGTTTTTTATTTTTCGTCATTAAAATAATTCAGGATTTCAAAAAATTTCTAAATTTCAAAAAAAATTGAACATTGGAAAATGTTCCGGAAATCATAAAAAATTCGTGTATTAAAAAATGTTTATGATTTTAAAAAAATGTGAGCATATTGCAAAAATGTTCGTGAATTTGAACCAAATTATCTGAATTCATGAAAAATATTCAACAAGTTTTTTAAATGTTCACAAAAAAATTATTGTGAATTTAAAAAAAGTTCATTGATGTAAAAAATAATCATTTATTCAAAAAATGGTCATAGATTCAAAAAATGTTCGCCAATTAAAAAAAATTATGTCAATTCATAGAAATGTTCATCGGTTCAAAAATGTCTGCCGATTGACAAAAATATTCAGAATTTTAAAAAAATGTCCTCAAAAGTTTTTGTTTTGTGATTTTGTGAATTCAAAATATATTGAAAAATTAAAAAAAAATTCATTATTTCAGAAATATGTATGTTAATCCCAAAAAATGTTCTTGATTTCAATAAATGTTTACGAATTTGAAAATATGTTTGCAATACCAAAAAGGAAAAGAAAAAATAAAAGAAAATACAAACTAAAATATAAAATATAAAAGAAGAAAAAACTAGAAGAAAAACAATGAAAATAGAAAAAAAAAAGTCTAGAACCTTCCCAAAAACCGGTATGGGGAAGAACCCGGAATGGACCGACCCGAAGAGGACCACAAACCTGAGGGGGTACTCGCTAGGTCGCTACGTAGCGACCTATGCGCGGAATAGGATTCCCCAACTGTGAGCTAGTCGACATACGCCTAGCCCACCTCTGTTTACATTTGTGAGTGGGCCGGCCCATGTAGGACTTTTCTAATGGTTTTATGAAGCTTCTAGAAACTTCAAACAGGTTTTTCCTTTCTTTGTTTTTTCCTTTTTTAGGGTTTTTTCTATTGTTTGTTTGCTCTATTTCTGTTTTTATCTTCATCTTTTCTTTTTTCTTTTATTGAAAATTCATTAAAAATTAAAATTCAGAGTTTTATTATTGTGGAGCTAGTTGCATGTCTAACTCCAAAGACGCAACTACAGGTGGTGTCGTTTGGCTAATGCATGTCTCCAACGCGACTGTAACTTAGGGAACAAAAGTGTTTTGTCATTAGGGCGGTTAAATGTCTCCTACTTGATATGCAACTGCAATGTCACTTCCGATTATAAATGAATGTCTTCAACGCGACTATAACTTCATGGTAGGACGAAACTATTTGTTGGGAGGATAGTTGCATATGTTCTACTAGATACGCAATTGCACACTATCGCAGGAATGCTTAGCAGTGGCGGGCGTTAAAAGCCCAGCAATGACGGGTGAGGCTCTCAGAGGCGCCCGCCACTGGCAATATGGCATCAGTGGCGGGCGCTCCACCTGCCACAGATGACTATAACAAATGGCGGGCGTTACAAACAGCGCACCATCAACGTCGATCTCGTAGCAGTGGCAAACATTACTATTAATGGCGGGCAAAAATATGTGCCCAGTACTGGCAATTGTTTTGTAGTGGCAGCTATAAATTTATTCTGCACACCACTTTTAGCTATTTAGAGTTTCTTTTTGAAAATAGACTACAAAAAGTATGCCACAATACATCGTACAGTATACAATCGTCACAATACAACTATTGATTTTTCATTTAGTTTTTTAATGCTTTTTTTACCTTTTGTTTTTTATATTTTTATTTTTCATCATTAACATAATTCTTGATTTGAAAAAAGTTATAAATTAAAAAAAACTGAACATTTTAAAATGTTCCTGAAATAATAAAAAATTCGTGTATTAATTTTTTTATTATTATTATTTTAAAAAAATGTTCGCATATTGCAAGAATGTTCGTGAATTTGAACCAAATTATATGAATTCAAAAAAATATTTAACATGTTTTTTAAATGTTCACAAAAAATTATTATTAATTTCAATAAATGTTTAGTCATGTAGAAAATATTCATTGATTCAAAAAATGGTCATTGATTCAAACAATGTTCGCCAATTCAAAAAAAATTATGTCAATTCATAGAAATGTTCATCGATTCAAAAAATGTCTGCCGATTGAGAATAATGTTCAGAATTTTTCAAAAAAGTCCTCAAAAGTTTTTTTTGTCATGTTGTGAATTCAAAATATATTGACGAATTAAAAAAATTTCATTATTTCAGAAATATGTAAGTCAATTCGAAAAATGTTTTTGATTTCAATAAATGTTTACGAATTTGAAAATATGTTTGCAACACCAAAAAGGAAAAGAAAAAAGAAAATAAAATAAAAAGTAAAATATAAAATATAAAAGAAAGAAAAAACTAGAAGAAAAACAAAGAAAATAGAAAAAAGGTCTAGAACCTTCCGAAAGATCGGTATGGGGAAGAACCCGGAATGGACCGAGCCAAAGAGGACCACAAACCCGAGGGGGTACTCACTAGGTCGCTACGTTGCGACCTATGCGCGCAATAGGATTCCCGAACTGTGAGCTAGTCGACATACGCCTAGCCCGCCTCTGTTTACATCTGTGAGTGGGCCGGCCCCTGTAGGACTCTTTCTAATGGTTTTATGAAGCTTCTAGAAACTTCAAACAGGTTTTCCTTTGTTTGTTTTTGCCTTTTTTTAGGGTTTTTCCTATTGTTTGTTTGCTCTATTTCTGTTTTTATCTTCATCTTTTCTTTTATTTTATTTTTTTTATTAAAATTCATTAAAAATTAAAATTCAGAGTTTTATTATTGTTGAGCTAGTTGCATGTCTAATTCCAAACACGCAACTACAGGTGGTGTCGTTTGGCTAATGCATGTATCCGACGTGACTGTAACTTTGGGAAAAAAAGTGTTTGTCATTAGGGCGGTTAAATGTCTCCTACTTGATATGCAACTGCAACGTCACTTCCGACTATAAATAAATGTCTTCAACGCGACTATAACTTCATGGTAGGTTGAAACTGTTTGTTGGGAGGATAGTTGCATATGTTCTACTAGATACGCAATTGCACAGTATCGCAGGAATGCTTAGTAGTGGCGGGCGTCAAAAGCCCAGCAATGATGGATGTGGCTCTCAGAGGCGCCCGCCACTGGCAACATGGCATCAGTGGTGGGCGCTCCACCTGCCACAGATGACTATAACAATGGCGGGAGTTACAAACAGCCCGCCATCGACGTCGATCTCGTAGCAGTGGCGAACATTACTATTAATGGCGGGCAAAAATATGTGCCCAGTACTGGCAATTGTTTTGTAGTGGCGGGTATAAATTTATTCTGCACACCACTTTTAGCTATTTATAATTTTTTTTAAAATAGACCACAAAAAGTATGCCACAATACATTGTACAGTATACAATCGTCACAATACAACTATTGATTTTTCATTTAGTTTTTAATGTTTTTTTTACCTTTTGTTTTTTATGTTTTTATTTTTCATCATTGACATAATTCAGGATTTCAAAAAAGTTCTAAATTTCTAAAAAACTGAACAATGGAAAATGGTGTCCTGAATCATAAAATTCGTGTATAAAAAATGTTTATGATTTTAGAAAAATGTTCGCATAGTGGCAAAAATGTTGGTGAATTTGAACCAAATTATCTGAATTCAAAAAATTATTCAACAAGTTTTTTATATGTTCACAATAAATTATTGTTAATTTCAAAAAATGTTCATTGATTAAAAAGTATTCATTGATTCAAAAAATGGTCATCGATTCAAAAAATGTTCGCCAATTCAAAAAAATTATGTCAATTCATAGAAATGTTCGTCGATTCTAAAATGTCTGCCGATTGAAAGAAATGTTCAAATTTTTAAAAATGTCCTCAACAGTTTTTGTTTTGTTATTTTGGAATTCAAAATATATTGATGAATTAAAAAAATTAATTATTTCAGAAATATGTAGTTAATTCCAAAAAATGTTCTTGATTCCAATAAATGTTTACGAATTGTAAAATATTTTGCAACACCAAAAAGGAAAAGAAAAATAAAAGAAAATCAACGTAAAATATAAAATATAAAAAAAGAAAAACTAGAAGAAAACAATGAAATAGAAAAAAAGGTATAGAACCTTCCCAAAAACCGGTATGGGGAAGAACCCGGAATGGACCGACCCGAAGAGGACCACAAACCCGAGGGGGTACTCGCTAGGTCGCTATAGCGACCTATCGCGAATAGGATTCCCCAACTGTGAGCTAGTCGACATACGCCTAGCCCCCTCTGTTTACATGTGTGAGTGGGCCGGCCCATGTAGGACTCTTTCTAATGGTTTTATGAGGCTTCTAGAAACTTCAAACATGTTTTTCCTTTCTTTGTTTTTGCCTTTTTTAGGGTTTTTCCTATTATTTGTTTGCTCTATTTCTGTTTTTATCTTCATCTTTTCTTTTTTTTCTTTTATTTAAAATTCATTAAAATTAAAAATTCAGAGTTTTATTATTGTGGGCTATTTGCACGTCTAACTCGAAACACGCAACTACAGGTGGTGTCGTTTGGCTAATGCATGTCTCCGACGCGACTGTAACTTAGGGAACAAAAGTGTTTTGTCATTAGGGCGGTTAAATGTCTCCTACTTGATATGCAACTGCAACACGTCACTTCCGATTATAAATGAATGCCTTCAACGCGACTATAACTTCATGGTAGGACGAAACTGTTTGTTGGGGGATAGTTGCATATGTTCTACTAGATACGCAATTGCACAGTATCGCAGGAATGCTTAGCAGTGGCGGGCGTCAAAAGCCCAGCAATGACGGTGAGGCTCTCAGAGGCGCCCGCCACTGGCAACATGGCTCAGTGGCGGGCGCTCCACCTGCCACAGATGACTATAACAATGCGGGCGTTACAAACGCCCGCCATCGACGTCATCTCGTAGCAGTGGCGAACATTACTATTAATGGCGGGCAAAATATTTGCCCAATACTGGCAATTGTTTTGTAGTGGCGGGTATAAATTTATTGTGCACACCACTTTTAGCTATTTATAGTTTTCTTTTTGAAAATAGACCACAAAATATGCCACAATACATTGTACAATATCAATCGTCAACATACAAAGAAATACGTCACAAACGCAACACAGTATGCAATCATCATAATCAAAAAAATACCCTAAAATGACATCAGCCACTACAGAGACGCTAACTTGCAGTGGTGGCGGCGCCGATTTGGTGATCATGGACGACTGCGTCGGCAACTGCACGACCACCGGCGACAAGGGGCCCAACCTCTTCAGCGTTAACTCGTGCCGCGCTCACCTCGGTCACGGTGTAGTCTAAATTTGCGCCAGCGGCTGTCCTTGTTGTTCCGGCCCTGTCCATGTCCGATGGCTGTTTGGCCTGTCGAAGTGGAGGGTCGGTCTCTCGGTGAGGTAGAGTAGGACATGGGACACACGACCCGGCTAAAGAAACTCGAGTCGGCGCTGTCTCCCATGGCCTACTCTTTCTCGTCGGAGCCCGTGCCCTGCCTGTCGTCGGTGGATGTGAGGTCGATGATTGATCCATCATGGTGGAGCCGCCACGTCCAACACGACACGATTTCACGCGCCAAGGCTGCCGGGCACGATACGAGGGCCGAAGAGTGCGAGTCCGCCCCACAGGCGTCTGGCACGAGGGTGCCGCGGGCTCCCGTGCCCGTTGCCTAACACGGTGGACGCGCCGCACCATATTTGTATCAGACGTTAGCGGTTGTGCACCTCTGTCTCGGTGCGCCAACAAAGTGTTGCGCATCCTCCACGGCGTTCGGATGCCAGACGGACTGCACTGCAACTGGCGAGGCAGCAGCGACTGCCCTGGGGCCGGATCCATGCGCATTTGAGCAGACGCAATAGATTCCGCCGATGGATTTCGAGCGCTGCCGAGGGACTCCTCCGATAGTGGAGAAGTCAGGCAGTCGACCATCTCCTCCTTGGGGCCGCGTGGGACGATCTCCGGTTCATCGGTTTCGAGAGGTGTTGGACTGGGATCCACTGCCTGCCATGCCTGAGATGGTGGAAGATCCCCAAATGGGGGCTTGTGGGTGGAGGGGAGTGGCCTGGAGAGGAGTAGAGTGGAGTCGAATGCGGCTAGGGTTTCACTCGGAGTGCGGATACGGTACAATTTAATGTGGGGGTCGGGTGGGCCGCAGTCGGCTGGATCCTACCTGGCGGGTGTGTCCGGCGCCTCTGGGCTTCCACATACCGTCCGAGATATGGGTTGGATATGGGGAGTGCCGTCAGTCTAGACGTTTGGGCCGGATTTGGCAGGTCCAGTTGGGTGGCAATTTTGCGTTCTAGCACTGACGGGCAGCTCGCCCTGGTGTTTGGGCGGATATGAGCGTCGGTTGTCGATGCTCTTAATAAACCTGGACATGTGCGTACTACGTCTTGCATCTGGCATTTGCATGCGTGCTATCTGAATCGCATCCATATCCAATGCTCTTAGAAAGCATTGTTTTATTATCTTCCCTGCATCCCAATTTGCATTGCAACTTCGCAAAATCCAACTCACAAGTTTCAACAAGATGCAAACCGCAAAACCTACAGGAGCAACGACACGCAACTTTACCCGAACGAAATAACATTGTCATGTGCAGGCTGTGAGCCACCACGAGAAGTTTAATGTGAACAACAATGAAAATAAAATGTTAGCATCATATTTTGTACTGTATTGCAAGTATGCATCCATTATAAATATCTCTCGAAATCTCTTATTCTCTCTACAAGGCAATCTTTCATCCATATTATTAATAATAGTTTCGCAAAGTCCCCTTTATTCTCTATCCATGACTGACCCCTAACCTTGACATCAATCATAAGTTCACACCCATCCGGTTCAAGCTCCCAAGGTTCGCGGCGCGGTGGCACCGATGCACGGAGTGTTTGCCCTGCATGCATAGTTCGATGTCAAATGAAGGTTTTTCTTTGCAAGCGTAGTTCAATGTTAAATGAGATAAAACACTCTAGGTTTCACAACACTATACACTGAAAATTAATAAACCTGTTTAGTATGAACAAACTTTTTGAAAAAAAAAACCATGATACTTTCTCCATCTGTATCCCCAGCTTCTACAGATGGGCACCTAGTCCTAGTGAACACTAATACTACCAAAGTATGAAAATCCAAGTGCATGAACCGGGGAGACTACATAAGATAATTCTACGATGAACAATCAGAAACAAGCTGCAAAAGATAGTAATAATTGATAACATTTGTTATCTGGGAGCCAAGTATAACATAACACTAAGATGAACATTGTACTGCATGATTGTATTTCACGTAGTCTGGGCTTCTGTAACTTGAGTTTTGGTGAGTACTTAGCTTACTAATTTGTATAACATGATAAAACATCGGCCTTTGATTGGACTTAGCTAACATCAGTATACTTTAGTGCTGAGATAAATACAGCAACAAACCAAACTAATCTATGGAAGAAACCAAATTTAAATGGACAACGAATCACAGTGTAGATTTAGAACACGGTATATCACCCCATAGAAAAACAATCTTTGCGTGATCTGAAAAGTGAAAACTCTCGCTTTCCCACAAAGAATATCAACAATTATTGTCCCATGATTTTCCATTTTTGCCCATAATCAAACTGCGTGAACACCAAGCAAGGCAATAATGCTTTTACATACAAAGATCACAAACTATTACATATTTTTCTCTAAAAATACTATTTTGTCATATTAGGTAAAATAGCCATTTAATTACTTTAACGGTGTATACTATATGTTCTAATATACCCCGCTATCACTCATTGCACCATATGGACATTCTGGTGGAACATCCATGGTCTGGTAGCTCTAGTCGGTGTGTAAAGATAACTTGTTCTAATGCCCATGTCGAACCATGGAGGATCAACATGGGAGGAAAAAGACAACTTGACTTGTGTGTGCCAACAAGTAGCATTTGAGCCCTCCTTTTCATTTGCCATATATCCTTGCCATACGAGATTGCTACTAAATTAATTAAAACTTTCCATTGGATTTAGTCTATAGAAAAAATGTTTCCATCACGATGCATTATATGCCCCTAAAAGATGCATGTGAGGTGAGTGTTGAAATATACTACCAACATTGTTCACCCACTTAAGTATATTGATTATGTACTTGCCATTCAATATGGTATCAAGCAAGGAGGACTTGAGTTATGAACTGGTCAATGTGCTAATAGCCTGCATTGATCCCATGACTAAGCTTACCTAGGCTTCAGACGATCAGACATGACAGTGTCTCGAAATATGTTGCCCAAACTTGTTTCTCACCTTAAACTTCTGGGAAGAACTGGTTAACATCATGAATTTAGTAGGGGCATAACCATTGGAAGATTGTACACGTATCTCTTAAGCCAGGAGTTTGGCTTATGTTGATGCACATAATAAGATTTTCCATAATTTCACATTATTGACATGGGTGTCTCCAAGACTCCTATTCTGAATTGATTTCTTTATTTGATAATATATGTGGAAATAAATATTCACAAATCCAACATGTTTGCTTGAATCCATAAAAAAAATCAGGTTGCCAAAGTCAGAGTGATTTTGCTTCCTGTTAGGGAGGCTGACATGTGAGTCACTATCTTCACTATAACTGGAACACAAAAGCTTGGTGAAATGCATTTAATTTATCAAGTCACCATATGGTGGCATATGTTGTCATGTAATACATAGGACTTGGTGATATCCTAGTGGAGCAATTGCAATGACCCATCTACACCGACTACACATGAAGTCGAACATTGTTTTCAGGGAGCTGGTCAGAAGGAAAATAGGTTCCTAGCTAAAGTTGTCTCGCCCCACTTCCAAACTACAAGGCGTGCGCTACAGCTTTGATCCAATGACCTCCGTTTGCTGGAATCGGAATAGTTGAGAACAAAGTTTCGAGACAATAACTCCCTCCGAAACACAGGTTACAACTTTCATCGTACCATGCTCTCCAAGGAACAACTCTTCTTACTATGTGAAAACAAAAGGTGCTAAGTTGTAATCCCATTCTAAGGATTCTCGTGGTTTTGGGGAATCCAGTTATAGGAGAACCAGGAAGGGGTCTTGATGGAGGCGATTAGCTTCCTAGGGTCAATTTGTACGGAATATCGTGTCTCCATGGCAAAAATGTGACCTCGCTCCTCCCCATTAGTATATGTGATTATCAAGTCACCATATTGGGCACACTTGATTATATTAAGGACTCCAAGATAGCCATGAGGTGGATTGTAGTGGCACATCTTTACGGATGTGGGTTCGACTCAAGGGAGGAATTTAATTTCACAATGGCGATTATCACCATCAAAAGTCACGACATCGGGAACATTCGATTATGAAATACCGATGACTTAGTGTGGTAAAATTACAATGGCACATATTCACTGTCTTGGGTTAGACTTTTGATGTAGGCTGTTAATTTTTCATTGTCAATTATTAGGCATGCCATCTCCCCTTGACACAAAAGAGTGACTCGTTCCTCCCCGCAGGCACATGCCAATATGTAATACTCATTGGGTTTAGAATAGGCAATACACCATATGTGACCATAGATGATGCACCAGACAGTTCCAGCTTGGCCTCCTATTTGAGAAATGTGAGTAATATTCAAGGTTAATGATTACCTCACCGCCAACTATATTAATATAAATACGGGAGGATATAAGTTAACTTTATAGTCTCTTGGCGAACAAGTGGACACAACAATAGTAGTTAACTTAAGTAATGAACTCATGACCCCCGACAGCTAGACCCAAATCGTGAGAAGAAGGTTACACATTAGAGCATATAACCAATATCAAATACTAAATAATGAATTAAACTAACCATGTAGGGAAACAAATTTCTTGACAAATAACTTCAATGACCAATCATCGACAACTATTTTCTCCTTGTCCTCTAGCCTTTGCGACGTAGACCACATGGACCACACGGATTGTCCATAAAGTGGTAGTCCAACTAAACCCAATGCCGATGTAGGATGAGGATTTGATTTACATGTAGGATAGTTGATGTATGTTGAATCCTCGATTCAAATCTCAACAAATTATCAGGTTATGTATACTTTTTTACTCCTATCTGGAATGTGGCTATAATAGATAAGACACCTCCATTATTTCCCCATGAAGAAGTCTACCTAGATAATGATACAACTATCTACCAATCACAATTCTACCTCAGATGAGAAGCATATCGAATTAATAGTGTCGATCAGGGTACTATGGGGTTGGTGAAGGAAAATAAAACAATAAAGGGAGGAGATGGTATGTTATGCACACTCATACTTGGTTAGCATTTTCATACAAGATTCGTTCCATTTTCAACTTGTATGAGAGATCTTGTCCATGGGTTATGATTAACCTTTCTCTAGTCTCAGTCTCTTGGTACCAATAGGAAGTAAGTAGAGCAACATGTTGGGTGTTCTTGTGTTGCCCTATGAGCCTCCTCCGTTTCCATATATACAACTAGATGCAAGTACAACACAATGTTGGATGTTTCCATGTTCACCTATTATCCTCTCCATTTACACCTTGCTTCACTAGACCATTATAGATTCTATTGTGGAAAAATATCCCCATATGGTTATGACTACCCTTCCACTAGAATATGCATCGAAGAGAAGTAAATAGTGTTTTTTGGGGTGTTTTGTGTTTGGTAAGATGCCAAGTTATTACATACATATACCATAATTTAGTCACAATCCAGTTTGCACATGAAGTCAACCTCGATATGTAAGGACGCGGGTCCACCGACATTTTGTGTGGTTGCATAGCTATAGTTAACTTCCATCCAACAAGTACCTTCCATATCATTTGTGCCTCCTATTAGCCATGTTTTCTCCCTTTTTCGGTCATGAAGGTCCAATTAGACAGCTCGTTTCAAACCCAAACATGCATGCCAACCTTCTCTCATACCACCCATTGTGTCAACACACATGATCAACAACTTCAAAAATATATTATCTCATGAGCTAACACACTTCTTGACCTACTGTCTTTTGACATGACCCGAGACCTAGCTCCATCGCTAATGTTTCACAAAGCTTTACCGAATGAATATATTCTTATTGAAACAATCCAGATATCAAAACCATCATGGGAAATGAATAGAAAAGCCATTTCAAGTGGATAGGGTGATCATGAGGCAGTTACCAACTCCCTCCCTCAAGTTTAGCAATAATGGTAGTCAATCGGAAAAAGTAGGAAGCGAGAAATTCAAAAGTTCCACACAAGGCTTCCCATTACTCGGATAGGGAAATTTTTGATAATTTCCGACAGGGCTATGCTTTTGGCGAAGAGTTATTTTTGCTCATAGATGCGGTTTGTGCAGCCTCCAGCCATTGTGAAATTAAAGCCCATGTTGTGCCACACACGGCTACTCCTGCTCCTCGGGCGGCTGCTCCGCTTGAGCTGCTCATGTTCAGCCGACAGCTTATTCAAATCAAGTGTGGTTGTTCATATGGAGACCTGGACCCCTCTAGGTGCCATTTCCCTGCTGCCAAGCTCCCCACATTTTCACTCTCAACCCCTCCTAAATAGAACACTTGTTAGGGTGCAATTGATATGTCTCTGTGAACAGGAAAACACTAACAAAATCTCAAAGAAACGGATGTGCACTATGCTAGAGTTATCCTCTAGTTATTGATCAATAGTGGTGGGCCACAAACCCATCAGTGTGCTACTTAGCAGTAATGGACGGCGGGATTGTCGCGAATCTGACGATAACTAAAAATCTATTTTTGCTGAAAAAAGCTAGTAGTGACGGGCCCAATATGTGTGGTCCATAATGATACATTGTTACCAGTGACAGAGGACAATATTGAGGTAAACATGCTACTTGTTAGTCATATACAACCCACCACTTACGAGCCCAAGTCATAGCACGATAGTGACAATCATTACCCTGTCATTTAGATACAACTTAAAACTAGTAGCCCTACACAGTAAGATCATTATTCGTTCCTGCATCATTTGTCCATTCTCTAGCTACTAGCACACTTGTCTTCATGATTTGTCCTCCACAGAAACACACACTTCCCTTGTTAATCCTCATCATGTCATACCGTTCCTTCTTCCCCGAAAATAAACCCTCTGAGGACAAAACCTTGCGCTGGCCTCCCACCTCCTCAAAATGTTGTCATCTCTGCAGAATCTCGCATAGGTGCTGCCTCCAAGAGTTCATTGAGTTTGTCCAAGAGGAGGAACACCAGGTCCAACTCCCTCTGCCACCCAGGTGATGATGGTGTTCACTTCTGCCTCGGTCCTTGCACCATATATACGGGTCAGTGCTCATGGGCCGATGGTGCATCCTGGTCGAGGCCTTCTCTGTCCGGCTTCTCGGCTCCTATTCATCAAGACACTCCCCACCAGTTTTTCCTCTATGGATCCCCAACTCTATGGCTTCCAAATATCACACGGTGCAATATATTGAGGAGAAGAAGGTTCGAGAGTAGTGGAGAATACACATTATTGGCAGGTGTCAGATTGGACTGGCCATGGCCCGATTTTCTTTTCCGATTTGACCACCACCAGCGGACATGTTCATCTAAGTGGTTTGTTACTTCTCCACTAAGTATAGACTACTGACGCGTGTTGAACACCAACACTGCTTGGTGTTTCTGGACCTTCACCAGTTAGGCATTATGGAGTATGTCAGCAGTTCTGGAATATAAATGGGAGAGAGAGAGAGAGAGAGAGAGAGAGAGAGGAAGAGCATGCGAAGAGGGGCTATTGCAGGGAGAATACCATGTAGTATGTCCCTATTTGAGGTGGAACAACACACCTGACATGCCTTGAAGGCGCATGAAGTTCTTCTAATTTTAACATACCAAAAACTGATACCCCTCGTTCCTAATATAAGTCTTTTTAGAGATTTCAATAAAGACTACATATGGATGTATATAGACATATTTTAAAGTGTAGATTCACCCAGTTGCTCCGTATGTAGTCCGCATTGGAATCTCTAAAAAGACTATATTTAGGAATGGAGGGAGTTGATCAGTAAAACCTACTGAACAAAATGCATTCCATATCTATAAGATTTACACTTATTATATTAGTAAAAAGATTCCGTTTTAATAACAAAGAGCAAAGCAACATTTAAATATATAAGTGTTTTCATAAAGAAGATAATGTCTGTCTCTCTTTTTGCGACTTTGTTTCTTGGAAATGATTGTTTATGGTCGATGATTTCTTGTGTGCTCGGTCCCCTGGAGCTGTATATCTGCTAAAATTTGCATCATCCGCAAAGTATTCACCTAAGTACACACTCTTAGTGACGTCTTTACATGCGACAAGACTCTTTCGAAGAAACTTGTACACTAGCTAACGTATTTTCCTTGAAAAAAGGAAGAGCGTAACGTCCTGGCTTCCTATAGATAGAGGAGACTTTGAGCTGGATACAGCCACCATTGTAGAAAGCCAAATGAAGCACAAAGGCTCCCAGCAGAAAAAGTACCAATGGAAGGACCGAGAGGAATAGCTGGTGGTGGGCCCACATGAAAGGAAATGCTAAGGGCGAATATAGGGACCGACGGGGTGTGCTAGGGTTAGGGTTTTATTAATCTATGGGTCGATGAGGGAAAGCAGGCGTGGCATGGATCGGTAACTCCAGTGAAGTGGGGCGACCAACGATCGATAAGCCGAGAATCTTCAAAGCCCGACAGACGAAAATGCTTCCAGGAGGCAGCGAATCTCTAACCAAACAAGGAGCCTTGAAACTGACACAAAAGGAACTAAAGGTCTCATGTTTGAGATCAGGATTCTAGACCGACCGAGGCCCCTACTAAGTGGTCAGCTGTTGGAAAGGTGGCTCACTTCCGCAAATCAACATCAACGTGCTTGCTAAGGCTATGCAAAGGGCATGGGACTCTACTAGGAAGCCCAGATAAGTCACATGACAATAATATCTCGTCTTTGAGATTCGAAAAAAACGGAGTTAGAAGCACGCTCTATATAATGGACCGTGGAAGTCTGTTTTAGTGTGATGGTTTTGAAGGATTATGATGGTAAAACTAGGCCGTCAAAGATAATGTTTGTATGACGAGCCATGGGTGAAATAAGGATCTTCCCCTATAAACCATTATTTACTTTTGGGAACACTCTCGGGAATTGGCTTGGTGACGTGGTTAAAGGTTGATGTCGAGAAGGATGATTTATGGGGAAACCATCTCATAGTTAGAGCTAGAATTTTCAATATTCGTTTCACTGGTTCGAGGCTTCTTCCTCCACTCTTCAGAGAAAGACAAGGGGACGTCTTGATTTCAATTTGAGAAGATACATCACTTCTGAACCACATGTTGATTCCTCACCCTAGTTGGGTGAATGGTTGAGGGCATCACTCAAACATAGCTCCTCACACCCACAGAACAAAGAAGAAGCCAGCGACAGAAAGTGGGCACTTGGGAGCACTAGGTCAAGAAAGTGCATCTATGTCCGCAGGGGGTATGCAGCGTTGCACGACCTCCCATTAGGGCAGGTGCTACAATGATTAACACCCAGGAAGGACCAATGCAAGCAAGATCGGCGACATGATAGTGAATAAGGATGATTTGCAACTAAAAAGGATGTGTGAGCTGAGTGAAGGAGTCCGGAAGGAGGACATAAAAAATTCTATAGGGAAAAGGTGCCAGGCGACTGGGCAAAGAACGACCATCTACCTCCAGGCCAACCAAAGACGAGGCACTTTTGTTCATTAGACGAGGAAGGGTTGGTGGTGATAACCAAAGGCATCACAAGGGATATCAGCTAAAGCTTTACTGGATAGGAAGAGAGATTGAAGCAAATTGTGTAGCTAAGGGAGGTTTCGAGAGACTAGATCTGATAATAAATTTATCGTGACAGTGATACCTCAAACAAAGTATTCTTTCACTCACAACAACTAGGAGATTACTTTAGGAGTTTCATACAAATGGAGGCGTTAGGGAGAACGTAGCCAATAAACAGCTTTTCAAACCTCGGTTTTAGAGGTACCTGTACACACGGGACAACAAAAGGGATGATGATGAGAACATTTAGGTACATCTGGACAGGGGTCCCATGCAATGATGATTCATTGCATTCATTCTAGGATACATCCATTGAACATGTTCTCATGGAGGACCAGACCATGCTTCACTCATTATTAGAGGCGCTAGATAAAAACTGGTCCTACACAAGGAAGAAGAGGGCATTAACATTTGAGGAGAGGCGGTGCTCCATGAGGGTGGGAGTGTGCATGTGATAACAGTTTCGGCCCAGAGTGGTTGTACAGGAAGCTTAACAAATCAGCAATGATAGCAACATTGGAGTGGCTCAGTGTTTGTTTCGTAGGTCTGACAACACTAGGCAACAAGGTCAGCTTTGATGGAAAGGAGAGAGCGTTGGGATCCAGATCCTTGGTGGAGATCCGTGAGATTGAAGCGTAGCTTCATTTGGTTCATGCATGGGAAGAAAATAATGTATATGCAACATGCTCGACTGGAATGCTCGAGGAAGACGAACAAAACATAAAACCGGATGGCACGAGATGTACTCTGACAATGAGATGGGGAAGATGTCGGCCAATTTCTATGCTTAGTTGTTTTCTTCGAAGGCTTACTGAAGCTGACCAATCTTAGTGACAAAAAACTGTGGATTAAGATATGGGGAGAGGGTGAATGGGGGTGATGGCTGATGAAGAAAGGATAATTGGCACCATTCTAAATGGACTGACAAAAGAGAGGGCCAGACACCTCTCGGACAGGTTTACAAGTTCACTAGTCGTTGCTTAAAAAATGATTGTACGCTAGTAGTAGGGGATTTTTATAAAGGAGTTGTTGCATCTGGCAAGCTCTCGTGATACGGTTTAGTCCTGATCTAAAAATTAACTCACATGGAGATACATCCCTCAAATTGGATCAATCAGCTTATAGATACACACTCAGTCATTGCGTACAAAGGCCTAGCGAATAGTTTGAAGGTTCTCCGTCCATAATGACCTCGGAGGAGCAAAGTATATTATTCCGGGGTGGGTAGGCTTATCACCACAAGTGTTGCTCCGTATGAGTGTGTGCGCATGCAATAGGTTCAACTAATAGAAAAATCCATGTTAGCTATTAAACTAGACATGATGCAGGCCACAAAGACGGGGTGCGGTTTGGATTTATCCACAATCTGATGATGAGGGCACTTGATATCAAATAGGTGATCTTCATGCTATGACATCTGTTACCCCGACCAGGACTTCTGTCAAATTGAATGGAGAGGTTGCTCTGTCATTTATACTCTATTAAGAGGGATCTGAAAGGGACCCACTCAATCCCCCATTTGTTTAATTTTAGGCGAGTGACCTCAGTGAATTCTCAAAGATAAGGAGGTCAATGGTGATATTTTGGGCACTGGTGGCCCCACCTGTAGCCCATCATATCCATGTCCGCAGATGTAGTGAGAGTATTTTTGAAACCATCAATATATCAACATTGTGACCTTAAAATAGATCCTATTTGACTACGAGTTGGCCTCAGGACAAATGGTAAATCTTCAAAAAAGCCTCCAAACTTTCTGTGGAAAGGGAAGCAAATAGGAGGACAAAGTTGTTTAAATATTTTTCCACTGATCCCAAGGCATCAGCGAGCATTATTTGGGCTCCCAACCGTGGTGGGTAGGTCAAAGGAAGCAAATTTTAAATATGTTAGAGAAAAACCAAATGGCAAAGTGGTTGGATAGGAAGAGGACAAGGTTATCTGAAGGGGGGAAGGATCTGTTGGTACTAGTAAAATCAGTGCTTCAAGCAACACATACTTACACCATGAGTTGCTTTCTACTCCCAGAGAAAATGTGTCAGAAAAAAAAACTAAACTAGCAACGGTATGTAAAACTGTTAGTACCCGTATAGGGTGTGGTGAAGCGTGTATGTACCAGAAGGGACGTTGGCACAAGGGTTTTATCCGGGTTCGGCCCTCAGTGAGACGGTTTATTACCCTACATCCCGTTATCTGATTTTTATTCATGGTGAAGCACCTTGTGCGAGGGGTTTACAACGGAGATGAAGTATAAGGCTACAGAGAGTATTGTCTATGAGAGTATATGTGTGAATGATAACCCCTAGCCCTGCCTTATATAGGTGACGAGGGCAAGGGATTACAAGGAATCACCGATCTCATTACAGTCGCCATGTTAAGGTCTTGCACGCCCAGTGCTCTCCCTATCTCCTTACCAGGGCTCATGAGCTGCCCTCGTTGCACCGAATCTCCACTGGCCTCTTGGGCCTTGAGATAGGCTTGCTACCGCGGGCTTCCCCACTTAGAGGACACCCCTATAGGTTATGCACCTGTCAGTGAGCGACAAGAGCTTTGTCATGGTGTCTGAAGTTGGGAGTTATGCTTAGCTTCAGGAATGAGAACCCGGCGGCCTGCTTCTATCTCTTTGGCTAGTAAGAATAGGGACGATTTTACCGTAGGGGACCGTCTGGGACGTTCCTCGGGTCGTCGCCGCAGTTCACTGAACACCAGCGAGCAAGCCCAAGCCAGATCAAAATCGTCAAAATCATTAAAACAATGGTCGCCGAAAACATTGCGAAATAGACACTGATGGGAACTGGGTGTTTTGAAGCTTTCCTTGCCTTTGGCGCTTTCTCTCTATAACCAGGAGGCATAGGAAAAACTGGTTTCCTAACATGCCGCCCCAAGAAGCCAGGATCAGATCGAATATTGAGGAGGACTGCGAGTCGCCATACGGAACTGACGCTCCCGCGACTCACCCATTGCCCTAGCTAATCCGGTCGACCTCGGGACTGGCCGCCGTCGAACTACAGAGTGCCGGAGAGTGGCCTGCAATAGATATGGCGCACGACAGGGCCTCGACTCCGGCGGTTGACAGTTGCAATCGAAAGCGCATGGTGGAGGGTCAAAGCGGCGACTCCTCCCATGGAAATTCCATCCAGGCTCCAACAGCGCAGGACAACTAGGTAAGTTGTCTTCTGTAATTAATCAACAAATTTTGTAATTCATCGCTGACTGTCCTTGATTTCAATTATGCTTGTTTAATTTTAAGAATTGAGCATATTTTTTGTTGACACTACCAAGTGATGAACATGAACATAAACATTAGATTTGAATTTTTTTCATTAAAACATCGGAAGGTTTGATTGTGTGGCTTGTGTTTAGGAAATTATTTGGTACTATATCTCATTATTTTCTTCTATTATCTATGAACAATAGTGTGTATAATGGCGTTTATCTAAATATGATACTTCTAGTGTTCAGTAGACCAAAGTAATCTTTAGCTTACGACGTGCACATGCTTTGACAATCCGCTAGCTCCGCCATTGAGTCAGACAAGGTACTTGTGACCACGCGACTAGCCTGATTCAACACATGTAGTCCACCCTCCCTGCCATTTAATCTATTGTGATCACGTACATTTTAAACTATCGTTGTCAGCTCTTTTCCAACTATAATCGGTTGTGGCATGGCTCAAAAAGTATGGCTCATGGGGTGGATCTGCAGTTGCTCGCTTATTCAGTTCAGTAACTAGCAGTGTGACCCGCGCATTTGCGCGGCTAGGTTTGAATTTTTTAGTTTGTGTGTCATATTGAATAACACATCATATTTCCTTCCCCACTCCATGTTTTAAAATGGATATCTTCTCACTTATACTTTCTGCTTATCATCCCACTAATATTAATTTTATATAATCTTATAGATTTAACTCTATAAGTGTCTAGCTTGTACTTGTATTTGAACCTAGAGATCTCTATGTCTACCCACGTTCTTGGTGGTTGTATTACCCTGCCTCCAGGGCTCTTTCCATTTGCACAATGTCATGCATCCGAGTGGTCCTTGCTAGCTTATCTTTCCCTCATTTGTCAATGTAGTTTCTCCATCGATCTAAGACATTTCATTTATCTGTATATACCATCTAAAGTTTCTGAAAAATTTCTGCAGATAGTCATCATTGATCTTTTTTGTCGCACCTATGTTACTTTGGATTAATATTTATCTCTTAAGCATAGATAAAGTTTGTATTCAATATTTAACATGATTTGTTATTATACATTTTTGTTAAGCCATTTTCTCTCAGTATCTTCTTGTTTTACTGGCCTATGGTTTCTCTGCTAACACCATAGCTTGTTCTCCCATATTGTTTAACTTCTAGGGGAGTGGCCGGTGCATTCGCGAGGCTAGAACTTTACTTGATTATACTTCTGGTATGATTTTATGCCATTTTCAATATGTTTTAGAACGCTTTTTACAGGAAATTATTAAAATTAGAAGCATAAAATATGTATATTTATTGACATGAAACTATCTTCATTTTAGATCAAGATCTTAAGGATAACAGTACGTTGAGTTCCTTGGCTTGATGGTCCTGTCTATGTAGTGTGCTGTTAATTTAGTTTGCTGGTACACATAACCTTTTACGTGGCTAACCCCTCTCACATTACAAAACAAAATTCATATAAATTTGTCACTTCATCACGCATGATGTAGCTTTCCCCTTATTTACTCTTCTCACTCGATATGCATGATGGAGCAAAATATTTGTGTTGAGATAAGAAGCAATGATGTGCAAAAGAAAACTTTTTCTCTCCTCGGACAATAAATATTTTCACTTGTACATGTTGGCCCTATGTGAGCGTGTGTAAATTATGATTAAAACGGTCCTACATCCTTGACAAAAATATAAAACTGACTATTCTATAGGACTTCAGCAACCACTGAAGTTATTTCTTAACACGGTGCATGAAACTTGTATCTCTATCATGAAAATTTACAGGGCAGAAAAGATATGAATACATATAGGTGTAAAACTATATTGTCATTCTTTCAAGTACTCGGCCAATTTTTTATAGTTTAAATTTGCAGTTTCAATAAATACAAATTAAGCGACATATACATCTAACTAATGTTTTCCTGTTGACGTAAGTGTGACTATAATATTATAATAAGTGTGCTGACCCATGCGCTATTCGATTTGCTATAATTAGGATTCACAATATAATTAATAATGTAGATACTGAATATATGTTAACAAATACTTCTAGTTTATTAGAATGAAGAGTTGGATTTTTTTTTCAGATAATGCAAGTTCTGGATTTCCAATATACGGTTACATCTGTCATTTTATAATCTGATATAGTCTCGGCGCATAACTTTGGTAATTATTTTTCAATACCAATCTAACTATTGATGATAGCCAAAAATGTGTGTTGCCTGCACATTTCCATGTCTATTTTTATTGTAAGTGTAAGAAGATTTTCTAATCTAATGTTACGAGTTGTAAAATTGACGACTTGGTTTATTTGACATGATCCTAGGATTGTCCAAAAATATTTGTGTTTCATCTGGTCTTAGTACGACCCACTTAGATTACGTGGCTTAATCACTGTTTGCAAATTTATTTTCATTTCATTTTGGCAATGTTAATTTTTTTTGAGAAATTTTGGCAACGTTATTTGTGTCTCCTAGTCATACCGTAACCAATAGCCAGCCCGTACTGAATTGATTGTGGCCGAACACAACATCCTCTTGGACCAGCGGCCAATCATTATGTTTTTCTTTCTTCTCCAGATAAGTTTGATAGGCTCGTATAGCATAGGGAAACTACAATATGTTTTTTTTCACGTGGATTCTGATTAGATTTCAGTCTACGATCCCGATTGCTAAAGAAATTCCATATACTTCTTTTAATGTGAAGTTCCCATATAGTCGTACATGTTGTTTCCGGCCAGCTTTGATGCTTGGCCTCTTGCACTGGCCTAGTGTAACAACACGTATTGCAAACACGTACAAAAATCCTCTCCTTAACGTGACAGCTTGAAAGTTCAATACTACCGGCAATATATTTTATGGCGTTACGTAAAAACCTTTAAATCTTAGCTGTTATTATTTTAATCTAACGGCATGAAAAATATTAGCATATGTGGATGAACGTGATGGCTTATTTTACTCTTGTTTTAAGTATATAATAGATAGATGTTGATTCTTGGGGAAACAAATTTCATCATCGTCAATATTGCTAATGTTGATACGTTACTGATGTTCCAACTTCACTCATGTGTATGTACATAAAAATGGAGATGAGGTGTGCAATGTCAACCAATACTGTTGCAAGGCCGACCATCGCTCATCGCAGTGCTGCTAGCCCGGGCGTTCAGTGCTAGAAGCCGGTCACGTGATGCTGCAAAGCTAGTGGTCAGTGAACTTTTCATCTTTTCTTTTCTTTTCTTTTTTTTAAAATTCATTAAAAATTAAAATTCAGAGTTTTATTATTGTGGAGCTAGTTGCATGTCTAATTCCAAACACGCAACTACAGGTGGTGTCGTTTGGCTAATGCATGTATCCGACGTGACTGTAACTTAGGGAAAAAAAAGTGTTTTGTCATTAGGGCGGTTAAATGTCTCCTACTTGATATGCAACTGCAACGTCACTTCCGACTATAAATAAATGTCTTCAACGCGACTATAACTTCATGGTAGGTTGAAACTGTTTGTTGGGAGGATAGTTGCATATGTTCTACTAGATACGCAATTGCACAGTATCGCAGGAATGCTTAGCAGTGGCGGGCGTCAAAAGCCCAGCAATGATGGATGAGGCTCTCAGAGGCGCCCGCCACTGGCAACATGGCATCAGTGGTGGGCGCTCCACCTGCCACAGATGACTATAACAATGGCGGGCGTTACAAACAGCCCGCCATCGACGTCGATCTCGTAGCAGTGGCGAACATTACTATTAATGGCGGGCAAAAATATGTGCCCAGTACTGGCAATTGTTTTGTAGTGGCGGGTATAAATTTATTCTGCACACCACTTTTAGCTATTTATAGTTTTTTTTAAAATAGACCACAAAAAGTATGCCACAATACATTGTACAGTATACAATCGTCACAATACAACTATTGATTTTTCATTTAGTTTTTAATGTTTTTTTACCTTTTGTTTTTTATGTTTTTATTTTTCATCATTGACATAATTCAGGATTTCAAAAAAGTTCTAAATTTCTAAAAAACTGAACAATGGAAAATGTTCCTGAAATCATAAAAAATTCGTGTATTAAAAAATGTTTATGATTTTAGAAAAATGTTCGCATATTGCAAAAATGTTGGTGAATTTGAACCAAATTATCTGAATTCAAAAAAATTATTCAACAAGTTTTTTATATGTTCACAATAAAATTATTGTTAATTTCAAAAAATGTTCATTGATATAGAAAGTATTCATTGATTAAAAAAATGGTCATCGATTCAAAAAATGTTCGCCAATTCAAAAAAATTATGTCAATTCATAGAAATGTTCGTCGATTCTAAAAATGTCTGCCGATTGAAAGAAATGTTCAGAATTTTTGAAAAATGCCCTCAACAGTTTTTGTTTTGTTATTTTGTGAATTCAAAATATATTGATGAATTAAAAAAATTAATTATTTCAGAAATATGTATGTTAATTCCAAAAAATGTTCTTGATTTCAATAAATGTTTACGAATTTTAAAATTTGTTTGCAACACCAAAAAGGAAAAGAAAAAATAAAAGAAAATCAAACGTAAAATATAAAATATAAAAGAAAGAAAAAACTAGAAGAAAAACAATGAAAATAGAAAAAAAGGTATAGAACCTTCCCAAAAACCGGTATGGGGAAGAACCCGGAATGGACCGACCCGAAGAGGACCACAAACCCGAGGGGGTACTCGCTAGGTCGCTACGTAGCGACCTATGCGCGGAATAGGATTCCCCAACTGTGAGCTAGTCGACATACGCCTAGCCCACCTCTGTTTACATGTGTGAGTGGGCCGGCCCATGTAGGACTCTTTCTAATGGTTTTATGAAGCTTCTAGAAACTTCAAACAGGTTTTTCCTTTCTTTGTTTTTGCCTTTTTTAGGGTTTTTCCCTATTTGTTTGTTGTCTATTTTGTTTTTATCTTCATCTTTTCTTTTTTTTTTTTTTTTAAATTCATTAAAAATTAAATTCAGAGTTTTATTATGGTTGGCTAGTTGCATGTCTAATTCCAAACACGCAACTACAGGTGGTGTCGTTTGGCTAATGCATGTATCCGACGTGACTGTAACTTGGAAAAAAAGTGTTTGTCATTAGGGCGGTTTAAATGTCTCCTACTTGATATCAACTGCAACGTCACTTCCGACTATAATAAATGTCTTCACCGCGACTATAACTTCATGGTAGTTAAACTGTTTGTTGGGAGGATAGTTGCATATGTTCTACTAGATACGCATTGCACAGTATCAGGAATGCTTAGAGTGGCGGGCGTCAAAAGCCCAGCAATGATGGATGAGGCTCTCAGAGGCGCCCGCCACTGCAACATGGCATCAGTGGTGGGCGCTCCACCTGCCACAGATGACTATACACATGGCGGGGTTACAAACAGCCCGCCATCGACGTCGATCTCTAGCAGTGGCGAACATTACTATTAATGGCGGCAAAAATATGTGCCCGTACTGGCAATTGTTTTGATGCGGGTATAAATTTATTCTGCACCACTTTTAGCTATTTATATTTTTTTTAAAATAGACCACAAAAAGTTGCCACAATACATTTACAGTATACAATCGTCACAATACAACTATTGATTTTTCATTTAGTTTTTAATGTTTTTTTACCTTTGTTTTTTATGTTTTTATTTTTCATCATTGACATAATTCAGGATTTCAAAAAAGTTCTAAATTTCTAAAAAACTGAACAATGGAAAATGTTCCTGAAATCATAAAAAATTCGTGTATTAAAAAATGTTTATATTTTAGAAAATGTTTCGCATATGCAAAAATGTTGGTGAATTTGAACCAAATTATCTGAATTCAAAAAAATTATTCAACAAGTTTTTTATATGTTCACAATAAAATTATTGTTAATTTCAAAAAATGTTCATTGATATAAAAAGTATTCATTGATTCAAAAAATGGTCATCGATTCAAAAAATGTTCGCCAATTCAAAAAAATTATGTCAATTCATAGAAATGTTCGTCGATTCTAAAAATGTCTGCCGATTGAAAGAAATGTTCAGAATTTTTAAAAAATGTCCTCAACAGTTTTTGTTTTGTTATTTTGTGAATTCAAAATATATTGATGAATTAAAAAAATTAATTATTTCAGAAATATGTAGGTTAATTCCAAAAAATGTTCTTGATTTCAATAAATGTTTACGAATTGTAAAATATATTTGCAACACCAAAAAGGAAAAGAAAAATAAAAGAAAATCAAACGTAAAATATAAAATATAAAAGAAAGAAAAAACTAGAAGAAAAACAATGAAAATAGAAAAAAAGGTATAGAACCTTCCCAAAAACCGGTATGGGGAAGAACCCGGAATGGACCGACCCGAAGAGGACCACAAACCCGAGGGGGTACTCGCTAGGTCGCTACATAGCGACCTATGCGCGGAATAGGATTCCCCAACTGTGAGCTAGTCGACATACGCCTAGCCCGCCTCTGTTTACATGTGTGAGTGGGCCGGCCCATGTAGGACTCTTTCTAATGGTTTTATGAAGCTTCTAGAAACTTCAAACATGTTTTTCCTTTCTTTGTTTTTGCCTTTTTTAGGGTTTTTCCTATTATTTGTTTGCTCTATTTCTGTTTTTATCTTCATCTTTTCTTTTTTTCTTTTATTTAAAATTCATTAAAAATTAAAATTCAGAGTTTTATTATTGTGGAGCTAGTTGCACGTCTAACTCGAAACACGCAACTACAGGTGGTGTCGTTTGGCTAATGCATGTCTCCGACGCGACTGTAACTTAGGGAACAAAAGTGTTTTGTCATTAGGGCGGTTAAATGTCTCCTACTTGATATGCAACTGCAACACGTCACTTCCGATTATAAATGAATGCCTTCAACGCGACTATAACTTCATGGTAGGACGAAACTGTTTGTTGGGAGGATAGTTGCATATGTTCTACTAGATACGCAATTGCACAGTATCGCAGGAATGCTTAGCAGTGGCGGGCGTCAAAAGCCCAGCAATGACGGGTGAGGCTCTCAGAGGCGCCCGCCACTGGCAACATGGCATCAGTGGCGGGCGCTCCACCTGCCACAGATGACTATAACAATGGCGGGCGTTACAAACAGCCCGCCATCGACGTCGATCTCGTAGCAGTGGCGAACATTACTATTAATGGCGGGCAAAAATATTTGCCCAATACTGGCAATTGTTTTGTAGTGGCGGGTATAAATTTATTGTGCACACCACTTTTAGCTATTTATAGTTTTCTTTTTGAAAATAGACCACAAAAAATATGCCACAATACATTGTACAATATACAATCGTCACAATACAAAGAAAATACGTCACAAAACGCAACACAGTATGCAATCATCATAATACAAAGAAAATACACTAAAATGACATCAGCCACTACAGAGACGCCTAGACTTGCAGTGGTGGCGGCGCCGATTTGGTGATCATGGACGACTGCGTCGGCAACTGCACGACCACCGGCGACAGAGGGGCCCAACCTCTTCAGCGATTAACTCGTGCCGCGCTCACCTCGGGTCGACGGGTGTAGTCTAAATTTGCGCCAGCGGCTGTCCTTGTTGTTCCGGCCCTGTCCATGTCCGATGGCTGTTTGAGCCTGTCGAAGTGGAGGGTCGGTCTCCGGTGAGGTAGAGTAGGACATGGGACACGACCCGGCTAAAGAAACTCGAGTCGGCGCTGTCTCCCATGGCCTACTCTTTCTCGTCGGAGCCCGTGCCCTGCCTGTCGTCGGTGGATGTGAGGTCGATGATTGATCCATCATGGTGGAGCCGTCCACGTCCAACACGACACGATTTCAGCGCCAAGGGCTGCCGGGCACGATACGAGGCGCCGAAGAGTGCGAGTCCGCCCCACAGGCGTCTGGCACGAGGGCTGCCGCGGGCTCCCGTGCCCGTTGCCTAACACGGTGGACGCGCCGCACCATATTTGTATCAGACGTTAAGCGGTTGTGCACCTCTGTCTCGGTGCGCCAACAAAGTGGTTGCGCATCCTCCACGGCGTTCGGATGCCAGACGGACTGCACTGCAACTGGCGAGGCAGCAGCGACTGCCCTGGGGCCGGATCCATGCGCCATTTGAGCAGACGCAATAGATTCCTGCCAGATGGATTTCGAGCGCTGCCGAGGGACTCCTCCGATAGTGGAGAAGTGCAAGGCAGTCGACCATCTCCTCCTTGGGGCCGCGTGGGACGATCTCCGGTTCATCGGTTCGAGAGGTGTTGGACTGGGATCCACTGCCTGCCATGCCTGAGATGGTGGAAGATCCGCAAATGGGGCTTGTGGGTGGAGGGGAGTGGCCTGGAGAGGAGTAGAGTGGAGTCGAATGCGGCTAGGGTTTCACTCGGAGTGCGGATACGGTACAATTTATGTGGGGTCGGGTGGGCCGCAGTCGGCTGGATCCTACCTGGCGGGTGTGTCCGGGCGCCTCTGGGCTTCCACATATCCGTCCGAGATATGGGTTGGATATGGGGAGTGCCGGTCAGTCTAGACGTTTGGGCCGGATTTGGCAGGTCCAGTTGGGTGGCAATTTTGCGTTCTAGCACTGACCGGGCAGCTCGCCCTGGTGTTTGGGCGGATATGAGGCGTCCGGTTGTCGATGCTCTTAATAAACCTGGACATGTGCGTACTACGTCTTGCATCTTGCATTTGCATGCGTGCTATCTGAATCGCATCCAATATCCAATGCTCTTAGAAAGCATTGTTTATTATCTTCCCTGCATCCCAAATTTGCATTGCAACTTCGCAAAATCCAACTCACAAGTTTCAAGCAGATGCAAACCGCAAAACTACAGGAGCAACGACACGCAACATTTACCCGAACGAAATAACATTGTCATGTGCGAGGCTGTGAGCCACCACGAGAAGTTTAATGTGAACAACAATGAAAATAAAATGTTAGCATCATATTTTGTACTGTATTGCAAGTATGCATCCATTTATAAATATCTCTCGAAATCTCTTATTCTCTCTACAAGGCAATCTTTCATCCATATTATTAATAATAGTTTCGCAAAGTCCCCTTTATTCTCTATCCATGACTGACCCCTAACCTTGACATCAATCATAAGTTCACACCCATCCAGGTTCAAGCTCCCAAGGTTCGCGGCGCGGTGGCACCGATGCACGGAGTGTTTGCCCTGCATGCATAGTTCGATGTCAAATGAAGGTTTTTCTTTGCAAGCGTAGTTCAATGTTAAATGAGATAAAACACTCTAGGTTTCACAACACTATACACTGAAAATTAATAAACCTGTTATAGATATGAACAAACTTTTTGAAAAAAAAAACCATGACTACTTTCTCCATCTGTATCCCCAGCTTCTACAGAGTGGCACCTAGTCCTAGTGAACACTAATACTACCAAAGTATGAAAATCCAAGTTGCATGAACCTTGGGAGACTACATAAGATAATTCTACGATGAACAATCAGAAACAAGCTGCAAAAGATAGTAATAATTGATAACATTTGTTATCTGGGAGCCAAGTATAACATAACACTAAGATGAACATGTGTACTGCATGATGTGTATTTCACGTAGTCTGGGCTTCTGTAACTTGAGTTTGGTGAGTACTTAGCTTACTAATTTGTATAACATGATAGAAACATCGGCCTTTGATTGGACTTAGCTAACATCAGTATACTTTAGTGCTGAGATAAATACAGCAACAAACCAACATAATCTATGGAAGAAACCAAATTTAAATGGACAACGAATCACAAGTGTAGATTTAGAACACGGTATATCACCCCTATAAGAAAACAATACTTTGCGTGATCTGAAAAGTGAAAACATCTCGCTTTCCCACAAAGAATATCAACAATTATTGTCCCATGATTTTCCATTTTTGCCATAAATCAAACTGCGTGAACACCAAGCAAAGGCAAATAATGCTTTTACATACAAAGATCACAAACTATTACATAGTTTTCTCTTAAAAATACTATTTTGTCATATTAGGTAAAATAGCCCATTTAATTACTTTAACGGTGTATACTATATGTTCTAATATACCCCGCTATCACTCATTGCACCATATGGACATTCATGGTGGAACATCCATGGTCTGGTAGCTCTAGTCGGTGTGTAAAGATAACTTGTTCTAATGCCCAATGTCGAACCATGGAGGATCAACATGGGAGGAAAAAGACAACTTGACTTGTGTGTGCCAACAAGTAGCATTTGAGCCCTCCTTTTCATTTGCCATATATCCTTGCCATACGAGATTGCTACTAAATTAATTAAAACTTTCCATTGGAATTTAGTCTATAGAAAAAATGTTTCCATCACGATGCATTATATGCCCCTAAAAGATGCATGTGAGGTGAGTGTTGAAATATACTAGCCAACATTGTTCACCCACTTAAGTATATTGATTATGTACTTGCCATTCAATATGGTATCAAGCAAGGAGGACTTGAGTTATGAACTGGGTCAATGTGCTAATAGCCTGCATTGATCCCATGACTAAGCTTACCTAGGCTTCAGACGATCCTAGACATGACAGGTGTCTCGAAATATGTTGCCCAAACTTGTTTCTCAACTTAAACTTCTGGGAAGAACTGGTTAACATCATGAATTTAGTAGGGGGCATAACCATTGGAAGATTGTACACGTATCTCTTAAGCCATGAGTTTTGGCTTATGTTGATGCACATAATAAGATTTCCCATAATTTCACATTATTGACATGGGTGTCTCCAAGACTCCTATTCTGAATTGATTTCTTTATTTTGAATTATATATGTGGAAATAAATAATTCACAAATCCAACATGTTTGCTTGAATCCATAAAAAAAATCAGGTTGCCAAAGTCAGAGTGATTTTGCTTCCTGTTAGGGAGGCTGACATGTGAGTCACTATCTTCACTATAACTGGAACACAAAAGCTTGGTGAAATGCATTTAATTTATCAAGTCACCATATGGTGGCATATGTTGTCATGTAATACATAGGACTTGGTGATATCCTAGTGGAGCAATTGCAATGACCCATCTACACCGACTACACATCTAACTATGATGAGCCAAAAATGTGTGTTGCCTGCACATTTCCATGTCTATTTTTATTGTAAGTGTAAGAAGATTTTCTAATCATGTTCGATTTGTAAAATTCGACTTGGTTTATTTGACATGATCCTAGGATTGTCCAAAAATATTTGTGTTTCATTCTGGTCTTAGTACGACCCCACTTAGATGACGTGCTTAATCACTGTTTGCAAATTATTTTCATTTCATTTTGGCATGTTAATTTTTTTTGAGAAATTTGGCAACGTTATTTGTGTCTCCTAGTCATCCGTAACCATAGCCAGCCCGTACTGAATTGATGTGGCCGAACACAACATCCTCTTGGACCAGCGGCCAATCATTAGTTTTTTTCTTTCTTCTCCATAAGTTTGATAGGCTCGTAAGCATAGGGAACTACAATATGTTTTTTTTCACGTGGATTCTGATTAGATTTCAGTCTACGATCCCGATTGCTAAGAAATTCCATATACTTCTTTTAATGTGAAGTTCCCATATAGTCGTACATGTTGTTTCCGGCCAGCTTTGATGCTTGGCCTCTTGCACTGGCCTAGTGAACAACACGTATTGCAAACACGTACAAAATCCTCTCCTTAACGTGACAGCTTGAAAGTTCAATACTACCGGCAATATATTTATGGCGTTACGTAAAAACCTTTAAATCTTAGCTGTTATTATTTTATCTAACGGCATGAAAAATATTGCATATGTGGATGAACGTGATGGCTTATTTTACTCTTGTTTTAAGTATATATAGAATAGATGTTGATTCTGGGGAACAAATTTCATCATCGTCAATATTGCTAATGTTGATACGTTACTGATGTTCCAACTTCACTCATGTGTATGTACATAAAAATGGAGATGAGGTGTGCAATGTCAACCATACTGTTGCAAGGCCGCCCATCGCTCATCGCAGTGCTGCTAGCCCCGGGCGTTCAGTGCTAGAAGCCGGTCACGTGATGCTGCAAAGCTAGTGGTCAGTGAACTTTTCATCTTTTCTTTTCTTTTCTTTTTTTTTTTTAAAATTCATTAAAATTAAAATCAAGTTTTATATTGTGGAGCTAGTTGCATGTCTAATTCCAAACACGCAACTACAGGTGGTGTCGTTTGGCTAATGCATGTATCCGACGTGACTGTAACTAGGGAAAAAAAGTGTTTTGTCATTAGGGCGGTTTAAATGTCTCTACTTGATATGCAACTGCAACGTCACTTCCGACTATAAATAATGTCTTCAACGGCGACTATACTTCATGGTAGGTTGAACTGTTTGTTGGGAGGATAGTTGCATATGTTCTACTAGATACGCAATTGCACAGTATCGCAGGAATGCTTAGCAGTGGCGGGCGTCAAAGCCCAGCAATGATGGATGAGGCTCTCAGAGCGCCCGCCACTGGCAACATGGCATCAGTGGTGGGCGCTCCACCTGCCACAGATGACTATAACAATGGCGGGCGTTACAAACAGCCCGCCATCGACGTCGATCTCGTAGCAGTGGCGAACCTTACTATTAATGGCGGGCAAAATATGTGCACGTACTGGCAATTGTTTTGTGTGGCGGGTATAATTTATTCTGCACACCACTTTTAGCTATTTATAGTTTTTTTAAAATAGACCACAAAAAGTATGCCACATACTTGTACAGTATACAATCGTCACAATACAACTATTGATTTTTCATTTAGTTTTTAATGTTTTTTTACCTTTTGTTTTTTATTTTTATTTTTCATCATTGACATAATTCGATTTCAAAAAAGTTCTAAATTTCTAAAAAACTGAACAATGGAAAATGTTCCTGAAATCATAAAAAATTCGTGTATTAAAAAATGTTTATGATTTTAGAAAAATGTTCGCTATTGCAAAAATGTTGGTGAATTTGAACCAAATTATCTGAATTCAAAAATTATTCAACAAGTTTTTATATGTTCACAATAAAATTATTGTTAATTTCAAAAAATGTTCATTGATATAGAAAGTATTCATTGATTAAAAAAATGGTCATCGTTCAAAAAATGTTCGCCAATTCAAAAAATTATGTCAATCATAGAAATGTTCGTCGATTCTAAAAATGTCTGCCGATTGAAAGAAATGTTCAGAATTTTGAAAAATGCCCTCAACAGTTTTTTGTTTTGTATTTTGTGAATTCAAAATATATTGATGAATTAAAAATTAATTTTTCAGAAATATGTATGTTAATTCCAAAAAATGTTCTTGATTTCAATAAATGTTTACGAATTTTAAATTTGTTTGCAACACCAAAAAGGAAAAGAAAAAATAAGAAAATCCGTAAATATAAAATATAAAAGAAAGAAAAAACTAGAAGAAAACAATGAAAATAGAAAAAAAGGTATAGAACCTTCCCAAAAACCGGTATGGGGAAAACCCGGAATGGACCGACCCGAAGAGACCACAAACCCGAGGGGGTACTCGCTAGGTCGCTACGTAGCGACCTATGCGCGGAATAGGATTCCCCAACTGTGAGCTAGTCGACTAACGCCTAGCCCCCCTCTGTTTACATGTGTGAGTGGGCGGCGCCCATGTAGGATCTTTCTAATGGTTTTATGAAGCTTCTAGAAACTTCAAACAGGTTTTTCCTTTCTTTGTTTTTGCCTTTTTTAGGGTTTTTCCTATTATTGGTTGGCTCTATTTCTGTTTTTATCTTCATCTTTTTTTTTTCTTTTATTTAAAATCATTAAAAATTAAAATTCAGAGTTTTATTATTGTGGGGCTAGTTGCACGTCTAACTCGAAACACCAACTACAGTGGTGTCGTTTGGCTAATGCATGTCTCCGACGCGACTGTAACTTGGGGACAAAAGTGTTTTGTCATTAGGGCGGTTAAATGTCTCCTACTTGATATGCAACTGCAACACGTCACTTCCGATTGTAAATGAATGCCTTCAACGCGACTATAACTTCATGGTAGGACAAACTGTTTGTTGGGAGGATTATTGCATATTTCTACTAGATACGCAATTGCACAGTATCGCGCAGAATGCTTAGCAGTGCGGGCGTCAAAGCCCAGCAATGACGGATGAGGCTCTCAGAGGCGCCCGCCACTGGCAACATGGCATCATTGGCGGCGCTCCACCTGCCATAGATGACTATAACAATGGCGGGCGTTACAACAGCCCGCCATCGAGTCGATCATCTCGTAGCAGTGGCGAACATTACTATTAATGGCGGGCAAAAATATTTGCCCAATACTGGCAATTGTTTTGTAGTGGCGGGTATAAATTTATTGTGCACACCACTTTTAGCTATTTATAGTTTTCTTTTTGAAAATAGACCACAAAAATATGCCACAATACATTGTACAGTATACAATCGTCACAATACAAAGAAAATACTTCACAAAACGCAACACAGTATGCAATCATCATAATGCAAAGAAAATACACTAAAATGACATCAGCCACTACAGAGACGCCTAGACTGGCAGTGGTGCGGCGGCCGATTTGGTGATCATGGACACGACTGCGTCGGCAACTGCACGACCACCGGCGACAGAGGGGCCAACCTCTTCAGCGATTAATCGTGCCGCGCTCACCTCGGTGCGTCGACGGTGTAGTCTAAATTTGCGCCAGCGGCTGTCCTTGTTGTTCCGGCCCTGTCCATGTCCGATGGCTGTCTGAGCCTGTCGAAGTGGAGGGTCGGTCTCCGGTGAGGTAGAGTAGGACATGGGACACGACCCGGCTAAAGAAACTCGAGTCGGCGCTGTCTCCCATGGCCTACTCTTTCTCGTCGGAGCCCGTGCCCTGCCTGTCGTCGGTGGATGTGAGGTCGATGATTGATCCATCATGGTGGAGCCGGCCACGTCCAACACGACACGATTTCAGCGCCAAGGGCTGCCGGGCACGATACGAGGTGCCGAAGAGTGCGAGTCCGCCCCACCGGCGTCTGGCACGAGGGTTGCCGCGGGCTCCCGTGCCCGTTGCCTAACACGGTGGACGCGCCACACCATATTTGTATCAGACGTTAAGCGGTTGTGCACCTCTGTCTCGGTGCGCCAACAAAGTGGTTGCGCATCCTCCACGGCGTTCGGATGCCAGACGGACTGCACTGCAACTGGAGGGCAGCAGCGACTGCCCTGGGGCCGGATCCATGCGCCATTTGAGCAGACGCAATAGATTCCCCGCAGATGGATTTCGAGCGCTGCCGAGGGACTCCTCCGATAGTGGAGAAGTGCAAGGCAGTCGACCATCTCCTCCTTGGGCCGCGTGGGACGATCTCCGGTTCATCGGTTCGAGAGGTGTTGGACTGGGATCCACTGCCTGCCATGCCTGAGTGGAAGATCCGCAAATGGGGCTTGTGGGTGGAGGGAGTGGCCTGGAGAGGAGTAGAGTGGAGTCGAATGCGGCTAGGGTTTCACTCGGAGTGCGGATACGGTACAATTTATGTGGGGTCGGGTGGGCCACAGTCGGCTGGATCCTACCTGGCGGTGTGTCCGGGCGCCTCTGGGCTTCCACTATCCGTCCGAGATATGTGTTGGATATGGGGAGTGCCGGTCAGTCTAGACGTTTGGGCCGGATTTGGCAGGTCCAGTTGGGTGCAAATGCGCCAAGAAGCCAGATCGAGATCGAAGATTGAGGAGACTTGCGAGTCGCCATACGGAACTGACGCTCCCGCGACTCACCCATTGCCCTAGCTACTCCGGTCGACCTCGGGACTGGCCGCCGTCGAACTACAGAGTGCCGGAGAGTGGCCTGCAATAGATATGGCGCACGACAGGGCCTCGACTCCGGCGGTTGACAGTTGCAATCGAAAGCGCATGGTGGAGGGTCAAAGCGGCGACTCCTCCCATGGAAATTCCATCCAGGCTCCAACAGCGCAGGACAACTAGGTAAGTTGTCTTCTGTAATTAATCAACAAATTTTGTAATTCATCGCTGACTGTCCTTGATTTCAATTATGCTTGTTTAATTTTAAGAATTGAGCATATTTTTTGTTGACACTACCAAGTGATGAACATGAACATAAACATTAGATTTGAATTTTTTTCATTAAAACATCGGAAGGTTTGATTGTGTGGCTTGTGTTTAGGAAATTATTTGGTACTATATCTCATTATTTTCTTCTATTATCTATGAACAATAGTGTGTATAATGGCGTTTATCTAAATATGATACTTCTAGTGTTCAGTAGACCAAAGTAATCTTTAGCTTACGACGTGCACATGCTTTGACAATCCGCTAGCTCCGCCATTGAGTCAGACAAGGTACTTGTGACCACGCGACTAGCCTGATTCAACACATGTAGTCCACCCTCCCTGCCATTTAATCTATTGTGATCACGTACATTTTAAACTATCGTTGTCAGCTCTTTTCCAACTATAATCGGTTGTGGCATGGCTCAAAAAGTATGGCTCATGGGGTGGATCTGCAGTTGCTCGCTTATTCAGTTCAGTAACTAGCAGTGTGACCCGCGCATTTGCGCGGCTAGGTTTGAATTTTTTAGTTTGTGTGTCATATTGAATAACACATCATATTTCCTTCCCCACTCCATGTTTTAAAATGGATATCTTCTCACTTATACTTTCTGCTTATCATCCCACTAATATTAATTTTATATAATCTTATAGATTTAACTCTATAAGTGTCTAGCTTGTACTTGTATTTGAACCTAGAGATCTCTATGTCTACCCACGTTCTTGGTGGTTGTATTACCCTGCCTCCAGGGCTCTTTCCATTTGCACAATGTCATGCATCCGAGTGGTCCTTGCTAGCTTATCTTTCCCTCATTTGTCAATGTAGTTTCTCCATCGATCTAAGACATTTCATTTATCTGTATATACCATCTAAAGTTTCTGAAAAATTTCTGCAGATAGTCATCATTGATCTTTTTTGTCGCACCTATGTTACTTTGGATTAATATTTATCTCTTAAGCATAGATAAAGTTTGTATTCAATATTTAACATGATTTGTTATTATACATTTTTGTTAAGCCATTTTCTCTCAGTATCTTCTTGTTTTACTGGCCTATGGTTTCTCTGCTAACACCATAGCTTGTTCTCCCATATTGTTTAACTTCTAGGGGAGTGGCCGGTGCATTCGCGAGGCTAGAACTTTACTTGATTATACTTCTGGTATGATTTTATGCCATTTTCAATATGTTTTAGAACGCTTTTTACAGGAAATTATTAAAATTAGAAGCATAAAATATGTATATTTATTGACATGAAACTATCTTCATTTTAGATCAAGATCTTAAGGATAACAGTACGTTGAGTTCCTTGGCTTGATGGTCCTGTCTATGTAGTGTGCTGTTAATTTAGTTTGCTGGTACACATAACCTTTTACGTGGCTAACCCCTCTCACATTACAAAACAAAATTCATATAAATTTGTCACTTCATCACGCATGATGTAGCTTTCCCCTTATTTACTCTTCTCACTCGATATGCATGATGGAGCAAAATATTTGTGTTGAGATAAGAAGCAATGATGTGCAAAAGAAAACTTTTTCTCTCCTCGGACAATAAATATTTTCACTTGTACATGTTGGCCCTATGTGAGCGTGTGTAAATTATGATTAAAACGGTCCTACATCCTTGACAAAAATATAAAACTGACTATTCTATAGGACTTCAGCAACCACTGAAGTTATTTCTTAACACGGTGCATGAAACTTGTATCTCTATCATGAAAATTTACAGGGCAGAAAAGATATGAATACATATAGGTGTAAAACTATATTGTCATTCTTTCAAGTACTCGGCCAATTTTTTATAGTTTAAATTTGCAGTTTCAATAAATACAAATTAAGCGACATATACATCTAACTAATGTTTTCCTGTTGACGTAAGTGTGACTATAATATTATAATAAGTGTGCTGACCCATGCGCTATTCGATTTGCTATAATTAGGATTCACAATATAATTAATAATGTAGATACTGAATATATGTTAACAAATACTTCTAGTTTATTAGAATGAAGAGTTGGATTTTTTTTTCAGATAATGCAAGTTCTGGATTTCCAATATACGGTTACATCTGTCATTTTATAATCTGATATAGTCTCGGCGCATAACTTTGGTAATTATTTTTCAATACCAATCTAACTATTGATGATAGCCAAAAATGTGTGTTGCCTGCACATTTCCATGTCTATTTTTATTGTAAGTGTAAGAAGATTTTCTAATCTAATGTTACGAGTTGTAAAATTGACGACTTGGTTTATTTGACATGATCCTAGGATTGTCCAAAAATATTTGTGTTTCATCTGGTCTTAGTACGACCCACTTAGATTACGTGGCTTAATCACTGTTTGCAAATTTATTTTCATTTCATTTTGGCAATGTTAATTTTTTTTGAGAAATTTTGGCAACGTTATTTGTGTCTCCTAGTCATACCGTAACCAATAGCCAGCCCGTACTGAATTGATTGTGGCCGAACACAACATCCTCTTGGACCAGCGGCCAATCATTATGTTTTTCTTTCTTCTCCAGATAAGTTTGATAGGCTCGTATAGCATAGGGAAACTACAATATGTTTTTTTTCACGTGGATTCTGATTAGATTTCAGTCTACGATCCCGATTGCTAAAGAAATTCCATATACTTCTTTTAATGTGAAGTTCCCATATAGTCGTACATGTTGTTTCCGGCCAGCTTTGATGCTTGGCCTCTTGCACTGGCCTAGTGTAACAACACGTATTGCAAACACGTACAAAAATCCTCTCCTTAACGTGACAGCTTGAAAGTTCAATACTACCGGCAATATATTTTATGGCGTTACGTAAAAACCTTTAAATCTTAGCTGTTATTATTTTAATCTAACGGCATGAAAAATATTAGCATATGTGGATGAACGTGATGGCTTATTTTACTCTTGTTTTAAGTATATAATAGATAGATGTTGATTCTTGGGGAAACAAATTTCATCATCGTCAATATTGCTAATGTTGATACGTTACTGATGTTCCAACTTCACTCATGTGTATGTACATAAAAATGGAGATGAGGTGTGCAATGTCAACCAATACTGTTGCAAGGCCGACCATCGCTCATCGCAGTGCTGCTAGCCCGGGCGTTCAGTGCTAGAAGCCGGTCACGTGATGCTGCAAAGCTAGTGGTCAGTGAACTTTTCATCTTTTCTTTTCTTTTCTTTTTTTTAAAATTCATTAAAAATTAAAATTCAGAGTTTTATTATTGTGGAGCTAGTTGCATGTCTAATTCCAAACACGCAACTACAGGTGGTGTCGTTTGGCTAATGCATGTATCCGACGTGACTGTAACTTAGGGAAAAAAAAGTGTTTTGTCATTAGGGCGGTTAAATGTCTCCTACTTGATATGCAACTGCAACGTCACTTCCGACTATAAATAAATGTCTTCAACGCGACTATAACTTCATGGTAGGTTGAAACTGTTTGTTGGGAGGATAGTTGCATATGTTCTACTAGATACGCAATTGCACAGTATCGCAGGAATGCTTAGCAGTGGCGGGCGTCAAAAGCCCAGCAATGATGGATGAGGCTCTCAGAGGCGCCCGCCACTGGCAACATGGCATCAGTGGTGGGCGCTCCACCTGCCACAGATGACTATAACAATGGCGGGCGTTACAAACAGCCCGCCATCGACGTCGATCTCGTAGCAGTGGCGAACATTACTATTAATGGCGGGCAAAAATATGTGCCCAGTACTGGCAATTGTTTTGTAGTGGCGGGTATAAATTTATTCTGCACACCACTTTTAGCTATTTATAGTTTTTTTTAAAATAGACCACAAAAAGTATGCCACAATACATTGTACAGTATACAATCGTCACAATACAACTATTGATTTTTCATTTAGTTTTTAATGTTTTTTTACCTTTTGTTTTTTATGTTTTTATTTTTCATCATTGACATAATTCAGGATTTCAAAAAAGTTCTAAATTTCTAAAAAACTGAACAATGGAAAATGTTCCTGAAATCATAAAAAATTCGTGTATTAAAAAATGTTTATGATTTTAGAAAAATGTTCGCATATTGCAAAAATGTTGGTGAATTTGAACCAAATTATCTGAATTCAAAAAAATTATTCAACAAGTTTTTTATATGTTCACAATAAAATTATTGTTAATTTCAAAAAATGTTCATTGATATAGAAAGTATTCATTGATTAAAAAAATGGTCATCGATTCAAAAAATGTTCGCCAATTCAAAAAAATTATGTCAATTCATAGAAATGTTCGTCGATTCTAAAAATGTCTGCCGATTGAAAGAAATGTTCAGAATTTTTGAAAAATGCCCTCAACAGTTTTTGTTTTGTTATTTTGTGAATTCAAAATATATTGATGAATTAAAAAAATTAATTATTTCAGAAATATGTATGTTAATTCCAAAAAATGTTCTTGATTTCAATAAATGTTTACGAATTTTAAAATTTGTTTGCAACACCAAAAAGGAAAAGAAAAAATAAAAGAAAATCAAACGTAAAATATAAAATATAAAAGAAAGAAAAAACTAGAAGAAAAACAATGAAAATAGAAAAAAAGGTATAGAACCTTCCCAAAAACCGGTATGGGGAAGAACCCGGAATGGACCGACCCGAAGAGGACCACAAACCCGAGGGGGTACTCGCTAGGTCGCTACGTAGCGACCTATGCGCGGAATAGGATTCCCCAACTGTGAGCTAGTCGACATACGCCTAGCCCACCTCTGTTTACATGTGTGAGTGGGCCGGCCCATGTAGGACTCTTTCTAATGGTTTTATGAAGCTTCTAGAAACTTCAAACAGGTTTTTCCTTTCTTTGTTTTTGCCTTTTTTAGGGTTTTTCCTATTATTGGTTTGCTTTCTTCGAATGAAAACTTGTACAACTAGGAAACGTATTTTCTTGACAAAGGAAGAGCTAAAAAAAACGTGCCGGCTTCCTATAGTAGAGGAGACTTAGAGTGGATACAGCCACCATTGTAGAAAGCCAAATTGAGGCAAAAGCTCCACAGCAGAGGAAAAAGTACCAATGGAAGGACGAGAGGAATAGCTGGTGGTGGGCCCCACAGAAAGGAAAATGCTCGAAGGGAGACGAGACGGGGGATCCTGTTTCCCCATACCCCCCTCTCCCACGCCTCCCTTTCTCCACCCTTTCAATCTCTAAACTTCTCTATACCCCCCACTCTTCTCTTCACTCTTCCCCCCCCCCTCGCCCCTCTCCCATCACTCCCTAACCGTCCCCCACCTCCTACCCACCTCTTTCCCTCCCACAACCCCTACCACAAATATCTCTCATTTCCTTCCAACCAAGAATCGTTTTGTTTTTTACTGCCCCTACCCGCCGGTCTCTTATTTCACTCCTCCCGACTCACCAGACCCTTCCCCTCTCCTCCCATTTTTTCCTCTCCAAACACTCCTCTCGGACCCTTACTCCTTCTGATCGCCCCACAAACATCTCACATCTTTTCTCCACTTTCGCTCCTCGTGAATGAACAGGTACGCTCAACGATTACCGTACTTCACCGCAATTCGATTTAATTACCGAAGGGGGTAGGAGGGGTAGTGCTAGGGTTAGGGTTTTATTCATCTATGGGGCGATGACGGGAAAGCAGGCGTGGCATGGATCGGTAACTCCAGTGAAGGGGCGACCAACGATCGATAAGCCGAGAATCTTCAAAGTCCCTGACAGACGAAAATGCTTCAGGAGGCAGCGAATCTCTCAACCAAACAAGGAGCCTTGAACTTGACACAAAAGGAACTAATAGGTCTCATGTTTGAGATCAGGATTCTAGACCGACCGAGGCCTACTAAGTGGTCAGCTGTTGGAAAGGTGTGCTCACTTCCGCAAATCAACATCAACGTGCTTGCTAAGGCTATGCAACAGGCATGGGGACTACTAGGAAGCCCAGATAAGTCACATTGACAATAATATCTTCGTCTTGAGATTCGAAAAAAACGGAGTCTAGAAGCACGCTTATATAATGGACCGTGGAAGTCTGGTTTTAGTGTGATGGTTTTGAAGGATTATGATGGTAAAACTAGGCCGTCAAAGATAATGTTTGTATGACGGAGCCATGGGTGATAATTAAGGATCTCCCCTATAAACCATTATTTACTTTTGGGAACACTCTCGGGAATTGGCTTGGTGACGCGGTAAAGGTTGATGTCGAGAAGGATGGATTTATGGGGGAAACCATCTCATAGTTAGAGCTAGAATTTTCATATTCGTTTCACTGGTTCGAGGCTTCTTCCTCCACTCTTCAGCGAAAGACAAGGGGACTGTCTTGATTTTCAATTTGAGAAGATACATCACTTCTGGATTGACTGCGATAGACTAGGAAATGCTGATGGAAGATTTGAACCACATGTTGATTCCTCACCCCAGTTGGGTGAATGGTTGAGGGCATCACTCAAACATAGCTCCTCACACACAGAAACATAGAAGAAGCCAGCAACAGAAAGTGGGAACTTGGGAGCACTAGGTCAAGAACGTGCATCTATGTCCGCAGGGGGTATGCAGCGTTGCACGACCTCCCATTTAGGCGCAGGTGCTACAATGATTATACACCAGGGAGACCAATGCAAGCAAGATCGGTGACATGATAGTGAACTAAGGGATGATTTGCAACTAAAAAGGATGTGGGAGCTGAGGAAGGAGCATGCAAGGAAGGAGGACATAAAAAATTCATAGGGAAAGGGTGCAAGGCGACTGGGCAAAGAAGACCCATCTACCTCCAGGCAACACAGACGAGGCACTTTTGTTCATTAGACGAGGAAGGGTGGTGGTGATAACCAAAGGCATCACAAGGATTATCAGCTAAAGCTACTGGATAGGAAGAGAGATTGAAGCAAATTTGTGTAGCTAAGGGAGGTTTCGAGAGACTAGATCCTGATAATAAATTTATCTGTGACAGTGATACCTCAACAAAGTATTCTTTCAATCACAACAACTAGGAGATTACTTTAGGAGTTTCATACAAATGGAGCGCATTAGGGAGAACGTAGCCAATAACAGCTTTTCAAACCTCTGTTTTAGTAGCTACCTGTACACACGGGACAACAAAAGGGATGATGATGAGAACATTTAGGTACATCTGGACAGGGGTCCATGCAATGATGATTTCATGCATTCATTCTAGGATACATCCATTGAACATGTTCTCATGGAGGACCAGACCATGCTTCACTCATTATTAGAGCGCTAGATAAACTGGTCCTTACCACAAGGAAGAAGAGGGCATTAACATTTGAGGAGAGGCGGATGCTCCATGGATGCGTGGGAGTGTGCATGTGATAAAGTTTCGGCCAGAGTGCGTTGTACAGGAAGCTTAACAATATCAGCAATGATATGCAACTGGAGTGGCTCAGTGTTTTGTTCGTATGTTCTGACATCACTAGGCACAAGGTCAGCTTTGATGGAAAGGAGAGAGCGTTGGGATCCAGATCCTTGGTGGAGATCCGTGAGATGGAAGCGTAGCTTCATTGGTTCATGCATGGGAAGAAATAATGTATATGCAACATGCCGACTGGAATTGCTCGAGGAAGACGAAACAAAACTAAACACGGATGGCACGAGATGTACTACTGACAATGAGATGGGGAAGATGTCGGCCAATTTCTATGCTTAGTTGTTTTCTCAGAAGGCTCTACTGAAGCTGACCAATCTTAGCTGACAAAAAACCATGTGTGATTAATGATATGGAGGAGAGGGTGAATGCGGATGTGATGGATGAAGAAATTGATAATGCACCATTCTAAATTGGACTGACAAAAGCGCTGGGCCAGACAACCTCTCGACTATGTTTACCAATTTCACTAGTCGTTGCTAAAAAAAAAGATGTACGCATAGTAGTAGGGGATTTTATAAAGGAGTTGTGCATCGGCAAGCTTCAGTGATACGGTTCTAGTCCTGATCCTAAAAATTAACTCACTGGAGATACTTCCTCAAATTGGATCAATCAGCTTATAGAACACACTCAGTCATATTGCTTCAAAGGCCTAGCGAATAGTTTGAAGGTTCTCCTGTCCATAATGACCTCGGAGGAGCAAAGTATATTTATTCGGGTAGGCTTATCACACACAATGTGTGGTCACGTATGAGGTTGTGCGCATGCAATCAGGTCAACTAATAGAAAAATCCAATGTTAGCTATTAAACTAGACATGATGCAGGCCTACAAGAGGGTGGTTTGGATTTTTCACAATCTGATGATGAGGGCACTTGATTTCTCAAATAGGTGGATCTTCATGACTAGACATCTGTACCCCGACCAGGATTTCTGTCAAATTGAATGGAGGTTGCTCTGTCATTTTTACCTATTAAGAGGGGTCTGACAAGGAGACCCACAATCCCCCCATTTGTTTATTTTTGGCGTTGCTCATGAATTCTCAAAGATAAGGAGTCAATGGGTATATTTTGGAGACTGGCCCCCATGTAGCCCATCTTATATTTGCAGATGATAGTGTAGTATTCTTCAACCATCAAATATCAACTTTGTGACCTTAAAATAGATCCTATTGACTACGAGTTGGCCTCAGGACAAATGGTAAATCTTCAAAAAGCCTCAATTTCTGTGGAAAGGGAAGCAAATAGAAGGCAAAGTTGTTTTAAATATTTTTCCACTGATCCCAAGGCATTCAGCGAGCATTATTTGGGGCTCCCAACCGTGGTGGATAGGTCAAAGGAAGCAAATTTTAAATATGTTAGAGAAAACCCAAATGGCAAAGTGGTTGGATAGGAAGGACAAGGTATCTTGAAGGTGGGAGGAAGGAGGTACTAGTAAATCAGTGCTTCAAGCAACACATACTTACACCATGAGTTGCTTTCAACTCCCAGAGAAAATGTGTCAGAACTTAACTATGCAACGGTATGTAAAACTGTTAGTACCCGTAATAGGGTGGTGAACGCGCTGTATGTACCAGAAGGGAGTTGGCACAAGGGTTTTATCCAGGTTCGAGCCCTCAGTGAGAGGTAATACCCTACATCCCGTATCTGATTTTTATTCATGGTGAAGCACCTTGTGCGAGGGGTTTACAACGGAGATGAAGTATAAGGCTACCGAGAGTATTGTCTATGAGAGTATATGTGAATGATAACCCCTAGCCCTGCCTTATATAGGTGACGAGGGCTAGGGATTACAAGGAATCCACCCGATCTCATACCGTCGCCATGTTAGCTTGCACGCCCAGATGCTCTCCCTGTCCTTATCCGGGCTCATGAGCTGCCCTCGTGCACCGATCCTCCACTTGGCCTCTTGGGCCTTGAGATGGGCTTGCTACCGGGCTTCCCACTTAGAGGACACCCCTAATGTATTGCACCTTCAGTAGCCCCCGAGCGTGTCTGAAGTTGGAGTTATGCTTAGCTTCAGGAATGAGAACCCCGGCGGCCTGCTTCTATCTTATTGGCTAGTCAGACTAGGGACGATTTTACCGTAGGGGCACCCTGGGCACGTTCCTGGGCTCGTCGCCGCCGTTCACTTGAACACCAGCGAGCAGCCCAAGCCATCAAAATCGTCAAAATCCTTAAAACACGTCGGAAAATCATGAAATAGACACTGGAACTGGGCTGTTTTGGCGTTTCCTTGCCTTTTGGGCCTTTCCTCTATAACCAGGAGGCCATAGGAAAAACTTGTTTCCAACATGCGCCAAGAAGCCAGATCGAGATCGAAGATTGAGGAGACTTGCGAGTCGCCATACGGAACTGACGCTCCCGCGACTCACCCATTGCCCTAGCTACTCCGGTCGACCTCGGGACTGGCCGCCGTCGAACTACAGAGTGCCGGAGAGTGGCCTGCAATAGATATGGCGCACGACAGGGCCTCGACTCCGGCGGTTGACAGTTGCAATCGAAAGCGCATGGTGGAGGGTCAAAGCGGCGACTCCTCCCATGGAAATTCCATCCAGGCTCCAACAGCGCAGGACAACTAGGTAAGTTGTCTTCTGTAATTAATCAACAAATTTTGTAATTCATCGCTGACTGTCCTGATTTCAATTATGCTTGTTTATTTTAAGAATTGAGCATATTTTTGTTGACACTACCAAGTGATGAACATGAACATAAACATTAGATTTGAATTTTTTTCATTAAAACATCGGAAGGTTTGATTGTGTGGCTTGTGTTTAGGAAATTATTTGGTACTATATCTCATTATTTTCTTCTATATCTATGAACAATAGTGTGTATAATGGCGTTTATCTAAATATGATACTTCTAGTGTCAGTAGACCAAAGTAATCTTTAGCTTACGACGTGCACATGCTTTGACAATCCGCTAGCTCCGCCATTGAGTCAGACAAGGTACTTGTGACCACGCGACTAGCCTGATTCAACACTGTAGTCCACCCTCCCTGCCATTTAATCTATTGTGATCACGTACATTTTAAACTATCGTTGTCAGCTCTTTTCCAACTATAATCGGTTGTGGCATGGCTCAAAAAGTATGGCTCATGGGGTGGATCTGCAGTTGCTCGCTTATTCAGTTCAGTAACTAGCAGTGTGACCCGCGCATTTGCGCGGCTAGGTTTGAATTTTTTAGTTTGTGGTCATATTGAATAACACATCATATTTCCTTCCCCACTCCATGTTTTAAAATGGATATCTTCTCACTTATACTTTCTGCTTATCATCCCACTAATATTAATTTATATAATCTTATAGATTTAACTCTATAAGTGTCTAGCTTGTACTTGTATTTGAACCTAGAGATCTCTATGTCTACCCACGTTCTTGGTGGTTGTATTACCCTGCCTCCAGGGCTCTTTCCATTTGCACAAATGTCATGCATCCGAGTGGTCCTTGCTAGCTTATCTTTCCCTCATTTGTCAATGTAGTTTCTCCATCGATCTAAGACATTTCATTATCTGTATATACCATCTAAAGTTTCTGAAAAATTTCTGCAGATAGTCATGATCTTTTTTGTCGCACCTATGTTACTTTGGATTAATATTATCTCTTAAGCATAGATAAAGTTTGTATTCAATATTTAAAATGATTGTGTTATACATTTTTGTTAAGCCATTTTCTCTCAGTATCTTCTTGTTTTACTGGCCTATGGTTCTCTGCTAACACCATAGCTTGTTCTCCCATATTGTTTAACTTCTAGGGGAGTGGCCGGTGCATTCGCGAGGCTAGAACTTTACTTGATTATACTTCTGGTATGATTTTATGCCATTTTCAATATGTTTAGAACGCTTTTTACAGGAAATTATTAAAATTAGAAGCATAAAATATGTATATTTATTGACATGAAACTATCTTCATTTTAGATCAAGATCTTAAGGATAACAGTACGTTGAGTTCCTTGGCTTGATGGTCCTGTCTATGTAGTGTGCTGTAATTTAGTTTGCTGGTACACATAACCTTTTACGTGGCTAACCCCTCTCACATTACAAAACAAAATTCATATAAATTTGTCACTTCATCACGCATGATGTAGCTTTCCCCTTATTTACTCTTCTCACTCGATATGCATGATGGAGCAAAATATTTGTGTTGAGATAAGAAGCAATGATGTGCAAAAGAAAACTTTTCTCTCCTCGGACAATAAATATTTTCACTTGTACATGTTGGCCCTATGTGAGCGTGTGTAAATTATGATTAAAACGGTCCTACATCCTTGACAAAAATATAAAACTGACTATTCTATAGGACTTCAGCAACCACTGAAGTTATTTCTTAACACGGTGCATGAAACTTTATCTCTATCATGAAAATTTACAGGGCAGAAAAGATATGATACATATAGGTGTAAAATAATTGTCATTCTTCAAGTACTCGGCCAATTTTTATAGTTTAAATTTGCAGTTTCAATAAATACAAATTAAGCGACATAACATCTAACTAATGTTTTCCTGTTGACGTAAGTGTGACTATATATTATAATAAGTTGCTGACCCATGCGCTATTCGATTTGCTATAATTAGGATTCACAATATAATTAATAATGTAGATACTGAATATAGTTAACAAATACTTCTAGTTTATTAGAATGAAGAGTTGGATTTTTTTTCAGATAATGCAAGTTCTGGATTTCCAATATACGGTTACATCTGTCATTTTTAATCTGATATAGTCTCGGCGCATAACTTTGGTAATTATTTTTCAATACCAATCTAACTATTGATGATAGCCAAAAATGTGTGTTGCCTGCACAATTCCATGTCTATTTTTATTGTAAGTGTAAGAAGATTTTCTAATCTAATGTTACGAGTTGTAAAATTGACGACTTGGTTTATTTGACATGATCCTAGGATTGTCCAAAAATATTTGTGTTTCATCTGGTCTTAGTACGACCCACTTAGATTAGTGGCTAATCATGTTTGCAAATTAAGGTCCAATTAGACAGCTCGTTTCAAACCCAAACATGCATGCCAACCTTCTCTCATACCACCCATTGTGTCAACACACATGATCAACAACTTCAAAAATATATTATCTCATGAGCTAACACACTTCTTGACCTACTGTCTTTTGACATGACCCGAGACCTAGCTCCATCGCTAATGTTTCACAAAGCTTTACCGAATGAATATATTCTTATTGAAACAATCCAGATATCAAAACCATCATGGGAAATGAATAGAAAAGCCATTTCAAGTGGATAGGGTGATCATGAGGCAGTATACCAACTCCCTCCCTCAAGTTTAGCAATAATGTTAGTCAATCGGAAAAAAGTAGGAAGCGAGAAATTCAAAAGTTCCACACAAGGCTTCCCATTATCCTCGGGATAGGGAAATTTTTGATAATTTCCGACAGGGCTATGCTTTTGGCGAAGAGTTATTTTTGCTCATAGATGCGGATTTGTGCAGCCTCCAGCCATTGTGAATATTAAAGCCCATGTTGTGCCACACACGGCTACTCCTGCTCCTCGGGCGGCTGCTCCTGCTTGAGCTGCTCATGTTCAGCCGACAGCTCATTCAAATCAAAGTTGTGGTTGTTCATCATGGAGACCTGGACCCCTCTAGGTGCCATTTTCCCTGCTGCCAAGCTCCCCACATTTTCACTCTCAACCCCTCCTAAATAGAACACTTGTTAGGGTCAATTGATATGTCTCTGTGAACAGGAAAACACTAACAAAATCTCAAAGAAACGGATGTGCACTATGCTAGAGTTATCCTCTAGTTATTGATCAATAGTGGTGGGCCACACAACCCATCAGTAGTGCTACTTAGCAGTAATGGACGGCGGGATTGTCGCGAATCTGACGATAACTAAAAATCTATTTTTGCTGAAAAAAGCTAGTAGTGACGGGCCCAATATGTGTGGTCCATCAATGATACATTGTTACCAGTGACAGAGGACAATATTGAGGCTAAACATGCTACTTGTTAGTCATATACAACCCACCACTTACGAGCCCAAGTCATAGCACGATAGTGACTAAATCATTACCCTGTCATTTAGATCACAACTTAAAACTAGTAGCCCTACACAGTAAGATCATTATTCGTTCCTGCTATCATTTGTCCATTCTCTAGCTACTAGCACACTTGTCTTCATGATTTGTCCTCCACAGAAACACACACTTCCCTTGTTAATCGCTCATCATGTCATACCGTTCCCCCCCTTCCCCGAAAATAAACCCTCTGAGGACGAAACCTTGCGCTGGCCCTCCACCTCCTCAAAATGTTGTCATCTCTGCAGAATCTCGCATAGGTGCTGCCTCCAAGAGTTCATTGAGTTTGTCCAAGAGGAGGAACACCCAGGTCCAACTCCCTCTGCCACCCAGGTGATGATGGTGTTCACTTCTGCCTCGGTCCTTGCACCATATATACGGGTCAGTGCTCATGGGCCGATGGTGCATCATGGTCGAGGCCTTCTCTGTCCGGCTTCTCGGCTCCTATTCATCAAGACACTCCCCACCATTGTTTCCTCTATTCGGATCCCCAACTCTATGGCTTCTCAAAATATCACACGGTGCAATATATTGAGGAGAAGAAGGTTCGAGTAGTGGAGAATACACATTATTGGCAGGTGTCAGATTTGGACTGGCCATGGCCCGATTTTCTTTTCCGATTTGACCACCACCAGCGGACATGTTCATCTAAGTGGTTTGTTACTTCTCCACTAAGTATAGACTACTGACGCGTGTTGAACCCAACACTGCTTGGTGTTTCTGGACCTTCACCAGTTAGGCATTATGGAGTAGTGTCAGCAGTTCTGGAATATACAATGGAGAGAGAGAGAGAGAGAGAGAGAGAGAGAGAGAGGAAGAGCATGCGAAGAGGGGCTATATGCAGGGAGAATAACCATGTAGTATGTCCCTATTTGAGGTGGAACAACACACCGTGACATGCCTTGAAGGCGCATGAAGTTCTTCTAATTTTAACATACCAAAAACTGATACTCCCTCCGTTCCTAAATATAAGTCTTTTTAGAGATTTCAATAAAGACTACATATGGATGTATATAGACATATTTTAAAGTGTAGATTCACCCATTTTGCTCCGTATGTAGTCCGCATTGGAATCTCTAAAAAGACCTATATTTAGGAATGGAGGGAGTATGATTCAGTAAAACCTACTGAACAAAATGCATTCCATATCTATAAAGATTTACACTTATTATATTAGTAAAAAGATTCCTGTTAATAAGCAAAGAGCAAAGCAACATTTAAATATATAAGTGTTTTCCATAAAGAAGATAATGTCGTGTCTCTCTTTTTGCGACTTTGTTTCTTTGGAAATGATTCGTTTATGGTCGATGATTTCTTTGTGTGCTCGGTCCCCCTGGAGCTGTTCATATCTGCTAAAATTTGCATCATCCGCAAAGTATTCACCTATATGTATCACACTCTTAGTGACGTCTTTACATGCGACAAGACTTCTTTCGAATGAAACTTGTACACTAGCTAACGTATTTTCCTTGAAAAAAGGAAGAGCTAACGTCCTGGCTTCCTATAGATAGAGGAGACTTATGAGCTGGATACAGCCACCATTGTAGAAAGCCAAATGAAGCACAAAGGCTCCACCGCAGAAAAAGTACCAATGGAAGGACCGAGAGGAATAGCTGGTGGTGGGCCCACCATGAAAGGAAATGCTAAGGGCGACTATAGGGGACCGACGGGTAGTGCTAGGGTTAGGGTTTTATTCATCTATGGGTCGATGACGGGAAAGCAGGCGTGGCATGGATCGGTAACTCCAGTGAAGTGGGCGACCAACGATCGATAAGCCGAGAATCTTCAAAGTCCCTGACAGACGAAAATGCTTCCAGGAGGCAGCGAATCTCTCAACCAAACAAGGAGCCTTGAACTTGACACAAAAGGAACTAATAGGTCTCATGTTTGAGATCAGGATTCTAGACCGACCGAGGCCTACTAAGTGGTCAGCTGTTGGAAAGGTGTGCTCACTTCCGCAAATCAACATCAACGTGCTTGCTAAGGCTATGCAACAGGCATGGGGACTCTACTAGGAAGCCCAGATAAGTCACATTGACAATAATATCTTCGTCTTGAGATTCGAAAAAACGGAGTCTAGAAGCACGCTCTATATAATGGACCGTGGAAGTCTGGTTTTAGTGTGATGGTTTTGAAGGATTATGATGGTAAAACTAGGCCGTCAAAGATAATGTTTTGTATGACGGAGCCATGGGTGATAATTAAGGATCTTCCCCTATAAACCATTATTTACTTTTGGGAACACTCTCGGGAATTGGCTTGGTGACGTGGTAAAGGTTGATGTCGAGAAGGATGGATTTATGGGGGAAACCATCTCATAGTTAGAGCTAGAATTTTCATATTCGTTTCACTGGTTCGAGGCTTCTTCCTCCACTCTTCAGAGAAAGACAAGGGGACTGTCTTGATTTTCAATTTGAGAAGATACATCACTTCTGGAACCACATGTTGATTCCTCACCCTAGTTGGGTGAATGGTTGAGGGCATCACTCAAACATAGCTCCTCACACACAGAAACATAGAAGAAGCCAGCGACAGAAAGTGGGAACTTGGGAGCACTAGGTCAAGAAAGTGCATCTATGTCCGCAGGGGGTATGCAGCGTTGCACGACCTCCCATTTAGGCGCAGGTGCTACAATGATTATACACCCAGGAAGGACCAATGCAAGCAAGATCGGCGACATGATAGTGAACTAAGGGATGATTTGCAACTAAAAAGGATGTGGGAGCTGAGGAAGGAGCATGAAAGGAAGGAGGACATAAAAAATTCTATAGGGAAAAGGGTGCAAGGCGACTGGGCAAAGAAGACCCATCTACCTCCAGGCAACACAGACGAGGCACTTTTGTTCATTAGACGAGGAAGGGTGGTGGTGATAACCAAAGGCATCACAAGGATTATCAGCTAAAGCTACTGGATAGGAAGAGAGATTGAAGCAAATTTGTGTAGCTAAGGGAGGTTTCGAGAGACTAGATTCTGATAATAAATTTATCTGTGACAGTGATACCTCAACAAAGTATTCTTTCAATCACAACAACTAGGAGATTACTTTAGGAGTTTCATACAAATGGAGCGCATTAGGGAGAACGTAGCCAATAACAGCTTTTCAAACCTCTGTTTTAGTAGGTACCTGTACACACGGGACAACAAAAGGGATGATGATGAGAACATTTAGGTACATCTGGACAGGGGTCCATGCAATGATGATTTCATGCATTCATTCTAGGATACATCCATTGAACATGTTCTCATGGAGGACCAGACCATGCTTCACTCATTATTAGAGCGCTAGATAAACTGGTCCTTACCACAAGGAAGAAGAGGGCATTAACATTTGAGGAGAGGCGGATGCTCCATGGATGCGTGGGAGTGTGCATGTGATAACAGTTTCGGCCAGAGTGCGTTGTACAGGAAGCTTAACAATATCAGCAATGATATGCAACATTGGAGTGGCTCAGTGTTTTGTTTCGTATGTTCTGACATCACTAGGCACAAGGTCAGCTTTGATGGAAAGGAGAGAGCGTTGGGATCCAGATCCTTGGTGGAGATCCGTGAGATTGAAGCGTAGCTTCATTTGGTTCATGCATGGGAAGAAATAATGTATATGCAACATGCTCGACTGGAATTGCTCGAGGAAGACGAACAAAACATAAACACGGATGGCACGAGATGTACTACTGACAATGAGATGGGGAAGATGTCGGCCAATTTCTATGCTTAGTTGTTTTCTTCAGAAGGCTCTACTGAAGCTGACCACATCTTAGCTGACAAAAAACCATGTGTGATTAATGATATGGAGGAGAGGGTGAATGCGGATGTGATGGATGAAGAAATTGATAATGCACCATTCTAAATTGGACTGACAAAAGCGCTGGGCCAGACAACCTCTCGACTATGTTTACCAATTTCACTAGTCGTTGCTAAAAAAATGATGTACGCATAGTAGTAGGGGATTTTTATAAAGGAGTTGTTGCATCGGCAAGCTTCAGTGATACGGTTCTAGTCCTGATCCTAAAAATTAACTCACTGGAGATACTCCCTCAAATTGGATCAATCAGCTTATAGAACACACTCAGTCATATTGCTTCAAAGGCCTAGCGAATAGTTTGAAGGTTCTCCTGTCCATAATGACCTCGGAGGAGCAAAGTATATTTATTCCGGGTAGGCTTATCACACACAATGTGTTGGTCACGTATGAGTGTGTGCGCATGCAATCAGGTCAACTAATAGAAAAATCCAATGTTAGCTATTAAACTAGACATGATGCAGGCCTACAAGAGGGTGGTTTGGATTTTCCACAATCTGATGATGAGGGCACTTGATTTCTCAAATAGGTGGATCTTCATGACTATGACATCTGTTACCCCGACCAGGATTTCTGTCAAATTGAATGGAGGTTGCTCTGTCATTTTTACACTATTAAGAGGGATCTGACAAGGAGACCCACAATCCCCCCATTTGTTTATTTTTGGCGTTGCTCATGAATTCTCAAAGATAAGGAGATCAATGGTGTATATTTTGGGAGCACTGGCCCCCATGTAGCCCATCTTATATTTGCAGATGATAGTGTAGTATTTCTTCAACCATCAAATATCAACTTTGTGACCTTAAAATAGATCCTATTTGACTACGAGTTGGCCTCAGGACAAATGGTAAATCTTCAAAAAGCCTCAACTTTCTGTGGAAAGGGAAGCAAATAGGAGGACAAAGTTGTTTTAAATATTTTTCCACTGATCCCAAGGCATTCAGCGAGCATTATTTGGGGCTCCCAACCGTGGTGGGTAGGTCAAAGGAAGCAAATTTTAAATATGTTAGAGAAAACCCAAATGGCAAAGTGGTTGGATAGGAAGGACAAGGTATCTTGAAGGTGGGAAAGGAGGTACTAGTAAAATCAGTGCTTCAAGCAACACATACTTACACCATGAGTTGCTTTCTACTCCCAGAGAAAATGTGTCAGAACTTAACTATGCAACGGTATGTAAAACTGTTAGTACCCGTAATAGGGTGGTGAACGCGCTGTATGTACCAGAAGGGAGTTGGCACAAGGGTTTTATCCAGGTTCGAGCCCTCAGTGAGAGGTAATACCCTACATCCCGTATCTGATTTTTATTCATGGTGAAGCACCTTGTGCGAGGGGTTTACAACGGAGATGAAGTATAAGGCTACCGAGAGTATTGTCTATGAGAGTATATGTGAATGATAACCCCTAGCCCTGCCTTATATAGGTGACGAGGGCAAGGGATTACAAGGAATCCACCAGATCTCATACCGTCGCCATGTTAGCTTGCACGCCCAGATGCTCTCCCTGTCCTTACCCGGGCTCATGAGCTGCCCTCGTGCACCGATCCTCCACTTGGCCTCTTGGGCCTTGAGATAGGCTTGCTACCGGGCTTCCCACTTAGAGGACACCCCTAATGTATTGCACCTTCAGTAGCCCCCGAGCGTGTCTGAAGTTGGAGTTATGCTTAGCTTCAGGAATGAGAACCCAGGCGGCCTGCTTCTATCTTGTTGGCTAGTCAGACTAGGGACGATTTTACCGTAGGGGCACCCTGGGCACGTTCCCGGGCTCGTCGCCGCCGTTCACTTGAACACCAGCGAGCAGCCCAAGCCATCAAAATCGTCAAAATCCTTAAAACACGTCGGAAAATCGCGAAATAGACACTGGAACTGGGCTGTTTTGAGCGTTTCCTTGCCTTTTGGGCCTTTCTCTCTATAACCAGGAGGCCATAGGAAAAACTTGTTTCCTAACATGCGCCAAGAAGCCAGATCGAGATCGAAGATTGAGGAGACTTGCGAGTCGCCATACGGAACTGACGCTCCCGCGACTCACCCATTGCCCTAGCTACTCCGGTCGACCTCGGGACTGGCCGCCGTCGAACTACAGAGTGCCGGAGAGTGGCCTGCAATAGATATGGCGCACGACAGGGCCTCGACTCCGGCGGTTGACAGTTGCAATCGAAAGCGCATGGTGGAGGGTCAAAGCGGCGACTCCTCCCATGGAAATTCCATCCAGGCTCCAACAGCGCAGGACAACTAGGTAAGTTGTCTTCTGTAATTAATCAACAAATTTTGTAATTCATCGCTGACTGTCCTTGATTTCAATTATGCTTGTTTAATTTTAAGAATTGAGCATATTTTTTGTTGACACTACCAAGTGATGAACATGAACATAAACATTAGATTTGAATTTTTTTCATTAAAACATCGGAAGGTTTGATTGTGTGGCTTGTGTTTAGGAAATTATTTGGTACTATATCTCATTATTTTCTTCTATTATCTATGAACAATAGTGTGTATAATGGCGTTTATCTAAATATGATACTTCTAGTGTTCAGTAGACCAAAGTAATCTTTAGCTTACGACGTGCACATGCTTTGACAATCCGCTAGCTCCGCCATTGAGTCAGACAAGGTACTTGTGACCACGCGACTAGCCTGATTCAACACATGTAGTCCACCCTCCCTGCCATTTAATCTATTGTGATCACGTACATTTTAAACTATCGTTGTCAGCTCTTTTCCAACTATAATCGGTTGTGGCATGGCTCAAAAAGTATGGCTCATGGGGTGGATCTGCAGTTGCTCGCTTATTCAGTTCAGTAACTAGCAGTGTGACCCGCGCATTTGCGCGGCTAGGTTTGAATTTTTTAGTTTGTGTGTCATATTGAATAACACATCATATTTCCTTCCCCACTCCATGTTTTAAAATGGATATCTTCTCACTTATACTTTCTGCTTATCATCCCACTAATATTAATTTTATATAATCTTATAGATTTAACTCTATAAGTGTCTAGCTTGTACTTGTATTTGAACCTAGAGATCTCTATGTCTACCCACGTTCTTGGTGGTTGTATTACCCTGCCTCCAGGGCTCTTTCCATTTGCACAATGTCATGCATCCGAGTGGTCCTTGCTAGCTTATCTTTCCCTCATTTGTCAATGTAGTTTCTCCATCGATCTAAGACATTTCATTTATCTGTATATACCATCTAAAGTTTCTGAAAAATTTCTGCAGATAGTCATCATTGATCTTTTTTGTCGCACCTATGTTACTTTGGATTAATATTTATCTCTTAAGCATAGATAAAGTTTGTATTCAATATTTAACATGATTTGTTATTATACATTTTTGTTAAGCCATTTTCTCTCAGTATCTTCTTGTTTTACTGGCCTATGGTTTCTCTGCTAACACCATAGCTTGTTCTCCCATATTGTTTAACTTCTAGGGGAGTGGCCGGTGCATTCGCGAGGCTAGAACTTTACTTGATTATACTTCTGGTATGATTTTATGCCATTTTCAATATGTTTTAGAACGCTTTTTACAGGAAATTATTAAAATTAGAAGCATAAAATATGTATATTTATTGACATGAAACTATCTTCATTTTAGATCAAGATCTTAAGGATAACAGTACGTTGAGTTCCTTGGCTTGATGGTCCTGTCTATGTAGTGTGCTGTTAATTTAGTTTGCTGGTACACATAACCTTTTACGTGGCTAACCCCTCTCACATTACAAAACAAAATTCATATAAATTTGTCACTTCATCACGCATGATGTAGCTTTCCCCTTATTTACTCTTCTCACTCGATATGCATGATGGAGCAAAATATTTGTGTTGAGATAAGAAGCAATGATGTGCAAAAGAAAACTTTTTCTCTCCTCGGACAATAAATATTTTCACTTGTACATGTTGGCCCTATGTGAGCGTGTGTAAATTATGATTAAAACGGTCCTACATCCTTGACAAAAATATAAAACTGACTATTCTATAGGACTTCAGCAACCACTGAAGTTATTTCTTAACACGGTGCATGAAACTTGTATCTCTATCATGAAAATTTACAGGGCAGAAAAGATATGAATACATATAGGTGTAAAACTATATTGTCATTCTTTCAAGTACTCGGCCAATTTTTTATAGTTTAAATTTGCAGTTTCAATAAATACAAATTAAGCGACATATACATCTAACTAATGTTTTCCTGTTGACGTAAGTGTGACTATAATATTATAATAAGTGTGCTGACCCATGCGCTATTCGATTTGCTATAATTAGGATTCACAATATAATTAATAATGTAGATACTGAATATATGTTAACAAATACTTCTAGTTTATTAGAATGAAGAGTTGGATTTTTTTTTCAGATAATGCAAGTTCTGGATTTCCAATATACGGTTACATCTGTCATTTTATAATCTGATATAGTCTCGGCGCATAACTTTGGTAATTATTTTTCAATACCAATCTAACTATTGATGATAGCCAAAAATGTGTGTTGCCTGCACATTTCCATGTCTATTTTTATTGTAAGTGTAAGAAGATTTTCTAATCTAATGTTACGAGTTGTAAAATTGACGACTTGGTTTATTTGACATGATCCTAGGATTGTCCAAAAATATTTGTGTTTCATCTGGTCTTAGTACGACCCACTTAGATTACGTGGCTTAATCACTGTTTGCAAATTTATTTTCATTTCATTTTGGCAATGTTAATTTTTTTTGAGAAATTTTGGCAACGTTATTTGTGTCTCCTAGTCATACCGTAACCAATAGCCAGCCCGTACTGAATTGATTGTGGCCGAACACAACATCCTCTTGGACCAGCGGCCAATCATTATGTTTTTCTTTCTTCTCCAGATAAGTTTGATAGGCTCGTATAGCATAGGGAAACTACAATATGTTTTTTTTCACGTGGATTCTGATTAGATTTCAGTCTACGATCCCGATTGCTAAAGAAATTCCATATACTTCTTTTAATGTGAAGTTCCCATATAGTCGTACATGTTGTTTCCGGCCAGCTTTGATGCTTGGCCTCTTGCACTGGCCTAGTGTAACAACACGTATTGCAAACACGTACAAAAATCCTCTCCTTAACGTGACAGCTTGAAAGTTCAATACTACCGGCAATATATTTTATGGCGTTACGTAAAAACCTTTAAATCTTAGCTGTTATTATTTTAATCTAACGGCATGAAAAATATTAGCATATGTGGATGAACGTGATGGCTTATTTTACTCTTGTTTTAAGTATATAATAGATAGATGTTGATTCTTGGGGAAACAAATTTCATCATCGTCAATATTGCTAATGTTGATACGTTACTGATGTTCCAACTTCACTCATGTGTATGTACATAAAAATGGAGATGAGGTGTGCAATGTCAACCAATACTGTTGCAAGGCCGACCATCGCTCATCGCAGTGCTGCTAGCCCGGGCGTTCAGTGCTAGAAGCCGGTCACGTGATGCTGCAAAGCTAGTGGTCAGTGAACTTTTCATCTTTTCTTTTCTTTTCTTTTTTTTAAAATTCATTAAAAATTAAAATTCAGAGTTTTATTATTGTGGAGCTAGTTGCATGTCTAATTCCAAACACGCAACTACAGGTGGTGTCGTTTGGCTAATGCATGTATCCGACGTGACTGTAACTTAGGGAAAAAAAAGTGTTTTGTCATTAGGGCGGTTAAATGTCTCCTACTTGATATGCAACTGCAACGTCACTTCCGACTATAAATAAATGTCTTCAACGCGACTATAACTTCATGGTAGGTTGAAACTGTTTGTTGGGAGGATAGTTGCATATGTTCTACTAGATACGCAATTGCACAGTATCGCAGGAATGCTTAGCAGTGGCGGGCGTCAAAAGCCCAGCAATGATGGATGAGGCTCTCAGAGGCGCCCGCCACTGGCAACATGGCATCAGTGGTGGGCGCTCCACCTGCCACAGATGACTATAACAATGGCGGGCGTTACAAACAGCCCGCCATCGACGTCGATCTCGTAGCAGTGGCGAACATTACTATTAATGGCGGGCAAAAATATGTGCCCAGTACTGGCAATTGTTTTGTAGTGGCGGGTATAAATTTATTCTGCACACCACTTTTAGCTATTTATAGTTTTTTTTAAAATAGACCACAAAAAGTATGCCACAATACATTGTACAGTATACAATCGTCACAATACAACTATTGATTTTTCATTTAGTTTTTAATGTTTTTTTACCTTTTGTTTTTTATGTTTTTATTTTTCATCATTGACATAATTCAGGATTTCAAAAAAGTTCTAAATTTCTAAAAAACTGAACAATGGAAAATGTTCCTGAAATCATAAAAAATTCGTGTATTAAAAAATGTTTATGATTTTAGAAAAATGTTCGCATATTGCAAAAATGTTGGTGAATTTGAACCAAATTATCTGAATTCAAAAAAATTATTCAACAAGTTTTTTATATGTTCACAATAAAATTATTGTTAATTTCAAAAAATGTTCATTGATATAGAAAGTATTCATTGATTAAAAAAATGGTCATCGATTCAAAAAATGTTCGCCAATTCAAAAAAATTATGTCAATTCATAGAAATGTTCGTCGATTCTAAAAATGTCTGCCGATTGAAAGAAATGTTCAGAATTTTTGAAAAATGCCCTCAACAGTTTTTGTTTTGTTATTTTGTGAATTCAAAATATATTGATGAATTAAAAAAATTAATTATTTCAGAAATATGTATGTTAATTCCAAAAAATGTTCTTGATTTCAATAAATGTTTACGAATTTTAAAATTTGTTTGCAACACCAAAAAGGAAAAGAAAAAATAAAAGAAAATCAAACGTAAAATATAAAATATAAAAGAAAGAAAAAACTAGAAGAAAAACAATGAAAATAGAAAAAAAGGTATAGAACCTTCCCAAAAACCGGTATGGGGAAGAACCCGGAATGGACCGACCCGAAGAGGACCACAAACCCGAGGGGGTACTCGCTAGGTCGCTACGTAGCGACCTATGCGCGGAATAGGATTCCCCAACTGTGAGCTAGTCGACATACGCCTAGCCCACCTCTGTTTACATGTGTGAGTGGGCCGGCCCATGTAGGACTCTTTCTAATGGTTTTATGAAGCTTCTAGAAACTTCAAACAGGTTTTTCCTTTCTTTGTTTTTGCCTTTTTTAGGGTTTTTCCTATTATTGGTTTGCTCTATTTTCTGTTTTTATCTTCATCTTTTCTTTTTTTCTTTTATTTAAAATTCATTAAAAATTAAAATTCAGAGTTTTATTATTGTGGGGCTAGTTGCACGTGCGCTATTCGATTTGCTATAATTAGGATTCACAATATAATTAATAATGTAGATACTGAATATATGTTAACAAATACTTCTAGTTTATTAGAATGAAGAGTTGGATTTTTTTTTCAGATAATGCAAGTTCTGGATTTCCAATATACGGTTACATCTGTCATTTTATAATCTGATATAGTCTCGGCGCATAACTTTGGTAATTATTTTTCAATACCAATCTAACTATTGATGATAGCCAAAAATGTGTGTTGCCTGCACATTTCCATGTCTATTTTTATTGTAAGTGTAAGAAGATTTTCTAATCTAATGTTATGAGTTGTAAAATTGACGACTTGGTTTATTTGACATGATCCTAGGATTGTACAAAAATATTTGTGTTTCATCTGGTCTTAGTACGACCCACTTAGATTACGTGGCTTAATCACTGTTTGCAAATTTATTTTCATTTCATTTTGGCAATGTTAATTTTTTTGAGAAATTTTGGCAACGTTATTTGTGTCTCCTAGTCATACCGTAACCAATAGCCAGCCCGTACTGAATTGATTGTGGCCGAACACAACATCCTCTTGGACCAGCGGCCAATCATTATGTTTTTCTTTCTTCTCCAGATAAGTTTGATAGGCTCGTATAGCATAGGGAAACTACAATATGTTTTTTTTTCACGTGGATTCTGATTAGATTTCAGTCTACGATCCCGATTGCTAAAGAAATTCCATATAGTTCTTTTAATATGAAGTTCCCATATAGTCGTACATGTTGTTTCCGGCCAGCTTTGATGCTTGGCCTCTTGCACTGGCCTAGTGTAACAACACGTATTGCAAACACGTACAAAAATCCTCTCCTTAACGTGACAGCTTGAAAGTTCAATACTACCGGCAATATATTTTATGGCGTTACGTAAAAACCTTTAAATCTTAGCCGTTATTATTTTATTCTTTTTTTTTGCGGGTGTTAATATTTTAATCTAACGGCATGAAAAATATTAGCATATGTGGATGAACGTGATGGCTTATTTTACTCTTGTTTTAAGTATATAATAGATAGATGTTGATTCTTGGGGAAACAAATTTCATCATCGTCAATATTGCTAATGTTGATACGTTACTGATGTTCCAACTTCACTCATGTGTATGTACATAAAAATGGAGATGAGGTGTGCAATGTCAACCAATACTGTTGCAAGGCCGACCATCGCTCATCGCAGTGCTGCTAGCCCGGGCGTTCAGTGCTAGAAGCCGGTCACGTGATGCTGCAAAGCTAGTGGTCAGTGAACTTTTCATTGCTAGAAGGTGGTTGACAATGCTACAAGGCCAAGGCATCAATGCAACATGGCAGGTCATTGGCATTTTTTTCTTTGCCACAAAACGGTGCACCGGTGCTACAAAAATGGGGTTATCACGTGTTGCAATGTTGTGTTTAGTGTTGTAAGACCGACCACCATTGTGCTTTTCACTAGCCTACTATGGCCACCTTTGTGGCCTCCAAGTGGGTCTATTGCTGAGAAACATGGGTGTATGTTGCGAAGGGTGGGGAGAGGAGACGAGAGGAAGAACCAAGTTGGTGGTTGATTCGGCAATGATCTGTGACAAAATTGAACGGTTCACGGGTGGGCGTAACCTAGGAAGAGTTGGAAGATGCATGCCAATGATCCATCGGTTCAGGCGTATATACATTGTGGTTTTTCACTGATTTGTTCCAGTTAATGAGTATGTGTTTTATACCTACTATTTTTTGTATAGACATGCTCGCATGTTGCGACGGTTTTACGAGGTTTATAAAAAGAAAATGGAATTATATCCAACAGACTGGTTTCAGGAGGAAATAAGTCAGCTCGCTCTAGCGCCAGATGCCCCTCGCTTGTATTCCTCTCTCTTCACCATATCCATTCGCTCTATTTCCACCATGCACACACCCACGGGGTTGTCGCAACAATTCCTAAGTTTCATAGCTCGCAGTGGTGCAACCGCAAGTTCTCACGGGGGGTGTTTTAGCCGATGACCAGTGCCACAAGCCACGATCCATGCGACAAAGGGGTGAGGGTTGTGGTCGCATCAACTACCTCGGTTGTAAGACAATGTTCCTCGTCGACGCGCTCTAATAGTGCTTGCAGGATACCAGGCGACATCAGGGATGCGCCAGAGCATGAACGTGAGGTGCTGCGAGGGGCTGACGTAATAGTATGTTGCAACGATGGGGAGGGGTGGGGGATACACAGGTTTTGTGGAGGCTATGGAGGAAGACGGGTTCCACTCTCTCTGCTGCCGTGTGGTGTGATCCAATGCTCCACGTGTCATATCCGACGGCTGGCAAGCCGACTAATTTCGTTGACACCTATAACATGCCAAAAAAATGTACAGAGATGTTTCTAGCCATTGCATGTTTCTTATTACAGTCCATATGTCTTCCATGCTGCAACATATTGCCGGCGCTCGCATTTGTATATGCGTCTAGTGACAAAACGAACTGGGTGGAACTTGATTAAAATCAAGCATGTATGGCGGCCATGATCGGCCTACTGATGCGTAGCACCGCTAGACCAACGTTAATGGAAACAAAACATGTGCAGCTTCAGTCCAATATATCACTATACTAATGATGACAAAAAAACCGTGCATGGACAGAGCTAACAAGCTTCAGTCCAATATCAGTATACTAATGATGCCAAAAGTCCAGCATGGAAAGAGCTAACCAACTTCAGTCCAATATCAGTATACTAATGATGCCAAAAATCCAGCATGGAAAGAGCAAACCAGCTTGTCCAATATCAGTATACTAATGATGACAAAAAAATCAGCCGTGATACTGACAGAAAAACCAGTATGGAGTACCTACCAACCGAGCTTGAAGCCGCGATGCTCCCCCGCGTGGGCGGCACCCCCTGGACCGGCTTCATCTCGTTCCCGTCCATCTGCCAGAGGAAGCCGCAGCGATTAGAATGGCCAAGAACATATACACAGCCCGTAATTCTTTCATATACACATCAGGTAATTCAGTAAGCACTAGTACTAATTCACATGACTCGATTAAAGATTGTCAGTAACTTCAAATCATTAGGCACCGGTTAACTTTAAATCACTAGTAGGAGAGGGGGAAGCAAGCGCGGCTCACCATCTTGTCACCGGAGACAGGGTTTGCATGCAATGTGGGGGCGCGAGCGCGGCTCACCATCTTGTCGTCGGAAACAGCGTTTGCATGCAGGGTGGGGGCGCGAGCGCGTCTCACCATCTTGTCGTGGGAGACAGCGTGAGCACGTGGGGCCCCTGGCGCTGGGAGCGCAAGCACCTTCAAGGGTCCTTCCCGGGACTCCCGGGATTCCAGCTCCTCTCTGGTGGCTGCCGGGGGCGGGGATTTCTCCTTCTGCCGGCGTCTTCTGGACTTGCACTTGTGAACCACCGGCACAGGCGCATGTTGCGCAAGCACCTTCCCTTTCTCCTGGGCGACAGTGGCCGCAGGGGCGGGGGCGGGGGCCACGAGGTTCTGATCTTCGTGGTTGGCTGCGGGTATGGTGTTGGCGCCGGAGCTAGACATCGCGGTGGATCGGTTGAGCAAACGCGCAGAGTGGGTTGAGGAGAGCGGGACGAGGAGAATGTGAGCGAGCAGGACGCGAGGAGCAGAAGCGTGCGTTGCCTTTTATGAACTGAAACGGAAGGCACTGGGCAAGGTGGGGACCGCGTGTGTACCTGCAGATTTATTTATTTAATACTACTATTTAATGGTAGCATATCTTTGGTATATTTCTATTAAATATTCTTATATTTTTGGTATATCTTTGGTATAATATTAACTATATATTTGGTATACTAATATCTAATAGTAGTATTCTTATATTTAGGAACAAAGATATACTACTATTAAATATTCTTATATTTTAGGTATATCTTTGGTATACTGCTAAATATATCTTTGGTATACTAGTATTTAATAGTAATATTCTTATATTTAGAAAAAATATGTACTTACTATTTGATAGTGCATTTATTTGCTCCGGAGGGAATACTATTAGTATTCCTGATTTAGTAGGTGCGGCGTTCCGGTGCCCAGGCTCATCTGCACCCAGTCAGAAAAAAATCAAAACAAATAGTAGAAAAATACAAAAAACTCCAATTTTTTGTGTGTCCTACATAAATTGATGCGTGAGGTGCGCTCCAATTTTCAGATCATTTGGACATCTGAGTAGCTCTCAGCAAAAAAGACAAATCAGATCAGAACAGTGCATGAACAGGAAACTTTTTTACAGACCCCGAATTTGTTTTTTTTTGGCAAGAGCTGCTCAGATGTCCAAATGAGTTGAAAATTGGGATGGACCTCACGCATCAATTTATATACCACACAAAAAAACTTTGGGAATTTTTTGAATTTTTATAGTATTTTTTTGATTTTTTTCGTCAACGCGGGTGCAGCTGACCCTGGGCTCAGAAGTGGATTATTTTGATTTAGTTCCCTAGTCAATTAATGTATAACAATTAATGTAATATTAGCAACTTTTTGACAAAAAATATATCATCTCATTATAGCCATGCTTTAAGATATAGATACGGAATAAAATAAATACGTTGATAATCACCTTGCTCCTAATTTAAACTCGATTTATTGATAAGGAAAAGGATACATGTAAATAATTATTTTTTAGATAGAATGGTTGCCATTGTATTCAGAGTTCTCGGCAGTGCCAGATTTCAAAACGGCGCTAAGTACAATCCGTAGGCACACTAAGCCATGTTTTTCACAACTCATGCAGACAACCTTCATTAGCTAAGATGTAGGCAATATAATTCTCTACGAACCCAAGTGATCATGGACTCAATAAAAATTTGGAGCATGCTCCTCACATCTTCAACCACCGGACAATGGGGTGATCCGTCCTTCCCTTCAGCGTTGAGCTTGCTCACCACCATCTTGCAGCCTGTCTCCAAGACGATCGTCTAGACTCCAACTTCCTTTTCTAGTGGAAGGACATGGTGACATGCTTGTAACTCTGCCACTCTAGGTTTAGCTAGAGAGCGTAATAACGGCATGAGCCTACAACGAACTCCCTTGGATGGCCTCTAAGGACCGCCCTCCTCTGTCTTGATTCTTCACCCATACACCGTCAGCATTACCTTAGATCCACCCATGCTCTGGCAGATGCCATCGTTCCTGCCGCTGAGGCACGACTTGTATGTCCTCCTGTTGGTGTGCTTGTTGCCACTGCTCCACATGAAAGATAGTTTTTTCGGCCACCAATCTGCAGATTTTACTAGTGTAACTCACATCGTTCCTCACCACTTCACCAGTCAAATCGGATAGAAGCCTTGCACAATCCACTACTACAGATTGGAATATCACTGACCCTGCATTGCTGACCGACCACTGCCCACGCATCAGTGATGAACATGATCAGTGCCGGGTAATCCGTGGTGCATCAGTGATGAGGTATTTTGAGCTCTATTGCATGCTTATCAGAGACGGGTTTGAAATTGATCGGTCTGTGATCATGTGTTCCGATGTCCAAAGTGAACGGATATTTGTCACTTACGGCTGGCACATTTGACCCATCTATGTTATTGGTGCACAGTAGTCGCTTTCGCATTCTCACCGGTCAGAGTTGTGTTGTACACGTTTTATATCTTCTCCGTGCCAATTCCCTAACTCTCACCACCGCTGGCGAGCCGCTCTCCTATGAGATTGCACTATGTCCGGTCGTTGATCCTTTCCAATGGCGCACTATCTGAAGCCCCCGCGGCCACCTAGTCCGGTTGTGGCCGCTCCAACACCTTCCTGAGCGGCGCTCTCTTGTCATGCATAGCCTCCATACGACATCACTGGTTCCGTCCAATACAGCCTGCCGTTGGACACCAGGTCTCCCACGCCGTCATATGAGGTCGTATACCCGATACTCCTGCCTTGCTCTTCAGTGGTGATGGCGATCATGGTGGTGAGCTGCTCTCCTTCTAACATTATAGAACTTTTAGGCTTTTTTGTGTGTCTAACCTTCATGCGGATGTAATTTTGTAGGGTTAGTTCATATATTTGGTTATAGAAATCTATAGGGGTTGATGTATTTCAAACAATTTTTTTGTAGGGTTTGATGTATTTTAACTTATAGATTTTTTGGTAGCGTTAGCTACTTCTTTGTAGAAATCTGTTAAGAATTTAGAGTTTAGTGAACCTATTCTAATGGTGTAGCACTACAAACTTCTTAGTAGGCAGATAATGAAACTTGTTACCTTTACACATAACTAAGGCACATCTTGCTTTGACTACTATGGGTTGAGGAATAACTTAAGTTCTTTAACTCATTCTAATCAAAGGAGTAATGTCTTTGATGTGGATAATAAGATTACTTATGTTATCTGAGGTTTATATGTTCTTGAACAAATCAGTTATGCCTTTTATGCATCTCTATATAAGTGGGAAAAGTTACATAACAACTATTGTGTTGAAACGGATATACATTTTAGTTGCACTGCACACAAAAAATATTTGCCATTTTTATATAATATTACAAAAAACACTCTATAAAAACATTTGGAGAATGTTACCAACGATCGAAATGTTAAATGAGTATAGAAAAAATATTATCACGTATATAAAATGTATAAAAAATTGTGTATTAAAAATTTTAATCAAGCTTGAAATTCTTTGAACAAGTATTTGACAAATGTTGATCAAGCATTTGACATTTTTTTGAAAAAGTATTTGACAAATGTTGATCAAGCATTTGAATTTTTTTAAATGTGTAAGTAGAAACATGTTGACCATTTATTAAAACTATGATGAACTTTTTTTATCATGTAGATAAAATGTTAATGAAGAATTTGTAAACATGTTGAATAAGTATTTGAAAAATGGTGATCAAATATCTAAAAAATGTAAAATGTGTATATATTTTTTTTAGCATGTATTAAAAAAATAAAGAATTTTATTGATCATGTGTATAAAAATGTTAATCAAGTATCTGTATAATGTTGATCAAGCATTAGAAAGATGTTAAATGTCTATTGAAAAAATGTCGATCATGTATTAAGAAATGAATTTTTTATAATGTCTATAAAAATATTAATCAAGCATTTTAAAAAATGTTGAAGAAGTATTTGAAAAATGTTAATCAAGCATTTCAAAATGTTGAATGTGTATAGAAAAATGTTGACCATGTGTTAAAAAATCTTAATATTGCATTTGGAAAAATCTTAATCCATCATTTGGAAAATGTAAAAAATGTATATAAAAAGTGGTGACCGTGTTTTTAAAAATGTTAAATTTGCATTGAAAAACTCCGAGAGTGTTGTCCGTTGTAAACTCACCACTGCTTAAGTCAAGTACAAGGTTAACTAATTGCTTATTTCTTAAAGTTTTCTTGCATTTGATCTGAAATAATAGATCGATGAATAGATCCAACTAGCAGCAAAAATGGCAAACATTTTGTGTGTGCAGTGCAACTAAAATGGATATCCTCTTCAACACAATAGTTGTTATGTACTTTTTCCCACTTATATAGAGATGCATAAAAGGCATAACTGATTTGTTCAAGAACATATAAACCTCAGATAACATAAGTAATCTTATTTTCCACATCAAAGACATTACTCCTTTGATTAGAATGAGTTAAAGAACTTAAGTTATTCTTGAACACATAGTAGTCATAGCAAGCTGTGCCTTACACTACTAGTGAAAAGCCTAGCAGTAGTGCGGGTTTTAGGTGTATCAGTAGCGCGGGGAACCGCGCTACTGATACGGCGCTACAGCTAACTTGTAGCAGTAGCGCGTGTTGACCCGCGCTACTGCTATACATAGGTAGCAGTAGCGAGCTTTACATGAACGCGCTACTGCTAACAGCTGTAGCGTTTTATAGTAAGCCGCACTACTGCTAAGTGCGCGCTGCTGCTAACTTCATTCCCCTCGCTACTGCTAGTTTTATTAGTTTCTATTTTTTTCTGCATATTTGTTTTGTATTTGTAAAGGCTTTATACAATAATCTCTAGCATATCATACACATACAAATGTAATCATAGCATACACATACAAATAGTCTCATCAAATTATGTCATCATCATAATCATCATCCAACACAAAATGGTCTCTCGTCATCATCTCGAAAATAGCGATACAAGTCTCGAATACTTGCAACTACATTGTCATCCATCTAAACAATGATATACATGAGAAAAGCTATCAATATGAGTGAGAGCGGAACTATGCAGTATATGAGGCGGCGGTTATGAGTCCTCTCTCGCGCTAGTGTGAATCTCAAGTAACTAGCTTCTGCTTCTTGTCTGCTTTTGAAGACTTTATGGCTGGCGCCCGAGACCCCCTCCACTTGCGTCTGACACTCGGTGTAACACCCCAAAAATATTTCTTTTGGATTTTCAAAATCTTTTCCTTAAAATAAAATACTTTGTAATATTTTGGCCTTATTCTCTTTCTAGTTCTTCTATTCTGAAAATTATTTTAATTTTCAACTGGGTTTCAAATTTTTTGAATGGTCCTGTTTTTGAAATGTTTAAATTATTTGGATAATTAATTTGGAGGTTTTTAAACAATTTTCATTCAGAAAAGATTTTGGGAATAATTAAATTTTCAAAGAATATGACTTTTTTCACTTCCTTCTAGCCCTTATAAAATCTTCCAACAATTTTTTTGCCACTCCAAATTATCCCACAAGTCATTCTCACCTTCTAGGACAGTATCCAACTCTTTCCCACCCAACAAAAATATTTTTCATATTCCAAACAAATTCCAAAGTTGGAATTTTCATAATTCTTGGTTTCTTTGAATTACAAAGGAACTATATTTTCTACAATTCCCTAGCTTCCACAAAAATTATCCTAGCAACTAGATGGTACCTCAAACCCATTTCACCAAAAATATTAGGTTCCACAGTTCAAAAATTTCAAATTCTCTCCTGTTCAAATTTGAACCAGATTCAATTCTGTTGATCAAAACCCAATTTATATAGTTCCAAAAATTCCGAAACTTTTCCAAACTCATTTTTCAGCATCAAAACCTTACCACAAAAATTGCCACAAATTCCTAAAATTCCTAGATCCCTCTGTCATTTCATCAAACACCTAATATGCTTACTGTTCACTGCTGTCGAAATTCAGTTAACTGAATTTTTCAGACAGCAGAGGAGATCGGTGCCGTGCACCCTTCCCCTTCCTTCTCCCTCACGGTGACGCCGATGCTCATCAATGCCTCGACACCCTGGCCCACTCCCCAGCCTCTCCTCGCCGATGAGCTGTCGGCTAGCCGGTGCAACGGCCACCGTCCTCATCCATGTCTGACCGAGCGGAGCCGCCTCGGCCACCGACTGCCTTTACTGCGCCGCATCGCCCAAACCTACTTCTCCTCCACGCGACACCCTCTCCGTCTCCTCTCCACGCCGTCTGGGCCCCGCCTGGCAGTCGCCGGAGACGGGTGTCGCCGCCGCGCCAGTACGGGTGCCTCACCATGGATAAGCTCCTTGAGCTCGAGCCCGTCCTAGCTGAGGCTTCCAGAAGACTCCACTGACCCCCTGGATCATGCACTGAACCTCGCCACCGCCCTAACCTACCTCGCCAGGCAGATTTACTCCGGCGTCATCCGCTCCGCCTCGACCACCTTCGAATCGCCTATAAAAGGGACCCCCGAGCCCTGACGATCACTCACACCACCTCCACCGCATTCCAATCGCCCCCTACGCCACTCCCCCGACCCTAGGGAGGTCGTCATCCTCCTCTCCGACCACCGCTTCGCCGCCACTGTCCACAGACCGTTCATCGCCACCATGCCACCTCCACCACTCAAATCCTGCCAGGAGTCATATTTTACACCAACTCGTCGATCCCGCGCTTCAATTCCACTCCCCGAGCTCTCTCCGGCGAAATCCCACATCTCCAAAACCATCGTCCGCCGCCGTCAACCTCGCCGCCGTTCAGGTGCTCACCGGCGACCACCACCACCACCCTCCGACGCGGCACTCCACCCTGGTCACGTTCCGACCATCGCCGCCCACTGGAACCCCGGCGATCGTCGCCGGTGACCGCCGCCACCTCTCTGTCTCGCGCGCGTTCAAATTTTTGAACCTGACGGGTGGACCCCCACCCCGCGCTTTATTTTTCTTTTTTTTTCTGTCTAAATCGAAAGCATATTCTCTATTTTACGCTTTTCACACTGGAAAGCATATTTGTGCCCGAAGCGTTTTCTTTGTAAGCGCATAGGGACTGCCTTTTTACAAAAAAAACCCTGGTTGTAAAAGTTTAATAACTTTTAAACCACAACTCTGTTTGAGTTGATTCTTTTTTTGAAATTCTTATTTTTACCTCTAGTTTTTTTAGTATTTATTTAAAAATGTTTTGAGACAACTTTTTGTACTGTTGCCAAAAATTTAATTTAAGTTTGAATTCGAATTTTTCAGAAAAAGAAGAGGGGAACTTTGCCGGGAATTTCGAAGAGTTTTCTCGTGACTACCTTGGACAAGGCAAGCATTATTGAACTTGGGATACAGTGACTGCATTTGCATTTGCACGTTTGCATCGGTTTGGAGTTGCACCACATATATCACAAGTGCATGCATGTTGGTCATATCAGTTCTTGCTCATAGCTAGCACTTCACACAAGCAAGAAATCCTTCTGACATGTTAATACTGTGAGAATTCAGGAGTGTGACTCCTGCCTTGGATGTGTTGGTGGGCACGGGCCTTGTTTTGACACGGTGGTGTCACTTGACATATGTGGAATACACCGGTGATAATAAGTAACACCTCCTTAGTCGGCCTAGCTAGATCGAGTCTTGTTCCGTTACGCCTAGCTGGATACCGTGCTCCCACGAGTCCTTCTGCAAGGAAGGTATGGCTTAGTAAGTTGTTAACCCCTGTCCAGGTACACACCACATAGAGGGCCACGATGAGGGTTTCTATGGCCATGGACTAAATCCTGTCATCGGGTCAGGGGGCAGGGGTGTTCCGGTTGTAACTGAGAGGGGGCACCCCTTGGAATCCACGCATATTAATAGTGATCCCATGCTACTCGAGATTGTTGTCTCCCCGACTTAGAGTTTTTCTGGAACGATGCTTTGGGTGATTCCTGGCATCCGGACGGTTATTCTGGTGTGTGCTGGTCAGGTGTGTTTTCAACCCAAAGACTGTAATGGGAATTAGTCAGTGTCACGGTACTGACTAAGGAAATCCCATACACGTGGGTAAAGTACACCCTCTGCAGAGTTTAAACCTATTCGAATAGCCGTTGTCCACGGTCAAGGGTGTTAGCTGGGTGGGTCAAGTGTCGGTCCCGGTGTCGGTCTTCGGAGGAAATAATTATAATATGCCTGAAATATTTTGCAGGATAATTATTGACACCCTGATGCTACCATGAATATCTTGCTATGCTTATCAATATTATTATGGTTATGCATATTATTGTGGACTAACCCGTTTCTCTTATGTTATTTTTCCTGAGCGTCTCAGGGGCTGGCCAGACTACCTCGGGCACTCAATTTTATTTTCAAGACCTCTTCGTGGCGTCCCTCGAGTTCACAGGCGGTTTATCACGCCACTACTCTTGTGGATACCCGATTGGCATTTCTCTTCAAGTCCGACCATGGTGTAACTTTGACACCCGACTGGCATTTCTTTTCAAGACCTCTTCATGGCGTCCCTAGAGTTCACAGGCGGTTTATCATGCCACTACTCTTGTGGATACCCGATTGGCATTTCTCTTCAAGTCCGACCGTGGTGTCACTTTGACACCCGACTGGCATTTCTTTTCAAGACCTCTTCGTGGCGTCCCTCGAGTTCACAGGTGGTCTATCACGCCACTACTCTTATGGATACCCGATTGGCATTTCTCTCATTTTTTGAATGTCACCTGGGCTGGCTAGACTACCCGTGGCATTCATTTGCTTTTATTTTTAACAAGATTGATTATGACTAACATGCTTATTTACTTCTGCATCATTTTATTATTGTCATATCATGACCAAGATTTTAGTCAGCATGAGCATGTTAACATGATCCAACTTGAGCATATGCATTCATTTTATCTTCTGTTCATTATGTTTGCGAGTACACTCCAACATACTCACTGGCTTGTCCCTGGCTATTTACTTGGCCAAACTTGGAGGAGGACGAGCTTGTGGAGGAGGATTGCGCTAGCGAGCCCGATGCTTAGAGGAGTCCCAGTCAGTCAACTTGTGAGATAGGAGTCTACCACATGTATCATCTGCCGAGCTTCCGCTACACAAATAAAATAGTCAAGCCTCACACTGACGCTTGACTCTATCTTATTATACCAGTATTTGTATCACCACCACACCACTGCCACATTCCGCCACTTCCATATATGGGCGAGTTTGTAATAATTCTGTTGAGCCCTTAGACTCAACCTTGTGTAATATTATATTGTACTGGTTATCTGTATCAAGGAAATCCACCAGTGTGTTGATCTTGGGGCTGGTGTGACTTAGGGCTACTCTGGGATTTATTCTCAGAAATGGGCCTGACAGACCTTGGTATCAGAGCCAGGCTGACTGTAGGAAGCCCTTGGCACGATCGCTAGCACTCGAGTCAGTAGGAACATTTTTTTAGCATGCATCTCATGCATTGTAGCAAATTTTCCTTGGTCATCATATACTTATGATATGACTATTTGGATTTTTGTCTACTGTTGTAGATGGCTGGTGGCGGTTGTTCATCCCAGATCTTCGCCAACGAGCCCGCGGGATTTTCCCGTCTTCTCACCGTCATCGATAGAGACACGATGAGATCTCTGAGCCGTCCAGAGTACACCGTTTTCCCTGACAGGATTACGGGCACCCTGACTATGTACCAGGCCTCGGTATATATTCGGGGCGGGAGTACCTTGTCTTTCCGCAACTACTGCTTTATGGGGAGAGTCATGCCCTCTGAGAGGCATGCTATCTAGATGGCCGCCCGTGAGGCTATTGCTCGTCTCAAGGACATCCTGCCTATCATTTATACCCGCCCCTATCACTACATGCCATGCCATGTTCCATACACCAGCCACTATGCTTTCTCCTGCACTGCGGGAGAAAGGGACGAGGCGATCGAGCCCCTTGTCCAATACATCATGTCACTAGAGTCAGTCTTCACCTCTCTGGTGGATGACCATCTTGCTGCACGAATGGACTTAGCTCGTACGAGGATTCCTCGCAGGAGTGAGTACAGTTCCCCCTCGCCTCGCGCTCCACACATCCCTACCCCACCATATGATCCTCCTCACGGTTCCACGATTCAGCGCTCATCCCCGAATGAGGAGGCTAGCCCCTTGGCTGCGCCCATTCCAGTCAGAGCTCCACCCCCAACGAGCCCGGTGCCACCCCCAGCAGGCGTGGCATCGACGTCTGCCCGACTGGAGACTATTCCCGAGGAGGGGGAGGAGGAGGAGGTTGAGTCATCAGAACCTTGTCTGGGACTCACCCTCGGCAGGGCCCTTGACGTTCCAGACACTCCGTTAAGACAGACGAGGTCTCCCACTGCAGACGACCTTTCTGAGAGCGCAGTTGTAAAATGTTTATTTTCTGTTTATTTTCTTCTTTTGTAAGATGGCGAGTAGTAGACCCAGACCACAGCACGCTGAGAGGGCGGAGTAGCACGCTAGTTTAAATAAGTGGTCGTGTAGTATACCGTTTCTGCGAGCATCCTGTATAATTAAACCATGCTTGTATGATAAAAATCTGGCATGTATAATTAAAACTGCATGTGTAACATTGCCTGTTACCCTTTTTGCACTTACGTTCTGGGGGAAATTATTTTCAGCCTTTTAAAACTTTATTTTGTTCCTCTTAATTTCTTTTCTCATCGGTGTTACACAAATACCCCAGAAAGAGAATGCATCGTCCCTGGACTCGTTCAATGCCCAACCCACCTGAGGACAATTTTGGACAAATGGGAAATAATTTTACACAGGGACAGACAAGTCAACAGAGTAATGACTCAGCCTTCTCACAAGTATGTCGTCTGTACGAGCAAAGCCAGCAACAGCACCAAGAGATGATGCAGCACTTAATCAATATGCGTAATCACCAGGGACAAAATCAGCACAGGCCAAAATTATCAGAGCTCTAGAGGACCAATCCTACTGTGTTTTCTCACACCGACAAACCAATGGAGGCAGACGACTGGCCACGTGATATTGAAAGAAAATTGGTTATTGCCCAGTGTACGGACCAGGAAAAAGTGTTGTACGCTCCGCACTATTTTTCTGGTACAACTGCATCATGGTGGGAAAACTTATGCCACACTCACCCCAACGGAGCCAATATGACATGGGAGCAGTTCAAGGAAAACTTTCGGGGAGCACACATTCCTAACAGTATTATGAAATTGAAGAAAAGGGAGTTTGGGGATCTCAAGCAGCGAGGCACCACGGTAGCCCAGTACCTGAACCGATTTACTCAGCTGGCCTGGTACGCCAACGACGAATACATGACAGAAGACAAAAAGATTGAAAAATTCCTTGACGAAATTATTCCATCTTTAAAGTGCCAACTGGTAGTCCACACCTTTCCTGATTTCAAGACACTGGTGGACAAGGCAATTATACTGGAGAACGAGCACCACAACTTGAACGAAATGCGCAAGCGCTGTATGAACCAGTCATCTCAGGTTCGCAATAACAGGCCCAGGAATGAATTTCAGAAGCCTACAACACCCCGACCAGCCACTCCGCTACCCCGACCAGCAGCTATAGCACCACAACAGAACCGCAATGCTTTCAACAACAGGACCAAAGATACAACATTCTATCCGGGCATCACCTGTTATGCCTGCGGAGGAGAAGGGCATTACTCCACGCAATGCCCAAAGCAAGGAAATAATACTCCCAAGCCCAACAACAATGGCTGTGGTACAAACACAGCTCCAAAATGCAACAACTTCAACCCCAATAACAACCAAAAGAAGGGACAGGTCAACCACGTGACCTTTGAGGAGGCACAAAATGCACCAGATATTGTGTTTGGTACGTTTCCTGTCAACTCAATTAATGCTACAGTCTTATTTGATTCTGGAGCTTCCCATTCATGTATCTCAAAAAGATTCGCTTCGAAGAATCAATTTTCTTTTTTGCCTTTGCAAAATTCCATGGTTATTCAGTCCTCGGGATCGAAGCAAAGCACACAATGGTACGGCAAGGATGTGAATATTGAGATCAAAGGAATGGTATTTTTAGCCAACCTTATTGTTCTGGAGGCAGTCGATCTGGATGTTATTCTGGGAATGGATTGGTTAACCAAAAATAAAGGTTTCACAGACTGCTACAACCGCTACAGTGCCTCTTACAAGCTGCCAAGGGGAAACAATAAAATTTGGCACAAGGAGGATTTCCGCATCACAAGGAAAATTAAATCAAGTGGATGCGGCAGAATTAAGTAAGGTCCCTGTAGTCTGCGAGTACCCCGATGTATTTCCTGAGGAGCTACCAGGAAAGCCCCCGGACCGTGAAATTGAATTGGCACCTGGAACAACACCCATTTATAAGAAGCCGTACCGAATGGCACCAACGGAATTGGCTGAGTTAAAGAAACATTTTAAGGAACTAATGGAGAAAGGTTATGTTCGACCCAGCTCATCACCATGGGGATCGCCAGTTTTATTTGCTAAGAAAAAGGATGGTACCCTAAGGCTATGTATAGATTACAGGGCACTCAATATGGTCACCATAAAAAATAAATACCCGCTACCCAGGATAAATGACTTGTTCGAACAGCTAGCAGAAGCCATGGTTTTCTGAAAAATAGATTTGAGGCCAGGCTACCACCAATTAAAGATCCGATCGTCAGATATACCCAAGACTGCCTTTACTACCAGATATGGATTATACGAGTTCACAATGATGCCTTTTGGCTTAACCAACGCTCCTGCTTACTTTGTGCATCTCATGAACAAGGTCTTCATGAAATATCTAGACAAGTTCGTGGTCATATTTATCGATGACATACTCATTTATTCCAAGACACCCGAGGAACACGAGCAACACCTACGAATAGCCCTGGAAGAATTGAGGAAAAATCAACTATATGCCAAATTCAGTAAATGTGAATTTTGGTTATGAGAAGTTGGCTTTCTGGGACACGTACTGACACAAGATGGGATAGCAGTGGACCCAAGTAAAGTAAAGGCTGTCCAAGAATGGAAGCAACCCACAAACATGACAGAGGTCAGGAGTTTTCTTGGATTGGCTGGCTACTACAGGAGATTTATTGAAGGATTCTCCACCATAGCTAAACCCATGACCCAATTACTCAAGAAAGATAAGAAGTTTGATTGGACTGAAGCCTGTGAGAAAAGTTTCCAAGAATTGAAGAAGAGGTTAACAACGGCACCCGTTTTGGTCATGCCCGATGTGCACAAATTTTTTGAGATATACTGTGACGCGTCCAGGAAAGGCCTTGGATGTGTAATGATGCAAGAAGGAAAAGTCGTGGCATATGCCTCAAGACAGGTGCGACGACACGAGGAGAATTATCCTACTCATGATTTGGAGCTAGCTGTAGTAATACATGCACTCAACGAATGTCGACACTTTATTCTCGGTAAACGATGTGAAATATACACAGACCACAAAAGTCTCAAGTATATTTTCACCCAGCCAGAATTAAACTTGAAACAGCGTCGCTGGCTTGAGTTAATAAAGGATTACGACATCGGAATTCATTAGCATCTGGGTAAAGCAAATGTTGTGGCAGACGCCCTCAGCCGAAATCCCTGCACCAGCAACAATAGTGTGCAACTCTCACGCATGAGTTCAACCAGGAATTTGCCAAACTCAATATGGTCCAAATCACAGAAGGAACCATTAATCAACTGGAGATAAAACCAACATTAGAGGATCAAATCAAAGAAGCCCAAAACGGACACCCACATATTGAGGTGATTCAGAGGAAAATAAAATTGGGCAAGGCGTCCGAATTTACCATTGACAGTCAGGGAATTTTCTGGTTCGGAAAAAGATTATGCGTGCCTAATAAGGAAAAGTTAAAGCAACAAATTTTGGCAGAAGCCCATACCACTCCATATTCTATTCATCCAGGAGGAACAAAGATGTACAAGGATCTACAAGAAAATTATTGGTGGCACGGGATGAAAAGAGATATAGCCGTATATGTCGCACGTTGTGATTCATGCCAGCGTGTAAAAGCTAAACACCAGAGGCCGGCAGGACTATTGCAGCCACTCAGAGTGCCTGAATGGAAATGGGACATAATAGGAATGGATTTTATCATTGGATTACCAAGGTCACGACACGGAAATGATGCTATCTGGGTTATACCAGATTATTTAACCAAGGTGGCACATTTAATTCCGGTAAAAACCACATACTCCACACAGAGGCTTGCCAGGTTATACCTCTCCCGGATTGTTTGCTTACACGGAGTACCCAAGACCATAGTCTCTGATAGAGGCACCCAATTTGTCTCTAGATTTTGGGAACACCTACAGCAAGCCCTTGGGACTCAACTGACGTTCATCACAGCATACCACCCGCAAACCGGAGGACAAACTGAGCGGGTAAATCAAATATTGGAGGACATGCTGAGAGCACGTGTGATCACTTAAGGAGTTAGCTGGGAAGACAGTTTACCATATGCGGAGTTCTCATATAACAACAGTTATCAAGCCAGTTTGAAAATGTCACCTTTTGAAGCCCTGTACGGACGAAGGTGCCGTACCCCACTCAATTGGTCTGAGACCGGAGACAGTCAAATCTTCGGTCCCGAAGTTCTTAAAGAGGCAGAAACAAAAGTGAAGCTTATTCAGGACAGACTGAAAGCGGCTCAGAGCCGTCAAAAGAGTTACTATGATAAAAAACACCGCCAAATCAGTTTTGAGCCCGATGAATATGTGTATCTCAGAGTATCTCCAACAAGAGGACTACAGAGATTTAAAGTCAAAGGAAAATTGGCACCGAGGTTTATTGGACCATTCGGAGTAATCGCATGAAGAGGCAAGGTTGCCTATCAACTAGAGCTACCGGCAGAATTATCAGATGTTCATGATGTGTTTCACGTGTCACAACTAAGTAGATGTGTTAGTAATCCGGAAAAGCAAGTCCGGCACCAAGACCTGGATATCCAACAAGATCTTACCTATAGGGAACGTCCTATAAAGATTTTGGAGGAGTCTGAACAGAGGACCTGGCAGAATGTAATAAATTTTTACAAAGTTCAGTGGAGTAATCACACCCAGGAAGAAGCAACATGGGAAAGAGAGGATCACCTAAGGACTGAATATCCGTACCTGTTTGAGGGACAGCTGAAATCTCGGGGACGAGATTTTTCCTAAGGGGGGTAGGTGTTGTAACACCCCAAAAATATTTCTTTTCGATTTTCAAAATATTTTCCTTAAAATAAAATACTTTGAAATATTTTGGCCTTATTCTCTTTCTAGTTCTTCTATTCTGAAAATTATTCTAATTTTCAACTGGGTTTCAAATTTTTTGAATGGTTCTGTTTTTGAAAGGTTTAAATTATTTGGATAATTAATTTGGAGGTTTTCAAACAATTTTCATTCAGAAAAGTTTTTGGGAATAATTAAATTTTCAAAGAAAATGACTTTTTTCACTTCCTTCTAGCCCTTATAAAATCTTCCAACAATTTTTTCTGCCACTCCAAATTATCCAACAAGTCATTCTCACCTTCTAGGACAGTATCCGACTCTCTGCCACCCAACAAAAATATTTTTCATATTCCAAACAAATTCCAAAGTTGGAATTTTCATAATTCTTGGTTTCTTTGAATTACAAAGGAGCTATATTTTCTACAATTCCCCTGCTTCCACAAAAATTATCCTAGCAACTAGATGGTACCTAAAACCCATTTCACCAAAAATATTAGGTTCCACAGTTCAAAATTTTCAAATTCTCTCCTGTTCAAATTTGAACCAGATTCAATTCTGTTGATCAAAACCCAATTTATATAGTTCCAAAAATTCCGAAACTTTTCCAAACTCATTTTTCAGCATCAACACCTTAGCACAAAAATTGTCACAAATTCCTAAAATTCCTAGATCCCTCTGTCATTTCATCAAACACCTAATATGCGTACTATTCACTGCTATCGAAATTCAGTTAACTGAATTTTTCAGACAGCAGAGGAGATCGGTGCCGTGCACCCTTCCCATTCCTTCTCCCTCACGGTGACGCCGATGATCATCAATGCCCCGACACCCTGGCCCACTCCCCAGCCTCTCCTCGCTGATGAGCTGGCGGCTAGCCAGTGCAACGGCCACCATGCTCATCCACGGCGGACCGAGCGGAGCCGCCTCGGCCATCGACTGCCTTTACTGCGCCGCCTCGCCCAAACCTACTTCTCCTCCACGTGGCACCCTCTCCGTCTCCTCTCCATGCCGTCTGGGCCCCGCCTGGCAGTCGCCAGAGACGGGTGTCGCCGCCGGGCCCGTACGGGTGCCTCACCATGGATAAGCTCCTTGAGCTCGAGCCCGTCCAAGCCAACGCTTCTAGAGGACTCCACTGACCCCCTGGATCATGCACTGAACCTCGTCACCTCCCTAACCTACCTCGCCGGCCGGATTTACTCCGGCGTCATCCGCTCCGCCTCGGCCACCCTCGAATCGCCTATAAAAGGGACCCCCGAGCCCCGATGATCACTCACACCACCTCCACTGCATTCCAATCGCCCCCTACGCCACTCCCCCGACCCCGGGTAGGTCGTCATACTCCTCTCCGACCACCGCTCCGCCGCCACTGTCCACGGACCGTTCATCGCCACCACGCCACCTCCACCACTCAAATCCTGCCAGGAGTCATATTTTACACCAACTCGTCGATCCCACACTTCAATTCCACTCCCCGAGCTCTCTTCGGCGAAATCCCACATCTCCCGAACCACCGTCCGCTGCCGTCAACCTCGCCGCCGTTCATGTACTCGCCGGCGACCACCACCACCAGCCTCCAACGCGGCACTCCACCCCGGGCACGTTCCGACCATCACCGCCCACTGGAACCCTGGCGATCGTCGCCGGTGACCACCGCCACCTCTCAGTCTCGCGCGCGTTCAAATTTTTTTGAACCTGACGGGTGGATCCCCACCCCTCGCTTTCTTTTTCTTTTTTTTCTCTGTCTAAATCGAAAGCATATTCAATGTTTTACGCTTTTCACGCTGGAAAGCGTAATTGTGCCCAAAGTGTTTTCTTTATAAGCGCACAGGGACTGCTTTTTTACAGAAAAACCCCTGGTTTTAAAAGTTTAGTAACTTTTAAACCACAACTTTGTTTGAGTTGATTCTTTTTTTGAAATTCTTATTTTTCCCTCCAGGTTTTTTAGTATTTATTTAAAAATGTTTTGAGACAACTTTTTGTACTGTTGCAAAAAATTTAATTTAAGTTCGAATTCGAATTTTTCAGAAAAAGAAGAGGGGAACTTTGCCGGGAATTTCGAAGAGTTTTCTCCTGACTACCTTGGACAAGGCAAGCATTATTGAACTTGGGATACGGTGACTGCATTTACATTTGCATGTTTGCATCGGTTTGGAGTTGCACCACATATATCACAAGTGCATGCATGTTGGTCATATCAGTTCTTGCTCTTAGCTTCCACTTCACACAAGCAAGAAATCCTTCTAACATGGTAATACTTTGAGAATTCAGGAGTGTGACTCCTGCCTTGGACGTGCCGGTGGGCACGGGCCTTGTTTTGACACGGTGGTGTCACGTGACATATGTGGAATACACCGGTGATAATAAGTAACACCTCCTGAGTCGGCCTAGATCAAGTCTTGTTCCGTTACACCTAGCTGGATACCGTGCTGCCACGAGTCCTTCTGCAAGGAAGGTACGGCTTAGTAAGTTGTTAACCCCTGTCCAGGTACACACCACATAGAGGGCCACGATGAGGGTTTCCATGGCCATGGACTAAATCCTGTCATCGGGTCAGGGGGCATGGGTGTTCCGGTTGTAACTGAGAGGGGGGCACCCCTTGGAATCCACGCGTATTAATAGTGATCCCATGCTACTCGACATTGTTGTCTCCCCGACTTAGAGTTTTTCTGGAATGATGCTTTGGGTGATTCCTGGCATCCGGACGGTTATTCTGGTGTGTGCTGGTCAGGTGTGTTTTCAAACCAAAGACTGTAATGGGAATTAGTAAGTGTCACGGTACTGACTAAGGAAATCCCATAGACGTGGGTAAAGAGTACACCCTCTGCAGAGTTTAAACCTATTCGAATAGCCGTTGTCCACGGTCAAGGGCGTTAGCTGGGTGGGTCAAGTGTCGGTCCCGGTGTCGGTCTTCGGAGGAAATAATTATGATATGCCTGAAATATTTTGCAGGATAATTATTGACATCCTGATGCTACCATGAATATTTTGCTATGCTTCTCAATAGTATTATAGTTATGCATATTATTGTGGACTAACCCGTTTCTCTTATGTTATTTTTCCTGAGTGTCTCACGGGCTGGCTAGACTACCCCGGGCACTCAATTTTATTTTCAAGACCTCTTCGTGGCATCCCTCGAGTTCACAGGCGGTTTATCACGCCACTACTCTTGTGGATACCCGATTGGCATTTCTCTTCAAGTCCGACCGTGGTGTCACTTTGACACCCGACTGGCATTTCTTTTCAAGACCTCTTCGTGGCGTCCCTCGAGTTCACAGGCGGTTTATCACGCCACTACTCTTGTGGATACCCGATTGGCATTTCTCTGGAAGTCCGGCCGTGGTGTCACTTTGACACCCGACTGGCATTTCTTTTCAAGACCTCTTCGTGGCGTCCCTCGAGTTCACGGGCGGTCTATCACGCCACTACTCTTGTGGATACCCGATTGGCATTTCTCTCATTTTTCTGAATGTCACCTGGGCTGGCTAGACTACCCGTGGCATTCATTTGCTTTTATTTTTAACAAGATTGATTATGAATAACATGCTTATTTACTTCTGCGTCATTTTATTATTGTCATATCATGACCAAGATTTTAGTCAGCATGAGCATGTTAACATGATCCAACTTGAGCATTTGCATTCATTTTATCTTTTGTTCATTATGTTTGCGAGTACATTCCAACGTACTCACTGGCTTGTCCCTGGCTATTTACTTGGCCAGACTTGGAGGAGGACGAGCTTGTGGAGGAGGATTGCGCTAGCGATCCCGACGCTTAGAGGAGTCCCAGTCAGTCAACCTGTGAGATATGAGTCCACCACAGGTATCATCCGCCGAGCTTCCGCTACACAAATAAAATAGTCAAGCCTCACACTGACGCTTGGCTCTATCTTATTATACCAGTATTTGTATCACCACCACACCACTGTCACATTCCGCCACTGCCATATATGGGCGAGTTTGTAATAATTCTATTGAGCCCTTAGACTCAACCTTGTGTAATATTATATTGTACTGGTTATCTGTATCAAGGAACTCTACCAGTGTGTTGATCTTGGGGCTGGTGTGACTTAGGGCTACTCTGGGATTTATTCTCAGAAATGGGCCTGGCACTCGGGCCACTCGTCGTACACTCCCGGAACCTTCCCTTTGAACACGATATAGCACTGCTTCTTCGCCATCAAGAATCTAGGTACCTGTTAGAGATGCATCTTCATCGAGAGAATGTACAATCATATGCAACAAAATATACTTGAGCGACACGAAAAAGAAAGGGTTAGCAACTAGATGCAACATATAGTAAACATAAATAATCAACGCAATTTCATCGTACGCAAACTAATTAACTAGAGGTACGCAGGTCATTGTACCCAAACTAACAAAGTAGCGTTACGCAAGTTCGGCAGGGACTGTGGACATCACAAAGTTTCATCGCTACAGAAAGTATACAAGTTCAACCGACACATATCATCATCATCGGCATCGTAAATCACTAGAACTTCCATCCTTCTAGATCATCGAGGATGCACCCTAGCTTCTTGAACGGCGTGAGGTCCTGACGTTGCATGCCTATGCGAGTTTGGACGTCAGCTCGCGATATAGGGCCGTGGTGGAACATCCCCTTCTCTTCGACGACTTCTTTCATGATGATCGTCACAATGTCCCTCTGGATGCGAAAGAAGTCGTCTCTAAGTTTATAATCCGCTTCTCCTTGAGATTCTACCCACTTGCGGATATGATCATCGTTTCTGGTTGTCATGCGAAGCTTTTGGTGATCCCTTCTGAACTCCGTCATGAGATGGAGGAGGTAGAATCCATCGTTCTTGCTTGGTTTCAGGAGATGGATGCAGCAGAAGTTAGTTTGATGCGAGAAACCCGTCTTCTTGTACCTTTGTTTCCTGATCTGTAGGTAGCCACCCCTCAAGCTGAAGCCTTGGAGAGCATCATCTAGAATATTCATTACGTGGGTGTAGTCCTTCTTCTTGTAGTTTCTGGCAGGGTCGAAATACACGGCGTGGGAGACTTGCAGGTAAAGAACGATAAGTATGGCGCACCCGTTGCTGTGGGGAAAAGAACACCTGAAATTATTCTCCATATGAGCGCGAAGGAATGTTGAAATGTATGAAAGGGTTGTCACGCACTGACTTACTTTGGATGATAAGACAGGAGGACAATTTCCTGTTCCTTATTCTGTACCATGAAGTTTTCGAGGTACTCCCTAGCAGTTTTACGCTCAAAGTCGCCGAGACTCAAGAAGGACTCGTGCATGTACTATGGATCCGCCACATAGATTTGTGAGACTTCTTCTCTCTTCATGACGGAGCTCATATGTAGCGCAAAAAGGCGGACGATTGTAAAATCGAGCCGCCTTGTCAGAAACATCTTGAAGATATGCTCAAACCGCAGGAGGAACACCTCCGCGGGCCGTGTGTCGACGTAGCACTTCCCCTCAGGCACACGAGCCGCGTATGTCGGATATCCTGGATCCTCCGAGGCTAGTAGGCTTTTCTCAGTCGACAGCACATGGTCGTGCAGTCTCCTGAGATCCCCTGATATTGCCTCCAGCGGTTTCGCCGGTAGCATTGGCTCGCCCATGACATGGAACATGGCAGCACCTTTGACGGGTACACGCTCTTCAAAATCCGCCATCTGGCTGCTATGTGCTCTGGCTTGTTTGTAGGCAGTGGAGCCTCTCTTCGTCGGTCTCCTCCTCTCCTTTTTCTTGGGATGACCTTCCAGACCCTTCCTTAACCCCTGCCTAGTGTTGTCGGGCTAAGCACTATACGACCCTCGGCTAGTTGAGCCTGTGTTGAGGCGACTTCTTCAGGCGTGTCTTGTGAGGATTGCATGAAGAGAGAATTCTTGCAATCAACCCTGCTAGGACGTTCCTGCCCAGGCAGATCATCCATCTCCTCATCTACATGTTGATAGCCTAATTCGTCATATGGCTGACTCATCATATCTAAGTCATCATAGGCACCTGTATTGAGGAACCGAAGAGGGTCATCCTCGTCCATCTCATCATCCATTCTTTGTTCTACGGGGGCGATTACATCAGCAACTATTGGACCCCCTTCCTCGCGGCATCCGCCGCTCTCACCCGGTACTACTGGCGCTGGTAATTGCGTAGGCGGGGTGGTGGTCTTCATACCTGCTTGCTGATGTGTATTAATTGGTGTGCTCTCGGCCGGCTCCAGACGAAGAAGATTCTTCGGCCATAGCAGCACCCAACCCTTGTCGTTTCCAAGCCACGGCGGGGTCTCATTATCCTCTCCCCCTAGCCGTAGTGGAGGAGGCAAATCCTCGTGCCCTGATTTCACACTCGACAAGGTAACCCTGAAGTGCCCACCGGGCATCGGCTGGCCGTGGAACGTGAGTTCCAAGGGCTTCATTATCACCGCCTTTCCCACGTCCACCTTCAGGCCTTTGATCAAGTAGAGTATGGTGCACAGGGTTTCGTCGGCCTGCAAAGACATGTCTGTGGCGTAAAACATCCAAAAGGCAACGAAAAAGGAATATGCTAGATATATGTTGGTGCGAAATGTAATTACCGTGAGGGCATCGAGCTCAGCCAAAGACGAATGCCCGCCTAGCGTGCCAGAGACTAAGGACGGGCTGCTATGAGCGGGTGCGGGTGCGGGTCCGGGAGCAGGCGCGGTTGCATGAGCAGGTGATGGTGTGGTTGTGTTGTTCACCGAGTTGCTCTCGACGAAGCTGGACATGGGGAAATCATCTACCGTCTTGTCTGGATTTTCCTTCATCCAGTTGATGATAGCCGGGATCAAGTTAGTAGCAAAATAATTTCTGCAGGCATCTACAACTGAAGCGACTGCCTGCTATAGCAACTAATTTTTCTCCTCGGCTGCTTTTTTCGCGTCCTCAGCTGCTTTTTTCTCGAACGCAAGCTTCACCTTCTCGTTGATGTCCGCCTGACTAAACTTCTTTTTCTGCTTCTTGGCCTCCGGGCCCTCGTTGTAAATGACCTTCCACATGGCGCCGTCTCCTGCGCCGTGCACACGTCCATATTGCGGCCGCTAGTCCAAAGGGAATCCCTTAAGTTCGTTCAAGGCCCGGTTGAGAGGGGTGTGCCACTTGGGCCTCATCGACGAAGACTGGCTTTCGGCTGCAAGCTGGTGTTGCTTGTCCTACAGAAGGAAAGTGAACCGTTTATGAATGTGTAGTCGACTTGATCAAAAGCTAAATGTAAGGTGGTAAAAGAATAATTACCAGTATTCTAATCAATTTGCTCGTGATCGGGTCTGTGTAAAAAACCTTCTTTTCCTTGTCCCACTTGTAGCGGGCCCTGATGAAGTCACCCTCCAAGGGGTTGGTGAACTTCGCGAAGGGGTCTGGGAGACCCACGGCTTCACGTTCCGCGTCCTCCTTATCCCATATGGGCCTTTTGCCAAGGTAGCCACGGCTTCCGAGGCGTTGGTTCCCCATGTTCCTTTGCTGAAGGCTCTTGAATTTTGCAGCCTTAGCCTTGGCTGCCTCGGTAGCTCAAGTGTCCTTGAACTTTTGGAACTCCTCTTCCGTAATTGTCGGATTTTCCTCCAGAATATTGGACAGGGGTTCCTCAGCCTCAATAGCTCATTTCACCCTCCCTTTCCAGGAGGCCAAATCATTGCTGAACATGCCCATGGTGTGATTGTTAATCTTTTTCATCTTCGGATCATCCCACGGGTGTTCTATGCCATCATCCCGATTAGGGAACTGGAATCTTTTGTGCAACTTCGTCAGGAGCAACTGCCTCAAATGTTCTTTACCCCTTAAGTCATCGTCGTTGATGCTCGCGCATTCCCGTAGGATGCATCCGACTTGGTTCCCGTAGCACTTGCGAGGTTCTTCTGGCTCTAATGGCTCAAACTTGCCAGGGGCCACCTTTGTGATCACTAGTCGTACGATGCCGAGTTTGTTAGGTTTTCGTATCCTCTGCTTCTTCTACTTCTTCTTTTCGGTAGCGGCTTCGGCGCCGGTACCTTCCCCACCGCTATCTTCCCCGCCGATACCTTCCCCGCCGGTCTCGGCGCCGCCATCGACGCCTGCACCATCGGTGTCGATGTCGGCGTCAGTACCATCATCGAGGCCGCCCTGCAAACCCTCACAGTGCTTAGCGGACAAAAAGTCCAGGTACTGTTGTTCACCCTCATAATCCATCTCGTCTGCATCGTGGTCAGAAGGCCTGGTTTCTACGTTGTTCGACATGTTTCCTACCAATAAGTCTCCTCGTTTAATTCTAAAACTATAATAAAATGAGAAATGACATAAAAAAGGTCTATGGTTTGCCGGAATGCCGTTTCCCAGCAAATCCCGGCACTCGATATGCCTACTTTTTAGCACAAGTCATGCCAAAATTCACGGGAAATTTTGGCATGACCTTTGCTAAAAAGTGGACATATCGAGCGCCTGAAATTCACCGGAACGGAAATGAATCAACATTCCGACAAAACATAGGCCACTCGGATCATTTACCCTACACATAATCATCATTTTCCAAATATGACATGTCCAAAACATCACATGTCCAAATATGATATGTCCAAATTCCAAATATGACATGTCCAAATCACATGTCCACATATCACATGTCCACTTCAAATTTGCATATAACAGGAAAAAAAATTTAGAACTTGAAGAAAAATGCAAGAAGTCATTTTTCTTCACAATATTTGAAACTAAATTCAGCCTACCTAAATTTGAAACTAATTTTTTTTTGCTTTAACTAGGGTTCATACTAATTCTTCTTAAATTAAAAAATTTAAATAGCAACAATTGCTTTAACTAATCTGTCCTAGGGTTCATACTAATTCTAATTAACTAACTAGCACTATAAAATAGCCTAGGGTTCATACTAATTCATACTAACTAGCACTAAATAGCCTAGGGTTCACTTGAAGAAAAATGCAAGAAACCTATATAATCAATTCTTTTTTTCTTTTAACTACACCTAAAGCACCTAACCCTAAATTTCTATCCTAATTTGAAACCGATATAAATTTCTGTCCGAATTTCAAAACCTAGCTAAATTTATGTCCTAATTTGAAACCTAGGGTTCGTACTAACTAGGGTTAATCCTAACTAGGGTTCATACTAACTAGGGTTCAAATTACACCTAGGGTTCATAATATAGCCTAACTAACCTAGGGTTCAAATGACAGAGAGCAGAGAGAGAGAAGAGGGGAGGGGAGAGGAGGGCTTACAGTGGGTAGGTGGTTGTCGGGGGAGACGGCGGCGGGGAGGTGGAGGAGGAAGGGACGAGGCTGGTGTGGCGGTGGATGTCAGGGGAGACGTCGGTGCGGTAGCGATGAGGTGCGACGGCGACGAGGCTAGCGCACCGGAGGCGAGGCGGCGACGAGGCGAGTGCTCTGGCGATGCTCGAGGGGAGGGGCTCCGACGATGCTCGATGGCAGGGGATCCGGTGGCGAGGGCGAGGGGAGGTGCTCCGGCGGCGAGGGCACAGAGAGAGAGGGCCGGTTGGGATTTGGGGGAGGAAGCAGAGGAGAGGGAAGCCCGAGCACGGGGGGTTATGTCAACGTAGCAATAGCGCACTTCCAAAAAACGCACTATAGCTAAGGTAACAGTAGCGCGTTTCAAGAAAAGGCGCTGCTGCTAACACCAGTAGCTATAGCGCTTTTCTTCAACAGGCGCTTCTGCTATTGTTTTCATTTTTCCTTTTTCTTTTCTTTTCCTGTTTGTTTCTTCTATTTTCTTTTCCTTTTCTTTTCTTCTTTTTCTTTTATTTTCCTTTTTTTCTTCTTTTTCTTCTTTTTTTTTCCTTTTCTTTTCTTCTTTTCCTTTCCTTTTCTTCTTTTCCATTTCTTTTCGAGAGCCGGAACGAAGGGAAGGTGATCCAATGTATATAACTAAGGCAATATATATTGCATCATTTGACCCATAACGGTTAAGTGTGCTATACAAAATAGCAGGAACATATATATTACATCATTTGACCCATAACAGTTAAGTGTGCATACAAAATAGGAACATATATATATTACATCATTTGACCCATAACGGTTTCTCAGCGTCGACGTTTTTGTTTTTGAGTGAGCTTCTTTCCATTCTTGTTCGTTGACGAATAATTGAGCCCCTCATTGTGACTTTTCCTTTTCCATGGAGTACAATCTTTCTTAGGTAATGTAGTATTGATTCTTATTTTGGCGTATACTTCATCGTCATCGTCATCTTCCCTCATCGGGTTTCCGTACTGGTCGTAGTCTTCGTCGTTGGCGACTCCATCCATTCCAATGATGTTCCTTTTGCCTCTCCTCACGACAACACGGCCGGGATTGCTCGGGTCGGTTATGAAGAAGCATTGTGTCACGTGCTTAGCGTGTACCCATGGCTCATTTTTTGTGATGGCGTTCACGGTAGCACTCTTGGCATCGGGTATAGTCATGGTAGTGAAATACAGGTTTTCTCTTTCGACATTCTTAGCCCACCTGACACGGAACATCGTCGTGTTGTGCAGTCCAGAGTAGCCAAGCTCCTAGATCTCCTCGACCTTTCCGTAAAATCTCTCAGTTGCGCCGTTGTCGCTGCCGGTCATGCATTCCATCGTCACCCCTGAGTTCTGAAAATCACTGTTCATATCTTTGGCCTCCGTGTAGAATGTGTATCAGTTGATATCGTATGCCTGATAGGTCATGAGGTTGGGCGAGTGCTAAGGCGTATATGAGCAATCCGTCCTTAGAGCCCTCTTCCGGGGGATTAGCAAGAATATGCTCTTTGAACCAATGCAGGAAAGTGGAGTTGTGTTCTCTAGTTACTTCGGCGTCCGTCCTGCATACCCCCCGATCACGATACTTCTTTGCGATGGTTTCTTTGTGCAGTGTCACGAAAGGATCTACCTGGTCTAGGTGTTGTAGCACTACTAAGTTTGCTCTGTCAAAGTCGTTGCATCGATCTGAGTAGGCCACATGCAGTTCCCTGCAACCGTTGGAGTGACCTTCTCCTTTGAGCCTCCCAATGTGCTTCTTAACGGGAAAACCAACACCAGGCGGCCGGTCTCCGCCATATAGAAAATTCTCACAGAAAGAGATGCACTCTTGTGTCAGATAGCCCTGGATGATGCTTCCATCCGAACGGGACATGTTACGAATGAATCCTTTGATGATCCCATTAATCCTCTCGAACGGCATCATGTTGTGCAGGAATGACGGCCCCAGGTCTATTCTGTCGTCCACAATATGGACACACAGATGCACCATGACGTCAAAGAACGCAGGCGGGAAGTACATCTAAAGCTCATTTAGTATCACAATGATCTCTTCCTGTAGCCTTCGGAGCTGCTTCACACTGATCGACTTTCGAGAGATGACGTCGAAAAAGTTGCAGAGACCAATAAGCGTGTCACGGACGTGCTTGTCCATTATCCCTCTAAGGGCAACAGGTAGTATCTATGTCATCATCACATGACAGTCATGGGACTTCATCCCGCTGAAACTTTTCTTCTTCGTGTCTAGAAATCTGCTTATCTTCCCACAGTAACTGGAACTAACTTGGATATCGGTAAGGCACTTGAAGAATTGATCGATCTCAGCCGGACTTAAGGTGAAGCAAGAAGGGGGGCAATAATTCTCGTCCTTTACTTTTTTGCCCTTCTTCTACCGCGCCTCTGTCTCCGTCTCTGCCTCCTCTGACTTTTTATGGGGCGACATGTGCAGATCTTCCCTGATATCCAAATCTTGCAAGTATTTTCTTGCCTTCGGCCCATCCTTGCTCTTATCCGGCATGTTCATCAGTGTCGCAAGCAAGCTCTCAAGGACATTCTTACATATATGCATTTGATCAAGGCAATGAGGCGTGTCGAGTTTGTGCCAGTACTCCAAGTCCCAGAAAACAGACCTCGTCTTCCAGACCTTCAGCAGCGGCTCCGGCGCCTTTTTCATCGTCTTTCCTGGCGCGGGGCACTGTTCCCAGTTTTTCAACAGCTCATAGATTTCGACGCTGCTCCGCTTACGTGGAGGTCCTCGATGCTCAGTCTCACCATTGAATAGATCTCCACGGTTTCTCCACGGGTCGTCCTTCTCGAGCCATCTTCGATGTCCCATGTACATGATTTTCCCAGACCCGCCATCTTTCGTTGACGTTAGCTGCTGAGACGTTGTATCATCCATGCACCGCGTGCATCCGCAATATCCATGGCACACCTGGCCTGCGACATATCCGTAACCGAGATAGTCATGCACCGTCGTGATCAGCGCGGCTCTCATATAGAAATACTCACCTTTGCTGGCATCCCATGTCTTGGCCGGTGCTTTCCATAACATGTCTAACTCCTCTTGAAGTAGCCCCAGATACAGATTAATATTATTTCCCGGTTGTTTCGGCCCTTGAATCAGCATGCTCATGTGTATGTACTTCGACTTCATGCACAACCAGGGGGGATGTTGTATATCCATACAAACACGGGCCATGTGCTATGGTTGGTGTTCTGGTTGCCAAATGGATTCATGCCATCGGTACACGCGCCAAGCACGATGTTCCTTGCATCACATGCAAAAAATCGATATTTGCCATTGAACGCTCTCCACTGGCTTCCATCCACGAGGTGTCTAAGGTTTGGATCATCTCCATCGTCGGGCTTTGTCCTCTCCGCGTGCCAACGCATGAGCTTTGCTTCCTTGGGATCTACAAAATAACGTTGCAGACGGGGAGTGATCGGTAAGTACCATACAACTTTCCGGAAAGATTTCTTCCCGGCCTTCTTGTATCGAGAAGCATTGCACACCGGACAGCTGGTTTTTTCCGCGTGCTCCTTCCGATAAATTATGCAATCGTTGATGCATGCATGGTATCTAACGTGCGGTAGATCAAGAGGGCAAACAATCTTCTTGGCCTCATCCACACTAGTAGGACATAGATTCCCCGCGGGAAGAACATCCTTTAGGTACTTGAGAAGCTCATCAAGGCTAGTGTCGGTCCATTTGTTTTTAGCCTTCGTCTTCAGAAGTTCGAGCGTGAAACTCAAGCGGGTCACCTCGGGATCGCAACCATCATACAATGGAGTTTTCGAGTCTACCACCAGTTGCTGCAACTTGGCCTCCTCTCTAGAAGCAGCTCTGTCAGTACTCGTCTCCTTGCGAAGCAGTTCTTGAACATGAGGGTCCCGCATGATTGAACTTAGTACCGACGAAGTCTGTGGCGTGGAGTCCATGTTTTTACCGCCGCCATATCCGGCCTCTTCTCCGCCGCCATGTCCGGCCCCTTCTCCGCCGCCTTTATCGGTCATCTCTTCGTCTTGCCCCGTGTCGTCATTGCCTGCCCCGTTGGCGTCCTCATCATCATCATCCTCATCTTCAATTATCCACCGAGTATCACTACTAGGGAAAACCCTAGTAGTAGCGCGGGGTAATTGCCTAGCAGTAGCGCGGGGGCCGGCGCTACTGCTAAGGCGCTACTGCTACTTCTAGTAGGAGTAGCGCGATTGCCACCCACGCTACTACTACTTAGTTGTAGCGCGGGTCAGGGCCCCGCGCTACTACTAACTAATTGAGAATTAAAAAAAATTCCATCCATGGCGGCTGGTTCTGCTGGGCGTCATCGTCCTCTCCATCCATGGCTGCTACTGGTCCTGGAGGGGATGAAGTTGTCCATGGTGATGGTGCTTCCCCACCCAACTTGTGCCCGCACCTGTCGTCTACTGCTGCTACAAAAGAAGAGAAAATTATTAGAAAGAGGAAGAGAGAGATAGAGAGCAGTAGGAGGAGGAACTCATCGTTGGCCGCCGGAGTTGGAGCCGACGCCCGAAACCCTAGATGAAGCCCGGTGACCTGCTGCTGCTTGTCGTGGGACCCTTGACCCGGCGAGGAGATGCAAGTGGCTGCGTCCATGGCGGATCGGGCCGCCGCCATGGACGATGCTCTGCTGGTTTCCCTCTCCTTCCAAACAGCAGAGAACAAGGAGGATGGAGGGGGAGGGGAGGGGTCTGCAGTGCGAGAGGAGGTCGCCGGATTTGTGGGTGGCGCCAAGGTGCGAGGCCGGCAGTGGCAGTGGGTGAGGAAGGGAATCGCGGGTGGGAGAAGAAGGGGAATCAGAAGAGTGTGGGTTTGGATTTGGGCCTCCGCACGCTATGTGTACACATGTCTTGGTGGGTCGATAGTAGTTGCGTGGGTTTATACCCCTCGCTACTACCATGGCATGTCCCGGGTGGGCACGGTAGAGACCCCTTAGTAGTAGCGAGGGTTATAAACCCGTGCTACTACTATCAACTTAGTAGTAGCGCGGGTTTATACCCCTCGCTGCTACTATGGCATGTCCCGGGGGGGGGGGGGGGGGGGGGGGGGGCACGGCAGCGACCACTTAGTAGTAGCGAGGGTTATAAACCCGCGCTACTAGTAAGTAGCAGTAGCGATGGGTATAAACCCATGCTACTAGTAAGCATCTGCCTATAAGCTTTTCCCTAGTAGTGTATAGCCATCCATGAAACTAGTCATGAGCAGGTGCGCCATCACAGGACCATCCTCATAGGGGTCGAGCCAAACTCCTCCTTTGCATCTTCGACACGGACATAAAATCTCTGTCCGGTTATTTTCATTCATGTCCTGCACCGCCGACCGCAACCACCTTTCCACCATCGGTCCACTGACCATCATGATCGCCTGCACGGTAATAATAAACAAATTGATTATAAAAATGCATGCTTGCATCAAAGTCATACAAAAATTTGGCATGACCTTCCCTAAAAATAGGACATATAGAGTTTGCCCGAAATTCACCGAAACGGAAATAAATCGACATTTCGGCAAAACATAGGCAACTCAAGCACAATTCGGCGGCAACTCATGCCACACACACAATTTCCATCATATCGCCCGATTATATCATATCGCACAAATACACATATTTCCATTCTTGCAAAAGCACAAATTTTTAATCACCTATCTCGAGATCGAGCACGATGATGATGATGTCGATCGGTGTCGCCACACACCTATGGAATGATCAAAAGTGGACAAAGCTTACTTCTTGACAAGGCTAGATCTAGTTAGGTAGGTACATAGGCCACTTCACTAAATGCTAGATCTACCTAGCTACTTTGGGAAGGAGATAAGTTCAACTAGTGGAGGGGGAAGGAAAAAGAGAAAGGAGATGCATTAAAGGAGGTGGTGTAGTTAGCTAGGAGCAATAAAGAGAGAAAGAGAGGTAGAAGAAGGAGAGTTAATGGGGGGAGAAGTAGTGAGGAAATAGCAGAGTGATGGAGAGAGGAGGTGGGAGCTAGGGGAAAGTGAAGGAAGAGAGGATGCGGGAGGGGGGAGGGGGGAGGAAAAAGGTGGTGGCTACGGTTTAGCAGTAGCGAAGGGCTGTAAAACGCGCTGCTGCTAAGAAGATAGCAGTAGCGCGCCCCTGGTAGAGGCGCTACTGCTAAGTGGGGCCCGCCATGTGGCCAGGTTCAAACTTAGCAGTAGCGCCCTACTGCTAAACCTCGCGTGGCAGGAACTGTTGGGCAATTTTAGTAGTAGCGTTCTTTTTTCGTGCCGCGCTACTGCTAAGTCAATAGCAATAGCGCCTGATCCTGACACGCGCTACAGCTAATTATCAGTAGCCCCTCTTTTTATCCAGTGCTACCGCTAAGGTTCTGTGTATAAGGTTTTCCCTAGTAGTGTTAGTTATGTGTAAAGGTAACAAGTTTCAGCATCTGCCTACTAAGAAGTGTGTTGTGCTGCACCATCAGAATAGTTTCACTAAACTCTAAATTCTTAACAGATTTCTACAAAGAAATAGCTAACGCTACCAAAAAAAATCTATAAGTTAAAATATATCAAACCCTAAAAAAAAATTGGTAGAAATACATCAAACCCTATAGGTTCCTATAACCAAATACATGAACTAACCCTACGAATTTACATCCGCATGAAGGTTAGTCACACACAAAAGCCTAAGAGTTCTATAATGTTAGAAGGGTGGATTGGACGGAACCAGAGATGTCGGATGGAGGCTATGCACGACAAGAGAGCGTCGCTCAGGAAGGCGTTGGAGCGGCCATGGCCGGACTAGGTTGCCGCGGGGGCTTCAGATAGTGCGCCATTGGAAAGGATCCACGAACGGACATAGTGCAATCTCATAGGAGAGGGGCCCGCCAGCGGCGGTGAGAGTTAGGGAATTGGCACAGACAAGATATAAAACGTATACAACACAACTATGACCGGCGAGAAGACGAACGCGACTATTTTGCAACAATAACTTAGACGGGTGAAATGTGGCGGCTGTAAGTGCCAAATATCCATTCACTTTGGACATCGGAACACATGATCACTGACCGATCAATTTCAAACCCGTCTCTAATAAGCATGAAGTAGAGCTCAAAATACCTCATCACTAATGCACCATGGAAGACTCGTCAGTGATCGTCCTCATCACTGATGTGTGGGCATTCGTTGGTCAGCAATTGAGGGTTAGTGATATTCTGATCTGTAGTAGTGGATTGTGCAAGGCTTCTATCAGTTCTGACTAGTGAGGAACAATGTGAGTTACACTAGTAAAATCTATCTTTCATGTGGAGCAGTGGCAACAGGCACACTAACAGGAGGACATACAAGTCGTGGCTCAGCGGCAGGAGCAATGGCATCTGCCAGAGCATGGGTGGATCTAAGGCAATGCTGACGGTGTATGGGCCAAGAATCAAGACAGAGGAGGAGGCGCGGTCCTGAGAGGCCATCCAAGTTAGTTCGTTGTAGGCTCATGCCGTTTTTACCCTATCTAACTAAACCTACAGTGGCGGTGTTACTAGCATGTCACCATGTCCTTGCAGTTGCACTAGAGAAGGAAGTTGGAGTCTAGACGATCGTCTTGGAGATGGACTGCAAGATGGTGGTGAGCAAGCTCAACTCTGAAGGGAAGGACGGATCCCCCCATGGTCCGGCGGTTGAAGATGTGAAGGACATGATCTAAACTTTTATTGAGTCCAAGATCACCTTGGTTCGTAGAGAGGTGAATTCTATTGCCTACATGTTAGCTAAGGAAGGTTGTCGGCATGAATTGTGAAAAAAACAAGGCTTAGTGTCCCTTCGGATTGTACTAGCGCCGTTTTGAACTCGCACTGCCGAGACCTCTTAATACAGTGGCAACCTTCTATCTAAAAAATGATTATTGACATGTATCTTTTTCCTTATCAATAAATCGAGTTTAAATTAGGAGCAAGGTGATTATCAACGTATTTATTTTATTCCGTATCTATATCTTAATGCATGGCTACAATAAGATGACATATTTTTCGTCAAAAAGTTGCTAGTATTGCATTAATTGTTATACATTAATTGACTAGGGAACTAAATCATGGCTACTAATAGTACTCCCTCCGGAACAAATAAATGCACTACCAAATACTAGTAGTAAGTATATATTTGTTTCTAAATATAAGAATATTACTATTAAATACTAGTACCAAAGATATATTTATAATGTACCAGAAATACCTAATAATAAATATATTTAATAGTAGTATACTGAAGATATTCTACAATTAAATACTATTACCTCCCTTCCAAAATAAAAGAATATTACTATAAAATACTATCACCTTTGTTCTAATATTTAGCAACAGAGATAATATTATTTAGTAGTGATACATCTTTCTCCAATTAATATAAGAATATTACTATTAAATACTAGTATCCCAAAGATATATTTAATAGTTACCGAAGATATACAACAATTAAATACTATTACCTCTGTTCCAAAATATAAGAATATTAATATTAAATACTATCACCTTTGTTCTTATATTTAGTAACAGAGTTAATAGTATTTAATAGTAGTATATCTTTGTTCCTAAATATAAGAATATTACTATTAGATACTAGTATATCAAATATATATTTAATATTATAGCAAAGATATCCCAAAAATATAAGAATATTTAATAGAAATATACAAAAGATATGCTACTATTAAATACTAGTATTAAATATATAAATTTGTACTTCCACACGCGGTCCCCACCTTGCACCATGCCTTCCCATTTCAGTTCATAAAAGGCAACACACGCTTCTGCTCCTCGTGTCCTGCTCGCTCACATTCTTCTCATCCCGCTCTCCTCGACCCATTCCGCACGTCTGTTCGACCGATCCACTTTGATGTCTAGCTCCGGCGTCAACCCCATACCCACAACCAACCACGAGGAGCAGAGACTCGCGGCCCCCGCCCCGTCCCCTGCGGTCGCCCTCACCCAGGGGAAAGGGAAGGTGCTTGCACAACAGGCGCCTGCGCCGGTGGTTCGCAAGCGCAAGTCTAGAACATGCCGGCAGAAATCCCCGCCCCCAGCAGCCACCAGTCAGGGTGGACGCGGTCCGGGCCGGTCCGGTCTTTGACCGAGCCGTGCTTTGGACCGGCCGCGGCCGGTCCGGACCGAACCGGACCGAGCTGCCGAGCGGTCCGCTTTCTCAAGACCGGACCGGCAGCACCCCAGCTCGGTGAAGCCCGAGAGGACCGAATGGACCGAGAGATGGATTCGTTCATTTGAAGCAGTACGTGAAGCTAGCACAGCTGGATGCCTGGATCGATGGATTTCAAGCAGTACGCGCAAGCTAGCATACTAGCAGGCAGCTCTATGGATTCATTCAAGTACGTGCAACTAGCTAGCACAGCTGGATCGATGGATTTGAAGCAGTGCATGCAAGTAATTTAGGGCGTGCATGAGCCCACGATTTTGTGTGTGTAGGCCTTGCCGTGATTAGCGGAACAATTTTGACGTGGAGAGAGTCGTGGGATGACGTCGTAATTAACGGATCGAACCTCGTTTCTCTTGCTGTTTCTGTTATCTGTTCGACCGAATAATAGGAAAGGAAAACCACCCACGGTTTTCTGTGTGCGGTCAGCCACGATCACCATCCTCATCATCGCCGCGTGCAACCTGTGTTTTTGTGGGCTTATTCATCAGGATCTGCCCCTGCTGCTGATCATCATCAGAGTTTTTTGACGCGTGAGTTAACTGACGGAACTGAATACTGAAGATTCTGACGAAACTGAATACTGAACACCCTGACGAAACTGTAAATACTGAAGATTCTGACGATACTGAACAGCGACGAGCTTAACACTTACAGGCCGTGCTCCTGTACTGCTCGGTGGCGTGCGTGCGTGTGAAGCTCGTCTGCCGGTGGTCCTGCATTACTCCTGTGCTGATGATGCGTGCGTTTGCAGCATGCGTGTCAGCTCGGGAACATGCTCAGCAGCTTGTCCCCGTGGTCAGCTGCATGAGGCTGCTGGCAATCTAGGCGCAAAAATGGAATCACGAGTGGACGGTGATCGCCGGAGACACGACCGGAGGGGAGGGAGACAAACACAGAAGTTTTTCCGGCGCTCGAACACCTTGTCGCGCGAACGGCTTTTCTGTTTTTCACCTGGTCGAGAACTCCAGAGCGGCTGCGGTGCACACACTACAGCGACGACAGGCAGCGGCAAGCTTGGAGACACGGTGGTTCACCCAAGGGCTGCCGGTGGCCGTGAAGACGAGGAATAGCGGCGGGCACTACTTCTGCATGTGCTGGTGCATGCGTGCGGCGGCGGAGACGGCGGCGAACAGAGGAGACGACGACGAGCAGTGGAGACGGCGGCGAGCAGAGGAGACGGCGGGCGAGCAGAGGAGACGACGGTGCGAGCAGAGGAGACGGCGGCGAGCAGAGGAGACCTCGGTCCTGCGAGCGGTCCCGGTTAAATACCGGACCGGACCGACGAAGTGGCGGGCCGAAATCTGCAGCCCGGACCGGCTGGATTTTCTACCGGGCCAGGACCGAGCCGGCTCGGACCGAGCGGGCCACGAGCGGGCCAAGAAGCCCGCTCGCCACGTCCAGGCTGAGCCACCAGAGAGGAGCTGGAATCCCAGGAGTCCCGGGAAGGACCCTTGAAAGTGCTTGCGCTCCCGGTGCCGGGGGCCCCGCATACTCACGCTGTCTCCGACGACAAGATGGTGAGCCGCGCTCGCGCCCCCACCCCACGTGCAAATGCTGTCTCCGACGACAAGATGGTGAGCCGCGCTCCTCCCCCTCTGCTACTAGTGATTTGAAGTTAACCAGTGCCTAATGATTTGGAGTTACTGAATTACCTGATGTGTATGTGCAAGAATTACGTGCTGTGTATATGTCCTTGGACTTTCTAATAGCTGCGGTCTCATGTGGCAGATGGATGGGAACGAGATGAAGCCGGTCCAGGGGGTGCCGCCCATGCGGGGGAGCTTCGCCGCTTCAAGCTCGGTTGGTAAGTACTCCATACTGGTTTTTCTGTCAGTATCACGGCTGGTTTTTTGTCATCATTAGATAATGATATTGGACTGAAGCTGGTTAGCTCTTTCCATGCTGGATTTTTGGCATCATTAGTATACTGATATTTGACTGAAGCTGGTTAGCTCTATCCATGCTGGATTTTTGGCATAATTAGTATACTGATATTGGACTGAAGCTTGTTAGCTCTGTCCATGCTGGGACTTTTGTCATCATTAGTATAGTGATATATTGGACTGAAGTTGCACATATTTTCTTTCCGTTAACGTTGGTCACACGGTGCTACACGTCAGTCGGCCGATCGTGGCCACCTTACCCGCCTGATTTTAATCAAGTTCCACCTAGTTTGTTTTGTCACAAACCACGTATACAAACGTGATCTCCGGCACTATGTGTTGCAGCGTGGATGACATATGAACTGTTGTAAGAAACATGCAATGGCTAGAAACATCTCCGTACATTTTTTTGGCACGTTTTAGGTGTCAACAAAATTAGTCGGTTCGCCAGCTGTCGGATCTGACACTTGGAGCATTTGATCACACTACACGGGCACCAGAGAGAGTGGAACCCGTCTTCCTCCATAGCCTCCACAAAACCTGTGTATCCCCCACCCCTCCCCCATCGTCACAACAGACTATTACGTCAGCCACTCGCAACACCTGACATCGGTGCCCTGGAGCATCCCTAATGTCGCATGCGTATCCTGCAAGTCTTATTACATTGCACCAGCAAGGCTTCATCCTTGCAACATTGTCTTATAGCCAAGGTAGTTGATGGCACCACAACCCTCACCCCTTGCCGCCTAGGTCGTGGTTTGTGGCACTGGTCGTTGGATAAAACACACCCCGCGAGAACATGCGGTTGCACCACTGAGATCTATGCAACATAGGAATTGTTGCGACAGCCACCGCAAAACTGGCGATGATGCGACAATCGCCATGCAACACCGGCCGTAGTTGTAGCACTGATGAGAAGATGATTATAGCACCTGACGAGAGTATGTGTTTGCAGTAACATGAGCGAGCACTGCCTTGCAACGTCGGCTGTCGGGACGGAGGACCGACGAACACACTCACGGCCTTGAAACGTCATGTGCCTTGGCCGATGTAGCGTAGTGCTTATCTTTCAGCATATAGCATTGGCTTGTAGCAGTGATGGTCGGAGAGTCACATCATCGATGGGTGGCAGTGCTTGCCCAATACATTGCCATAGAGAAAGGGGAACAAAGGGTGGGTGTGCACATGGTGGAAATAAAGCGAATGGATATGGTGAAGAGAGAGGAAGACAAACAAGGGGCATCTGGTGGTAGAGCGAGCTGACTCATTTCCTCCTAAAATCAGACCATTGCATATAATTACATTTTCTTTTGAGAAACCTCGTAAAAATGTTGCAACATGCGAGCATGTCTATACAAAAAATTGTAGATATACAACACGTACTCATTAACTGCAACAAATCAGTGAAAAAACACAATGTATATAAGCCTGAACCGATGGATCATCGACATGCATCTACCGGCTCCTCCTAGGTTACGCTTACCCGTGAGTCATTCAATTGGGTAACACATCACTGCCCAATCAACCACCAATACGGTTGTTCCTCTCGTCTCCTCTCGCCACCCTTTCAAACATGCACCCATGTTTCTCAACAATAGACCAACATAGAGGGCACAATGGTGGCCATGGCAGGCTAGTGAAAAGCACACTGGTGATCGGCCTTACAACACTATACACGACATTGCAACATGAGGTAACCCCAACTCTGTAGCACCGGTGCAGTGTTTTGTGGCAAAGAAAAACATGCCAATGACATGCCTTGCAGCATCGATGCCCTGGCCTTGCAGCATTGACAACCACCTTGTAGCAATGAAAAGTTCACTGACTAATAGCTTTGCTACATCAAGTGACCGGCTTCCAGCATTGAACGCCCGAGCTTGTAGCACTGCGATGAGCGATGGTCGGCCTTGCAATAGTATTAGTTGACATTGCACACCTCGTCTCCATTTTTTTGTACCTACACATGAGTGAGCTTGGAACATCAGTAACGTATCAACATTAGCAACCCTGAAGACGATAAATTTGTTTCCCCAAGCATCGACATTACTGAATCAGCGAGCAACTGCACATCCACCCCACGAGCCATATTTTTTGAGACCCGCAACAACCGATTATAGTTGGAAAAGAGCTGACAATGATAGTTTAAAATGTATGTGATCACAATAGATTAAATGGCAGGGAGGGTGGACTGCCTGTGTTGAATCAGGTTAGCGGTGAGGTCACAAGTGTCTGAATAGCCAACAAGACAGAAGGAGGCCTCCTGGGTTCTCATTCCTGAAGCTAAGCATAACTCCAACTCTAGACACGCTCGGGGGCTAGTGAAGGTGCAATACACTATGGGTGTTCTCTAAGTGGGAAGCCCGGCAATAGGCCTGCCTCAAGGCCGAAGAGGCCAAGTGGAGGATAGGTGTAGGAGGGCAGCTCAAGGGCCCAGATAAGGACCGGGAGAGCATCTAGGTGTGCAAGCTTAGTTGGCGGCGGTGTGAGATTTGATCGATTCATTGTAAACCTAGCCCTCGTCACCTATATAAGGAAGAGCTAGGGGTTATCATTCTCATATACTCTTGTAGATTGTACTCTCGGTAAACTTATACTTCATCTCCACTGTAAAGCCCTCGCACAAGGTGCTCCACCATGAATAAAAATAAGATACATGATGTAGGGCATTACCTCTCACTGAGGGCCCGAACCTGGGTAAAACCTTTTTGCGAACTCCCTTCTCGTGTATTCGGATGCGTTCACCACCCTACTACAGGTAGTAACGGTTTTACATACCATCACATAGTTAAGTTCCAACACATTTTCTGTGGGAGTTGAAAGCAACTCATGGTGTAAGTAGGTGTTTCTTGAAGCACTGATTTTACTAGCACCTCCTTTCCCGCCTTCGAGATACCTTGTCCTTCCTATCCAATCACTTTGCCATTTCAGCTTTCTCTAACATGTTTAAAATATGCTTACTTTAACCTACCCACCACGGTTGGGAGCCCCAAATAATGCTTGCCCAATGCCTCAGGATCGGTGCAAAAATATTTACAAAAAATTTGTCCTCCTATTTGCTTCCCTTTCCAAAGAAAGTGGAGGCTTTTCAAAGATTTACCATTTGTCCCAACGCCCACTCGTAGTCAAAGAGGATCTATTTAAGGTCACAAAGTTTCTATTTGATGCTTGAAGAAATACAATACTATTATCTGCAAAAAATAAGATGGGCTACATGGGGCCTATGCTCCCAAAACATACACCATTGATATCTTTATCTTTGAGCATTCATGAGCCACGCTGAAAAACCCGCAGCATGGAAAATAAACAAATAGGGGGATTGTGGGTCCCCTAGCCAGAGCCCTCTTGATAGTGTAAAAATGATAGACCACCTTCCATTCAATTTGATAAAAAAACTAGGGGTGGATTAACGAGCTGCTTGACTCATTAATCTCGCGCTCGTTAAGCTCGTCCTCGTTAAGGCTCGGTTCGTTTGAAGGCTCGTGCACGTTAGGTCTCGTGCTTCTTAAGGCTCGACTCGTTAAGCTCGTTAAGATTAACGAGCGGAAAACCCTGCTTGACTCGGTTCGTTTGAAGCTTGTTAAGCTTGTGAGCGCTCGCTAACAGATTCTGATGTGTTATGACCTACATGATGAGTGTGTAGATGTGGTTTTTAAGAAGTAAGATGGTGACAGCGAAAGGAAATGCACTAGTTTGTTGCCTCCTACGTAGGTTAGATAGAATAGATGCGCTGAGGTGCTATGAAAACTTTGTCATGTAAGATGAAAATGTGTATTGTGTTTTTACTAACGAGCTTAATGAGCTACTTGTGAAACTCGTTAGCTCGTTTGTTATGCTCATTAAGCTTAACAAGCAGAAATTGGGGATTGGCTCTGTTCATTAAGAAGCGAGCCACGAGCTTAACGAGCCAAACTATCGAGCGCTCATTAAACTCGCGAGCTACAAGCTTTTCGTCCAGCCCTATAGAAAACCTAGCCGGGGTACTACAGATCATAATCATCAAGATCAACCTATCTAAGAAACCAAGTGCCCTCATCATCAGATCGAGGAAAATGCAAACCACCCTCTTATAGGCCTTCATTATGTATAGTTTAATTGTGAACATTGGATTTTGCTATTCCTTGAACAAACATACTTTGATCCTCCGTGATCATTATGGACAGGACAACCTTCAATCTATTTCCTAGGCCTTTGAAGCAATCTGACTGGGTGTGTTCAATAAGCTGATTGATCCAATTTGAGGAATTATCTCCAGTGAGTTAATTTTTGGTATCAGGACAAGAACCGTATCACTGAAGTTTTCCGGTGTAACAACTCCATTCAAAAAATCCCCTATTACTATGTGTACATATTTTTTTAGCAACAACTAGTGAAATTAGTAAACATAAGTTGAGAGGTTGTCTGGACCGTGCGCTTTTGTTAGTCCAATTTAGAATAGTGCATTCTCCATTTCTTCATCCATCACATCTGCGGTCACCCTCTCCTCCATATCACTAGTCAAACAAGGTTGGATGTGAGCTAAGATGTTGTCAGCTTTAGAAGAGCCTTCTGAAGAAAACGACTAAGCATAGAAATCAGCCGACATGTTCCCCATCTCATTGTCAGTAGTACAACTCGTGCCATCTGCCCTCATGTTTTTATCATCTTCCTTGAGCAATTCCAGCCGAGAATGTTGCATATACATTATTTGTTCCCATCCATGAACCACATGAAGCTACGCTTCAATCTCGCTGATCTCCAACGAGGATCTCTGGAACCCAACACTCTCTCCTTTCCATCGAAGCTGAACCTTGTGCCTAGTAATCTCACAACATACGAAACAAAACACCGAGCCACTCCAATGTTCCATATCATTGGTGACATTGTTAAACTTCCCGTATAGTGCACTCTTTCCGGAATTATTATCACATGCACACTCCCACACCTCTGTGGGGCATCCACCTCTCCTCAAATGTTAATGCCCTCTTCTTACTTGTTTTAATGGCTAGTTGTCTGGCGCTCTGATAATGAGTGAAGCATGGTCTGGGCCTCCATGAGAACATGTTCAATGGGTGTATCCTAGAATGAATGTGTGAAATCATAATTGCATGGACCCCTGTCCAGATGTATCGAAATGATCTAATCTTCCACCCTCTTATTGTCCCATGTGTACAGGTAGCTACTAAAACAAAGGTTTGAAAAGCTATTATTAGCTACGCTCTCCCTAATGTGCTCCATTTGTGTGAGACTCCTAAAGTAATCTCCTAGTTGTTGTGATTAAAAGAATACTTTGTTGAGATATCATTGTCACAGGTATATGTATTATTAGGATGCAGTCTCTCGGAGCCTCTCTTAGCTACACAAATTTGCTTCAACCACCACCCTGCCTCGTCTTATGAACAAAAGTGCCTCATCTGCGTTGCCTGGAGGTACATGGGTCATCTTTCCCAATCGCTTGCACCCTTTCATGTATAGCATTTTTTTATGTCTTGCTTCCTTTCATGCTCCTTCCTCATCTCCCACTTAATTTTCAGATGCAAATCATTCCTTAGTTCACAATCATGTCATCGATCTTGCCAGCACTGGTCCTCCTTGCACTGCATCTTTCTTAGATAGTTACCCTCTACACGATCATCTTGAGGATCCTCGCTAGTGAGCGAGTCCACAAAGGGTTTATAATCATTGTATCACCTACGCCTAAAAGGGAGGACATGCAACGCTGCATGCCCCCTGTGACCATAGATGCCCTTTCTTGACCTAGTGCTCCCAAAACTAAAGTTCCTGCTTTCTGTCGCTGGCTTCTGCTCTGTTTTTGTCTGTGAGGAGCTACGTCCGAGTAATGCCCTCAACCATTCACCCAACTAGGGTGAGGAATCAACATGTGGTTCAAATCGTGCGTCAACATGTGCTAGTTTGTCGCAGTCAATCCAAAAGTGAGGTATCTTCTCGAATTGAAAATCAAACAAGGTCCCCTGATCTTTCACTGAAGAGTGGAGGAGGAAGCCTCGGACTAGTGAAACGAATATGAGAGCATTCCCAAAAGTATACGATCATTTATATAGGTGAAGATCCATAATTCTCACCCATGGATCCGTCATACAAAACATTATCTTCGACGACCTAGTTTTACCATCATAATCCTTCAAAATTATCCCACTAAAACCAAATTGCCATGGTCCATTATATAAAGTGTGCTTCTAGACTCCTTTGTTGTCGAATCTCAAGAAGAAGATATTATTGCCAATGTGACTTATTTGGGCTTCCTAGTAGAGTCCCCATGCCTATTGCATAGCCCTAGCAAACACATTGATGTTGATTTGCCGGAGCGAACATGCCTTTCCAATCGAGTAGGCCTCGGCCGGTCTAGAATCCTGATCCTCAAACATGAGACCTATTAGTCCCTTTTTTGTCAAGTTCTGGGCTCCTTGTTTGTTTGAGAGATTCGCTGCCTCCCCAGAAGCATTTCCATCTATCAGTGACTTTGAAGGTTATCAACTTATCTATCGTTGGTCGCCCGCTTCACTTGAGCTGTCAATCTATGCCACGCCCTCTCTCCCATCGTCGCGCAAAGGAGAGGAAGCACAAAGACAAATCAATGAAGGATTTTATGGCGTGGTCGCCCTGTAGATGAATAAAACCCTAACCCTACCAGTACCTGTCGGTCCCCTATAGTCGCCCTTAGCATTTCCTTTCATGGTGGGCCCACCACCAGGTATTTCTATCGGTCCTTCCATTGGTACTTTTTTCTGCGGTGGAGCCATTGTGCTTCATTTGTCTTTCTAAATTGGCGGGCGTATCCAACTCATATCTCCTCTATCTATAGCAAGCCAGGACATTAGCTCTTCTTTTTTTCAAGGCAAATACACTTGCTAGTGTACAAGCGATGTCGAAAGAAGTCTTGTCGCTTGTAAAGAGGACACTAAGAGTGTGATATATATAGGTGCATACTTTACGGATGATACCAATTTCAGCAGATATGAATAGCTCCAGGGGGAACGAGCGCAGAAAGGAACCAACCACCACAACGAATCATTTCCAAAGAAAGAAAGTCACAAAAAGAGAGACAAGACATTAGCTTCTTTTTGGAAAACATATATATTTAAATGTTGCTTTGCTCTTTGATTATTAACAAGAAATACTTTTTACTAATATAATAAGTGTAAATCTTGATAGATATGGAATGTAATTTGGATAGTATGTTTTGAAGAATCATATCAGTTTTCTATGTTGAAATTAGAAGAAGTTCATGTGCCTTGAAGGCATGTCACGGTGTGTTGTTCCACTTCAAATAGGGACATACTAAATGGTTATTATTCCTACATATAGCCCCTCTTCTCATGTTCTTCCTCTCTCTCTCTCTCTCTCTCTCTCTCTCTACATTGTATATTCCTGAACTTCCGACATTACTACATATTGCCTAACTGGTGAAGGTGCAGAAACACCCAACAGTGACGGGTTCAACGCCCGTTAGTAGTCTATACTTAGTGGAGAAGTAACAAGCCACTTACAGGCATGTGCCCGCCAATGGTGAAAAAATCGAAAAACAAAATAAGGCCATGGCCGGTCCAAATCTGACACCTGACAACAATGTGTAATATCAACTACTCGAACCTAATTCGCCGGAATATGTTGCATCGTGTGATGTTTGGAGAAGCCGTAGATTTGGGGATCCGAATAGAGAAAATAGCGATGGAGAGTTGCTTGAAGAAAAGGAGCCAAGAAGCCAGATAGAGAAGGCATCCACCATGCTGCATCATCAGCCGATGAGCACTGATCTGTATGGTGCAATGACCGAGGCAGAAGTGAACACCATCATCATATGGGTGGCAGAGGGAGTTGGACCGGTGTGTTCCTCCTCTCGGACAAACTCAATGAATTTTTGGAAGCAGCACCCATGCCAGATTCCGCAGAGATGACAACATTGAGGAGGTGGAGGGGCAAACCAAGGTTTCTTCCACGGAGGGATTATTTTCGGGTAAGAGGGGGGAGGGTATGACATGATGAGCGGTTAACAAGGGAAGTTTGTGTGGCTGTGGAAGACAAATCCTGAAGACAAGTATGCTAGTAGCTAGAGAAGGGACGAATGATAGCAGGAAGGAATAATGAGCTTACTGGTTGGGGCTACTATTTTTTAAGCTACGACCTAAATGACAGGGTAATGATTTAGTCACTGTCGTGATGTGACTAGGGCTTGTAAGTGGTGGTTGTATATGACTAACACGTAGCATGTTTAGCCTCAATATTGTCCTCTGTCACTTGTAACAATGTATCATTGATGGACTACATATTGGGCCCATGACTACTACCTTTTTTCAACAAAAATAGATTTTTAGTTATAGTCAGATTCACGACAATCCCGTTGGCCATTAGTGCTAAGTAGCACTGCTGATGGGTTTTCCGACCCACCACTTTTGATGAATAACTAGATGAGAACTCTAGCGTAGTGCACATTTGTTTCCTTGATATTCTGTTAGTGTTTTTTTGCATGGAGACATATCAATTGACTCTAACAGGTGTTCTCTTTAGGTTGGGTCGATAGTGAAGGAGTGGGGAGCTTGGCAGCAGGGAAAATAGCACCTAGAGGGGTTCTGGTCTCCATGATGAACAACCACAACTTTGATCTGAATGAGCTACCGACTGAGCATGATCAACTCAAGCAGGAGAAGTCGCCTATGGAGCAATAGTAGCCGCATATGGCACAACATGAGCTTTAATATTCACGATGGTTGGAGGCTGCTCAAGGTCGCATTTGTGAGCAAAAGTAACTCTTGGCCAAAAGTGTAGCTCTGTCAGAAATTATCAAAACAATATCCCTATCCTGAGGATGATGTGAAGGCTTGTATGGAACTTTTAAATTTCTCGCATCCTATTTCTTGGCGACTGACTGACGCTATTGCTAAACTGAGGCAGGGAGTTGGTATACTACCTCATGATCACCCTGTCCACTCAAAATGGCTTTTCTATTTATTTCCCATGATGGTTTTGATATGTGGATTGTTTTAACAAGGACTTATTTATTTGGTAAAGCTTTGTGAAACATCAATGGTGGATGGAAATTCTAACCAAGTATGAGTGTTGCCCTATGATCCTTATCCATTTCCGTTGATGTTTCACCAAGCTTTACCGAATGAATATGTCCTCGTTCAAACAATCCACATATCAAAACCATCATGGGAAATGAATAGAAAAGCCATTTCGAGGGGATATGGTGGTCATGAGGTAGTATACCAACTCCCTCCCTCAAGTTTTGCAATAGCTTCAGCCAATCGCCAAGAAGTAGGAAGCGAGAAATTCAACAGTTCCATACAAGCCTTCCCGTCATCCTCGGGATAAGGATATTGTTTTGATAATTTCTAACAGAGCTACACTTTTGGCCAAGAGTTATTTTTACTCACAGATATGCAGATTTGAGCAGCCTCCAACCATTTTGAATATTAAAGCTCATCTTGTGCCATAGGTGGCTACTCTTGCTCCACGGGCGACTTCTCCTGCTTGAGCTACTCATGCTTAGTCGACAACTCATTCAGATCAAAGTTGTGGTTGTTCATCATGGAGACCTGAACCCCTCTAGGTGCCATTTTCCCTGCTGCCAAGCTCCCCACTCCTTCACTAGCGACCCCACCTAAAGAGAACACCCGTTAGGGTCAATTGATATGTCTCTGTGCAAAGAAAAACACTAAGAAAATCTCAAGGAAACAAATGTGCACTATGTTAGAGTTCTCGTCTAGTTATTCAACAAAAGTGGTGGATCACAAAACCCATAAGCAGTGCTACTTAGCACTAATGGCCGGCGGGATTGTCGAGAATCTGACTATAACTAAAAATCTATTTTTGTTGAAAAAAGGTAATAGTGACGGGCCCAATACATGGTCCATCAATGATACATTGTTACCAGTGACAGAGGACAATACTGAGGCTAAACATGCTAATTGTTAGTAATATACAACCCACCACTTACAAGCCCTAGTCACATCACGACAGTGACTAAATCATTAACCTATCATTTAGGTCGTAGCTTAAAAAATATTAGCCCCACCCATTAAGCTCATTATTCCTTCCTGCTATCATTCGTCCCTTATCTAGCTACTAGCACACTTGTTTTTAGGATTTGTCCTCCACAGCCACACCAACTTCCCTTGTTAACCGCTCATCATGTCATTGAAGGAAATATGCCCTAGAGGCAATAATAAAGTTGTTATTTTATATTTCCTTATTCATGATTAAGGTTTATTATTCATGCTAGAATTGTATTGATCGGAAACTTAAATACATGTGTGAATACATAAACAAATACCATGTCCCTAGTGAGCCTCTACTAGACTAGCTTGTTGATCAAAGATGGTTAAGGTTTCGTAACCATGGACATGTGTTGTCATTTGATAACGGGATCACATCATTAGGATAATGATGTGATGGACAAGACCCATCTGTTAGCTTAGCATAATGATCATTCAGTTTTATTGCTATTGCTTTCTTCATGTCAAATACTTATTCCTTCGACTATGAGATTATGCAACTCCCGGATACCGGAGGAATACCTTGTGTGCTATCAAACGCCAAAACGTAACTGGGTGATCATAAAGATTCTCTACAGGTATCTTCGAAGGTGTTTGTTGAGTTGGCATAGATCGAGATTAGGATTTGTCACTCCGAGTATCGGAGAGGTATCTTTGGGCCCTCTCGGTAATACACATCATAAGCTTGCAAGCAAATGACTAAGGAGTTAGTCACAAGATGATGTATTACGGAACGAGTAATGAGACTTGCCGGTAACGAGATTGAACTAGGTATGAATATACCGACGATCGAATCTTGGGCAAGTAACATACCGATGGACAAAGGGAATTACGTATGTTGTCATAAACGGTTCGACCGATAAAGATCCTCATAGAATATGTAGGAGCCAATATGGGCATCCAGGTTCCGCTATTGGTTATTGACCGAAGAGGTGTCTCGGTCATGTCAACATAGTTCTCGAACCCGTAGGGTCCGCACGCTTAACGTTCATTGACGATATAGTGTTATATGAGTTATATGTTTTGGTGACCGAATGTTGTTCGGAGTCCCGAATGAGATCACAGACATGACGAGGAGTCTCGAAATGGTCGAGAGGTAATGATTGATATATATGACGATGGTATTTGGACGCCGGAAGTGTTTCGGGACGTACCGGGAAGGAATCGGGTCACCGGAAGGGGTTCCGGGCACCCCCCGGCAAGTTATGGGCCTTATCGGCCAAAGGAGGGGACATACCAGCCCACAAGGGGGCTGGTGCACCTCCTCCCTCGGCTGGTCTGCCCTAGGGAAGGAAAAGGGGGAGGGCTAGCCCTCCCGCCTTTCCCTCTCATGGCAGAAAGGAAGGGGGGGGGCGCCACCCTCCCCTGCCTGTCCCCGCACTCCAAATAAGGAAAGGGGGCGCGGTTGGGAGAGACCCCAAGTAGGATTCGCCCTACTTGGGCGCCCCCCTTGGCTGCTCCTCCCTCCCTCTCACCTATATATATGTGGGAGGGGGGCACCTAGCACTTAACAGACAATTGTCTTAGCCGTGTGCGGCGCCCCCCTCCACCGTTTACACCCCCGGTCATATTTTCGTAGTGCTTAGGCGAAGCCCTGCGGAGATCACTTCACCATCACCGACACCACGTCGTCGTGCTGCCGGAACTCATCCACTACTTCACCCATCTTGCTAGATCAAGAAGGCGAGGACGTCATCGAGCTGAACGTGTGTAGAACTCGGAGGTGCCGTACGTTCGGTACTTGATCGGTTGGAGCGCGAAGAAGTTCGACTACATCAACCGCGTTACTAAATGCTTCCGCTTATGGTCTACGAGGGTACGTAGACACACTCTCCCCTCTCGTTGCTATGCATCTCCATGGATAGATCTTGCGTGTGCGTAGAATTTTTTTTTGTTTTCCATGCAATGTTTCCCAAGAGTGGTATCAGAGCCAGGTTTATGCGTAGATGATATGCACGAGTAGAACACAAAGAGTTGTGGGCGGTGATAATCATACTGCTTACAACCAACGTCTTATTTTGATTTGGCGGTATTGTGGGATGAAGCGGCCCGGACCAACCTTACATGTCCACGCACATGAGACCGGTTCCACCGACTGACATGCAACTTGTTTTGCATAAAGGTGGCTGGCGGGTGTCTGTTTCTCCTACTTTAGTTGAATCGAATTTGACTGCGGCCGGTCCTTGAAGAAGGTTAAAACAGCAAACTTGATAAATCACCATTGTGGTTTTTGCAGTAGGTAAGAACGGTTCTTGCTAGAAGCCTGTAGCAGCCACGTAAAACTTGCAACAACAAAGTAGAGGACGTCTAACTTGTTTTTGCAGGGTATGTTGTGATGTGATATGGTCAAGACATGATGTGATATACGTTATTGTATGAGATTATCATGTTTTGTAATTTATCGGCAACCGGCAGGAGCCTTATGGTTGTCTGTTTATTGTATGATATGCAATTGCCATGTAATTGCTTTACTTTATCGCTATGCGTTAGCAATAGTTGTAGAAGCAATAGTTAACGAGACGACCACGACGCAACGATGGAGATCAAGGTGTCGAGCCGGTGACGATGGAGATCATGACGATGCTTTAGTGATGGAGATCAAAAGCACGAGATGATGATGGCCATATCATGTCACATATTTTGATTGCATGTGATGTTTATCTTTTATGCATCTTATTTTGCTTAGAACGATGGTAGCATTATAAGATGATCCCTTCACTAAATTTCAAGATATAAGTGTTCTCCCCGAGTATGCACCGTTGCGAAAGTTCGTCGTTTCGAGACACCACATGATGATCGGGTGTGATAGACTCTACGTTCACATACAATGGTTGTAAGACAGTTTTGCACATGCAGAATACTTGGGTTAAACTTGACGAGCCTAGCATGTACAAACATGGTCTCGGAACATTGGAGACCGAAAGGTCGAACGTGATTCATATAGTAGATATGATCAACATAGAGATGTTCACCATTGATGAATACCCCATCTCACGTGATGATCGGACATGGGTTAGTTGATTTGGATCACGTATCACTTAGATAACTTGAGGGATGTTTATTTAAGTGGGAGTTCATTAGTAATTTGATTAATTAAACGTAATTTATCATGAACTTAGTCCTGATAGTATTTGCAAATCTATGTTATAGATCAATAGCTCACGATGTAGTTCCCCTATTTTTGATATGTTCCTAGAGAAAACTAAGTTGAAAGATGATAGTAGCAATGATGCGGACTGGGTCCGTGATCTGAGGATTATCCTCATTGCTGCGTAGAAGAATTATGTCCTTGAGGCACCGCTAGGTGACAGACCTATTGCAGGAGCAGATGCAGACGTTATGAACGTTTGGCAAGCTCGATATGATGACTACTTAATAGTTTAGTGCGCCATGCTTTACGGCTTAGAACCGGGACATCAAAAATGTTTTGAACGCCACAGAGCATATGAGATGTTCCAAGAGCTGAAATTGGTATTTTAGACTCATATCCGTGTTGAGAGGTATGAGACCTCTGACAAATACTTTGCCTACAAGATGGAGGAGAATAGCTCAGCCAGTGAGCATGTGCTCAGAATGTCTGGGGACTACAATCGCTTGAATCAAGTGGGAGTTAATCTTCCAGATAAGATAGTGATTGACAAGAGTTCTCTAGTCACAATCACCAAGCTACTAGAACTTCGTGATGAACTATAATATGCAAGGGATGACAAAAATGATTCCCAAGCTCTTCGTGATGCTGAAATCGACGAAGGTAGAAATCAAGAAAGAGCATCAAATGTTGAAGGTTAACAAAACCACTAGTTTCAAGAAAAAGGGCAAGGGATAGAAAGGGAACTTCAAGAAGAAAAACAAACAAGTTGCCGCTCCCATGAAGAAGCCCAAAGCTAGACCCAAACAATTGTCTTAGCCGTGTGCGTTGCCCCCCTCCACCGTTTACAGCCCCGGTCATATTTTCGTAGTGCTTAGGCGAAGCCCTGCGGAGATCACTTCACCATCACCGACACCACACTGTCGTGCTGCCGGAACTCATCCACTACTTCACCCGTCTTGCTGGATCAAGAAGGCGAGGACATCATCGAGAAGAACGTGTGCAGAACTCGGAGGTGCCGTATGTTCGGCACTTGATCGGTTGGAGCATGAAGAAGTTCGACTACATCAACCGCGTTACTAAACACTTCCACTTACGGTCTACGAGGGTATGTAGACACACTTTCCCCTCTCGTTGCTATGCATCTCCATGGATAGATCTTGCGTGTGCGTAGAATTTTTTTTGTTTTCCATGCAACGTTTCCCATAGTCATACCCTCCCCCCTCTTCCCCCAAAATAATCCCTCCGTGGTAGAAACCTTGGGTTGCCCCTCCACCACCTCAATGTTGCCATCTCTGCGGAATCTGGCATGTGTGCCACCTCCAAGAATTCATTGAGTTTATCTGAGAGGAGGAACACACCGGTCCAACTCCCTCTGCCACCCATATGATGATGGTGTTCACTTTTGCCTCCGTCGTTGCACCGTACAGGTCAGTGCTCGTCGGCTGATGGTGTAGCATGGTGGAAGCCTTCTCTGTCTGGTGATACATCTCCAACGTATCTATAATTTTTGATTGTTCCATGCTATTATATTATCTGTTTTGGATGTTTTATATGCATTAATATGCTATTTTATATTATTTTTGGGACTAACCTATTAACCTAGAGCCCAGTGCCAGTTCCTGTTTTTCCCTATTTTTGAGTTTCGCAGAAAAGGAATACCAAACGGAGTCCAAACGGAATAAAACTTTCGCGATGATCTTTCTTGGAACAAAAGGAAACCAGAGGACTTGGAGTGCAAGTCAGAGAAGCCACGAGGCGGCCACAAGGACGGAGGGCGAGAACAGGGGGCTAGGGCGCGCCGCCCACCCTTGTGGGCCCCTCGTGCGTCTCCAGACCTAATTCTTTCGCCTATATATACTCTTATATGCCCAAACCACTAGAGGCATCCACCAAAAGACTTTTCCACCTCCACAACCTTCTGTACCCGTGAGATCCCATCTAGGGGTCTTTTTCGGCGTCCTGTCGGAGGGGGATTCAATCACGGAGGGCTTCTACATCAACAACATTGCCCTTCCGATGAAGCGTGAGTAGTTTACCTCAGACCTACGGGTCCATAGCTAGTAGTTAGATGGCTTCTTCTCTCTCTTTGATTCTCAATACCACGTTCTCCTCGATGTTCTTGGAGATCTATTCGATGTAATACTTTTTTGCGGTGTGTTTGCCGAGATCCGATGAATTGTGGATTTATGATCAGCTTATCTATGAATATTATTTGAATCTTCTCTGAATTCTTTTATGCATGATTTGATATCTTTGCAAGTCTCTTAGAACTATCGATTTGGTTTGGCCAACTAGATTGGTTTTTATTGCAATGGGAGAAGTGCTTAGCTTTGGGTTCAATCTTGCGGTGTCCTTTCCCAGTGACAGTAGGGGCAGCAAGGCACGTATTGTATTGTTGCCATCGAGGATAAAAAGATGGGGTTTTCATCATATTGCTTGAGTTAATTCCTCTACATCATGTCATCTTTCTTAATGCGTTACTCTGTTCTTCATGAACTTAATACTATAGATGCAGGCAGGAGTCGGTCGATGTGTGGAGTAATAGTAGTAGATGCAGAATCGTTTCGGTCTACTTGACACGGACGTGATGCCTATATTCATGATCATTGCCTTAGATATCGTCATAACTTTGCGCTTTTCTATCAATTGCTCGGCAGTAATTTGTTCACCCACCGTATTATTTTCTATCTTGAGAGAAGCCTCTAGTGAAACCTATGGCCCCCGGGTCTATTTTCCATTATACAATCTTCTACTTTCCAATCTACGAGTTTTCGATCTACTATTTTGCAATCTTTTACTTTCCAATCTATAAAACAAAAATACCAAAAAATATTTACTTTACCGTTTATCTATCTTTATCAGATCTCACTTTTGCGAGTAACCGTGAAGGGATTGACAACCCCTTATCGCGTTGGGTGCAAGTTTGGTGTTTGTTTGTGCATGTATTCGATGACTTGCATGTTGTCTCCCACTGGATTGATACCTTGGTTCTCAAAACTGAGGGAAATACTTACTCTACTTTGCTGCATCACCCTTTTCTCTTCAAGGGAAAAACCAACGCAAGCTCAAGAAGTAGCATCTAGCTTCTTGGCTCCTTTTCTTCAAGCAACTCCCCATCGTTGTTTTCTCTATTCGGATCCCCAACTCTATGGCTTCTGCAAACGTCACATGATGCAACATATTTAGGAGAACTAGGTTCGAGTAGTGGAGACTACACATTGTTGGCAGGTGTCAGATTTGGAACGGCCATGGCCTAATTTTCTTTTCCGATTTGTTCACCATTGGCAGGCACATTCCTGTATGTGGCTTGTTACTTCTCCACTAAGTATAGACTACTAACGGGTGTTGAATGCGTCACTGTTGGATGTTTCTGGACCTTCACCAGTTTGGCAATATGGAGTAGCGTCGGCAGTTCTGGAATATAATATGTAGAGAGAGAGAGAGAGAGCATGAGAAGAGGGGCTATATGTAGGGATAATAACCATTTAGTATGTCCCTATTTGAGGTGGAACAACACACCGTGACATGGCTTGATGGCACATGAACTTCTTCTAATTTCAACATCAAAAACTGATATGATTGTTTAAAACATACTGACCAAAATACATTCCATATCTATCAAGATTTACACTTACTATATTAGTAAAAATATTTCTTGTTAATAATCAAAGACAAAGAAACATTTAAATATATGTATTTTCCATAAAGAAGGTAATGTCTTGTCTCTCTTTTTGTGACTTTGTTTCTTTTGAAATGATTCGTTTATGGTGGCTGATTCCTTTCTGCGCTCGTTCCCCTAGAGCTGTTCATATCTGCTGAAATTTGTATCATCCGTAAAGTATGCTCCTATATATATCACACTCTTAGTGTCGTCTTCACACGCGACAAGACTTCTTTCGACGTCTCTTGTACACTAGCAAGTGTATTTGCATTGAAAAAAAGAAGAGCTAATGTCCTGGCTCCCTATAGATACAATAGACTATATGAGTTGGATATGGCCGCCATTGTAGAAAGGCAAATGAAGCCCAAAGGCTCCACCGTGGAAAAAAGTACCAGTGGAAGGACCGATAGAAATACCTGGTGGCGGGCCCACCATGAAAGAAAATGCTAAGGGCGACTATAGGCGGCCGAAAGTAGTGCTAGGGTTAGGGTTTTATTCATATATGGGGCGATCATGCCATTAACTCCTTCATTGATTGTCTTGGTGCTTCCTCTCCTTTCCGCGACGATGGAAGAGAGGGCGTGGCATAGATTGACAGCTCAAGTGAAGTGGGCGACCAACGATCTATAAGCTGAGAACCGTCAAAGTCCCTGACAGACGGAAATGCTTCCGAGGAGGCAGCGAATCTCTAAACCAAACAAGGAGCCATGAACTTGAAAAAAAAACTAATAGCTCTCATGTTTGAGGATCAGGATTCCATACTGACAAAGGCCTACTTGGTGGTCAGCGGTTGGTAAGGCATGCGCACTTCGTCAAATCAATATCAACGTGGTTGCTAGGGCTATGCAACAGGCATGGGGACTCTACTAGGAAGCCCAAATAAGTCACATTGGCAATAATATCTTCTTCTTGAGATTTGACAACAAAGGAGTTTAGAAGCACACTTTACATGGCAATTTGGTTTTAGTGGGATAGTTTTGAAGGATTATGATGGGAAAACTAGGCCGTCGAAGATAATGTTTTGTATGACGGACCCATGGGTGAGAATTACGGATCTTCCCCTATATAAATGATCGTATACTTTTGGGAATGCTCACATATTCGTTTCACTCGTCCGAGGCTTCTTCCTCCACTCTTCAGCGAAAGATGAGGACCTTGTTTGATTTTTAATTTGAGAAGATACCTCACTTTTGGATTGACTGCGACAGACTAGCACATGTTGACGGACGATTTGAACCACATGTTGGTTCCTCACCCTAGTTGGGTGAATGGTTGAAGGCATCACTCGGATGTAGCACCTCACACACAAAAAAAGAGTAGAAGCCGGCGACGGAAAGCAGGAACTTCAGTTTTGGGAGCACTTGGTCAAGAAAGGGCGTCTATGGTCGTAGGGGGCATGCAGTGTTGCATGTCCTTGCATTTCGACACAGGTGATACAATGATTATACAGCCTCTGTGGACTCTCTCACTAGCGAGGATCCTCAAGATGATCATGTAGAGGGTAACTATATAAGAAAGACGCAGTGCAGGGAGGACTAGTGCTGGCAAGATCAGTGACATGATTGTGAACTATGGGATGATTTTCATATGAAAAGGAAGTGGGAGCCGAGGAAGGAGCATGAAAGGAAGCAAGACATAAAAAAAATCTATACATGAAAGGGTGCAAGGCGATTGGGAAAGATGACCCATCTACTTCCAGGCAACGCAGACTAGACACTTTTGTTCAGATGACGAGGCAGGGTGGTGGTGATCACCAAAGGCGTCACTAGGATTATCAGCTAAAGCTACTGGATAGGAAGAGAGATTGAAGCAAATTTGTGTAGCTAAGAGAGGCTCCGAGAGACTGAATCCTAATAATACATTTACCGGTGAAAATGATACATCAACAAAGTATTCTTTTAATCACAACTACTAGGAGATTGCTTGAGGAGTCTCACACAAATGGAGCGCACTAGGGAGAGCTTAGCCAATTATGGCTATTCAAACCTTTGTTTTATTAGGCACATGTACACATGGGACAATAAGAGGGAGGAAGATGAGATCATTTTGGTACATCTGGCCAGGGGTCCATGCAATTTTGATTTCACGCATTCATTCTAGGATACACCCATTGAACATGTTCTCATGGAGGACCAGACCATGCTTCACTCATTAGAGCGCTAGACAACTAGCCATTACCCCAAGTAAGAAGAGGGCACTAACGTTTGAGGAGATGTGGATTCCCCACGGAGGTGTGGGAGTGTGCATGTGATAATAATTCCGGCAAGAGTGCGCTATACGATAAGCTTAAAAATGTCACCAGTGATATGCAACATTGGAGTAGCTCGGTGTTTTGTTTCATATTTTGTGAGATTACTAGGCACAAGGTCCAGCTTCCATGGAAAGGAGAGAGCGATGGGTTCTAGAGATCCTCATTGGAGATCAGCGAGATTGAAGCGTAGCTTCATGTGGTTCATGGATGGGAACAAATAATGTATATGCAACGTTCTTGACTAGAATTGCTCAAGGAAGGCGATAAAAACATGAGGGCGGATGGCAGGAGTTGTACTACTGACAATGAAAAGGGAAGATGTCAGCCGATTTCAATATTTAGTCATTTTCTTCAGAAGGCTCTGCTGAACCTGACCACATCTTAGCTCACATCCAACCTTGTGTGACTAGTGATATGGAGGAGGGGGTGACCGCAGATGTGATGGATGAAGAAATGGAGAATGCACTATTCTAAATTTGAGTGACAAAAGCGCAGGGGCCAGACAACCACTCAGCTTATGTGTACCAATTTCACTAATCGTTGCTAAAAAATTATGAACACATAGTAATAGCGGATTTTTTGAATGGAGTTGATGCACCGGAAAACTTCAGTGATACGGTACTTGTCTCGATCCCCAAAATTAACTCACTGGAGATACTTCCTCAAATCGGACCAATCAACTTATTAAACACACCCAGTCAAATTGCTTCAAAGGCCTAGGAAATAGATTGAAGGTTGTCCTGTCCATAATGATCACGGAGGAGCAAAGTACGTTTGTTCAAAGAATAGCAAAATCCAATGTTCGCAATTAAACTATACATAATGAAGGCCTATAAGAGGGTGGTTTGGATTTTCCTTGATCTGATGATGAGGGCACTTGGTTTCCACGATAGGTTGATCTTATTGATTATGATCTGTAGTACCCCGGCTAGGTTTTCTATCAAATTGAATGGTGGGTGCTCTATCATTTTTACACTATGAAGAGGGCTCTGGCCGGGAGACCCACAATCCCCCTATTTGTTTATTTTCCATGTTGCGGGTTTTTTGGCGTGGCTCATGAATACTGAAAGATAAAGAGATCAATGGTGTATCTTTTGGGAGCACAGGCCCCCATGTAGCCCATCTTATTTTTTTGCAGACAATAGTATAGTATTTCTTGAAGCGTCAAATGGAAACTTTGTGACGTTAAATAGATCCTCTTTGACTATGAGTGGGCCTCGGGACAAATGATAAATCTTCAAAAAGCCTCCACTTTCTTTGGAAAGGGAAGCAAATAGGAGGACAAATTTATTGTAAATATTTTTGCACTCATCCTAAGGCATTGGGCGAGCATTATTTAGGGCTCCCAGCCATGGTGGGTAGGTCAAAGGAAGCAAATTTTAAACATGTTAGAGAAAGCTGAAATGGCAAAGTGGTTGGATAGGAAGGACAAGGTATCTCGAAGGCGGGAAAGGAGGTGCTAGTAAAATTAGTGCTTCAAGCAACACCTACTTACACCGTGAGTTGCTTTCAACTCCCACAGAAAATGTGTTGGAACTTAACTATGTGATGGTATGTAAAATTGTTAGTACCCGTAGTAGGGTGGTGAACACATCCGGATACACGAGAAGGGAGTTCGCACAAGGGTTTTACGCAGGTTTGGGCCCTCGGTGAGAGGTAATACCCTACATCATGTCTCTGATTTTTATTCATGGTGGAGCACCTTGTGCGAGGAGTTTACAGTGGAGATGATGTATAAGGCTGCCGAGAGTACAATCTACAAGAGTACATGAGAATGATAACCCCTAGCGCTTCCTTATATAGGTGACAAGGGCTAGGTTTACAAGGAATCCATCAAATCTCACACCGCCGCCATCTAAGCTTGAATGCCCAGATGCTCTCCCGGTCCTTATCTTGGCCCTTGAGCTGGCCTCCTGCACCAATCCTCCACTTGGCCTCTTTAGCCATGAAGCAGGCCTGCTGCCGGGCTTCCCACTTAGAGGACATCCCTAGTGTATTGCACCTTCAGTAGCCCCCGAGCGTGTCTGGAGTTGGAGTTATGCTTAGCTTCAGGAATGAGAACCCAGGAGGCCTCCATCTGTCCTGTTGGCTATTCAAACAAGGCACTTGTGACGTTGCCACTAGCCTGATTCAACACAGACAGTCCACCCTCCCTGCCATTTAATCTATTGTGATCACATACATTTTAAACTATCATTGTCAGCTCTTTTCCAACAATAATCGCTTGTCGCAGGGACCAAAAAATAGGTCTCATGGGGTGGATGTGCAGTTGCTCGCTGATTCAGTAATGTCGATGCTTGGGGAAAAAAAATCATCGTCTTCAAGGTTGGTAATGTTGATACGTTACTGATTTTCCAGGCTCACTCATGTGTAGGTACATAAAATGGAGACGAGGTGTACAATATCAACTAATACTATTGCAAGGCCGACCATCGCTCATCGTAGTGCTACAAGCTTGGGCGTTCAGTGCTGGAAGCCGATCACTTGATGCAGCAAAGCTATTAGTCGGTGAACTTTTCATTGCTACAAGGTTGTTGACAATGCTGCAAGGCCAGGGCATCGATGCTGCAAGGCAGGTCATTGGCATGTTTTTCTTTGCCGCAAAATAGTGCACCGGTGCTACAAAGTTGGGGTTACCTCATGTTGCAATGTCGTGTTTAGTGTTGTATGGCCTATCACCTGTGTGCTTTTCACTAGCCTAACATGGCCCCCATTGTGACCACCATGTTGGTCTATTGCTGACAAACATGGGTGTATGTTTCGAAGGGTGGGGAGAGGAGACGAGAGGAACAACCGTGTTGTTGGTTGATTGGGCAGTGATCTGTGACCCAATTGTACGACTCACGGGTGGGTGTAACCTACAAGGAGCCGAAAGATGCATACCGATGATACATCGGTTCAGACCTATATACATTGTGTTTTGTCACTGATTTGTTGCAGTTAATGAGTACGTGTTATATATCTACAATTTTTTGTATAGACATGCTCGCATGTTGTAACGTTTTAGACAAGGTTTCTCTAAAGAAAATGTAATTATATTTTCAGGAGGAAATGAGTTAGCTCGCTCTAGCACCAGATGCCCCTCGTTTGTCTTGCTCTCTCTTCACCATATCCATTCGCTTTATTTCCACCACGTGCACACCCACCCTTTGTTCCCCTTTCTCTATGACAATGTATTGGGCTAGCACTACCCCGCCCATCGATGTTGTGACTCTTCGATCACACTGCTACAAGCCAGTGCCATATGCTGAAAGGGAAGCACTATGCTACATCGGCCAAGGCACACGACGTTTCAAGGCCGTGAGTGTGTTCGTCAGTGCTGCATCCTGATAGCCGATGTTGCAAGGCAGTGCTCGCTCATGGTGTTACAAACACATACTCTCGGCAGGTGCTATAATCATCTTCTCATGTGTGCTACAACTGCGGCCAGTGTTGCAGGGCGATTGTCGCATCATTGCCAGTTTTACAGGGGTTGTCGCAACAATTCCTAAGTTGCATAGATCTCAGTGGTGCAACCACAGGTTCTCGTTGGGTGTGTTTTATCCGATGATCAGTGCCACAAGCCACGACCTAGGCGGCACGGGGTGAGGGTTGTGGTGCCATCAACTATCTTGGCTGTAAGACAATGTTGCAAGTGTTGAATATATGAGCAAATTACTATGAGATTTAATCCGAATAGACACAGAATAAGTCATGACGGCAATAACAGAGATTAAACTAATCATGTGGACTAGCATAGTAGATGAACAGATCGAATCTAGAGCACAGACTAGAAACATGAATTCTACCACGATCTCGAACAGGAAGGACAGAATCACATACGGTGCAACGGGAGCAGCAGCACCGTTGGTGTTGAGGTTGTCACCCATGTCATTGAGGAAGAGGTTGCTGAGGTCGGGGAAGAAGTCGTTGTCGGCGAAGTCCTCGCTGCCAGTAGTCGCACGAGTGCGCTCCCCAAAAACCTGATCGCCCCTCTCCCATACAGGATCACGAGAGGCGGGGTTCCGGAGGCCCGCTGTCCCTTCTCGCGGTGCACGCTGAAAGGAGGGATGGAGAAGACTTGCGTGGCGGCGCAATGACATGGAACGGTGGTGCAAAACCATAAGATGTGGCAGCGACTAGGGTAGACGTCTGCCTGACTATATAATGTCGGCCGGGTAGGTCGTGGGAGTAAGCCCCACATCCGAGTCGCAATCCAAAAGAATCGGAAACGGTTCAGTAATTAACGCGTCTGTTAATTATTAATTAATGACTCATTAATTTTTCCCGAGTAGGAAAAATATAGGGAACGTGCATAGCTCTCTCCTCGGCTTGGCTCATTCCCGCAACACGCGGCGTGTCGTGACGAGGCGTGGCGAGCGAGGAGGAGGAGCGCGCGTGTAGGTCTCCTCTTCTCATGCTCATACAAGTGGTGGAAGAGCTCACCTTATAAAGAGGTGCAAGTCTCACTCAACTTCCGGGGTGGGACTAAACTTTAGTCCCACTCACACCACTCACAAGATATGCATGAATGGGCCAAGATAATTTCAGAATTTTAGTTGGGCTTTGGGCCAAAGGCCTACTAAAAAATTCCAACAGTCCCCCATAAAGTCTCATTGGCACATCTCATCATTTAGTTCCAAAACATTGTTTATATACCGGTGCTTAGTGGAGACTGTGAAGTTGAACTTCCACTTAGAGTTTTATGCTACACTAGATCACAACTTGAATAGTGGACTATGCCTTGGACTACAAGTTTTCTATGAGACTAGTTTCGCACAAACTCTTGACCGATACTAGGCTGCCGCAAGGCTTCCCCGCGGGTGGAGCGTATACGTCATACTCCGGGGCCTTTCATGAATTTATTAGAGAACACCCAATTCTCACAGACTGCGACGTTAACAGTCAAATTAATATAGGTGTGTTCCTCAGGAGATGCTCTGCAGGACAACATCTCTGCTTACTCAAATAAGCCACTTGGAACACATTAAGATAAATATCAACCTGCCATGTAGATCAGGAGAGTATTGCATCTTCACGGAGTGGGGTAATTAAAATAGGGATACTCTCCTCTCAGCTGACCAACAGCTTGTCTCCCACTTCTACTTCACGGGATCTCCGATCACATAGAGTGGGTTACCACTGTGGACAACTCATGTGGTGGGTCTCAAACCCATATCCATCGATGCATTATCTATCACATTACGTGATAAACCCTTTGTGAAGGGATCTGCCAAGTTTTTCGACGTTTGAATATAATCCAATGTAATAACTCCGGAGTTCCTCAATTTTCTGACAGATTTTAGTCTCCTCTTCACATGCCTTGAGGACTTCATATTATCCTTAGAATTGTTTATCTTGACGATCACAGTTTGATTATCACAGTTCATCAGGATAGGGGGCATTGGTTTTTCAACCATAGATAAGTCCATCAAGAGCTCACGAAGCCACTCTGCTTCAACAGTGGCAGTGTCTAATGCTGTGAGTTCTCCTTCCATAGTTGACCTCGTTAAGATGGTCTGCTTGCAAGAACTCTAGGAAACAGCGCAACCACCAAGTGTAAAAACATAACCACTTGTGGCCTTAATCTCATCAGCATCAGATATCCAGTTTGAGTCACTATAACCCTCCAGTACCCTTGGATACCTGTTGTAGTGAATCCCATAGCTCGCAGTGCCTTTCAATTAGCACATAACTCTCTCAAGCGCATGCCAATGATCATCTCCCGGTTTTGACACAAACCGACTCAGCTTGCCCACAACAAAAGAGATGTTAGACCTCGTGGCACTCGCCAAATACACAATCGAGCCAATAATCTGAGAATACCCTAGTTGATCTCTAGCAATCCGTCAATTCTTTCGAAGCAACACACTAGCATCATATGGAGTTGGAGAAGGCGTGCAGTCGCTATACCCAAAACTACTCCAGATCTTTTCCACATAGTGAGACTGAAGCAGTGTAATCCCACCATTCTCATCTCTCAACAGCTTGATGTTTAAGATAACATCAGCTACTCCTAGATCCTTCATCTAAAAACAGCGAGATAAGAAATCCTTAACCTCCTTGATTAGATCAATTTTGTTTCCAAAGATCAGTATGTCATCAACATACGGACAAAGAATAACTCCTTCGCCTCCACCCTAGCGATAGTACACACACTTGTCACCATCATTTACTACAAAGCCGGCAGCAGTTAATGTTCTTTCGAACTTCTCATGCCACTCCTTAGGAGCTTGTTTAAGGCCATATAAAGACTTTAATAACTTGCACACCTTTTCTTCCTGACCAGGTACTACAAAACCATCTAGCTGATCCGTGTAAATTTCCTCCTTCAACTCTCCATTTCGGAAAGCCGTCTTAACATCCATTTGATGAACGAGAAGACCGTGTGAGGCAGCCAGTGATAGTAGCACCCGAATAGTGGTCAGTCTAGCCACGGGTGAGTAAGTATCAAAGTAGTCTTCACCTTCTTTCTGGGTATAACCCTTGGCCACAAGCCGTGCTTTGTACTTTTCAATCGTACCATCAGGTCTAAGCTTTTTCTTGAACACCCACTTACATCCTACAGGTTTGCACCCATAAGGACGATCAGTGATTTCCCAGGTTCCGTTAGCTAAGATGGAATCCATCTCGCTGCGGACAGCTTCCTTCCAGTAGTCAGCATCAGAGGATGCATAGGCTTCTGAAATAGTCCTGGGTGTGTCATCCACGAGGTACACAGTGAAATCATCACCAAAGACTTTGCGGTCCTCCGTCTCTTACTCCTTACAGGAGTTTCATTGTCATCGTCAACAGGATTCTCAATGTGTTCCATCGCAATGGTGGGTTCAGGAATTACAGCGAATTCCTCACTAGATGGAGTAGGTATCTCCTGATTTGATGAACTAGACATATGCTTCATACGAAATATGTCCTCAAAGAAAGTTGCATCATTCGACTCCATAATCGTACCAACATGCATGTCGGATACCTCAGATTTTACTATAAAAAATTTGTAGCCAATGCTATGAAAAGCATAACCCAGAAAAACACAATCTACGCTTTTTGGTCCCAGCTTGCGCTTCTTGGGAATTGGTATATTGACTTTCGCCAAACAACCCCAAGTACATAGGTAGGTGAGTTTCAGTCTTTTCCTTTCCCATTCCTCAAAAGGAGTCATGGTCTTATGCTTTGTGGGAACTCAGTTTAGGACATGACATACAGTCATTAGCGCCTCCCCCCACCATGCCTTGGAGAGACCCGATGTGTCTAACATGGTGTTAACCATATCAGTTAGGGTTCAGTTCTTTCTTTCGGCTACCCCATTTGACTGAGGTGAGTAGGGAGGCGTCCTCTCATGGATTATACCATGTTCCGCACAAAACAAATCAAATTCATTGGAAAAATACTCTCCACCACGATCAGACCTAAGATGTTTAATTTTCCGATCAAGTTGGTTCTCTGCTTCAGCTTTATAGTTTTTGAAGAAATTTAAAGCCTCATCTTTTGATTTCAGAAGATACACATAACAATATCTAGTGGAGTCATCAATCAACGTCATGAAGTATTTCTTTCCACCTTTTGTCAACACGCCATTCATCTCACAAAGATCAGAATGTATAAGCTCTAGTGGCGCCAAGTCTCTTGCCTCTGCAGTGTTATGGGACTTGCGAGGTTGCTTAGCTTGCACACACACTTGGCACTTGGAGCCCTTGACAGTGGTGAATTTCGGAATTAAACTCATATTGGCTAGGCACGTCATGCAACCAAAGTTAATATGACAAAGTCGTGAATGCCAGATATTAGACTCATTATCATGGCAAACATTATTGATAACTTTAGTGCAAATATCTAACAAAGACAGGCGGAAAAAGCCTCCACACACATAGCCTTTTCCAACAAATTGTCCACACTTAGAAATTACAACTTTATTGGACTCAAAAACCAACTTAAAACCATCTCGACATAAGCGGGATCCACTGACGAGGTTCTTATTGATGGAGGGCACATGATGAACGTTCTTCAGGCGCATGATCTTCCCCGAAGTAAACTTTAGATCGACCGTACCGACACCTCGAACAATGGCAAGTGACCCGTTCCCCATTAGCACGGGAGAAGTCCCAGTGAGCTGGTAAGAAGAAAACATTGAGGCATCAACACAAACATGTACGTTGGCACTGGTGTCAACTAACCAATCAGGAGATTGAAATACTGAAAGGATGGTAGGAAGAATACCGTACCCAGATTCCTTCATATCAGTATCACCGATGACAACATTAGCGGACTTGCCGCTCTTCTCATGTTCGCGCTCCTCAAAGCGGTTAGGACACTTCGGAGCCCAGTGATTAGGATCACCGCAGACATGGCAAAGTCCCTTCCCCTTCTTATGAGAGTTCTTCTTGAAGATGGTAGAATGTGACGGCTTGTTCTTTGCATCAAACCTACCTTTGCCCTGAGTTTTGTTCTTGTTGTTTTTTAACTTGTTGGGCTGGAAGTTCTTCTTTTGTACCATGTGGGCACTAGAAGCTCCCTCAGCAACTCGAGTACGTGTGTCTTTTGCTCTCGCCTTCTCTTCAACATCAAGAGTACCAATGAGATCCGAAATGGAAAACTCCTGTCTCTTGTGTTTCAGGGAAGTAGGAAAATTGTTCCACGAAGGTGGAAGCTTGGCAATGATTCCTCCGGCAACAAATTTGTCCGGTAACACACACTTGAAGTACTCAAGTTCCTTTGCGAGCGACTGTATCTCTTGAGCTTGCTGGACAACAGAGCGCTCGTCAGTCATCTTGTAGTCATAGAATTGCTCCATGATGTACAACTCGTTGCCAGTGTCTGAGGCCCCAAACTTGGCCCCGAGCGCAGCCCACATGTCCTTGCCATGGTCAAACGACATATACGAATCCACAATAGAATCGTCAAGAACACTCAGAAGGGCGCCTTTAAAGAGGGTATCGATCTTCTCAAAAGCTTCCTGCTGTGCAGGTTCAAGATTGCCCTCAGGCTTGCCCTTGGTGGCGTCATAGCAGTACATGGTTTGGAACCAGTAAACTGCTCTCGTGCGCCACCTCTTATATTGCACCCCCTTAAAGGTAGGCGGCTTCAGATGCGTAGCAAAACCACTCGGAATAAATTGCCTATAATTAGGTTTTTGGATTGTTGAATATATGAGAAAATAACTACGAGATTTAATCTGAATAGATACAGAATAAGTCATGACGGCAATAACAGAGATTAAACTAATCATGTTGACTAGCATAGTAGATTAATAGATCGAATCTAGAGCACAGACTAGAAACATGAATTCTACCACGATCTCGAACAGGAAGGACAGAATCACATACGGTGCAACAGGAGCAGCAGCACCGTTGGCGTTGAGGTTGTTGCCCATGTCGTTGAGGAAGAGGTTGCCGAGGTTGGGGAAGAAGTCGGCGGCGGCGAAATCCTCGCTGCCAGCAGTCGCGCGAGTGCGCTCCCCAAAAACCTGATCGCCCCTCTCCCGTACAGGATCACGAGAGGCGTAGTTCCGGAGGCCTGCTGTCCCTTCTCTCGGTGCACGCCGAAAGGAGGGATGGAGAAGACTTGCGTGGCGGCGCAATGATCTGGAACAGTGGTGCGAAACCATACGATGTGGCGGCGACTAGGGTAGACGTCTGCCTGACTATATAATGCGGGCCGGGTAGGTCGTGGGAGTAAGCCCCACGTCCGAGTCGCAATCCAAAAGAATCGGAAACAGTTCAATAATTAACGCGTCCGTTAATTATTAATTAATGACTCATTAGTTTTTTCCGAGCAGCAAAAATAAATACAACGTGCATAGCTCCGTCCTCGGCTCATTCCCGCAACCTGCGGCGCGGCCCGGCACGGCGAGCGTGGAGGAGGAGCGCGCGTGTAGGTCTCATTTTCTCGTGCTCGTACAAGTGGTAGAATAGCTCACCTTATAAAGAGGTGCAAGTCTCACTGATCTTCTGGGGTGGGACTAAACTTTAGTCCCACTCACACCACTCACAAGCTATGCATAAATGGGCCTAGAGAATTTCAGAATTTTAGTTGGGCTTTGGGCCCAAGGCCTGCTAACAAATTCCAACAGCAAGGACGACGCCTCGCTGGTGCATTGTAATAACACTTGCAGGATTCGCAGGCGACATCAAGGATGCTTCAGGCCACCGATGTCAGGTGCTGCGAGGGGCTGACGTAATAGCCTGTTGTGACGATGGGGGAGGGGTGGGGGATACATAGGTTTTGTGGAGGCTATGGAGGAAGACGGGTTCCACTCTCTCTCATGCCCGTGTAGTGTGATCCAATGCTCCATGTGTTAGATCCGACGGCTGGCGAACTGACTAATTTCATTGACACCTAAAATGTGCCTAAAAAATGTACGGAGATGTTTCTAGCCATTGCATGTTTCTTACTACAGTTCATATGTCTTCCACGCTGCAACACATAGTGCCGGAGCTCGCGTTTGTATACGTGGTTGTGACAAAACAAACTATGTGGAGCTTCATTAAAATCAGGCAGGTAAGGTGGCCACGATCGGCCGACTGACCCGTTGCACCGTGTGACCAACGTTAACGGAAAGAAAACATGTGCAGCTTCAGTCCAATATATCACTATACTAATGATGACAAAAATCCCAGCATGGACAGAGCGAACAAGCTTCAGTCCAATATCAGTATACTAATGATGCCAAAAATCCAGCATGGATAGAGCTAACCAGCTTCAGTCAAATATCAGTACACTAATGATGCCAAAAATCCAGCATGGAAAGAGCTAACCAGCTTCAGTCCAATATCATTATCTAATGATGACAAAAAACCAGCCGTGATACTGACAGAAAAACCGGTATGGAGTACTTACTAACGGAGCTTGAAGCGGCGATGCTCCCCTGCATGGGCGGCACCCCCCTGGACCGGCTTCATCTCGTTCCCGCCCATCTGACACATGAGACCGCAGCTATTAGAAAGTCCAAGGACATATACACAACACGTAATTCTTGCACGTACAATATCTTCGGTATACTACTATTAAATATTCTTATATTTTAGGTATATCTTTGGTATACTATTAAATATATCTTGATGGCTGCTAGGCGTCATCCGGATGCAGAAAAAGAAAACAACATCCACCCCTGGACTGTACGATCTGGGCGTCGTTTGCCGTTGATGAAAGTCAACGCAACATGGTCTTCTTCCTTGTCTTCACAACCCCACCACGACCATAGCACACATAGCAACTACGGTGGACTCGCAGCACGGCGGCACCGTCGCAGCACCGGCTCACAGCATCGTCGGAGCAGACTGAGCCATCATTGCAGGAAACGTCGCAGTAGTTCTGTCGTCGTCGCAGCCGAGATGCCGCCCAACACCGGCTCGTAGCCTTCCCGGAGCTGCTTTAGCCGCCGTTGTGCCAAACGTCGCAGGAGTTGAGCCGCCGTCGCAGCCGAGATGCCGCCGCAGCACCGGCACACAGCACGGTGGCGCCATCGCAGCCTCGACTCGTAGCACCGCTGGAGCGCCTGAGTCGCCGTGGCAGCAAACGTTGCAGCAGTTGAGCCGTCATCGCATCCGAGAAGCCGCTGCAGCACCGCCTCGCAGCACGGCAACGCCGTCACAGCACGACGACATCATCACAGCACCACCGCCGCAGCACAACGGCGACGTCGCAGCACCGACTCTCAGCAACTGCACTGCAGCCCCGCCGTGGTGTTGGATCAATGAAGCATGGAGCAAGGGAGCAGGGAGGGAGGGAATGGAGCTCGCAGTACTGCACAGCCGCGTTGCAGCGCGTGGCCCCCTCCGGTGTTGCAGCGGTGAGATCAACTGGCGGCAGCACCATGGATTGCTTGGTGTGCGTGGAAAACATGGAGGGCGCGTGGCTGTAGACGGAGAGAGAGATGAGTGGTGGGAATTGAGGAAGGATAAGGCTGGATCTTTTTACACGGGAGAGAGAAGGGGCCGTGGGTCCCATAGGACACGTGTCGTGTGGACGACGCGGCTGCCGAGCTAGCGCTACATCCGGATGAAAGGAAGCAGTTTTCATATATCTTTAGTATACTAGTATTTAATAGTAATATTATTATATTTAGAAACAAATATATACTCACTATTTTGTATTGCATTTATTTGTTCCAGAGGGAGTACTATTACTTCTTTTTTTACAATGGGAGGGAGTACTATTACTAGTCTCTACTACTATTAAAAAAGCAAACTTAGATTACCCTGTAGCCACACCAAAAGATGTACATAGGATTATCAGGGGCGTCCGATTAATCCCACTCAGTCACATCTAACAGTCTATATTATATTAAGATTTCTGCCGGCAGACTATCCTGGTTATTGTCCTGCCCCTCCCCTCGGGCGCAAATCACGCCCCAGATTAGCACGCCCACCCCACGCCCCTCCCCATTCGATCGCCACCAGAGCCCCTCCCCTTCCGGCCGCCGCCACGTGCTCCTCCTCGCCGGACCGCCACCCCACGTTCCTCCACACCAGGCCACCGCCGTCGAAGTTCTCCAGGATCAGGTGCTCGAGGTCGGCTCTTTCTCCACCGCCGCGCCCCGGGATGGGAGCCTCCGCATGCTCCTGCTCTGGTGACGACGCAGCCGTTCTTCCACTGGACCACTCCATCCCCCGCTACTTGTGTGCCGCCTCGGATCTCCATCTCGATCTGTGATGTGCTCGCTGAGGATCCCGTGCTTCCCAAATTGGTGGGTCTTCTCTTCCCTCCCTTCCCTCCCTTCTTTCTCCAATTTCGACCCCCAACCCGTTGGTAATTCTGACGATGATGCATACTTCATCTAATTAGGCTGATGACGTATTGAAGATGTTTGGTTCACTGTGTGTGAAATATCTGATTGGTACAGAAGCTGCGTGTGCACGTCAATCTAAGTCGTTTTTTAAATCCGATGTTGTTTGTTCAGATAGTAATGCACAAAGTTCGGCGTCTGCTGTTCTGGGTTCAGTGCTAGCAGATCCTGCAATGTTTCAATTTCATTTATGCTATCATCATTTGGGTCTAGCAAATTTATGTTCATGCCTACATCCAATGTAGACTATTAGTGCTTATGCCTGTCATAGTGTCATGGTAATATTCATGCAGTATGTAGGACACAATTGGAGACTCTGGAATTTGCATTCAATCAACGATTATTATTTTTGGATCAGTACATGTTGTGATTGATGATGGTGGAAATTGGAGGGATTCTATTTACTTATTTTTGCGAGGAGGAATTATCTCCAAGGTTGCGAAACCTGCAGAGGTATTAATTATTGTAGATTATAAAGAAAAGAATGGATTTAACAAAGTGTTCTTGTTTAGGATGAGCAGGCAACAAGCCCAAGTACTATAGATTATCCTATACATTTCCTTTATTAACAGAAATGGCAATTCTATAATCTGTCAGGCATTACATCTCTGTTTTGAGCAGAAAACTTCAGAAATTATGCTTTTCTTTGTAAATGACTTCTCAAGACTGGTTTGACTTCTGTTCCGTTGGTCACAAAATACTCATGGTATTTCATTTGAATGGTTATTCCTGAGATTATGGTGAACTAAATATGAGCAGTTCAGTGTGGTGTTTGGTTCTAATGGCGAATTGGGTGCGGTGTTTCTGCAGGAATTTCTGAATTTGAAGCAAGGGTGAGCGCCAAGGAAGAAGGTGCCGCCACGGGCGACGGTGGCGAGGCTGGCCGCTGGAGGCCGCAATAACTAATCATTGTTCCTCAGATTCACCATCACCATGCTGCTGCACAATCTCAATCAGGAGAAGTCTTCTTATGTGGCGCATATTAACACTTTCCAAGGTGAAGACCCATTGTTGATGAAGTACTTGCTAATTGACCCATCCGGCAACCAGCTATTTGATCTTATTATGGATGGTGTCCTGCTCTGGTGAGATGGCTTTCTAGCTAGCTACAGGGTGCATGCTCATTTACTCTTTGAACAGAAATTGTTTGCGAGCCGTAGCTGATGTTAATTCATTGATCAGTAGGTTTATCAATGTAGCTGTATGTGGAACCATTGATGAGAGAGCAATAAATAAGAAAAGAGTTTGTAACCCATGGGAGAGGAATCAAAATCACATGATGTGTCTCAACTCTGCAAAGGCCATTGGATGTACTGTTGTCAACATTGGCACACAGGATTTAGTGGAAGGAAGGGTATGTCTTTCCCCACTTGCTATCCTTTTTTGATGTAGTGTGGTTGGTATACAAATGTTGCAGAGCTCTGAACTATCCTTTTCGCAGTAACTTAAATCATGACGTCTCCCTTTAATTCTGTCATATCCTGTATCGTGATATTAAATATTGCTGTGATGAATTGGCAGGTAAATTTAGGTACCAAATATTCTTATCATTACTCTTATCAGTCAATATTGTTTAAGGCCCAAATTTTTTATTGAACTTTTGGTCAGTTTCAAATATTTGTTAACGATATTCAGGTCCAAAGATATGTAACAATCTATTTGAGCAAGTTGGAAACACATTTGGATCAGGATTAGTACATCATGCATCTGCTATCTTACTTTGCCTTTGTAATCATAATAGATATCTCTAGCTTCCGTATGCTGTTAGTGACCCGCAAAAAAAAGTATGTTGTTAGCGCACTTCCACTTCCTTCAAAATGATTTTTTTGTGTTCTAACGCTTTAGATTTGGTGGAAAGGATATATATATATATATATATATATATATATATATATAGAGAGAGAGAGAGAGAGAGAGAGAGAGATAGATTAGTACATCATGCATCTGCTATCTTATTTTGCCTTTGTAATCGTAATAGATGTCTCTAGCTTCAGTATGCTGTTAGTGCACTTCCACTTCCTTCAAAATGAAATTTTTTGTGTTCTAACGCTTTAGATTTGGTGGAAAGGAGAGAGAGAGGCTGAAAAGAAAAAGCTTATGGAAGTGGCACAGGCCAAATTGAGCGCCAAGGTTCCCAAAGAGGGGGGTCATCCATAGTCAAAATGTTGTGGTCTTAGTAACATCAAGAATCTGTCATAGTTATTGGCTTTCGCTATTCACTCGCTGATTAGCCCATAGTTCAGAATCAACTAACACTTCTTTGTGCTCCAGTTTTGGGACATCATATTTCCCCGAGAATCAAGGGAAAGGAAGAGGAAAGGAAAATGTTGATACATGCTCTGTTGCAAGTGTTTACGTCACGCAGGTTGGTTCAGTCTATCTGATTTGGGTACACAACAGCTTATTTGTAAGAAAACTCAAGAACACAGTTCTGTGATTTATCGTGTAATATGTTGATAGATCTGTGGTTAGGGAGCAGACTTGGATTACATGGTTTCTCCTTTCAGCCCGCTTGCTTGTTTGTTAATGTCTATCTTTTTTTAGCTATCATGCAGAAACTTTAATCTATTGTGCAGAATACATTTCTTCAGAGAAACTGTTGGTTGTGTGCAGAATATATTTCTTCAGAAAATGTGTTATTGTGCAAAAACTACAATGAAGTTGTCGGGGAGAAGATCCAGTGAACTCAGCTACATCGAGTTGGATCAAAGTGACCGGTACGTTTTCCTGATCTGCATCCTATCTCAATGTATTTCTGTTAATAAGCACATTTTGATACTTTGGAGGCATGTCGTATAATTATCAATAATAAAGTATTATGGGTTTTGTAGATATTCAGGTCCTTCAAACGATCTACTGTGCGTCGAAAGTCACGTTCATCTCTGGGAAATTCCACCGCAGCCTCGGTCGTACATGTGCTTCGAACTATTTTCGTATTCTTTTCTTGGGTGTTTGACAAATGCTTCACAAACTAAGCTCATGTTAAACATGCACAACTATGTAAGATAGTTTTCCCTCTCTTATGTACTTGCAGATTGACATCCATTGCCATTTTGTATTGTTTCTAAACTGAAAAAATGATGCCCTCTTGTTCACCGATTATCTTATGATGCCCTCATGTACAGGGCCGGTCCTGAGATTTTAGGGGTCCGGGGCGAAACTAAAATCTGAGGCCCTAACATATACATTAGAATATTTCTTCTACGGTTTCAACTTTCAAAAGCTACCTTCAATTTCTTTGTGCGACTTCTAAGTTTTTATTTGGACAACATACTACAAACAAAATATGCATTGTGAATGAGAATATTATATCAATTTTTATAAACATGATACTTGTTTGATGATTACCCTACAAGTGATCCATATCACTTTCCCGCAAAAAAGAAAAGAAAAGACAACTGATCCATAACTCTGTGTAGCATTGCCGTGTTCTTTCTAACTTTATTGCAGGTGCTGCAGCTGGTCCTATCTAATTAACCCAACAAAATTGACCATTTTACTTACCCCTAAGAAATAGTTATATTGGATGTGTTATGACATTTTCGTTGATGTCCTACCCCAAAAAAAGGAATAGTAATTTCTCATTGCAAGTGCATGCAAACACTACCTACATTTCTTCAAACAATTTTACTTAGCAAGGAGGCAGAGAGCTAGAAGCTACGAAACTTTGCTTGCATCAAATTTTTTACATGATACCTGGATGTGGCAGTCTGGCAGATGTAGCACTCATCCCCCTACAGAGCCTTCCACATCTTGCTCCTACGACCAAACAACACGATCAAACAACCAAAGCATTCAGCCCGTCCAGAAAAAAGCTAGGGCATTAGGGCATTAGTTAGGGGAAAATCGTCAAAAAATAGGCCACCCAGCTTCTCGGAAATCGGCCGCGCTGAGACCGGTGATGAGGCGTGGCCTGGAGCTGCCGCATGGGCGGTGCTCGGTGATCTCCCGCGTCCAAGATCTGGCTGTCTGGCGGCTGCCGCTGCCTGCGGGCGACGAGGTGTCGAGGTGATCTATGCGAAAAAGTAGGCGAACAGAAATCGTGCGTGATGTACGCGCTGATGCGCTGCTCAACCCGCTCCTGATCGATCGGATCTCTATCCATCGATCTCTCCCCATAATTAGCGGACGTAATGTCGGCCCAATTATCAGTATTTTTCAGAATTTTAGTGTTGACCTGGCAGTATTAACAGGCAGAGCAAATATCCTGGGGGCCCGGGGCGGCCGCCCCTCCTGCCCCCCCTCAGGGCTGGGCCTGCTCATGTACTACATTGGTCTTTCATATGCTGGTTGTGCACACATGGCATTAGCTTGTCCTTTTCTACTTTATTTGTTCAGTTCACTGGAAATGGAAATACCGCCTGAAACTTTTATGCACGTGCTACCTTCGATCTTCAGTTCCACCATATATCTTGTTAAGCTAACCTGCAAAGGTTATCATAAACCATAACTATTTAACATGCATTGCACTCTGATCTGATGTAGTAATTCGCAATAGCAGTGCCACGGTTCAGTTCAGCATGGGGACCAATTACCTCTACAATGTCCACTCCTACTGGTCTGTGACCTGTCAAACAAGAAGACATGGTGCAGCTAGCTGCTGAAAAGGAGACGACCGTGGTCCTCTTGACAACGAAGACGAAGACGCAGCAGACCAAGCTTTTGCGTTCTCCGGTCGCATGCACAAGGAGTTCCGCAAGATGGCCAATGTTGTTAAGAAACAGGTCACTGGCAACTTCTACATGGCTGACTTGACCAAACCCGCTCTTGCAAGACTTCAATTTACCGCAACCTGGTAAATGATGAGTATAATGAATGATGCGCTCAGCAGACTGGTTGTGCGAGTAGGTTCGACATTTGTATCCCATGACTATGTTTCTAGAATTGATTGGGACATCCCCCCTTTTCTTTAGAGATGAAGGGAACATTTGCACTCCCTCTATGCCATGCCTGCGAGCATGATTACTCATTATACCCATGTTCATTTTTGGTTATTTTTTGAACCATGTATACCATTTATGTGTGTGAACCTGTGGTGTCCTTTTAAAAATACATATTGTTGTGCATCGATTTCTTCATGGTCATGCCTTCGTCTATTTTTTCAAAAATTTCATAATATCAATGTAAAATTTATATTCACATGACTTGTTCGTTGGCAAGGATTCGAAAAGGATTTGGTCCATAAAATCGTGATATACTTTTTTAAAATTTCCCCTCGAACATCGTCAGTTTACTCATGATTGATAAATCTGTTCACTAAATATTGCCTCTCTTAATTATGTTAGCACACTATTATATTTTTGTTTATTGTTTCCTAGAAGGAATGATGATTTTTTACACGATAGTACGTGCGTTGCACGTGCACATTTACTAGTCATGATTTAGTTCCCAAGTCAATTAATGTATAACAATTAATGTAATACTAGCAACTTTTTGACGAAAAATGTTGGTGCAATATTTGCCCTCTTGTGTTTTGAAGATTGTTGACAGAAATAGTCATGGACTAATTTGTTTGCTAGTGCACATAGAGTGAAATAGTCCATGCAGAACCGAAGATAATGTTCTCTCAGGTGTCCAGTTCGAGGAACTTCACCAAAGAATATCTGTGTTGCAGAGAAGAATGAGCTACGTCTGTTGAAGACATGTAGACGAGAAGATTGATTTGAAGGAGTTAACCCCTCGAAAATTTATTGCAGATGTGAAGCAATTGGTTCGGAGATCTGTCCGAAGAAATTGACTACAATGAATGGAAGTCGAATACAAAGTGAAGACATAGTATTCATTTCGTTGTTCTTCTTTCATTTATTTGAGTCATAGGACCTCCGTACTATTAGGAGGGGTATAGGTTCTCGAAGCTTAGATCCACTGTGATGCTTAGCCCAAACCTGTGCGAGATTGAGAGAAATCTCTTTATGTTTCGAATGATTACTTGCCAGCAGCAGACGTTGTTTTTCGTGCTGCAGGAGATATCTTTCGAACTGAGGAATTAGCATTACTTACTCCGCAAGGAATGTTACCGTTGTGCTCAATTTCCGACCATTGGACTCGTGTCATTCGGCCATTGGCTATTCCACATGTCCAATTTGGTCTTTTCCCTTCAGGGAAGGCTGCAGCTATAAATAGCCACCCCGCTCCAACGTTGCTCGTTGGTTGCTCCGCTTAAGATTTCTGAGAAGATTGATTGAGCATCCCCTCTCCGAGTGATTTGAGTTTAAGATCCACCGAGAGAAACATCAAGAGCCCAAACTTAGACAATGGTAGAGCATCACAGTAGTTCTGAGTTTAGAGTTCTTGTACCTATTATTACTCTTGAGAGCTGCACACTCTCTAGAGGGATAGGTGTCGGCTCGAGTGTTGAAGAGTTATTGTCTTCACCGAGCAAAATCTTCAGCAACCAAGAGTAATTGTGGTTCATGAAGGTCGGTCGAAGGTTTGGAGATCGCCGACAAGTATCTACCACGAGTGAAATCAACTGGAGTCTGATCAGCTCCGAGTTGAAGGAGAATAAGGCAAATAGAGTTTATCTTCTCTGTTAAATCACAACCCCTCCAACCAGACGTAGTCCTTTGGAAGAAGGGCGAACTGGTCTACCAAATCCAACTGTCGCCATCGAGCACCACTGGTTCACTTTACGTTACTGCATTACATTTAGCAGTTTACATTCGTGCTCTGTGATGTTAGTTTATCTGATCAATCATTGACTGTTGCATGACTGTTGCATTTTATTCATTTCTGTCATCTCAATCTTTCCATTTGCTATCATTCATTGTTCACCGTATCACATTCTCATCATTCAGTGTAGTCATTCCAGCCGTATACATTTCTCTTCGCACTTGTTAAGACTGGTGTGATTTCTCTGAGTCATATTCGTTCACCTCTTCATAGTTCTCTCTCGTAATTTTTCCTTCACAGTTCATACCTTGTTTCTCTCTCATGCTGTTGCATTTGATAGCATATTGCATTACCATCATTATTGTCAAACTTGTGATATCCTATGCTTGTACCATTATTGCTTCCTACCTCGATAGATATGTTCCTCGATAAAGTACTTGATTAAGTTTACATCTACCGAACCTTATTTCCGCTGCTGTGTTTGGGATCCATTCATAACATTCGGAAGAATTTTTGAATCTCCCATTCACCCCCCTCTGATCGATATACTCTCGGTCCTAACAATTGGTATCAAAGCAGGTACTCCCTGTCTCTGTTTATTAAAGGTTTAACCACCTTGGAGTTTTGATTATGTCGTATGCAGGTAGATCCTCGCACTCTAAAAGGTTTCGTATCTTCGATGGAAATGACTATGTCTACTGGAAAGAGAGAATGAGAATCAGGCTTCAAGCCGTCAACATAGACCTCTAGCAGATTGTGGAAAATGGATATACCATTCAGTACCCTGATGCACCAAATTTTGATGACAAAGCCATACTACGGTTGAATGCACAAGCAAAAGATATTATCTGTGAAGGTATCTCGAAAGACATTTTCACTCGGTTCCGAAAGCTTGACACTGCAAAGCAACTCTGGGGTGCCATAAAAAATGTTCATGAAGAATTCATTACCAGAACAGATTCTCACACTGAAATGCTTCGTGCTATGTTTGCTGCTTTCAGAAGTCTTCGTAAGGAAAGTGCTATTGAACTCACTGATTGGTTGACTAATATTGTTGAAAGACTTCATCAACGAGAAGTAACAGATATCACCGATAGAGATGTGGTCAACAAGCTACTGAGTGCTCTTGACGCAACCTTCGATCCAATCGTAGCTGAAATCAAGCAAAGACCAGACTATGAAGAACTTCACTACGTCGAGGTCATGCTGCTGTCGTCTATTCACGAAGAAAAGATGGAACTTGAAAATGGAGATCAGGAATCTTCTTTGGAAAGTGACGGAGAAATTCTTTCACACTATGGTAGCTCACAAGAAGAAGATGTCGAGAATCAAGAAACCATCACAAGGGAACTAGAAATGCTCACAGAAAGGCTAAGTGATCTCAGGAGACAGAATTTGTGTCTCACAAATGATGACGAATTTGACTTGCATGAATCTTCAAGAAAGTTACCTCCAAAAGAAGTGAAGTGCTTCAAGTGGAAAAAATTCGGTCACCTCATAGCAGATTGTCCTTGCTGGGATAGAAAACCAAGCAACAGATGGATGTATCTTCACGGAAATGGATTCACTCGAATGGATCGTCACATTAAGCTCTCAAAGAAAAATGAGTCTTCCTCATCCTCTTCGACGAGACCAGTCACCGACGTGAAAGCAAGAGCAACCATTGAATCAAATATGAAGAGAATATCACAGCTAAATAGACCATGTGCTGATATGAACTTGGAATCTGAAGATGAGTCATCCGAATCAGAATTAGAAGATGAAGAGCTTCATAGAAGAATAGGAAGAAGCAATGCTTTCGTGGCGTATGAATCATCTGAGGAATCTCTCGAACCAGACACTGATGACAATGCTTCAAGTGATGATGAAACAGTTGCATTATGTCTCATGGCAAAGACCTCTAAGGATCAGGTATCAGGAAAACACCAAAATATCTATGAATGAATATTCTCCTGAATACATTGCCTATGCTAAACTGGTTAAGATTGCCAAGTCTCAACAAGATGAGCTTGAAAAACTTGAGAACAATCTTAGGAAAACCGAAGGATTACTGGTCAAAGAGATGGAGAAAAATCAAAACTTGAGAACAATCTTAGGAAAAGTTGCCAAGTCTCAACTATTCATGATCTATCCAACCGATATGATTCCCTTACAGTCGACTACGAGAGTTTATCAGATGAACTCCTTAACAGGAATCAAGAACTCGAGTCACTGAACGAGTCTCATAACGTGCTTGCGAAAGAAAAAGCTTCTCTCTTCGCCGAGCAATCGAAACAGCTTCTTGATGATTTTGTGCCTCCTTACTTAAAATGCCTAGAACGTAGCAATGCTGACTCAAATGCTGAAACTTCTAATGATGTCATCGAGAATATTGCAACAAGTACGAATGTTATTTCTAAGCCCTCTTTCGAGGAATTTGTCGCTATCTTTGATGAAAATTGCAAATTAAAGAACTTGCTTGAGACAGGAATGCTAAGGCGCCTCAAAGGGCATCAAACTCTCTGTGATGTGCTCAATAAGTCTATACTGCACAAAAACCCTTGAAAGGAAGGTTTGGGTTTCAAAAGAAAACTCAACGTTGATGGAACCTACTGGACTCCAGAGCAATATCCTCGAACGAGTTGGGTTCTTGCTAAAAGTAAAACTCTCGAAGCAGCAATTCTGTCTGGATATAACTCTCCCATTTCTGTTGTGTCTGATGAGTCTGATGACTCAAACTACAAATTCTTCAAACAACATAATGGTAAGGTTTTTGCTCGGCATGTTGGAACTAATTGCAGGTCTGGTTCACCCAAGAAGCAAATCTGGGTGAAGAAGTGCATCATTGAAAATTTATCTGTCACTGCTAACTTGAATATGCAGAGTGATTCCCTTTGAGGAAATGGTTATCATTCATAGATTGGCACTGAAACTTCCTCGAATGGATATCAGTTAAACCTTCGACAGAAGGAGTACATGCGTACCTCCTCAAATCATTATGCTCATGTCTCCGGAAACAACTTCAATGCATATTCATATTATTACTCTCGAAATGTACAGGTGAACTTCAGATCTCGCCGATGGAATGTTCTTGCTCAGAGTAAGCGAATGAGATGCTCACTGCCCACGCAAGTCTGGGTTGTGAAAAATAACTAACCCTTCTTGCAGGAACTATCTCAGGGATTCTACTCGTTTATTCTTAGCTCTGAGATCTATATTGTTGGTACTCGCTCTTTGTGTTTATTTTCTCTCATTCGTTTGTTTATTTTCGTTTCTACGTGTTTGTGTTTTGTCCGATGAACAACTCACTCATAGCTCGTGTTTTTGTGTTTCCTCTCTTCGGGCTGAGTATTTTTTTTTGGACCCTTTTATCCTCTATTCTTTCTCATCCAATCTATGCAGTCCATCATAAGCATGAAATTTGATCTGAAGAAAATTTCTGTCCGGCGTCCTTGGTCGCGAAAGAAATCGACTTCCAACTTTTATCCATTTTTGGCGTTTGCCCTTCCTCAAACCTTTCGGCCTCCCACTCTCTCCCCGAGTTTCTCGCAGAAAATGGTTGCCACGTACCCACGATCTCCACGATCGTGATCGTGTCCATTGAATGCAGAACGTCCCGCTTCCGAGGGTCGTAGATTTCGGAGAGGAGGTTCAGCTCGCCAGCTATAAATATCCCTCACCGAGTCACCGTGTCTTCTTCCTCTTCTCTATTCCTCAAACCCTCATCCACCTCTTCCCGAGCCTGAGCTCGAAGCAACTCCTGCGAGAAGCCTCGCCGTGCAACTCCGGTGAAATCTCGTCGTGGTTGATCACGCCGGTGCGGTAATCCTCCTTCCCGCATTGCCGTAGTTGATCGAAGCTGCCAAGTTAGGGCGCTTGGATCTGGAATTGTTCATGTCCATGTCTCTATTCTTAGGGCAGTTCCTACTGATGCCATTTCCTTTGATTTATTTCACCGCGGTAGATCTTTAGGAATCACTAGGTTTTGACTGGTACGGTTTGTAGATCTTCATCATACTTGTTCTCCTCAACCTAGGGTTCATGTGTCTTTATCCGAAAGATTAGATAGTTTTTTTAGCCTTGATCATTCTATGGCTTGTTTCAAATCTATCGATGATATCTTCTCTAAGTATACCATGGATTCCTATGTTTCTTCCGAAAACATTCATTTTCGTTCAAAATACTTCTGTGCATGTTTATGACCCTACCCCATTTTTCCCTCGTATCTATTTCTTTTCACAGGTTGGTCATGGCACAGAGTTCAGAAGGGTTCTCAGATTCTGAAGGAGAATTTCCTAAGTATCCACCAAGATCTGATCGAATGAGATTGACAGGAGGAGGAAAATCTTCAAAGCCTCCCAAGACACCAAAAAAGAAATCTGAGTTTGAATCCGAAGAAGATGATGAGGAGATTCCCTCCGCTCACAGTCAGCCCTAGGATGAATTGGTAACTGACGCCCTAACCCTCTTCTCCGATGGAAATCCTTAGAAGGGTGGTCGTGGCAGAGAAAAGAATACCACAGCTGAAATGTCTGATCCTGATGGTTACAGAACTCCACCTGGGGTTGAAACAACAACTGAACGCAACAATAGGCTGCAAAGGATTCATCGCCACTGGGCAAAGAAATGGTTCAATTATGAAAATGTTCGCGCGAAGTATCAGATCCTGTTTGCTTTCACACCACCGTGGAATGACTGCATTGCTGAAAATTGCATTGGCCCAGATGATGAAAAAGTCAGACCACCACCGCCTTCAAATGCTCATCATGAATCCCTCAAAACCATCGCTGATTTTCCCGATGAAGTGGCTAAGAGGGCGAAGGCCAAAGCCAAGTGTGGTGCTAGGCAAACGAAGAAAAATCAAGTCGAAGCGAAAAACGCCGCGCTAACTCAGCAAGACGTCCAGAAGAAAAAGGATCGTGCTTTTGCCACCAAGGGAAGCATGTCCAGAAAATATGTTTCCCCTCGTGCTTCCCGAAAGAAAACCATCTCCAGAAAATCAAAGAAGGCTGTTTCTAGCTCGTCTGATGAGTCATCTAGCAAAGATGCTCCTGATGAAATTCCTATGTATGATCAACGTGCCATTCTCAACAAGCCATGCAATAGCCCCTCGCCAGTGAAAGCTTCACCCTCTCCAAGGTAATCACCAAGGCTTGCACCCCCTCCCCTCACTGACAAACCTTCAAGTTCTACAGCTCTGAAGTGAAAACTGATGTCTGAACGAAAAGCTGATGTATCTGCAAAGAAGGCTAGACCTAGTGTTCCTGGTTCCACAGACGAACAAAAGTATGACTTCAATCTCATGATTGATGTGATTGAGAGTGCTCCTTACAATGCAAAATCTGATGATATAAGCAGTCTCGGACTTTCTGATGAAGTTCCCAAAATGGTAATGAAACATTTCATTGAGCTAAGGAAAATTACCAAGAAGCTGAATCAGGCTGTCAAGGACAAGGAAACTGTGACGCCCCCGACTCAATCGTGCACTAATCATACACGCGAACATGCATGATCAAGCACAGGGACTCACGGGTAGATATCACAACACAACTCTAAACACAATTAAACGGAGATCCACAAATATTACAGACTAGGGATCACGAGGATCCAAATACATAAGTCAGTCATACAAATAATATCTGAGTACACACATAGTTAGCCAAGGTTTGCCTTAAGAAGGCTAGCACAAACAACGACTCTAGATCGAAAGGCGAAGGCCTCCTTCCTGGGAGCCTCCGATCCTACTCCTGGTCGGCTGGCTCGATCCAGTAGTACGTGTCGTCTAGACCCTCCTGGTAGTAAGCTCCTGCGGGAACATCTGGCTCCTGGGCTCCATCGTCTGATGTAACATCAAAAGGGGTATGGGGCAAATGAGGTAGCAAAGCAACCGTGAGAACTCATCCGAAGTACTCAGCAAGCAAGGATCTACACTACATATGCAACATTATCAAAGAAAGGTTGTATATGTGGACTGGGCTGCAGAAATGCCAGAGTAGAGAGAAGACCTAGTCCTATCAAAGACTAGCATCTTCAAACATCTTCATGAAGCCACCATCTTGCAGCAATAGAAGAGAGTAGAATAGCATTTTATTAAGCAATCATGTTGAAGTAAAGCCTAGAGATTCTTCCTCGACTCCCTGCGAGAAAGCGATCCCAGAGCTTCAATTAATTAAACAAGTATCCAGTTCAAGTAATAGATCAGGATACCAAACTGAGCGTCCTTTACTGTAGGACCGGCTATCGATAGATTATTCTTCCATGCAGGGGTGCACTACTGTTACCCAACACGCTCGATCACCTCTGGCCGGACACACTTGCTGGGTAATGCCCGGCCTCGGGACATCAGCACGAAGCAGCGGCCTACGTAGGCACAGCAGAGAGGTTAGCACGCCGGACTAACCTATGCACCCAGAGGTCTTGGGCCATCGCCCTGGGCACCCTGCGCGTTGCGAGACTGGCCGGGGTGCAGGCGGGACACTGAACTCGTCAGTGAAGTATCCAGCCCATTCCCGACAATCAGCCCGCAAGGTGAACCGTGACGTCTGAAGAGCTTTCGGGAGGAACGTACGACGTAGAGGGCCCCATAAACCATAATCCCGCGTGGTGGTAGTGCGTATAGGGCATGTCGACCCACTCAGATCAAATACCCAAATCCAATAGGCTCCTTTATTAACACGCGGAGACAATCAGAGTTTCTGAAGCTCCGCCACAATATCACACTCGATTGCCCTTCCGGCACACCCGACATCATAGATCCCCTGCGGGCACCCATCAGGGTCGACCCGCCTGTAACAAAGGTCAAAGTAACCGTGTGGTCATAGCATCAAGGGGGAAACCCCGAGGAATCACCCTCGGTGAATTCCACTAGATGAAATCATCAGGGGGAACGTATGAGTCATCACCCTCGAGGTTCACACTGAGGGGTTGCACGACAGAGTCGTATCGGAAGTGGTGAAGGATGAATCACCCTCGATGACCACGACCGAACAGCTACACTGCAGAGTATTCATCAGGAGTGCGTTACGAGGTATCACCCTCGGCACTCGATAGTAACTATGCAGAGTCGTACAACTAAGGGGGTGAAGTGATGTGTCGGTCTCTGGTCGATGATCACATTGATCGAGTCATCGATGATCAAGCAGGGGCAACAAGGATAAGGTGGTGGGGGTCACTGATGGTTCACTACCAACCTATACTAAGCAGTTTAACATAGGCAGGTAAAGTAACAATAAACAGGTTACAAAAGCAGGCTATGCATCAGAATAGGAGCAAACATTAATAGTAGCAAAATCTAATGCAAGCAGGAGAAATGGAATGGGCGATATCTGGATGCTCAAGGGGGGGTGGGGGGGGCTTGCCTGGTTGCTCTGGCAAGAAAGAGGGGTCATCAACAGGCTGCTCGTCTGGAGCGTAGTCGTACTCAGCTGCAACGGCGTCGGTCTCGGCGTCTATCGAGAGAGGAGGGGGGAAGAAACAATAAATTCATGGCAAAGATGCAAACAATATGCATGACATGTCTAAATGGTATGCAGAGGTGTTCTACTGCCTATCTAAATGATTTAGTTAATTTAGGAATTTATTCGTATTTATTTTATTAAAGTTGAGCACTATTCATTTATTGAAATCAGGCAAAAAGTTTCATGTTCAGGTAGCTAGGGGCATCTGACAGGAATACGGAGGGCGTATTCAGATTCGTATCGTCGTTCTGAGTAAGTTTCATGTACAAAGTATTTTCATCGGAGCTACGGTTTATTTTATAGTAAATTCTGAAGTCTTATTAATCATTTTTAATTATTTGATTCAGAATTTCATTTACTGCATCAGCAATGATATCATGCTGACATCAGCAGTCAACATGACTGTTGACTGGTCAATTTGACCAGTGGGTCCCGGTTGTCATTGACACAGTTTAACTAATCAGGGTTAATGAGTTTAATTAGGTGATTAGGTTAATTAAACAGTGTAAATTAAGTTACTTAATTATTTAATTAATTGATTGATTGATTATTTTTATTATTTATTTTTATTATTAAATCTTTTTCGTTCTGGCTAGGACCACCTGTGATAGGCACAGGGGGTGGGGCCCAGCAGTCAGTGGCCCATGTGGCCATAGCGGTGCGGGCGCTAACGGGCGCGGTCGGATCCCCTTTAGCGCGCGGGCGCCGGCCCAGCCTGTGCAGGCGGTGGACGCGGGGACCGGCAACGAGCAGGGGCCGCGAGAGGTGGCCACCGCCGGCGCCGGGGCGGGGCTGGCCACGAGTGGGCCAAACCTGGCCGGGGCGTGCGCGGCGACACGGCAGAGGGAGCGCGCGCGGCCGGGGAGGAGTACAGGGGCGCGACGCGGGCGAGGCGAGTGGCGAGGCGGAGCTGCGGGCTCGGTGGATGGCGTGGTGGCGTGCGGGTGCGGGAGCGCGGCGCGGGCCGGCGGCCAAAGCAGCAGGCGCGTGCGCATGAGAAGCAGCAGCAGTCAGCAGGAGCAGAGGTGGCTGGCCGGAGCGGGGCGGGGCCGCGGTGAGCACGGTCGGCGCGCGTACGGGCGGTGGTCAAGGGCGCGCGCAGGCGCGGTGGCCAGATCGGCGATACAGGGCAGGGGGAAAGCGGGCGGCGGTTGCTCACGTTTGTTGGAGGGGCGAGGGGCGGCGAGGCTCGTTGGAGCATTTGGGGAGGAGACGAGGACGGTGGCTTTGGCGAGGAGGTGATGAGGAGGCGCGGTGCTTGGCGATCCGGCGACGGGCGCGGGGAAGACGACGTCGAGCAGCGCCGGGCGGCGAGGCGTGGTCGTCGGGGCGCAGTGGGGAGGCATTCGGTGAGCGGCGAGGTGGCCCGGCGAGTCGGAGCGATGGGCTGCGCGTCTTTGATCCCATCCAGAACTGGATCGGGGGGGGGGGGGGCGGCGAGGAAGAGCGATGGGGGGAAGTGGGGGTCGGTTGGCTAGGGTTTGGGGCAGAGGCCATATAGGCCAGGGGGGTTAGATGGGCCAGCTGGGCTGGCCTGGCTGCCAGCTGGGCCGGTAGGCCAAGTGGGGGGGGGGGGGGGGTTTCTTTTTTTTTATTTATTCTCTTGTTTTCTTTCTCTTGTTTCACTTTTGCAATAATGTGTGGGCTCATACACAATTTTGTAATATAGGTAACTTGTTCCAATAAATACAGTGCATTAGTTAGTACTGCTAAAAATTGGTTTGGAGGAAAATGGAGTTCACACAAATTTTGTATTAAATAAAATGTATTAAACCTTGTTGTTTTGGTACTGTTAGAGTCACTTATTTAATCTATTAAATGTTGGTTACAATTTTAGCATTGTCTCTGGAATATTTGTTATTTAATGAACATTTTAGTTTCTGTTTTGAATAACTTTTATTTTCCACTTTGATTTAATTTGAAGTTTGAATTAGGAGTTGAAATGCAATATGATGCAAATGATGATTAGGCACTGTTAAACTTGCTGACATGGCATTAACTAAGGGTGATCACTGTTGTTCATTACAGGGGGTCTTACAATTCTCCTCATCTAACAAGAATTCTCGTCCCAAGAATTAAGAGGAAGACTGAAAGAAAGTGGGGTATTCTTCGCGAAGACGGTCCTCGCGTTCCCAAGTGGCTTCATCTTCAGAATGATTCGACCACTAAACTTTAAGGAATTTGATTGACTTCTGACGAGTTCGACGCTCAGCTTGATCAAGAATACGGATGGGATTTTCTGGATAAGACAGATCTTCCCGCAATTCAAGCATTTCATGATCCACAGCTCGAATAGGATCCTTGAAGCAGCGACGGAGTTGGGACACATGAAAAACATCATGCACTTGAGAAAGATTTGGCGGCAATTGCAATTGATATGCCACTTCTCCTCGACGGGCAAGATTACGGAACGGGCCAATGTAGCGAGTAGCTAACTTGCCTTTGATTCCGAACCGATGAGTGCCTTTCAACGGGGTGACGCGAAGGTAGGCTTGCTCGCCAGGCTGATAGACCATTTCCTTGTGCTTTCGGTCATAGTTGCTCTTCTGACGAGACTGAGCAGATTTCAGATGTTTCACGGACAATGCGGACTTTTTCTTCAGCTTGTTGGATAATGTCCGGTCCGAAGAGTGAGCGTTCCCCAGTTTCTGACCAATTCAGAGGTGTTCGACACTTACGTCCGTATAGAACTTCAAACGGTGCCATCTTCAAACTAGCTTGATAGCTATTGTTGTAAGAGAATTCGGCATACGGGAGAGATTCTTCCCACTGCTTACCGAAAGAGATGACACAAGCTCGAAGCATATCTTCGAGCACTTGATTAACTCGTTCGACTTGACCCTGAGACTGAGGGTGAAAAGCGGTGCTGAAGGACAGATGAGTTCCTATAGCTTCTTGGAAACTATTCCAGAATCTGGAGGTTAAGAGGCTGCCTCGATCCGAACATACAAGTCTGCTAACTGACTAGCAGTGATTGTCTCCTTAACTGGCAGAAAGTGAGCAACCTTTGAGAATCGGTCAGTGACGACAAAGATAGCATCATGACCCTTCTGAGATCTAGGAAACCCAGTACTGAAATCCATTTGGACCTTGTCCCATTTCCATTCAGGAATATCAAGGGGTTGCAGAGTTCCAGCAGGCCTTTAATGTTCTGCTTTAATGCAGCGGCAAACGTCACACTCAGAAACATAACGAGCGATGTCTCGCTTCATATTAGGCCACCAGTATCTCTGACAAATGTCATGGTACATCTTTGTGCTACCAGGATGAATTGACAGAGGAGTGTCATGAGCTTCTTTCATAACGTGTTCCCTCTCATCCTTGAATTTGGGTACGAAGAGACGGCGTTGGAAGAATAGGATCCCATCCTTATCAAGATGGAATTCCGACGGCTTTCCTTTTTCGAGGTATCGCTTAATCCTTTCAACTTCAGAGTCATACCGTTGCATAGTATTAATGCTGTGCTCTAAATCTGGTTCCACAACCAGGGTATTGAGATAACCCTGTGGAACAATATGGAGGTTCAATTTGCGAAGCTCTTCATAAAGAACAGGTTGTGCTTCCTGAACCATATGGTTGCTACAATAAGCCTTGCGACTCAAAGCATCGGCCATTACATTAGCCTTGCCAGGGGTGTATGAGATATTCATATCATAATCGGCAATTGTTTCTAGCCATCTTTGTTGACGAAGGTTCAGATCTGGTTGAGTATATTGATACTTCAAACTCTGATGATCCGTGTATATCTCGCAACGGTTACCGAGAAGGTAATGTTGCCATAGCTTCAGAGCATAAATAACCGCAGAAAGTTCGAGATCATGCACTGGGTAATTTTCTTCGTGAGGACGCAATTTTCGAGAGGCATAAGCAATCAATTTGCGCGTTTGCATTAGGACACAGCCTAATCCTTGACGAGATGCATCACAGTATATCATGAAATCCTTTTGGGAATCCGGGGGTGCTAGCACTGGGGAAGATGTCAACTTATCTTTTAGTGTTTGAAAGCTTTCTTGACATTTTTCTGTCCACTCAAATTTAACACCCTTGTGGAGCAGATTCGTCAATGGCTTTGCAATCTTGGAAAAGTTCTCAACGAACCGACGGCAATAACTAGCGAGTCCGAGAAAACTCCTGACTTGCTTGACATTCTTCGGGGGAGTCCAATCAAGAATAGCCTGTACTCGCTCGGGGTTAACAGCAATGCCATTCCTGGAAATCACATGACCAAGATAGGTCACTTGAGATAACCAGAACTCGCACTTGGAGAATTTATCATACAACTGATGTTCTCGTAGCTTCTCCAATACAAGCCGAAGATGGTCAACATGTTCTTCTTCATTCTTGGAATATATAAGGATATCATCCAAATAAAACACGACGAATTTGTCGAGGTAATCCATGAAGATATAGTTCATCAACCGGGAGAAAGTTGCTGGAGCATTGGTTAAGCCAAACGACATGACGGTGTACTCATAAGAGCCATATCTAGTAACAAAGGTAGTCTTCGGAATATCCTCTTCGCGAACACGGATCTGATGATAACCCAACCTCAAGTCGAGTTTTGAGAACACAGAGGATCCAGCAAGCTGATCATAAAGATCATTGATCTAGGGCAGTGGGTATTTATTTTGGATTGTGGCTTGGTTAATGGGCCGGTAATCCTGAACCAATCGGTTAGTTCCATCCTTCTTCCTAACGAAGAGTGAAGGTGCTCCCCAAGTAGAGGAACTGGGGCGGATGAAACCTTTCTTAAGTGACTTGTCGATTTCTTCCTTAAGCTCGAGAAGGTGGTGCGGAGGCATCTTATAAGGACGCTTCGCAATAGGGGTAGTGCCAGGCTTCAAGTCAATGACAAACTCGACAGCTCTAACCGGGGGTATCCCTGGAAGTTCTTTCAGAAAGACGTCTGGAAAATCTCGAACGACAGGAACGTTCTCGATTCCTTCTAGAGGTGACGAGATTTACGAGATCCTATGTGTCGGCGTTAGTAAAATTTACTTAACCAGAATAGAAGAGAGATCAGAGTCCCAGAGTATAGACGAGGAATAAAAGATCCTAATACCACCCGGTTGGTGACGTGGGCCCGTAAGCCACACAGCCAAGTTAGTAAAATAGTTTTTTCGGTTTCTAGATTCAACTTCGGCCAAGGAGTTGGAAGGGGGCTTCCTACAGGCAGCCGGCTCTGATACCAACTTGTGACGCCCCCGACTCAATCGTGCTCTAATCATACACGCAAACATGCATGATCAAGCACAGGGACTCACGGAAAGATATCACAACACAACTCTAAACACAATTAAACGGAGATCCACAAATATTACAGACCAGGGATCACGAGGATCCGAATACATAAGTCAGTCATACAAATAATATCTGAGTACAGACATAGTTAGCCAAGGTTTGCCTTAAGAAGGCTCGCACAAACAACGACTCTAGATCGAAAGGCGAAGGCCTCCTACCTGGGAGCCTCCGATCCTACTCTTGGTCGGCTGGCTCGATCCAGTAGTACATGTCGTCTGGACCCTCCTGGTTGTAAGCTCCTGCGGGGACATCTGGCTCCTGGGCTCCATCGTCTGATGTAACATCAAAAGGGGTATGGGGGAAAAGAGGTAGCAAAGCAACCGTGAGTACTCATCCGAAGTACTCAGCAAGCAAGGATCTACACTATATATGCAACATTATCAAAGAAAGGCTGTATATGTAGACTGGGCTGCAGAAATGCCAGAGTAGAGAGAAGACCTAGTCCTATCGAGGACTAGCATCTTCAAACATCTTCACGATGCCACCATCTTGCATCAATAGAAGAGAGTAGAATAGCATTTTATTAAGCAATCATGTTGAAGTAAAGCCTAGAGATCCTTCCTCGACTCCCTGCGAGAAAGCGATCCCAGATCTTCAATTAATTAAACAAGTATCCAGTTCAAGTAATAGATTGGGATACCAAACTAAGCGTCCTTTACCGTAGGACCGGCTATCGATAGATTATTCTTCCCTGCAGGGGTGCACTACTGTTACCCAACATGCTCGATCACCTCTGGCCGGACACACTTGCTGGGTAATGCCCGGCCTCGGCAGATCAACACGAAGCAGCGCCCTACCTAGGCTCAGCAGAGAGGTCAGCACGCCGGACTAATCTATGCACTCACAGGTCTTGGGCCATCGCCCTGGGCACCCTGCGCGTAGCGAGACTAGCTGGGGTGCAGGCGCGACACTGAACTCGTCAGTGAAGTATCCAGCCCATTCCCGACAATCAGCCCGCATGGTGAACCGTGACGTCTGAAGAGCTTTCGGGAGGAACGTACGACGTAGAGGGCCCCATAAACCATAATCCCTCGTGGTGGTAGTGCGTATAGGGCACGTTGACCCACTCAGATCAAATACCCAAATCCAATAGGCTCCTTTATTAACACGCGGAGACAATCAGAGTTTCTGAAGCTCCGCCACAATATCACACTCGAGTGGCCTTCCGGCACACCCGACATCAGAGATCCCCTGCGGGCACCCATCAGGGTCGACCCGCCTGTAACAAAGGTCAAAGTAACCGTGTGGTCATAGCATCAAGGGGGAAACCCTGAGGAATCACCCTCGGTGAATTCCACTAGATGAAATCATCAGGGGGAACGTATGAGGCATCACCCTCGAGGTTCACACTGAGGGGTTGCACGGCAGAGTCGTATCGAAAGTGGTGAAGGAGGAATCACCCTCGATGACCACGACCGAACAGCTACACTGCAGAGTATTCATCAGGAGTGCGTTACGAGGTATCACCCTAGGCACTCGATAGTAACTATGCAGAGTCGTATAACTAAGGGGGTGAAGTGATGTGTCGGTCTCTGGTCGACGATCACATTGATCGAGTCGTCGATGATCAAGCAGGGGCAACAAGGGTAAGGTGGTGGGGGTCACTGATGGTTCACTACCAACCTATACTAAGCAGTTTAACATAGGCAGGTAAAGTAACAATAAATAGGTTACAAAAGCAGGCTATGCATCAGAATAGGAGCAAACATTAATAGTAAAAAAATCTAATGCAAGCAGGAGAAATGGAATGGGCGATATCTGGATGCTTAAGGGGGGGGGGGGCTTGCCTAGTTGCTCTGGCAAGAAAGAGGGGTCGTCAACGGGCTGCTCGTCTGGAGCGTAGTCGTACTCAGCTGCAACGGCGTCGGTCTCGGCGTCTATCGCGAGAGAAGGAGGGGGGAAGAAACAATAAATTCACGGCAAAGATGCAAACAATATGCATGATATGTCTAAATGGTATGCAGAGGTGTTCTACTGCCTATCTAAATGATTTAGTTAATTTAGGAATTTATTCGGATTTATTTTATTAAAGTTGAGCACTATTCATTTATTAAACTCAGGCAAAAAAGTTCCATGTTCAGATAGTTAGGGGCATCTGACAGGAATACAGAGGGCGTATTCAGATTCGTATCATCGTTCTGAGCAAGTTTCACGTACAAAGTATTTTCATCGGAGCTACGGTTTATTTTATATTAAATTCTGAAGTCTTATTAATCATTTTTTATTATTTAATTCAGAATTCCATTTACTGCATCAGCAATGATGTCATGCTGACATCAGCAGTCAACATGACTGTTGACTGGTCAATTTGACCAGTGGGTCCCGGTTGTCATTGACACAGTTTAACTAATCAGGGTTAATTATTAATTAGGTGATTAGGTTAATTAAATAGTGTTATTTATTTATTTAATTAATTGAATGATTATTTTTATTATTTATTTTTATTATTAAATCTTTTTCGTTCTGGCTGGGCCCACCTGTCAAAGGCACAGGGGGTGGGGCCCAGCAGTCAGTGGCCCATGTGGCCTTAGCGGTGTGGGCACTAACGGGCGCGGTCGGAGCCCCGTGAGCGCGCGGGCGCCGGTCGGGGCTCACCCGAGCGGTGGACGCGGCGGCCGGCGACGGGCAGGGGCCTCGAGAGGGGGCCACGGCCGGCGCCGGGGCGGGGCTGGCCACGAGTGGGCCGAACCTGGCCGGGGCGCGTGCGGTGGCGCGGCAGAGGGCGCGCGCGCGGCTGGGGAGGAGTACAGGGGCGCGACGCGGGCGAGGCGAGTGGCGAGGCGGAGCTGCGGGCTCTTGGGATGGCGCGGTGGCGCGCAGGTGCGGGAGCGCGACGCGGGCCGGCCGCCAAAGCAGCAGGCGCGCGCGCAGGAGAAGCAGCAGCAGTCAGCGGGAGCAAAGGGAGGTGGCTGGCCGGAGCGGGGCGCAGACGTAGGCGGGCGCGAGAGCGCGCGGTGGCACGTCGGGCGGGGCGGGGCCGCGGTGCGCGCGGTCGGCGCGCGCACGGGCGGTGGTCAGGGGCGCGCGCCGGCGCGGTGGCCGGATCGGTGATAGAGGGCAGGGGGAAAGCGGGCGGCGGTTGCTCACATTCGTTGGAGGGGCGAGGGGCGGCGAGGCTCGTTGGAGCCTTTGGGGTGGAGACGAGGATGGCGGCTCCGGCGAGGAGGTGATGAGGAGGCGCGGCGCTTGGCGATCCGGCGACAGGCGCGGGGAAGACGACGTCGAGCAGCGCCGGGCGGTGAGGCGTGGTCGTCGGGGCGCAGCGGGGAGGCGTTCGGCGAGCGGCGAGGTGGCCCGGCGAGTAGGTGCGCCGGGCGCCGGCGCGATAACGATCCAGAACTGGATCGTGGGGGGGGGGGGCGAGGGAGAGCGATGGGGGGAAGTGGGGGTTGGTTGGGCTAGGGTTTGGGGCAGAGGCCATTAGGCCGGGGGGGTTAGATGGGCTGGCCTGGCTGCCAGCTGGGCCGGTAGGCCCAGTGGGGGGTGGTTTCTTTTATTTTTATTTATTGTCTTGTTTCTACTTTTGCAATAATGTGTGGGATCATACACAGTTTTGTAATATAGGTAACTTGTTCCAATAAATACAGTGCATTAGTTAGTACTGCTAAAAATTGGTTTGGAGGAAAATAGAGTACACACAAATTTTGTATTAAATAAAATGTATTAAACCTTGATTTGGTACTGTTAGAGTCACTTATTTAATCTATTAAATGTTGGTTACAATTTTAGCATTGTCTTTGGAATATTCGTTATTTAATGAACATTTTAGTTTCTGTTTTGAATAACTTTTATTTTCCACTTTGATTTAATTTGACGTTTGAATTAGGAGTTGAAATGCAATATGATGCAAATGATGATTAGGCACTGTTAAACTTGCTGACATGGCATTAACTAAGGGTGATCACTGTTGTTCATTACAGGGGGTGTTACACAAACCCTCGAGCAAATGAGGAGAGAGGTCAACACGGAATCCGAAAGGAAGAGTCTGAACAAAGAGACTATTGAACTCATCAAGGCACTCAGTCTCATGCAAAATGACAAAATTGATTGGCACTCGCGGTTGAAAATAAAAGTATCTTAGTTTTGTGACAGAAGAAACGATGAGATTGACCGCAAGGCAGATCTTGCTCGATGAAGGATTAAAAAAGAAAACGTCAGAAGGCTAAAGCAAGAGCTAGCAAACCTAAAGGAATCAAAGATCGCCACCTTCAAACTGTTGTTGACTCCAGTACTCCCTTGCAGCAGATTCCACCGTCACCACCTCATGAGGATGAACCTATGCAACAAGCTAGCCATGTGGGGGTTATCATTCCTACTCATGCAGCCCAAGAGCAACCTGAAGTTGTTGATATCTTCCTCGAAAAGATGGATAAAGAAAATACTTCGCCTAAACATCAAGCTCCAGTTGATGATGTTGATGAGGAAATTGTACTATAGAAGACAAATCCATTGCCTCCAGGAAAATTGCAAGCTGAGCCCTCCGAATCAAACAAGGAGGAGATTGACAAGATTGAGGGGGAGCTAAATGCTTCCCGGGACAAAAAAACCCCGTTCACATCATCTGGTGCCCCTACCCAGATGGATGTTGATCCTGCTCCTCGTTCCACTACACCACAGTTGGAAGAGGACGAAAAGAAATCTGAAGAGCCGATGGCTCACGAAGGAATTGCTCCACCAGTTGTGCCCCAAGCGTTCGGGAAAGAAGCTGTTTGTGCCCCCCAGCTGAAGGAAATACAATGAAAGAAAAGGCCTCGGTGCCCAAAAGTTAGAAAGTCACTGAAGGAGTTCCAATGAGCAAAAATGACAATCAGTCATGTTCCTCAAAGAAATCTGCACAAGAGAAGTCAAGGAAGCCTCGTGCTCCTCTCAAGCCTAGTGAGGAAGGTGTGCAAGCACATGATGACATTCGGACCCGAAATATGAGTGAAGAAGAACATCTGAAAAATCCTTTGGAAACATTTCCTTTGTTTCCTGTCGAAGATGGCCCGAATGGTCCTGCATTCAACGGGCAGTTTCATCTTTCGAAACTTGCATTCTTTGGAACCAGCCCATATGATGGAGAAAGAACTTTCTTGTCACCAAGATTCTGGACAAAGGAACAGGTCGTATATTATGCTCGTATTCTGTATGAAAAGAATCGCATCATTAAGCACAAGATTCTAGATTTTGCAAAGCTCGAAAGTTTACCCTGCTTCCATCACACCATGGAGCAGATTGAACTTGTCTTCTTGAAGAACTTCCTTCATTTCAATGATGGCTGGAATCGTGAAGTGATTCATTAGTTCTATGCCACTCTTTATATCTTAGGAGACCTCACAGATTGCAGCACTTGGATCCTCGAATGGATGACACGAGAAGAAAAGATCAAATGTTCGGCTGACCAGTTCTTAGCACTGTTGAATCTTCCTCAGTGCGAGTTTGATGCTAATCGTGAACACAGGCTGCACTATTGGGAAGTATCCGAAGCTCAACTTGATCTGTTGATGGACCCCAAAATTGCTGGTGATGAATGCATAGAAAAAATCCAAAGAATCTGGCATATGAGAATAAAGTGATGTTCTACATCCTCTGCAACTCTCTCACTACAACAAACAGGCCAGAAACCATCAATGGCATCGTAGGAAATGCTCTTCTAGCCACTGCTCAGGGTATTCGTTTTGACATACCAGATCTTTTCATTCGCAACCTAGCCTGCGCAGCTGATAGCCCTCAAGCCTTGAAGCCATATGCACTTTGGGTCATGTTTTCCATCGAGTAGTTCATTGAAGAATAGTTTTTCTGTCCATATGTCCTGAAAGTTTATATGCCACCAGTTCGCGACACACTCAGGATTGTGAAGGACATCGGCAAAGGGAAGATGCCAATTGATGCTATTGGTTCTACTTACATGCCTGCTTCTGCTAGAGCTCCGAAGGTCAAGAAGGCAAAAGTGGAAATCCCTCTTGAAGAGAATCCTTCACTCTATGAGATTTGTCTTTACACTCAGCAAGCCTTGGACAGTCATATCTAGCTCGACCGAAAAGTGAGGCTGGAAATGATTACTGAGATAAATTTGCTTCACAATTATTCTCGCCAAGCTCTCCTGTATGAGAAGGAACAAAAGAAGCGCTCCTGGACCCTTCTTCCCAAGCATTACTCTCGCAAACAACTCTCTGCCAAGGGTATCGATAAAGAATATGATCATCTGGAGTTGTTTGAAGTTCCTCGCATCTGAAGGCAACCCCAAGTGCTTCCTCAACATTCCACCTCCACTGACCTGCTGTTTGTTGAACCTGATGATGATCTTGAAGACACAGCAGGAACTTTTATCTACAAGCGAGATGCACCTCACGCTGCTACTACTGAAGCTGATCCCGAAGCCCATTCTGTGTCTCCAACTCCTGCTTCGGCCTTGACCATCGCTCACTCTACTTCTCCGAACAGTTCGAGTTCTAATTCTGAGGGTTCTTCGGATGAGTAGTTCCTCGCTTGGATTCTCTTTCCTTTTTGGGCACTTGTTGACAAAAAGGGAGAGAAGAACATCGAGTGATAGATAAGCGGGTTATTTGCAGGGTGTTTCCATTCGCTATTTGCTCTTCCTTCGAACTATTTGGTTTTCGTCGAACTATTTGCTTTTAGAACTTGGAGCACCGCCTGTGGTGTTGAAATATTTGGTCGTCATGTACCATTAATAACCTCAATGCAATGCTATTTGCTTCCAATTATCTATTTGCAAGTGCTATCGAAAGCTTACTTCCTTGCAATAATTGTCCTCGATACTTATCTATCGTGTAGGGAAAGTAAAAGCATTTCAAGGAGAATTGGAAATCATGCTTCTCTAAGAAGAGACATTTCACTTCTTGAAATTATTTGTGTCTTATGGTTAGATATTCTATAATGATTATCTTTCGCTATCTAACTTTGCCGGAGAAGAAAGTTTGCTTCAGATCAAATGTCTTGAGATTCGAAAGCGAAATCTTTCTTTCTGTTTCATAAGCTGTTTTCCTCACATATCTCCATTGTATCATCTTTGTTGCAGGAAAACCTTGTCTAAGGCATACCTGCTCCAAGCAATATGCCTGTGTTTCCCTTGCTCTGATTCTCCTTGAGTATCTAACTTGCAGGGAACTTATATCTCGTGTGGATTCAAATCGTGTTCTGAGCAAATCCTCATGACTTATCCTTCGTCACAAATCATTTCAAAGTATTCACTCTATCTAACAAATCTTTTTCAAAGATCGTGTGTGACAGGAAAAACCTCAGACACTGTCGGGTGTATTGAAAGAGACCATGAATGAGATCATATGTCAATATCACTCCTACAAAGATTCATCTCGCTACCTTCCGGTTTATCTTCTATGCATTCGATGCATATCTTCAGGGGAGCGTGTTATATCTTCGTAATTATCTCTCGTCCTTGTTATCCTTCGCATTCCATTTCATTCCATTATCTATCTTTCGATGTGTTCTGTTTTGTCAACAATCGTCCAAAAGGGGGGAGATTGTTGGTGCAATATTTTCCCTCTTGTGTTTTGGATATTATTGACAGAAACAGGCATGGACTGATTTGTTTACTAGTGCACACAGAGAGAAATAGTCCATGCAGAACCGAAGATAATGTTTTCTCAGGTGTCAACTTCGAGGAACTTCACCGAAGAATATCTGTGTTGCAGAGAAGAATGAACTACGTCTGTTGAAGACATGTAGACGAGAAGATTGATGTGAAAGAGTTAACCCCTCGAAAATTTATTGCTGATGTGAAGCAATTGGTTCGGAGATCTATCCAAAGAAATTGATTGCAGCGAATGGAAGTCGAAGACAAAGTGAATACGTAGTATTCATTTTGTTGTTCTTCTTTCATTTATTTGAGTCATAGGACCTCCGTACTATTAAGAGGGGTATAGGTTCTCAAAGCTTAGATCCGATGTGATGCTTAGCCCAAACCTATGCGAGACTGAGAGAAATCTCTTTATGTTTCGAATGATTACCTGCCAGCAGCAGACGTTGTTTTTCGTGCTGCAGGAGATATGTTTCGAACTGAGGAGTTAGCATTACTTGCTCCGCAAGGAATGTTACCGTTGTGCTCAATTTCCGACCGTTGGACTCGTGGCATTCGGCCATTGGCTATTCCACATTTCCAATTTGGTCTTTTCCCTTCAGGGAAGGTTGCAGCTATAAATAGCCACCCCGCTCCAACGTTTCCCGTTGGCTGCTCCGGTTAAGATTTCTGAGAAGATTGATTGATCTTCCCCTCTCCGAGTGATTTGAGTTTAAGATCCACCGAGAGAAAAATCAAGAGCCCAAACTTAGACAGTGGTTAAGCATCACATTAGTTTGGAGTTTAGAGTTCTTGTACCTATTACTCTTGAGAGCTGCACACTCTCTAGAGGGATAGGTGTCGGCTCGAGTGTTGAAGACTTATTGTCTTCACCGAGCAAAATCTTCAGCAACCAAGAGTAATTGTGGTTCGCGAAGGTCGGTCGAAGGTTTGGAGATTGCTGACAAGTATCTACCATGAGTGAAATCAACTGGAGTCTGATCAGCTCCGAATTGAAGGAGAATAGGGTGAAGAGAGTTTATCTTCTGTGTTAAATCACAACCCCTCCAACCAGACGTAGTCCTTTGGCAGAAGGGCGAACTGGTCTACCAAATCCAACTGTCGCCATCGAGCACCACTGGTTCACTTTACATTACTGCATTACATTCAGCGGTTTACATTCGTGCCCGGTGATGATAGTTTATCTGATCAATCATTGACTGTTGCATTTTATTCATTTTTGTCATCTCAGTCTTTCCATCTGCTATCATTCGTTGTTCACCGTATCGCATTCTCATCATTCAGTGTAGTAATTCCAGCCGTGTACATTTCTCTTCGCACTTGTTAAGACTGGTGTAATTTCCCTGAGTCATCTTCATTCACCTCGTCATAGTTATCTCTCGTACTTTTCTTGCTCGGTTCATATCTTATTTCTCTCTCATGCTACTGCATCTAATAGCATATTGCATTACCATCATTATTGTCAAACCTGTGATATCCTATGCTCGTACCATTATTGCTTCCGACCTCGATAGATATGTACCTCGATAAAGTGCTTGATTAAGTTTACATCTACCGAACCTTATTTCCACTGCTATGTTTGGGATCCATTCATAACATTCGCAAGAATTTTTGAATCTCCCGTTCACCTTCCCTCTTGTTGATATACCCTCGGTCCTAACAAAAAATATATCATCTTATTATAGCCATGCATTAAGATATAGATACGGAATAAAATAAATATGTTGATAATCACATTGCTCCTAATTTAAGCTTGTTTTCTTTAAACTCAATTTATAGAAAAGGAAAAAGATACATGTGAATAATCTTTTTTTGATAGAAGGTTGCCACTGTATTCAGAGTTCTCGGCGGTGACTGAGTTCAAAATGACGCTAGTACAATCCGGAGGCGCACTAGGCCTTGTTTTTCTATACCTACTAATAAAGCAAGGTGCGTTTCTCTGATTTTTTTTCATCCGTTCACCATCGAAAAGATTGTTTCCTATTCGAAGTGGTACTAAATTTACCCGCAAAAAAAAAGAGGTCGTACTAAATATATGTCCGTTCGTCTATTAGAAAAGGAAAAAACGCCAGCATTTCGTACATGGGCCGCATGCAGTCTGGGCCAGCAAAGCCAGCCAATTTTTTTCGTGCCCATGCAGGTGGAAAATCCTATTTCTCGCATACAGCTTCAAATAGTCGCAGCTTCGCACAGGGCGGCCAAGTTGGGCTGAACCACTTTCATTCTTTTTTTCTATGTGCTGTTTTTATTTTTATTTTTCTGGTTCATTCTCTTTTTCTTTAGTGTTTGTTTTACCCATTTTACTTCCAATTTGATTTTTCTTTTTGCCTTTTTTGCATAAATTCAAAATTTTCAAAAAAGTTCATAATTTAGAATAAAAAGAATTTTAGAAAAATTTCAAAATTCCAAAACATATCCCATTTTGAAAAATGGTCAGAACTTTAAATCATTGTTCTCATTCCAAAATTGGTTCAAATTATTAAAAAGTTGTTCCATTTTTTCTTTGTGTTTTCCAAAGATGTTCAAGATTTTCCAAAAAAATGCCTTTTAAAAATGTTTCAAATACCAAAATATTTTTGTTTTAGTGAAATGTTTGCAAATTCAAAATAATTGCCAAATTTAAAGAAAGACATTTTCTAAAACTGTTCTGAATGTTCAAAATATGTTTCCTTTTTAAAACATTGTTCACCAATTCAAAAAATGTTCATATTTTTTAAAATGGATCATGTTTTTAAATAAAATTGTGAATTTCGAATGTTTCAATTTTTTTTATTTGCTAAAATTTAAAATTTTCAAAAACTTGTTTGGGATTTTTTAAATTATTCATGTTTCCTAGAATATTCCATAATTTATATTTTGAAAAATTCAAAAACAACAAAAATCGTTTCCAATCTAACATTGGAGTATTTTCGGCAATTTATATTTTATCATCTGTTCACCACTGAGAGCATTTTTTTTCTATCCAAGGTGGTACAAAATATGTGTTCACAATTTCATACGTGGGCCTTGTGCGCTTTGGCCCAGCGAAGCAAGTCCACTTTTTTTCCTGCCCACGCAGCTGGGAAAACCCTAATTGTCGGACGCTGCGGCAAATGTCAGAGCTTCGCACAGGGATCCCAAGACTGGGCCGGCCCATTTTCGTTTTTTCTTGATTCTACCTCCATTTTTCTTTTTCTGTTTCTTTCCTGTTTATTTTTACCGTTTTCCCTTCCAAGTTTATTGTTATTTTCCCCTTTTTTCGTAAATTAAAAATTTGCAGAAAGCATTCAGAATTTCAATTATTTCCATTTTTTTGTAAATGTTTAGAATTCAAAAATTTTGTTCCCATTTTCAAATATTTTGGGAACTTTTATTTTGCACCCATACTAAACAAAATTCAAAATTCACAAAATGTTCCCATTTTTTCAAAAAAATGTATGTATTTTCCAAAATTATTCGAAATTTTCTAAATAAAGTTGCATTAAGTTTTTTGTTGCAAAGTCAGAAATTATGGTTTTGGTAATGTAATGCTCAAAATTCAAAATAATGGTTGTGTTCAAAAAGGACATTTTTCTAAACTTGTTCTCAATGTCCAAAAAAATGTTCCTTTTTTAAATGATTGGCACAAATGCAAAAAATGTTCGTGTTTTTAGAAGGTTCATGTTTTCATTTTTTCTGTGAATTTACAAAAACGCTTTCCGTTTCAAATTTTGTTTGGCTTTTTCCATAATTGAATGAAATTTTCTAAAACCTCTTCATATTTTTGAAATTTTTTCAGGATTCCTAAAAATGCACATATTTCCAAGTATATTTGGTAATTGTGAATTATTTATATAATTTATGAAAATTTACAAAAAACTAAAAAAAAAGTAATTTCTAATCTAACGTTGTAGTATGTTCTTAAATATTCGCGCTGGCCGTTGGTTAGCAAGGCCCGTTTGTTCGAGTGGCTAGTAACATGTGGTCGAGTTTTTGAGGTCTTCAGTTCAATCCTTCAACTCGTCATTTTTTTTGGATTTTTACACGTGCCTTACAAACACAGGTCATTTCGGTGCCTGCTAGTTTGCTGGCTCAGACGCGAACTATGGTGCGTCTATTTGATGATAAAAGAGAATATGTTGGTCAGCTATAATTGAAATAAATTGTGTACACGTATCAATAAAAGAGAATATGCTGGTTTGGCGCTGCAATTAGTAATCCATCCGGTTACACCGTCGTAGGAGAGAGTCAATCGTGCCCCGAAGGTCGCCTTGAAACCACCAAATATGGAGGCAACCACAACCCCGATACGGAGGCGGACCCGGAGGAAGGAAAAAGCATGCGTTGGGTGGTCGCCGCTCTCCAAATCCTCCAGGATCACAAGTGGAACGCTAAGCAAGGGTGGGGAGGCTGCGAGCTCCGCGTCGAACAGAAAGAAGCAAGCAAGGGGTCCGCCCCGACCACTATCAAGATCTCGCAGGCCAAACCTGGCCCACGAGAAGACCACATCTCCAAGCTCTGTCGCCCTATCACCGCTGAGACCATTTTTAGTGAACTCTTCCGTTGCTTCTCGGAAAAAAATATATCTTCCTTTGCAACGCATGGGCATATGTGCTAGTCACAACTCAAGCCGACAACCTTCATTAGCTAAGATGTAGGCAATACAATTCACCTCTCTACGAACACAAGTGATCTTGGACTCAATAAAAGATTGGAGCATGCCCTTCACATCTTCAACCACGGTAGCATGGGGTGATCCGTCCTACCCTACAGAGTTGAGCTTGCTTACCACCATCTTGCAGTCCGTCTCCATGAAAGTCGTCTACTGTAACACACCCTGTAATGAACAACAGTGATCACCCTTAGTTAATGCCATGTCAGCAAGTTTAACAGTGCCTAATCTTCATTTGCATCATTTTGCATTTCAAACTCCTAAATCAAATTTCAATTAAATCCAAAGTGGAAAATAAAAGTTGTTCAAATCAGAAACTAAATTGTTCATTAAGTAGCCAGTAATTCAGAGGCAATTATGAAATTGTAACCAACATTATTGAAATTGGGTAAGTGACTCAAACATCCTCAAACAATGGCTAAAAACAATATTTAATAACCTTTTTATTAATCCAAAATTAATATGAAATAGTAATTGCCCCAAACTAGTTTTTGGTGGCAGGATATATTACACTGTGATTTATGGGCTAGGTCTTATATTTTACAAAAACCATTTAGTGCCCAAACAATTTGCAAAACAGAAAAGAAAAGAAAAACAGAGAAAAGAAAAGGCCCACTGTACCTGGCCTTAAGTGCTACATCCAGCGGCCCAGACCACCCCGCGCCTCCTCCCACCTCCCGCACTGCTCACCGCGGCCGCTGTCGAGCACCTAGCGCGCGCGCCTCGCCCGAGCTGGCCCCTCCTCTCTCCCTGCTCGACAACGCGCCCGCGCCCGCCGCGAGGATAAGGGCGAGCCCCGCAGCCGCCTGGCGCCTCCATCGCCTCACTTTCCCCCTCCCTCGCTTGCTCTCCGCCATGGCCGACGCGGCCATCGCCGTTGCTCCATCGCCCGCGTAGCCACCGCCTCCGCCTTGCCGTTCCGCCTAGTCCAGCGTCACCGCCGAGCTCCGCTACGTCGCCTGCGCCAACGAGCCGAAGCCGAGGAGCTCTGCATCGCCGGACTGCCTCGTCTTCTTCCCCTACGGCCGCCGTCGAACGCCTCCGCAATTCGCCGCCGTCGCCCTTCCTCGAGCCGTCCCCGGGCCTTCCCTGCAACGCTAGTGAGCTGCCGCGTCGATCCCTCCTGTCCCCGCTCTCTCTCCGTAACCGTAGCTGCCGCCCCCTTCTCACCCGAACGCGCCGCCGCCTGGCCTCGTCGCCGGCGTGGCCTCGGCGACCATAGGGCCCCGTGCGTGCCAGCATCGCACTCACCGCGTCGCCCTGATTCCGTAGCCACCTCGCGCTACTCATTTTGCCCTCCGTAGCCCCGATTCCGTAGCACACCCGAAGCACCTCACCGCCGGCGAGCTCATGGCGCTCACCTCCGGCCACCACAGCCCCTCGCACCACCACCGTTCGACGCACGACGCCGAGCCGCGTCGAACGCGCTTAGCCGCAGCCTCGCAGACCCCCTGTGGTCGAATCCCGATCGCCTCCTGTGACGCGTCGCCGTTAGAATGGTCGCCGGCGTTGCACCGGCTGCCGCGCTGACCTGGCACCGGTGGGCCCCGCCTCTGTGTCACTGACCGCGGGCCCCCTGGGCCCTAGTTGACCTAGTTGACTGGGTCAACTGCTGACTGGGCACCCTTGTCCCACTGACATGTGGGTCTGGCCTGAAATAAATGAATTAAATTAAATAGATAATTAGTTAATTAAAATCCTAAACACTCGCTGACCAGTAGGCCCCACCCACTAATTAACCTATTTAATTAAACTAACCCCTCTGATTAAAGCCACTGCCACTGACATGTGGGTCCCGATGGACCCACCTGTTAGGTTTGACCGGTCAACCGACCAGTTGACATGCTGACATCACTCTTACGTCATGCTTGCGTCACCATTCACTGTTTCGGATAAGTCTAATTTAAATTATTAAATAAATTTAGAAAATGATTAAAACTTTAGAAAATCATATAAAATAAACCGTAGATCAGATGAAAATAATTTATATATGAAAGTTGCTCAGAATTTCGAGACGAATCCGAATACGTGGTCCGTTCATCTGTCAGATGCCCCTAGCTACCTGAACATGGAATTTTTATACTGATTTCGATAAATGAATAGTGCTCAACTTTAATTAAATAAATCCAAATTAATTCCTAAATTAACTAAATCATTTAGTTAGGCAGTAGAACACCTCTGCATATCATTTAGGCATGTCATGCATATTGTTTGCATCTTTGCCGTGAATTTATTGTTTCTTCCCCCCTCATTCTCTCTCGATAGACGCCGAGACCGACGCCGTTGCAGCTGAGTATGACTACGCTCCAGACGAGCAGCCCGTTGACGACCCCTCCTTCTTGCCAAAGCAACCAGGCAAGCCCTCCCCCCTTGAGCATCCGGATATCGCCCATTCCATTTCTCCTGCTTGCATTAGATTTTGCTACTGTTAATGTTTGTTCCTATTCTGATGCATAGCCTGCTTTTGTAACCTGTTTATTGTTACCCTACCTGCCTATGTTCAACTGCTTTGTATAGGTTGGTAGTGAACCATCAGTGACCCCCACTTACTGCTTGATCATCGACGACTCAATCAATGTGATCGTCCACTAGAGACCGACACATCACTTCACCCCCTTAGTTGTACGACTCTGCATAATTTTATCGAGTGCCGCGGGTGATACCTCGTAACACACTGCTGATGAATACTCTGCAGTGTAGCTGTTCGGTCGTGGTCATCGAGGGTGATTCCTCCTTTTCCACTTCCGGTACGACTCCGTCGCGCAACCCCTTAGTGTGAACCTCGAGGGTGATGCCTCATACGTTCACCCTGATGATTTCATCGAGTGGAATCTTGGGGTTTTCCCCTTGATGTTATGACCACACGATTATTTTGACCTTTGTTACAGGCGGGTCGACCCTGATGGGTACCCGCAGGGGATCCATGATGTCGGGTGTGCCGGAAGGGCACTCGAGTGTGATATTGTGGCGGAGCTTCAGAAACTCTGATCATCTCCGCGTGTTACTAAATCAGCCTATCGGATTTGGGTATTTGATCTGAGTGGGTCGACGTGCCCTATACGGACTACTACCACGCGGGTTAATGGTTTATGGAGCCCTCTACGTCGTACGTTTCTCCCGAAAGCTCTTCAGACATCACGGTTCACCGTGCGGGCTGATTGTTGGGGTTGGGCTGGATACTTCACTGACGAGTTCAGTGTCGCGCCTGCTCCCCGGCCAATCTCGTAACGTGCAGGGTGCCCAGGGCGATGGCCCAAGACCTCTGAGTGCATAGGTTAGTCCGGCATGCTGACCTCTCTTCTGAGCCTAGGTAGGGCGCTGCTTCGTGTTGATCTCCCGAGGGCGGGCATTACCCAGCAAATGTGTCCGGCCAGTGGTGATCGAGCGTGTTGGGTAACAGTAGTGCACCCCTGCAGGGAAGAATAATCTATCGATAGCCGGTCCTACGGTAAAGGACGCTCAGTTTGGTATTCTGATCTATTACTTGAACTGGATACTTGTTTAATTAATTGAAGTTTCGGGATCGCTTTCTCGTAGGGAGTCGAGGAAGGATCTCTAGGCTTACTTCAACATGTTTGCTTAATAAAATGCTATTCTACTCTCTTCTATTGCTGCAAGATGGCGGCTTCGTGAAGATGTTTGAAGATGCTAGTCTTCGATAGGACTAGGCCTTCTCTCTATTCTGGCATTTCTGCAGCTCAGTCCACATATTCAGCCTTTCCCCTTTGATAATGTTGCATATGTAGTGTAGATCCTTGCTTGCTGAGTACTTCGGATGAGTACTCACGGTTGGTTTGCTTCCTTTTTTTCCCCTATATTCCCCTACTTGATGATACAACAGACGATGGAGCCCAGGAGCCAGATGCCACTGCAGGAGCTTACTACTAGGAGGGTCCAGCCGGCACGTACTACTGGATCGAGCCAGCCGACCAGTAGTAGGAACGGAGGCTCGCAGGCAGGAGGCCTTCGCCTTTCGATCTAGAGTCCTTGTTTGTGCTAGCCTTCTTAAGGCAAACCTTGGCTAACTATGTCTGTACTCAGATATTATTTGTATGACTGACTTATGTAATCTAATCCTCGTGATCCCTGGTCTGTAATATTGTGGATCTCCGTTTATTTGTGTTAGAGTTGTGTTGTGATATCTTCCCGTGAGTCTCTGTGCTTGATCGTGCATGTTTGCGTGTATGATTAGTGCACGATTGAGTCGGGGGCGTCACAAGTTGGTATCAGAGCCAACTGCCTGTAGGAAGCCCCCTTCCAATTCCTTGGCAGAAGTTGAGTCTAGACATCGAAAAATTAATTTACTAACTTGGCTGTGTGGCTTACGGGCCCACGTCGCCAACTGGGTTGTATTAGGATCTTTTATTCCTCGTCTATACTCTGGGACTCTGATCTCTCTTCTATTCGGGTTAAATAAATTTTACTAACGCCGACACTTAGGATCTCGTAAATCCGTCTACCCGGAGAGCTGGATATCTATGCTTACCTCCTTACCATTGATCTGATTAGTCTGATAATCATTTTCCTTTCCATTGTTTTGTTTAACCTTTCTCTCCGAGTTGTATTAAACTTCTCATTGTCATTTGACAATCCTGAATTTCCTCTGTTTCAGATGGATCGTTTGTTTCCACCACGTCCTACGACGCAGCTTTTGCTTCGCACTTGGGCTCGTGATGCCCCTGGTTTTCCAGCTGTCCTGATTGCCCTCCTGACCAGACTAGGCTACCGCTGGTACCCCGAGTACATGGTCTACGAGGATTACCGCGAGTTCAACCAGGAGCAGTACCATGCTGATGTTCGTATCTATGATCCGCAAGATGACTCAGACACTGAGCTACACGTTTTCCACGGTATCGGCGTGACGATTGAGATGGCGGTCCATGATGCCGCCTACTCTACTGTCGCACGTCTCCGAGGAGAGTTCAGCAGTATCTTGGATGCCTCTGAGTTCCTATACATTCCGTATGCCCCTATTGGAGATGCTACTGGATACTACACAGCTATCTGTGCCCCGTACGAGCCTCGTCGCTACGACCCGCACGTTCTGATTCAGTGCACTCAGGCTCTCGATCGCACTGTTCGGGCTCTTACCGTCGAGTTGGTTGCCACTCGAGCACGTCTCTACGATGCTATGACGCAGTTGCTACCCGCTGTTCGTGCAGGGATACATCCGGAGCACATCCTTTACCCGCGCAGGACTCAGATGTATGCTGGTATTGATTGGCCTGTTGTTGGAGGTCACACACCTGCACGTGGACCTCTTCTTTCAGCTCGAGACCGGGTTCTACATCAGAGTGCACATGGAGCGCAGGATCCTACTGCGACGAACATTCGTCGTCCGCACATGCAGTTACCCCGTTTCAGTGGTTTTCTCCGACGTTGATGTAGCCTTTGCTATGTCTCGTTGTGTACTTCCTTACCGCGTGCCTGCGCGCTGCCTAGCATGTCTAGTTTTTAAATTTGCGCCGTTATGCTGTCTGCATGTACCTGACTCTGTGTATGGATCCGTATGTCTTAATTGACTACTGTTAAGTATCTGTTACACTGCTTAAATTGTTGTCGAGTTACATCATGCTTGTCGCTAAACACTCGCAATTGCTTTTACTAAACTACCCCCTGTTGATACTTAGCAGGATGGTTAGACCAGGTGGTCGTGGTCATGGTCGTGCCCCTAAATGCCCACCACCGCCAGACTATATGGCAGCTATGATGCAACAGTTCGAGCTCAACCGCCAGTTCATGACTGGGATTATGGCTCAGTTTCCGCATCAGAACAATCAGAACCAGAACCCTGTTGCAATAACTCTGTCGGAATTTGTGCGTCTTAACCCCACTCAGTTCCGCAACTCTGACAAGCCACTGGATGCTGATGACTGGATTCGCGACATCACTCATGAAATGGAGTCGGCAAACGTCTCCCCTGCCAACTTTGTCACCTTCGCATCCTTTTTCTTAAAGGGTCCCGCTGCTCAATGGTGGGACACCCACAAGCGTACACTGCCTGCTGGAACAGTAGTTACCTGGCCTGTGTTCCAGGCTGCTTTCCGTGCCCGTTATATTCCTTAGGGAATTATGGACCGGATGAAAATCCAATTCCGTAACCTCACTCAGGGCAACAAGACTGTCGAAGCTTATCAGCGGGAATTCCTTGACCTGTCCCGTTATGCTGAAGAAGACATCGCCACGGATGCCCGTAGACAAGAGAAGTTTCGTAGTGGACTCCACCCAGACCTCGAGCTTGCACTTGCTGCTCAAGACTTCAACGACTTTTCTACTCTAGTGAACAAGGCTATTCTGGTTGAGACCGCTCAGATGAAGCACAAGGACTCGCAGAAGCACTATCATGATGCTGGCTCATCTTAAGGGCTCAGCATAGAAGCGTCGAGTCTAGATTCCCAATAACGTGTTCCGTTCAGCTGCTCCTGCGCCAAAGAACAACTATGCTGCACCACGTCTGCCTCCTCCACCACCGAGACAGCCAAGAGCTCAAGCTGCTATACCCAATGCTCCTCTTCGTCCTGAAGATGGTATGTGCTTCAAGTGTCGCAAACCAGGTCACCTTGCTAAGGACTGCCGCCAGACTCAGAATCAGTTGGCTTTCCCTCGTACTGGCCGTGGCAATGGTCATGGCAACAATCAGGCCCGCAACTATAATACTGGGTCTGCTGCTCATGGTCGTGGATACGCTTACAACATTGATATTGAAGAAGTCCAGGATCAACCTGCTACTGTGATGGGTACCCTTCTTGTTAACTCAGTACCTGCTTCTGTTTTATTTGATTCAGGAGCATCACATTAATTCCTCTCTAGAAAATTTGCATTCATGCATGGCATTCGGTATGTGAAGATGCATACTCCATTAGTCGTTAAAACTCCCGGAGGCCATTGTAATGCAGACGTGATGGCACCTGACGTTACCGTCGAAATTAAAGGGTTGGAATTCCTTGCATCAACCATCGTCTTGAAATCTTCCACTATAGACCTCATCCTCGGAATGGATTGGTTGAAAGCTCACATTGCTTCGATCAATTGTGCCACTAAAGTCATCCAACTTCTTCACCCCTCTGATGAGATAGTGAACTACACCGCCCGGATTACTCGGGATGCTGAAGCTCAGATATATGCTCTGAATGCTTTGAACGCCTCACCTCTGGAAGGAATCGAGAACGTTCCTGTCGTTCGAGATTTTCCGGATGTCTTTCCAGAAGAACTTCCAGGAATACCCCCGGTTAGAGCTGTCGAGTTTGTCATTGACTTGAAGCCTGGCACTACCCCTATTGCGAAGCGTCCTTATAAGATGCCTCCGCACCACCTTCTCGAGCTTAAGGAAGAAATCGACAAGTCACTTAAGATAGGTTTCATCCGCCCCAGTTCCTCTGCTTGGGGAGCACCTTCACTCTTTGTTAGGAAGAAGGATGGAACTAACCGATTGGTTCAGGACTACCGGCCCATTAACCAAGCCACAATCCAGAATAAATACCCACTTCCCCGAACAATGATCTGTATGATCAGCTTGCTGGATCCTCTGTGTTTTCTAAACTTGACTTGAGGTTGGGTTATCATCAGATCCGTGTTCGCGAAGAGGATATTCCGAAGACTGCCTTCGTTACTCGATATGGCTCTTATGAGTACACTATCACGTCATTTGGCTTAACAAATGCTCCAGCAACCTTCTCCCGGTTGATGAACTATATCTTCATGGATTACCTTGACAAATTCGTCATGGTTTATTTGGATGATATCCTTATATATTCGAAGAATGAAGAAGAACATGCTGAACATCTTCGGCTTGTATTGGAGAAGCTTCGGGAACACCAGCTTTACGCCAAGTACTCTAAGTGTGAATTCTGGTTATCTGAAGTGACCTATCTTGGTCATGTGATTTCCAAGAATGGCATTGCTGTTAATCCCGAACGAGTTCAAGCTATTCTTGACTGGACTCCCCCAAAGAATGTTAAGCAAGTCAGGAGTTTTCTTTGACTCGCTAGTTATTGCCGCCGATTCGTTGAGAACTTTTCCAAGATTGCAAAACCATTGACAAATCTGCTCCACAAAGGTGTTAAATTTGAGTGGATAGAAAAATGTCAAGAAAGCTTTCAGACGCTAAAAGATAAGTTGACATCTGCCCCACTGCTAGCACCCCCGGATTTCCAAAAGGATTTCATGATATACTGTGATGCATCTCGTCAAGGATTAGGCTGTGTCCTAATGCAAGAGCGCAAAGTGATTGCTTATGCCTCTCAACAATTGCGTCCTCACGAAGAAAATTATCCAGTGCATGTTCTCGAACTTTCTGCGGTTATTTATGCCCTGAAGCTATGGCGACATTACCTTCTCGGTTACCGTTGCGAGATATACACGGATCATCAGAGTTTGAAGTACCTATATACTCAACCAGATCTGAACCTTCGTCAACAAAGATGGCTTGAAACAAGTGCCGATTATGATATGAATATCTCATATACCCCTGGCAAGGCTAGTGTAATGGCCGATGCCTTGAGTCGCAAGGCTTATTGCGACAATTTTATGGTTCAGGAAGCACAACCAGTTCTATATGAAGAGCTTCGCAAATTGAACCTCCATATTGTTCCACAGGGTTATCTCAATACCCTGGTTGTTGAACCAGATTTAGAAAACAGCATTAAGACCATGCAATGGTATGACTCTGAAGTTGAAAGGATTAAGCGATACCTCGAAAAAGGAAAGCCGGCGGAATTCCATCTTCATAATGATGGGATCCTATTCTTCCAACGCCGTCTCTTCGTACCCAAATTCAAGGATGAGAGGGAACACGTTATGAAAGAAGCTCATGACACTCCTCTGTCAATTCATCCTGGTAGCACAAAGATGTACCGTGACATTTGTCAGAGATACTGGTGACCTAATATGAAGCAAGACATTGCTTGTTATGTTTCTGAGTGTGACGTTTGCCGCCGCATTAAAGCAGAACATCAAAGGCCTGCTGGAACTCTGCGACCCCTTGATATTCCTGAATGGAAATGGGACAAGGTCCAAATGGATTTCATTACTGGTTTTCCCAGATCTCTGAAGGGTCATGATGCTATCTTTGTCATCATTGGCCGATTCTCAAAGGTTGCTCACTTTCTGCCAGTCAAGGAGACAATCACTGCTAGTCAGTTAGCAGACTTGTATGTTTCCCGCATTGTGTCACTCCACGGTGTTCCGTTGGAGATCAGTTCGGATCGTGGCAGCCTCCTTACCTCCTGATTCTGGAATAGTTTCCAAGAAGCTATGGGAACTCACCTGTCCTTCAGTACCGCTTTTCACCCTCAGTCATAGGATCAAGTCGAACGAGTTAATCAAGTGCTCAAAGATATGCTTCGAGCTTGCGTCATCTCCTTTGGTAAGAAATGGGAAGAATCTCTCTCGTATGCCGAATTCTCCTACAACAATAGCTACCAAGCTAGTCTGAAGATGGCACCGTTTGAAGTTCTTTCCGGACGTAAGTGTCTAACCCCTCTGAATTAGTCAGAAACTGGGGAACGCTCACTCGTCGGACCGGACATTGTTCAGCAAGCTGAAGAAAAAGTCCACATCGTCCGTGAACATCTGAAAACTGCTCAGTCTCGTCAGAAGAGCAACTATGACCGAAAGCACAAGGAAATGGTCTATCAGCCTGGCGAGCAAGCTTACCTTTGCGTCACTCCATTCAAAGGCACTCATCGGTTCGGAATCAAGGGCAAGTTAGCTCCTCGCTACATTGGCCCGTTCCGTATTCTTGCCCGTCGAGGAGAAGTGGCATATCAGTTGCAATTGCTGCCAAATCTTTCTCAAGTGCATGATGTCTTTCATGTATCCCAACTTCGTCACTGCTTCAAGATCCTATTCGAGCTGTGGTTCATGAAATGCTTGAATTGCGGGAAGATCTGTCTTATCCAGAATATCCCATTCATATTCTTGATCAAGCTGAACGTCGAACTCGTCAGAAGTCAATCAAATTCCTGAAAGTTCAGTGGTCGAATCATTCTGAAGATGAGGCCACTTGGGAACGCGAGGATCGTCTTCGCGAAGAATACCCGCTTTCTTTCATTCTTCCTCTTAATTCTCGGGATGAGAATTCTTATTAGATGAGGAGAATTGTAACACCTCCTGTAATGAACAACAATGATCACCCTTAGTTAATGCAATGTCAGCAAGTTTAACAATGCCTAATCTTCATTTGCATCATTTTGCATTTCAAACTCCTAAATCAAACTTCAATTAAATCCAAAGTGGAAAATAAAAGTTGTTCAAATCAGAAACTAAATTGTTCATTAAGTAGGCAGTAATTCAGAGGCAATTATGAAATTGTAACCAACATTATTGAAATTCGATAAGTGACTCAAACATCCTCAAACAGTGGCTAAAAATAATATTTAATAACCTTTTTATTAATTCAAAATTAATATGAAATAGTAATTGCCCCAAACTAGTTTTTGGTGCCAGGATTGTAGGGTAACGCAGCAGAAAACAAAAATTTTCCAACCTACGCACCAGCCCAGGACCACTATGGAGACTGCATACAAGGTTTGATCATTTTCGTTACCGACTCGTAGCGCAGCGGAAGTAGAGTCGATGACGATCGGCGGTGCAGATCCCCGCAGCTAGGATTTACAACCTCCCAACCGCGAGGATGTATACCCTCATCCGCCACTCGGACAGCCCTCCGGGAGGCGGTCGGACAGTCCCCCGGACGATGTCGCGGACAGCCCTTCGGGAGGACTCACAGAACTCGGACCGTCACTTGGACAGCCCTTCGGGAGGACTCACAGAACTCGGACCGTCACTTGGACAGCCCTTCGGGAGGACTCACAAAACTCGGACCGTCATTTGGACAGCCCTTCGGGAGGACTCACAGAACTCGGACCGTCACATGGACAGCCCTTCGGGAGGCACTCACGAACAGCCCCTCGGGCACTAAGATCGAAACTACGACCTCTCTACAGAGTTGCACACATATGGTGTCATCTATCCGGCAGGGCTTCGCCATCCAGAACTAGTTCCCACCGGAACCCAGACAACCTTTCGGCTCTACGAAACTCTTTTCGTGGGAGGGAGAGAGAAGCCAGATTATGCATGGCACTTGTATGTGAGAATGAGTGAGTTTGGGCAGCCCCCTCCACCTCTATTTATAGGAGAAGGAGGGGTGGAGGGGCTGAAATTTCAGCCACATCCATCCATGTCATCTCCAAGATATTTTGGAGCAAAAGCCCAAAATTGTGGCTTTCCAAAAAGTACTTTCACTATTCACGACGACATTTTTCAGCGTCCGTTCGAACTGAAAATATTTATGTGGGCTTAGAACATTTCCAGTACCCACTAAAATAATTTTCAACGTGTTCTGGAACAATTCCAGATTAGTGATTTTCATCTGCGAAAAGCATCTGAAGTGGTTCCGGCAGCTCCGGAACATTTCCGGTTTTTCTTCCAGAAAATTCCCAAAAGTTTCCAGAATGATTCTGGCACCCTCCAAGAATTATCGGGCATGTGCCGAAACTAATTTGACTTTATGGTATCCTCTGAAACAACTTTTCAGTTTCACCAGAACTCATCTGGTGACCTCTCTCTGCGGAACTTTTCCGCTGTCCGAAACTTTTTCGATGTCCGAAACTTTTCGGTGATTTTCTCTCAGACTCCCTGTCTAGTATTCAGCAGATAGATGACCCTTAAGCGTGTGACCCTATAGGTTCGGTGAAGTATAGACATGACACGGAACCCTTCCGATCAATGATCAACATCGGAGTCGTGGACACCCATATTGACCCCTATACCCACACGAATGAATATTCGAGTGAACCTCCAATTGCCGTGTGCTATTCCTGTTGCTTCGCGATATGTTACAAATACCCGAGGTGAGACATGTTGGCATCCCTGTGGATTAACAACTTGTCCACTATGCCAGTTACCTCGTTACCGGTATTGTTCTCTTTTCTCGTTACCGTGTTCCGGCATCCCCGTGATCAAATCACAAAGTGTCTGGCCAGACGATGATGGATACCGTAACACCGAGAGGGCCCAGAGATATCTCTCCATCGTCGGAGGAGCAAATCCCAATCTCGAGCTATCAAGTTACTTGACATACTTTTCCATGAACCCGTAAGCCGCCGTAATAGCCACCCATTTATGGATGACGTTTAACAAACCCCAAAGTTCATGAAGCAAGCATGAAGAAACTCGATACTCTCATGGTCTAAGGAATCATGCAAACATTAACCATCTCTGTGTTATTAACCATTAACTCGTGACGAATGAATCTCATAGCATAACATCAATTCGGGTCGATTCAACACAAATGTTCTACTAACATTGTGCCCTCAAAGCTGCTGGCTTAGACATGCCCATGATTGGGAAAACATAATCATCATGCAACACTTGAGCTAGTCTTAGAGGCATGACTAGGAATACATTTTACCGTTTATTATTCCACACGTGCACATGGGTTTTCCCCAGAGCCTTTATGGATATACGGGCTCGGGAACCACAGCATTTATAGCATGGAACATAAACATAATTATGAGTATGGAGATAAATAATAACATTTATTATTGCCTCTAGGGCATATCTCCTACAGACTCCCACTTGCACTAGATTCAATAATCTAGTTAATGCTAATGCACTTTACACCTGTGGCACACCGGTGTAAATATGCTTCGCTTGTGGTATAGCCTGATGTCCAACGGATCTGACGACTTCAGCTCCGTGTGTATCTTTGCATATCCTCGCGTTTTCACGCTTTCACAAAATTCATATTTTGTGTGGACTTGGTTTTGTATGTATGTGAGTCACAGGTCGAACCTGGATTCCTCAGACTGAGTTATGGAGCAACTACCTGCAGTAGTGTCCTATTGACAACAGCCATCTTGGAACCATACTAAGTTCATGAATGAACTATATGATTCAACATCTTCTTTGTCGCTTCAAAAGCTGCAACATACTTCGCCTCTGTTATAGAATTCGCCACAGTAACTTGTTTGGAAACCCTTCCCAACTAACTGTGCCACCACATTGTGTGTTACACAAAACCCTCAAATTAAATCAAAAATCGCATGGAGCATTGATGAAGATTGCTTCGATGTAACCTTTTACAACGAACTCTTCATGATCTCCGCTTGCGAGAAAACTTGTCATCAGTGCTACTATAGTACTCAATGACCCTTTTTCACTGTTGTCCCTTGATCAATACTTTTGATCACTTTGGTATCTATACTCGCAACAACTTTGGGAGTATTGGACATATCTGGTTGTTTTACATACCATGGAATACATGATTAATCCAAACACAAGAGTGTGTGGAATCTCCATCATGTATTTTGCTCATCAGTGTTTTGGGACACCGAGTCTTGCAAAAACTCTTTCCATGTGACTTCGGCAAGAATCACTCCTTGACTTTTTTTAATGCTAAAAAGTTTTAGCATTTTGTCAATATGTATCTTTGCTCAGCCCCATTAGGTAAATCTATCTCCATAGATCATCATGCCTAATATAAAGGCTATTTAGCCCAAGCACTTCATCGAAAAACTATTTTCAAATGAAGTCCTAATTCGTGTCAATAAATTTATTTCCAATTAACAATGTGTCAAGCAGACAACGTTTTTAGAAATATTATTATGCTTCCACTTACTTTCTTGAATCACAAGCATCTTCATTACCCATTGATGAAGTCAAAACCCTTTTTGACCATTTCATCAAAACACGAAGATTCCAACTCCATTTTGCTCTCCTCTGTCCATTTCTGGAACTATGAAGTTTGCACACTCACTAGCATCCTCTGGAATGACAAAATACCTTGGACTGTAACACATGCAAGTCCTTGGTTTCATTTCCATCAGATGGAAATCCTTTTGTCATCCATGTTTCATATCTCATGATTGAAATATGTCTTAATTGCTAGTTCAACCCGAACCGACTTTAAGCATCGCTACGGTGAGACAATCTCATCGTAGTCAACTCCTTGAACTTGTTATTGCAACAAGTCGAGCTTTATGGATAAAACATTTTTATCCGTATCAGTTTTAAGTTCCATAAATATTCATTAGACTCTAAGTCTTCCGAAGGGTGTATCAAGGTTTTAATCTTGAATCACTTATATGGAAACTAACTCGGATTGTATTGGCATTTAGCCAATTCTGGAGTAAGGGCCCATCAATGCTTCCTTGTGTATTGTAGGTATACTGTTGTCTAACAACAATATCTCGTTTGCGCACCTGAGAGGTTTGCACGAGCCTTGCCCACGTGGTTCAGCTGCAAGTTCGATCGAAGTCCATACATTTTATTGTAGAGACTTCCGTATCAGTCGCAGTAGGAAACTCTGGAATCACTTCCAAGGTTTCTTTCCTTTGAACTGATGACAAAGATACTGTTTATCCCATCGAGTTGCATTGTTCTCCCACTCACCTTTTTGAAAGAACCATTTTCTTCAAAAAGCATACCGTTCTTTGTGGCAAACCTATTTGCCTCGGTATAGTGGTGGGGGAATACCCAATGATTTGGGATAACCTACAAAGTAGCACTTGTCTGATTTGGAATAGGTTTGTAACCTTTTACACAAGCCCCATATTCCAAATGTTAAGAAAAGATATAACATGGTTGGGCGTACCATACCATGGCGTCATTTCAACAGACCCGATGGAGCTCTTTTCAGTGTAAAAGCCATAGTCTCTAAATCATCACTTTCAAAAGGGATAATGGCAAATTTATTTATGTCATCTTTGATCTTACCATGTCAGTAAATGGTTCGATTACATCTTCACGGACTTTTCACTCACAGTGGTGTTCCGGGAGGTGTAAGTTATGAAACTCTTTTCACAACTCATCAGACATTCGCTAAACTTGTAACACAAATATTCCTTTCTGCAATCAAATTGTAGAAACATAATTTTCTTGTTACAATAACTTCTACTTCATTTTTGAAAACCTTTCGAATGATTTCAAAAGATCCAGACTTACATCTCATCAAGTAAATATCCATATATCTACTTGAGTCATTTCTGAAGATAGATAAATCCACTACTTGCAACAACATTTATTGAACTACACACATCAAAATGTATGATCACCAATAAGTTTGTTGCTCATTCCTTATGGCCTGTGAACGGTATTTTAGTCACTTCACTTTTCGAAGGAAATTTGCAAGTGTCAGATGATTCAAAATCAAACGACTTCAAAATCCATCATAATGGAGTTTTCCATGCGTGTTTCTCCAATGTGACCAAATGCAGTGCCACACTTGAGTGGTATTCTTTTAGTCTTGCGACATTTAGCGTCAGTGTTATAGATGTATCATATTACTATTAATATTCATAACATACATCCCATCTCTATGGAAGCATGGCTCTTCATGTTATTCATAACACTGAACAACAATTGTTCTTTTATGAACAACCCTTTTGCAACAACATTGTGCAAGGGGCTAGAGTGTAAAACTCTAAAATGAATTATGAAAGTAAATCCAGAGGTAATATATTAATATCATTATTCATAACATACATCTCATTCTCAATGAAAGTATGGCCCTTATGTTATTCATAACATCGAACATAAAAAGTTCTCTTATGAACAACCTTCTTGCAAGATACCTTATGCAAAGGCCTAGAGTGTGAAACTCTAAAATGAATTATGAAAGTAAATACATAGGTAATACACCGATGGAAGGTATAGTAACATTTACTATGTTCCATGTGTGTATCTCAACCTCATTCCTGGCTAGTCTTTCAGGCCGTAGTAGTTCTTACATCGAGTTGCATCAGAATGCAATCGAGCGGGTATCTTTGTGATTAACTCACAATACCCAAGAATTAGTGATTAACTCACAATACCCAAGAATTAGTGATTAACATGTTTAACCAGAATTCCCAACAACCATATCTTTGACCAGCCTTCTATACATCAAAAACTTGTATGACATTCATACATGAGCTGGATATTCCAGTCTTCTTTCTTTCTGCCTTTATACTTCTAACAGTTTAACTTTTAGTATTTCTCCTACTCTCAGAAGAAGCACCCAACTTAAGAGTGGCATTAGCCCCGGACTTCCTAGGCGTGAAAGTCTTACTAACACCCTTCGGACACTTCCTTTCTCTTTAAGTTGTTGTTTTATTCACCGTTCATCATATGACAGGCGTTCTTCTGGATCCCTCTCTTATCAGTCTAATGCATAGTAAACTCCTTTACTAATAGTTTGCAAACAAACATTACTTTGGATATCTCATATCTTTTAGCCTTTGTCTGTCTCTGAAAATGATTTTCAGATTCCATGAATATCACATAACTATCCAAACTATCGAAGTTCGGGTCTCATGGAAGCAAACATATTGCACTTGACTGAAAATGGAATTCTAGCTTTTGGATCAAAGGACGAGAGTCACATGATCCATAGCATAGGCGAAAGAATACCGAAAGTATGCGATAGGACAAAGTCCTTCTCGGCACTCTTGAGGACAATCCTCACATTACGTTACCAACAGTAAAGTGTTAACCAGATATTTAATAGCTATTCAATTTTAACAGGGAAGGTGGAAACGCGAGCCATTATTCTACAACTATTAAGCAAATCACACTTAGACAATGTTCATAATTAATTGCACTGAGAATTAAACAAGTTAATTCAACAGTGCGCTCCCACTCAAATCAATATCTCTCATAATTGATTGTGAGTGATTCAAGATCCGCATTTCAATTCAACGCCATTGATGTAAGCATCACTGATGACGGGAATTTCAATCGGTAGGCCAACTTGCCGATCACATCTCTATGTGACTCTTGTTCATCTTTCGATGGGCGTGTTCCGAGCTCAGGACTTTCAAGCTAGAACGTCAAGACAACCAAGTGATCTCGCTGCGAGGTCTGACCTCACCCGCCTCACACATCCCTAATCGTTCGTACCCATGTATCCATGGCGCACCCCGAAAAGTTAGGTGCCGTGACGGTGCTACACTTGGGAGAACACTAACTACTTGATATTTTTGTGAGAGATCACCCTAATAAAAAGCGACTACCGCGCAATCAAGAAGGGTGCATCATAAGGGATAAACATCTCAGGCAATTCATAATTAGCATGATATGGTATAGCCCTTTCTGACGGAGAAGTCTTGTATTTCTTCGTCTTCGGCATTCGCGTCGGTGTTCACCTTCGCGAAGATTGCCACCACCTTGTCGATGCACCAGATAATATTGCTATCTCTATAGCTAATAAAATAATTGCATTACACAAGTTTGACACGCAGGTCATTTAAAGTGCAATCATATGGCTCCAGCCATCATGCCGAATCATGACACGCAGGTCATGTTAATTAATTTACATCATATAGTCATCTCATACAGAATAAAATTATTATGAGCACTGCTATACCACATCAAATGCACATGCAAACCCTCCTGCAAAACCAAGTTAGACGCCTCTAATCGGTTCATGCAAAAACTTGTTTTACGTGGCTTCTAAGGTTTCGAAACAAACCGAAGCTACCAACGTCCATCATCAAGTATGATAATTCAAGTCGCTAGATTAACTTTCCAGGGTGTATGAAAACCGAGATAATAAAATCTCGAGCCCCATACTAAACTTCGTCATACGCATGACCCCCGTGCAGATCATATCTGCATTGCCCTTTCGTTTGTGAAATTTCATCTTTCTTTTTAACTACGGTGGAATTCAATGGACTGTTAGCACTTCGTTGACCAATCAGGATCGCGGATTGCCAGAACATTGAAACTCCACCATGCTGTTATCAAGATCAGAAATATGCAAATTCCAGGGAAGCAACAAGAACATCGGGTAACAGATTTCATCTGCTACCCGCACAAATAATTTTCAGTAATAGAACTCATCTACTACCTAATTATATTGTGCAACACCCATACATCTCCATGTATTCTAGATCGCAACCTGCATCTACGCATAGCATGGCTCATGATGCCACTGTAGGGTAACGCAGCAGAAAACAAAAATTTTCCGACCTACGCACCAGCCCAGGACCACTATGGAGACTGCATACAAGGTTTGATCATTTTCGTTACCGACTCGTAGCGCAGCGGAAGTAGAGTCGATGACGATCGGCGGTGCAGATCCCCGCAGCTAGGATTTACAACCTCCCAACCACGAGGATGTATACCCTCATCCGCCACTCGGACAGCCCTCCGGGAGGCGGTCGGACAGTCCCCCGGACGGTGTCGCGGACAGCCCTTCGGGAGGACTCACAGAACTCGGACCGTCACTTGGACAGCCCTTCGGGAGGACTCACAGAACTCGGACCGTCACTTGGACAGCCCTTCGGGAGGACTCACAGAACTCGGACCGTCACTTGGACAGCCCTTCGGGAGGACTCACAGAACTCGGACCGTCACATGGACAGCCCTTCGGGAGGCACTCACGAACAGCCCCTCGGGCACTAAGATCGAAACTACGACCTCTCTACAGAGTTGCACACATACGGTGTCATCTATCCGGCAGGGCTTCGCCGTCCAGAACTAGTTCCCACCGGAACCCAGACAGCCTTTCGGCTCTACGAAACTCTTTTCGTGGGAGGGAGAGAGAAGCCAGATTATGCATGGCACTTGTATGTGAGAATGAGTGAGTTTGGGCAGCCCCCTCCACCTCTATTTATAGGAGAAGGAGGGGTGGAGGGGCTGAAATTTCAGCCACATCCATCCATGTCATCTCCAAGATATTTTGGAGCAAAAGCCCAAAAATGTGGCTTTCCAAAAAGTACTTTCACTATTCACGACGACATTTTTCAGCGTCCGTTCGAACTGAAAATATTTATGTGGGCTTAGAACATTTCCAGTACCCACTAAAATAATTTTCAACGCGTTCTGGAACAATTCCAGATTAGTGATTTTCATCTGCGAAAAGCATCTGAAGTGGTTCCGGCAGCTCCGGAACATTTCCGGTTTTTCTTCCAGAAAATTCCCAAAAGTTTCCAGAATGATTCTGGCACCCTCCAAGAATTATCGGGCATGTGCCGAAACTAATTTGACTTTATGGTATCCTCTGAAACAACTTTTCAGTTTCACCAGAACTCATCTGGTGACCTCTCTCTGCGGAACTTTTCCGCTGTCCGAAACTTTTTCGGTGTCCGAAACTTTTCGGTGATTTTCTCTCAGACTCCCTGTCTAGTATTCAGCAGATAGATGACCCTTAAGCGTGTGACCCTATAGGTTCGGTGAAGTATAGACATGACACGGAACCCCTTCCGATCAATGATCAACATCGGAGCCGTGGACACCCATATTGACCCCTATACCCACATGAATGAATATTCGAGTGAACCTCCAATTGCCGTGTGCTATTCCTGTTGCTTCGCGATATGTTACAAATACCCGAGGTGAGACATGTTGGCATCCCTGTGGATTAACAACTTGTCCACTATGCCAGTTACCTTGTTACCGGTATTGTTCTCTTTTCTCGTTACCGTGTTCCGGCATCCCCGTGATCAAATCACAAAGTGTCTGGCCAGACGATGATGGATACCGTAACACCGAGAGGGCCCAGAGATATCTCTCCATCGTCGGAGGAGCAAATCCCAATCTCGAGCTATCAAGTTACTTGACATACTTTTCCATGAACCCGTAAGCCGCCGTAATAGCCACCCATTTACGGATGACGTTTAACAAACCCCAAAGTTCATGAAGCAAGCATGAAGAAACTCGATACTCTCATGGTCTAGGGAATCATGCAAACATTAACCATCTCTGTGTTATTAACCATTAACTCGTGACGAATGAATCTCATAGCATAACATCAATTCGGGTCGATTCAAAACAAATGTTCTACTAACATTGTGCCCTCAAAGCTGCTGGCATAAACATGCCCATGATTGGGAAAACATAATCATCATGCAACACTTGAGCTAGTCTTAGAGGCATGACTAGGAATACATTTTCCCGTTTATTATTCCACACGTGCACATGGGTTTTCCCCAGAGCCTTTATGGATATACGGGCTCGGGAACCACAGCAGTTATAGCATGGAACATAAACATAATTATGAGTATGGAGATAAATAATAACATTTATTATTGCCTCTAGGGCATATCTCCTACAAGGATATATTACACTGTGATTTATGGGCTAGGTCTTATATTTTACAAAAACCATTTAGTGCCCAAACAATTTGCAAAACAGAAAAGAAAAGAAAAACAGAGAAAAGAAACGAAGAAAAAGAAAAGGCCCACTGTACCTGGGCTTATGTGCTACAGCCAGCGGCCCAGCCCACCCCGCACCTCCTCCCACCTCCTGCACTGCTCACCATGGCCGCTGTCGAGCACCTAGCGCGCGCGCCTCGCCCAAGCCGGCCCCCCCTCTCTCCCTGCTCGACAACGCGCCCGCGCCCGCAGCGAGGATAAGGGCGAGCCCTGCAGCCCCTTGGCGCCTCCATTTCCTCACTTTCCCCTCCCTCGCTCGCTCTCCGCCATGGCCGACGCGGCCATCGCCGTTGCTCCATCGCCCGCGTAGCCACCGCGTCCGCCTTGCCATTCCGCCTAGTCCAGCGTCACCGCCGAGCTCCGCTACGTCGCCTGCGCCAACGAGCCAAAGCCGAGGAGCTCTACATCGCCGGACTACCTCGTCTTCTTCCCCTACGGCCGCCATTGAACGCCTCCACGATTCGCCGCCGTCGCCCTTCCTCGAGCCGTCCCCGGGCCTTCCCTGCAACCCTAGTGAGCTGCCACGTCGATCCCTCCTCTCCCCGCTCTCTCTCCGTAGCCGTAGCTGCCGCCGCCTTCTCACCCGAACGTGCCGCCGCGTGGCCTCGTCGCCGGCGTGGCCTCAGCGACCCTAGGGCCCCGTGCGTGTCACCATCGCACTCACCGCGTCGCCTAGACGCCGTAGCCACCTCGCGCTGCTCATTTTGCCCGCCGTAGCCCCGATTCCGTAGCACACCCGAAGCACCTCGTTGCCGGCAAGCTCGTGGCGCTCAGCTCCGGCCACCACCGCGCCTCACACCACCACCGTTCGACGCACGATGCCGAGCCGTGTCGAACGCGCTCAACCGCAGCCCCGCAGACCCCCTGTGGTCGAATCCCGATTGCCACCCGTGCCGCGCTACCGTTAGAATTGTCGTCGGCGTTGCGCCGGCCGTAGCGCTGACCTGGCACCGGTGGGCCCTACCTATGTGTCGTTGACCGCGGGCCCCCTAGGCCCTAGTTGACTGGGTCAACTGCTGACTGGGCGCCCCTGTCCCACTGACATGTGGGTCCCGCCTGAAATAACCGAATTACATTAAATAGATAATTAGTTAATTAACTAATTAGTTAATTAAAATCCTAAATACTCACTGACTAGTAGGCCCCACCCACTAATTAACCTATTTAATTAAACTAACCCCTCTGATTAAAGCCACTGCCACTGACATGTGGGTCCCACTGGACCCACCTGTCAGGTTTGACTGGTCAACCGACCAGTTGACCTGCTGACGTCATGCTTGCGTCACCATTCACTGTTTCGGATAATTCTAATTTAAATAATTAAATAAATTCAGAAAATGATTAAAACTTTAGAAAATCATATAAAATAAACCGTAGCTCAGATGAAAATAATTTATATATGAAAGTTGCTCAGAATTTCGAGACGAATCCGAATACGTGGTTCGTTCATCTGTCAGATGCCCCTAGCTACCTGAATGTGGAACTTTTAGACTGATTTCGATAAAAGAATAGTGCTCAACTTTAATTAAATAAATCCAAATTAATTCCTAAATTAACCAAATCATTTAGTTAGGCGGTAGAACACCTCTGCATATCATTTAGGCATGTCATGCATATTGTTTGCATCTTTGCCGTGAATTTATTGTTTCTTCCCCCTCCTTCTCTCTCGATAGACGCCGAGACCGATGCCGTTGCAGCTGAGTACGACTACGCTCCAGACGAGTAGCCCGTTGACGACCCCTCCTTCTTGCGAGAGCAACCAGGCAAGCCCCCCCCTTGAGCATCCAGATATCGCCCATTCCATTTCTCCTGCTTGCATTAGATTTTGCTACTGCTAATGTTTGTTCCTATTCTGATGCATAGCCTGCTTTTGTAACCTGTTTATTGTTACCTTACCTGCCTATGTTAAACTGCTTAGTATAGGTTGGTAGTGAACCATCAGCGACCCCCACCACCTTACCCTTGTTGCCCCTGCTTGATCATCGACGACTCAATCAATGTGATCGTCAACCAGAGACCGACACATCACTTCACCCCCTTAGTTTTATGACTCTGCATAGTTACTATCGAGTACCGAGGGTGATACCTCGTAACACACTCCTGATGAATACTTTGCAGTGTAGCTGTTCGGTCGTGGTCATCGAGGGTGATTCCTCCTTTTCCACTTCTGGTACGACTCTGTCGTGCGACCCCTCAGTGTGAACCTCGAGGGTGATGCCTCATACGTTCACCCTGATGATTTCTGAGGGTGATTCCTCGGGGTTTCCCCTTGATGTTATGGCCACATGGTTACTTTGACCTTTGTTATAGGCGGGTCGACCCTGATGGGTACCCGTAGGGGATCCATGATGTCGGGTGTGCCGGAAGGGCACTCGAGTGTGATATTGTGGCGGAGCTTCAGAAACTCTGATCGTCTCCGCGTATTACTAAATCAACTTATCGGATTTGGGTATTTGATCTGAGTGGGTCGACGTGCCCTATACACACTACCACCATGCAGGATAATGGTTTATGGGCCCCTCTACGTCGTACGTTTCTCCCGAAAGCTCTTCAGACGTCACGGTTCACCGTGCAGGCTGATTGTTGGGGTTGGGTTGGATACTTCACTGACGAGTTCAGTGTCGCGCCTGCTCCCCGGCCAGTCTCGCAACATGCAGGGTGCCCAGGGCAATGGCCCAAGACCTCTGGGTGCATAGGTTAGTCCGGCGTGCTGACCTCTCTGCTGAGCCTAGGTAGGGTGCTGCTTCGTGTTGATCTCCTGAGGCCGGGCATTACCCAGCAAGTGTGTCCAGCCAGAGGTGATCGAGCGTGTTGGGTAACAGTAGTGCACCCCTGCAGGGAAGAATAATCTATCGATAGCCGGTCCTACGGTAAAGGACGCTCAGTTTGGTATTCCGATCTATTACTTGAACTGGATACTTGTTTAATTAATTGAAGTTTTGGGATCGCTTTCTCGCAGGGAGTCGAGGAAGGATCTCTAGGCTTACTTCAACATGTTTGCTTAATAGAATGCTATTCTACTCTCTTCTATTGCTGCAAGATGGTGGCTTCGTGAAGATGTTTGAAGATGCTACTCTTCGATAGGACTAGGCCTTCTCTCTATTCTGGCATTTCTGCAGCCCAGTCCACATATACAACCTTTCCCCTTTGATAATGTTGCATATGTAGTGTAGATCCATGCTTGCTGAGTACTTCGGATGAGTACTCACAGTTGCTTTGCTTCCTCTTTTTCCCTATATTCCCCTACTTGATGATACAACAGACGATGGAGCCCAGGAGCCAGATGCCACTGCAGGAGCTTACTACCAGGAGGGTCCAGACGGCATGTACTACTGGATCGAGCCAGCCGACTAGGAGTTGGAACAGAGGCTCCCAGGCAGGAGGCCTTCGCCTTTCGATCTAGAGTCGTTGTTTGTGCTAGCCTTCTTAAGGCAAACCTTGGATAACTATGTCTGTACTCAGATATTATTTGTATGACTGACTTATGTATTCGGATCCTTGTGATCCCTGGTCTATAATATTGTGGATCTCCGTTTATTTGTGTTAGAGTTGTGTTGTGATATCTTCCTGTGAGTCCCTGTGCTTGATCGTGCACGTTTGCGTGTATGATTAGTGCACGATTGAGTCGGGGGCGTCACATCTACACTCCAACTTCCTTCTCTAGTGCAAGGACACAACGACATTCGTTAACATATCGCGAAGCATTAGGAACAACATTCGTTAACTGCAAGTTCACTCGAATATTCATTCATGTGTTGGTAGGGGTCAATATGGAGGTCCATGGTTCCCGTATTGATCATTGAATGGAAAGAGTTCCGGTCATGTCTATACTTCACCGAACCTATAGGGTCACACTCTTAAGGGTCATCTATATGCTAAGTAACAAACAGGGAGTCAGAGATATTTTTTCTGGAATTTTTTTGGAGACGATAGGAAAAGTTTCAAGGAGAAAACCGGAAATGTTTCGGGGTCACCGTAAGTGTTTCAGAGACAAAAAACATCATACCAGAAATGTTCCGGATTGCGTACAGAATTATTTTTAGAGGGTGCTAGAAATATTCTGGACCTTCGGGAATTTTTCTAGATTAAACACTCTTGGAAAATTCTTGTCCCAGTCTGAGGGGACTAGATCCCACGAATCGTGGGATGATGTAGGCAACACTATTGCCATGTTTGGTGGCTTTATTTGAACGCCACCTATTGGGGCTTTGTCCCTAAAGTTGTGAAGCTTGTTTTGGGGAGGTGGGGGCCCCCATGAGGCAGCCCAAACCGTCCATCGTATGGGGGGTCCACCCAAGGGGCTTCTTCCCACCTTTGGTGTCTTTTGGGTGGAAAATATCCAAGGTCTTTTAGTATTTTCAAGTGCTCTCTACCCCTTGCCTGCCCACTATAAATAGAAGTGGAGAGAGCTTTCCATTTCACTCATTTCTCTCTCAAAAACACAAGGCATGCATGATCTGCCATATCTCTCCCCCTCACACGAAATAGTTTCTTAGAGCCGGAAGGTCGTCTAGTCTTTGGTAGGGCCTAGTTTTGGACGGTGAAACCCTGCCGGATAGCTGACACCGTATGTGTGTAACCCGGTAGAAAGTTCGTAGTTTTGATCTTAGTTTGAGTGATATGCCGAGGTTCGGTCCGAGGATCCCACCATGTGCCTCCCGAAGGGCTGTCCGAGGGACTGATCGAGCTTATGTCTCAGGGTCTCCCAAAGGGCTGTCCGAGGGACTATCCGAGGGAGAACGTCCTCGCAGTTGGGAGGTTATAAAATCCTAGCTGCGAGCATCTGCACCGACCCTCCTTCCGCTGCGCTTCGACTCGTAATGATCAAATCAAACCTTGTATGAATTTCATAGTGGTCCTGAGCTGGTGCGTAGGTCAGAATTTTTTTGTTTTCGATTGCGTTACCCCACATTCCTCCCCTCCCGCACGCCCCTATTCGGACGGAACTTGAGCAGGTGGGGAAGCCCCTATTGGTTGTTCACTTAGTTTTTCTTAGGTTTTTTTGCGTTTTGTTTTTCTGATTTTATTTTTTTAAATAATTCAGGAGTTAAAAAAGTTCTAAATTTAAAAAAAACTGAACTTTGGAAAATGTTCCCGGAATCATAAAATGTTCGTGTGCTATGAAAATGTTTATGATTTTGCAAAAATGTTCGCGTAATGCAAATATGTTCGTGAATTTGAATAAAAAATTTCGGAATTCAGAAAATGTTCCAAAAAATGATCGTGAATTTCATAAAAAATTTCATCGATTCAAAAAATGTTCACTGATTCCAAAAATGTTCACCAATTCACAAAAAGTACGCCAATTTATAAAAATGTTCATCAATTCAAAAAATGTTAGCCGATCCAGAATACTCTTCACAATTTGAAAAAAACAACCGCAAAAGATGTTTTGTTTTGTGAATTTGAAAAATGCTCATCCATTTGAAAAATGTTCATGGTTTCATAAAAAATGTTCGGGAATTCAAAACGTAGTGACTATTTAAAAATTGTTAATGATTGCAAAAATATGTCTTTGAATTCAATAAAATGCTCCTGCTTTCAAAAAATGTTCACAAATTTGAACATATGATTGGAACACAAAAAATGAAAAAAAAATCAGAAAATAAGAAAACTAAGCAATAAAAATAGAAAAAAAGAAAGAACTAGAAGAGAAACAATGGAAATAGAAAAATCAGTTCAAAGAAGGTTGTAGAACGTTCCCAAAACCGGTATGTGGAATAATCTGGATGGGCCAACCCGATGAGGACCACGCGCATGAGGTGGTACGAGCTAGGTCGCTATGTAGCGACCTATGCGCGGAATGAGATTCCCCAACTATGAACTAGTCCGAATATGCATCGGCCGCCTCTGTTTACATGTGTGAGTGGGCCGTCCCATGTAGGACTCTTTCTATTGGTTTTATGAAGCTTCTCGAAACTTCCAACAGGTTTTTCCTTTTTTTTGTTTATTTTTGCTTTTTCTTGTTTTCTGTTTGCTCTATTTGTTTTTTCTGTCTGTATCTTTCATGTGTTCTTTTGTTTTTTTATAATTCATTAAAAAATAAAATTCAGAGCTTTCTTATCGGTGGTGCTAGTTGCGTGTCCAACATCAAACGCGCAACTACAAGTGTTGTCATTTCGCTAATGCATGTCTCCAACGTAACTTAGGGAATACAAGTGTTTTGTCGTTAGGGTAGTTAGATGTCTCCTAGTTGATATGCAACTGCAATGTCACTTCTTATTATAAGTGAATGTCTTCAATGCGACAATAACTTCATAGTAGGACGAAACTGTATGTTGGTTGGATAGGTGCATATCTTCTACAAGATACGCAATTGCACACTACTGCAGGAATGCTCGGCGGTGGCGGGCGCCAAAAGCGCAACAGTCGTGGGCGAGGCTCTCAGGGAGCCCGCCACTAGTAACATGGCATCAGTGTCGGGCGCTCCGCCTGCCACAAATAGGACTATACAGTGGCGGGTGTTACAAACAGCCCACCACCGACGTCGATCTCGTAGCAGTGGCGGGCATTACTATCACTAGTCGTCAACCCGTGCATTCGCACGGGCTGGTGATCTAAAATTTTCTATCAATCTGTATTTTGAAAAAATATGGCTTTTTTATTTGGACCACTATACTTGAAAGATATTCTAAGAATATGCCTGTAGAGTCACAGTGATTTTCATAAGAATGTATGCATATAAGTTAAATGAAATCATCATGTAACATCACCAAACTAAAATGCTAATGACATAGAATCACGCTATATTGCTAAAAGTTCTCTAATATGAAGATACAATCATGTGTGAATAATTTCCGTAATCATTGTTTATTGGTCTCATTTGGGAAGGACGTAGAGATGCCGAATATCTTGCTTATTTTTCTGATGTATAGGGTATGACTTTTTATACTTGTAACTACTCAAAGAAAATTGAACAATAAAAATTCTAGATAGTCGTGCAATTTTATTTCCATTTCCCAAATTATTTCTCGTGTACGCTAATATATCTAGAATGATATCGTGAGGAATTCTAAGACTGAAACTATAGAACATTAGAATTTCTATTTGACACCTAGTATTAAATGGCACACATAAACTTCTCTAAATTCCATTACTAATATATATAGAAGTTTTGAAAAAGGTCGAGTTATTATATGTAGTAACATAATTTTTTCTTGACAAACCGTTTCATAATAGTAACTTCTAACACTTTGTGAACATTTATGTTACGAATATCAAACATGAAAGTAAATAGTATTGTTTATTATGACCATGTATGAAGAATCTTCCTTAAATATTTTACTTTAAATATGATATTTTTCATCCCGTAATAACTAATTAGCCTTTCGTCCAACTCCTACTATGAATGTGTAGATAAATAGGCGGTTCTAGAAATCCGTATTGACTAATGACTGTGAAAATTTGACCATTAAATTGTATGCCAAAGAGCAGAAGATATGGGTCGTGATAAAAAGTGTAGAGTTTCGAAAGCTTGGTTAAAACACACAGTGGTGGCCTTTGGAGAGCCTAAGGTAGGCAAAAAACTACTTACTTGATTGACGAACTCTATACATAATAAATCGATGGGTATCCTCTAAAATCATAATAAATCGTTAGAGGATGAAAGTGAAACAATATGGTCGATTCATTTGTTCATAACTATACATTAATTTGGCATTCAAAGTCTAGATCATAATAGTGATGTTGAAGTTGCCAAAAGAATACTACTTTTGTTGTGGGAAATGTTCTGTCGAGCCAAGAGAAAAGAGAGATATTTAGAAATCCCAAACTCAGTAGCCATTCAAGCACGATACCGGCAATAGGAAAACTATGTGCTACCCAAAGGAAATTAGCTAGTGACACATACCAGCTGAGAAACTCCTCACCCACATGTGAGAAAATGAAGGAAATATAGCCAGTGTAATTTTTGAATGATTCTTTTCGGTCAAAGAGAGCTTAGTGAGGCACACAGGAGTGGTATTAGGTAGAGAATGGTATTGTCACAACATTAGAGTTATACATGCAGCTTCCTATGCAAAAGAGGAGCCTGCAATAGCAATGTGTTCATGGGTACCGTCTCAAACAGGATAAACTGGCAAACCCACCTTAAAATAATATCAATTATGTTATTCCCCATGAAATTAAGAAAGACATAGGAGTTTAACATGATTCATGTGATGTAAGATCGAAAGGCAGGAGGGAACCAAGCGGTTAGGGAAGTAGGTGTGGCCTACTGCCATGAAAACATAAGGAAGTTCACCTCATGTCCTAACTCAAGAAATAGTGGTACACAAAAACATATCAACCGATGATTAAGTGTATAAACGTCTCCGAATTAATGAAGTGATAATCAGTCGATGAACATCCTTGTGAAATAGTCCCAGCAAGTTGTGCGTTTTACATCCATAGAAGCCAGAAGGAAATAATTCAAAATATTTAACATGATATATGTGCATGAACACTGGTCTAAAAACAAAAATGAAACAAACAGAATAAGTAATGCAAAAACAATGTTTTTTGCTCAAAATATCAAAAGAGTGGTGCAATAAAGCAAACCTCTGGTTGGGCAAGTGCTCACACGATTGAGGCTAGCCATTATTGTGACGCTGATTCAAATATACTCCACTGGCTGAAAATCTGACTACTGCCATGTAAATAGGAAGCAAAATGATGAAGCATGTAAAGAGCTTGAGCAAAATTTCCTGTCCATGGTGGAGGCCCGATCATCTCTTGTAGACGATTACTTTCTGCGGAGAGCACACTCACATCAAATCGGCCATGTTATTTCAGGCCATCATGGACTCATGGACATGCACATACAGGCTAGCTTGATTCAACCAAGCACATCACAAGTCTATGTCATAGAATTTGTGACATCATGTGCGTGTGTTTTCCCAAACAAACTGAAGGGATTAGCATAATATACCTCCGTCTCAGAGCGGAATCGATCCAGCAGCCTGCTATCTTCTTTACATGCATGTTTCTACCATATATTTTCAGCAGTTGTCAACATCGATCGGCTAGGAAATAATCGAGCTAACCTACCAGAAGGCACCCCGCTGCAGCTTTTCATCTCCTACCAACACCAATCGGCAAGGAAGTAATCTAGCTGCATAAGTGCGCCACCTCAACCTACCTCCTTCAGCTTGAGACAGATGATGGATATTTTCCCATGGAAGAAGAGACTCGTTGGGTTTTTTTTTCATGGGAGAAGAGAGCGTTGATGAGAGGGAATAGATCTTGGAGAATAGTTAGATAGAAATCATGGAGATTGATGCCGTGGAGCTCTAGGTAGTTGGAGATTGAGATGTGAATTTTTCTCCTTCTACTGATCCAGACGTGAAAAGAGCCATTGAGTTGTAGATAAATTGGGATAGAAGGTTTTTTTATTTCTATTTTTTTGACCGACCAACATTATGGGCCTTGGGCGTTTTCTATGGGCGTTCTTTACTTCTATTTTTCAACGGAAAAAATATTATGGGCTTTGATTTTTTTACTGAATAGATTTATGGTTTTGAGAGAGAGAGAGGTGCTTTATGGGCCTTGACTTTTTTTTCTAATGATTCTATGGTTTTGAGAGAGAGAGAGAGAGGGAGAGAGAGAGAGATGCGTGAGAAAGAAAGAAAAGAGATGTGAGAGGGTAAGCCAGCCAAAAAAAAAAGAATATGTGAGAGTTGTGAGTCCGTAGGAGTTCTCCTATTTTTATAACCAAGAAAAGAGACGGGGAATTGTAGATAGATTGTGGTAGAAGCTATTTAAATCACTTTTCTTCTTTAACAGATCGTGAGAGAGTTATTTACATGAGAGAGTTTTTTTAGAGACACGTGAGAGATTCGGTCATGGGAGAGAGATAAGTTAGTTTTTTCATTGGAGAGATAAATGAGACGTGGAGAAGGATACCTGAGTTTTTTTTCTATGAGCCGATCTATACCGTAATAATTCTCGGTCCCACTTGATTAACGGCTTGTAAAATCTAATTAACGTGGGAATTTCTAGGAAGTGTCAAATTAGTATAGAAAAGGTAAGGTATTGTAAAATCTAATTAACGTGGGAATTTCTAGGAAGTGCCAAATTAGTATAGAAAAGGTATAGATAGATAGATAGATATAGATAGATAGATAGATAGATAGATTGGCGGGCAAAAATATGTGCCCATCATTGGCAATCGTTCTGCAGTGGCGGGTATATATTTATACTGCACCCCACTGGTAGCTATTTATAGTTTTTGTTTTAAAAATAGACCACGCTACATTGTACATTATACAATCGTCACAATACAAAGAAAATACGCCACAATACACAACACAGTATACAATTATCATAATACAAAGAAATACACTAAAACGACATCGGCCACTACACATAGGCCTAGACTTGCAGTGGCGGTGGCGTCGATCTGGTGGATATGGAAGACGGCGTCGGCAACTGCACGCCCACCGGCGACAGTGGAGCCCAACCTCTTCAGCGATTAACATGTCCCGCGCTCGCCTCGGATCGATCGCTGCAGTCTAAATTTGCGCCAGCGGCCGTGCTTGTTGTTCCGGCCCTGTCCATGTCTGATGACTGACTGAGCCTATCGAAGTGGAGGGCCACTCTCCGATGAGGTAGATTAGGACATGGGACAACTCGGCTAAGGGAACTTGAGTAGCCGGCGTCTCCCATGGTCTACTCTTACTTGTTGGAGCTCGTGCCCTATACGTCGTCGGTGGATGTGAGGTCGATGACTGTTTTGTCGTGGTCGAGCTGGCCATGTCCAACACGACGGGATTGCGGCCCCAGGGCCTACCGGGCACGATACGAGGCGCTGGAGAGTGGAGAGCACGAGTCCTCCTCGCCGGCGTCTTCCGCGAGTGCTGCCACGGCCTCCCGCGCCCGCTATCTCACACGGCAGGCGGGCACACCGACCCATATTTGCGTTAGATGTTTAGCGACTACGCATATCTGCCTCGGTGCACCAACAAAGTTGTTGCGCACCCGCCATGGCGTTCAGACGCGAGACGGACCGCACTGGGTTATTCCCGCCGGATGTATTCCAAGCACTGCAGGTCGGACTCCTCCGGTAGTGGCAGAGTGAAGGCGGCCGACCATTTCCTCCTCGGGGCCGCATGGGACGAGCTACGGGTCAATGGATCGGGAGGTGTAGGACTGGGTTCCATAGCCCACCATGCCTGCAAAGGTGGGAGATTGCTGAACGCGGCTTGTGGGCGGATCGGAGTGGACTAGAGAGGAGTAGAGTGCACTACTAGGGAAAACCTTATACACAGAAGCTTACCTGTAGCGCTGGTCAAAAAAAGAACTACGGCTATTTACCGGTAGCGCCTATACAGAAAACGCGCTACTGCTAAGGTTATAGCAGTAGCGCGTCTGCAGGAAGAAGCGCTACTACTACAATTCCCACACTGTTCTCGGCAGGCTAGGAATAGTAGTAGCGAGCTTATGTAAAACGCGTTGCTGCTAAGTTGGTTGTAGCAGCGCGTTTTCATGGAAAAGCGCTATTGCTAATGAAAATAAAATAAAATGAAAAACATATAGGAAAGTAAATGAAAATGAAAGAAATAGAAAAAGGGGAAATGAAAAAAGAAAATGTGAAGGAAAATAAAAGAAAAAGAAAAATAAAGGAGAAAGGAACAGCAGTAGCGAGCTTTCAGAACAAGCGCTATAGCTAATGTAGCAGTAGCGCGTTCCTTGTACCCCCGCTATAGATAATTTCCTCAAATTAAAGAGAAAGGAAAAAAGAAAAGTAAATAAGAAAAGAAAAAGGGAAAGGAAAAAAGAAAAAAAAAGGAAAATAAATAGCTACTGCCTATAGCAGTAGCGCGTTTTGGCAGCCAGGGCTATAGCTATAGCGCTTTTCTGGGCCAGCGCTACCGCAATTTTTGGCAGCCAGGGCTATAGCTATAGCTATAGCGTTTTGGCAGCCAGGGCTATAGCTATAGCGTTTTGGCAGCCAGGGCTATAGCTATAGCGCTTTTATAGGTGCTTAAGTAGTTGTAGATGCTTAATTAGCTAGCTAGGGTTCATCTAATTAGTTAGTACTTGTAGATGCTTAAGTACTAGGGCAGTAGGGTTAAGGCATTAGGGTTTAACTAGATGTTAATTAGGGCAGTAGTGTTTAGTTTATAGGAAAAATTCAATATAAAAATATAAATTTCAATTAGTGCTGCAAGTCTAGTAGGTTCTTAATTTGTATTGATTTTTTATTATGACAGAAATTGAGGACATAATTTGAATTGAGTTCTAGGGTTCATCATTTGAAATTTAGGACAGAAATTGAGTTCTAGGATTCATAATTTATATTAGGACATAATTTTCATTAGGATAGCAATTTAGGTAAGAAATATGTAAAGGTTCTAGGTTTCTAGGGTTCATCCATCTATATTTGGTTTTTGAATTGAGTTTGAGAGAGCATGAGATTTGTGTAGATTTTCTTGAAGTGTCAAACACTAGGAGATGCAAATTTGAAGTGGTCATGTTATATGCAAATTCCTCAATAGTGTTTGCTCATGTATATCTACTGTTGTAGTTGCTCATGTACAGGTTCTTAAGTGGTCCTGTTATATGCAACATTGAAGTGGTTCGATTGTGCCCAAGTGGCCTTTTGTTGTTTGCAGAGATTGAAGCCGAGTGGCCTAAGTTTGGCTGGAATGTTGATTCATTTCCGTTCCGGCAAATTTCAGGCGCTCAATTTGTCCACTTTGTAGCAAAGGTCATGCCGAAATTTTCCGTGAATTTCGGCATGACTTGTGCTACAAACTAGGACATATCGAGTGCCAGGGATTTGCCGCAACGGGAATGAATCAACATTCCTGCAAAACATAGGCCTTTTTTTATGTCATTATTCATTTTATTAGGCCTAGAATTAATTGACTAGATTTAATTGTAGGAAACATGGCTAGCAACGATGAAGGACAAGGTTCTGGTGATTGCAATGTCTACGAGGCGGCAGACGCCTATTTGAACCTTCTCGAGGAGCAACGGTTGTTGCAGGGTGTAACACCCCCAGTGGTTAACTACAGTAATCCCATTTTGATTATGCCACGTCAGCATGATTAACAGTGCATGATCATCATTTGCATCATAATGCATTTCAGCTTCTAACTCAAAATTCAAATTTAAATGAAAGTGGAAAATAAAAGTTGTCCAACATAGAAACTAAATTGTTCATTAAATAGCAAATAAATCAGAGACAATTCTAAAATTAAAACCAACATCATTGGAGTTGGGTAAGTGACTCAAACATCTTCAAACAGCGACTAAAAACAATATTTAATAACCATTTATTAAATCTAATTTAAGTATGAAATAATGTTTTGCCCAAACTAATTTTAGGTGTTAGGGAATAAAGCACTGGTATTTATGGACTAGGTCTCCCTTTTTACAAAATTCGGTTTGGGGCCTAACTATTTACTAAACAGGGGTATGGATAAATAAAAAGAGAAAAGAAAAGAAAAAGGAAAAGCCCCCCCCCCCCCCGGCCCAACTGGGCCAAGGCCCAGCCGGCCGGCCCACTCCCTCCCTATATGGCCTCCCCCTGGAGGCCAGCAAACCCTAGCCCACCCCGCACTCTTCCCTCGCTCCTCTGCTTCCCCCGACCCGATCCAGATCGAGGGGCGGCGACCCCGGCGACCGCGCCGCCCCGCTCCCCGTCGCCGTTCGACGCCACCAAGCCGGCGCCCCTTCGCCACCTCGTCGGACCGCCAGCCGCCGACGCCTCGCCTCCTCCCCGGAGCCTGCGCTCGCCGCCTCCCTCGTCGCCGTCGCTGCCCTCCCTCGCTGGACCGCCGAACCCCCGCCGCCTCCTCGTCCTCCCCCTCAACGGCTACCCCGAGCCTCGCCGGCCCCCGAACCCCGGCAACGAATGTGAGCCCCGCCGCCGCCTCCCTCTCTCTCCCCGTCCCCGTCGCCCGTCCCGGTCGCCGCACTCCGGCCGCGCCCTGGCTCGCCCGCCCACGCCGATGGCCGCGCTCGCTGCGCCACTTCGTGCCCCCCCGCGTCCCTCTGTGCTCGCCTCGCTCGCCGCACGCCTCGCCCGCGCAGCCTCGCTGCTGCCGCTGTCTTGCGCCGCCGCCCGCGCTGCTACTGCTGCTCCGCGTGCTGCTCGCCGCCCGCGCACGCCGCTGCTCGCCAGCTGCCGCCGAGCCCAGCTTGCCGCCTGCGCCAGCGCGCCACTCGGCGTCGCCTCGCCACTCCCCGCGCCGGCGCGCGCCCGTAGCCGCGTCGCCGCGCGGGTGCGTGTTGACCCGCTCCATTGGCCGGACCTGTCCGGCCCCGAATGGGCCTGGCCGCGGACGTGTCCGCCCCGGGCCACTGCCATGTGGGGCCTGCCCTGGAATAAAAAAAAAAGAATTAAAAGAAATAGATAATTAATTATATAATTAACCTAATTAACTCTGTTTAATTAAACTAACTAATTAATCTGTGATTAACTTAGTTAAACCCTAATTAATCTTAACAGACTGCTGATGTCATGCTGATGTCATGCTGACGTCATGGTGACGTCAGCAAGACACTGTTTCGGATAATGTTAATTTAAATAATTAATTAAATTCCAGAAATTAATAAAAACTTTAGAAAATCATATTAAATAATCCGTAACTCAGATCGAAAAACTTTGTACATGAAAGTTGCTCAGAACGACGAGACGAATCTGAATACGCGGTCCGTTCGCCCGTCACGCGTCCCTAACTATCCGAACTTGCAACCGTTCCCCTCTTATCCTCTGTCCGATAATTCCAAAGACCCGGGAAATATCGTCAGATATTCTCCCGCTCCGTCTGTTACGTGTGGTGCTGCGTTAGACTACCCCTAGCACCGTGTATCGTATTTGTCATGCTCATGTTTGCTATATATTTATACTGTTTCCTCCCCCTCTTCTCTCTCGATAGCCCCCGACCCCGACGTCGTCCCCGAGACCGACGCAGCTCCGGAGCCCGAAGACACCATAGACGACCTTGCCCTTGCCGCCGAGCAACCAGGCAAGCCCCTCCCTTGAGCATACCGATATCGCCCATTCTAAATTTCTCATGCTTGCATTAGAATTACTGCTGCTGCTGCTTTACCTATTCTGATGCATAGCCTGTTCATTGTAACCTACTGTTGATAATTACCTACATATCCTAAACTGTTTAGTCTAGGCTGGGTAGAGACCTATCAGTGACCCCACTTATCACGACTGCCGCACTGGATCGTCAGAAGACCCGATCAATGGGATTGAAGACCAGGTCCCGACACCGCACATCACCCCCCTTAGTTGTAACGACACTGCAGCGTTACTATCGAGTGCCGAGGGTGAAACCTCTTGTAGCACTTCTGATGTTAACTCTGTAGAGTAGCTATTCGGTCGTGGTCATCGAGGGTGATTCCTCCTTCACCGCTTCCGATAACGACGCTGTCCTACAACACCTCAAGTGTGGAACCAGTGAGGGTGATTCCTCCTAGTTCACCTTGACGGATACATCGAGTGGGAATTCAATGAGGGTGATACCTCGGATTCCCTGATGTTATGGACACACGGATACTTGGACCTTACAATGTTACTTGGAAAGGCGGGTCGACCCTGAGGGGTACCCGCGTGTGATGTGAAGGCGGGTTGCCAGTGTGGTGCCCGAGTGGTGAATACGAGGCGCGGCCGGGCATTCTTGGCCCTTGCCGCAAGTCCTCGAGACGGGGCGACGGGGTCACATCTTTCGTGAGTCTCTGCTCGTTACCGCAAGCCCCTAGTCCTAGCGATTTGGATATTTGATCCGAGCAGGCCTCTGGTCTGATAGCACTAACCATCACGTGGGCATAGTATGGGCGTTCTGCATCGTATGCATCAGCCGAAAGCTCTGTCAGACGTCCAGTTCAGCCTCGTGGCCGGGCCGGGCCAGTACCATCCAGGACTGAGGTGGTGCTCGTCCCGACCCTGCACACACCGACCCGGAGTGCACAGGGCGATGGCCCATGACCCCTGAGCGCTTAGGATATAGACCGACGGGGACCTCTCTGCTGAGCTGTAGGTAGGGTTGCGATGTGTCGTTTGGCCGAGGCCGGGCATGACCCAGGAAAGTGTGTCCGGCCGAAGTTAATCGAGCGTGTTGGGTAAGTTGGTGCACCCCTGCAGGGAAGAACACTTCTATCGATAGCCGGTCCTACGGTAAAGGACACTCGGAGTTGTATCCTGATTGATACAATTTAGAACTGGATACCTGTGATGAGACCTGTATATATGGCTCTGGGATTGCTTCTCGCAGGGAGTCGAGAAGGGATCTTAGGATGAGGTTGATATTATTACTGCTACATTATATTGTATTGTTCTACTCTCTTCTACTGCTGCAAGACCGCTGAAGATGCTAGTCTTCGATAGGACTAGGCCTTTCTCTCTATTCTGGCATTTCTGCAGCCCAGTCCACATATACAGCCTCCCCTTGATAATGTTGCATATGTAGTGTAGATCCTTGCTTGCTGAGTACTTCTGAGTACTCACGGTTGCTTTGTTTTCCTTTTTCTCCCCATATCAGTTTGACGTGACCAGAGGACGGAGCCCCCTGAGACAGATGCCCCGACGATCGTTACTACTACTACCCAGAGGTTGGATACTACTACGAGTAGACTGACGACCAGGAGTAGGATCGGAGGGTCCCAGGCAGGAGGCCTTCGCCTTTCGATCGTAGTGTTTTATTTTGCCCCGCCTTTCTAAAGGCCTTTCTGTACTTTCTTTTATATCTGTACTCAGATATCTGATGCTTCCGCTGACGCTTGTTCGCAAGCTTATGTATTCGAGCCCTCGAGGCCCCTGGCTTGTAATATAAAGCTTGTATGACTTTATTTATGTTTTAGAGTTGTGTTGTGATATCTTCCCGTGAGTCCTTAGGCTTGATCATGTGCATTTGCGTGTATGAATAGTGCACGATCGGGCCGGGGGCGTCACAAGTTGGTATCAGAGCCGACTGCCTGTAGGAGCCCCCCCCCTTTCCAACTCCTTGGCCGAAGTTGAGTCTAGAAACCGAAAAACTATTTTACTAACTTGGCTGTGTGGCTTACGGGCCCACGTCGCCAATTGGGTGGTATTAGGATCTTTTACTCCTCGACCTTTACTCTGGACTCTGATCTCTCTTCCTTTCGGGTTAACAAAAGTTTACTAACTCCAGCATTAGGTTCTCGTGATCACATCCACCCGGAGTTCTGGAAATATCCCCCCTTGCTTCAAGATTGTGGGCCAGGTTCTGCTTACAGGATCCTCTTGTCGAGGGCACCCTGTGTTGTCACTTGCAGATTCCTCGCTCCTGCAGCTTTCTCCGACGTTGATGTAGCCTTTGCTATGTCTCGTTGTGTACTTCCTTACCGCGTGCCTGCGCGCCGCCTAGATGTCTAGCCTTTTCCTTTTCAACTGTCGTAATGCCGGATGCTAACCGAGACTATGTGTGGATTTGAATGTCTGGTGCGAATATGATGAAGTATCTATTGCACTTCCTTCTGTTGTGCGTGTTACTTCATAAATAATTCCATACACCTGCAAGTTATTAGCTAAATTGCCCCTGTTGATTTGGCAGGATGGCTGACGATCCTCCACCTCCACCCTATATTGCCGCAATGATGCAGCAGTTTGAATTGAACCGTCAGCTCAACGAGAGTCTGGTAAGACGTTTGGAATGCAATGAGGCTCGTCAGGAGCCTGGACCGATCTCGCTGCCAGAATTTGTGCACCTCAACCCGTCCGTTTTCCGCAACTCCACCAATCCTATGGATGCTGATGATTGGCTCCAGGACATTGCCTTTCAGTTGAAGTCGGCCAATGTTACCCCTGACAGTTACGTCACCTATGCGACGTATCACCTGAGGGGATCAGCTGCTCAATGGTGGGAAAGCCACAAGGGTACGTTGCCTGCTGAAACAGTAACCACTTGGCAGGAATTTCAGTCGACTTTTCGTGCACGGTACATTCCTCAAGGCCTGATGGACCAGAAGAAGCAGGAGTTTCGCAAACTCACACAGGGCACAATGACTGTGGATGAATATCAGAGGAAATTTCTCGAGTTATCCCGCTATGCTGAGGATGACGTTGACACTGACGCCCGCAAGCAGGAGAAATTCCGTGAAGGACTCCGTACTGACATAAAACTCGCCCTTGCAGTCCTTGATTGCACAGACTTCGCAACGCTTGTCAGCAAATCTTTCCGAATTGAAACAGCTCTGACTGAATGCCAGGAGTCGCTCAAACGCACTCGTGAAGCAGGCTCACCCTCGGGTCAGCCTGTTCAGAAACGTCGAGTGTGGATCCCGCACAATGTTCATCACCGACCTGCCCCAACACCAAGGCCGTCTTATGTTGCACCCCGCCTGCCTCCGCCGCCGAGACAGCTAGTGACTCAGGGCGGACAGTCCACTGCTGTAGCTCCTCCCCATAATGATCGGAATTGCTTCAAGTGTGGTCAACCAGGGCACCGTGCTACCAATTGCCGTCCGAACCAAAATCGAGATGCCCGAGCTCGTCAGCCCAGGAATCCCAATGCCAAACCTTCTGCTGTTATACTGGGCCATGCTAACCATGTCAATACAGAAGAGGCTCAGAAAGAACCAACCATTGTGATGGGTACCCTCCCGATTAATTCAGTTGCAGCTTCTGTCCTTTTCGACTCAGGAGCATCACATTCCTTCGTGTCTCAACAATTTGCTCAGCGGCATGAGCTACATCTAGAGCTGTTACCCACACCGTTAGAGATTATCACCCCCCGTTCCAGGTGGCAAACCAAGATGGTAAGTCACAACAATCAGATAAAAATTGAAGGGTTGGTGTTCTCTGCTTCCCTTATTGCTCTTGGACCTTCCGACATAGACATCATTCTCGGTATGGACTGGTTGACTGCCCATAATGCTTTGATTGATTGCGCTACTAAGACAGTCCAGCTCACTCACCCTTCTGGCCAGACAGTCAAATACTCAGCCCGAATAGCTCAGGATGCTGAGAGCCAGATATATGTTCTGAATGCATTGAATGCTTCACCGCTTGAAGGCATCGAGAACGTTCCCGTTGTTCGCGATTTTCAAGATGTCTTTCCATAAGAACTTCCAGGAATTCCCCCTGCCAGAGCTGTTGAGTTTGTCATTGACTTGAAACCAGGCACAACTCCTATTGCGAAGCGCCCTTATAAGATGCCTCCGCATCATCTTCTCGAACTTAAGGAAGAAATCGACACGTCACTTAAGAAAGGTTTCATCCGCCCCAGTTCCTCTGCTTGGGGAGCACCTTCACTCTTCGTTAAGAAGAAGGATGGGACTAACCGGTTGGTTCAGGATTATCGGCCCATTAACCAAGCCACCATTCAGAATAAATATCCGCTTCCTCGGATCAATGATTTGTATGATCAACTTACTGGATCATCGGTATTCTCTAAACTTGATTTGAGATTGGGATACCATCAGATCCGTGTTCGCGAAGAGGATATTCCGAAGACTGCATTTGTTACTCGTTATGGCTCCTACGAGTACACCGTCATGTCATTTGGCTTAACAAATGCTCCAGCCACATTCTCCCGTCTGATGAATTATATCTTCATGGATTACCTCGATAAGTTCGTCGTGGTTTATCTAGATGATATTCTGGTATATTCGAAGAATAAGGAAGAACATGCCGAACACCTCCGTCTTGTACTGGAAAGGCTCCGAGAACACCAGTTGTATGCCAAATACTCCAAATGTGAATTCTGGCTTTCTGAAGTAACTTACCTTGGTCATGTGATTTCCAAAGATGGCATCGCCGTTAACCCAGAACGAGTTCAGGCTATTCTTGACTGGACTCCTCCGAAGAACGTCAAGCAAGTGAGAAGTTTTCTCGGTCTTGCAAGTTATTGCCATCGTTTTGTCGAGAATTTCTCAAAGATTGCTAAGCCTTTGACTGATCTGCTTCACAAGGGCATTAAGTTTGAATGGGCAGAAAAATGTCAGGAAAGTTTTCAAACACTCAAAGACAAGCTAACATCTGCCCCAGTACTATCTCCTCCAGATACCCGCAAAGACTTTGTGATCTATTGTGATGCATCCCGTGAAGGATTAGGCTGTGTCCTAATGCAAGAGCGTAAAGTGATTGCTTATGGCTCTCGTCAGTTGCGCCCACATGAAGAGAATTATCCGGTACATGATCTAGAACTAGCTGCTGTCATCTATGCATTGCAGTTATGGCGACATTACCTTCTCGGTAATCGTTGCGAGATATACACGGATCATAAAAGTCTGAAGTACTTGTTCACTCAACCTTCTCTAAACCTCCGTCAGCAAAGATGGATGGAGACCATTGCGGACTATGACTTGGGTATTTCTTATACCCCTGGCAAGGCTAATGTAATGGCTGATGCGTTGAGCCGCAAATCCTATTGCTGCGAACTTGAGGTTCAGCTACAGCAACCACTTCTGTATGAAGAGCTTCGAAAGCTAAATATCGAGATAGTTCCTCAAGGATACCTAAAAACCTTGGTTGTTGAACCAGATCTTGAGAAAGCTGTTAAGAATGCGCAAGCTAAAGATGCTGAAGTTGATCTGATGAAGAAAGATCTTCACCTTGAAAAGTACAGGGATTTCTCGCTGTCTGAAGATGGAACCTTGTATTTCAAAGACCGCATTGTGGTACCTCGCTTCGAGCTTATGACTGACAAAGTCATGAAGGAGGCACATGATACCCCGCTGTCTATTCATCCGGGTAGCACCAAGATGTATCGTGATCTCCGTCAAAGGTACTGGTGGTCTAAAATGAAGCAGGACATTGCTCGATATGTTGCTGAATGTGATGTTTGTCGTCGCGTTAAAGCAGAACATCAGAAGCCTGCTGGAATTCTGCAACCACTTCCTATTCCTTTATGGAAATGGGACAAGGTTCAGATGGATTTCATTACAGGACTTCCCAGGTCACAGAAGGGTCACGGTGCTATTCTTGTCGTCGTCGACCAACTCTCCAAAGTTGCACACTTCCTGCCTGTCAAGGAGACGATCACTGCTAGTCAGTTAGCAGAGTTATATATCTCCAGAATTGTTTCGCTCCACGGTATTCCGAAGGAGATCAGTTCGGACCGTGGCGGTCTTTTCACTTCCAAATTCTGGGAAAGCTTTCAAACAGCTATGGGAACTCATATCACCTGGAGTTCAGCTTATCACCCCCAATCCCAAGGCCAAGTTGAACGAGTTAATCAAGTGCTTGAAGACATGCTTCGGGCTTGTGTTATATCGTTTGGCAAGAAGTGGGAAGAATCTCTTCCATATGCCGAGTTCTCCTATAACAACAGCTATCAAGCCAGCTTGAAAATGGCCCCCTTTGAAGTTCTCTATGGATGTAAGTGTCGAACCCCTCTGAATTGGTCAGAAACTGGGGAACGACCGCTCGTGGGTCCAGATATTATTCAACACACCGAAGAACAAGTCCATATCGTCCGTGAAAACCTCAAGGCAGCTCAGGACCGTCAGAAGAGCAACTATGATCGCAAACGATGGGGTTTGACTTATCAACCTGGTGATCACGCTTATCTTCGTGTCACCCCTATGAAGGGAACTCACCGTTTTGGAATCAAGGGCAAGTTAGCTCCGCGCTACATTGGTCCTTTCCGCATTGTTGCTAGGCGTGGACAGGTGGCGTATAAATTGGAGTTGCCGCCGCAATTCTCTCATATCCACGATGTCTTCCATGTGTCGCAACTTCGTAAATGCTTCAAGGAATCTCCGCACCGATCTGTGGATCACGAGATGCTTGAATTGCAAGATGATCTTTCTTATAAGGAGCATCCGATCCGCATCCTCGATGAAGCTGAACGTCGAACCCGTCAGAAGGTTACCAAGTTCCTCAAAGTGCAGTGGTCAAATCATACTGAAAATGAAGCCACTTGGGAACGCGAGGATAATCTTCGTGCGGAATACCCCGAACTTTTTCCTTCTACTTCTTAATTCTCGGGACGAGAATTCTTGTTAGTAGAGGAGATTTGTAACACCCCCGGTGGTTAACTACAGTAATCCCATTTTGATTATGCCATGTCATCATGTTTAACAGTGCATGATCATCATTTGCATCATAATGCATTTCAACTTCTAACTCAAATTCAAATTAAATTAAAGTGGAAAATAAAAGTTGTCCAACATAGTAACTAAATTGTTCATTAAATAGCAAATAAATTAGAGACAATTCTAAAATTGAAACCAACATCATTGGAGTTGGGTAAGTGACTCAAACATCTTCAAACAGCGACTAAAAACAATATTTAATAACCAATTATTAAATCTAATTTAAGTATGAAATGATGTTTTGCCCAAACTAATTTTAGGTGTTAGGAAATAAAGCACTGGTATTTATGGACCAGGTCACATGTTTTACAAAATTCAATTTGAGCCCTAACTATTTACAAAACAGGGGTATGGATAAATAAAAAGAGAAAAGAAAAGAAAAAGGAAAAGCCCCCCCCCGGCCCAACTGGGCCAAGGCCCAGCCGGCCGGCCCACTCCCTCCCTATATGGCCTCCCCCTGGAGGCCAGCAAACCCTAGCCCACCCCGCACTCTTCCCTCGCTCCTCTGCTTCCCCCGACCCGATCCAGATCGAGGGGCGGCGACCCCGGCGACCGCGCCGCCCCGCTCCCCGTCGCCGTTCGACGCCACCAAGCCGGCGCCCCTTCGCCACCTCGTCGGACCGCCAGCCGCCGACGCCTCGCCTCCTCCCCGGAGCCTGCGCTCGCCGCCTCCCTCGTCGCCGTCGCTGCCCTCCCTCGCTGGACCGCCGAACCCCGCCGCCTCCTCGTCCTCCCCCTCAACGGCTACCCCGAGCCTCGCCGGCCCCCGAACCCCGGCAACGAATGTGAGCCCCGCCGCCGCCTCCCTCTCTCTCCCCGTCCCCGTCGCCCGTCCCGGTCGCCGCACTCCGGCCGCGCCCTGGCTCGCCCGCCCACGCCGATGGCCGCGCTCGCTGCGCCACTTCGTGCCCCCCCGCATCCCTCTGTGCTCGCCTCGCTCGCCGCACGCCTCGCCCGCGCAGCCTCGCTGCTGCCGCTGTCTTGAGCCGCCGCCCGCGCTGCTACTGCTGCTCCGCGTGCTGCTCGCCGCCCGCGCACGCCGCTGCTCGCCAGCTGCCGCCGAGCCCAGCTTGCCGCCTGCGCCCGCGCGCCACTCGGCGTCGCCTCGCCACTCCCCGCGCCGGCGCGCGCCCGTAGCCGCGTCGCCGCGCGGGTGCGTGTTGACCCGCTCCATTGGCCGGACCTGTCCGGCCCCGAATGGGCCTGGCCGCGGACGTGTCCGCCCCGGGCCACTGCCATGTGGGGCCTGCCCTGGAATAAAAAAAAAGAATTAAAAGAAATAGATAATTAATTATATAATTAACCTAATTAACTCTGTTTAATTAAACTAACTACTTAATCTGTGATTAACTTAATTAAACCCTAATTAATCTTAACAGACTGCTGATGTCATGCTGATGTCATGCTGACGTCATGCTGACGTCAGCAAGACACTGTTTCGGATAATGTTAATTTAAATAATTAATTAAATTCCAGAAATTAATAAAAACTTTAGAAAATCATATTAAATAATCCGTAACTCAGATCGAAAAACTTTGTACATGAAAGTTGCTCAGAACGACGAGACGAATCTGAATACGCGGTCCGTTCGCCCGTCACGCGTCCCTAACTATCCGAACTTGCAACCGTTCCCCTCTTATCCTCTGTCCGATAATTCCAAAGACCCGGGAAATATCGTCAGATATTCTCCCGCTCCGTCTGTTACGTGTGGTGCTGCGTTAGACTACCCCTAGCACCGTGTATCGTATTTGTCATGCTCATGTTTGCTATATATTTATATTGTTTCCTCCCCCTCTTCTCTCTCGATAGCCCCCGACCCCGACGTCGTCCCCGAGACCGACGCAGCTCCGGAGCCCGAAGACACCATAGACCACCTTGCCCTTGCCGCCGAGCAACCAGGCAAGCCCCTCCCTTGAGCATACCGATATCGCCCATTCTAAATTTCTCATGCTTGCATTAGAATTACTGCTGCTGCTGCTTTACCTATTCTGATGCATAGCCTGTTCATTGTAACCTACTGTTGATAATTACCTACATATCCTAAACTGTTTAGTCTAGGCTGGGTAGAGACCTATCAGTGACCCCACTTATCCCGACTGCCGCACTGGATCGTCAGAAGACCCGATCAATGGGATTGAAGACCAGGTCCCGACACCGCACATCACCCCCCTTAGTTGTAACGACACTGCAGCGTTACTATCGAGTGCCGAGGGTGAAACCTCTTGTAGCACTTCTGATGTTAACTCTGTAGAGTAGCTATTCGGTCGTGGTCATCGAGGGTGATTCCTCCTTCACCGCTTCCGATAACGACGCTGTCCTACAACACCTCAAGTGTGGACCCAGTGAGGGTGATTCCTCCTAGTTCACCTTGACGGATACATCGAGTGGGAATTCAATGAGGGTGATACCTCGGATTCCTGATGTTATGGACACACGGATACTTGGACCTTACAATGTTACTTGGAAAGGCGGGTCGACCCTGAGGGGTACCCGCGTGTGATGTGAAGGCGGGTTGCCAGTGTGGTGCCCGAGTGGTGAATACGAGGCGCGGCCGGGCATTCTTGGCCCTTGCCGCAAGTCCTCGAGACGGGGCGACGGGGTCACATCTTTCGTGAGTCTCTGCTCGTTACCGCAAGCCCCTAGTCCTAGCGATTTGGATATTTGATCCGAGCAGGCCTCTGGTCTGATAGCACTAACCATCACGTGGGCATAGTATGGGCGTTCTGCATCGTATGCATCAGCCGAAAGCTCTGTCAGACGTCCAGTTCAGCCTCGTGGCCGGGCCGGGCCAGTACCATCCAGGACTGAGGTGGTGCTCGTCCCGACCCTGCACACACCGACCCGGAGTGCACAGGGCGATGGCCCATGACCCCTGAGCGCTTAGGATATAGACCGACGGGGACCTCTCTGCTGAGCTGTAGGTAGGGTTGCGATGTGTCGTTTGGCCGAGGCCGGGCATGACCCAGGAAAGTGTGTCCGGCCGAAGTTAATCGAGCGTGTTGGGTAAGTTGGTGCACCCCTGCAGGGAAGAACACTTCTATCGATAGCCGGTCCTACGGTAAAGGACACTCGGAGTTGTATCCTGATTGATACAATTTAGAACTGGATACCTGTGATGAGACCTGTATATATGGCTCTGGGATTGCTTCTCGCAGGGAGTCGAGAAGGGATCTTAGGATGAGGTTGATATTATTACTGCTACATTATATTGTATTGTTCTACTCTCTTCTACTGCTGCAAGACCGCTGAAGATGCTAGTCTTCGATAGGACTAGGCCTTTCTCTCTATTCTGGCATTTCTGCAGCCCAGTCCACATATACAGCCTCCCCTTGATAATGTTGCATATGTAGTGTAGATCCTTGCTTGCTGAGTACTTCTGAGTACTCACGGTTGCTTTGTTTTCCTTTTTCTCCCCATATCAGTTTGACGTGACCAGAGGACGGAGCCCCCTGAGACAGATGCCCCGACGATCGTTACTACTACTACCCAGAGGTTGGATACTACTACGAGTAGACTGACGACCAGGAGTAGGATCGGAGGGTCCCAGGCAGGAGGCCTTCGCCTTTCGATCGTAGTGTTTTATTTTGCCCCGCCTTTCTAAAGGCCTTTCTGTACTTTCTTTTATATCTGTACTCAGATATCTGATGCTTCCGCTGACGCTTGTTCGCAAGCTTATGTATTCGAGCCCTCGAGGCCCCTGGCTTGTAATATAAAGCTTGTATGACTTTATTTATGTTTTAGAGTTGTGTTGTGATATCTTCCCGTGAGTCCTTAGGCTTGATCGTGTGCATTTGCGTGTATGAATAGTGCACGATCGGGCCGGGGGCGTCACACAAGGCCCACCTGTCACATCCGAGACTGAGACCGACATCGAGACCGGCGCCGAGACCGGCACCGAGACTGGCGAAGCCAGTATAGAACCGAAACCGAAGAGGATACGGCGCCCAAACCAGCTCAACACTACTAGACTGGTGGTCACGGAGGTGGACTCAGGCAATTTTGAGCCAAAAGAGCCTGCGGAAGCGTGCGCGTGCTACGGCAATCAAATAGGCTGCATCCTACGGGCAACCGCCACCATCAACGATGAGAAATTAAAGAAGATACCAAATATAGAGCACTCCCTCCTAAGGAAGCTGCACCAGGTATTCTTGTTCCCGGGCCGGGATGAAATCAAATATACTCGACCGTGGCAAGACCCGGCAATGAAGAAAATAAACAAATGCGCCATGGGCAAGTTTAGCGGCGCGTTGTCCGCCTAGAAAGTAAGGGTGAAACATAGGATCATCATCAAAGAGGAACCCTACTCCGAGATTGTAAAGGATAATCTGACAATTACGGAAGAGCAGTTTGAAATATTCAAGAAGGCTTGCGTTGCCGAAGCTGCCAAAGAAAAGTCGGAGCACATGAAGGGGCTTCAAGAGAGGAACATGGGGTGCCACCACCTCGGAAGCCGTGGTTACGTGGGGAAGGGGACCATATGGGCCAAGGAGGACGCGGAACGCGAAAATCTGGTGATCCCAGACCACTTGGTGGAGTTCACCGTCCCACAGGAGCGTGACGTCATCAGGGCCCGGTACTGTTGGGACCGAGTCAACAAGGTTTTCGATACAGACGCGGTCACGAAGGATTTCATGAGACTGCTGGTAATTATTAATTTACCCCCTAATTTTAGCTTCTGATCAATTCGACTGCACGTTTAATCACATTTGTAAACGATCCATGTTCCTTTTGCAGAAAGAGTAGCACAGGATTGCGTCCAAAAGCGACTCGCCGTCTGAGGCGTTGGCGATGCCCAAGTGGGACACCCCATTCAATCGGGCCTTTAACATATTGAAAGGACTCCCGGTGGACACTCGACCGTCGTATGGATGCGTGCACGGCGTCGGAGACGGCGCCACGTGGAGGAAGTACTACCATGAGACCACCGAGGAGAGAAAGGAAAGACGGAGGTTAAACGAAGAAACCATTGACAAGAAGGTTGAGATTGCAGTTGATAAGAAATCAGCTGAGACAGTCAAAGTAGCGGTAGCTGCCGCAAGAGAGGAAATGGCAGCTTCGTATAGTGTCTTGATTCCGGCTATCGTCAGTTGGACCAAGCAAAATCCAGATAAAGAGGCAGCGGACTTTCCCCTTTCCAACTTCTTTGGGAGCAGCTCATTTAGCGTTGCACCAGCACGTGCTCCCGCACCTTCTCCCCCACCTTCTCCCACACCTGCTCCTGCACCTGCTCCCGCGCCAGCTCATAGCAGCCCGTCCTCCGTTTCTGGCGTGCTTAGCGGGGCTTCGCCTTTGGCTAAGCTCGACGCCCTCACGGTACCTGTCACACCGGCCCTCTTCAATATATGTATAATCTCTCGTTTCCATTGCCTTTCAGATGTCTCACATCGTAGACATGTCTTTGCAGGCCGACATAACCCCGTGCACCATACTGTACACCATCATCGGCCAGAAGGTGGATGTGGGGAAGGCGACGATAGTGAAGCCTAAGGAAGAATTGTTCCACAGCCGGCCGATGCCCCCGACGTCTTCAAGGTTTTCGTGGCCAGTGTCAAACCGGGCCACGAGAATTTGGCTCCTCCAGTAGCACAAGGGGCAGATGACAATGAGACCCCGCGGTGGCTTGGCGATTGCAAGAGTTGGGTCCTGTTGTGGCCGAAGAGTCTGCTTCGTCTGGAGGCGGCCGGGAGCACACCCACGACCAAGCAGCCTCAGCAAGGTATGAACACCAACACCCAACCTACCCAATTAGCGTCGCCTGTCGTGCCGGGTGATAGCGGACAGCGTGAGGAAGAGGCTCCATTAGTGGCTGATGATGTCGCCGCCGTCGAAGAAGCAATGCATGATGCCATCGACGAAGATGGCGATGACCCTCTACAGTATCTCAATACCGGCGCCTTTGACGACGGAGGATTGATGGCTCAGCAGTATGAGTACTCAGGGTTTGAGCGTGATGAGTTGGTGCCTGAATTGCCGGAGGATGAACGTATTATAGGCTCACTTCCAGTAGCAAAGAAGCATCGGAAGAGACCGAGGAAAGGCAAAGCTGCTTCTATGAGCCAGCCGCCTCCGCAGCCTCGGGTTGAAGACCGTATACCTATCATGGGTGCGGCGAAATACCATATCCTCGGTGATCCGATCCTACCTAAGGCACCGGTAGAGGCCATATACGGTGATCTAAGGAGACTTCATGACGATGTGCTGCGGAGAGAGAAAAGCCTGACCGCCTCGAAAAATCCAGGATACCCGCTCTACGTGGTTAACATGCCGCAACAAAGGTTGTACGTCGACACATTCCCCGCGGAAAAGTTCTTCCTTTGATTCGATTACATCTTCGACATGTTTCACTTGAAAAAGCTGGATTTTACGTTTGTCCGCCTTTTTGCCTTGTACATGAACTACATCATCAGGATTGAGGAGATACCATACATCTATGTCCCTAACCCGTACTTCATGCACGAGGGCTTCTTGGCAGTCTGCCCAAAGCACCGTGAATACGCGAGTAACTACATTGCCAATTTCATGGTCGGCAATAAGGACAAGGAGACGATTCTCGTGCATTATCATCCCATGTAAGTCATCCGCGGATATCCTTCCTTCGATTTCAATCATTCATTTGCACGCGTGGAGTCTAATTTGAGGTATACTTATTTTGCGCAGCGACGGGCGCGCTGTCCTCATCATCCTTTACCCCCGATTCTCCCATGCTCTTTACTTGGACTCGTCGAAGAACATGAAGAAAAAGGATTACACCCACATCAAGTCTGTTCTTGACAGTGCTATCTTTAGCTATGGCCTATGCGGTGGAGAGATCACGCTCAAGAAGACAAGGAATCGCGCGCCCGCCTTCGGCCATAAGACCAACTTCTGCTGCATCCAGCAACCGAGTGGTACTCTCAGTGATGGATTCTATGTCCTCCACCACATGTTGGAGTACAGACGGGATCACCAGAACCTTCGCATGTCACCTAGATCCGGCGATGCCAATATTCTGCAATGGGCAAAGAAACTAGGAGATGTCCCGGATCATCGACTCCGAGCTGAGTTCTATCACATCCAGTGTGAACTTGCCCAAATCATCGTGAAGGAGGTCCTCGAAAAAACAGGGTTGTTCTACGAAGAAGGGGAAATGTCGCGCGAAGACATCCAAACATGCGTAGCCACTGAGCGTCTCGACCTGAAGCCTTTCACTGCGCTCGGGGACTATCTCCCTGATTTGGATGGATGGCACGACATGTTGGAGTGATTGACGATATATGGCAATGTGTCCGTTTAGTCCATACTTTCTCTATGACGAAACTTTGAGTTATGCACGACGAAACTTTGTGATGTAATTAAACCGTCCTCCTCAACTAGCGTAGATCACTCTAGTTAGGGCATTTTGGGTATGATGAACTTTGTTATTTATGCTTATGATATGTTGCTTCTATTTTTGCCAACTCTATTTCTTTCTGTTGCTCAACTATATATGTTGCATATTATCGACTCATGTGACGATGCAGTTACATAGATCACTGATGGCGAAGATGTGCTATGCCAGGAGTATACGACGAGTGGCCTGAGTGTCAGGCCCAGGTGTACCAGTTTCCGAGCGACAGTCAGAGAGGGTTCGATAGCAGAGCCGAAGCGGAAAATAGTTAGTTTAGGTTCACGCTAGTGCGAGAGAGGGATCCGAACCGCCGCCTCAAGAAGTAATTATGATGAGACATGTCAGTTAACTTGTATCGCTATACCATGATTATGATGTGACGACATGATTTGTGTTGGATGATATGATGAGACTATTATGGGTATGATATGATGAGCATATTGCATGTTTATGATATGATTAGAATATTGTATAAAACCTGTACAAAAACATCGCAAATACGTAGCAAAAAAAGATATGTGAAAATATAGTAGTAGCGCTCTTTAGCGCTGGACAGGAAAACGCTACTACTAAGCCACTTAGCAGAAGCACTGGTAAGGACAGCGCTACTGCTATGCTAAGTCGGTATAGCAGTAGCGCGGGTCAAAACGCGGAACTGCTAATGGTTAGCTGTAGCGCCGTATCAGTAGCGCGGTGCCCCGCGCTACTGATAGCCCTTGTACCCGCGCTACTGCTAGGCTTTTCCCTAGTAGTGGTGGAGTCGAATGTGGCTAGGGTTTCGTCTGGAGTGCGGATAGGGTCCAATTTATGTGGGGTCGGGCGGGCCGCAGTCGGCTGGATTCTACCTGGCGGGTGTGTCCGGGCGTGTCTGGGCTTCCACATATCCACCCGAGATATGGGTTGGATATGAGGCGTGCTAGTCAGTCCAGACATTTGGGTCGGATTTGGCAGGACCGGTTAGGTGACAATTTTGTGTCCTGACAGTGACCGGGCAGCTCGCCCTGGCGTTTGGGGCGGATATGAGGCGTCCGGTTGTAGAGGCTCTTAGAAAGCATTGCTTATTTTCTTCCTTGTATGTGACTGCTATGTCTCGCCTCTTGCATTTGCACGCCTGCTATCTGAATTGCATGCTCTTAGAAAGCATTGCTTATTTTCTTCCTCGCATTTCAAATTTTCATTGCAACTTTGCAACAGCCAACTCACAAGTTTCTAGCAGATGCAATCCGCAAAACTACAATAGGAACGACACACAATACTTGACCGAACGAAACAACATTTTCATGTCCGAGGCAGTGAATAATGGAGCCACCACGAGAAGTTTAATGGGAACAACTATGAAAATAAAATGTCAGCATCATATTTTGTACTGCAATTGCAAGCATGCATCCATTTATAAATGTCTCCCGAAATCTCTTATTCTCTCACCATGGCAATGTTTCATCCATATTACTACTAATGGTTTCACAAAGTCCCCTTTATTATCTATCCATGCCTGACCCCTCACCTTGACATCAATCATAAGTTCACACCCATCCAGGTTCAAGCTCCCAAGGTTCGCGGCTTGGTGGCACTGATGCGGGGAGTGTTTGCCCTGCATGCATAGTTCAATGTCATATGTAGGTTTTTCCTTGCAAGCATAGTTCAATGTCAAATGAGATAAAACACTCTAGGTTTCACAACACTATACACTAAAAATAAATAAACCTGTAATAGATATGAACAAACTTTTTGGAACAAAAACATGACTAGTTTCTCCATCTATATCCCCAGCTTCTACAGAGTGGCACCTAGTCCTAGTAAACATTGATACTACCACAGTGTGAAAATCCAAATTGCATGAACCTTGGGAGACTACATAAGATAATTCTACGATGAACATGCGGAAACATGCTGCAAAAGATAGTAATAATTGATAACATTTGTCATCTGTAATTGACAACATTTGCTATCTTGGAGTCAAGTATAACAATACTCTAAGATATACATGGGTACTGCATGATGTGTATTTCACGTAGTCTGGGCTTCTGTAACTTGAGTTTGGTCAGTACATAGCTTCCTAATTTGTTGAACATGAACATCGTTCTTTGATTAGACTTAGCTAACATCAGTATACTTTGGTGCTAAGATCAATACAGCAACAAACCAAAATAATCTATGGAAGAAACCGAATTGAATGGACAACGAATCACAAATTCATATTTAGAACACTGCATGTCACCCCTATAAGAAAACAATACTTTGCTGATCTGAAAAGTGAAAACATCTCGCCTTCCCACAAAGAATATCAACAATTATTGTCCCATGATTTTCCATTTTTGCCATAAATCAAACAGCGTGAACACCAAGCAGAGGCAAATAAGGCTTTTACATACAAAGACCACTAACTCTTACATAATTTTCTTTTAAGAAATACTATTTTGTCATAGTAGGCAAACAAGCCCATTAATTACTTTAACTGTGTATATTATATGTTCTAATATACCCCAGTGTCACTCATTGCACCATATGGACATTCACGGTGGAACATCCATGTTCTTGTCCCTAGCTCTAGTCAGTGTGTGAAGATAACTTGTTCTCTTTGTAATGTCCAATGTTGAACCATGGAGGATCAACATGGGAGGAAAAAGAGAACTTGACTTGTGTGTGCTTTGGTGAATAATACTAACGCAGCCCATATTTTTCTCACTGCCAACAAGTAGCATTTGAGCCCTCCTTTTCATTGGCCAAATATCCATGACATACGAGATTGCTACTAAATTATTTAAATATTTCCATTGGAATTTAGTCTTTAGAAAAAATGTTTCAGACACGGTGCATTATATGCCCCGAAAAGATGCAAGTGAGGTAGGTCTTGAAATATACTAACCAACATTATTCACCCACTTAAGTAAATTGATTATGTACTTTCCATTCAATACGGTATCAAGCAAGGAGGACTTGAGTTATGAACCGGGTCAACGTACTAATAGCCTTCATTGATCCCATGACTAAGGTTATCTAGGCTTCAGACGAGCCTAGACACGACGGGTTTGTGGAAATATGTTGCCCAAGCTTGTTTCTCAACTTAAACTTCTACGAACCGATTAACATCATGAATTTAGTAGGAGGCATACCCATTGAAAGTTTGTACACGTATCTCTTATGCCACAAGTTTGGGCTTATTTTGATGCACATAATATGATTTCCCATAAATTCACATTATTGACATGAGTGTCTGCAAGACTCCTATTCTGAACTGATTTCTTTATTTAGAATGTTATATTTGGAAATAAATAATACACAAATCCAACATGGTTGCTTGAATCCATAAAAGATTTAGGTTACCAAAGTCAGAGTGATTTTGCTTCCCGTTAGGGAGGCCGACAGGTGAGTCGCTACCTTCACTATAATTGGCAGACAAGAACTTGGTGAAATGCATTCAATTTATAAAGTCACGATATGGGGGCATATGTTGGTATGTAATACATAGGACTTATTGATATCCTAGTGGTGGAATTGCAATGACATGTCTACACCTACAACACATGCAAGTCGAACATTGTTTTCAGGGAGCTGGTCAGAAGGAAAAGAGGCTCCTAGATAAAGTTGTCTCGCCCCACTTCAAAACTACAAGGCGTGCGCTAAGGCTTTGACCTAATGGCCTTCGTTTGCTGGAATTGAAATAGTTGAGAATAGAGTGGCGAGACAATAACCCCGCCAGAACACATGTTACAACTTTCATAGTACCGTGCTCTCCAAAGAGCAACTCTTCTCAATATCTCCAAACAAAAGTGCTGAGTTGTAATCCTATTCTAATGATTCTTGTGCTTCTGGGGAATCCAGTTATAGGATAACAAAGAAAGTGTGTACTTGATGGAGGCGATTAGCTTCCGAAGGTCAATTAGTACGGAATATCATTTTTCCTTGGCAAAAAATGTCACCTTGGTCCTCCCCATTAATATATGTGATTATCAAAGTCACCATATGGTGAACTTTTGATTACATGAAGGACTCCTAGATAGCCATGAGGTGGATTGTAGTGGCACATTTTAATTTCACCCAGGGGATTATTTGCGCTTATCATCTCTCTTGGACACAAAATGCTAAATCACTCCTATTTTTTCGTACATGTCACCATCAAAGTCACAACATGGGGAACATTCAATTACAAAATACCGATGACTTTGTTCGGTCAAATTGCAATGGCGCATATTCCTTGTCTTGGGTTAGACTTTTGATGTAGGCGGTTAATTTTTTATTGTCAATTATTAGGCATGCCATCGCCCCTTGACACAAAAGAGTAACTCATTCCTCCCCGTAGGCACATGTTATTATACAATACTCACTGGGTTTAGAATAGGCAATACACCATATGTTACCATAGATGATGCGCCAGACAGATCCAGCTTGACCTCCTACTTGACAAATATGAGTAATATTCAAGGTTGATGATTACCTCAGTGCCAACTATATTAATATAAATATAGGTAGATCTTAGTTAACTTTATAGTCTCTTGTCAAACAAGTGGCACAACAATAATAGTTAACATAAGTAATGAACTCATGACCACCAAGAGCTAGACCCAAAACGTGAGACGAAGGTTACACACTAGAGCATAGAACCGATATCAAATACTAAACAATGAAATAAACGAACCATGCCCGGAAACAAATTTCTTGACAAATAACTTCAATGCCCAGCCATCGACAACTATTTGCTACTTGTCCTCCCGCCTTTGCAACATAGACTACATGGACCACATGGCTTTTCCATGAAGTGGTAGTCCAACTAAAGCCCAATGCCCATGTAGGATGTGGATTTGATTCACATGTTCAAACAATCCACAAATCAAAACCATCATGGGAAATGAATAGAAAAACCATTTCGAGTTGACATGGTCATCATGATGCAGTATACTAACTCCTTCCCTCCAGTTTAGCAATGGCGTCAGTCAATTGCCAAAAAATAGGAAGCGAGAAATTCAAAAGTTCCACATAAGCCTTCCCATCGTCCTCGGGATAGGGATATGGTTTTGATAATTTCTGATAGGGCTACGCTTTTGGCCGAGAGTTATTTTTGCTCACACATGCGGATTTGAGTAGCCTCCAACCATTGTGAATATTAAAGATCATGTTGTGCCATAGGCGGCTAATCTTGCTCCACGGGCGACTACTCCTTCTTGAGCTGCTCATGCTCAGTCGGCAGCTCATTCAGATCAAAGTTGTGGTTATTCATCATGGAGACCTGAACCCCTCTAGGTGCCATTTTCCCTGCTTCCAGGCTCCCCACTCCTTCACTCTCGACCCCACCTAAAGAGAAAACCTGTTAGGGTCAATTGATATGTCTCTGTGCATAGAAAAACACTATCAAAATCTCAAAGAAACAAATGTGCACTACACTAGAGTTCTCGGCTAGTTATCGATCAAAAGTGGTGGGTCACAAAACCCATCAGCAGTGCTACTTAGCACTAATGGCTGGCGGGATTGTCATGAATCTGACTATAACTAAAATTCTATTTTTGTTGAAAAAAGGTAGTAGTGACGGGCCCAATATGTGGTCCATCAATGATACATTATTACCATCGACAGAGGAAAATATTGAGGCTAAACATGCTACTTGTTAGTAATATACAACCCACCACTTGTAAGCCCTGGTCACGTCCTGACAGTGACTAAATCATTACCCTCTCATTTAGGTCGCAACTTAAAAATAGTAGCCTCACCCAGTAAGCTCATTAGTCCTTCCTGCTATCATTCATCCTTTATCTAGCTACTAGCACACTTGTCTTCACGATTTGTCCTCCACTGCCATGCAAACTTCCCTTGTTAACCGCTCATCATGTCATACCCTTCCCCCACTTCTTCGAAAGTAATCCCTCTGAGGAAGAAACCTTGCGTTGCCCCTCCTCCTCCTCAATGTTGTTATCTCTGTGGAATGTGGCATGGGTGCCAACTCCACGAAATCATTGAGTTTGTCCGAGAGGAGCAACACACTGGTCCAACTTCCTCTGCCACCCAGATGATGATGGTGTTCTGTTCTGCCTCGTTCCATGCACCAGACGGGTCAGTGCTCATCGGCCAATGGTGTAGCATGGTGGAGGCCTTTTCCATCCGGCTTCTTGGCTCCTATTCTTCAAGCCACTCCCCATAGTTGTTTTCACTATTCGGATCCCCGACTCTATGGCTTCTCCAAACATCACACGATTGGTGGGCACGTGCCTGTAAGTGGCTTGTTTCTCCTCCACTAAGTATAGACTACGAACGGGAGTTGAACCCCTCACTGATGGGTGTTTCTGGACCTTCACCAGTTAGCCTTTATGGAGTAGTGTTGGCAGTTCTGGAATATAAAATGTATAGAGAGAGAGAGAGAGAGATAGCATAAGAGTTGGGGCTATATGTAGGGAGAATAACCATTTAGTATGTCCCTATTTGAGGTGGAACAACACACCTTGACATGCCTTGAAGGCACATGAACTTCTTCTAATTTCAACATACCAAAAACTGATATGATTCTTTAAAACATACTGACCAAAATACATTCCATATCTATCAAGATTTACACATATTATATTAGTAAAAATTATTTCTTGTTAATACTCAAAGAGCAAGGCAACATTTAAATATATGTGTTCTCCATAAAGAAGCTAATGTCTTGTCTCTCTTTTTGTGACTTTGTTTCTTTGGAAATGATTCGTTTATGGTGGCTGATTCCTTTGTGCGCTCGTTCCCCCTGGAGCTGTTCATATCTGCTCAAATTTTCATTATCCATAAATTATGTAGTATCCATAAAGTTTGCAACTATATGTGTCACACTCTTAGTGCCGTCTTCACATGCGACAAGACTTCTTTCGATGTTGTTTGTACACTAGCAAGTGTATTTGCCTTGAAGAAAAGAAGAGCTAATGTCCTGGATTCCTATAGATAGAGGAGACTATATGATTTGGATACGACCGCCATTGTAGAAAGGCAAATGTAGCACAAAGGCTCCAGCGCAGAAAAAAGTACCAATGGAAGGACCCATATAAATAACTAGTGGCAGGCCCACCATGAAAGGAAATGCTAAGGGCGACTATAGGCGACCAACAGGTAGTGCTAGGGTTAGGGTTTTATTCATCTATGGGGTGATAACGCTGTATACTCCTACATCGATTGGTCTTGGTGCTTACACTCCTTTGCGCGATGATGGGAGAGAAGGCGTGGCATAGATCAATAGCTCAAGTGAAGCGGGTGACCAATGATCGTTAATATGAGAACCTTCAAAGTCCTTGACAGACGGAAATGCTTCAGGGGAGGCAGCGAATCTCTCAACAAAACAAGGAACCCTGAACTTGACAAAAAGGAACTAATAGATCTCATGTTTGAGGATCAGGATTCCAAACTGACCGATGCCTACTAGGTGGTCAGTGTTTGGAAAGGCATGCTCACTCCAGCAAATCAACATCAATGTGTTTGCTAGGGCTATGCCACACGCATGGGGACTCTACTAGGAAGCCCAAATAAGTCACATTGGCAATAATATCTTCTTCTTGAGATTCGAGAACAAAGGAGTCTAGAAGCACACTCTATATAATGGAATGTGGCAATTTGGTTTTAATGTGATAGTTTTGAAGGATTATGATGACAAAACTAGGCCGTCGAAGATAATGTTTTGTATGATGGAGCCATGGGTGAGAATTACAAATCCTCCCCTATATAAACAATCGTATACTTTGGGGAATGCTCTCGGGAATTGTCTTAGTGGCTTGGTAAAGGTTGATGTTAAGAAGGATGGATTTATGGGGGAACCATCTTAGAGTTAGAGCTAGAATTTTCATATTCGTTTCACTGGTCCAAGGCTTCTTTATACTATCTTCAGCGAAAGATGAGGGGACCTTGTTTGATTTTCAATTTGAGAAGATACCTCTCCTTTGGATTGACTGCGACAGACTAGCACATGTTGATGGATGATTTGAACCACATGTTGATTCCTCACCCCAGTTGGGTGAATGGTTTAGGGCATCACTTGGACATGGCTCACACAGACAAAAACAAAGTAGAAGCCAGCGACAGAAATCAGGAACTTTAGTTTTGGGAGCACTAGGTCAAGCAAGGGCGTCTATGGTCACTGGGGTCATGTAACGTTGCATGTCCTCCGATTTAGGCGTAGGTGATACAATGATTATACACCCTCTGTGGACTCTCTCTCACTAGCGAGGATCCTCAAGATGGTCTTGTAGAGGGTGACTGTCTAAGAAAGACGAAGTACAGGGAGGACCAATGCAGGCAAGATCGGTGACATAATTGTGAACTAAGGGATGATTTACATCTAAAAAGGAAGTGGGAGCTGAGAAAGGATCATGAAAGGAAGCAAGACATAAAAAAATCTATACGGGAAAGGGTGCAAGGCGATTCGGAAATATGACCCATCTACCTCCAAGCAACGCAAACGAGGCACTTTTGTTCATAAGACGAGGCAGGGTGATGGTGACCACCAAAGGCGTCACAAGGATTATCAGCTAAAGCTACTAGATAGGAAGAGAGATTGAAGCAAATTTGTGTAGCTAAGGGAGGCTCCGAGTGACTGGATCCTAATAATACATTTATCTGTTATAGTGATACCTCAAAAAAGAATTCTTTTAATCACAACAACTAGGAGATTACTTGAGGAGTTTCACACAAATGGATCGCATTAGGGAGAGCATAGCCAATAATAGCTTTTCAAACCTTTTTTTAGTAGCTACTTGTACACATGGGACAATAGAGGGAGGAGGATGAGATCATTTAGGTACATTTGGACAGGGGTCCATGCAATGAAGATTTCATGCATTCATTGTAGGATACACCCATTGAACATGTTTTCATGGAGGACCATACCATGCTTCGCTCATTAATAGAGCGCTAGAAAACCTAGCCATTACAAGAAGTAAGGAGAGAGCATTAACATTTGAGGAGAGGTGGATGCCCCATGGAGGGATGGGAGTGTGCATGTGATAACAATTCCGGCCCGAGTGAGCTCTACGGGAAGTGTAACAATGTCACCAATGATATGCAACATTGGAGTGGCTCGGTGTTTTGTTTCGTATGTTGTGAGATTACTAGGCACAAGGTCTAGCTTCGATGGAAAGGGGAGAGCATTGGGATCGAGACATCCTTGCTGAAGATCAGTGAGATTAAAGCGTAGCTTCATGTGGTTCATGCATGGCAACCAATAATGTATATGCAATGTTCTTGGCTGGAATTGCTCAAGGAAGACGGTCAAAAAATGACGGTGGATGGCACGAGTTGTACTATTGACAATGAGATGGGGAAGATTTCGGCCGATTTCTATGCTAAGTTGTTTTCTTGAGAAGGCTCGGCTGAAGCTGACCACATCTTAGCTCACATCCGACCTTGTGTGACTAGTGATATGGAGGAGAGGGTGAACGCGGACGCGATGGATGAAGAAATTGAGAATGCACTGTTCTAAATTGGACTGACAAAAGCGCAAGGGCCAGACAACCTCTCGACTTATGTTTACCAATTTCACTAGTCATTTCTAAAAAATGATGTACGCATAGTAATAGGGGATTTTTTAATGGAGTTATTTCACCAAACTTCAGTGATACGGTTCTAGTCCTGATCCCCAAAATTAACTCACTAGAGATACTTCCTCAAATGGGATCAATCAGCTTATTGAACACACTCAGTCAGATTGCTTCAAAGGCCTAGCAAAGAGATAGAAGGTTGCCCTATCCATAATGATCACGGAGGAGCAAAGTATGTTCGTTCAAGAAATAGAAAAATCCAATGTTCGAAATTAAACTATACGTGATGAAGGAATTAAGAGGGTGGTTTGGATTTTCCTCGATCTGACGATGAGGGCACTTGGGTTCTCTTTGACTACGAGTGGGCCTCGGGATAAATGGTAAATATTCAAAAAGCATCAACTTTCTTTGGGAAGTGAGGCAAATAGGAGTACAAAATTGTTGTAAATATCTTTGCACCGATCCTAAGGCATTGAGCGAGCATTATTTGGGGCTCCCAACCATGGTGGGCAGGTCAAAGGAAGCAAATTTTAAACATCGTAGAGAAAGATCAAATGGCAACGTGGTTGGATAGGAAGGACAAGGTATCTCGAACGCGGGAAAGGAGTTGCTAGTAAAATCAGTGCTTCAAGCAACACCTACTTACACCATGAGTTGCTTTCAACTCCCCAGAGAAAATGTGTCGGGATTTAACTATGTGACAGTATGTAAAACCGTTAGTACCCATAGTAGGTTGGTGAACGTGTCCGGATACACGAGAAGGGATTTCGCACAATGGTTTTACGCAGGTTCAGGCCCTCGGTGGGAGGTAATGCCCTACATCCTATATCTGATTTTTATTCATGGTGGAGCACCTTGTGCGAGGGGTTTAGAGTGGAGATGAAGTATAATGCTACCGAGAGTACAGTCTATGAGAGTATATGCGAATGACAACCCCTAGCCCCTCCTTATATAGGTGACGAGGGCTAGGTTTACAAGGAATCCATTAGATCTCATACTGCCGCCATCTTAGCTTTCCTGCTAAGATGCTCTCACAGTCCTTATCTGTGCTCCTGAGCTGCCCTCCTGCACCGATCCTCGACTTGGCCTCTTGGGCCCTAAGGCAGGCCTGCTACCGGGCTTCCCACCTAGAGGACACCCCTAGTGTATTGCACCTTTAGTAGCCCCCGAGCGTGTCTGGAGTTGGAGTTATGATTAGCTTCAGGATTGAGAACCCAGGAGGCCTCCTTTTGTCTTTTTGGCTATTCAGACAAGGCACTTGTGACCTAGCGGCTAACCTGATTCAACATAGGCAGTCCACCCTCCCCTCCATTTAATCTATTTTGATCACATACATTCTAAACCGCTTGTCGCACAGCTCAAAAAATATCGTTCGTGGGGTGGATGTGCAGTTGCTCGCTTATTCAGTAATGTCGATGCTTGGAGAAATAAATTTATCGTCTTCAAGGTTGCTAATGTTGATACGTTACTGATGTTCCAAGCTCACTCATGTGTATGTACATAAAAATGGAGACAAGGTGTGCAATCTCAACTAATACTGTTGCAAGGCAGACCATCGATCATCGCAGTGCTGCAAGCCGGGTGTTCAGTGCTGGAAGCCTGTCACTTGATGTAGCAAAGCTATTGGTCAGTGAACTTTTCATTGCTACAAGGTGGTTGACGATGCTGCAAGGCCAGGTCATCGATGCTGCAAGGCAGGTCATTGGCATGTTTTTCTTTGCCGCAAAATGGTGCACCGGTGCTACAAAGTTTGGGTTACCTCATGTTGCAATGTTGTGTTTAGTGTTGTAAGGCTGATCACCAGTGTGCTTTTCACTAACCTATCATGGCCACCATTGTCGGCTCCATGTTGGTCTATTGCTGAGAATCATGGGTGTATGCTGCGAAGGGTGGGGTGAGGAGACGAGAGGAACAACTAAGTTGGTGGTTGATTGGGTAGTGATGTGTGACCCAATTGAACGGCTCACGGTTGGGCGTAACCTAGGAAGAGCCGTTAGATGCATGCCGATGATCCTTCGGTTCAGGACTATATACATTGTGTTTTTTTTCTTATTTGTTGCAGCTAATGAGTATGTGTTGTATATCTACAATTTTTGTATTGACATGCTCGCATGTTGCAACGTTTTTATGAGGTCTCTCAAAAGAAAATGGAATTATATTCAACGGACTGGTTTTAGGGGGAAATGAGTCAGCTCGCTCTAGCGCCAGATGCGGCTTGTTAGTCTTCCTCTCTCTTCACCGTATCCATTCGCTTTATTTCCACCACGTGCACACCCATCCTTTGTTCCCCTTTCTCTATGACAATGAGTTGGGCTAGCACTTCTACACAACAATGATGCGACTCTTTGACCATCACTGCTACAAGCCATCGCTATATGCTAAAAGAGGAGCACGGCGTTTCAAGGCCGTGAGTGTGTTTGTCGGTGCTGCATCCTGATAGCCGATGTTGGAAGGCAGTGCTCGCTTATGGTGCTACGAACACATACTGTTGTTAGGTGCTACAAACACATACTGTTGTTAGGTGCTACAACCATCTTCTCATATGTGCTACAACTACGACTGATGTTGCAGGGCGATGGTCGCATCATCGCTAGTTTTGCAGGGGCTGTCACAACAATTCCTAAGTTGCATAGATCGCAGTGGTGCAACCGCATGTTCTCGCGGGGTGTGTTTTATCCGACAACCAGTGCCGCAAGCCACGACCCATGCGTCAAGGGGTGATGGTGGTGGTGGCATCAACTACATTGGTTGTAAGACAATGTTGCAAGGATGACGCCTCGTTGGCGCACTGTAATAATACTTGCAGGATATGCAAGCGACATCAGGGATCTCCAGGGCACCGATGCCAGGTGCTGCGAGGGGCTGACGTAATAGTCTTTTGCGACGATGGAGGAGGGGTGGGGGATACACATGTATTGTGGAGGCTATGGAGGAAGATGAGTTCCATTCTCTCCGCTGCCGTGAAGTTTGATCCAATGCTCCATGTGTCAATCCGATGGCTGGCGATCCGACTAATTTCATTGACACCTAAAACGTGCCCAAAAAAATGTACGGAGATATTTCTAGCCATTGCATGTTTCTTATTACAGTTCATATGTCTTCCACGCTGCAACACAGTGTTGGAGCTCGCGTATGTATACACAGCTAGTGACAAAACAAACTACTCCTAGGTGGGACTTGATTGAAATCAGGTGAATAAGGCGGGCATCGATCGGCCGACTGACGCGTAGCACCGCCCGACCAACGTCAATGGAAAGAAAACATGTGCAGCTTCGGCTAATATATAACATGAGATAAATACACCCACAGTCATTGGAGTTGAGTCGGAAGCACGATACGGTCATCCAACTCTGGAATACGGCTGTTAAGGTCACTATATACGATGTGACGTGAAAATACGGTCACTGTTGCTCGTATGCGGTGCCTATAGGCTCGTTTGACCACGTGTTGACCGCCACGTTCTCAGCTCTGATTAGGCCAATCTTTTATGGAGGGGTTAAGTGTAAAATCGCAGGAATCCCAAATCCTCAAATCCCTAACCCGCGGCTCCCCTCTTCAATCCCTAACCCGCCGCTCCTCTCTCTCGCGTCGTCCGCCGTCGTCGTAGCAGCCGCCGCCATTATGATGATGACAAAAAGGCCCAGCATGGACAAAGCTAACAAGCTTCAGTCCAATATCAGTACACTAATGATGACAAAAAACCAGCATGCACAAGAGCTAAGCAGCTTGTCTGCCAGTGTAGCTTGCATGGAGACGATGCTGACAAAAAAAAGCAGCATAAAGTAAACTTACCAATCGCACTTGACGACGCGATGCTCCCCCGCATGCGCGGCACCCCCTCGACCGGCGCCATCTCGTTCCTGTCCATCTGCCAGATGAGACCGCAGCGATTAGAAAGTCCAAGGACATATACCCAGCACGTAATTCTTGCACATACACATCAGGTAGTTCATTAAGCTCTAGTACTAATTCACATGACTATATTAAAGATTGTCAATAACTCCAACTCATTAGGCACCGGTTAACTTCAAATCACTAGTAGCAGAGGGGAGAGCGAGCGCGGCTCACCATCTTGTCGTCGGATACAGCGCTTGCACGCCGTGTGGGGGCGCGAGCGCGGCTCACCATCTTGTCGTCTGATACAGCATAAGCACGCGGGGCCCCTGGCGCCGGGAGCGCAAGCACCTTCAAGGGTCCTTCCCGGGACTCCCGGGATTCCAGCTCCTCTCTGGTGGCTGCTGGGGGCGGGGTTTTCTGCTTCTGCAGGCGTCTCCTGGACTTGCGCTTGTGAACCACCGGCGCAGGCGCCTGTTGCGCAAGCACCTTCCCTTTCCCCTGGGCGACGGCGGCGGCAGGGGGCAGGGCAGGGGCCGCGAGGCTCTGCTCCTCGTGGTTGGCTGCGGGTATGGCGTTGACGCTGGAGCTAGACATCGCCGTGGATCGGTTGAGCAGACGCGCGGAGTGGGTCGAGGAGAGCGGGATGAGGAGAATGTGAGCGAGCAGCACGCGAGGAGCAGAAGTGTGCGTGGCCTTTTATGAACCAAAACGGAAGGCAATGGGCAAGGTGGGGACCGCGTGTGGAACTACAAATTTATACCAGTATTTAATAGTAGCGTATCTTTTGTATATTTCTATTAAATATTCTTATATTTTTTTGTATATCTTTGGTATAATATTAAATATATATTTGGTATACTAGTATCTAATAGTACTATTGTTATATTTAGGAACAAAGATATACTACTATTAAATACTATTATCTCTGTTACTAAATATACAAATAGAGGTGATAGTATTTAATAGTAATATTCTTATATTTTGGAACAGAGGTAATAGTATTTAATTGTGGTATATCTTTGGTATACTATTAAACTTATCTTTGGATACTAGTATTTAATAGTAATATGCTTATTTTATTAGGAATAAAGATATATCACTACTAAATATATTATCTTTTTGCTAATATTAGAACAGAGGTGATAGTATTTTATAGTATATTATCTTATATTGGAATGGAGGTAATAGTATTTAATTGTAGAATATCTTCGGTATACTACTATTAAATATTCTTATATTTTAGTTATACCTTTGGTATACTATTAAATATATTTTTGGTATACAAGTATTTAATAGTAATATTCTTATATTTAGAAACAAATATATACTTACTATTTGGTAGTGCATTTATTCGTTTCGGAGGGAGTAGTATTAGTACTAGCAAGTTTTTGACGAAAAATATATCATCTTATTATATCCATGCATTAAGATATAGATACAAAATAAAATAAATACGTTGATAATCACCTTGGTCCTAATTTAAACTCGATTTATTGATAAGGAAAAAGATACATGTAAATAATCATTTTGAAGGTTGCCACTGTATTCAGAGTTCTCAGCAGTGCCACAGTTCAAAACGACGCTAGTACAATCCGGAGGTACACTAAGCCTTGTTTTTCATAACTCATGGCGACAACCTTCTTTAGCGAAGATGCAGGCAATGCAATTCACCTCTCTACGAACCCAAGTGATCTTGGACTCAATAAAAGTTTGGAGCATGCCCTTCACATCTTCAACCACCGGACCATGGGGCAATCCGTCCTTCCCTTCAGAGTTGAGCTTGCTCACCACCATCTTGCAGTCCGTGTCCAAGACGATCGTTTAGACTCCAACTTCCTTCTCTAGCGTAAGGACATGATGACATGCTGTAACTCCACCACTCTAGGTTTAGCTAGTGAGGGTAAAAACGGCACGAGCCTACAACGAACTCCCTTGGATGGCCTCTCAGGATCGCCCCTCCTCCTCTGTCTTGATTCTTAGCCCATACGCCGTCAGCATTGCCTTAGATCCACCCATGCTCTGGCAGATGCCATCGTTCCTGCCGCTGAGCCATGACTTGTATGTCCTCCTGTTGGTGTTCCTGTTGCCACTGCTCAACATGAAAGATAGTTTTTTCGGCCACCGATCTGCGGATTTTACTAGTGTAACTCACATCGTTCCTCACTAGTCAGAACTGATAGAAGCCTTGCACAATCCACTACTACAGATCAGAATATCACTGACCTTCCATTGCTGACCAACGAATACCCACACATCATTGACGAGGACGATCACTAACAGGTCTTCCATGGTGCATCAGTGATGAGGTATTTCGAGCTCTACTGCATGCTTATTAGAGATGGGTTCGAAATTGATCTGTCAGTGATTATGTGTTCCGATCTCCAAAGTGAACGGATATTTGTCACTTACGACTGCCACATTTGGCCCATCTAAGTTATTGTTGCAAAGTAGCCGCGTTCGTTTTCTCGCGTGTCAGAGTTGTGTTATATACATTTTATATCTTCTCCGTGCCAATTCCCTGACTCTCACCGCCGCTGGCGAGCCCCTCTCCTATGAGACTGCACTATGAAGCCCCCGCGGCCGCGTCCGCTCCCATGCCTTCCTGAGCGGCCCTCTCTTGTCATGCATCACATCGAATGTCGCGGAGGCATAGCCTCTGTCCGGCATCTCTGGTTCTGTCCAATCTACCCTTCCGTTCGATGCCAGGTCTCCCACACCATCATATGAAGTCGTATACCCAATACTCCTGCCTTGCTCTCTTCAGTCATGATGGCGATCATGGTGGTGAGCTGTGCTCCTTCTAAGATTATAGAACTTTTAGGCTTTTCTGTGTGACTAACCTTCATGCAGAAGTAATTTTGTAGGGTTAGTTCATGTATTTGGTTATAGAAATCTATAGGGGTTGATGTATTTCAACCACTTTTTTGATGGGTTTGATGTATTTTAACTTATAGATTATTTTGTAGCGTTAGCTATTTCTTTGTAGAAATCTGTTAAGAATTTAGAGTTTAGTGAAACTATTCTGATGGTGTAGCACCACAGACTTCTTAGTAGGTAGATGATGAAACTTGATACCTTTACACATAATTAAGGGACGGCTTGCTTTCACTACTATGTATTGAAGAATAACTTCAGTTCTTTAAGTCATTCTAATCAAAGGAATAATGTCTTTGATGTGGAGAATAAGGTTACTTATGTTATGTGAGGTTTATATGTTCTTGAACAAAGCAGTTATGCCTTTTATGCATCTCTATATAAGTGGAAAAGTACACAACAACTATTGTGTTGAAATGGATATCCATTTTAGTTGCAATGCACACAAAAAATATTTGCCATTTTTTCCGGTAGTTGGAAGGGCGATACTCCAGAAAAAGTTGAACAGCATTTGGACAAACTCCCAGAATGTTGTCCATTGTAAGCACACCACTGCTTAAGTCAAGTACAAGGTTAACTAATTGCTTATTTCTTAACGTTTGCTTGCATTTGATCTGAAATAATAGATCGATGAATATCTTATGTGATTGTCATGCCATTTTTTGTTCTATGCAGAGTTTTATTTTGGTTGCACTACACAAATGAAGATGATGAGTGGTGCTACAAATTTACCTATTGGTGCAAGCACCGACTGGTTTCATCGGTACTTGCTACACTGGCCATTGGATTTGACATAGATTGGCGAGATAATTATTCTCGTCATCTCCTTCCTATTGAGAGCCCGTTAGTTTGCTAAGAGGCTTGACATATAGCGTACTGGAGATATGAGTAGTTTAGGCATATTTAAATTTATATGTATGTCCTTTGTCAAGTTTGTTAAGTGGCTCGATGGATAGACTAATCTTTGCAATGTGGTGCACGTACCTATTTTCTATATATATGTTGGTTTGCTAAGTGGCTCGATTGATAGACTATTCTGTGTAATGCGGTCGAAGTATCTATGTCCTTTGTCTGCCCCTCAAGCCGCCAAATAACGGTGGCCCCGGGCGCACCCCACGGTCCACCCATCATGGACCTCCCAGCCGGGTCGCGCGGCAGCACGCCGTCCAGGAAGATTGGATGCCGCATAGAGCCCCTGAGAGGCCCTTGCGGCACCCCACCCAGAAACGGAAGGCGCCGAGAGCTATCTTGCCCGCGAAGCCCCTAGGGAGGCGGTACTCCAGCATCCTTTATCGGGGTAATATGTATGTTCCTTTTCTAGTGTGTTAAGTTGCTCGATCGATAGACTACTCTTTGTATGTGGTAGAAGTCTATATGTTGGTAATGAAGTGTGTAAATGTACATTTTTTGTTCTATGGAAAGCTACTTCCATAAATGAACGATGTATGCATGTGTATTCTGTTCATGTGTTTCTGAAAATTTCATTTGCGTCCCTTGCTGGTAACAACATGAATATAGCCAAGCAATAAAAGGAGCAAATTCGACATGCGATGAACTACAATCACTGACCGGCTAGCAGTCTGTGATGAAGTGTTATCACTGACAAGCCAGGATGCCCGTCCGTGGTGTCAAAGTCACAACTGACCCGGAGGCACTGATAGGCCACTAGCAGGCCAGTGATGATACAATTTTGTTGGTTAATGCTATTAGGATATGTAGTAGTGATCAACCCTTTTTCGTTTTCCTTCGCCTGACCCAACAAATCCCTCAACCATCCAGCCAGGTCACTGTGGGTGTGGACGTTCGGCCGTGGCGCCATAATACTAGCACCCGTATCTGATTGTAGGCATCTCCAGAATACCTTGGAATAATGACACCTCCAGAAATGGGGCAATAGTATAGTCACCTCATCCACAAGCCACACACAGCACCCCTTCTCTGATAGTCCTATGGTGCAGCTGTTCCCCCACTGCCAATCCATTCTTAAGCATTCTCCAGACATAAATCTTCACTTTATTAGGCACCTCAGCATCCCTAAAGTGCAAGCCATCCGCTGTGGCTATGCACCGACGAAGAGGGCCCCGCCTGACACGCCTTCCACCAAGTTTGTACCATGCAAAGATGATGCACAAAGTGAACAGTAAACTGTCTATTCCTAGTGAAATTCGATGCTATATAATTCTTAGTGTCTGGCCCACCAATGGCAATCTGCTTAATGTCATGAACATTTTTGGGAGTAAAAACAACAACCAATTTGCTCTCGTCCCCCAGCTGGTCCCATGTGAATTTAGTAAGTCGTTGACATGGCTGATTTGTTGTGTGTGCCTAGCAACTTGTGTTTTCAGGCACCCAACTGTTGTGATCCAATTATTGTGTGCAATAATAATACTAGAACCATTTCTAGTTCTCCAGATTAAGCCCATGCGTAGAACTGTAGAAGATCCTTTTCTGAAGAGGATGCTCCTCCAAGTGGAAGAACAACCGTTCGAGCATCTCGACACCCAGAAATCTCCTTGAGGGAAATATCTGGCCTTAAGCACTCTAGCTCATAGCGGCTGAGGCACCATAAGAATTCCCCATCCTTGTTTTTCTAGTAGCTAGGGCTTGATTGAATGCCCCAATATCTCTGAATCGCATACCTCCCTCTCTCTTGCTCATACACATTTTGTCCCATGCCACCCAATGCACCTTCCCTTCACCATTTACCGAAAAAGGCTTTCGCCCCGCTTTATAAATAAAGCAAACCACCAAGCACAATGTCAACATGGTACCATCCGAACAACACACACACACAAGATCCAACACACACACATCCAACACACACACATCCAAACACTACACGAGGTTCAGCTGTGGGCAACAGCACAACAAGCCCAACACAGAAATGAAGCACGCACAACACATAAACGGCGGTGACGGCAAAGAGGAGAAAATCTAGTCCGGCTCTGGTGGTGGTGGGGGAAGCCGTGGAGCCATCCGGAGAGCCATCGCGTGAAGCTGGGTGATGATGGAGATGATGGCGTCTCTCTCCCTGGGGCAGCTAAGCGGCCGCCAAAGCTGCAGGTAACCAGACCATTTGAACAAAGCGTCAGTAGCACGATGAAGAAGGACACGCTGAATCACAAGCTTATTCCTAATAGTCCACAACGTCCAGGCTAGCACACCGACGGTCAACCACCTAATGTGGCGATACGCGGGTGGTAACGCCTGAAGTTCGGCAAAGAGAGCGGGAAGTTGTTGTGGTCCGAGCTTCCACCCACTAAATCGCGGAAACAGCTCCAGAGGAACTGTGCGGACACACAGGTGAAGAAGATCTGGTTCGTATCCTCTTCAGGCCCGCAGAGCGGGCACCGCCCATCACCAGGGCCGTTGCGTTTCAGGACCTCTACGCCGGTCGGAAGGCGGCCACGAATCCATTGCCATAAGAAGATCCTAATCTTTAAGGGGAGCCGGATCGCCCAGATGGTGGTGAGAGCCTCAGGGCCTGGCGAAGGGGCTATAGCCTGGTAGAGAGATTTAGAAGAGAATTGCCCAGATGGCTCTAGCCGCCACCTGGTGCGGTCCTCTCCAATCTCCAGATCCGGCTCGTGCAAAGCAATGCAGTCAAGCAGGTCCTGCCACGCCTCATTCTCCGCCGGTCCAAAAGGACGCCGGAACGCGAGATGCCCTATGTCAATAAGGGCCACCGCGACAGAAATCCGCGGATCTACCGTGATGGAGAATAGGTCAGGGAAGCGAGCGGCGAAGGGATTATCCCCAGCCCATCTATCGAACCAAAAGAGCGTGGCGATGCCAGATCCAACCGCAATCGAGGTCCCGATGCGGAGGACTGGAAGCAGCTGTATGATGGATTGCCAGAACTGGGAGCCACCGGACCGCTGGCAGAAGGCAAGTGGCTGGCCACGGAGGTATTTCTGCTGGATGATGCGGAGCCACAAGCCACTTTCTCCGTTCGCAATCCGCCAAAGCCACCTAGTCGGGAGAGCAATGTTCATGCGTTTGGAGGACATGATCCCGAGTCCGCCCTGATCGCGAGGTTTACAGATCTCCGACCACCGAACCATGTGGTATTTCTGCTTATCGCCCTCGCCAGCCCAGAAGAAGCGTCCCTGGACCGTGGCAATCTCATGGTGCAGAGTCTCAGGCAAGCTGTAGAAGCTCATAATGAATATGAGCAAGCCGGCGAGGGACGAGTTAATGAGCACCGTCCGGGCGGCCTTAGAGAGCCAGCGGCCCTGCCAAGGTTCAATGCGGTGCTGAAGCTTCCCCACCGTGGGGCGCAGCTCGGCCACCGTGAGCCGCGAATCGCTAATGGGGATCCCCAAATAAGTTGTGGGGAAGCTCCCAAGCTGGCAGTTGAGGCGGTCCGCGATGCTCTGACGCTCGTCTTGGGAGTATCCCAAGACCATGACCGCACTCTTATCAAAGTTGATCCTAAGGCCAGACATCTGCTGAAAGCAGAGCAGGAGGAACTTCAAGTTCGTGATGTCATTCGCAGAGCCCTCCACCATTATAATGGTGTCATCTGCGTATTGGAGAAGGGAAATCCCGTTCCCGCCGACCAGATGAGGGACTATGCCCCTAATATGTCCCGCAGCCTTGGCTTTATCTAGGATGGCTGCCAGAGCATCAACGACCATGTTGAAGAGGAACGGAGAAAAGGGATCGCCCTGATGGACCCCACAGAATGTGCGGAAGTAAGGGCCAATCACGCCATTTATGTTCACCGCAGTCCGGCCCGAGGAGACCATTTGCATCACGCGGGTCACCCATCTATCGTCGAATCCCTTCCGGAGCAAGCATTCCCGAAGGAAGGGCCAACTGACTGTGTCGTATGCCTTGTGGAAGTCCAGTTTCAGGAAAACTGCCTTGAGGTGCTTGGAGTGCACCTCATGGAGTGCTTCGTGAAACACTAGGACTCCATCAAGGATATACCGGCCCTGGATGAATGCCGACTGATCCGGGTGTGTGATCCGGTTAGCTAATGGGGCCACCCTAATGGCGTACCCCTTCGCAAGGATGCGCAAGATGACATTGATCACTGTGATCGGGCGGAACTGGCGGATATCCGATGCTCCCGTTACTTTGGGGATGAGGGTGATAATCCCAAAGTTCAGCCTGGTAAGGTCTATGGAGCCTACATAGAACTCCTAAAAGAGGGCCATCACCTCCGGTTTAATAGCCTCCCAGAAGGTCTGGAAAAACATCACAGGGAGGCCATCCGGGCCGGGGGCTGACGATGGATTCATGCCCTTAATGGCCGCCCAGACTTCTGCCTCGGAGAACGGAGCCGTAAGGGCCACATTGTCCGCAGGCGAGACACGTCTGTGGGCCGGCCAAATGTCGTGAGCGAGGGCCAACCCTCCCCGAGGGGAGGCAGAGAATAGGTCTCTGTAAAAGCCATCTACATGGGCCCGGATGTCCTTCGGCTGCTGTAGGAGGGTCTCTCCATCCCATAGGAGAGGGATGGAGTTACGGCGTCGCCGGCCGTTGGCGATGGCCTGGAAGTAAGCAGTATTGGCATCCCCCTTGAGGACCCAATTCTGCGTACCCCGCAAGCGCTAGTAAGCCTCCTCATCAGTGTAGATGACCGTGAGCTCGTCCTCTAGGTCATACCTAAGCATCCATTCCTCGGCTGATAGACCCGCGCCATTTTCACGGAGATCGAGGGTCTGGATGGCCTCTAGGAGGGCTTTCTGTAGGGTAACGCAGTAGAAAACAAAAAATTTCCGACCTACGCACCAGCCCAGGACCACTATGGAGACTGCATACAAGGTTTGATCATTTTCGTTACCGACTCGTAGCGCAGCGGAAGTAGAGTCGATGACGATCGTCGGTGCAGATCCCCGCAGCTAGGATTTACAACCTCCCAACCGCGAGGATGTACTCCCTCATCCGCCACTCGGACAGCCCTCCGGGAGGCGGTCGGACAGTCCCCCGGACGGTGTCGTGGACAGCCCTTCGGGAGGACTCACAGAACTCGGACCGTCACTCGGACAGCCCTTCGGGAGGACACTCGAACAGCCCCTCGGGCAAAAGGACGAAACTACGACCTCTCTACGGGGTTGCACACATACGGTGCCATCTATCCGGCAGGGCTTCGCCGTCCAGAACTAGTTCCCACCGGAACCCAGACAGCCTTTCGGCACTACGAAACTATTTCGTGGGAGGGAGAGAGAATGCCAGATCATGCATGGCTTGTGTGAGAGAGTTGGAGAGGAGTTGGAGAGCACCTCTCCTCCTCCTTATATAGTGGTGGAAGGGGTGGAGGGGGCTGAAATTTCAGCCCACTAAACATGGGGAAAACATGTTCCCACAAAACAAGGAGAACATGTTCCCACCAAACAAGGGAAAAACATGTTCCCTTGTCCATGGTGTTCCCCCATGGGGCCCCACCTTTCTCCCAACACTCTCCACCATTTGTGGGGGCTGCCCCCCACCATGGGGGGCCCCCCCAACATCTTTGTCCAGCCACAAGGGGCTGCCCCCTCAAGGGGAGCGCCCCCAAAACAGCCCCCACGTATCGTGGGATCTTGTCCCCTCACGCTGGGACAAGATGTTTTCCGCGACTATTACTTCTGAAAATTCCGAAAGGTCCCAGAACATTTCCGACACCCTCTAAAATTATCTGGACACGCTCTGGAACATTTCCAGTATGGTGGTTTAATTTAAAACCATCTTTGTTTACCCGGTAAACAACTCCGGCAGCTCCGAAACTTTTTTTTCGGTTTTTTCTCCAGAAAAATTCCAGAAATTACCAGACCAATCTGGCAACCTCCAAAACATTCCCGGTGCTTGCCGAAACCTTTTTGGATCAATGGTTTTATTCGAAACAACTTTTCGGTTTTACCGAAACTTTTTCAGTGTTCTCTCTCCGGAACTCTTCCGTTGTCTCCGAAACTTTTCGGTGATTTTCTCTCAGACTCCCTGTCTAGTATTCAGCAGATAGATGACCCTTAAGCGTGTGACCCTATAGGTTCGGTGAAGTATAGACATGACACGGAACACCTTCCGATCAATGATCAACATTGGAGCCGTGGACACCCATATTGACCCCTATACCCACACGAATGAATATTCGAGTGAACCTCCAGTTGCCGTGTGCTATTCCTGTTGCTTCACGATATGTTACAAATACCCGAGGTTAGACATGTAGGCATTTCCGTGGATCAACAACTTGTCCACTATGCCAGTTACCTCGTTACCGGTATTGTTCTCTTTTCTCGTTACCGTGTTCCGGCATCCCTGTGATCAAATCACAAAGTGTCTGGCCAGACGATGATGGATACCGTAACACCGAGAGGGCCCAGAGATATCTCTCCATCGTCGGAGGAGCAAATCCCAATCTCGAGCTATCAAGTTACTTGACACACTTTTCCATGAACCCGTAAGCCGCCGTAATAGCCACCCATTTACGGATGACGTTTAACAAACCCCAAAGTTCATGAATCAAGCATGAAGAAACTCGATACTCTCATGGTCTGAGGAATTATGCAAACGTTAACCATCTCTGTGTTATTAACCATTAACTTGTGACGAATGAATCTCATAGCATAACATCAATCGGGTCGATTCAACACAAATGTTCTTCTAACACTGTGCCCTTAAAATTGCTGGCATAGACATGCCCATGATCAGGAAAACAGAACCATCATGCAATACTTGAGCTAGTCTTAGAGGCCAGACTAGGAATACATATTACCGTTTATTATTCCACACGTGCATATGAGTCTTCCTCCGAGCCTCGTTTTATTTGCAGACTCGAGAACCATAGCAGTTATAGCATGGAACATAAACCTAATTATGAACAGGGAGATAATCAATAACATTTATTATTGCCTCTAGGGCATATCTCCTACAGACTCCCACTTGCACTAGAGTCAATAATCTAGTTAATGCTAATGCACTTTACACCTGTGGCACACCGGTGTAAATATGCTTCGCTTGTGGTATAGCCTGAATGTTCAACGGATCTGACGACTTCAGCTCCGTGTGTATCTTTGCATATCCTCGCGTTTTCACGCTTTCACAAAAGTCATATTTTGTGTGGACTTGGCTTGATATGTATGCGAATCACATGTCGAACCTGGATTCCTCAGACTGAGTTATGGAGCAACTACTTGCAGTAGTGTCCCATTGACAAAAGCCATCTTGGAACCATACTAAGTTCATGAATGAACTATATGATTCAACATCTTCTTTGTCGCTTTAAAAGCGGCAACATACTTTGCCTCTGTTATAGAATTCGCCACAGTAACTTGTTTGAACAAATTCCAACTAACTGTGCCACCATATTGTGTGTTACACAAAACCGTCAATTTAAATCGAAAATCGCATGGAGAAATGATGAAGACTGTATCGATGTAACCTTTTACAACGAACTCTTCATGATCTCTACTTGCGAGAAAACTTGTCATCAGTGCTACTATAGTACTCAATGACCCTTTTTCACTGTTGTCCCTTGATCAATACTTTTGATCACTTTGGTATCTATACTCGCAACAACTTTGGGAGTATTGGACATATCTGGTTGTTATACATACCATGGAATACATGATTAATCCAAACACAAGAGTGTGTGGAATCCCCATCATGTATTTTGCTCATCAGTGTTTTTGGGACACCGAGTCTTGCAAAAACTCTTTCCATGTGACTTCGGCAAGAATAACTCCTTGGCCTTTTAATGCTAAAAGATTTTAGCATCTTGTCAATATGTATTCATTGCTTAGCCCCATTAGGTAAATCTATCTCCATAGATTATCATGCCTAATATCAAGGCTATTTAGCCCAAGCACTTCATCGAAAAAACTATTTTCAAATGAAGTCCTAATTCGTGTCAAGAAATTTTATTTCCAATTAACAATGTGTCAAGCACACAAGGTTTTTAGAAATGTTATTAGGCTCCCACTTACTTTCTTGAATTACAAGCATCTTCGTTATCCATTGATGAAGTCAAAACTCCTTTTAACCATTTCATCAAAACACAAAGATTCCAACTCCATTTTGCTCTCTTCTGTCCATTGCTGGAACTCTGAAGTTTGCATACTTACTAGCATCCTCTGGATTGACAAAATACCTTGGACTGTAACACATGCAAGTCCTTGGTTTCATTTCCATCAGATGGAAATCCTTTTGTCATCCATTGTTTTATATCTCATGATATGAAATATGTATTAATTGCTAGTTCAACCCGAACCGAATTTAAGCATCGCTACGATGAAGCAACCTCATCGTAGTCAACTCCTTGAACTTGTATATTGCAACAAGTCGAGCTTTATGGATAAAACATTTTTATTCATATCAGTTATAGTTCCATAAATATTCGTCAGACTCTAAGTCTTCCGAAAGGTGTATCAAGGTTTTAATCTTGAATCACTTATATGGAAACTATCTCGGATTGTATTGGCATTTAGCCAATTCCGGAGTTAGGGCCCATCAACGCTTCCTTGTGTATCGTAGGTATACTGTTGTCTAACAACAATATCACGTTTGCGCACCTGAGAGGTTTGCACGAGCCTTGCCTACGTGGTTCAGCTGCAAGTTCGACCGAAGTCCATACATTTTATTGTAGAGACTTCCGTATCAGTCGCAGTAGGAAACTCCGGAATTACTTCCAAGGTCTCTTTCCTTTGATCTGATGGCGAAGATACTGTTTATCTCGTCGAGTTGCACTATTCTCCCACTCACCTTTTTCAAAGAACCATTTTCTTCAAAAAGCATACCGTTTTGTGGCAAAAACTTTTGCCTCGGTATAGTGGTGGGGGAATACCCAATGACTTGGGATAACCTACAAAGTAGCACTTGTCTGATTTGGAATAGGGTTGTAACCTTTTACACAAGCCCCATATTCCAAATGTTAAGAAAAGATATAAGATGGTTGGGCGTACCATACCATGGTGTCATTTCAACAGACCTGATGGAGCTCTTTTCAGTGTAAAAGCCGCAGTCTCTAAAGCATCACCTTTTAAAAGGGATAATGGCAAATTTATTTATGTCATCTTTGATCTTACCATGTCATAAATGGTTCGATTACATCTTCACAGACTTTCCACTCACAGTGGTGTTCCAGGAGGTGTAAGTTATGAAACTCTTTTCACAACTCATCAGACATTCGCTAAACTTGTAACTCAAATATTTCTTTCTGCAATCGAATTGTAGAAACATAATTTTCTTGTTACAATAACTTCTACTTCATTTTGAAAACCTTTCAAATTATTTCAAAAGATCCAGACTTACGTCTCATCAAGTAAATATCCATATATCTACTTGAGTCATTTCTGAAGATAGATAAATCCACTACTTGCAACAACATTTATCGGACTACATACATCAAAATGTATGATCACCAATAAGTTCTTTGCTCGTTCCTTATGGCCTGTGAACGGTATTTCAGTCACTTCACTTTTCGGAGGAAAGTTGCAAGTGTCAGGTGATTCAAAATCAAACGACTTCAAAATCCATCATAATGGAATTTTCCATGCGGGTTTCTCCAATGTGACCAAATGCAGTGCCACACTTGTGTGGTATTCTTTTAGTCTTATGACATTTAGCGTCAGTGTTATGGATGTATCATATTACCATCAATATTCATAACATACATCCCATCTAGGATGGAAGCTTGGCCCTTCATGTTATTCATAATACTGAACAACAGTTGTTGTTTTTATGAACAACTCTTTTGCAACAAACATTGTGCAATGGGCTAGAGTGTATGGAACTCTAAAATGAATTATGAAAGTAAACCCAGAGGTAAATTATTATCAATATTCATAACATACACCTCATTCATAATGAAAGTATGGCCCTTATGTTATTCATAACATCGAACATCAAAAGTTCTCTTATAAACAACCTTCTTGCAAGATACCTTATGCAATGGGCTAGAGTTTGTGAAACTCCAAACGAATTATAAAAATAAATACAGACGGTAATACACCGATGGAAGGTATAGTAACATTTACTATGTTCCCCGTGTATACCTAAAACTCATTTCTGGCTAGTCTTTCAGGCCATAGTAGTTCTTACATCGAGTTGCAACAGAAAGCAATCGAGCGGGTATCTTTGTGATTAACTCACAGTACCCAAGAATCAGTGATTAACAATTTAATCATAATTCCCAAGGACTATATCTTTGACCAGCCTTCTATACATCAAAAACTTGTATGACATTCATACATGAGCTGGATATTCCAGTCTCCTTTCATTCTGCCTTTATACTTCTAACAGTTTAACTTTCAGTATTTCTCCTACTCTCAGAAAAAGCACCGAACTTAAGAGTGGCGTTAGCCCCGGACTTCCTAGGCGTGAAAGTCTTACTAACACCCTTCGGACACTTCCTTTCTCTTTAAGTTGTTGTTTTATTCACCTTTCATCATATGAAAGGCGTTCTTCTGGATCCCTCTCTTATCAGTCTAATGCATAGTAAACTCCTTTACTAATAGTTTGCAAACAAACATTGCTTTGGATATCTCATATCTTTTAGCCTTTGTCTGTCTCTGAAAATAATTTTCAGATTCCATGAATATCACATAACTATCCAAACTTTCGAAGTTTGGGTCTCATGGAAACAAACATATTGCGCTTGACTGAAATGGAATTCTAGCTTTTGGATCAACGGACGAGAGTCACATGATCCATAGCATAAGCGAGAGAATACCGAAAGTATGCAATAGGACAAAGTCCTTCTCGGCACTCTTGAGGACAATCCTCACATTACGTTACCAACCGTAAAGTTTTAACCAGATATTTAACAGCTATTCAATTTTAATAGGGAAGGTGGAAATGCGAGCCATTATTCTACAACTATTATGCAAATCACACTTAGACAGTGTTCAAAATTAATTGCACTGAGAATTAAAAGAATTAATTCTACAGTGCGCTCCCACTCAAATCAATATCTCTCATAATTGATTGTGAGTGATTCAAGATCCGCATTTCAATTCAACGCCATTGATGGTAGCATCACTGATGACGAAAATCTCAATCGGTAGGCAAACTTGCCAATCACATCTCTATGTGACTCTTGTTCATCTTTCGATGCGTGTGTTCCGAGCTCATGACTTTCATGCCTGAACGTCAAGACAGCCAAGTGATCTCGCTGCAAGGTCTCAACTCACCCGCCTCACACATCCCTAATCGTTCGTACCCATGTTAGCATGTGATACCCCGAAAAGTTAGGTGCCGTGACGGTGCTACACTTGGGAGAACATTAACTACTTGATATTTTTGTGAGAGATCACCCTAATAAAAGCGACTACCGCGCAATCAAGAAGGGTGCAACATAAGGGATAAACATCTCAGGCAATTCATAATAGCATGATATGGTATAGCCCTTTCTGACGGAGAAGTCTTGTATTCCTTCGTCTTCGGCATTCACGTCGGTGATCACCTTCGCGAAGATTGCCACCACCTTGTCGATGCAGCAGATAATATTGCTATCTCTATAGCAAATAAAATAATGCATTACACAAGGTTGACACACAGGTCATTTAAAGTGCAATCATATGGCTCCAGCCATCATGCCGAATCATGACACGCAGGTCATGTTAATCAATTTACATTATATAGTCATCTCATACATAATCAAATTATTATGAGCACCGCTATACCACATCACATGCACATGCAAACCCTCCTGCAAAACCAAGTTAGACGCCTCTAATCGGTTCATGCAAAAACTTATTTTTCGTGGCTTCTAAGATTTCGAAACAAACCGAAGCTACCAACGTCCATCATCAAGTATGATAATTCAAGTCGCTAGATTAACAATGCGGGGTGTATGAAACACGAGATAATAAAATCTCGAGCCCCATACTGAACTTCGTCATACGCATGACCCCCGTGCAGATCATATCTGCATTGCCCTTTCGTCTGCGAAACATCCATCTTTCTTTAACTAAAGTGGAACCCAAAGAACTGTTAGCACTTCGTTGATCTGTCAATCAGCATACTCAGGAGCAGCATGAAAGGATCGCGGATTGCCAGAACTTTGTGAGATTCCACAATGCTGTCAAGATCAAGACTACGCAGATTCAAGGGAAGCAACAAGAACATCGGGTAACAGATTTCATCTGCTACCCGCACAAATAATTTTCAGTAATAGAACTCATCTACTACCTAATTATATTGTGCAACACCCATACATCTCTATGTATTCTAGATCGCAACCTGCATCTACGCATAGCACGGCTCATGATGCCACTGTAGGGTAACGCAGCAGAAAACAAAAAATTTCTGACCTACGCACCAGCCCAGGACCACTATGGAGACTGCATACAAGGTTTGATCATTTTCGTTACCGACTCGTAGCGCAGCGGAAGTAGAGTCGATGACGATCGTCGGTGCAGATCCCCGCAGCTAGGATTTACAACCTCCCAACCGCGAGGATGTACTCCCTCATCCGCCACTCGGACAGCCCTCCGGGAGGCGGTCGGACAGTCCCCCGGACGGTGTCGTGGACAGCCCTTCGGGAGGACTCACAGAACTCGGACCGTCACTCGGACAGCCCTTCGGGAGGACACTCGAACAGCCCCTCGGGCAAAAGGACGAAACTACGACCTCTCTACGGGGTTGCACACATACGGTGCCATCTATCCGGCAGGGCTTCGCCGTCCAGAACTAGTTCCCACCGGAACCCAGACAGCCTTTCGGCACTACGAAACTATTTCGTGGGAGGGAGGGAGAATGCCAGATCATGCATGGCTTGTGTGAGAGAGTTGGAGTGGAGTTGGAGAGCACCTCTCCTCCTCCTTATATAGTGGTGGAAGGGGTGGAGGGGGCTGAAAATTCAGCCCACTAAACATGGGGAAAACATGTTCCCACAAAACAAGGAGAACATGTTCCCACCAAACAAGGGAAAAACATGTTCCCTTGTCCATGGTGTTCCCCCATGGGGCCCCACCTTCCTCCCAACACTCTCCACCATTTGTGGGGGCTGCCCCCCACCATGGGGGCCCCCCCCAACATTTTGTCCAGCCACAAGGGGGCTGCTCCCAAAGGGGGCCCCCCCAAAAACAGCCCAAAAACAGCCCCCACGATCCGTGGGATCTTGTCCCCTCACGCTGGGACAAGATGTTTTCCGCGACTATTATTTCTGAAAAATTCCAGAAGGTCCCAGAACATTTCCGGCACCGTCTAAAATTATCTGGACGCGCTCTGGAACATTTCCAGTATGGTGGTTTAATTTAAAACCATCTTTGTTTACCCGGTAAACAACTCCGGCAGCTCCGAAACTTTTTTTTCGGTTTTTTCTCCAGAAAAATTCCAGAAATTACCAGACCAATCTGGCAACCTCCAAAACATTCCCGGTGCTTGCCGAAACCTTTTTGGATCAATGGTTTTATCCGAAACAACTTTTCGGTTTTACCGAAACTTTTCCAGTGTTCTCTCTCCGGAACTCTTCCGTTGTCTCCGAAACTTTTCGGTGATTTTCTCTCAGACTCCCTGTCTAGTATTCAGCAGATAGATGACCCTTAAGCGTGTGACCCTATAGGTTCGGTGAAGTATAGACATGACACGGAACACCTTCCGATCAATGATCAACATCGGAGCCGTGGACACCCATATTGACCCCTATACCCACACGAATGAATATTCGAGTGAACCTCCAGTTGCCGTGTGCTATTCCTGTTGCTTCACGATATGTTACAAATACCCGAGGTCAGACATGTAGGCATTTCCGTGGATCAACAACTTGTCCACTATGCCAGTTACCTCGTTACCGGTATTGTTCTCTTTTCTCGTTACCGTGTTCCGGCATCCCTGTGATCAAATCACAAAGTGTCTGGCCAGACGATGATGGATACCGTAACACCGAGAGGGCCCAGAGATATCTCTCCATCGTCGGAGGAGCAAATCCCAATCTCGAGCTATCAAGTTACTTGACACACTTTTCCATGAACCCGTAAGCCGCCGTAATAGCCACCCATTTACGGATGACGTTTAACAAACCCCAAAGTTCATGAATCAAGCATGAAGAAACTCGATACTCTCATGGTCTGAGGAATTATGCAAACGTTAACCATCTCTGTGTTATTAACCATTAACTTGTGACGAATGAATCTCATAGCATAACATCAATCGGATCGATTCAACACAAATGTTCTTCTAACACTGTGCCCTCAAAATTGCTGGCATAGACATGCCCATGATCAGGAAAACAGAACCATCATGCAATACTTGAGCTAGTCTTAGAGGCCAGACTAGGAATACATATTACCGTTTATTATTCCACACGTGCATATGAGTCTTCCTCCGAGCCTCGTTTTATTTGCAGACTCGAGAACCATAGCAGTTATAGCATGGAACATAAACCTAATTATGAACAGGGAGATAATCAATAACATTTATTATTGCCTCTAGGGCATATCTCCTACACTTTCATGCGCTCCCGGATATCTCGGCCCACGTTAGCACCCTATCCTTTCATGAATTGCCGTGATCGCTTTGCATAGAAGTGCCAGGAATCAACGGCCGAGAGGGAACGATGGGGGGCTTCGCGCGCCTCTCGCCAACGAGCGACCGCTGCAGCGGCGAAACCCGGCTGGTGTAACCAGAAGGTTTCAAAGCGGAAGCGGGGCGGATGGGGTGGACGCTCGTTCTTCGAAGAGAGGAGGAGGGGTACGTGATCGTAACCAATCCGAGTAATTGCCCGGAGCGAAGCTAGGGGGCAACGAATGTCCCACTCAGGAGATGCGAAGACTCTGTCGAGGACAGAGCGGGTCGGCTCCGCATGGCGGTTGGTCCAAGTGAACCTGGCCCCGACCCTATCGAGCTCGCGGAGCCCCATGTCCGCGATGCAGTCATTGAACATCTGCATCCGGGGGAAGTTAACCAAGTTATTATTCTTGTCGTCCTCCGACCGGATGCTTTTAAAGTCACCGCCCACCACCACCGGCAGCTGGGCGGCTGCAACCTTCCTGCGGAGCTCATCGAGGAAGGCTTCAGAGCGCCGGTGATCGGCCGGGCCATAAACAGCAATGATCTCCCATTTGAAGTTAAGGGCCCGCTCGAAGACCTCCATGCTAATGAAGAACTCGCCCCGGTCCATGCTACCAATCTCAAAGGTGGCATCCTTGACACCTAGAAGGATGCCACCCGAGTGGCCCGCGCTCCCACTAGAAGGGAGCCAGTGCCAAGCATATAGGTCGGAGCTCAAATGCTCGAGCTCCGCAAGGGAGAATTCCGTCCGCATCGTTTCTTGGATGGCCACAATGTCGATTCGTTCGTTGCGCATGTACTCGATCAGTTGGCGGCGCCGGCCATCTTGGCCGAAGCCGCGGATATTCCAGAAAAGCGTACACATCACGAGACCATCGGGGGCTGCTTGACCCCAAGACTCGGGATGCGCTCTGGGCGCGAAGAGCTGCGGTGCGGGAGCGGGTGCGGCCTCGGATCTCAGCGGAGCGGCCACCGCCTGTGACTGAGCACTCGGGGTGACGGTGGCGGGGGCCTCCGAGGAGGTCAGGCGGCGAGAGTGGGCCTCGGCAAGACGGCCATCGAGGATCTCGCGAGCGCGAATCGCCGCAATCTGAACTAACGGAGGGGCTATCTCACCCCTGAACACGATGGTCGAGTCCGCAGCCACCTTAGCGAGGTGGCCAAGCGGAGCCGACTCTAGAGCAGAGAAGGAGCAAGTAGCAGGAGTGGCAGGGATGGACGTAGTACCTGGCTCAAGGTTCCGGGCGGCGGCCCGAAGCTCTGCCCGCTCAGGGATAGGCAGAGCAGGGCTACCCTCCGGCCTGGCCGCCTTGATCCGGGCACTGCAGCGTGAAGACGTCGCCGGGGTCGAGGTCGATCTGCCCCGCCTGGAGTAGGCCGCCGTCCGAGGTGGGAGAGGGGGGGCGGCCACAGGGGTGGTCACCACCGCGGACGTCCCACCTAGGACGGAGCACGTGGAGGCCGGGGGGAGGGTCGACGGAGACGCAAGCGTGACGACGTCCAGAGCCAGCGTCAGGTCGGAACCGTGGGGCGGATCAATCACCCCGAGGTCCGATAGGACCGGCACGGCGCGAGGAGGGGAGGGGTTGGGTCCTGGTTTCGGCCACTCCCCTCCTCCTCGGGAGGTGCAGGAGCAGTCGGCGGAGGCTCGGTGGCAGGCACCGGGTCGACCCCGGCAAGGAGCACAGTGGGGAGGCCGGGAGGAGAACCGTCGGGGGAGCACGGGGACGAAGCCGGAAGGACCTGGAGGCTCGCGGCAGAAGCGTCGCTGCTATCAGCTGGGGGCGGAGGGGCCAAGTAGTGGGATCGGTCGGCCCCTGCGCCACCCCTGGCAGCCGAGGCGGGAGGGTGCTCGAGGCGGGGACTGTCCTCATACTCCTCATCGTCGTCCTTCGAGCCGGAGTTGTGGCCATGGCGGGGTCCACGGTCGCTGCGATGGTCCCCCATGCCCCCACCAGCGGGGCCACCCCCCAAGAGGCTATCGTAGGGGATGCGGGGGCGACCAACGTGGTTGGGCGGCTCGGGAGAGATCCGGAGGTCGAAACCCTGGTCATTGAAGAAGATCCGGATCGTGGCACGGAGCTTGGATGAGTCTAGGGATTTGACCTTGACCCACACCTCCTCCTCCTTGCGGAGGGAGAGCTCGTCCACCATGACCACCTTGCCGAGGATGCGGGACATGTTCCGAATGACCCTCTCCAAGCGCGCGATGTCGGGGAGGCCGCCGATGAGGATCCATGCCGTGTCCAGAATGGCCACTGCCAAGGGGTCCCGGACAGGCACCGAGATGTCCACCACGAGCTTGTTGAGCGCGAGGGTGATGTCGCCGCTGCGGGTGCCGTAGCCGTGGCTGACCTCGTCGGGGAACACCACCGAGAACTGCCCCCAGCTAGCAGGATGACCTGCCAGTCCCAGGTGCAGTGGTAGAGGTGGTTGAGCTCCGCCTCGATCATCTCAGGGGACGCCACCGCATCCCGCACGGTGACAATCACCAGGAGCGAGTGTGTAGGCGGAGGGATGTCCGGGACCTCGATGTGGAAGTAGCCGAGGCCCTCGATCCCATGCCCGTACATCATCAACTCCTCCGACACCGGGCGGTCGGGGCATAGGGCAGCCGGATGGTCGGGGTCCGAGCACACAAAGCAGCACTGTGGGTGCGTGCAGGTGACCTGGGAGTGACCAGCGAGGCCGCAGTTGAAGCACTTGACGAGGTCGGCAGCTTGGTCATCGGGGAGCAATGCGGTCGAAGCGGCAGCAGCCGGGTTGCGAGGAGGAGCAGCGGGCATGGCTGGACCGTTGCCACGGCCCAACCCTCTCTTCTTCTTGCGCTTGGGCCCCGGCTTGCCCCGGCCAGCTCCATTTGTGCCTGGCGGGAAGCTCGGCTCGCCGCGAGGAGGCTGGTAGCAGCGCGTGTCGGCGCTGGTGGCCGGGGGATGGGGGCGCGGAGGGGAGCGGGACCGGCCGCCGCGAGCTGGCGAGCGCTCACCCTCCCAGCGACGAGGAGGCGAGGGGGAGCGGCGGCGCTGGGATCTCCAGTCGGTGGCCGGCAGAGACGAGCGGGACCTGGAGCGGTCCCAGCGGTTAGCCCGGGCCGGGGATCGACGGGCCGGAGAGCGACGGTCAGAGTGGGGCGGGGAGCGGCGGTCAGAGCGGAAAGGGGAGCGCCGGCCGTCGCGCGAGGACAGCTGCCGGCGCAGGTCGGCTTCGTGCCGCACAGCTTCAGGGGACGGCCTCGAGGCGTCGCGGCAGTCATCGGCCCGGCGCTTGGGCCGCGGGCCATCATCGCCCCACGCGCGTGGCATGGGCGCAGACGAGGGAGGCGCGCGGAGGAGACCAGGAGGGGAGGCGGCAGCGCTGGGGTATCGGGCGACGGCGGATAGGGTTTCGGGGGTGGGAACTGGTGGACGATGCGGGGACGGGTGTCGGGGGAGGCCGGCCGGGAGCCAAATCGCTGATCCACTCGAGTGGGCCGACCGACGAGTGGACACAGGGGGGAGGCCCAGCCGAGAGGGGGATTCGGTCCGCATGGCCGCACTTGTGCCAGGGCGCGACCAGCCCACCTGAGCGCGGCCCAGCTAGCAAGGCTGGGGGTTGGGCGTGAGGGTTTCCCCCGACGCCGCCACCCCCACCGTGGCCGGCGCCGGCGCCGGCGGAGGAGCAGGCCAGGAGCGCCGTGGCACGAGGGAGGGCAAGAAACGGATGGCCGACGAACCGAATGCCGCAATAAACGGCCGAAATGGGGAGGTGCGCAGGAGGAGCGGGGAGCAAGCCGGGGGAGCAACCGGGCTGCGGAGAGGGACTCCGGCCGAGCCGGCGTTGGCCGCCGCTGCCGAGGAGAGCCATGAGACGCGGGCGCAACCCTGGTCAGACCGCCCCGCGACACCCCACGCCGGAGCGCGGCGGCGGCGAGCGGTCCGGGGTCCCAAGGTGGCCTTTTTCCGGGGCGTCGTCAGGGGAGCCGCCACGGAGAGCCTGCGCGACCGCGAGAGAGCTTCGGAGCCGCCGCGCCGGGGCGGCTGCTCGCTCTCCCTGCGGGTCACGGCAGGCCGGGCCGGGGGGTCACGGCGGACGACCGGGCGGCCGGCGGCCTCGTCATCCTGCTCCGCAAGGTCAGCCCACCGGAGCACCGGAGCTGGCTCAGGGTGCCGGGAGGGGGAGGAGGGGACGGTGGCCGGCGCTGCCGGGGCCGGAGTAGCATCGGAGCGGGGATCCGGCGGCGGGGGAGCCGGCGGAGAGGCCGCGGGCGGCGAGTCGCCTTGCAGGTCGCGGGAGCCCATCTCCTCTCCTCTCTGTACCTAGGTGGTGTTAACAATAGATCTTCCCCTTCACCATTTGTACCTCCCCACCACAATTTCAAAGAAATAGAAGCCGGGTTCTGACACATATTCTTTGGTAACTGGTAGCAGCTCATAGTGTATGTCTGGTGCATCGCGCAAGACAATTGTAACCAACACCTCCTTCGCAGCTTTAGAAAGACCTTGAACTTTCCACCCCGTGTTATTTGCACTTTAGCTTTCTTGCACATGTCTGATTGTCCCCTCGTTCGATCTACCAACCATGGTGATGGCCCATCGTACATGCTACTGCACCTGTACAGTAAACACTTAACTGCAGAGGAGCCGAACCCCAGAACCGATTGAGGTAAAAACACAAATAGCAGGCAGTTATTATTAAACCGCATGCTAAAATCTCTAGAATGGGAGAATATTTGGTTAATGAATTTTAGATTTTTTGTAACATATTTAATGCCAAGCGATAAATGCCGCTGGCGTTTCTTTCCATCCATCCCCAGGCAGCGCAAGCAGGGCGGCCAGGAGGCTTTAGCTATCTCATTCTTCTCCTCTCTCCCCTCATTCTTTGCTTCTTCTCCGGCCCCGCCTGTCTCCGAGAACTACCTGGTGAGTCGCGTGATCCCCCTGACTGGATCCAGCACCCTGTGTGGATCCTCCTACCTGGCGATACTAACTACGCACTGCAGCTCTCCTTCCGCTAGCTAGCGGGCGCCTCATTTGGAAGGAATTAATCATCCATTAATTATTTGGCACTAATCATCCTGCTGGTTATATTAATTATTACGGTTGTTCTTGTTGAATTGCCTATGTGTGTACTTATGTATTATTTCCTTGTCTATTCGCATGCAATTTGACCTTCATGCAAGCAGCCATACAACATGCCCGGGCGCCTCGCGGGATATAGACATACAACGGGGTGCGGCGCATGCGCCTTAGGTACGTACTTCATACTTAAAAGATTGTTTGTTTACCAATATAGTACGCTTACATGACGCATCGTTCGGTACTACTAGCAAACAACGTGCCATCCATGTTAATTAAAATAGCAAAAATCTGCAAAAGTACATTTTGTCATCCGATCATTGTATCCAACGGCTGTGCTGCAATTACCCCCATTAACTTTTTGTAAGGGATAAAAATGAATTAAAAAGGTGGAAATAAAAAGGCGGCCGTGCTGCAATTCCCCCATTAACTTTTTGTAAAGGATAAAAAGGAATTAAAAAGGTGGAATTAAAAAGGAGGCCGTGCTGCAGCGCCGGCGTCCCAGGATGCAGCACTGCTGGCCGGAGGGCACGCAGCAGTTCACATCAGCAACATCCCTCGATGTCGGTTCCAGCAAATCGGGCCGCGCCCATCATCATGGTCGGCCGGTCGCAGCACCCCGCACCACCGGTTGCAGCTCGCTACCTTGCCGGATGCAGCTATGTCGACTGCCGGCTGGATACAACTCGCCACCTTGTTAGATGCATGTCCATCACGCGCCGGTTGCAGCTCGCACGGTTGGTTGAGGTCGCAACAACGCGTCGTATCACCGAGCCCTTGCAGTGCCATCCATCCCCATGGCAGCATCCTCCATCGCCGCTCACATATCAATTACCATGGCCAGTCCCAGCAACCTCTAGGGCTGGCTATGGAATCTGCAGTCACCGGTGCGAGCAAACCTCCTCGTTGACGCCGGTTGTAGTTTGCCGCGGAGCACCAAAGCCCCCCGATCACCAGCTTGCCACGCGTGGGGCGCGTCAATGGGAAGTTCGAATTCGGCCATGGCCTCTGCCCACAGGAGCGAGGGGCATCGTGCGGCCAGCTTGTTGGGCAATCCTCGCCGTGTTTTTCTGCGGGGGAGGAACTCAGCGGCGGCGATATGGGGTAGAGAGAGAGAGAGAGAGAGAGAGAGAGTAGGGAGGTGACACTCGGTGTCACGCCATCCATGGCGCCTCGATCGAGGGGAGGAGGGGAACAAGCAATGGGAGAGACTAGACATGAGGAAATGACGTGCGGTTTAGAAGGCACATGAATGTATAAGGGTAACGTGAAGAACATCACACGGGCAGAGTGACAGTAAAAGGGGGAACAAATCTCGTAATGATCCAATGCTCGGCTTCTGATGGGCATGATGCGGGATTGGTTGATCAGGATTATTTCCGAATTACTTCATTGCTTTCGGGTCGGGCCATATTTGCATCTTTGCTAACATTAAGTAGCCTTTAGAAGTTGCCCAAACGTAAATTAACAAATATGTAAGTGGAACACCTAACCCCCCCCCCCCCCCCCCATTAGCGCGGTCTGAACTGATTGCTCGAAAAATATGAAGTTCTTATTTGTGTACTTTCCATTTTTTGAAGCAATCCTTTTCTATCAATTTTAAAAAGGTGGAGTGATAACTTTCTAAAAATATCGACCCCTGTGTCAATTTTCTAGAATTTGAACTTCCAACTTCCGGTAAATTTCTGCTTTCAATATTTTAAACTTCCAAAAAAATTCTATTTTTAAACTTTTCAGCCTTTTGAACTTTCAAATTGCTTGAACTTTCGGATTTGAACTTTAAAGATGTTGAACTTACGTAATTATGGAAAATTACACAAGAAAAAAGTTGAAAAAGGGGAACACACACACATTCATCGTGCCATACAGAAAATAAAGGAAGAGATAAGAATGAGGTTAGATTCCCCTTCCCCTACTCATCCCATACATGTGGATGCACTCTCTAGTGAATGGGAAACCCGGTTGCCCCCCTCCTCACCCCAACCACACACAACATCGACAAAACTTGTCCACTCCCTATGTCGGAACGCTCCTTGCTCATGCTGACCACGACCAGGGGCGCTAGTCAGACAATTGAAATTATTTGTACTGTGGAAGGAATACCATTGCCATCTTCAGCTATATGTTGGGTTACGTACCTACGGTGGCATGTTACATTATTTTGCATCGAGCTGTGCTAGGTTGCATTTAAGTTTGGAACTTTTTGAGGCAAGTTTTAGTATTCTTGCTAGTGTGCATGTTATTACCTAGTAAATTTGTTTAATGATATGTGAATATATTGTGTGTGTGTGTGTGTGTAGTGGGTAGAGTATATTTGGTAGTTGTGTATTAATGTGTCATATCACTATTTGGTATATCTACATCACCAGCCACTCATGTGACTTGTAGGCATGTCACAGTTGGTTTGATGTCCGCTCCATGCATAGAGCCCCTCTTCGCATGCCACATACTCTTCTCCTCTCTCCCCCTCGACCCCTCCCTATCTCTGTCTCTCTCTCATGACACACATTATCATGTGGTACTGCTAACACTAATCTAGCAATCCATGCTCCAAAGACGGTACCAAAAACACCCCTCAATGAGTGATTCGTTGCCCAGTCACTAGTCTCCAGTGTGTGGACAGTAACAAACCACTTTCAGTCATGTACCCACCAATGGTGACTAAAACTAAACCCAAGAAATAGGCCAAGTACTGGGAAAGATACATGACCTATCAATGATGTGTCCTCGTACATGTCATCGCCATCCTCTTGTGTCAAGCCTTCATAGCGTCTGATAGGGATCCATGACCTCGATATCGTGGTTCTTTCGCCGCAACTCCTCGATTCTACTCTTCCCTCATGGGATTCGTGGTGTGTGTTTCAAAGAAGGCATGGAACTGGGGATCTTGACAAAGAAAAAAACGCTAGGGAGCCACATAAAGAAGAGTAGAATCCTAAGATCTAGATGGATAAAGCCATCCACCACAAGCGACACCCTTGGACAGTGATCACTAACCTGGATGACACGGTGGTCGAGGAAGAAGTTGATAGCAACATCAGCTAGGTTGCAGACAAGTGTATTGGTGGCTAGATGAGGAATAGTGTTACTAGGAAGAGATTTTCTTACTTATCGTCTAGGCTATGCTTTTCTTGAGTGATGATCTAAAGAGCAATGATTTAGGCACTTAAGGGCTATGAATTTAGTCTATCAATGGTGGGTCGTATAACACTGATAGTTCACAAGTTTGAATTGTCATCAGTGTTCTCCGTCAATGATAACAATGCATCAGTGATGGGCAACATATTAGGCCCGTCAATAGTACTTTTTCATAAAAATGGATTGTTCTTTAGAGTCAGCATTGACGGGAATCCCGGTGCCCATGAGTTTTTAGTAACACTATTGATGTGTTTTCCTGTGCCGTCAGTGGTGACCGATATGGGTATAGTGGTATAGTGCTCTCTCGTTTCTTTGAGATTATGACTGAGTGTTCCTATGCATAGAGACATATTGATCGTCCCTAACCCATCGTCCTCTCAACTCTTGTTTTAATGAACAATTACATCAAGAACTATGCCTTTTCTTCATTAGTTCTGAGCACTAAATACATTGAGTATATTCACTAGTGTCACTACACCTAGTTTTTCATGAAGATCATAGGTTGGGGATTGATATGTATTCTCTACAAACGTAAGTATTATCATCAATGATTTAGGTTGCCAAAGCTCTTAATGGTATCTTGTTGTGATTGATTGACTCTATCTATCTATGAGGGAGAGAGTTGGTATATTGCCTCATGCTCAATTTGGCCACTCTAAATGGCTTTCCTAATAATTTTCCATGATTCTTTTGATACGTGGATTGTTTGAACTAGAATATCCATCTCGTCAACTTTGTGCAACATCAATGTCGGAGCTATGCCTTGGGCCACACGGGAAGATAATAGATCAAGAATCATGTTTGGCCATGAGATAATATATCATTGACGGAGTAATTAAGCACAGGTTATGCACGATTTGCTAAAATATATGCGTCGCTCGATGGTAAAGACATGGCGTATTTTTTACCTCTAAAAGGACCATGGTGGAAAAGTAGAAAACAGGTGAAATGAGGTGGCACAACCTCCAAAGATGATCCCCGAGGAGCCTCTGACGTCACCCATGATGCACGGGGACTGCCACCCCGTGATGGCGAGGACATGCATTGGCTGAGCAAGGCCAACCTTGCGGCACACTCCAGCGACTAGGTTTGGAATGCCTGACCGGGCTACTCACGCAGCTCGGTATAGGGCTACACCTAGGGACATCATCACGATGACCTGGAAGACACGAGACAAGACAAGACGCTGACCGTCAATAAAGACATGGGCGGTGCAGCACGTCATGTCGAGGAAGGTACTCGAAGGCCTGACCTGGTGTAGTGTCAGGTTATCTCCTGACCAGTTGTTAGGAGCAAGTGGGCAAGGCGCGGCAAATATCTCCATCTATTCATTGTATCTTATTTATTAGGATGACCAAGTGTGGTACCCCCCGGATCTATATAAGGGGAGGACCGTGGTCGAGTAGAGGAAGAAACTTTTGCTAGCAAGAACACACTCACAAGAAGCACAAAGCATAGGGTAGGAGAAGATGAGATAAGTAGTACTCAGGGTACTCTAGAGAGTACCTCGACCATCCCATATCTCACCCCAACCACTTACTTTGTACACCCCAAAGACTTGTATTCTTGAGCTGATATGAAATACCAACATGACGTAGGAATTTATGCCTCAAAGGCGGCCTGAACCTGTATAAACTCCCCAGTGTCCATGACTGGTTTGGTTATGTTGGTGAGTTGGTTGGCTTATTGTTTTAGCCCCTGGCCGAACTAACAAATACGGGGTATCCTTGATCCCCGGTGTTTGGGAATTAGCCTCCGACAATCATCTATGTTGCTCGGCATGGGAAGTATGAGAGAAGGTGGGTGTTCATGTTTGGGTTCCAAATGAGTTGAACAGTTGAACTTGCATGACCGGCAAAATGGGAGAAATAAGATGACTAAGTGGAGGAACAGAAGATATGGAAGCCAGTTGGATGGATGTGAATGGTGGCTATGTAACCGACCTGAGAGTTGGAGCCATGTCTGTACATACTACCTATCCATTTTACCAATCACCAAACATAACACACTACTTGCTTATCTTTGGCACATATTGTATTGGAGGTACAACCATAAGCAGTGGGAATAGTTTCCGATAAAGGAATTTATAATTGTCCTGTAAGATAGAACAAAATTAAGAGGGTTGTGCCGGCTCGATAGAATGGGGATGCAACACCCAACATGTTGGGTGTTGTGTCATCGGGCGTCTAAAACTATAGACTACATTCTGCTTCAGTGTGTCTTTGCTAGGACCTTTTGGTTTTGCTGCTTCCCAAATTTGGAATTCAAAAATTGGCACCGAGGGTGAACAATACTGTCAGGGACTGGTGGTGCGTGATGGACGGACCTAGGTCTCTAGTGAAGCACTTGGATCTGGCAAAGATTATGATCTTTGGTCTCCACAAGCTTTGCTTAGAGCGTAAAGCTCGGCTGTTCAATGGCAAGGCTTCCTCGATGCAAATTTTGCTCATGCTGGCTTTGGAAGAGTTCAAACTTTGGAAGAAGACGCGGGAACATGAGGCAGGCTATCCCGAGGAGTAGGTTTTGCTTTTATAGTGGTGTTGTGTTGGGAACAGGAGCATTTTCTTGTCTCCCACATCTTGTATTTAATCTCCCCTTATTCTTAATGATAATGACATGCAACAAGTTTTTGCCTATTCTTTATAAAAAAATAAGAGGATCAAAGGCCAACATGAAAAGATCCAATATGCGGGTCTACTTAGGTCCACTTGTCTAGTGAGACAAGATGGAAATGAAGTGGACTAACAGGACAACATGAGTACACACAACAAGTTGCTCCACTTATTTCCTAATGATTTCAAGAGGATGACACTAGTCAAAGGGTAATCATAACTTGTGGAGGTAGTCTCCCATACTTATGGAGGTAGTGACATATGAAAAAGCAAACCCGGAAGAATATAAATACCATAACCACTACATATGATTTCATTGAAATTTCCATCATCGGCCACATAGGACCCGGATTGGCAGTACGACAGTATTATCAGAATAGGGATATGATCTGAGTTTGAACGAGTTTGTGTGTGATTGAAAGATAGTTGGATGATTTTCCAAATAGGCCGATTTAAGGGTCACAATATGCATGAGAAAGAAAGGAAAATGGCTAGTGGTGCGGTATCCTAGCTACTAAATCTGATAAAGATAGGAGACATGAAAAAGATAATTTTCTGTTCTTCAAATGGAGGATTCTAACATACACCAACTATCCTACATGTAATTTGAACCAATATCCTACATGGACATTATGCTTCATTGTGACTACTACTTCATGGTCAAGCTAAGTGGTCTGTTTTAAAGGCCAGAGGATGCGGAGCAAATGGTTGTCACTGGCTGGTTATCGGATTCAGTTGTCAACAAACTTATGGCTAGCCATGGGTTGCTTAATTGATTATCTGGTACTTGATACTGGTTATATATGCTACTATGTAATCTTATTTTCGCACTTCGTTTCCACCTTCCAATGTGCATATGAACCTTATATTGATTATTTCTCTAAACTTATATTGTTATGTCCATTTGTTTGACCAAACAATGGAAAGGGAACTAAGCTCCCCCTTTGTTTAGATTAATATAAGTGAGGTCCAGGTGATCATCAACCTTCCATATTACCCACTACTTTTGAATAGGATGTCAAGTTGGATCTTCCCAGTGCATCATCTACGGTCACATATGGTTTATAACGCCAAATCCTCTAAACCAAATTAGTATGGCATAATGACGTGTGTCAATGGGGGAAAACGGTATGTTCTATTATCTCAAGGAGACACGACATGCCCTGATAATCAATATTACGAAATTACCCATCTTCTACGAAAAGTCTAACCCAAGTCGGTGAAGATGCGCCATTGCAATTCCACAACTCCAAGTAGTTAGTAGTACATAATTGAATGTATCCGCCTTCTACCAAAAGTCTCACCAAAACAGGATGGATTTGCCATTTTGTGTCAAGGAGAGACAATAATCCCAAACAATCGACATTGCAAACTTGACTTCATCCATCGCTTCGAACCCAAATCGCAAATTCGACCTGAATGCTATCTCCGAATCCTTAATAATAAATAATAAAATGTGCCCAATATGGTGACTTTGATAACCACATGTACTAATGGAGAAGCGAGGTGGCATTTTGTGTCAAGTATAGAGGATGTGCCCAAATAACTGAAATTATGAAACTAAGTGCTTTCATGGAGTCGAACCCAAGTTGATATAGATATGCCACATCAATTCAACCACTAGGCTATCTCCGAGTCGTCTGTATTACATAATGAAATGTGCCCCCATATGGTAACCTGATATATTGAAAGCATTTTTCTAACATTTACTGTAAGGGTAATGTCTTACACAGTGGCCTCCCAAGTGGGAAGCATAACCACTTTGAATCTGGTGTCCAGTTTTCTTTGCCAATTTTTGCAATCAGAATCCTTGATGGATTCAAGCAACCATGTTGGGCATGTGTGTTATTTATCTCCATGTATATCTTAGCAAGTCGAATATGAATTGACACTCGTGCCAATATTATGAGTTTATAGGAAAGCTAATTATGTGCATTGAAATAAGCCAAAACTTGTGGCCTAAGAGACAAACTAGTACCCCCTCTGTTTTTATTTACTTCACATACTAGCATTGTCTCGTGACAAAATTTCTAAACTTTGACCAAATCAATACCATTAGAATCATCATTAAATATATTTTCAGACCATATATATTTTTTATTGTGAAAGTTTAGATTGTTTTCAGTAAACTTGGTCAAACTTTATGAAGTTTGGCTTAGGTCAAATCTAATACGCAGAATAAATATAAACGGAGGGAGTACAAATAGTTGAGTTCGACCGTTAAATGGGTATGCCCTCTCTTGAATTCATGAAGTTAACCTGTAGTTCCCCAAAAGCTTGAGCTGGAAGATGGTTGTGCAAAATATTTCAACACACCCCTCATTTCTAAGCTCTTCTCAAGCCTAGATGAGGCTAGTCATGTAATTGATGTTTGCTATTTATTGATAGTGCATTGACTGGGTCCTAAACTCGAGTCCTCTTTTCGGTAGGTCTCTTGAACCAAAGCACACACAGCCAGGCGCTCAAGTTGTCTTTTTCCTCCCATGTTGGTCGCAGTTCCACATTGGCAATTACAAGGACACTGAGTTATGTTCACACAGACTAATGGGCCAGGTATTGAATCCGCTAAAGCACCACATACCCTTTTTGATGAGCCAATTTGAATGTACATATGGTGCAATGCGTTACTAAATTGGTTATTCTGCCTATGAGCAAAAAAGAGTATTTTGTTTAGAAAAAAATATTTACAATCGGTTGTCTTTTTATGTAATAGCAATCTTTGTCTTTGCTATGCGTTTACGCATTTTTGCAATATATTTTTCGAATAAGTGTTAGGAATGAACTACTGATAGGCAGTAGCTTTTCTTATTCTTAGGGGATTTTTAGTATTACCTTATTGATCATTATATTCATGTCATAATTGGAAAATCATGGGACAAGAATTCTTGACCTTGCTGGAACTGAAGTTACAAAAGCCCAGACTGAATTACAGATCATGCGGTACACATGTTGATCTTGGAATTATCTTATACTCCCTCCGTCCCATAATATAAGAGCATTTTTGACACTAGTGTATTATGGGACGGAGGGAGTATTTGTTTCCCCAAAGGGTAGCAGTTATTTCCATCATTTGAATAAGGCTACCACGTGTCGATCATAGAATTAGCTTATATCTGTAGGGAGGATCAAGCAACTTGGAGTGTCTACTACGAGTAGGAGTAGATGTCACTTTGTAGCAGCTGGGAAAACAGGTGGGCAATCTTGTCAAGTTTTTCTTTTCCGAAAAGTTTGTTTATATCAATAGCATGTTTACTTATTTTCAGTGGAAATTGTTGTGAAACCTAAAGTATTTTATCTCATCTTACATTGAACTATACATGCAGAGCAAGCGCTCGGAACAAGCTACATTAGGCCAAGAGGACGGCCAAGACCGCGCCGCGCTCCTCGTTGCGAGCTTCAATTTGGACGGTGGTGGTTAAGGCGTTAGCCATGGATACAGAATAAGAGGGAGTATGCGAAACAAAACAATTAGTAATAATATGGATGAAACATTGCCATGATTGCAATAGCAGTACAAAATATGATGCTGAAATTTTTATGTTCATTGATGTTTCCGTTAAGTTTCTCGTGGTGGCTCTGTGATACATAGTTCCGCACTTGAATCTGTTGTTTTGTTTGGGCAAATGCTGTGTGTCAATGCTCCTGCAGGTTTTCTGTTTGCATCTGGTTGAAACTTGTTTGCTTTCCTTCTTCCGAAGTTATATGTCTGATACGCGACCTCTACTTTCATTTCTATCATATATATCTCTCAAACAACCGAGAACGCGAGAGGTTGGACGGGAAGACAGGACGAATGCAGCACTCTACTCGATTCGTACGTGCTTATTACGATGTATTGATCGAGCATGCATTATTGCTCATCACTATTTGGAAGCAAAGAGTACATGCCAAGATGTACGTTCCTACCCCTCCTTCCGATGAAGCGAAGAATTTGTGATGCAATGTTGTGGTAGGTGTCATCCTTCTCGTGGCGCACCTCAAAAAGCCTCGCCACGCGGAATTTCCTATATGATGCTAACTGCGTCAAATTGCTAGTGAAACGCCCATTTTTAGCTGTACGCAAAGTGTCTCGTTCCGTTTTAGGAATCTTCTAGAAGGTTCCTGTCGTATTTTACCGGTTTTGCGAACCTTCTGGAAAGTGCTGAACTGGATGTTTTTCCTTTAATAGTTTTTTCTGCATTTTGATTTTGATTTTTCATTTTTGTTCTTTTTATAGTTGTTTCTGCATTTTGGTTTTCATTTTGTTCCTGAACTATACAGACTCTCCAGTGAAGCTGCAGCTGGTACGTATGGCCGTGGCCCTGAATTGTGGTTGCACGCGCAAATAAGTTAGTTGAATACAGTTTCAGGAGTTTGACGTACACAGGAGGTTGCAGCTCTTCATGCTTCCTTGTGAATTACGGACTGCCACGATCTATGTTACCTAAGAGTAAAAATGGCTTTTTCCGTCCAAGGCAACTGTATGTAGATATAAATTGTTCTATCCGTGTGATTAATAGTTCTGCACAAAAAACGTTCATGTCTGCAACCTGATATTCTATACCTACAGGAACAGGAGACGTCAATAAATTCTACTGATCCCGACACACCCTTGTTCTTGGCAACTACTGATTGCTATGCCAGCTCAAAATAAACCCTACTTATTTCTTTGCTTAACTGACCACATCAAACTACTTAGCATCCGACAGACAAGCCACAAGACAGTCAGGAACATATATAGCTTTGTAATTGTCAGCCAACCCAAATCGCCATTGCACCTCCAAGATAATGATTTCTTCAGTCAATGAGGATAACATGATCGATAAGCGAGGAATCGTGGTCTGGAATGATTGATAAATACCTGAGCTTCTTCCGAATGATAATCGTTATCCTTGGTGGCCTCGGCTTCAGTTAGCAACTCACCTCTTTTCCCTTCCCTACAGATTGAAATACTCCCTCCGTCTAGGTGTGTAAGTCACGTTACGAAAACCAAATAATCCCAAAACACTTAGGCACGGTACATTAACTCCCTCCATGTTTCTTGTTTCGTGACATATCAACCAATAAGAGATGTGGGCCGGGCATGCTTTCAATGACTTGAGACTACCAAACATGACATGCAGTAGTTAGTTCATTGCATGCAATGCTATTAATTAGCAAAAAAACATTAAGTTCTCTCGTTTTCCCCTCTGCCTTGGTCGCGGTGCACAACCTAAGATGACTTATACACCTAGACGGAGGGAGTAGGCCGTAACTAAAAGCATATCAATAGAGTTGGGACGTGTGAATACTTACATCTATTTTACTATTTTCAGGTGTCTTGCATAATGTTCTGAGGTTTGGTTAGAAAATAGATAATGTCGGCACAACTTAATGGTAATGAATTTATACTATACTTTTTTATCCATACAACAAAAAAAAGAAAAACAATATTTTTGCTAAGTAAGATACTCCTATATCATTATTTGCTTGCCAATTATACGAACTAAAATCAAGCTAATATGCTACAAACGATATATTATTTATCTATATTTAAGAAACTGGAGTTTAACAACCATATTTAAATGATAGTGTATATTGAAGTAATTCCATTTATTTTAGTATCTTCAAATTTCTTTCATAGAGTTCTAAGGCGTGTGTTGTTTCAGAGATATCTTCATAAAGGTGTCAGACGGTATTAGTGTTTATTTTAAGTGTATGTAATTCGGAGTAGAGTTCCGTATTGTATGAGGTATCTACAAGGGTTTTTCCTCTCAATCTTTTGCACTGCTCACTTGACTATGTTTTTGTCGGTCATATATATATTTTAAGTTTTTGTGGCCTCAATAGTTGGTTTAAAACCCAAGCCCGCTTTATTTTTAGCATCGAACTAGCACCATCTACATGCACATGTGGAATAATTTAAAACACAATAGAGGATTTAAAACATATGAACCGGAGCAAGCTGAGGGCCCTCCTTTGGACCCATGCAGACAAGGGCTGGGGCACAAGGGGACTGCGCGTCGGCCCACAGAGGCGCCTCACCCGCCTCTATCAGTCGACACCTTTAAAACCTCCCGAAAACTCCTCAACTTATTATCGATGATTATTTCTGTTGCTGCACCTCTCTGTTTTGCCGTGATCCAATTTAGAGAGATTTTGCAGTACTCTGCCATAGTGGAATTCATCACGGTGACCATCTACATCAACTTTCCTGCCACCATGTTTGTGTGTGAGTAAATACATCCTCGGGTACAGACCATAATGGAACCCGACGCGAAGTCTATTGTCTATCCTTGCAATTGCATCCTCTTACAATCTTTGAAAGGGCACATGGTCCAACTAACTAATCCTACGTCCTTTCTGATCGATGGAATGTTGATGGCCTGCAAGTGCAGAAGGGTATTGCAATTCGTGATAAGTAGAGTCGCACCCACAGGAACCGATCGCAAGGCAACTACCAACCCCGCAGCTACGTCGTCACTCACGCGACTACGTTCATCCCTAGAGCGTTTTCTGGAAATCAACCATTCCTCGGTTGATAGCGGGAATGATAATAAGGACGATTTTATCTAAACAACTGAGCAAAGGTAAAGACATAAATAAAGCAGCAAATAAAATAATGGGGTGGCGCTTGAGTAATAAGAGTGTTCTCAAAGTGTTCGGAATCATCACTACCCTTACGATCTACGGATGCCTATGCCACATCTCATGTTTCTTTTCTCGAGATGTTCATTATAGAATTATCCTATATTTCTAGCGAGGTGCAACCAACTTGGATTTTCATAGCTTGGTAGTAGGAGTGTCTACTAGGAGTAGGACTAGGTGTCACTTTATAGCAACTGGGGATACAGGTGGGGAAACTTGTCAAGTTTCTCTATTCCAAAAAGTTTGTTCATATCTATAATATGTTTACTTCTTTTCAGTGAGTTGTGATACCTAGAGTACTTTTTATCTGACATTGAACTATGCTTGCAGGACAAGCGCTCAGTGGAATACGCTATATTACAACAAGAGGATGGCCAAGACCGCGCGGCGCTTCTCGTTGAGAGAATGAATTTGGATGGTGGTGGTTAATTTAAAGGTTAAGACGTTAGCCGTGGACACAAAATAAGATGGAGTCAGCCAAATTGTTAGTAATAATATGCAATAGCAGTACAAAATATGATGTTGAAATTTTGGTTTCCATTGCTGTTTTCGTTAAGTTTCGGGTGGTTGCTCTGTGATTCGCATTTTCTCACTCGAGACTATTGTTTTGTTTAGTTAAATACCCTCTGTCAATTCTCTTACAAGTTTTATGTTTGCATCTGCTTGAAACTCGAGGGTTGGATGTTCCAAACTTGCAATGCAAATTATCAATTCAATGCAGAAATTAATCAACGCTTCCAAGAGCCTTCAACGTAGGACGTCATTTATTCAGGACCAAGCCATGAACTCATGTTGGGTGCGTCTGAAATTTCTTCTAATGTTGGGTCACCACTGCATATTCTTCTTCCGAAGTTGTATCTCATACTTGACGTCCACACTCGTTCCCATCATATATCTCCAACATCCACGAACGCGAGAGGTTGGACTGGAGGACAGCGACGGATGCAACACAAGAGTCAATTTGTCTATGCAAATTAGGATGTATTGATCGAGCATGCAGGATTGCTGCTACTTGTGAGCTGCGTTAGGATTTCCTTGAAGTGGAGAGGATGAAGCAGTATAGTAAAGATAAGTATTTCCTTTAGTTAAGAACCAAGGTTATCAATCCAGTAGGAGAACCTCGTTAGCAGTACCTGCACACACAAAAGCAAATGCTTGCACCCAACGCGATCAAGGGGGTTGTCAATCCCCTCGGCGGTTAATTGCAACGATCAAATCTCGGAGTGGTATATTGATACAATAAAACATAAAATAAAATAACGGTAATAAAATTGCAAAAAGGTATTTTTGATTTTATATATGATAAAAGTAGACCCGGGGGCCATAGTTTTCACTAGTGGCTTTTCTCCCAAACAAAAAGCATATGGTGGGTAAACAAATTACTGTTGGGCAATTTACAGAAAAGCACATAGTTATGACGATATTCAAGGCAATGATCATGTATATAGGCATCACATCCGACACAAGTAGACCGACTCAACGACCGCTATCCAGCATGCATCTAGGGGAATTAAGTTAATAAAAACGATGTAACGCCTTAAGCAAGATGAAATGATGTAGACAAAGTAAATCCAACCAATATGAATAAACCCCGTCGTTTTCCCCTTAATCGCAATAATACAAATACATGTCTTGTCCCCTAATATGTCACTGGGATATAGAGCATCGCAAGATTGAACCCATTACAAAGCACCTCTCCTACTGCAAGATAAATCAATCTATTTCGCCAAACCAAACGGATAGATCCGAGAGAAATACAAAGCTATAATAATCATGCATAAAAGAATTCATAAAAGACTCAAATATTTCTCATGAATAATCTAACCATAAACCCATAATTCATGGGATCCCAACAAACACACCGCAAAAGAAGATTACATCGAATTGAACTCCAAGAACATCAAGGAGAACATTGTATTGAAGATCAAAGAGAGAGAAGAAGACATCTAGCTACTAGCTATGGACCCATATGTCTGCGGTAAACTACTCACACATTATCGGAAGGGCAGCAATGATGATGTAGAAGCCCTCCGTGATCGATTTCCCCTCCGGCAGAGTACCGGAAAAGGCCTTCAGATGGGATTGTGGAAGAACAGAGGCTTACAGCGGCAGAAAAAGCATTTTGGGTGGCTCTCTATTGGTTTCCCCATTTTAGAGAATTTATAGAGGTGGAATTAGGTCAGACGGAGCCAAGAGGTGCCCACAATGCATCAGGGCACGTCCTGTTCTCTCGCGGTCTCCTCATTTGCCTTCTGATCTCCTCCTGAAGCTTCTAGGGTCTCTTTTGTCCAGAAAAAAATCGTCAAAAAGTTTCGTAGCATTTGGGATTTGTTTAGTACTGATTTCCTGGAAAACCAAAAACAGGCAAAAAACAGCAACTGGCACTTGGCACTAGGTTAATAGGTTAGTCCCAAAAAATGCTATATAATTGAAAACATCCAAGATTGATACTATAATAGCATGGAATAATCAAAAATTATAGATACCTTGGAGACGTATCAAGCATCCTCAAGCTTATTTCCTGCTCATCCTCGAGTAGGTATGATACAAACAGAATTTTGATGTGGAATGCTACCTATCATGTTCGTCATGTCATCTCTTTTAGGTATGAATATTAAGATCTGAATGATTCAAAGAAAATAGTCTATAATTTGACATTAAGACATTAATACTCAGCCATATGAACAAACAATCAAGTCTTTCAAAATAAAAATGCTAAATAAAGAAAGTTATCCCTACAAAATCATGTAGTCTTGATATGCTCCCTCTTCTTAATACAAAGTATTTATCATGCACAACCCCGATGACAAGCCAAATAATTGGTTCATACTTTTTAATGCGCTTCATCTTTTTCAACCCCCACGTAATACATGAGCGCAAGCCATGGATATAGCACTATGTATGGAATATAATGCGGTGGTAGAGATTAATAAGAGGAAGTAAAAAAATTTAGAAAGGCTCACATTGACGCGGCTAATCATCGGGCTATGAAGATGCCCATCAATTGATGTCAATGAAAGGAGTAGGGACTCCCATGCAACGAATGCACTAAGAGATATAAGTGTATGAAAGCTCAAACTGGAAACTAAGTGGGAGTGCATCCAACTTGTTTGCTCATAAAGACCTCGGGAATTTTAGGAAGCCCATCATCACAATATACAAGCCAAGTTCTATAATACTAAATTCCCACTAGTATATGAAAGTGACAAAATATTAGACTCTCTATATGAAAAACATGGTGCTACTTTGAAGCACAAGTGTGGAAAAGGATAGTGATATTGCCCCTTCTATCTTTTTCTCTCATTTTTTTGGTGGGCTCTTTTTGTCCTCTTATTTTCTTTCTATTTTTTTATTTCCTCACTGGGACAATGCTCTAATAATGAATAATGATCATCATCACACTTCTATTTACTTATAACTCAAAATTTACAACTCGATACTAGAACCAAATATGACTCTATATGAATGCCTCTGACAGTTTATCAGGATGCGCAATGATCTAGCGTAACATGTATGAAAAATGATGGCTGAGCCACAAATACGATGTCAAGTGCATGATCATGCAAAAAATATGACAATGATGATGCGTGTCATAAAAAATGAAACGGTGGAAGATGCATGGCAATATATCTCGGAATGGCTATGGAAATTTCATAATAGGTAGGTATGGTGGTTGTTTTGAGGAAGATATAAGGAGGCTTATCTGTGATAGAGCGTATCATATAACGGGGTTTGGATTCACTGGCGAAGTTTGCACCAACTCTCGAGGTGAGAAAGGGCAATGCACGGTACCAAAGAGGCTAGCAAATTGCGGAAAGATGAGAGTGCGTATAAACCATGGACTCAAATCGAACATATAAACCCCTCTAGCCAACCCGCCATCCCGAAGCCATCGATGTTTCCAGCGAATCCTGTACGCTCGATCTACCTCGCTGGCGTTTTCACCGTACCTTCTATCGACCTGGTTAATATCTGGATGCTCGTTCTTCTGTACACCGCATAGCCGGGCTAGAGTCACTCATGCGTGGGCCAGCCTTGCAGTGACAGCGTGTGTGCATGCATGTGTCCGGGTGAAAGACTCGGCGATCCATCGTGGGTTGCCAGGGGCGTTCGTGGGTTGGATGGGCATTTTTTTACCGTCCTCGTTTGCACCCAACCATGAAAATATCTCCTCTCTTGCCTTTTCTCCCGTGCTCTCCCCTCCCCTGATCACCTCCTTCCCTACCGTCGCGCCGCCGGCTCCACGCAGCGGCCGACGCGGCCTTCTCTCCACGACGCTCGAGGTGCAGCAACGGGTGCGGTAGTTCTCGGTCTAGCCGGGTCGGGCGCAGGTTGCCGGCATCACTCACTGGGTGCCGTGATTCTGGATCAGGCGCAGATCTTTGCGCTCCCACCTCTCCTCCTCCTCTCTCTGTCCCATGCCGCCATCGTTGCAAGGAGCAGGGGAGATAGGTGCCGAGGATAGGAAGCAACGGGTTGGTCGCGGTGGGCTTGAGCTGCTGGGGAGACGGAGGAGGCCGTCGTGGTTCGTCATGGAGGCGGCGCCGCCGGCAAGCTGGTTGAGGTACGTGTCAGATCCGTTGGTCCTTCATGATTGTAGTTGTTCGTTCTCCTCAAAGACCATGTGTTTCTCCTTTCCTCCATCAATGTGCCGGGGAATACATCGTTGCTACCTATATTACTAGCTTGCAAGCTTTAAGAAGGAGATTTTAATATGTTGGTCATTCATATCTCTGGCCATGTGTGATGATTTTTTTTTTTGTTAATTGCTAATGCTTTATTTCAGAGAACCAAATCTGCACCATGCCACCTCACCCTCTCAGGTTATTGTCTCACCCCTTTTGACAGTTTTTTAGGTTTGTCCTTGTCCTTCTTCCCTAAGCGCTGCAATTTTCTACCCTATTTGTTTACTTCTTATTATTGTGTTAATTCCTTTGTATTCCTGGGTTTTCCGGGTGTCGTGTTTGTGTGTTTGTTTTTGTGACCGTACAGCCCCACAATGCATCAGGGCACGTCCTGTTCTCTCGCGGTCTCCTCATTTGCCTTCTGATCTCCTCCTGAAGCTTCTAGGGTCTCTTTTGTCCAGAAAAAAATCGTCAAAAAGTTTCGTAGCATTTGGGATTTGTTTAGTACTGATTTCCTGGAAAACCAAAAACAGGCAAAAAACAGCAACTGGCACTTGGCACTAGGTTAATAGGTTAGTCCCAAAAAATGCTATATAATTGAAAACATCCAAGATTGATACTATAATAGCATGGAATAATCAAAAATTATAGATACCTTGGAGACGTATCAAGCATCCTCAAGCTTATTTCCTGCTCATCCTCGAGTAGGTATGATACAAACAGAATTTTGATGTGGAATGCTACCTATCATGTTCGTCATGTCATCTCTTTTAGGTATGAATATTAAGATCTGAATGATTCAAAGAAAATAGTCTATAATTTGACATTAAGACATTAATACTCAGCCATATGAACAAACAATCAAGTCTTTCAAAATAAAAATGCTAAATAAAGAAAGTTATCCCTACAAAATCATGTAGTCTTGATATGCTCCCTCTTCTTAATACAAAGTATTTATCATGCACAACCCCGATGACAAGCCAAATAATTGGTTCATACTTTTTAATGCGCTTCATCTTTTTCAACCCCCACGTAATACATGAGCACAAGCCATGGATATAGCACTATGTATGGAATATAATGCGGTGGTAGAGATTAATAAGAGGAAGTAAAAAATTTTAGAAAGGCTCACATTGACGCGGCTAATCATCGGGCTATGAAGATGCCCATCAATTGATGTCAATGAAAGGAGTAGGGATTCCCATGCAACGAATGCACTAAGAGATATAAGTGTATGAAAGCTCAAACTGGAAACTAAGTGGGAGTGCATCCAACTTGTTTGCTCATAAAGACCTCGGGAATTTTAGGAAGCCCATCATCACAATATACAAGCCAAGTTCTATAATACTAAATTCCCACTAGTATATGAAAGTGACAAAATATTAGACTCTCTATATGAAAAACATGGTGCTACTTTGAAGCACAAGTGTAGAAAAGGATAGTGATATTGCCCCTTCTATCTTTTTCTCTCATTTTTTTGGTGGGCTCTTTTTGTCCTCTTATTTTCTTTCTATTTTTTTATTTCCTCACTGGGACAATGCTCTAATAATGAATAATGATCATCATCACACTTCTATTTACTTATAACTCAAAATTTACAACTCGATACTAGAACCAAATATGACTCTATATGAATGCCTCTGACAGTTTATCAGGATGCGCAATGATCTAGCGTAACATGTATGAAAAATGATGGCTGAGCCACAAATACGATGTCAAGTGCATGATCATGCAAAAAATATGACAATGATGATGCGTGTCATAAAAAATGAAACGGTGGAAGATGCATGGCAATATATCTCGGAATGGCTATGGAAATTTCATAATAGGTAGGTATGGTGGTTGTTTTGAGGAAGATATAAGGAGGCTTATCTGTGATAGAGCGTATCATATAACGGGGTTTGGATTCACTGGCGAAGTTTGCACCAACTCTCGAGGTGAGAAAGGGCAATGCACGGTACCAAAGAGGCTAGCAAATTGCGGAAAGATGAGAGTGCGTATAAACCATGGACTCAAATCGAACATATAAACCCCTCTAGCCAACCCGCCATCCCGAAGCCATCGATGTTTCCAGCGAATCCTGTACGCTCGATCTACCTCGCTGGCGTTTTCACCGTACCTTCTATCGACCTGGTTAATATCTGGATGCTCGTTCTTCTGTACACCGCATAGCCGGGCTAGAGTCACTCATGCGTGGGCCAGCCTTGCAGTGACAGCGTGTGTGCATGCATGTGTCCGGGTGAAAGACTCGGCGATCCATCGTGGGTTGCCAGGGGCGTTCGTGGGTTGGATGGGCATTTTTTTATTACCGTCACTCGTTTGCCCACCCAACCATGAAATCTCTCCTCTACTATCTCCTCTCTTGCCTTTTCTCCACCGTGCTCTCCCTCCTCCTGATCCCCCTCCTGCCCTACCGTCCGCGCCGCGGCTCACGCAGCGGCCGACGCGGTCCTTCTCATCCAACTCCGCTCGCCGTGGCAGCAACGGGTGCGGTAGTTCTCGGTCTAAAGCGGGTCCGGGCGCAGTTGCCGTCATCACTCCCTGGGTGCCGTTATTCTGTATCAGGCGTCAAGATCTTTGTCCGCTCCCACCTCTTCAGCCTCCTCCTCATCATCTGTCCCATGCCGCCATCGTTGCAAGGAGCAGGATATAGTTGGCCGTCAGATAGGAAGCAACGGGTTGGGTCGACGTGGGCTTTAGCTGTGGGGAGTACGGAGTAGGCCATTCGTGGTTTCATGGAGGCGGCGCCGCCGGCAATCTGGTTGCGGTCGTGTCAGAATTCCGTTGTTCCTTGCCTGATTGTAGTTGTTCGTTCTCCTCAAAGACCATGTGGTTCTCCTTTCCTCCATCAATGTGCCGGGAATACCATCCGTTGCTACCTATATTACTAGCTGCAAGCTTAAGAAGGAGATTTTAATATGTTGGTCTTCATATCTCTGGCCATGTGTGATGATTTTTTTTTTGTTTAAGATCTAATGCTTTACTTTTCCAGAGACTCAAAATCAAATCATGCAACCATGCCACCCTCACCCTCTCAGGTTATTGTCGTCACCCCCTTTGACAGTTTTTTAGGTGTCCTTGTCCTTCTTCCCTAAGCGCTGCAATCTTTCTACGCCATTTGTTTACTTCTATTATTGTGTTAATTCCTTTGTATTCCTGGGTCTTTCCTCCGGGTGTCTGTTTGTGGTGTTTGTTTTTGTGGTGCTGCTTATAACGTGTCGACTACCGTATGATCATATTATATGCTGAAAAGTAAAACGAATGTTTGCCTTTTCCCAATCAAAATTTGCATGAGCTGGTAGTGACTCAGTGTATTTACATAGGAAAAAAAAACAATGTCCCGTATTATGCTGAAAAGAATTAAGGCTTAAAAAGAAGCAGTCATCTACTTTTCTTGATGTATTCATCTTTGTTGCTTCTTCCACTTGCTCAAATCAAATTTGATCTATGAAAAGGTAAGAAATTTTAGGCCATCGAGATGGCATTAGATATGTCATGTTTACAGTAAAAACAAATAAGCCATTCAAGTTCGAAGAACTGTTTACTATTTCCATGCTACATGCATATTTCACCATCTCTTCCTTCAGTATCAAATGTGCATCTACTAAGGATAAGAAATTCAGGCTGCAATCTAAAGAATAACTTTTATTGCCATTCCTGAATTTCTATCACAGCACGGAGAATGAGGAATGATATATGAGGCATGGCTAATCGAGGGGTCAGCCAGGGCACGACGCAAGATTTGCCCATCTCAGCGCCTCTGAAAGTTAGTTCTTAGCTCTTGTCCTACACCCTTCACAATACCACCTCGCGTTCCATCCATCTCGGATAGAGTATTTTTATTTCTGCATGTATTATATTCTTTGAAGCAATTGCACTTTTCATAGATTCTTCTTGGCATACTATGGATTAATTCTTTGCGAGAACCCGCAAAAGATGGATAGCAGTTGCTTTCAGATACCAATTTCTGAAGGTTTGCAGACATAATGTACAATATGAAGAAAAAGGGTCATGCTATTTAATGTTTTTTGGCAGCTCAGGATAAAAGTTATACGATTTTTGATTTTGTCCAAGTATTTTGTCTAGCACGAAAGGCCCTAATGCGTCCCTAAAACCTAGCGGCACAAAGACCATTCCTAAAATTCCTCCCCTTCCTCGAGCCCCATTCCGGTCCGCGCCGTCAGCATCTCAGTCTGCCTGCTCTCCATAACCCTTTGCCGCACGGCCACTCAATCTCGCCGCCCAGGCTTCTTCCCTAGACGTCTTCCCGACGCCATTGGTGCAGCAGCGGCCATTGCAGTAGGTTTATGTAAGCTTGCTTGCCTAACCTGCTATGGGATGATTGTGTGTCTCACATGCAACAATTAGATTAATGAATTAACTTGGCCTTAACCAATTCCAAAATATTGGTGTCGGCATATATTAATTCCACTCCTTATTGTTCATAGACGGCATAAACCAGCACTATAAAAGGTCAGTTTTGCTGGTATGTACCTACTTTTTTCAATTGAAATATATTTGCAACATGAGTCTGTTGTTGATCGTACTCTCGATGTTGAGCTGCTAAATTATTGAGGAATGGGAAAAATCAACATCTTGTTGTGTTTACTCTTTTTTTTGCAATTGTCAAATTGAAAATTAATGTTCTCAAAAAAAGTATGTTTCTACCTTTCATAGTTCAGTTTGTCAGTTCGTCGTATCGACAGTTCCATTTTTTTTTGGTCTGGGCATAGCAGGGAGGTCCCCCCGCATATTTGATGAGTGGGCTTGCAGCAGAACATCTGTGTTACTGTTAAAACCAAGGACGAAGTATTGCCGTAGACTGAGCATTATACGGAAAGAATAGAAAGTGGATCCACTCTCTCAAAACCCACTGGTAGCTTCCAGCACCAGAAGGACGAAAGACTAGCCGCGGAGCCAGAACCAGGAAGCATCATCTCCCGCGTGGGTCCTCGACGGGCCGCTGCACAAATCCCATTTCTTTCAAGAAACGAGGGTCTGCTTAAACAAGGAGGTGACGATGCGGAGACGCGGTGATGCGATTGAAACGGTTGGTAAAAGAGTGTTATCTGGAGGGAGTCACAAGGAAAAAGCAACGGAAGGTAGAGGTATGGGGGCGGGGAACAGCAAAAAAACGGTACATGTTAACGGAAAAATGAGGGCGGGGGGAGGGGGACGGAAGAACGTGGCGCACAAGAGGGATTGCAAGATAGGCGTGAGAGGCGAAATTGACGGGAGTAGAATGGTAAGTGGTCGAGAATTAAAATTATCGAAGGTGGTGCGGCCGGGGACGGGGCCAAGAGTGACAGATGGGATCTGAACGTTGGAGGCTTTTAGTGTGTTGGGGTGAGGAACTGCGGAGACTTGATTGACAGACCCGCGGCGGTTGGGTAGAAGAGAGGAATTGGGCGAGTTCTCAGTAGCATGAGGGGTACCGTCGACGATATCATTTTTCGCTGATCATGAACCACATTGCCTGGAATCAAGACGGATTAAGCGCAAGATGTTGGGGGTCCGCGTACGCGGCAGGACCGGAGATCCATTCGAAGGAATTCAAGATTCGGAGAGAGAATGCGCGGATAGGATGCGAGCATGTACCAAGCAGATACGAGAGATCTTTAATATAGACATAATTTATTGAGAATTCAAAAGCGGAGGAAAACGTGTGGTAAGGGATGAGGCTATGAACGAGCAACAAGGTAATAAAGAAGGTAAGTAACGATATTGCAACGAAGTAGTGAGTTTATGTAGGCCTATGGAGGGGCAAGGCGGAGGCGGTTGGCGCGGTGGGCGAGGGCGGACCCCGCGGGGAGTCAAAGGCGGGGTGAAGGGGATGGAAGATCAAGGTAAAATGCGGGGGCCACGAACGAAAACAAAAAGGAGCGCCCAGAGCTCAAAACTGGAGAAGACAAGACAAGAGGAGCCTTATGTGCTTGGCAGTGTTGGAATGACGGAATGCAGGGTTGTGGATTCCGTGGGAATTTAATTGAAAGAGAGCTGGTGGGGGGAATACGCCTATTGTTGATAATTTGGAGCACAAAGAGCGCCTGGGTGGCAGCTGTGAAGATTTCCAGAAGAACAAAGAAAAAAGGCAGAGTATGCGAATGTAGGAGGTGGGAGTGGGGAAAACACGCGACTGCTGTTAAAAACCAGAGCGAATTGGTACTATGATAGCTAGGTTCGGGAGTCAGATACTTAGTGAGAGGCGAACGAGTTCAAAACATTCCTAGCGACCGAGAAACGCAAGGGTCGGCCACAAGTTGAACGACGTAGAGGCGCAATACGGGTATTAGGCGGTATTATACAAACAATAAACTAGCGTGTGCGTGAAGGCTATCACGGGGGCGAGATCGGTGGGGAACCGGGCTAATCCCGCCGAGGGCTGAGGTTTGTGTGGACACGTCAGGTACGTCCTATGAGCGTGTGGGGGAGGAGAGAGCACAGTAACGATAGAGGGGGGAAGAACCGAAAGGGACATATTTACCGGGGATGATAGTAGGCAAGAGAGGTGGCGGTTTGAAGTTCGTGTCATTAGAGGGAGGAGAAAGACGCGGCAGGTGAGGTGACCTATTCCGCAGAGGGGAGGGCTTCCTCCTATGCTCTAATATGACCTGTAATGTAAAACAAAAATTTCATGAGGGTTGCAAGTTGCAAGCTTATTTTCTGTGTACGTCGCTATTTGATATTCTCTTCTGCCTGCCACCCTGTATATTACCCAATGGCAGATCCATGAGACTCACAGAAAACACTTAGGTTCTATGCCAAGGCTGTGCACTAAAACGATATACTGAAAGTGGAGTGTAATGTTGAACTTTTTTTCCCCTGTAGGAACACAACGCGGTAGTCAGGAATGAAAAAGTATGTGACTTGGTTGTAAGTCAGCCAAGAATATGTGGTTACAACTGAACATATTTCCTCGATGCATGTCTCCGGATCCTCGGCCTATGTAACATACGCTATCTTTTCTTACTACACACTCTTAATCATAGATGCCCTTGAATTAGAACTCCCCCTGGCAATAGCTGCAGTTCCATTGCCTAACATCCCCCCAGATAGAAAATTAAGTTCAGGGCATGTTTTTTATATATGGCTGGTATCTATGGTGCTAAATTTGTCATTGTGTTATAATTACCAATCTGATTTATTTATGACTCTTTGATTGCTGGCGCTGGGAAACAACTGAGGGATGGATTTGAAACGGGTAAGAATAGTTGAAAAGATTTCATACCGATGAGGCTTTGAGACTAACAAACATTTCTTCAATCCTATACGAACGGATCTTCAGAACTAAGTTTTAGGAATTTTTATATTTTAGTCGATTTTTCTTCTGTTAATATGTGCTCCTGTGCATTTTTTACATAGGTCTTCTTTTTCTTGTTTACTGGTTCTATGTTCACAAAGTGAGCAATAGTTCTTTCACTAATTAAGAGCTTGCGTGAGAAAAACAACTCTTCTCTTTAGGATGCTTTCGCGGCATGTGTAATGCCTCAGCACCTTAGCCTATGCTCCTATCCGAGTTGCTGACTACTAAAACCAAAGGATCAGATGCTGTTTAACTGGTTATATAGCTGTTGAGACCGGATTGTATCATATTTTAAAATATACCAACAGTAGGACGTTGACCAATAATGGCTGAATTTATTCAGTCTTCAGGGCCTATGCACAATTACCCACAATGTTTGAAGATATATATGCTTTAATGCTCCTATGCACTGCTTTAAGACTTCTGCGTGTTTGTCTGAATCTTGTGTTTTGTTGTTCATTTTGTCTTGTTGCTTGCTGTTGCCACGTGGATGGGGGAGTCGGATCCATCTTGGATCACCATCCTTGATGAGCTTTTAATACACACTGATGGTGCAAAATCGATTCGCCATGCTCATGGTTGTATACAAAGATGTCCTACTGGATTCTGCGTTTGATTATCTAAAAGAATATCAATTCTAACACCCACCAGTAACAAGTACTGAAAAAAAACGAGCGGTTCTATCTATAGTCCTACCCGTGAGCGAGTACCTAAGCTAATGTGTTTCAAGTGTCATGCCTATGTTTTTCTAATGGCAAACATCCTCTTCTTCTTTGTGCACAAAACCATGTTCTGTGTAAAATTTATATTAATAAGCTAAACTAAACAGTTGTGTCAGGAAACTGAATCTGCAACTACGAAGAGCTCAAAGAACATTCTTGTGAAAAGGCTAAACCATAGAGGTAAAGAACTCATAGTCTGTTTACATCCAGATGCGCATCTTCAACTAAGGTATAGTGTGCAGCCCCTCACGTTCTATTTACTTGTCTCTTTGACAACCAAAGCAATCCTTACTTGTGGCTCTCAAAATGCTTTCTTCTTCATCTCACGAATGCATGTTATGCCATTTTGATCAAACTATCTCGTTTCTGCCAAGCGTATATTCAAATGATCATAGGCCCCCACAATAAAAAACTCATTTACCTCAAAATCTAATATACTTTTATTTTTTCCTGTTGACAATACAGGCAACTCTTTCCTTTGCAACAAAAGTAACTTGCTTTGTACAACATGGACAAAATGGCCCGAAGCAATGTAAAAGCAGACAGCCAGAACCGTATATAAAGGTAAGGGTGGCTACTATATCATTGTTTAAACTAGCTACGTATCAAGATTCGGTACATCTAACTGCTTATTTATGTGTGTTCTATTTTGCTGTGCCCAACTATATGTGCTTGCTTAATTTTTATCACAACTTTGGTATCAAAGCTATTTCGTTTATAGAATAAGAAAACCCGTGTGGCAATATAAGCATTCTATTTGCTATAGCCGCATTACAGTTTTGATACTCTCGTTGCTTTTTTCATCATCTTGTTGGGTTTCATGTTTTCTACTTCAGATAGGATAAGATATGTGAGCTTCTCATGTGGATCATTTTGATGCGAAACTTGCATATCTAGAGGGGTGCTGCTTACTGGTGTAAAATCGTTTTAATCAAAAACTAAGTAGAGCTTAATCCAAGCATTTGTAGATCATTGAGCAGAGGTTACGCTATATTGCAATGAGTCAGAGCAGCGACCTGATACCTACATAAGATAGTTCTTTTCTGTGACCTTCATTCTATATGTCCTAACAAACAGCAGCACCTTTTATTTCGTATCAATCGACTCCAGTATCTTTCCAATTTTGGGCGTTGCTCTGAGCAAGATATGTAATAGCCTTACATTTCCATTCGTGTTGATCTGCACTGTAACACTTTAGACCTCACTACTATCTCTGTCGTGAAAAGAAGTTTGTGGATCACTTGTTCTCATATATGTAATCAACTGCCCTTACTAATCTTTTCAGAGAGACTATTTATGTATATTTACACGTTAGCAGAAGAAATCATGACAGTGCCAGCAGTAATTTTTTTCCATAGTGTTTCAATCTGTATATCATATTTTATGGTACTCTTTAATATTGGCTTGCCTCGCCATTTGTGCCTATACAGGCGACAAGGGTCCATCAGTTAGCTTATAAAGAAGTAAATATACTTATTCTGAAATTTATTAGCCTTCAAAGACAAAGTACTACTACACTGCCCTATGGGCGATAGATTATAGGAAAAGATCATCGCTCGTCCTGGAACCCCGCTACTCAAAGGAAGACAATCAATAAAAACCTGCTTCAGTTCTTAGCATAACTGAGACCATACGTGTGCATGCTTCGGGAATCAAAAACCTTTAACACATATTCTTTACTACACACAATTACACTCGTAACAACCCCACTATTACCATCTTAATATCGCCCAAAACTATGCAAGGAACTCAACTGTAACATATTAAGTGATCTACATGAAGTTTTTTTCATATCCTTCTGAATACCTATCATATTAGGACCCAATTCATAAACCCGGCAAATTGCCAGTTACCTATTTATAAGACGCTAAATATAGATATAAGTGAAGCAAGGAGTACAACTTTTCGTTAAGTAATATAAACAGCACCGCTGTTCTCTAAAAGAATAAGTGAAGTCACTAGAGCACTGCCTAGCTCAAAAGACTATAGTGAAGCACATAGGTATCTAACACAATCACGAATGAGTCGGTGTATCCCTCTACAAAAGGTGTCCAGCAAATATGAAGTGGAAAACTAAAAAGCAAACAAGAAAGACCACTATAATACATGAGTTGCTCCAGCAAACTCATATCATATGTTTGAATTATAAATATAGCTCCAAGTAATTTACCGAATTGGAGTGTAGACGAAAGAGGGATGCCTTCTGGGGTCATCCCAAGCTTAGATGGTGGGTCTTTGAATATTACCTTGTGGGTGACTTGGCATCCCCAAGATGTATGTCTTGCCACTCCTTATTTCTTCATCATCCACTATAACACATAAAACTTGAAAACTTTCAGCCACACAACTCAATGACAGCCTCGTGAGATCGTTAGTTATAAAACCAATCACAAACTATAGTACTGTTATGAACTATTCGTATTTTATTATTGCTAATAACTACTATATTTCAATCTCCATGCCATATACCCCCACCCCCATAATATATCCATAAATTCTGCAAAACAAGCAAAACTATGCAATGAAAAAATAGAATCTGTCTAAAGACAACATCTATAGTAATGCTGAATAATCATATACCTTCGTAAAACTCCAAAACTTCTGAAAATTAAACAACACTGGAGAATTGTAAAAAGCAGTGTAAAAATATTCAGATCAAAGCAACGTTTCATGATCTTTTAGATTTTTTTGGACTAGAGCACCAAAAGCTTTTGTTTTTCCAGACATGATGAAATCAACTAAATCAACCAAATCATCCAAAGGTTTACGTTTGCACAACAGTAAGTATATCACAAAAACCACAACATAACAGTAGCATAATTGTGTGCACACTCAAAATCATGAAAAGAAAAAAGAAAAAAGAAAGAAGCTATTGGGCGTTGCAGTCCCAACAAGCGCTATTGTTTTACGATCCGCCAAGCTAGGCATAATGCATAGTTTCAAGTGTTTTGCCTCTTCCATTAATTTCATAGGTAGGCTTTTTATGTGTGGAACCTTTGACGCGGAGATGGTAAATTTTGTACGGTTAGTTCATGTATTTGCCTTATATAACAATACTTTAGGGCTCATGTTTTAAACCAATTTTTTCTAGGTTATTGATATTTGAATTATAGAATTTTGCTAGTTTATAGTTTGTTATAAGATTGTTCAGAATTTTTGAGATCCCGTGAAACTATTCCGTTGGTTCTTGTAGCACCTACCGTACACACATACTTACTAGATATAGTATGATGCCAATTGTTTACCTTTACAACATAACTATGGCATGGCTTGCTTTTGACACTGTACTGTTGAGTAAACCTAAGGTTCTTGAATAACCTAAGTTCTTTAGCTAATGCTATTGAGCTAGTGAAAGCAGTTATGTCTTTGATGTGGAGAATAAGATTACTAATGTTATCTAAGGTGTACATGCTCCTCAACAAAGCAGTTATGCCTTTTATGCATCTCTATATAAGTTGGAAACAGCATAAAAACTATTATTTTGAAGCATATAGCCATTTTAGATGCAGTGCACAAAAAATATTTGCCTCTTTTGCAAGCATTTGGAAGGGCGATACTCCGGAAAAGGTGAACATAATCTGGACGAACTCCAAGAGTGTTGTCCGTTCTAAACGACCACTACCTAAGTCGATTACAAGGTCAACTAACTACTTATTTATTAAAGTTTGCCTACATTCGATTTCAAATTATAGACTGATGAATATCTTATGTGATTGTTATGCTAGTTTTTGTATGCAGAGTTTTCTTTTAGTTGCACTACACAAATGAAGATGATGAATGGCGCTACAAATTTTCCTATTGGTGTAAGCTTCGACTGGTTTCATCAGTACTTGCTACACTGCCCACCGAATTTGACAATGATTCATGGGATAATTATTCGCGTGATCTCCTAACTATTGAGAGCCCTTTAGTTTGCTAAGAGGTGCGGCAGATAGACTAGTCGAGATGCCGAGTAGTTTAGGAATATTAAGATTTACTAAATGACCCGTTGCACCAATTAGCGCAGACATCAACTGCAGCCCAGAAGTTGAGCAACCCTATGTGAAACATAAAATGGAAATCAATTGAACTATTTGAAGAGACCAATTGACCAACTACAACTCAGAAGTTAAGTGAACTATCCGAAACATATATTGGAAGTTAAGTGAACTGTTTGAAGAGACCAACTGCAGCCATTGGCACAAAACTAAGGGAGCTTAAAGACGGACCCGGCTTCACCCGCGGCCCACCCGTCATGAGCTCATGAAGCAATCCACCCTAGTCCATGATACGTCTCCAACATATCTATAATTTTTGATTGTTCCATGCTATTATAGTATCAATCTTTGATGTTTTATATACACTTACAAGCAATTATATATCATTTTTTGGGACTAACTATTAACTTAGTGCCCAGTGCCAGTTACTGTTTTTTGCCTGTTTTTGGCTTTTCAGGAAATCTATATCAAACATAGTCCAAACGGGGAAAAACTTTGGATTATTTTTTCTGGACCAGAAGAGACCCTAGAATTTTCGAGAGAAGTCCAGAAGAGCCATGAGGGAGCGACAAGCTCGGGAGGCGCACCCGGGTGGGGGGGAGCAGGCTTGTGGACCCTCGTGGCACCTCCAACCTTAATTATACCTCTATAAATAATCAAATATTCCCCTGAAATCAGAGAGCCACCCGAAATACTTTTTTCGCTACCGCAAGTTTCTGTTTCCACAATATCCCATCTAGAGGCCTTCTTGGGTACTCTGCCGAAGGGGGAATCGATCACGGAGGGGCTCTACATCAACCTTGCTACGCTTCCGATGATGCGTGAGTAGTTTACCACAGACCTACGGGTCCATAGCTACTAGCTAGATGACTTCTTCTCTCTCTTTGATCTTCAATACAATGTTCTCCTTGATGTTCTTGGAGATCTATTTGATGTAATGACTTTTTACAGCGTGTTTGTTGGGATCTGATGAATTGTGAGTTTATGATCAGATCTATCCATGAATATTATTTGAGTTTTCTCTAACCTCTTTTATGCATGATTGTTACAGCTTCGTATTTCTCTCCAATCTATTGACTTGGTTTGGCCAACTAGATTGATTTATCTTGCAATGGGAGGGGAGCTTTGTAATGGGTTCGATCTTGTGGTGCTCAATCCCTATTCGATTTTATTATTGCATAATACCTACTATATTTCAAATTCTCCATGACTTATACCCCCCCCCCCATATAATCCATAAATTCGTCAAAACAAGCAAACTATGCAATGAAAATAGAATCTGTCTAAAACAGAACAGTCATAGTAATCTGAATAATCACTATACTTCTGTAACTCCAAAACTTCTGAAAATTTACAACAACATGGGAAATTTGAAATCAAGCAAGTGTAAAATATTCAGATCAAAAGCACGTTCCAGTGATTTTTAGATTTTTTTGGACTGAGCACAAAAGTTTGTTTTTCACAGAATGAAATCAAATATCAACCAAATCATCCCAAAGGCTTTACTTGGCACAAACAGTAATTATACCACAAAACACAACCATAACAGTAGAATAATGTGTTGCACACTCAAAATCATAAAAGAAAAAAAGAAAAATAAAGATAGCTATTGGGTTGCATCCCAACAAGCGCTATGTGTTTACGCCCCTAGCTAGGCATAATGCATAGTTTCAAGTGTTGCCATCTTCCAATTAATTTCATAGGTAGGCTTTTCTATGTGATGGACCTTTGCGCGGATGTAATTTTGTACGGTTAGTTCATGTATTTGCTTATATAAATCTATTAGGGCTCATGTATTTCAACAACTTTTTTCTAGGATTTTGATGTATTTGAATTATAGAATTTTTTGTAGCGTTAGCTATTTGTTATAGAATGTTGTTCAGAATTTTGAGATCACTGAAACTATTCCGTTGGTGTAGCATTACACACATCTTACTAGATAGATGATGCAACTTGTTACCTTTACACATAACTATGGCATGGCTTGCTTTGACTACTGTCTGTTGAAGAATAACCTAAGTTCTTTGAATAACCGCACACTGATGGTGACAAAATCGATGCCATTGCTCAGGTTGTATACAAAGATGTTCCTACTAGGTATTCTGACGTTGATTATCTAAAAGAAATATCAATTCTAACACCAATGAACCAAGTAGCTGAAAAAAAAAACCGAGCGTGTTCTATCTATAGTGCCTACCAGTGAGAGAGTACCTAAGCTGTGTCAAGTGTCCATGCCTATGTTTTATATGCAAATACCTTTCTTCTTTTGCACAAACCATGCTTCCTGTAAATTGATATTTAATAGCAGCAAACTAAACAGGTTGGTCAGGAAACTGAAGCTGCAACTACTGAAGAGCCAAAGAACATTCTTGCTGAACAGGCTAAAGCCAAGAGGTAAAGACTCATAGTCTGTTACATCCAACCAGTTCAACATAAGGTATAGTGTGCCGCCTCTCGTTCATCATTTACCTTGTCTTCTTTGACAACCAAAGCATCCTTCTCTGTGGCTCTCAAAAATGCTTTCTTCTTCACACGATGCATGTTATGCCATTTGATCAAACTATCTTTTCTGCCACAGCTATATTCAAATTGATCATAGGCCCAATAAAACATCATTTTACCTTCAAAATCTAATATACGTTTTATTTTTTTCCTGTTGCATATACAGGCAACTCTTCCTATTGCAACAAAAGTAACTTGCTTTGTACATGCAAACTAATTAGCTATATAGTTAAATTAGCTACGTATCAAGATTCGGTACATCTACTGCTTATTTATGTTGTGTTCTATTTGCTGTGCCCAATCTTATGTGCTTGTTATTTTTATCACACTGTAATCAAGCTTATGTTCTTATAGCAATAAGAAACCCTGTGCAATCAAGCTTCTATTCTTATAGCAATTACAGTTTTGATACCTCTGTTTCTTTATATCATCTTGTTGGGTTTATGTTTCTCTTCATATAGGATACAGATATGTGATTCTCATGTGATCCTTTTGATGGAAACTTGCTAATCTTAGGGGTGCTGCTACTGGTGTAAAAATCGTTTTATCAAAAGAACTAAAGTAGTAGCTAATCCAAGCATTGAAGAATTGAGGCAGAGGTTACGCTATATTGGCATGAAGTCAGAGCAGCGCCTGAATACTACATAAGATAGTTTCTGGTGACCTTCAGTCTATATGTCCTAACCAACAGCAGCCACCTTTTATTTCGTATCAATCGATCCAGTATCTTTCCAATTTTGGCGTTGCTCTGAGCAAGATATGTATAGCCTTTACATTTCCATTCGTGTATGATACTGCATGTACACTTTAGACCTCACTACTATCTCTGTGGTGAAAAGAAGTTTGTGATCACTTGTTCTATATATGTAATCAACTGCCCTTCTACTAATATTTTCAGAAGACTATTTATGTATATTTACACTGGTTAGAGAAAATCATGACATTGCCAGCAGTAATTTTTATTTCCATATGTTTCAATCTGTCTATAAATATTTTTATGTGTACTCTTTTAATACTTGGCTTGCTCTCGCCATTTGTGCCATCGGCGCAACGGGTCATCTAGTTAGTTATAAAGAAGTCATATACTTATTCTGAAAGTTTATTAGCCTTCAAAGCAAAGTACTACTACACATGCCCCTATGGGGATAGATTAGTAGGAAAAGATCATCGCTCGTCCTTGACCGCTACTCATAAGGAAGACAATCAATAATAAACCATGCTTCAAGTTCTTAGCATAACTAGAGACCATACGTGCATGCTTCGGGAATCAAAAACCTTAACACCAATATTCTTACTAAACCACAATTATTCACTAGTAACTCCCACATATTACCATCTTAATATCGCAAAACTATTGCAAGGAATCAAACTTACCATATTAAGTGATCTACATGAAAGTTTTTATTATATCCTTCTTGAATACCTATCATATTAGGACCAATTTCATAACCCGTACAAATTGCCATTACTATTTATAAGACTCTAAAAATGATATAAGTGAAGCAAGAGAGTACAACTATTTCGTTAAAATATAACCACCGCTGTTCTCTAAAAGATATAAGTGAAGCACTAGAGCAACTGCCTAGCTCAAAAGATATAGTGAAGCACATAGAGTATTCTAACAAATCACGAATGAGTGTGTATCCCTCTCAAAAGGTGTGTCCAGCAAATATGAATGTGGAAAACTAAAAAGCAAACAAAGAAAAGACCACTATAATACATGATGCTCCAAGCAAAACTCATATCATATGATGAATAAAAATATAGCTCCAAGTAATTTACCGATGGATTGTAGACGAAAGAAGGGATGCCTTCTGGGGCATCCCTAAGCTTAGATGGTTGGGTCTTCTTGAATATTACCTTGGGGTGACTTGGGCATCCCCAAGATTATGGTCTTGCCACTCCTTATTTCTTCATCCATCACGATATCACATAAAACTTGAAAACTTCAGCACACAAAACTCAATAGAAGCCTCGTGAGATCCGTTAGTGTAATAACCAAATCACAAACTTTAAGTACTGTTATGAACCTATTCGTATTTTATTATTGCATAATACCTACTATATTTCAAATTCTCCATGACTTATACCCCCCCCCCCATATAATCCATAAATTCGTCAAAACAAGCAAACTATGCAATGAAAATAGAATCTGTCTAAAACAGAACAGTCTATAGTAATCTGAATAATCACTATACTTCTGTAACTCCAAAACTTCTGAAAATTTACAACAACATGGGAAATTTGTAAATCAAGCAAGTGTAAAATATTCAGATCAAAAGCACGTTCCAGTGATTTTTAGATTTTTTTGGACTGAGCACAAAAGTTTCTGTTTTTCACAGAATGAAATCAAATATCAACCAAATCATCCCAAAGGCTTTACTTGGCACAAACAGTAATTATACCACAAAAACACAACCATAACAGTAGCATAATTGTGTGCACACTCAAAATCATAAAAGAAAAAAAGAAAAATAAAGATAGCTATTGGGTTGCATCCCAACAAGCGCTATTGTTTTACGCCCCTAGCTAGGCATAATGCATAGTTTCAAGTGTTGCCATCTTCCAATTAATTTCATAGGTAGGCTTTTCTATGTGATGGACCTTTGCGCGGATGTAATTTTGTACGGTTAGTTCATGTATTTGCTTATATAAATCTATTAGGGCTCATGTATTTCAACCAATTTTTTCTAGGATTTTGATGTATTTGAATTATAGAATTTTTTGTAGCGTTAGCTATTTGTTATAGAATGTTGTTCAGAATTTTGAGATCACTGAAACTATTCCGTTGGTGTAGCATTACACACATCTTACTAGATAGATGATGCAACTTGTTACCTTTACACATAACTATGGCATGGCTTGCTTTGACTACTGTCTGTTGAAGAATAACCTAAGTTCTTTGAATAACCTAAGTTCTTTAGCTAATGCTATTGAGCTAGTGAAAGCAGTTATGTCTTTGATGTGGAGAATAAGATTACTAATGTTATCTAAGGTGTACATGTTCCTCAACAAAGCAGTTATGCCTTTTATGCATCTCTATATAAGTTGGAAACAGCATAAAAACTATTATTTTGAAGCATATAGCCATTTTAGATGCAGTGCACAAAAAATATTTGCCTCTTTTGCAAGCATTTGGAAGGGCGATACTCCGGAAAAGGTGAACATAATCTGGACGAACTCCAAGAGTGTTGTCCGTTCTAAACGACCACTACCTAAGTCGATTACAAGGTCAACTAACTACTTATTTATTAAAGTTTGCCTACATTCGATTTCAAATTATAGACTGATGAATATCTTATGTGATTGTTATGCTAGTTTTTGTATGCAGAGTTTTCTTTTAGTTGCACTACACAAATGAAGATGACGAATGGCGCTACAAATTTTCCTATTGGTGTAAGCTTCGACTGGTTTCATCAGTACTTGCTACACTGCCCACCGAATTTGACAATGATTCATGGGATAATTATTCGCGTGATCTCCTAACTATTGAGAGCCCTTTAGTTTGCTAAGAGGTGCGGCAGATAGACTAGTCGAGATGCCGAGTAGTTTAGGAATATTAAGATTTACTAAATGACCCGTTGCACCAATTAGCGCAGACATCAACTGCAGCCCAGAAGTTGAGCAACCCTATGTGAAACATAAAATGGAAATCAATTGAACTATTTGAAGAGACCAATTGACCAACTACAACTCAGAAGTTAAGTGAACTATCCGAAACATATATTGGAAGTTAAGTGAACTGTTTGAAGAGACCAACTGCAGCCATTGGCACAAAACTAAGGGAGCTTAAAGACGGACCCGGCTTCACCCGCGGCCCACCCGTCATGAGCTCATGAAGCAATCCACCCTAGTCCATGATACGTCTCCAACATATCTATAATTTTTGATTGTTCCATGCTATTATAGTATCAATCTTTGATGTTTTATATACACTTACAAGCAATTATATATCATTTTTTGGGACTAACTATTAACTTAGTGCCCAGTGCCAGTTACTGTTTTTTGCCTGTTTTTGGCTTTTCAGGAAATCTATATCAAACATAGTCCAAACGGGGAAAAACTTTGGATTATTTTTTCTGGACCAGAAGAGACCCTAGAATTTTCGTGAGAAGTCCAGAAGAGCCATGAGGGAGCGACAAGCTCGGGAGGCGCACCCGGGTGGGGGGGAGCAGGCTTGTGGACCCTCGTGGCACCTCCAACCTTAATTATACCTCTATAAATAATCAAATATTCCCCTGAAATCAGAGAGCCACCCGAAATACTTTTTTCGCTACCGCAAGTTTCTGTTTCCACAATATCCCATCTAGAGGCCTTCTTGGGTACTCTGCCGAAGGGGGAATCGATCACGGAGGGGCTCTACATCAACCTTGCTACGCTTCCGATGATGCGTGAGTAGTTTACCACAGACCTACGGGTCCATAGCTACTAGCTAGATGACTTCTTCTCTCTCTTTGATCTTCAATACAATGTTCTCCTTGATGTTCTTGGAGATCTATTTGATGTAATGACTTTTTACAGCGTGTTTGTTGGGATCTGATGAATTGTGAGTTTATGATCAGATCTATCCATGAATATTATTTGAGTTTTCTCTAACCTCTTTTATGCATGATTGTTACAGCTTCGTATTTCTCTCCGATCTATTGACTTGGTTTGGCCAACTAGATTGATTTATCTTGCAATGGGAGGGGAGCTTTGTAATGGGTTCGATCTTGTGGTGCTCAATCCCAGTGACAGAAAGGGACATGACACATATGTATTGTTGCTATTAAGGGTAAAAAGATGGGGTTTATTCATACGTGAGTTTTCTTTGTCTACATCATGTCATCTTGCTTAAGACGTTACTCCGTTCTTTATGAACTTAATACTCTAGATGCATACTAGATAGCGCTCGATGTGTGGAGTAATAGTAATAGATGAAGAATCTTTTCGGTCTACTTGTCTCGAACGTGATGCATATATACATGATCATTGCCTTGGATATCGGCATAATTATTTGCTTTTCTATCAATTGGCCAATAGTAATTTATTTATCCACCGTATGCTATTTTCAAGAGAGAAGCCTCTAGTGAAAATTATGCCCCCCCCCCCCGGGTCTACTTTTTATCATATATTAAAAGTAAAATTAACTTGCTGCACTTTTTCTTTATTTATTTTATTTTGTATTTTTGTTCGATCTATCTATCTATCACCATACAATTTAATCTTGCGAGTAACCATCAAGGGATTGACAACCCCGTGTTCACGTTGGGTTGTAAGGATTTGTTGTTTGTATGCAGGTGCTGCTAACGAGGTGTTGCGTGGTTCTCCTACTGGATTGATAACCTTGGTTCTTAACTGAGGAAAATACTTATCTCTACTGTACTGCATCATCCTCTCCTCTTCGAGGAAATTCCAACGCAGTTCACAAGTAGCAGTCCACATCGTCCAGTCATATCAGACGGTGTGGAAAGCCCCAGGCAGGCAGAGCAAGGGCAACCTAATAGTCGGGTCAATAGAAACGCGCTCCACCTCCCCAGTATGATACATGACCTGAAACACCGAAACCTCCTACTCGGAACAAAAGAGACGACTCGAGCCCATCAACTTTCATATTTGAGCCGGCACCGACATTCCGATTGGAGCGGCCACCCGTTGGGTCAAATGCGCAGAGACCAACCACTAGTAGAAAACAAGATACTAGTCCCGATTCAAGAGGGCCTTTAGTCTTGGTTCTGGAACCGGGACAAAACTGTCGGGACTAATGCCCAGAACCTTTAGTCCCGGTTTGCTTACGAACCGGGACCAAAGGAGCTCCACGTGGCCGTTGTTGGACGCCCAGTGAGGAGGACCTTTAGTCCCGGTTGGTAACACCGACTAGGACTAAAAGGCAGCCACGCATCAGCAGCTCCCAGGCGCTGGGGTTTTTGTTTTTTTTTGTTTTGAATGGAGGGGGGGGTTAGGGGTTTTGGAGGGTTAATTTAGGTGTTTCATATTGTGTTAGCTATAGCTACCACATAGAAGTGACCTCTCTTTCTCCGTGCTTGGTCGACGGTAGCTACTACATACAGAGAGAACTCGACGCTAGCTAGTAAGCAAATGAAGGAACCATTAATTACACAACATCGTGATCATGAACATATATAGAGAGAAGTGACCTCTCTTTCTCTGTGCTTGGTCGAACAACAAGTTTTCGTATATCTATCCGACGCTACTACATATATACAATATAACATCTCTTACGATCCCTGACATGATCTACCGAAAATCAGCTTGAATTTCCACATGGTATTCTCCGTCTTTATGTATGACGTGGTCAAGAAAGAATCCCGCCAATTCCTCTTGAATTGCTCGTATGCGATCATGTGGTAGGAGTTCATCCCGCATCTGCCACATCTAATTTAAAGAAGGGGGTCAATACATATATATGAATGAAACTCAACACAATTGATGGTAATAAAATAAAATTGTGAATATTGTTTACGTAGTTCAAATTGTTTGTTGGAGTAGCCCCGCTTAGAGGTCGAGTGGTGCATGAACTCCCAAACATAATATCCAAATAAATCAGTCCCGGGTGCCTGCAACAAGCACTTTATGAGAATAGAGTTTAATCAAACTGATAATCAAGCATGACAATGTTATTGATGAAACTGGAATCAATGAGAGATGCGCGGAACTAGCTAGTACTACTTACTTTGGGGTGTGTAAATCGCAGGTCATTCCTCAGACCCGGAACCATTCTGGTGAACTTTTTCCAAACCCTGCCAGGCAAAGAAAATGATTACTTGATATCAGGAAATGAACAAAAGTTGCCGATATGGTGCGATAATGATTGAACTTACTTCTGGAGCATTGCAATCATGTGCTCATAATCCTTGGGATCTTTACGTCTCGAGTCTAAGACAGTTACTACTGCCCTGTCAAGCTTAACCTCGAGTAGAATAAAGTGGAAGCTGCGCACGCATAACTCATCAATTACATTACTTAACCTCGAGTAAGCAAAACCGAATATGCACAAGATAGTAACACTCACTTGAAGTTCTAAGGAAAGAGTATTTTCCCTTTGTTTTGATGTCGAAGGAATGATTGTAGCAAGTTTTCCTCAGTATCTTCGACTCTCTTTTTTACCGACCATTCATTTACGGTATTTGGGCTAATGAACCCAATGTCATAGATTTGTCTTTTCTTGCATTCGATGATCTTCAATCTGCATAATATAGTAAGGATAATTATATATACATGCAATGAACGAGCTGAGCTAGAGACTTAATTACAGAAGTAATACTTACAGATAGTAGCAAGTCATGAGTTGTTTGTTGAGGGCTTGTTCATTGAATAACTGAAATAATTCCACAAATTCAACAGGCATCACCTCAACTCCAGTGAGGTCGTGCTCATCTTTAATTCTCAGCATCAAACTATCGGTCCCATTATTCCTGCAGCTTTTCGAGTACCACTCGTGCAATCTTCGCATCATCGTTGTTAGAGGAGGATGATCCGGTTTGACGAGGGGCTTCCCGTGCTCGTATCTAAAGATCTCTACTGCCTCTAACGTTTCAAACTATACATCATCGCCCACGTAATCACCAAGATTGGTACCGGGCAGTAGCCTCGGATGATTAGCGATATCGCTAGACACCTTGAGCGGGGGGCTTGATTTCTTCTCCTGTTCGCCGAGCTAGGGAATTTTTTGCCTAGTTTTGCTAGCCTTGCAGCACTGGTAGTACTTCCCGGCCGCCGCGCTTCACCATATATTATTCCAATACAGCGATCATAGCTGGATTGCTGCGGAGACAGTGGTGGTCGCTTAAGGGCATCCAGAGTGCGCTTCGGTTTCACTGGATCTACCGTTTCCTTCGGAGGTGGAGGTTTCCGTTCAAAATGGGCCTGCATTTCAGCTTCCATGATGTCATCGGTTTCCTCGTCAGTCCTCTCATATGGTAACTTTGGAAGAGCCTTGAGGCTTGGACCAGATTTGAATTTCTTCCTGCCTCTTGTACTGCTAGCCGCCGGAGTAGGGGCATCTCTCTTCCGCCGTTGTTGAGGCGGCTGAGTCCGCTGACACGCCGGAGGAGGCGGAGTGTGTTAACGCGCCGGAGGAGGCGGAGGCGGAGTCCGCTGACGCGCCGGAGACGGCTCACGCGCCGGAGACGACACAGGCACCTGATCAGACGACTGAGCTGGACTGTGAGGAGTCTGCTGAGGGGCCTCAACTGGCTGAGTCTGCCGAGGCGTCCAGTTTGGAAGCTTGATGTACTCCTTTTTCCATAGATAGGTACTCCTTGAAGCATTTTCCAGATGAATAACCCCTTCACCTGTAAGGTAGTTAAGCTCCAGCTCCTCAAATCCCTACATTATTTCATCCACCGTCATAATAGCATAGCCATGTGGAATCGGACGACAATGGAAAGTTCCCTTAGCTTGAGGAGGTACAACAGAGCCGACCGCCGCCTTCAAGGTCAGGTTCTGGCATTTCATCATTAGCACACAATGTTCAGCCTCCGTAATACTATCCACGGGGTAGCGAGGAGCCGTGAAATCAGGCTGAACGAGCTTCGTGGAAACCACGCTGCTTCTCCGCTAAGATGGTGGGGTAGCTTCTGGGACAGCGTCGAAGGAAGGATCTTCGTGCCGCTGAGATGGTTGGCCGGTAGCTCGCTGGCTCTCAATTTCCTCTAGTTTCGCTAATCTTGCACTGAGCTTCTGCATTTCGCTTGCTTCCTCTTTCTTCTTTCTCTCTCGGCTTCTATAACCATCGTTGTCGGGAAACCCATGCACCCACAGAACGGAGCCTGATGTGCCTCGTGTTCGTCCAGGGTGTTCAGGATTCCCGAGGGCCTCTGCCAGCTCGTTCTTCTCTCTGTCGGGAATGAACGTCCCTTCCTGCGCTGCCTTGATTGTTGTCTCAAGTTTCTTGATGGGTATTCCAAGTTGATCATTCGTCCAACGACACTTCCTTGATTCTCGGTCCAAAGTTCCCCCAACCCCGAAGAACCAAGTCCTTGCCCGATCTAGCCAGTGCAATGTCGCTAGTTGGACCCCTTTAGCCAACAGGTCTTGCTCAGCTTTGACCCACTACGGCTAGGCTTTGCTGTAGCCACCTGACCCCGTGGTATGGTGATACAGCTTCTTTGCAGCATTTTGCTTGTTTTTCATTAACCTTTGCATACCCTTGTCTGATTTCTTGTAGGCCACAAATGCGGGCCAGTGTTCTCTTATCTTCTCATATCGACCGATGAATTCTGGAGTCTCGTTTTTCTCGACAAACTTTTTGTTCAACTCTTTCTTCCAGTTGTTGAATAGTGCTGCCATCTTATTAAGAGCAAACGCCTTGACCTTTCGCTCTATAACTGGGTTATTCAGATCCTCCTCTGGCGGTAGGCTGAAATTTGTCTTCAGCGAGGTCCAATGATCATCTTTCAGTCTATCCTGGACATAAGAAACTTCAGGGTCCTTCTTCTTATTCCATTGTTGGATGCTGATCGGGACGCTGTCCCTAACAACAACTCCGCACTGATGTACAAATGCGTCCTTGGTCCGCTTGGGAGCAATCGGTTGGCCATCTTTCGTGACTTCTGTGATCATGAACCTTTCATCCTGCCGCAACCTTTTCTTCGGGCCTCGTCTCCTTACGGAAGTTTGGTTCGATCCGGAGGGCTAAAAGAAGAAAGAAGCGTTAATATATGTATATATATACCTCGCCGGACTTTGCAGCAGTTAAGGCTCCCTCCCCCGTTCGCTTACCGGAGCCATGATCTTGATCTCCTTCCTCCGTCGTTCGGTCACCGGAGCCGTCATAATCTCCTTCCTCTCCATTGTTGGATCACTGGAGCCGTCATCCTCTCCTTCCTGACCCTCGGTGTCGTTGAGAAACGACAAGGGATCACCTCCGTCGCGGATTATATCCCCCAATAACTCTTCTTGTTCCAAGTCTCCGTCCATAGTTTCTGCAAATATTACAACATGGCAATATACAAACATGAGAGATGGATTAGTGGAAAACAAGGACTTAATATCACAACAAGGAATCATATGCATATGAGCAATGGATTCGTGGCAAACATCGTCGAGGACTCCTCCCCCCCTTATCGGGGCTATGTTTTAATGACCCCCCCCCCTCATGTCGAAGTTATCGGGGTTATGTTTTAACGACCCCCGCCCCCCCCCCCTCATGTCGAAGTTATCGGGGTTTGTTTTAACGAGCCCCCCCCCCCCATCAGTCAAAGTTATTGGGGTTATGTTTTAACGACCCCCCCCCCGCCCCCCCCCCCTCATGTCGAACTATCGGGGTTATGTTTTAACGACCCCCGCCCCCCCCCTCAGTTGAAGTTATTGGCGTTACGTTTTAACGACCCCCGCCCCCCCCCCCCCCCCCCCCGTCATGTCGAGTTATCGGGGCTATGTTTTAACGACCCCCACCCCCTCATGTCGAAGTTATCGGGGTAATGTTTAACGACCCCCGCCCCCCCCTCATGTCGAAGTTATCGGGATTATGTTTTTGACAGACGAACAGAGGGCATATTCAGATTCGTCATATTTTTCTGATTGATTTTCATATATAAATTATTTTCATCGGAGTTACGGTTAATTTTCTACGAATTTTCTATATACATACATCCATCGATATCCATATCATACATACTATACATCTACTTATATATGAACAAAAAAATTCATCATATCAATATTTATATACTATACACTACATACATCCACACATGATTAATAAACACTAGCGTCTACATATACATTATATATGAACAAAAAAATTCATCATATCAATATTTACATATACATACACATACATACATACGCATGATTAATAAACACTAAGCATCTACATATACATTATATATGAACAAAAAAATTCATCATATAAAAAAATGCACAGCGGGCCGGGGCGGCGGCGGCTCACAGCGGGGGCGGTGAGGGCTCGGGGAGGAGGGAGACGACGGTGACGGCGACGGCGACGACGGAGCAGGGGCGCGGCAACGGTGATGGCAACAACGGGGGCGGGCCGGGGGGGCGCGGGATCGGGGGCGGGGCAGGGGCGCGGGCTCGGGGGCGACGACGGCGACGGCGACGACGGGGCAGGGGCGCGGTGACGGCGACGGCGACGGCGGGGGCGGCGGACGGCGTCGGGGCAGCCTGGCGGCGTCAATGTGCTCGGCGTCGTCGGGGGAAACTGCGGATGTGTAGGAGATATGCCCTAGAGGCAATAATAAATGATATTATTTATCTCCATGCTCATAATTATGTTTATATTCCATGATATAACTGCTGTGGTTCCCGAGCCCGTATATCCATAAAGGCTCTGGGAAAACCCATTTGCACGTGTGGAATAATAAACGGTAAAATATATTCCTAGTCATGCCTCTAAGACTAGCTCAAGTGTTGCATGATGATTATGTTTTCCCACTCATGGGCATGTCTATGCCAGCAACTTTGAGGGCACAATGTTAGAAGAACATTTGTGGTGAATCAACCCGAATTGATGTAATGCTATGAGATACATTCGTCACAAGTTAATGGTTAATAACACAGAGATGGTTAACATTTGCATGGTTCCTCAGACCATGAGAGTATCGAGTTTCTTCATGCTTGATTCATGAACTTTGGGGTTTGTTAAACGTCATCTATAACTGGATGGCTATTACGGCGGCTTACGGGTTCATGGGAAAGTATGTCAAGTAACTTGATAGTTCAAGATTGGGATTTGCTCCTCCGACGATGGAGAGATATCTCTGGGCCCTCTCGGTGTTATGGTGTCCATCATCGTCTGGCCAGACACAGGGTGATTTGATCACAGGGATGCCGGAATATGATAACGAGAAAAGAGAACAATACCGGTAACGAGGTAACTGGCATAGTGGACAAGTTGTTGATCCACGGGGATGCAAGTAAATCTCACCTCGGGTATTTGTAACATATCGCGAAGCAACAGGAACAGCACACGGCAACTGGAGGTTCACTCGAATATTCATTCGTGTGGGTATAGGGGTCAATATGGGTGTCCACGGCTCCGATGTTGATCATTGATCGGAAAGGGTTCCGGTCATGTCTATACTTCACCGAACCTATAGGGTCACATGCTTAAGGGTCATCTATCTGCTGAATACTAGACAGGGAGTCTGAGAGAAATTCGCCGAAAAAGTTTCGGAGACAACGGAAGAGTTCCGGAGAGAGAATAGCGAAATAGTTTCGTAAAACTAAAAAGTTGTTTCAGGGGATACCATTAAGTCAAATTGGTTTCGGCACATGCCTGATAATTCTTGGAGGGTGCCAGAATCATTCTGGAAACTTTCTGGAATTTTCTGTAGTGAAAACCGAAAATGTTCCGGAGCTGCCGGAACCGCTTCAGATGCTTTTCGCAGATGAAAATCACTAATCCGGAATTGTTCTGGAACGCTTTGAAAATTATTTTAGTGGGTACTGGAAATGTTCTAAGCCCACATAAATATTTTCAGTTCGAACGAACACTGAAAAATGTCATCGTGAATAGTGAAAGTGTTTTTTGGCTTACTTTTTGGAAAGCCACCTTTTTGGGCTTTTGCTCCAAAATATCTTGGGGATGACATGGATGGATGTGGCTGAAATTTCAGCCCCTCCACCCCTCCTTCTCCTATAAATAGAGGTGGAGGGGACTGCCCAAACTCATCCCTTCTCACATACAAGTGCCATGCATGATCTGGCTTCTCTCTCCCTCCCAGCGAAATAGTTTCGTAGAGCCAAAAGGCTGTCTGGGTTCCGGTGGGAACTAGTTCTGGATGGCGAAGCCCTGCCGGATAGATCACACCGTATGTGTGCAACTCTGTAGAGAGATTGTAGTTTCGGTCTTAGTTCGAGAGTGCCTCCCAAAGGGTTGTCCGTGTGACCGTCCGAGTTTTGAAGGTCCTCCCGAAGGGCTGTCCGAGTGACCGTCCGAGTTTCGAAGGTCCTCCCGAAGGGCTGTCCGAGACACCGTCCGGGGGACTGTTCGACCGCCTCCCGGAGGGCTTTCCGAGGGGCAGATGAGGGTATACATCCTCGCAGTTGGGAGGTTGTAAATCCTAGCTACGGGGATCTGCACCGCCGATTGTCATCGACTCTACTTCCGCTGCGCTACGAGTTGGTAACGAAAATGATCAAACCTTGTATGCAGTCTCCATAGTGGTCCTGGGCTGGTGCGTAGGTCCGAAATTTTTTGTTTTCTACTGCATTACCCTGCAGTGGCATCATGAGCCGTGCTATGCATAGATGCAGGTTGTGATCTAGAATACATAGAGATGTATGGGTGTTGCACAATATAATTAGGTAGTAGATGAGTTCTATTACTAAAAATTATTTGTGTGGGTAGCAGATGAAATCTGTTACCCGATGTTCTTGTTGCTTCCCTAAAATTTGCAAATTTCTGATCTTGATAACAGCATGGTGGAGTTTCAATGTTCTGGCAATCCGCGATCTTGATGAACGAAGTGCTAACAGTTCATTGAATTCTACCGTAGTTAAAAAGAAAGATTAAATTTCGCAGACGAAAGGGCAATGTAGATATGATCTGCACGGGGGTCATGCGTATGACGAAGTTCAGTATGGGGCTCGAGATTTTATTATCTCATGTTTCATACACCCCGCGAAGTTAATCTAGCGACTTGAATTATCATACTTGATGATGGACGTTGGTAGCTTCGGTTTGTTTCGAAACCTTAGAAGCCACGTAAAACAAGTTTTTGCATGAACCAATTAGAGGCGTCTAACTTGGTTTTGCAGGAGGGTTTGCATGTGCATGTGATGTGGTATAGCAGTGCTCATAATAATTTGATTACGTATGAGATGACTATATAATGTAAATTGATTAACATGACCTGTGTGTCATGATTCGGCATGATGGCTAGAGCCATATGATTGTCACTTTAAATGACCTGTGTGTCAACCTTGTTGTAATGCATTATTTTATTAGCTATAGAGATAGCAATATTATTTGTTGCATCGACAAGGTGGTGGCAATCTTCGCGAAGGTGAACACCGACACGAATGCCGAAGACGAAGAAATACAAGACTTCTCCGTCAGAAAGGGCTATACCATATCATGCTATTATGAATTGTCTGAGATGTTTATCCCTTATGACGCACCCTTCTTGATTGCGCAGTAGTCGCTTTTTATTAGGGTGATCTCTCACAAAAATATCAAAGTTTATAGTGTTCTCCCAAGTGTAGCACCGTCACAGCACCTAACTTTTCGGGGTGCGCCATGTCCACATGGGTACGAACGATTAGGGATGTGTGAGGCGGGTGAGTTCAGACCTTGCAGCAAGATCACTTGGTTGTCTTTGACGTTCAAGCATGACAGTCATGGGCTCGGAACACGCCCATCTAAAGGTGAACAGGAGTCACATAGAGATGTGATCGGCATGTTTGCCTACCAATTGAAATTCTCGTCATCAGTGATGTCCACATCAATGGCGTTGAATTGAAATGTGTATCTTATATCACTCACAATCATTTATGAGAGATATTGATTTGAGTGGGAGCACACTGCAGAATTAACTTGTTTAAATTCTCAGTGCAATTAATTTTGAACACTGTCTAAGTGTGTTTTGCATAAATAGTTATAGAATAATGGCTCGCGTTTCCACCTTCCCTGTTAAAATTGAATAGCTGTTAAATATCTGGTTAAATCTTTACGGTTGGTAACGTAATGTGAGGATTGTCCTCTAGAGTGCCGAGAAGGACTTGTCCTATCACATGCTTTCGGTATTCTCCCGCTAATGCTATGGATCATGTGACTCTCATCCTTCGATCCAAAAAGCTAGAATTCCTTTTCAGTCAAAGTGCAATATGTTTGTTTCCATGAGACCCGAACTTTGAAAGTTTGGATAGTTATGTGATATTCATGGAATCTAAAAATCATTTTCAGAGACAAACAAAAGCAAACAAGATATGAGATATCCAAAGCAATGTTAGTTTGCAAACTATTAGTAAAGGTGTTTACTATGCATTAGACTGATAAGAGAGGGATCCGGAAGAACGCCTGTCATATGATGAAAAGTGAATAAAACAACAACTTAAAGAGAAAGGAAGTGTCTGAAGGGTGTTAGTGAAACTTTCACACCTAGGAAGTCCGGGGCTAACGCCACTCTTAAGTTGAGTGCTTCTTCTGAGAGTAGGAGAAATACTGAAAGTTAAACTGTTAGAAGTATAAAGGCAATAAGAGAGAAGACTGGAACATCCAGCTCATGTATGAATGTCATACAAGTTATTGATGTATGGAAGGCTGGTCAAAGATATAGTTCTTGGGAGTTATGGTTAAACATGTTAATCACTAATTCTTGGGTATTGTGGTTTAATCACAGAAAAACCCGTGCGATTGCATTCTCTTGCAATTCGATACAAGAACTATGGCCTAAAAGACTTGCCGGTAATGAGGTTCAGGTATACACAGGGAACATAGTAAATGTTACTATACCTTCCATCGGTGTATTACTGTCTGTATTTATTTTCATAATTTATTTAGAGTTTTACATACTCTAGCCCATTGCATAAGGTATCTTCTAAGAAGGTTGTTCATAAGAGAACTTTTGATGTTTGGTGTTATGAATAACATAAGGGCCATACTTTCATTATGAATGAGATGTATGTTATGAATATTGACAATAATATATTACCTCTGGATTTACTTTCATAATTCATTTTAGAGTTTTAAAGATAATATACCACATCCGAATCATAGGCAGGACGAGGGCCAACGGGGGCGGATACCAAAACCATGGCACTATATAATAACAAACAATAATAAAAGTAAGAAAATTATACAAATATCTATCTAAATCATACAAGTAAGAATTTTTTCTTCTAGAAAGAAGATAAGAACAGGAGGCTCACCACGGTGGTGCCGGCGACGAGATCGGCGTGGGCGATCGACGGCGGTGAGGATGGGGACGGGACGGGACGGACCGCCAAACCTAGAAAATCTTGAGGAAAATAGAGTTTGGAGGTCGAGCTTGGAGAGGAGAAAGCTTAAGTGTGGCTCGTGCATTTCATTGAACACCTCATGTGCATGCATAGAAGGGAGGCAGAGCAGCGCATGCACACACCTCCCACACGGCCAAAAAACAAAGGAGTGAGTGGGCAGGGGCGAGGGTATATATAGGCATCTCTTTAGTCCCGGTTGGTGGCTAGAACCGGGACAAAAGCCTGCTCTTTAGTCTCGGTTCCAGCCACCAACTGGGACTAAAGGGCAGCGCAAGGAGCGAGGCCATTTGGTCCCGGTTCGTATCTGGAACCGGGACCAAAGGGGTTAGACGAACCGGAACCAATGGGCCCCGAGGCCCGGCCGGCGCCCTGGCCTCACGAACCGGGAACGATGCACCCATTAGTCCCGGTTCGTAGGAGAACGAACCGGGATTAATACCCTTTTTTGGCCTGAACCAAAGCTCTGTTTTCTACCAGTGAAGTAAAGCCCGGAAGTTAAGTGAACTATTTGAAAGATATTATCCGCCCATCAGATGAAGACCTCCCAGCGGTGGAATGTTACTGATAAATGATCAATTGTCAGTGAACGAATGGAACCTAAATATAAGGTAACAATATAATCTAGTAGGTGGCTTTGGAGGTCGGCTGCTTTGCCGTGCTGCTACTCGGTCATTCTGAGTTGGGTTGCCCGAGTAGACTTTTCCTTTCGCGTGCATCACGACATCAGGGTCTTGTCAACCCCCGGGCACATGCTCTTTCCAACAAACGACGAAGACACGACAGTCAATCAAACTGTAGTGACTAGGTAAATGAACTGTTTGGGGCATTGTTTTCCTGAACTGGCCCCAAATTATTACTCCCTCCATTTTTATTTACTTCGCATATTAGCTTGTTATTGGGTCAAACTTTCTAACTTTGACCAAGTTTATACCAAAAAAATTAACATCCGGAATACCAGGTCAATACCATTAGAATCATCAGTCAATATATTTTCATACCATATATATTTTTTATTGTGAAAGATTAACTTGGTCAAACATTATAAAACCTGACTTGGGTCAAAGCCGTGTCTTGCACCCCCACCATTGAGAACGAAGTCGGCGGATTGGGATAACTATTCATCTCAGAGCAACAAGTTAGTGGTCGATCAATGATTTAATCATCATCATTCCCACGTTCATCAAAGAGAATGTGAGACCAAGGCGCATTCGCTCATCCTCGATTCACAGCGCATGCACGGGTTCCCAACGCGCGCCATTGAGCCGGTGACGATACCAACGGCTCAATGTTGCCCGTTGGGCCGCCGGCGATGATTCCCATGCCGGTCTCATGCTGTTTATATGGAGCAATGCCATTTGCACACCCTTCACCGACGTTGCCACATTGCCTCCCTCATCTTTTCTCTCTGCGGCGTTGCCTTTTCCTGCCATTCCTCTCTGAAAACAACATGCCAAAAACCGGGGGTCCCAATGGACAGTGGAGCATCTGGCCTCTTGGCCATTTATTGCTCCCTCGCCGCTGAGAACAAAGACGACGAAATGGGCGAGTTTTGGGCCACTCTAAATGGCATCATTGCTGAAGAGCCGCGCCAGAAGGAGGAAGACCGTTGGCACGACAACATGTATCTAGATCAGGGACGGATTCAAGGGGGGACGAGGGGGGGCTAGACCCCCCCCAACGATCGTGTCGCCCCCTTAATAGGGGTTGTTGTTCGCTAATTTTTTCTGTTAGACAACTGACCGTGGGTTGTTTGGCCCCCCCTGTCCCTGTGTCGTTTGTTAACGTGAAGGCCAAAGCCCAAAACAACGAGTAGCATTGCAGCCCATCACAGAAGATAAAGGGGCCAGTTAGTCGCACGCTAGCAGCAGTCGTTCTCTCAAAAATAAAAAACGATCTGTGTAGAGATAAATGAGGCACGTACACACACGTCGCTATAATCGCTACGTTTCCAAACTGCCTCCTGCAATCTAGGGTCACGCCTGTACCTTGCCTTGCCCGCGATCTTTTCGTGATTCCGCCGCATCGCCGTCAAGAGAAGCGGAGAAGGGAAGGGGACGGCCGCGGGTGAGCGCCGATCCCGTACGGATGAGCGGCAACAAAACAAGGAAAAAAGGTTCTAGTTTAATACTGTACGATCATTAGATCAGTTCTTGTTTTGTCCTTTTAAAACTGTAATCTTTCTCCCAATGCCACTGTTCTTTGATTGCTTCCATAGAATTGCATGCTTTTTGGTGTTCCGGCTTTGGAATTAGGTTCAATCAGTGAGTCGATCCCATCAATTACAAGGAAATTAATGAGATTTCGTAATGTGTTATCTACCACATTGTATTATTGGCAATTATTAGTTTGTAAGATTATCTTGTGTTTCTAGAGTTGTGAATTTGTTTTTGTCATTAAAAAAGAATTTGTCATGTGTTTCTAGAATTTGTTTTGTCATGTGAATGGAATTAATAAATAAAATCGGGCATGGTTGCACAGACGTTTCCATTAGAACAGGCCCTAAAATTTTCGACCACAACATAGCAGTTGCCCATGAACTTTGTGTGAAACCTCGCCCCCCCTATGCCGAAATCCTGGCTCCGTCCCTGATCTAGATTGTTACTGTTGGCAATTCGTGTACTCTTTGTCGCAAGTGTTGTTGTTCCTGACGGTGAGAACCGATGCTCGGATCACGCATGTCCCTCTTCCAATTGGCGAGAGACATACTGCAGCCCAGAAGTTAAGTGAACTATCTATCTATTATACTAGCAAAAAAGCCCGTGCGTTGCAACGGGAAAAAAATACCACACGCCCCTAACAGAATAATCTTGACTGAAGACCTTAATGGGTCCACGTGCATCCCATCTATGTTGCTGCTTACCCTCCTTCCCAGCGTTGTCAACGATGGCCTCAGTGCTCACAATCACAACTCACTTGAATGTGGCCAATTCTAAGGTGTCTCTCTTTCTCTCCGCATAAGATGAAAAATCTTTTTTTTTTTCACCTTAAGGTTTTACCGACTCGTGCATGCATGGTTATAGATGGTTTCTTTCTTCTCCAAACTAATTTTTCCGAGGTGTTGATTTCTTACCTGATCTACACCAGTACGAAAGAAAGGTGGATTGTGCATTATTGATTAATATTATCCCCTAAATAAAATTTAAAAATGTTTAACATGTAAAAGAAAATCATATTTAGATTCTACACATTTTTCTAAGCAATTTCCATATATATAATGTCAAAATTGGAGTTAGGGTTTAGAAGATATGAATATTTTTAATAAAGCATTTGAATCACATTTTTAAAATATTTAAGAGGTAAAATAACATGATATTTAGATTCTAGACATTTTTTAACCAATTTTAATATATGACATGTCAAAATTGGAGTTAGGGTTTAAAAGATATGGATATTTTAAGAAAGCATTTAAACCTGTCCAAAAAAAAGATAGATGGTGGGTTGACTAACTAAAAGATCAGGGGGTTTTCCGAAAAACACGAATCATTTTTTTCACTAAAAATTATTGCCATGGGTACATTAACTAAAAGACCAAGGGGTTTTTGAAAAAAGGAAAACAAATCTTTTTTTCCAAAGGGACTTTTCTGTAAAAATAACGACGACGTACAACCAGAAGCGATAGCCGCTTTATTAGTAGGTAAAAATAAAGATTATTGATGAAACAAGAGACAAAGAAGCCGTCACATTCTTCCACATAGATTAAATTATCTTAATCATTAGTATTATATATATTGAAGGGTGAGATTTAAAGACATAAATAATAAATACAAACGTAAAAGCAATTGAACATGCCACACGTCCAATAAGCTACTCCCTCCATTCCTAAATATAAGTCTTTGTAGAGATTCCACTATAGACTACGTACGGAGCAAAATGAGAGAATCTATACTCTAAAATGCATCTATATATCAGCCGTACATGGTTCATAGTGAAATCACTACAAAGACTTATATTTAGGAAGCCAAACAAGATCGGCATAAGATCGTGCCATGCACAAATAGGTATATTTAGTTGGAGCGGTTCAGATTTGAAACGGTCCCTATTACAAGTCAAATCTGAACCGCAGAGGTGTACGACTACATGCTTTTTTCCGTGTGGTAATACAACTATTGTTGTCATGGAGCTTCGTCGCACAGGTGTAGTCGTACGATGTTATGATGCAGCAATGCCGGAGTTATTTTGGAGCATCGTCTGGCCGGCAGGGTCACGTGATGTTGTGACGGGGCATCATCGGAGTTGCATTGGAGCATCAATACGGCTGCACCGTGTTGCGTTGGAGCATCTCTAGATAGGACGCCCGTCGACAAACATGGGCGGCCCTGCACGGCCGGATGGGGGTTGTTCTGGTATGACAGATCAACGGCTGCGGCGCCTTGCATCCAATGGCGTGATCACCTCGCAGAGGATATGATTCATGGCAGCCGCCACAATGATGGGTGGATAGACCTAGCATCTGTATCTGTTAAATTGTGATCCAAATTCTAGTACCATGTTGCACTAGACGTAGTGCAACCGGTGTAGGCGTTGCGTTGGCATCGATACGTACGAGTACAACTTGTTTACTTGTCCTTCAAGGAGTCTTATGTATTGCCGTCATATATATCCCATGTAGTCGCACTTAAAACGGCGTGTCGTCTCATGCTTGTAATACTTTTTCATCATAGTGATTGTGCCTTCGTGTGTCTGTGTTTTTTTTTTCCAGCGAGGGTTTTTAACATTAAATCCATATCTCTCGTGTCTCATTGATCTTGTTTTATCTAACAGTACGTACGCTGACTATCTCGTACATTGCGCAGTCTGGCCGGCGGATGGTCGCTTATGCTGCTGACTGCTGTCAAGCACAGCGTAGGAGTAAGACAAATCGAAGACCTATGTGATCTAGAGCATTGCCTATTTAGCTACCGGCGGGATATTTACGATCGTATCACCGGTAGTGTGGGTTTAAGGACTACTATAATGTCACAAACCGGAAAGTGAAGGCCTGCTCGCGTGGTCGCTGCTTGACAGTTGCAGCGGTGTGATCTTGTTTTGTTTGTTTTTAACACAGACCAAGATCACACTGCCGTAACTATCAAGCAGCGACCACACCGCTGCAACTGTCAAGCAGCGACCACGCGAAGGGATAATCACTATCAGAGGCTTTGGGCTGAGCATAACCCAAGCACGTTGATCTCTCTCTCTCTCTCTCTCTCTCTCTCTCTCTCTCAAACAAACTTACTTAATCGATTGTTCATGGTACCAGCTACTACCTGGGACTGTACCAGCTAGGCCACATATATCATGTATGTATGCGTTTGTGAGATATGTGTTTTTTTTTCTCAGGTATATGCATTTATTTTTAATTTGCTAGATGGGATGTATATCATGCATGTGTGTGAGATCACTTGGTTGTGAAGTAACCCTGACATGCACATCCAATGTGTTGTCTTTCTATTATAAAATCCATTTTATTAAGAATGTATGGTTATATATAGTCTTTGATAGAATGCTGAACATCTAATGACTATGATCTGCTATAATAAACTTCTAGAAAATGAATTTCCTCATGTTTTGGTTTATGTGATATTTTTTAGCATATCTCTATTTTCACTAGCGCGTGCAATGGCTTTCTTGCTTGATTTTTATACGATAATCAAACCATACTGCAAATTTTTATATATGGTACACCAAGAAAAAGTACAAGCCTTTCGGGATATGTTGTACCATATTTTTCTCTTTTTAACTAAATTTTTTTTCTTAATATATATTCAGTCAATGTACTAATCTATTTTATTATTAAAATGATTACCCCGTTGATTCAAATTCTAACGGCTGAGATTAAAAGATCAAAAGGTTATGTAAAATATATAGCACGTACAAGAACTCCCATCATTGACACATGCATGTTGAGTCCAACATGGATACATACAAAACTGGACCTATTAGAAAGGAAGACATATAAGCTATAATAAAAGGTCTCAAATATTTCAAATAAAGAATTAGTACTCGAAACAATATTTATACGGTAAAAAGGTCATAAAAAGGCCACGCTAAAATGTAAAAACAAAGCAGGAAATTAAACAAATTAACTGTGTGTTTCAGTGGCGGACGGAAAGAAGTACGCGCCACTGACGATTACTACTTGTTGTGGGCAATGTTTTGTTGCCCGACACTAGAAATGTTGCCAAACGGCTAACCTGGGATCAAAGAACCAGTGGTGGGCGGCAACTCCCGTTCACCACTGGTTTGTAAATTTTAGTGGCAGGTACATTTTTCTACTCGCCACTGCTCATAGGACGAAATCTCAGTGCTGGGGCATAGACTATGCCCGCCACTAATGTGACGATACTTATAGTTCCTTTTCCAGTAGTGTAAAAATCCTAGGAATACCATGTTGTTATTATTAGAGAACCACCTAGGAAACCCTTTATCTCAAACCAGATCCAGAATAGTGTATGTCGTTAAACTTTTTGTGACGGCTTGTCTCGTTGATATCAGTACATTACTGATCCATGTACTCAAATGACACGACCATATCAAGATGGAATGTATAGTGTTTAATCTAGTCTAAAGTGGTACTAGGATGATTATTTTGGTACATAGATTATTTTAATTTATTTTTTTGTTATTTTTTTGATACTAATACAGGGCTATAATAAAATGTTATTCTTTTGTGATTCTTTTTGTTCCCTGGCAGTGGATATAGGTGTATCTTTGATAGTGCATTTGTATATAAGGTAGCAATTAAATGCATGAAATTAATCCGTGCTGCAGGGCATGCGGTCCCAACCTCGCCATGTTTCAATATTTTATACGGTATTACTCATGTACTTACTTGGCACGTATAACAACGAAAAAATGGCACGCTATTTCGACGTTATAGCACTATAGCATATCTGAAAGGGTCACGTTACGTTTTAGTTAATTTGCTCACAAGGACGCTATTCGCACTATAGCATGCTATTTTGACGCCAAACGAAATAACATTGTAGCATTTTAACGTGTACCACACAGCAGCCCATCAGGCAGCACTGCATCGCATCGGTCCAACTCACTTTCACTCACTCTAAGACACAAATGCAACAAATATAGCCTAGCCAAGCCAACCCGTCATCAATTTCCCACCAGCTCGTGGCTGAGGGTGGCGACAATGGCGGCATTCGTGACTCATGAACGGAGCCGGTGGCGGCAGCAGCTCCCCCCCCCCCCCCCCCCCCCCCCCCCCCCCCCCCCCCCCCCCCTCCAAGTAGTGGCGCCGGCAATGCCTCCATCTCCAGCAAGACATTGCCGATGTGAACCACGCCGCCGGCGCTGGCAAGTTAACCACCGATGCTTCTTAGTTTAATTAGGAGTGTTCCCTTTCCTTACAAATTAAGAGTATACATGCCCTGAGCCTAGCTCTTGTATGCTTTTTTCTTTAATTTGGAGTGTCCCTTTCCTGACAAATTATGGAAGCCTTGAATTTTTTGATATATTTGACATTTTTTTGCAAAACGCTATCTTTGAATATAGCACGCTATAAGTTGTATAGCATTTCGAGAAGGGCGCCGCTAAATCTTGTATCACGCTATTTTTTCCATTGACGTATAACCAATTGCTCTGACGGTTGTCGGCTGACTAAGACCATATCAAGGTAGAAAGTATAGTGTTAAATCTAGTCTAAAGTAGGAGTAAAGATGATTATTATGGTAAGTATAAATTTCTTTTTTCGTAGCTATTAATACAGGGCTATGATAGAACGATATATATTTTTGCCATTTTTTTCCCTGGCGCGCAGTTAATATATAGAGGTCTATGTTTGATAATGCATTTATATGCCAGGCTAGTAATTAAATGTAGCAAATTAATACGTACTCTGGCGCGCGGCCCCGACCTCGCCGCGTTTCTGAAAAATATACGGTATTAATGCCGAGCAATAAATGCCGCGCGAGCCTCGTTTCCTTTGCCCGTTTCTTTCCATTCTCCGTCATTCGCTTCTCCTTCGGCTGCCTCCTCACACTTCTCTTCTCCCACGCATCACCGAAGAACCATCGACCTAATGGCCCACGCCGGCGTTGTCAACGCCCTGCCCTCAGCGGACGATGCCCAGGCACACCCGGTCGCCTCGCCGGCCCCCGCACCCGCTGCTAACGATGGGAAAGGGAAGGCACCCGACGCCACAGCCGAGGAAGGAAAAGGCGAGGCGCAGCCCTGGGAGGGGCGCCCGTGCGTGGTGCTTGCCCTCCGGGCGGCGACCGCACCGGTGGAACCCAAACCCAAGAGACGCCGCCAGGCCCCTGCACCTGCCGCCAACAGAGAGGTCCACGTCGCGGTGCATGCGCTTCCGACGACGCCGGTGCCCCCGCCTGTTCACGAGAACCACCTGGTGAGTCGCCTCCTCTCCCTTGCTGGATCCTGCATCGTGCGTGGATCTTCCTACCTAGCTCTCCATCCGCTAGCTAGCCGGCTCCCTTATTTGGAAGTAATTAACCATCCACTAATGATTTAGCACTAATGATCCTTCTGGTGATCCTAATCTACAGTTGTCCTTAATGAATTGCAATTGCCTGATGTGTATTATTGTCTTGTTTAATCGCTTGCAATTTGATCTTGATGCTAAGCAGCCGGGCAACATTCCGTGGAGGCACGCCGGGTATAGACATACATCGGGGTGCGACGCATGCGCGTTAGGTATGCACTTCATACTGTTACTTGATTTATTTGTTTTTGTTCGCCAAGCGCACGTACCGTGCACGGGAACACCAGCACACGAGTCTCCTCATGATCGGGGTGTGCCGCCAATTGGCACATACTATTACTAGATTGTTTGCTTTACCACTATAGTACTAGCTAGTGTGTGTCTTCTTTTTTTTCGAGAAAAACTTCCAGTCTATTCATTAACTGTCTATGCATGCATCCCTCGCCCTTCAGTTCAAGTAAACAGGCCGTTTTTGTCATTCGTTAGTTGTCTCGTTCGGAGGAATGTGTTCCGAGGGACAAGGTGCCATGCAATGTTAATTAAACTACTCTACGTGGAAAAGAGAGAGGCCCTACCATGCGTGGAGGCGTGAGGACAACGACGACGTGGAGGCTCCGGCGCCGCTCCGTTGCTGTGCTGCTCTGACCAGATCCGCCGCTCCAGATCCGCTCGGGCGCCGCTCCACATCCACGCCCCCTAGCCCAGATCCAGCTTTGGCGCCGCTACACATCCACGCCTCCGTCGCAGAGAAGCTCTTCACCGGCGCAAAAAGTATCTACTTTTTTGACCTACAGGGTGTGAGTGAAGGTGGGGTGGTGGGGAGAAAGGGACAGTGGAAGAGGCCGGCGATGGGGAGAGGAAGAGGCCGGCGATGAGGAGACGGAAAAGATGGACACGAGGAAAGGGAGTGGCCGGCCACGGAGACGAGAGGGAGAGGCGGCGAGGGAAGGGGATTCTGGAGGAAGAGCGAGCGAGCGAGTGGATCAGGTGGGAGGGTAAAATTGGAAAGTGAGAAAATTTTGTAACGTGACAGAATTTGAACTGGGTTTGCCCATCGACAAGTATTTCGGTGCAGAGAAAGTAGCAGTCAAGCCGTGAAAGTACTATACATACGACATTTTGTCATCCGATTCCAACGTATGGGCTGCAATTTCCAATAAGCATGGATAACCCTATAACTATTTAATTTCTAGCTAGCGTCATACCAAAATCGTAAGAAAGCAGTCGTGTGCATAGCACCATTCAACAAGCTGTCTCGTTTGAAAGTTAGAACTACGCACACGTTTTTTCCCCGTTAATTAACTTTTTGTATAAGGATATCAATGAACTAAAAAGGTAGAATTACGTACTTTGGGATGTAGGCGCCTTATTATAACGATGTGAAGTCTGATGCTTACCGTGTGAACAGTCTGATCTGCATCTTCATCCCTTCGCGCCACTCGCGATAAGGTGGGAAAATACCTAGTGTATCACTTGCAATGAGTGTGTGAGAGAGAGAGCATGGGGTCACGCTCGCGGTCGCGCCATCCATGGCGACTGGAGGGGAGGAGGGGAACAAGGGATGGGAAAGAGAAGACGTGGGGAGAAAAAGAACGTGCGGTTGAGGAAGTGTGTGAATGGATAAGGGCGACATGAAGAGCAAATCTCGTAACGATCCAACGCTCGGCATGCGAGGGATTGGTCGATCAGGATCATCTCCCAATTACTTTGTTCCGTTGCAGGCAGGCCATTACCTTTCTTTGCATCTTTGTTATGATTGAGTAACCTTGTGAACTTGCCTAAATCTCACTGGTCGGCTAACACGCTCCCCAACTAGCACGGTCGCAACTCACTGCTCGAAAAATGTGATTTTTCTATTTTTGAACTTTCCACTATGGGAAGCAATCCTTTTCTTGCAATTTTAAAAAGATGCACTACTAACTTTCGGAAAATAACAACTAGGTTTCAACTTTTTGGAATTTGAACTTCCACCTTTCGTAAACTTTCAGCCTTCCAAATTTGAAACTAGCAAGTTTTGAGAATTTTAAACTTTTGAGTCATTTCAACTTTCAAAATTGCGAATTCAACTTCCGAGTTCGAAATTTCAAAAATTTAAACTTTGTGTAATGTTGAACTTACAAAATTATGGAATTCTGACAGAAGAAAAATGTTGAAAAACAGAAACACACACATTGGTGGGGCCAAATAGCAAAAAAGCAAGAGATAAGAATTAGGTTCCCGTCCCCCTCCCCCTACACATCCCGCACATGCGGATGCGCTTTTCAGCGAATGGAATACGCAGTCCTCCCACTCCTTGACAAAACTTGTCCACTCCCTATGTCGGAACGCTTCGTGCTCATGCCAACCACGACCACGAGCAGATTCCGGAGGATGTAATTTCATGTGTATCATAGGAGGCTGCCATTGCCATCTTCTTCTAAATGTTTGGTTACTATTGTGACATGCTACATTATTTTGCATTGAGCCATGCTACTTCGCGTCGATGTTTGGAACCCTTTTAAGGCATGTTTTAGTTATCTTGCTGGTGTGCCCGTTATTACCTACTAAATAATTTTCATGACATAATAAGTGTGAATCTAGATATATTGTGTGGATAATATTTTGGTAGTTATGTGTTAATGTGTCCTACCATTCTTTGTTATGTCCACATGACAATCAGTTCATGTGCCTTCCAGGCACGTCACGGCTGGTGTGATGTGCCACTTCGAATAGGCCCATTCTGCATGGTGCTTCTCACTCTATAGAGCCCGTCTCTAATGCCACATACTCTGCTCTTCTCTATCCCTCCGTCTGCCCCTCCTCCTCTCCCTTTCATGAAAAACATTATCTTGCGGAAGCGCTGACACTACTCTAGAAAGCCATCCTATAAGGACGGGCCCAACAATGCCCGTTAGTGAGTGGTCCGTCGCCCATTCACTAATTTCTAGTTAGTGGAGAGTAACAAACCACTTCTGGTCATTCGATCGTCAATAGAGATTAAAACAAAACCTAGGAAATTGGCCAAGGACTGGAACAGAGACATGACCTGTCAGCAATGTGTCCTTGTATGTGTCAGCGCCATCCTCTTGTGTCATTAATTATAGTGTTTGATACGGATCCATGGCCTCAATATCGTGGTTGTTTAGCCTCTACTCCTGGATTCTAATTTTCGTGTGATTCATGGTGTGTTGTTCAGAGAAGGCATGGAACAGTAATCTTGACAAAGAAAAAGAAAACTAGGGAAGCACTCAAAGAATACTAGAATCAAGGTATCTCGATAGAGAAGGATGCCCACCGGAAGCAACACCCTCGACCTGTAATCATTGACCTGGGCGAGTTGGTGTTCAATGCAAAAGTTGATACCGTCATCATCTAGGTGGCAAAGCAAGGTGGAATAGCAAGCTCCAGCTCCTCGGCCAGCTCATGGAGCTATTGGAGATGATGACCCACTGGTTTCCATAGATTTGACAACATTGAGGAGCTGGAGGGGCGACTCAAGGTGGATTCTTCGGAGGTGTTATCTATCGAGAAGAGAGAGAAGGGTATGATGTGGCGAGCAATCAACACAGGGAGTGCGCTTGTATGTCTATGGAAATAGATCGACTTAGACAAGTGTACTGGTGGCTAGATAATAAGGAATTAGTTTTACTACAAAGGTATTTTTTTTACTTATCAGTCGGGGCTAGGCTTTTCTTGGGTCTTGATCTCAATGAAGGGGCAATGATGTAGGCACTCACAGGATACATGTTTGATCCATCGCCGGTGACCTCCATCATCGATAACAATGCATCTATGATGGGCCACATATTCGGCCCATCATTAGTACATATTTTCATTAAATATGGATTGTTCATTCTGGTCACCATTGACGGCAATCCCATTGCCCATTATTGTTAAGTGCACTATTGATGGATTTTTCCGTTTCGTTAGTGGTGACCGATCATGAGATGGGTATAGTAGTGTAGTGCACTATAGTTTCTTTGAAATAATGACCAAGTTTTCCTATGCCTAGGGACATATCGATCATCCCTAACCCATATTCCTCTCGGATCTTGTTTTTATGAAAAATTAGATCTAGAACTATGCCATTATTTCATCAGTTCCAAGCACTAAATACCTTGAATATTATCACTAATGTGACTACAACTAGTTTATCATGAAGACGATATGTTGGATATTGATTTGTATTCCTTGCAAACATAAGTCTTATCATCGATGTTATATGCTACCAAAGCTCTTACAATTGTGTCTTAGTGTGATTGACTGCCTATCTCTCAACATAAGAGAGAGAGAGAGAGAGTTGGTATATTGCCTCATGTTCACTTTGGCCACTCAAAATGGAATTTCTAATCATTTTTCCATAATTATTTTCATATGTGGATTGTTTGAACTAGAATTTCCATCTGGTCAACTTTGTGCAACATCAATGTCAGCGCTACTTCTTGGGGTACGCAAGAAGAAAATAGGTCAAGAATCACGTTGGCCCATGAGACAATATATCATGTTGCTCGCCATCGGTGATGGCACCGTGGGTCGTATGAGAGGTGGGAGGGCATGTTTGGATTCCAAATGAGTTGAAGAGATGGAATTGGATGACCGACGAAAAGGGAGAAATAACATGACTAAGTGGTGGAGGGACACAAGATATGGAGGTCACCAACTGGATGAATGTGAATGGTGGCTATGTAACCAATCACGGGAGTTTGATCCTTCATGTAACTCAAACCCACATCCTGAATGGGCAGTGGGCTTCATGCGGCTACTAATTCGTGGTCAAGCTAAGTGATCTATGTTGCAAAGGTCGGAGGACATGGAGCGAATAGTTGTCAATATTGCTCCGCACATTTAAATTAAGGGTTACAATATGCATGACAGAGAAGGTGATCTCTAGGTATCCTATCTAGTAAATCTCATAAAGATAGGAGACACCAAAAGGATATTTATTTGAGCATCAAAGGGAGGATTTCAACATATATCAACTATCCTTCATATAATTCAAACCCACATCCTACATGGGATTTGGGATTCATTGCGGCTATTACTTCATGGTCAAGCTAACTGGTCTATGTTGCAAAGGCCGGAGGAGGATGACATGGAGTGAAAAGTTGTCAATGCCTTTGTAGCAGATTCAATTGTCAAGAAACATATGTCCTGACATGGGTCTCTTAATTGATTATGGGGTAGTTCACATTGATTATATATGCCACTATGTAATCTTCCTTTCACACGTTTTGTCCACCTTTTAGCGTGCACACATTTGTTACTTCTCTAAACTAATATCGTTGTGTCCATTTGTTTGACAAAGATAATGGAAAGGGAACTAATATCCTTCTCTATATTTAGATGAACATAAGTGGAGTCCAAGATATCATTAACCTTCAATATGACCCGTAATTTTTGAACCAGGGGTCAAGCTGCATCCACCCTGTGCATCATCTATGGTCACATATGGTGTATTGCCTACTCTAAACCAAATGAGTATTTCATAATGACATGTGCCAGTGGGGACGAACGGTATGGCTTGTTATCTCAAGGAGAGACCACATGCCCTAATAATCGACATTATGAAATTACCTACCTTCTATCGAAAGCCTAACCCAAGTCGGTGAAGATGCGACATTGCAATTCTACAATTCCAAGAAGTCAGTATTAGATAATTGAATGTACCCTATGTTGTAAATTTGATAATGACATGTACAAAAAAAGAAGAGGGATTTGGCATTTCATGTCAAGGAGACACGGTAATCCAAAGCAATCATACATTGCGAACTTAACTGCCTCCATAGCCCCAAACCCAAATTGAAAGACGTGCCATTACAATTCCACCTCAATGATATCTCTAGGTCCTTAATGTTAGGTACTAAAATGTGCCCCATATGGTGACTTTGATAATCACATGTACTAATGGGTAGAAGCGAGGTGACACTTTGTGTCAAGGATAGACAATGTGCCCCAATAACTGTATTTGTACTAAGTGACTCCATCGAGTCGAACACAAGTCGGCGTAGATGTGCCAATTCAATTCCACCACTAGGATATCTCCATGTCATCTATACTACAAAACCAAATGTGTGCCCATACAGTAACTTGCTATATTGAACGCATTTCGCTAAGGTTTTGTATACCAATTAGTTTAAGGTTAATGTCTCACACATCAGCCTCCCTTATGGGAAGGATAACCATATTGAATTTAGTGTCGAGTTTACCTTGCCAATTTTGGCAACCGGAATCTGTGATGGATTCAAGCAAACATTTATGGTTGGTGTGTTATTTATGTCCATGTATATCTTGCCAAGTTAAATCTGAATTGGCTTCTTTGAGACACTCATGCCAATATGATGAGTTTATAGGAAAGCTAATTATGTGCATTGGAATAAGCCGAACTCATGGCCTAAGAGATACTTGTACAACCAGTTGAGTTGGACCATTCAATGGGTATGTCATCTCTTGAATTCATGATGTTAACTGGTAGTTCCCTAAAAGCTTTAGCTGGTGAAGAAGCTTGTACAATATATTTCAACACACCCCTCATGTCTAGGCTCTTTTGAAGCCTAGATGAGCCTAGTTGCGGGATTGATGTAGGATATTTATTAATAGTGCATTGACTAGGTCCTGAAGTTGAGTCCCTCTTTTCCTTGTACAATATCAATTTCCCACCACACTTCGTACCTTTGTCCGGTTTATTTTTTTCCCTTATATTCTGGGTGACAATTTGACAATAGATTTAACTAACAAAATATAATTTATATGTAACAAAAATAATATCATTAGTAACTTCTTTCAAATATGAATCTATCAATATAATTTTTATGACATATAACTTATATTTTGCTAATCAAATAAAAGGTCAAAGTTTAGCTCAAAATATAAAGGGGACTAATTAAATTGGGCGGAGGTATTAACTAGTAAACTTAAAGCGGGTGACCAATTGTGGCCAGTATATTTAAAGAGTCACCTCACGTCCATCTTTTAGGGGCCTATAATGCCCTGGGTCGACAACAAACTTTATCGTATGTACTTAAATTCTAATGGAAATTTATAATTGAGTAGCAATTTTGTATGCCAAAGATATTTCGCCAATGAAAATAAGGGCTCAAATGCTACTAGTTGGCCCTGATAAAATAAAATGGGCTAGGTAGGAATCTTGAACCAAAGCATACACAACCAATCGCTCAAGTTGTATTTTTCCTCCCATGTTGGTTCCTCTGCGGTTCAACATTGGCAGTTACAAGGACAACAGGTTATCTTCACACACCAAGTAGAGCGATTGGTATAATGAGTTGTATCAGGGAAGATTACCACATATCTTATACGTTAATAAATTGGTTGTCGTGCCTACAAGGACAAAAGACTATTTCTTCAGAGAAAATTATTCTGACAATCTGTTGTCCTTTTGTGTAAAAACTATCTTTGTCTTTGCTATGTTATAAGCAGTTTGAAATATATATTTTGAAGAAGTGTTAGCAATCAGCTACTGATAGGTGCTACTCTTTTTCTTTTTCTTAGGGGATTTTTATTATTGCCTTATCAATCATTTTATTCTTGGCATAACTAGAAAATCTTGGGACAAGAATTGTTGACCTTGCTGGTTACTGCTAGTCGATATGTTTTCACAATGGAGATCACATACGCATAGTAATGTTTCCTTATAGGGCCGGCATATATTGTTCCAACTCTGCACTTGAACTTAGTTGTCCATCTAAATTTGGTGTCTTCCTTAGTTTATGTTTGTTGTGGATGCATTTATCTCAGAGCTAAGGTATACTCCGTTAGCTAAGTTTAATCATAGACTGATGTGCTTACCATGTTATGCAAATTAGTAAGCACTGTACTTACCAAAATAAAGTTACGGAAGCCGAGACTGTGAAATACACATCATGCGGTACGCCACAAACCGAAGGGTATCAGTTATTTCCAACTTTTGAGCCATGCTACAACGTGTTCATCTTAGAATTATCTAATACGTCTAGCAAGGTTATTTTCATAGCTTGGTAGTACGAGTTTTTGATTGCTAGGGGTAGAACTAGGTATCACTTTGTAGCGGCTGGGGGTACAGGTGGGGAAACTAGTCAAGTTTTTCTTTTCCGAAAAGTTTGTTCATATCTAATACATCTTTACTTCTTTTCGATGTAAAGTGTTGTAGTATTTCATCTCATCTGACATTGAACTATACTTGCAGAGCAAGCGCACGGTGGAAGACACTACATTAAGGCAAGAGGAAGGCCCAGACCACGCCGCGCTCCTCGTTGCGAGCTTGAGTTTGGACGGTGGTGATTGATCTAAAGGTTAAGGTGTTAGCCATGGATACTAAATAAGGAGTCTCCCAAACAATTAGTAATAATATGGATAAAACATTGCCATGATTGCAATAGCATTACAAAACATGATGTTGACATTTTGATGTCCATTGCTGTTCTCGTTATGTTTCTCGTGGTGGCTTGCTGATTCGCAGTTTCGCACTTGAAACTATTGTTTTGTTTTAGTAAATGATGTGTGTCAATGCTCCTGCAGGTTCGCAATTGATTAAGTTCTGCACTGAATGTGTCATTACTTGAAACTTGAGGGCTGGAAGTTGCCAACTTGCAATGTAAATTTGCAATTCAGTGCAGAACTTAATCAACGCTTTCCAAGACCATTCGACGTAGGACGTCACTTATTCAGGACCAAGTCCTGAACTCATGTTAGGTACATCTGAAGTTTCTTCTGATGTTGGGTGACCACTGCATATTCTTCTTCCAAAGTTGTACGTCCCCATACGCGACGTCTACACTCATTCCCATCATATATCTCAAACATCCGTGAACGTGAGAGGTTGGACGGGGGGACGGCGACGAAGGCAGCACAGACTCAATTCATGCAAATTAGGATGTACTTGATCAAGCATGCAGGATTGCTCATCACTATTTGTAAGTGAAGCGTACATCCCAAGATGTACGTCCATATCTGCTACCGATAAGTGAAGCATATGTCCCAAGATGTACGTTCGTATCTGCTACCGATGAGACAAAGAACCTGTTATGCAATGCTGTGGTCGGTGTCGTTTGTCTCCTGCTGCACCTAAAAAAGCCTCGCCACCAACCTAGAGAGCATCTCGGTTCCCTCTGTGCTACTCCGGCCACTCATATACACGCTCAGGGGCAAAGATGACATCGAGGGGCCCGAAACATCAAATTTTGAAATATTTGGATTACAAAACACTACTGGAGTCAGCTTATTTGCCAAAGTGACCAGAGTACTCCGCGAAGGCCGTTTTACACTCGGCAAAGGGTGCTCGGCATGCACCCTTCAGGCAAAGCGGGGTTTGACGAGTTCCTTCTCTCGGGCACTTTTTGCTGAGTGAAAAATGGGGCTGCTCGGAAAAGTAAATGCCTAACAGTCAGCTAACGGATGCGGTGCTTGTCAGGTATAGTATGTTTGCCAATTTTGAGCCCAACTCGGCAAAGATACTTAGCTGAATTAAAATAAAAAAGACACTGATTTTGGCAGCCATTGCCTAAATCTAGATGCCGGTGGGGCGTGGTGAAACTTGTCCTGGACCTCCTAGCACGTGGACCACGCGGGAAGCCCACCAACGGTGCGGTAACGCCTCTTGGTGTTGATTGCCAACGATGGCACAGGCAGCGGAATACCACCACTGTTGCCCATAAACATAGCCGCCCTTCAGCGCGCAATCCACCCCGGCGGTGTGACCTCCTACGGCGGTGGCTCCCCATATCCTGGCTGCTCTAGGCAGGGATGCAAGCGGTGTGGCGGAGGCCAAGCACGGTGCTGAGCTCGGAGGAGTGCAGGCTGGTGGTAGATAAGTTCAGGGTGGGTGGCATCGGCAAGGAGGTATAGCGACAGGTGTCGAGAGAGGAGAAGCGAAGAAGCGGAGAAGAGATGGTCCGGCGCAAAGGGAGTGGGGTGAGGAAAAGAGGCGGTCCGTGGCACTGTTGGATCTGAGAGATCCAACGATGGGAGGCTCGATCTGTGGGAGGCAAGCACGGATGAATTATCATGCAGCTAGGGTTCGCCGAGTGTTGCACTTTGCAAACTCAATTTACATGTCTTAAAAAACAGAACTTGTATATATACCCAATAAATTTTAATCTTATACGCCTCAGTACATTTTTTACATGTTACATAGTACATATTAGTTCTTTTTTGGGAGTTTGTGGAAATTTATTATTCATTTAATTTTTTTAAAGTTGAAGTATCTAGAACACTCAATGCCGTAAATATAGCAAACGGCCCTGAAAAATCCCAAATTTTACATGTCATGTGTAATAGTGTGTGTTGAGTGTAGAAAAAACAATCCAAACCAACTGGCAAAGCAGAAATAATCGCTTCGCATGCAAACCTAACCTGTTCCCTCTTGAAACCTAGTTTCTTTCTCAGAAATGGTCCCGTTTGTAAGCATCTACGTGAGAAAAATTGTGAACCATTCTCAAGTTTTGTACCACAACCTCTATGGGGCATACCATGACACCAAGCCAAGTTTCGAGATTTTTGGAATTTGTTTGCATTTTTTAGAATTAAAATGCCAATTACCACCATGTTGGTGGCCAAGTCTTGCGCCCTAGTGTTTAAGACTCCTCTTATTTCCTTGTATAAGGCCTAAACATAGACTAAAGAAAACAAATAGGATTTTTGAACCCATTTCTAGTAATCATTTTACGCACCTTTCGTTTAAATATAACAATCGAACCATGAAATGCCATAGTTTAACATGCCACATGTATGTGTGTATGTTGAGTACAGAAAAGGTTTCAAGGCCAAACCCCTCTCGAAACCTAGTTTCTTCCTCGGAGATTGTCCAGTTTGTATGCAGTCTATGTGAAAACTATTACGAAACATTCTCAATTTTTACCACGACCTCTAGGGGTCATATCATGACATAAAGCCAAGTCTTGTGATTTTTCAGATTTGTTTTATTTTTTGAGAACTAAAATTACAATAACTGCCATGTTGGTGGCCGAATCTTACCCTGGTTTTTCATGCTCTTCTTCTTTCCTTCTATAATTAAGGCCTAAACATAGACTAAAGAACACATATAGGATTTTAAAGTAAATTATGGTCATAATTTGATGTACCCACAGTTTAAACTTGGATTATATCCATTAACTGTCTAGAAATGCACTTTTTGTGAAAAGTTTAGAAATACACTTAATGGCTTAAATTAGCAATGGACATTGGAAAATAAAAAATTTGGACGTGTCACATGTAACTATGTATGTTGAGTGTAGAAAAATTCAAGGCCAACCGGCCAAGTAGTGCCCGCTTCGCATGGAAACCTGATTTGTTCCCTCTCGATGTCTAGTTTCTTCCTAAAAATGGACCAATATGTAAGAAGTCTACGTGAGAATTTCTGTGAAACATTCTCAAAAATTTACCACAATTCATATAATTTTATAATTAAAATCCAAAGAGAAGAAAGAAAGAGAAGAGAAGAGAAGAAAGAGAGCAAAAAGAATAAAGAAATAACAAAAAGAAAGGGCAAGAAAGCTAAGTAAAGATAATAAAGAAAATAAAAAGAGGAGAAAATATAAAATGGATTTTGCGAGTGCTCTCTCTCACGTACTCGGCAAAGGTGACCGCATCGTCGACCTCCCGCCAACCCTCGTGACGACGAACATTTGGCACATGGTTTGCCAAGTGTTATCCATGGGACACTCGGCAAAGGGCGTCTTTGTCGAGTGTCCTTATTTTCCTAAGTTTTTTATTGTTAGCACTTGGCAAAGGGTGTCTTTGTCGCATTTCTTATATGTTGAGTGTTTTGTATATGTACTCTGTTTAAGCGGACCCTCGCCGAGTGCCAACAGGAATGCACTCGGCAAAGACGCTGACACTTGGGAAACACGGATTTTCCAGTAGTGAATGTAAAAGTAAATATTATGTACATTACATAGCATAGATAGATCATCTTTGGACTCACTAGATCATGATAGGAAGGAAATAATATATTTCCACACAAGATCATTTTTCTAGCTTTCTAAGTGTGGCAAAGGAGATGATCATTTTCTTCTGCCAAACACATAACTTTGTCAAAAATGTATTGTTCCTTCTAATTTTTGTGTTACCATGGGATATAAATTAAACTTTCATTTTCTAATCTCCTGAGAACTCTCTCTGATCTGGTGAACAGTACAAGAGTAAGGCAAATCACTTTGTCATAATTGATTGTTGCTACAAATTATTACGTTACCATGGGATGTGGGTGCTCATGCACTTCTTTTGAGGTGAATGGTAATCTAGTTTCACCAATCCATGCCTTGCAAACGCTGAAGTTGTGGAGATAATAACTTACGATGTTAGCATTTCTCACACAGATGCATGATTTATTTATGTTCTATCATTTTGACAAATTTAGTACTACCTCCAGTCCGCTTTAATTGTCGTGAAGGAACTGCTGCGATAGTACAAAGTCGTGTAGAGCTAGCGACAATTATTTCGGATCAGAGGAGTAGTGTATTCTCTGTCTTATATTTGGTTGAGATAGGCTTACTAAAGAAAATTTGCACTAGTCAGAAGGCTATGATGCCCTTTAATCTTGTTCATTCCATACAATTGTGATTCTGAAATTTATTCCATTGTATAACCATCCAACTAAAAAAATGGTAGTCTCATATTTTTCACATGTTGAGCTACCAAATTGTTGAATTGCTATAGAAAAATCTATACTGCAACATTAGGATTCCATGGCAGTATGTATTGAAACACATATGTTAACTCTTGAGTATCTGGGTAAACTCGACTTATACACATATTTCCCCCTTTTTCTCTTGTTTCAGTAAATATGCATTCAAGCGTCATCAGCAGTGGCTGCAACATGCCAAAACCCGCAGTGCTAGGCACAAAATTATGAAAACCAAAGTGACTCCTCTCATCCTAAAAATGTAAAATAGAACTAAAAAAATCTCCGAGCATCCTTTTCCGCTCCGATGTGAATGGTGTCCCTGGGAGGAGTTTCACGCACGCCAAGGGTCTCAGGCAAGGAGACCCGATTTCGCCGTTGTTGTTTGTTATAGCTATGGATGTTCTGACCGGGATTATCAACAAAGTGGCTACGGAAGGAATCATCAGCTCGTTCCCAGGAATCGCAGCCATGCAACGCCTATGGATATATGCGGATGATGTTGCTCTCTTCATCAGGCCCTCGGCGAGAGATTTGCAGTTTGTCAGGAGGGCGCTACATATCTTTGGACAGGCATCTGGCCTCAGGGTGAACTACGCTAAATCTTCGGCCATTATGATCAGAAGGGACGAGTTGGATCAGCAGTGAGTGGCTGAGATCCTTCACTGTCAGGAGGGAGAGTTCCCTTGCAAATATTTGGGGCTGCAGCTTGCGATAAGACAGCTAACTCATGCAGAATGGCAGCCAATGTTAGACCACGCTAAGTATTTTGTGCCGGCTTGGCAAAGAGGACTTATTCAGAGGCTGGAGATTGGTACTGGTGAAAGAGACGCGCTTCGGTATCCCCCCCCCCCCCCCACCCCCCCCCCCACCCCCCCCCCCCCCCCCCCAAATCGTATAAAGGGCAAGGGGGTCATTCCGCAAGGCGTATGAAAATACCCACGTCGTCGTACGGGCCGGTCGCGTACGCCTGCCAGCCCGGTCTACGCCTGACCGGCCGCCCGCTGTGCATCCTCCCGCTGTTGTACGCCTGCACCGTTTGAAAAAAAAATAGACCTCTCGCCCAGGCGCCGCCCCTAGGCGGAACCCTATTTGCCCCCTTGCCGTTGCCGTCGCCGCTATCATCTCCGGCGGTATCTGGTGAAGGGGAAATATTGTCGCTGGCGTCGTCACCCTCACGCCCCCGCCAACGGCAACCACTAATCTTGACGCCGTCCCCTCGCCGACAATAACGTGCGGTCGTCGCCCACAAGTGCCGTGGTCGCCCAGACGCCGCCGTCGTCGTCTGCCCCACGTGCTGGCCGCCCTCACGCCTTCGTCACCGGCCAACATCTACGCTTTTGTCATCTCTGACGGCGGCTACGAGGTAGGCGAGCCCTGGTCATTCTTCTGTACGTATTTTAACTGTTAATGAGACATAATGTAAGCAATTGATTTAAAAACTGATTTTAGTTGCGATGATGTTACGTGGTGTTTGAATGGATATAATATTATCTTTAAACATGTACAGATGGAGCAAGAAACCGGTTATGACGGCGATGATGGCGGTAGCGAGGACAGATCATTGTCATTCAATGTAGACCAACATGCTGCGGAAAACTATATGAGTTCGGATGAATCTTACGGTGGCAATGTAAGAGCTGTGCACGTTGTCAAAAACATGAAATAGACACAACCGCGGTGACACTGACATATACTTCTTTGACCTTGTATAGGTTGGTGAGGATGAGGACAATGAGGATATGGATATAGATGATTCATATGTTGAAAGCGGTAGCCAGGTAAGTTTAAAATTAAGTAGGGTAGGGAATGACATAACAAGCGCATCAACTCTTACATGTCTTATTTTAAATTTGTGCAGATGGATGCGGAAGGGTACTATGAGCGCAATATATTCGATGATGACAATGACCAAAGCGATGTCGATGCATCTTATGATGAGAGCTCGAACAAAGTAAGTATTGAAAAGTGGATACATATGAGAGTCGCCATACAACAACTTACTGACATACAAGGTTGTATGTATTTTTTTGCTAGGGAGGCGTAGGTGGCCCAAGTGGGAACGATGAGCATGCCGATGGTGATGAGTGTAATTTTGACGTTGGCTACAATGAATACCAGCCAGACTCACTAGACAGTCATTGGAAGGTGATGGCCACGATGTTCAGGTCAGAAGAGGAGGCATACAATTTTAATAATGAGTACGCGAAAACCCGTGAATTCAGCATTAGGAGGGACCTGCTGAAATACGCGAAGGGTGCTGACGCAACTATGCGCTTGAGGAGGTATCTGTGTTCGAGGGCTGGGAAACGACATGCCAGGTTTTGTACCATGGAAGTCGATGCTATTGTGAAGCCCATTTAACAGTGAAGCTTGATAGAGAGCGCTCAATTTGGTATGTCAGCAGTTTCAGCGATGATCATAGTCACATTCTTGCTAGCCCGGACGAAGTTACCTATCTCCGGTCTCATAATCAGATAAAGGAATATCAGAAGCTCGAGATCTTAGCTATGGCAGGTGTTGGGATCAGAAAACACATGATTTTTGAAAACTTAACCAGTAGGTATGGCTCATATGTGAAGGCTGGTTTTGGGAGGAGGAAGCTTTATAATATGTGCTACAGAGAGAAAATGAAATTGCTAGCAAAGGGTGATGCTGACACTGCCATTGGGATCATAATGACCAGAAAGGCGAGGGATACAGACTTTTTCTTTGAGCACACTGTTAACACAGAAGGCAGGCTCAAAAACCTATTCTGGTGTGATTCACAGTCACGTCGGGATTATCTTGACTTCGGTGATGTAACCGTATTCGACAGCACATATAAGATGAATAGGTATGGAATGCCATTCATACCTTTTGTGGGTCTAAACAGTCAACATTGCACCACTGTGTTCGGTTGTGCTGTTGTGTCCGACGAGACCGAAGATACGTATGTTTGGGTGCTGCAGACTTTCTTGAGAGCTCACTATCAGAAGAAGCCCAGGTCCGTAATTACTGATGGAGACGCAGCCATGATAAGGGTCATCAGGAAGGTCCTTGCAGACGTGTGGCATCGACTTTGTTCGTGGCATATTGAGAAGAACATGCAGAAACACCTTCACCACAAGTCCCTTAAGGAGTTAAGGTCTCTTATTTACTATGCTACTACACATGAAGTCTTTGAGGAGAGATGGGCAGCATATACAGCTAAATGGCAGTCGGAGAAAACTGAAACATGGTTGTGTAGGATGTATAGGAAGAGAAGGCTTTGGGTTGCGTCATACCTGTTCGGTGGGTTCTTCCTTGGTATGCGGAGTAACCAGAGGAGCGACAGTCTGAACTCTTGCCTTCATATGCATCTTGATTCTGGCATGACCATTGTTGACATGGTTGTGCTCTACGAGAACTGTATCGTTCGGCTCCGTGAAAACCAGGCGTACGACGACTACAGGGCCACACAGACACTCCGAGTTGCAGTACTCGATGAGTTTAAACACGTTGAGAAAGCCGCTGCCCGTGAGTTCACTACGGTAAACTTTTGCCTCTTGCAGCAAGATATGAAAAAGGCAGGGGAGCTTCAGATCCTTGATAGACTCAGAGGAGCCGCCAGTCAGATATTCATAGTGGACTATACACCTGTTAACTCTGAAGAAACAGTAAAGTGCAGTTGTGATAGTATGAATCGGAAAGGTCTCCCTTGCAAGCATGTTCTTTTTGTTTTGGCCAGGTTGAACGTGCGTGACTTACCTAAGTTCTTAGTGTTGCGAAGATTCACCAAAAATGCTAAAGGTGAACTGCCCATGAAGCGCACTAGCGATCTCTTTGCCTGGGGATGGGTAGGTACTGAGGAGAGAACTAAGTACAGTAAGTTGACTATCCTATCTGCAGAAGCATCTCATGCCGCATGTCATAAATCATTTTTATTTGACAAATTGAAGGCTGCTCTGGAGGATATAATAGCGAACAAGGACGTTGACGAGGATGACCATGTGAGTCATCATAGGGTTGCGAATGATGATGCTTCTGAGCCGAATCGAGATCATGTGTTCGTTGGTGATCCACAGAAGGTTTCCACCAAAGGGGCACCCAAGCAGAATAATAAAGGTCGTGGTAAGGATCCTGGTGTGAATAAAAATGATAGACCTAAAGGTTTCGACGAGAAACCTGAACGCCTATGTGGCTTATGCAGAACAAAAGGTCACGTCAAGAACAATTGTCCTCAGAATCCCAAGTATGTGTTTACGTTTGTTTAATTTACTTTTGTTGTTCTATTTACCATTTACGGATTTTCACATATATTATTGTCTTTGTATGCAGGAACATGGCATGACGATGATAGCAAAGACCGTTTAAATAATGGAACAAGTTATTCTTTATTAGCGTTCATGTCTTATTTGCTTGTAATAAAGAATATTCTGTTGGGAAATGTAGTAGAAAACAAAAAAAAATTGCCCTGCGAACACCCAAGAATAATATGAAGATGCATAACCGTTTATGATTAATTATCGTTACCGACTCCGGGAGTGCAGCGAAAGTAGACGAGTCGGTGTACATCGTACTTGAAGTCCCTCGAGCGTTGATGACGATCCTGCGAACCACCCACGAACGATCCCTCGAACGGAAGACCGAAAGCACGACCTTTCTACTTGGTTGCAAGCGTACGGTCTTCAAGATCCAGCTGCGCTTTTGCCATCCAGAGCTAATCATTGCCGGAGAATTAGAGGGAGGAGATTAGAACCACACGGGGCTTCTAATTATGAGGATTAGAGGTGGCTAGGGCTCGCTTCAGTTAGTCAACTAGGACCAACTAGAACATGCACTAGATCAACTAGTGGAGGCTCCAAAACTTGTATATCATAGGGTGAAAATCCTCTAGTATATATAGGATTGGGGGGGAAGAGGGGGCTGCCACCAAGGGGGAAAGAGCCCCCTTGGGGCACCGGCCAAGGGAGGGGGGTAGGACTCCCCCTCCAGGTAGGATTGCCCCCCCCCCCCCCCCCCCCCCCCCTTCGAAAAGGGGGGCGCCTCCCTTGTTGGGCTCTTTTGGCCCAACTCCTTCTCCACCTCTTGGCCTTATTTGGCCCGTTGATATGAAATGAAATATATTTTTGTTATAAACATTTTCAGAGCATAATATATATACTTTAACATCTCCGGAAACACTTTCCACCTATATATATTAAGGAAAACGTTTCTTTTTGCCTGACTGATTACTCTCTTGCGTCATCCGCCTCACGAGCCTTCCGATCGGTCGCGATCGTGCGGTGCCCGGTTTGTCTCGCGCGACGCTCCTTCTCCTCGCTGGCAGAAAGGTCCCACCTAGACGCTCGGTTGCATCACGCATTTCTCTCGCGGACAAAAATCCGACAGCTTCCTAGATCTGGTGGCACAGCCTGATGCGACAGTCTTCGTGGCTGCGAGCTTCCGCGGCGGCGAAGCCAAGGCTGTGACGGGGAGCGGAGACGCGCGCACCCATGTCTCAGAGAATCGACGGCGACGCTCCGCCGCGTAGGTACTCATCTCACCTCCAACATCGACCTGAAATGTTTCGCGTTTAGGCAGAGGTTCTTGATTGAATCTGCGTTTGGGCAGAGGTTCTTGCTTGGATCGTGTAGGGGGCTTGCCGGAGCTGCGTTGTTGGGGGCGGAGGGGGCTTGTCGGAGCTGCGTATGGGAGGAGGTTCTTGATTGGATCGTGTAGGTCAGGGCAATAGGTAGGATTTCTGTTAGACAGTAATTGTAGATAAATCGTCCATAGACCAGCAGATTTGAAACTAGGAAATGCTAAGCTCCACGGTGAATCAGCAGATCCTGAAACTAGGAAATGGAAGCCAAATTGCAGGGGTTGATGATCGTTTAGGTCTGTGGTGTTTCATTGCAGCACACACATTCATTTGGAGGCTGATTTCCGTAGTGGCTACTCACGTTCAGTTTTCTGTAGCATGCGCATTGGCATCTGTGTCCATGCGAATTCTTTTTCCTGTTTGACAAATGTATATACTGGCAAATTTTGTGTGTGTGTGTGTGAAGGGAGGGGGGCAGTGGAATATACAAGTTTAATAGCTAGGTTATTATATTACAGTGTTTCTACAGTTTGAAACTGGCCAAAAGTATCTTGATCTCAAACTTTATTCACTGTTTTTTTGTTGTAGGGTTTCAGATTTTTATAGTGGGTGTTTCCTGTTATTCATTTTGCAGCATATGCCTTACATTGTAGCTTTGTAGCATTTTTTTTGGGTATTGCATATGCTGCTTCACTTAACCTAGCGTTTTAGGCTTATGATTTACATGCATAGGGCAAGGTAATGCAATATTTTTCAAGCACAGTGCTATGCAGCATATGCTTTACATTGTAGCATTTGTAACATTTTTTTGGTGTTGCATATGCTGTTTCACTGAACGTAGCATTTGGGTTTATGATTTACATGCATGGGCAAGGTAATGCGGTAGGGCTTTTTTTTCATTAGTGTTTAATGGATTATATGATCTTTTGCAGTTGCTTATATCCAGGGAGTGTGGGTGCTGTGTGTTTTTTGTTTGATCAGTGGTGCAACAGTGCTTAGATAAGTGGGTTTTTATACTAGATGTTGCTTCATCACGTAGTGACCAATGCTCTGGGAGTGTTGTGTTTTATCCAGAGAATTCCAAATATTGTTGTTGCATATGTTTAATAAGGCAGTATAAAAAGATTTCTTCTCTTTTTGTTGCAGAGCCTCAAGAATGGATGATGAGATTGAAGAACCTACTAATGGGTCCTTCACAACAGGTTTTTCAGCTTCTCGCTTGCGTCGGGTTGCTGATAAAATTTTGAATGACGACAAGAGGGGAATCTTAAAAGATTGCAACTTTGGTTCCTTTGATGAATATTCCCCCCTTTTCCATACCAGATGAGCTGCTAGACCGGGTAGTCATGAAGATTGACCCTAAGAAGGGTTTGTTTAGGTATAAAAAAATGCCCCCACTCATCGCAGCTTCTTTGGATTTTTAGTTTTCTTGTTGCAATGTTTTCATTTCTGAATGACATGTGTCTTTCTGCTTTTTCAGTCATTAAAAGAAGACTATGTTGTTTACAAAAGATATGGTGTGAATTTTTTTAATGTCCCATCCGGGACATAATGGTCGACTTTTTTCAAGTTCATTCTCTGCTTGCAACAAGCTTCAAGGTCATAACCCACTGTTTTTCCTTTCTTATTTTTGCGAAATGCGGATAATATACATGGACCATCTAGAGGTGCCACGGTCATGCATTAGTGAGAAAATGGGGTGATCCGCGCCGCACCAAGACGCCGATGCTTCTCCCCTGCGGCAAGGAGATCGTGGCGTCGTGCTGCTGCTGCATGTGAGCACCTTCAATTGCCTCGGAGGTTCTTCGACGGCATCGACGGCCACTATAATGCTTCGATAGCTATGACGATGAGGCATACTGCAACGATGTTGACAACTGTGGTGTGCTTGAACGGCTGCGGCAATGCTTCAATGGCCACGACGACGAGGTCGACATCGACAAACGCGGCAATGCTGTGATGCGTGCTTCAACGGTCATGGGGACGCTTCTATGGCCACGACGACAAGGCATGCTTCGACGGCTGTGGCGATGCTTCGACGGCCATGACGATGAGGTGTGCTTCGACAGACGCGGCAATGCTGCGACGCGTGCTTCAACGGCCACACTGACACTTTGACGGCCACGACGACAAGGCGTGCTTCAACGGCATCGACGGGCGCGGCAATACTGTGACACGTGCTTCAACGGCCACGCCCGATGCTTTGATGGCCACGGCGACAAGGCGTGCTTCGACGGCATTGACAGGCGCGGCAATGCTGCGGCACATGCTTCAATGGCCGCGCCGACGCTCTGACAGCCATGATGACAAGGCGTGCTTCGATGGCATTGATGGACGCGGCAATGCTACGACGTGTCCTTCAACGGCCATGACGATGAGACGTGTTGTGATGACGGCATTGTCGACAGCAACGGCTATGCTGGCGTGCTTCCATGGTGATGCTTCGACGGCCACGACAACAAGGTGTGCTTCGATGATAGTTGGTGCTGCGTGCTTTGACGGGAGGTGCCGGTCCACTGTTCTGTGAAGGCTTGCTTGAAGGCGCATTCCATGCTAGAATAGTGGCGGACGTGCTGGACGCTTGCTGGTGCGAGCCGAGTTGAAGACTGTGTGATGTGAGAGGAAGGGTACGCGGTGTTGCCTGTTGCGTGAGTAGGATGGGAAGATGAAGATAATCAAAGGGTCACGAGCACGGCTGTATCGGATAAGATCAACCGGCTGATTTGTAGCAGCCGCCATATATTAATCGGTAATACCCGGTATTACCCGATATTCACCGAAACCCTTCCGGTGACCCCGAAACGCTTGCGGAACCTCTCGGAACTATTCTGAATATTAATGAAACAATTCCACAAATATATTCTCATCACTCCTGTCCTACTAACACTCAACAGATCATGATTACTTTAAGCTTGTGACCCCCACTACTAGAAAAAGGGTTGTTAGTGGCACACCTGTTTTTGCTGTTAATGGCGCACTACAGGTGCGCCACTATTAAAACGCCACTAGTAACAAATAGTAATGGTGCACCTCTGGTGCGCCACTAGTATCCCAGATAATAGTGGCGCACCACATAGTGCGCCATTACTATGTCCACCAGTGCGCCATTACTATGCCTCCCAGGGGGCCATATTTACCTTGTGCTTTGGGTTACTAATGGCGCACTTTTAGATAATGCGCCACTGGTGTGTTTATTTCAGTGCGCCACTAAAGTGCAATATGGTGCGCCACTACTATGAATATTAGGATTTTTTTTTTCTGATATTTGCACAGGTTACAAAATACATTACTGCACAGAATATAAACAGCACAACATATAAACAGCAGATTTATCGAATACAATAGAAGATTAGTCTCCGAATACAATTCATCATATTAGTCTCCGAATTCAAAATACCGAACAAAGTTAGAACATTACAAGTCTCGAGACCGCGAGTAGCGAGTTTGTCTTCACATTACAAGTCGATATCGATCATCTAAACTACCATCACATAGAAGAGAGCTGCGGTCACGATGAGCATCATCACGATGAAACTGGTCTTCATCCGGTTCCTCCTCCGCTCCCTCCTCTCTCCCGCTAGATAGCGCGCGTATCTAGCTTCCGCCTCCGCCCTAGTGGTGTACCCTTTGTAACTGTTACCGCTGAAACGGTGAACCTGTCTCTGACACTCCTCCCAGTCGTCGTAGACTCCGGGAACCTTACCCTTGTACACGACATACGACGGCATCTCTATGCACTAGACAAACAAAACATTAGTAGCAATTCACAGACAATACATAAGCAATATATAAGTATGCAACAAAAGGATCGGAAGAGAAAAGCAACACATTAATAGCACGATTCATGGTCCTACTAATAAATAGCATCGATTACATATAAGTTGAACGAATGTCCAAACTAAAGAGACATACAAGTTCATTAAAGTTTAATTACAACATGAGCTAATCGATATTTCAGAACTACATAGCATCACTACTTTCGACTCGACTCAGGGACCGGAGCGTGGATGAAGCCGCCATCTTTCGTGATGGTCATGAAATCGCGGGTGTTGTCAGCCTGCATTTGTAGCATTGTTTCTATCTCACTGTTGGACGGTTGATATCTGAGGTAGAACTGCCCCGAGGTACGAAGGACATCTTGATGGATGATTTCCGCAAACTCCGACTGGATGCGAAAGAATTCTTGTCTGATGTCCGCGTCCTGGATTACCGACAAGCGTGCGGCCCAATCTTTGAGATTATTTGGTAGCAGAAGGTGATTATGGTCCCGTACGATCGCCCGCATGTGATGGAGGGCGTAGTAGGCATCCTTCTGACCGCCAGGCGGCTGCTTGACGCAGGGGAACGTCGTATTGTGGGTGAACACGTGCTTGCCGTACCTACGAATTGGCCTGCTGAAGGTGCCTCCAGATCTGGCGTAGCCGGGAAGAGCTTCATCAAGAACTTTCTTGATATTTGTGTAGTCTTTCTTCGACTGACGGTCCAAGTCGAAATACGTGGCCGTGGAATATTTCGGGCTTAAGAGGATGAGTGTGCAATGTGTGTCACTGCACAAAACACGGAATGTTAGAAAAAAAAAAGAACGATCGAAATCTAAGAAATCATATGTTACGGGGCGGTGAGGGGATGACTTACTCGGGAAAGTAAGGCACGAGGAAGTTATCCTTATCTGGGTTTGCCAGAATGACGCCTTCGAGGTATGAACTCGCGACTTGCCGGTCCCCAGCGCTGCCCAAGATCTTGGCACGCATGTAGAAGGGGTCGACTATCACGATGTCCGGGGTCTTGTCTCTAATGATCCGCATCTCCATACTCAGCGAAAATAGCCGAATGAAGGTGTAGTGCAGCGGATGAAGGTTAAACATAGCGAAGATGTCATCAAACCGCAGGACGATCATACCCCCGATGGTGCTATCGACAAAGCCCTTGCCCTCTGGCACCTTGGCCACGAAAACCGGGTATGCCACATCATTCTCGGAGAGACGCCGCTTCTCCAAAGAAAGAACACTGTCATGCAGACTCCGCATAGCACCGGTTGCAGCATTGAGCAGATTAGTCGGTAGCATCGGCCTACCCGCCACATGCACCCTCCTCGAGATATCCTTAGGTGAAGGTGGCCCGTCCTGAGCACGGATCGTACTCGGTGCCGGCTGGCTCGCACCCTGCTTGTTATTCTTTCTTTTCCGTCCCTTCTTCTTCTGCTGTAATGGGATCGAGTTCTGCTCAGAGACCGCCTTCTTGAGTCTGTTGGGGCTGATAATATTTCGCACCTCGGCTATCTGAGGCTCGGTGAAGGCGGCAGCTGGAGGCGTCTCCTGAGAACTGAACGCCAGACGACGCCTGTTGCAATTGGGTTTCTCTGTGGTACCAGCTAGATCGCGATCGTCTTTTGCAGGGTTGGGTTCTTGAGAAGGAGGCCCCAAGAATTCATCACCGTACCCATGTTCGTTGAAGTACTTATCGACGTTGGTAAATGTACCGTCGTCGTCGTCCGGATCCTGTGCCATATGCATGTTCGGATCCTGTGCCATATGCATGTCCAGCATGTCCGGTAGCGTTGCGGCGGTCTTGCCATGGCTTGGCACCGGCACGACTGGCGGTGTTGTCTGTGGGGTGGTGTCCCCCACCCCCAAATGAATCTGGCTCTTCGGCCAAAGCAGGGGCCAGCTTAAGCAGGCGCTGAGGGTCATCACATCATCTTCGTCGGCCCCAGGGGGTTGAAACGGAGGTAACAATTCGTCGCAGCCCGGCAGCACCCAAACCAGTTGAACCCTATACACGGTGGGTGGCATCGGATTACCGTGGAACACGCGGCTGCCCGGTTGAACGATTCTGGCCTTGGCGACATCGATCAACTGGCTGTCCACGAAGTGCAGGAGAGTGCATGGAACATCGGCGGCGCCCTGCGAAAACATGTAGGGCGTCAGGGATGCCCAGTCAAAGGCAAGGAGATGAAGTCATCGGCCGAGAGGCTTAATTAGTTACCGTGATGGCGTCGAGCTCGGCTAATGTCGAGGCACCGCCAACGGCGGGCGTGCAAGTGACGGAGAGGCCGCTTGCTGCCGAGGTGCCGACCGGCGTATTCTTCCCACACCCAGGTGCATTAAGCTCCAATGCCGGCGCCGACGCCGGAGACACCAATGCCGCCTCCGCCGAAGACACCAATGGCGCCGCCGGCGCGTTGTGCGAGTTGCTGCCCGTGAAGCTGGGAATCGGGGGCGGCCCCTGTTGGCCGCCCGCCATCCACGGCTGCAGCCCCTCAATCAAGGTAGGCACAATGGCGGTGATCGTCGCTCCCAGTTGGTCTCGCACTTGCTCTTCGACTATCTCCGGAATCCGCGCCACATGTGCCTTGAGTTCTTGAACCTCGCGCTCCTGGCTTTCCGAGCTGGTCTTTCTCTCCTTTCGCCCAGCGGTATAGTAATCCGACCATTTCGTGGACAAGCCTTTGCCGGCCACACGACCAGCTGACGACGGTTTACTGAGCTTATCCTTGTGTTTCATTATGTTCAACGCCCTATTTAAAGTGGTGTCCCAAGGGGAGCTCTTAGACGACCCCGCGCTACTGCTTTCAGTTTCCTGCGGAAGGAACGTGAACCATTTAGAAATTTGGCTTCATTAATTAGAATGCAACCATATGGAGCTAATTACGCGGGGGCGTATTCCTTACCAGAACAAGCTCAAGCGCCTTGGTCTTCGCATCCGTGGTAAGCTCCTTTGTTACCGGGTCCACCTTGTACCGGGCCCTGACATAGTTCCTGGTCTGCTTGTCACGGTATTTATCGAAGCGGGGCGGTAGGCCTTGCTCGGCACGCTCCGCGTCCTCCTTGTCCCATATAGGTTCTGCCACTCTGTAACCGCCGGGACCGAGTGTGTGGACCCCTAAGTTCAAGTCCCGCATATCTTTCCCCCACTGACTTGATTCCTCGGATGCGTTGCTCTCGCACTTGATCTTGAACTCCAGGTAGTCAGCTTCGCTGATCGAAGGATTTTTCTCCTTGATCTTCTCATAACTATCACCTCTTAGAATCCTACTCTTCACCGCGGCCCTCCAAGTAGCCAGGGCCGTGCTCATCTTTGTGAGGGCGGCATTGTTCACTTTATTCCCTGAGAGGCGTGTGTTTGCGCAGTCACCGGGGAACTTGTATCGTTCGTGCAGCTTCGTGAAGAGGAGGTTGCGCAAATTCCCTCGGTCACGATGCCTTAGGTTCTCGGTGTTGATCGAGACGGTGCTCCGAAGAATGCACCCGAGCTGTCCCGCGTACCCCTTGACTAATTCTTTGGGCGCCGTTGGATGCCCACCGGAGGACACTTCAGTAAATTCCTCCTTGACGGTGCCGAGCACGTTCAGGCGCCGGTCCTTCCGTTGCCTCTTTGGTTGGCTGCCATCTGTGCGTGCGCTGCCATCATCAGTGGTGGCATCCTTGGCGGCACCATTAGTGGTGTCATCCCCGACGCCACTAGGGGTTGTGTAGTCAGGATCGGTGTCTTCCGCGGCATCCTCATAGCGCTGAGGTTCTTCCTCCATCTCCTGGGACAGCTCCCAGAATGCCTTGCCGCCCGAACCGCCGGCCTCATCGTTGTGGGCCATGTTCGCTCTAAATAGGAAAAAAGTTTGGTCAAAAAGTTGGTTATTGTCAAGGAACAAGATCTCTAAGTTGACCAAATAACCTAATTCTCGAGGAATGTCGCCAAAAAGTTGGTTATTGTCAAGGAACAATTGAGAGATGTTTGTGATATTACCTAGGTGTTTTGGGATGGAACCTGTTAGTGTGTTGTTGCTAAGGTCCAAGTCCCTTCCTAACCCCCTTCTTCTTGTCTCCTCTCACTATCTCTCTCACACACATGGCAAGCAAGGCTGTCTGAGTGTGTGAAAAAATACTAAACTAATCCAAGGGCTGAAAATTGATCATCTGTTTCAGTGCAAGGACTGCAGCTGCGAGAACACATGGGGGAGCTACGAGTGTGGCTGCGGTGGTAGCAACATGCTGTACATGAGAGAGCATGACACTTGCATCAGTGAGTTGCCTAGCCTGAATTTCCTTTTGGACCTCACTATATGATGGTCCAGGTCTCATCATATTTCTAGTTTATCTTTCAAAGGTGTTAATGTGGAATGTGCTAGTAGCACCTTCAAACGGTCCTTCCTTCGTCTACAACAACGCGCTAATTTGGTTAATCCTATCATTTAATCATGATTAGCCCATCATTTTGACCAGAGATTAGTTTTGATGTCAAGATACATGCTGATTAATTTTTGTTTCGGTTGAGAATCGGGCACCTTCTAGGTCAAGAAAATTGGGCATGACCTTTGCTAATTTTCTTGACCTAGGAGTGCCCCATTCTCAACCGAAACGGAAATTAATCAACATTTCAGGAGAAAGGGGTCATTTCAGAAGATCACAAGTAGCAGCAGCATCACTTGACAAAATCACAAGTAGCAGCAGCATCACAAGTAGTACAGCAGCATCACAAGTTAATTCAGTAAATACATTCACAGCAGTACACAGTAGCTGGAAAACCAATGCAGCTCACAACTTCATAGTAGTAGTAGTGACCACCAGAATAAGTTCAGACTAGCAATGATGCAGCACAGCACTTGACAGAGTAAAAAAGTTTGGATGATTTCTGCCAATGCATTTTGGTTTCACAGCTTGATCACACGATGGAAACTTGAACAGGAAATAACCTAACGTTTAAGAGCTGGTTACTTGCTATAGTGACAACAAAGACTATGCCGTGCCATATGTTACTTGCTATAGTGACCACAGTAGCTAGAAGCTAACAACTTTCATAGTACCACTCCATATGTTAGTAGACAGAATTTTTCTAGGTAACTTGCTGTACCAACCAAATGAACAGAACAAACACTTAGCTACGAGTTACACTGACAGTTTGGACTCTGACTTAAAAGATTGCCTCGGAACACCAACCAAATGAGCTAATTTCTCTAGATAGTTGAAGTAATTGAGGGAAGAAGCTTGTCTTCTCCGAGGAGAGAATTTTCTTTACAAGTTCTCAAGAAGATTGGTGATACATATGATGGAATTGTCAGTTTAGTGTTCCACTATGATGCATTGGTTCACCTGTGATTTCCTGATGGCACTGGCCATACCTTTGGTCATTTTCGTTATAAATATTCCAGAGTTTGACTGCAACGATGCTTAAACAGCAAGCTATTATCTTACTGATCTTGTACATATCTCCAAGTCTCTTGGGATCTTGTCCAATATTTTCTAAATGAAGGCGATAGCTAAGGAAAACCAGTTCAGGCTTCTTGGGAACTAGAGTAGCATATTCAGTAAATCAACTTGCAGTGGGAAGTACAGCAAGTTAAATCAAGTAGTCAAAGACAATAGGATTAGTGTACTGAACCAGGGAGCAGATGTGGAGCAGAGACCGGAGTTGAGGTGTCCGGAGTTGAGGAAGACGGCGGCGACCCGAGGAAGAAGACGAGGTGGATCCGGTGTTGTGTGGCTCCTCGGCAGCGGCGGTCTGGCGGCAGGTGGGAGGAGACGGGGCGACGGCGGCGAGGCTTTCTGGGCTCTGGGGGAGAGGAGAGGGCGGAGAGGGCGAGGGGAAGCGCGAGGGGGCAAGTGGGGAGGGGGGCCCGAGGAGGCAGGGCGGCGGCGGTGGAGCGGGCGCGGGCGGACGGCGGCGGGGGTCGTCGGGTTAGGTCGTCGGGTTAGGTGGATCTGGCGAGGGAGGGAGAGAGGCCAGAGGGAGAGGGGAGCAAGTCGAGTGGGGGGAGGGTTAGCAATGGCGCACCTTTTAGGGGTGTGCCATGAACATACGTATACCAATGGCGCACCATCTCCTGGTGCGCCATTAGTAACTTTTTTTTTTTGGATTTTTAGTTGCATCTAATAATTTTTTAGAAAATGACGATCAAATTTGAAAACATTTATGAATGTGAAAAAATATCATAAAATTTTTTATTTGAAAATATTTATGAATATGAAAAAATATCATCAAATTTAAAAAAATACTCATGAATACAAAAAGTGCCCATGAAATTTAAAAATATTCATGAGTTCACAAAATATTAACAAATTCAATACTTTTTGTGAGTTACAAATTCAATACCAGAATAAACCTAAATAAAAATTGGTATACTAGAATAAACATAAATAAATATTCATGAGGACTAGAACAGAAGAAATGTCATTTCCATATGTCGAAATACAATCGAGAAATGAAGACTACAATTTAAATACAATCGATCTTAGCTAGCTATCTTTTCACAATCTTCTTGCCCTTCTTTTTCGCAAATGGAGTTCTTCTCTTGAACGGACGTCCTTTAGGTAGGGTGGTCCTGCTTCTTCTTGTGGTGTATGGGACTTCATCGTCGTCGTCATGTTCCATCTTCGGGTCGCCGTACTTGTCGAAGTCTTGCTCATTGGCGAGTCCATCCATTCCGATCATCTTCCTTTTGCCTCTCCTCACAACAACACGACTGGGCTTTGACGGGTCGGTAATGAAGAAGCATTGGTCCACTTGGGAAGCCAGTACCCATGGCTCATTTTTCGCGGTGACGTTTGCGCCCGCGATCTTGGATTTTGCTTAGGGTATAACCATGGTGGTGAAATACCGGTCTTCTTTTAGGACGCTCTTGGCCCATCTGACACGGAACATCGGGACCTTCTCTCCAGCGTAGCTCAGCTCCCAGATCTCCTCGATCCTTCCATAGTATCTGTCCTTGTCGTTACCGGTGTAGGATTCTATCGTTACCCCGGAGTTCTGATAACCATCGCTCTTCATGTCCTTTTCCTCGATGTAGAATGTGTAGCCGTTGATATCGTACGCCTCATAGGTCATCAGGTTGTGCTCGGCGCCCTGTGACAAGGCGAATATGAGTTTCTCTTTCGCGGAAGAATCCTCATGTAAAGGGTACAACAGAAGCTCCTCCTTGAACCAAAGCGTGAAACATGAGTTGTGCTCTTTGATTATATCTCCATCCGTCCTCTGTTGGCCTCGGTCATTGTACGTCTTCTCAATAAAGGTTTTGTGCTCTACCACCCAAGGATCGACCATGTCTATGTGTTGTAGCGCGACTAGGTTTGCTCTTTCAAAGTCGGCGAGTCGACCCTCGAAGTCGATATGCATTTCGCGGCGACCCTCGCGGTGACCCCATCCAGCGAGCCCGCCGAGGTGCCTGTTGACGGGCAGACCAACGGGGTTCTCGATGCCTAGATAATTCGTGCAGTAGGAGATGCACTCTTCGGTCAGAAAGCCCTTGGCTATGCTTCCCTCTGGACGTGACATGTTGCGAACGTATCCTTTGATGACACCATTCATCCTTTCGAACGGCATCATGCTATGCAGGAACGTCGGCCCGAGTTGGATGATATCCTCCACGATATGGACCAGCAGATGCACCATAACGTCGAAGAATGCGGGCGGGAAGTACATCTCAAGCTCGCATAGTATCACCATGATCTCTTCCTGTAGCCTTCTGAGTTGCCTCACGCCAACCGACTTCCGAGAGATGACATCGAAAAAGTTGCATAGGCCAAATAGCGTTTCACGGACGTGCACGTCCATGATCCCACGGATTGCAACTGGAAGTATCTGCGTCATCAGCACGTGATAGTCGTGAGACTTCATCCCGCTGAACTTCTGCTTCGCTGAGTCTAGGTATCTGCTTATCTTCCCCGCGTAACCGTAAGGAAGTTTTACTCCTACGAGGCAGGTGAAAAACTGCTCGATCTCCTCCTGACTTAGAGTGAAGCACGCGGGAGGGCAGTCATTTCCGATCTTCTTTGCCTTTTTGCCGTTGCGACGAATTTCCGTGTCCTTCGCCTCATCATCATCATTAGCGTGAAGCTCCTCCCTGATGCCCATTGATTTCAAGTCTGCCCTTGCTTTCGGCCCATCTTTGGTCCTCTCTGGCATGTTGAGCAGGGTACCAAGCAGACTCTCGCACACGTTCTTCGTGATATGCATGACATCAAGGCTGTGAGGCACACGGAGGATCTTCTAGTACGGCAAGTCCCAGAAAACTGACCTCGTTTTCCATACCTTCAGCAGCGGCTCTGGCGCCTTTCGCTTCTTTCCCGGCTCTGGCGCCTTTCGCTTCTTTCCCGGCGGTGGGCACTCTTTCCAATTTTTCAACAGCTCGTGTATTTCCTCGCCGCTCCTCGTACGCGGGCGTCTTCGGGGTTCGGTTTCACCATCGAACAGATCCTTGCGTTTTCTCCATGAGTCATCGTCGCAAAGCCACCTTCGATGTCCCATGAACACGGTTTTCGAAGACCCGAGATCTCTATCTAGCTGGCGATACGTTGTGTCATCCCTGCACCTGACGCATCCAGAAAATCCGTGGACCACCTGCCCCGCGACATATCCGTAACCGAGATAGTCGTGCACCGTCGTGAGCAGTGCGGCTCTCATAGGGAAATATTCTTTCTCTACGGCGTCCCACGTATTGGCTGGCGTTTTCCACAGCGTGTCTAGCTCCTCTTTCAGCAGCCCCAGATATAGATTGATGTCGTTCCCTGGTTGTTTCGGCCCTTCAATTAGCATACTCATGTGAATGTACTTCCTCTTCATGCACAACCAGGGGGGAAGGTTGTACATCCACACAAACACAGGCCAGGTGCTATGTGTGCTTCTCTGGCTGCCAAACGGATTGACTCCATCGGTGCTCGCGCCCAGCACGATGTTCCTTGGATCGTTCCCAAATTCTGGGTGTTGGAAGTTCAACGCTTGCCACTAGCTCGCATCCTTAGGGTGACTCAGCATCTTGTCTTTTTTATTTATCTCCGGATCATTTCCGTCATCTTCTCGCTTCTTCTCCTCCCTATCCGCGTGCCAACGCAGGAGCTTTGCTACCTTAGGGTCCGCGAAATACCGCTGCAGACGAGGAGTGATCGGAAAGTACCACACCACTTTTCGAGGAGCTTTCTTCCTCTTCTTGTATCGAGTGACGCCGCACACCGGACATATGGTAGACTCCGCGTGCTCGTCCCGATAAATGATGCAATTGTTCATGCACACATGGTATTTCACGTGCGGTAAATCCAGAGGACACACGATTTTCTTCGCCTCCTCGAAACTGGTCGGGCACTTGTTCCCCTTGGGAAGACGTTCGTGCCAGAATGACATGTTCTCGTCGAAGCATGCGTCGGTCATTTTATGTTTTACCTTCATCTCCAGAGCCATGAGCGTTACTTTCAGGCGGGTATCCTCAGGCCTGCATCCTTCATACAATGGAGTAACCGCGTCTATCTCCAGTTGATCCAGCTTGGCTTTCTCTCGGGCGGCAGCTCTTGCGTTATTCGTCTGCTTGAGAAGCAGCTCTTGAATATGAGGGTCCTGCACCCAGCCCATCGATGGTCCATCGTCGTCTGCTCTGGCATCTTCATCTTCATGATCATGCCCTTCATCTTGATCTTCCTCATCATCATGTCCGGCATCTTCTACATGATGACTGTGTACTGCATCTACTTCGTGATCATGTCCTGGAGATTCTTCGTCTTCTCGCCCGCCCTCGTTGCGGTTGTCTTGTTGCCCTTCCTCATTTCTTGCCCGGCCCCCATGGACGACTTCATAATCATCTTCATCACCTTGCCACCGATAGCCATCCATGAAACCACGCAAGAGCAGGTGGTCCCGCACCTGTACGGAATCCGGGTCCATAAGGCTCTTCAGCTTGCATCTTCGACACGGACATCTTATCTCCGTCTCGTTCTTTTGAAGCATCTCGGCCTTCGCGGAGCTCAAAAACCTATTCACGATGCCTTCGGTCATCGTGCGGACCATGGTCGCCTGCGGGGTAGAGCAAAACGATATTTTAGAACCAAAAAAGAATTTGGCATGACTTTACCTAAAAATAGGACCAAAAAGAATGCATAGTGCCAAATTCTCGCCGAAACGGAAATGAATCAACATTCCGGCAAAATATTGGCAACTATCGCATTTCAAATACCGGTACCTGCAAACACAAACATATGCAACACCACAAACATATGTAACACCACAAACATACGTAGATCTAGGCCATAAAAAGTGCATGTGCACGTTGTTGGAGGGAGAAAAAAGTAGATCTAGAACATAAAGAAAGCTTTCCCCTTACTTACCTATCAAAAAAAAGGAAATTTAACCACTTAATTTGGGTGAATCTATGGTGCAAATGAGGTGAGGAGGAGGAGGCAGCCGAGACAAGCTTGGAGGAGGAGGTGGAGAGAATGAAGTGGGGAAAGTGAGTGTGGTAGGTGGCTGTCCAAAATATCTAGCTGCTCTCAGGTTACCAATGGCGCACCTCCTAAGAATGCGCCATTAGTAACCCTGGTTACTAATGGCGCACCTGGTATGTGGTGCGCCACTACTAGTTTTGAAAAAAAAATTGTTAGTAGTGGCGCACCGTGGTTGTGGTGCGCCATTAATAGTTTTAACTAGTAATGGCGCACTATCCCCAGGTGCGCCATTACTAGTTTTGAAAAAAAAAAGTAAAAAAAAAAATTGTTAGTAGTGGCGCACGGAGTGTGTGGTGCGCCATTACTAGTTTTAACTAGTAATGGCGCACTATCCCCTGGTGCGCCATTACTAGTTTTGAAAAAAAAAATTGTCAGTAGTGGCGCACCGTGGGTGTGGTGCGCCATTAGTGATATGGACACTAATGGCGTACCTGTACATGGTGCGCCACTGCTATATAGCAGTGGCGCACCACATACGTGGTGCGCCATTAATGTCCATATTAGCTATAGCCTTTTTTCTAGTAGTGCCCGTAGGTTCGATAACCATAGACATGAACGAAACACCTTCGTTCAATGACCGATAGCGAAACCGTGGACATCCATATTGGTCCGTATGATTACACGAATGATATTCGTGTGAAAATTCGGTTATCATGTGATGTTCCCTTTGCTTCGTGATACTTTACGAAACCAGGTGTGCATCGCTGTCCTCTTGAGTCATCACCATGATCACTATACCGTTGCTCCCGTTACCGGTTTTGTTCTTCTTTCTCGTTGAGGTGTTACGGCATCCCCATGACGTAGTCACCTGTGTCTGGCCAGACAATGATGGATGCCTTCATACCGAGAGGGCCCTAAGAATATCTCTCTATCGTTAAAGGAGCAAATCCCACTCTCGAGCTGTCCGGTCACTTGTCAAACTTTCCGGTGAGCCTGAAAGTTGTCGTTATGATCACCTTGTTACAGATGAAGTTTGAGCAACCCCACAGCCCACCGTCCGGTAGGAACTGATCGAGACACTCTCATGGTCTGAGGAACTAAAACACATGCTAATACTCCGTGTTATAACAGATGATTTCAGACGATATGATCACATGTTATAACAGACAAGTATTGGGTCAATTAAATATGATCGTTCTTCTAACGTCATACCCTTAATGTTGTTTTAGGACTATCGTTACACTTAACAATATCCTAAGATTCGAAAAACGTGATCACCAACAACACTTGAGCCGGTCTTAGAGGCGAGACTGGGAAACTATTGTTTACCATTTATTATTTCACACGTGCATATGAGTTTTCCACTGAATCGCATATTCCAGGATCATAGCAGTTATAGCATGAAATATAAAGTGTTAATAATGAATAACAAAAATATAATAATACAATATTATTACCTCTAGGGCATATTTCCAATAGTCTCCCACTTGCACGAGATTCAATAATCTAGCCGCATGGTTTTACATACACCTATGGGTATTCTGGTGTTGCTCATGCTTTGCTTGTGGTAGAGCTTTTATCATTTGTTTTGACATATTCAAAACTCAGAAATATGTGTGTCAGTTTTGTCTGTTTACGGGATCTCGATCCACCTTGCTTTGAGCTATAATATTTTATTCAAAATAAAATATCATTTAGACTCATTGCACTTAGAATCATATTTCGGATTCATCCATTTATATTAAGATTCTTCTTGACTGGACATATTCATAATATAATGTTTATGGGCTTTATTACAACTTTTATAATACACAATTATATTAAGACATTTCTTGATTATTGGATCTACCCTTTCATATCAAGACTCTTCTTGATTTTCCATTATTTATAATGTTTATGGGTTTCTAACAACTTTTGTAATATCCAATTATATCAAGACATTTCTTGATTATTGAATTTTACCCATTTATATCAAGACTCTTCTTGATTGGCCATATTCTCAATATATTGTTAATAGGGTTCTTTACAACTTTTGTAATATCCAATCATATCAATACATTTCTTGATTATTGAATCTACCCTTGTATATCAAGACTCTTCTTGATTCAGACAACATTGAAACATCTAATGTTTTCAAAACTAAATTATCGTTTAGAATCAATATTGTTCATAAAATATCTTATTATAGCTCTAATATGTCAATTATGAAGTTTCTATATTCATATATTCTCAATAATGAATCTTTAACTTCATATGCTCAAAATAAACATTTATTCTTTTGAGATCCTTGATATCTGTTACTAACACTTGTAAAAACTCTTGGCCCCTTTTCATATATATATAACTATCAAGATGATTACTTTCATCTACTCATGCCTATAAGCATCTAGTTATATGACACTGAGAGAAAACAATTTCTCTATTTAAACACTTTAAACCTTGTCAAAATATATAAACTATTAAGTCAATCAGACATATTGATCTATCTTTATATATTCTTTTATACCTAATTTTTTTCCTTGTTTATTTGATGAAACATTGTTTCAAAAACATTTTATTTAGCTAAAAAGTTATATTATTTCCATTCCACATATGAGATCAAAAATACTATATAGTCCTCTCACTGAGTTATTTATATACACAAAGTTCCTTTGATAAGATCAAAATCTTAAAATCTACTCACTTGTTATAATTTTCAAAAACTCTTTTGAAGTTTGCACTTTTATCCGGCGTCTTGAGTATTTTAAAACCTTTCTTGTTGTATCATTCATAAATCCTTTCCTTTTAGGAAAATTAGTTTTAATATCCACTTTCTTCAAAAATCTTTGAAGTATCAACCAAGTTCCAAACTTGTTTTATTTATGACAACTACAATAAAGTTCTAAAGTTAATTCTACATTTATTCTGGTGTGCATGGCTATGAACCATTCCTTTGAGCTGGGCACCGCTATTGTTTCCTTGTAGTGTGGTAGTTCATATTCTTTCAAAGATGAATATCTCATTTGTAAAATTTCAAAAATTCAACAATATTCTTGATTTGTATAAACCAGTTACAAGTTATAGAATTTCTACATCCAATGTAGTAACTTACGGTTTATTTTGCACATAATCTATCGGAACAATTTCCGGTTTGTTTAATTCTACTAATTACCGTCAGGGATTCAATAATCCTTTCTAAGCTGTAATGTCCTCCCACTTATTTCTTTGACAAGAAAAACTTTTCTTGAAAAAGTGTTCATTTATGTCAAACATTTTGCCTTCTGAACATTTCAATGGAAAGAACCCAAATCATTTCTTTGAGATATCCTACAACTTTTATCTGGTTTATAATTTCCATAACTCTTATGGTTTCATTAACCAGACTAATATGTAGTGCTTTGTTTAGTGTATATCCTACCGTTTCAATTTATACCGCAAAGTATAAATGCAGATCAGTAATAAATAATTCCATAATTATTTGAGTGTTTTTTGCTGAACTTATGACTTAGATAATTTTCGTCATTCTTGAAGAATTACTTAATCTTTTGTCATAATGATCCTTATCTTCATTATAAGATATTTGAACTCTTCAAATACATTCTGAAATTCAAATATTTCAGATTTTATAGTAAATCATATTTACCTAATCTTTTAATGAAGTATGATTATCCATTGTGCCATGGCTTGTTTATCAGACTTCATACATCATCATGTATTATTTTGATTTCTCAATTAAGAGATTTCAATGTTTCATCTATATGAAGACTATTTCCTTGATAAAGCCAAGCAGTGATATATCAGTCTTTTTAAGATGTTTAGCATTAATGTTAAAAATTTCAAATCAAGATTCATTGAATAAACCATCAAAAAATTGCGGTAAATCCAAGCATATTCTTATAACCACTCTAACAACTATTGTCCAAAATATTATAAGAACATCCGTCACATAATCCAAAACATAATGTCTTATGCAACTCCGAAACGCAATAACTATTATTTGATCCTAAGATGAATCTTGTAGATAAACTAAAGCCATGATTCTATTGGTCCTGAGCAACGATCCGATCACCATCCTTGACTAGCATCACGTCTTTATTTCTTATCAACTTGTGAGCTTTCTGCAGTCCCTGCATTAGATTGCACACAAAAGCAATCGATAAGTATCAAATACTTGTGACTCACAAAAACAAGATAAATAACATTAACTTTGTATAACTTTTATACCTTTACCGGAAGAACCATTCTTCTCGTCTGCTAGATATTTCTTGCAGTCCCGCTTCCAATGACCCTTCTGTTTGCAGCAAAAACATTTAGTATCTTTAGAGGCTCCGCCCTTGTTCTTCTTATGAGAGACAGTCTTACTGGCACCAGTAGATTTCTTCTTGGACTTGCCCTTCTTTTTGAAACTGGTAGTTTTGTTGACCATCAACACTTCTTTGTTCTTCTGCATGCCAGCTTCCGCAGTTTGAGCATAGCAAACAACTCATTTGCACTTTTCTCCATCCCGTTCATGTTGTAATTCATGATAAAACCATCGTAAGATGGGGGAGTGAAGCAAGCACAATATTTGTACCGAGTGTATGTGGAATTCCAAATTCCAGTGAAGCAAGTCTATCAACATAGCCAGCAAGCTTCACTATATGCTCACTCATTGAGGAACCCTCTTTCATCTTGCATTCGATCAGGGCCTTGGTTAATTGAAATCGTTCGGTCCTTGCCTGTTTCTTGTACAGAACTTCTAGTGACCCAATTATAAATTGAGTGGTAGATCGTTCAAAACACTTCTGTAGTTCAGGATCCATGCAAGTTAACATGAGACACTGCACTGCTTCATAGTCATCACTACGAGCAGTATAAGCAGCAACTTCTTCCGGTGGTGCATCCTTTGAGGGAGCATCACCTAGGGGCTGATCCAGCATGTACTCCTTCTTAGCACTCCTGAGAACAAATCTCAGGTTGCGGATCCAATCCGCATAGTTTCCACCATTTGCAGCCAACTTTTCTTTTTCAAGCATAGGGGCTAAGTTGAACATAATGCGAGCCATTTAATCTACAACGATAAACACAAATAATTTTAGACATAATTCATAATTAATATTGCACTAGTTTATTAAAACAAATTTTAATATTAAAGTGCACTCCCATTCAAATTAATAGTGAGTGATTCAAGATCCAAATCTAGTTCTCAGTCATTGATGTGGATATCACCGATGACGAGAAAATTTTGATCGGTGGGCAAACTTTTGCCAATCATATCCCCATATGACTCTTGTTCATCTTTTGATGCTTTGTGCTCCGAGCTTAGAATGATTCTGCTAGAACTTCAAGACAACCAAGTGTTATCTACATACATGCTCTGACCATCCCCATCTTACACCTCACGTCACGTTTGTACTCATGTGGACATGACGTACTCCGGAATGCTACGTGTTATAGACGGTTTCAACACTAGGAAGAGCACCTTTTAACTTGATATTTACTGTGAGAGATCACCCTAATAATTGAGTATTGCACAATCAAAGGGTGCATACAACAAAATGATAAACATCTCAGGCAACTAATAGCATGACATGGTATAGCCCTGGGCACCGGGAGATCTTCATAATCGTCTTCAATCTTCAGTTGAAGCAACATGACGGCCAATACTTCATTGTCGTGGCAACCATTTCAAAAACATTGCCGTGGTGGCAATCTCAGAAAACGTTGCCATGGCGACCGTTTCAAAAAGAAACGTTGCCATGGCACCAAAAATCTGAAATTCCGCCGTGGCACAAAATTATAGCTCCTCATCCCGCACCTAGGTACATATTCTCCTTGACGAGGCTCTCCGTGTACGTCTTGTCACCGTCACCTGTAATCTATCTCTATGATATTTACATTAAGGTGGCAATCTCGTGGCTCCAGCCATCATGCCGTGATGCACAGGCCATTTAACATTACATCATATAACCATCTCATACATAACCTCATTATCATGACAAAGGCTATACCACATCATATGAAAACCCTGCAAAACCAAGCTAGGCGTCCTCTAATCGGTTTTAGCAAAAAAAAAATGTGGTTAACCAGTTTTATCAATTAAGACTAGCTACCTACGCAAGCACAACAAGGCAATGTTCTTGATGCTAGATTAAGTTTCGGCGTGTGTGAAAGAGAGACTTAATTAAAAGTCGCATCCCCCACACTAAACTTCGTCAATATGTGTGACCCCTAGAAGATCATCCATCTTTGGCACCCTCTTGTGTACACGACGGTTCACCATTCCCGACTATGATGTAGCCCAAGGAACTGTTAGCAGATCGTCGATAGCCAGAGCCGGTTGATTGTCAGAACCTTGTAGCAAAACTACATCATTTTGCCGATGAACTGAACCGAAGCAACACTCGTGGGAAGCATAGCAAGAACATCAACCCTCACATATCAGATGTGATCTAGATCGCAACCTGCATCTACTCATAAACCTGCTCATGATGCCACTATTGGAAAACGTAGTAGAAATTAAAAAAAATCGCCCTACGAACACCCAAGAACAATATGAAGATGCATAACAGGTTGTGATTAATGATCATTACCGACTCCGGGAGTGCAGCGGAAGTAGACAAGTTGGTGTAGATCATACTTGAAGTCCCTCAAACGTTGATGACGATCCTGCGAACCGCCCACGAACGATCCCTCGAACGGAAGACCGAATGCACGGCCTCTCTACTTGGTTGCAAGCATACGGTCTTCATGATCCAGCAGCGCTTCGCCGTCCAGAGCTAATCATTGCCGGAGAATTAGAGGGAGGAGATTAGAACCACATGGGGCTTCTAATTATGAGGATTAGAGGTGGCTAAGGCTCGCTCTAATTAGTCAACTAGGACCAACTAGAACATGCACTAGATCAACTAGAGGAGGCTCCAAAACTTGTCTATCATAGGGTGGAAATCCTCTAGTATATATAGGATTGGGGGGAAGAGGGGGCTTCCACCAAGGGGGAAAGAGCCCCCTTGGGGCGCCGGCCAAGGGAGGGGAAGTATGACTCCCCCTCCAAGTAGGATTCACCCTCCCCCCCTTAGGAAAGGGGGGCGCCTGCCTTGTTGGGCCCTTGTGGCCCAACTCCTTCTCGACTTCTTGGCGTTATTTGGCCCGTTGATATTAAATTAAATATATTTTTGTTCTAAACATTTTTAGAGCATAATATATATATTTTAACATTTCCGGAAACACTTTCCACCTATATATATTAATCGGTAATACCCGGTATTACCCGATATTCACCGAAACCCTTCCGGTGACCGCGGAACGCTTCCGGAACCTCACGGAACTATTATGAATATTAATGAAACAATTCCACAAATATATTCTCATCACTCCCGTCCTACTAACACTCAAAAGATCGTGATTACTTTAAGCTTGTGACCCCATAGGTTCGGTAACCATAGACATGAACGAAACCCCTTCGTTCAATGACCGATAGCGGAACCATGGATATCCATATTTGTCCCTATGATTACACGAATGATATTGGAGTGAACCATTGGTTATCATGTGATGTTCCCTTTGCTTTGCGATATTTTACAAAACCCAGTGTGCATCGGTATCCTCTTGAGTCATCACCATGCTCACTATACCGTTGCTCCCGTTACCGGTCTTGTTCTTCTTTCTCGTTGAAGTGTTACGGCATCCCCGTGACATAGTCACCTGTGTCTAGCCAGACAATGATGCATGCCTTCACACCTAGAGGACCCTAAGAATATCTCTCTATCGTCGGAGGAGCAAATCCCACTCTTGAGCTGTCCGGTCACCTGTCAAACTTTCCGGTGAGCTTGAAAGTTGTCATTATGATCACATTGTTACAGATGACGTTTGAGCAACCCTAAAGCCAACCGTCCGGTAGGAAGTGATCGAGACACTCTCATGGTCTGAGGAACTAAAACACATGCTAACACTCCGTGTTATAACAGATGATTCCAGACGACATGACAGACAAGTATTGGGTTGATTCAATATGATCGTTCTTCTAATGTCATACCCTCAATGTTGTTTTAGTACTATCGTTACATTTAATGATATCCTAAGATTTGGAAAACGTGATCACCAATAACACCACTTGAGCCGGTCTTAGAGGCGAGACTGGAAACCTATTGTTTACCGTTTATTATTTCACACGTGCATATGAGTTTTCCACTGAATCGCATATTACAGGATCATAGTAGTTATAGCATGAAATATAAACTCTTAATTATGAATAACGGAAATATAATAATATAATATTATTGCCTCTAGAGCATATTTCAAATATATTCTCTATAAATTTATTTGTGTCGTTGTAAGACATCGCTACGATCATAGTAGTTATAGCATGAAATATAAACTCTTAATTATGAATAACGAAAATATAATAATATTATATTATTCCCTCTAGAGCATATTTCAAATATATTCTCTATAAATTTATTTGTGTCGTTGTAAGACATCATCGACACAGGACACTTTTGTAATCGGTGTTTACTTATGTAATATTTCCTGACACTATAGTTGTTGTTTTTAATATGATATATACATCGTTATTTTTGAATATGACTTATGTACAGTACATATTCGGTAATCAGCAGCGTTTACGGCCGCCGGCTATTTAATTTTTGGAAAACATTGCCCACCCGGGGCGCTATGTAATCTGTACAGGCGGCAACCAGGCGCAACAGGGTGTTCATGTGGGCGCGGCAGCGGTGATGTTCTTAGTTTATATTTGGGGCGAGGCACCAGGTATATAAGCCAGTCGACGCCCGCCTCGATCGGCGAGGTGGTACTAAACCTCAGTGCGGCGCGTGGGGGCGCAGCTGGGCCGGTCAGTACCACTCGTGGGCGACGCGCGCTGGGCCGGCGCAATACTGGTCCGGCGGACGTGGTGGGACCGGCCCCGTACATGCGGCATCTGCCGCCGCAACTCAGGCGCTCGTGTTTAGTCCCACCTCGCCGAGCGAAGGGCGCGCCCACCGGCACAAATTGCCGCGTCCGCGTTTGCCACGAGTCCACTTTGCAACGGAACGTCACGCCTTAGCCCCCTTGGACACTGCTGCTTGGCTCGTGTATGGACGACCTGTCTGCCCGAGGGCAAAATAGTAGAACGGACGGCCCAGCAGATATGGTCGGGCATCAGGAATTTTTTTTATTACTAGTACAAATGCCCGTGCGTTGCACCGGGCGAAAAATAAAATTACAGTAAACAGGGTTTTTTTTACTTCGAGAAGGTCTTTATTTAATTTTTTGAGAATAATTTTTAAAATGGTATCATTTTAATGGTGATTTTTTTATTTTGAGAAGGTCTTTATTTATTTATTCGAGAATAATTTTTAAAATGTTATCATTTTTATGGCGATGTTTTTAAATATTAAATTTCATTTCTAATTTTTTAGCATTGTTTTTTAGGGTTGGTCCATTGTCATTTGGCCCATGTACTAAGTCCAGCCCAAACTGCAGCCACGCCAACCGAGCTCCTCGTGTCGTCAAAACGAATCACCATTCCCCAATCTAGCTGAATTGCTGAAGGCGATGGCGGCAAGCGTCCCTCTTATCCCCTCCTGCCGGCTCTCTCGGTTGAAGTGATTTTAATATATTCATTAGAGACTCCCCACTATATGTCTAAAAATAAACATACTATATGTAGCGCATAGTCATTGTTGGCTAAAAGTCTATTTTGAGATGGTGTTATTGTCATCTTCTCTTTTGTACGACGTACAGACGAAAAATCGCCCACCTCTCGCTTAGAAAGATCTGGGTGGTGCTTTCCCGGATCTCGGTATGACGGTAGTTCCTCTCTTTTTCCGGCGTTGTCATGGTGGTGGAGACGGACGTTTGTGGGCTATGTTTTGGCGAGGCACAAGTTTCTCCAATGGTGAAATAATAATTGTACTTCTTGTGAATTTCCTTGTGCAAAGTTGCTTGACAATCATGTTTATCTCTTGTGATGACATATATATAATCTCGAACAGATTGTCTAATGAAATATATGGTTTTTTTTAAAAGACGTACAAATTAAAAGGCCACAGATCAAAAGGCCACAATTATCCCCGACCAAACCTGCCTGGATGCTCTCTCGTGAGTTCAACCGCGACGGGTGAGCGGACGGCGCCGCCGGTCGGATTTCCCTCCAGCGACCTCCTCCGCCTCTTCCTCGCTCGGATCCGGACTCCCCATCGCGCCTTCTCTGTCTCCCCTCCGCCTGCCTGCCTCCCCTGCCGCCGCTACCCAACCTCCCAGGATGCTCTCTCGCGAGTTCAACCGCGAGGGGTGAGCGGACGGCGCCGCCGGTCGGATCTCCCTCCAGCGACCTGCTCCGCCTCTTCCTCGCTCGGATCGGGAATCCCCATCGCGTCTTCTCTGTTTCCCCTCCGCCTGCCGGTCTCCCCTGCCGCCACTCCCCGGCCGGTCGGGCAGGTGCTCCAGCGATGCCCTTTCGCTCCCCCGGTCAGACACGGCGCCGCCGCCGCAGCCGTTTCAGACTGGGTGGGTTAAGCAGCGCTAACTAATCTCCTCCGCTTCCCCACCTGCGCGCTAACTGCAGCTCCAATGCTCCAAGATTGTAGCTTGCTCCCTAACCATCACATGGTGTGTCTCCGATTTTGCCTTCGTCCTCCGCAACTTGTCCCAATCTGTTTGCCTCTGACAAGATTGCATTTGGCGCAGCTGTACTGGATGGTGCCGACGATCTCAGTTTGATTCAATGCAGCAGCTAGGTAAAGTTGTTGCTACTTGTAAAGTTTTCACATGCTTAATTCCACCATGTGAAATGAGCTGGATTCTTACATGCATGTTTTGCAATACAGCGTGAGGGTGAGCAATGAGCTTGGCGCTGGCAACCCCAAGTCCGCGGCGTTCTCGGTGGTGGTAGTGACGGTGTTGTCGTTCATCTTGGCGGCGATAATCTCGATAGTCATCCTGTTCTTCCGTGACTACATCAGTTACATTTACACAGGCGGCGACGATGTGGCGGCAGCGGTGTCGAAACTGACGCCACTCCTGGCGCTCACCCTCATCCTCAACGGCATCCAGCCAGTATTGTCAGGTACTATCAGAACACATGCAGAGAACATAAATTTTTTCTGTTCAGTTTTGGGGCTCTCAGCTTTAGACAGAAGCAACCAAAGCATTAAATTCGTTTGGATGCACACTGATACAAAATTGAAGCAAAGCTAATGATGTTTAAGTGAAACTGCTATACCTTGAATACTTTGTTTGACATTGTGACAGCAGCAACAGTCCAGTTATTAGAACACCCTGATAAACTTATGTCCAAATCTGCAGGCTCTCTGCTCGAAATGTATGCTGAGCATCTTGTGTCATTGAGTCAAATTCTATTGCTTGGTGCAGTTCCAGTTTGTTTTTACTTTGCAATACGAATTTATGAGAGGCTACATCTGAAGTAGGTACACATTTCCTTGGTACCAATTTCTGCAACCCGTTTTCCTGTGTGAAGCACAGTTATTTCTTTTCATGTTGTACCCCTGTTCTTAGTGTTCATTGTTAATTAGTTTTTGCCCCCTCCACTTTTTTCCAGGGCTTGAAACCGGCATTGGCAGTGTCAGGACCTCTACTTCTTTTAACAGTGAACCATTTTAAGCACATTTGATTAGATGTAGTTTTAATATTTCTTTGATTATAATTAATATATAAATATGAAAACAGATTGTACATATGTAATATAACAATGTGAATATTAGTTATTGGTTTGCATTTAATAATATGCTTTAAGAATTATGGAATTGTAGAAAAATAATGACAGATGAGATTCTGCATGTTACTGGACACATAATTAAAAATATCCATGAATGATCTGGTGATTCAGATCTTTATAAATGATAATTATACCATCAATAATTTTGTATATATATACACAAGTGTTTCTGTCTCCTTCCAAGACGATCAAGTTTTCAATTCTAACTGCGAGTTTGTCACTTGGTTGGAGTGTTCCTGCCTAATCCAAGTAATATGTTTAATGTTAGATAATAACACTTGAATATGTAGAACTGAAATTTTGAAGAAGAAATCGAAAGATTGTATTACCTATTTTGTTAGGACTTCCGTGTAGACAATATTTTTCGTATATGTCCCGCTTGTATTGGTCTTCCTTTTCCTCTTTTTCTTCTCTCCCTTTGTGTATGTGTCGTCTGTACTGGTCTTTCTATTCTTCTGCTTGCTGACATCATGTGTACCTGTTAGCACCTTTATGTTTGATGTCGCAGTTGCTCTTGATAGCGCGACATATAGCTGACCATGCGAGAAAACTGGTTCAGGCAGGTAGATGCCAACATTTGGTATTGTTTGGCCTTGTGATTTATTTATCGTCATTGCAAAACTGAGTCTGACTGGAAACTGTTTCCTCTTGAAATTGAAGGGAAACATGTCATCGTCTGAGGGGCATAATGGTATCCTAGGTAGGAAAACTCGTGTTCCAGAGTACTGTCCCACCACAATCTCTGCATCAATTGCATTTTTCTGGAATCCACGTACGACCAACCTCGTGCCGTTGCATAGTCCATTAGCAGGGTCGATGTTCCTGAGTAGTATGATTGGGCAATTTATTTTTAGCTTCAACATATGGGGAGGCAGTCCATTTGGTGTGAGAGTGTTCAGGAATTCTGGTGGATAGTAGTTATGTGGGTCGTCTTCTACCGAATCGAAGCTGTGGTACACCATCTCCTCCCCCTGGAAACGATCAATCATTTTTAGGTTTATTTTGTCCACGGAGTCATTCCTTGTGGATAATATTGCTCTTGACGTGATGTACTTTGGATCTTTTAGTGAAGCTTTGTCCGTTTGGTAGACATTGTCGATTAGTCTTTCCAGGCCATTGTCATCCTTACTTGACACACATATACTGGTAGGTAGTTGTATTTCACCATCATCATTTGTTTCCTCGGTTCCGTTTCCAATGCGTAGTAGGTATTCTGCGAACCACGGGTCGTTTTGAGCCCTCATGTTGCGCACAAGTTTCAATTGACGCATTGAATTCCAGAGGACCGACCTGCGTAGTGATGCATCTACTATCTGGGCTCTTGTTCCCTTTCGGACAACAGGTAGTACTTGCCTAAAATCTCCTCCAAATACAACCGTTTTTCCACCGAATGGAAGGTATGGTTTGTCCATTATGTCCCGCATGCTTTTATCTAGCGCCTCCACTGTCTGCCTCTTGGTCATAGATGCTTCATCCCAGATTATCAGTGATGCTGCTTGTAGTAGCTTGGATGTCCCACTTTGTTTGGTTAAGCCACAAATATCCCCATCGTCTATTTTAAGTGGAATTTTGAACCTCGAGTGCGCGGTTCTCCCTCCGGGCATTATGGAAGCAGCCACACCAGAAGTGGCGGTTGCCACAGCAATCTTGCCTTGTCCGTGTGTTGTTGCCAAGAGTGCCCTATAAAGAAAAGTTTTTCCTGTGCCTCCAGGTCCATCCACGAAGAATATACCTCCTTTTTGGCTGTCAATTGTCTCTAGGATTTCGTCGTATGCCTTCCTCTGTTCGTAGTTTAGGTTTTTATGCAACATTGCATCCTCGGGGTCCACCTCGATGGTGGTCTCCTCGGTGATCTCTCTCGGTATGTCGTCTGTCGTCTCATGCTGCTAGTCGATTTTTGGAAGAGGAAATGATTCTATGTCTTTTCCCATGAAGTGCAACATGTCTCTGATATTTTTTAGAACCATCTGTTCGACTGTGTGTTTGCATTTGCAATTTCTGCTGTAGTCCTCTGACATTGCCTCAAGGTGTTTGTTCCAGAGGCTGCGTACATCGCTAGGCTCGCAAAAAACCAAGATTGTCGCGAATAGCCTTCGTAGTGATGATGGCATTCTAAACAACTCCGCTTCTGTCATGCAGTCATCCAATGTGCTATCTGCCTCAATGAGACCTCTTTTTTCTGCAGCTTCTCGAAAGGTTGGCATTATTTGTCAATTGACTGTTCGTAGGTCTTCGAAGCTGGTGGCTCCAGTCACATGGTTTAGGAGGACTCGAAGATAGTATCGTTCTCCTTCAGCCGGGTGTGCTGAGACGATCCTGCCAACCTGGAACACTGTGGCTCGCTTCCTCTGTTGCCAAAACTTCTCTCGACTTTGCCAAGTAAAATGTTCCGGAAACTCTCTGTATAGTATGCCTCGTGCTTTTGCATATCTGATGTTTGCTTCAAAGTACGCAGTCAACATTGATCTTTCTGTGCCTTCACGGTCGATAATATTCTGTATGGTTTCCATGCTATGATATGAAACCATGTGCATATTTGGGAGATGTAGTTGCAGTTGCAAGACTGGTGGGTGCATTTTGCTTAGTTCAAAGCCATATATTCTCCACAGTGCTTCAGGAGGTGTCACCCACCGTGCGTCTCTGTACTGCTTAATCTCGTCGATCTCGACTTCGTCTACTTTGTCTGTTACAGATACAGACGCCTGGTCATGTCCCTTGTAGATGTACTTGAAGAGGTACTTTACGGCTTTAATGCTTGAGCATATCTCAACATTTATGTGGCAGTTGAACATCCTTAACAGATAGGGATTGTAAGGAACCACCCACCTGTTGTCTAGTTTGCAATTTCGGACTGTTTCAGTCCGACCGTCGTTGCGTCTCCTATATATCGGGTAGGAGTCCTTGCCTTGAATCGTAGTTTCGTTAAAAGGCCTTGGATAATTGTTCTTGCATGATGGACGATTCTTTGTGCATGGACAAAGTTTATTCAATGCACCGCAAGGACCATGCATCATATGTTTGATTACCATTTTGTATAGTTCTGGGTACTTGTGCTTGTTAGGGAGCTCGGCTGAGATGATTCTGTCATACTGTTCTGGACATGTGTACTTGAATTTTCCAGTCATGATGAGCAAAAAGTGAGCATGGGGTAATCCCCTCTTTTGGAACTCTACGACATATGTATATGCCTGAACCTTTCCAAGAATTGCCTTCTCAAATAGTTCCTTCTTCATTTCTTGTAGCTTTGCCCTGAAAACACGAACGACAATGCCTGGGCGATCCTGTGGTGTTTGTCCAGTCTCTAGTTCACGTGTGATCTCTTCCCAGTTGGGGTTGCAGGTCATTGTTAGGAATACGTCTGGCTTTCCATATTTTCTAACTAAAGCCATAGCATCGAGATACCGACGAAGTCTATCTCGTGGTCCTCCAATAAATGATGAGGCAAGCACTCTTCGTTTTCCGACTGCATCTCCATTTTGCTCTCCAGCTTGAATGCTGTCTAGAAGGCCTTGGTATAGCTCCGCCCTTATTTTCTTTTGATTATGCCAGATGTAATCCAGTCTGGAACTTTCAATCTTGATGTATGTATCTACAACAAATTGCTGGAAAAGCCGTCCGCCGTGCAAAATTGGGTTGAATATGCCTGGTCGTGTATGGAATTTATAGCAGTAGTATTCTCTCATGGTCACCCATAGACCACTGGCTGAATCTATGCAAACATTGCAAGATAAAAAGTTAGTTGCATAGGTATTAGTATATGAAAATTGTATTTTAAAAATATAATAGTGTATGTTTTTTTACCTGGGTCATCGTCATTAACGATATTATCAGCAGCAATATGTGCCTCTTGTGTTTCCCTCTTTGGTATTTTCCTATGCCAACCGAGTTCAGCTCTTGGAAAGTATAGAGGATATGACAACGGATCATAGCACCCATAATATGATCGAATGTGCTCTTTTTCGTTGTTGTTCCCATGTAATATTACATTTCTGTCATAAGTATCCCTTCTTTCATTTCCTTCAATCCACACTACAGCTACCTCCGAATTGATTGGCTCGTTGTATGTTCTTTGGTCCAATCTCTGGTCAAGGTTCAGGACGAGTCTATAGTCCTCAATGTTTTCGGCTTGTCCCAAACTCCTAAACTGTTGAGAGTATGGATTACCGCGTAGGATGTCTGTTATAATTCGAATGACATTCTTGTCTTGCTCGTACATTTCCTCACGGCAAAGGCGGTATCGATGCTCTAAGCTTGGATCATCGTCGTAGAAGTATAGCTCGAGATGCTTTGGATTTGATTGGCTGTTACCAAATGAGTGTATGTTGTGATATTGCTGACCATGTGCTCGAAAGGTGTAAATACCGGCCGTTCGCATGTCAGTCGTGTCTCTGTCGAGGTGACAGTATAGAGTAGTAAACAAGAAGTGCCCATTGAAAAATCTTATGTTTTGGCGAAAATGTCTTGCATCAGGGTCGTTGCTTGTCCAAAGTCTCATTAGCTCAGGAGGCGTATCTGGATTGGCTAGTCTTATTTGTCCCTTTTTGCAGCATAATCCTTTAGTTTCATACTTGAATTTGGTTGCATGGCATAATAAGCAATTTTCTTCTTCTTCGAGCACGTTTGTGCTTGTTGGTATGTTGCTGTAGACGAAATCATATGGATCAGGGTTTAGAGCTTCCTCGTCTTCTATGATTTCAATTTCCACTTCTCTGTCCCACTCTGGTTTGATATGCAACATATTAAATTTAGTAAGCAGTGTTATAATGTTGCAAATTTATTTTAACTGTATTAAGCATACCTTCACCGGTGAACATGTATTCATCTTCGTCTGTGTCTTCTTCAAATATGACTTCATCATTACCTGCGTTGTAATTTTTGATTGTATATATGTATATATATATATATATGTCTGTATTGAGTAAGAACATTTTTGAAATTGATAACCTTACCGTGATCCTCGTTGTAGATTTTTTTTGCTGTCTTATCTATTTCCTTAATCGGTGCTTCTTGCTCATATATGATTCCATCATTGCCTGTTTATTTTTTTGTTGTCGTTATGTATATAAAATATTTTTATATAAAAGTATTTAATATGTAATTTATAAACTTACCATGATCATCATTGCAGAATGATTGTATTCGTCCATGCACTTCTTTGATTGTTTGAATCATTGTGGAGGGGATGTCTGGCCACAGACCCACTTTACTGTGATCATCATTGTCTAATGATTGTGTTGGTGCATCGGTTTCTTTGATGCTTGGAAACATTGAGGAGGGGATGTCTATCCAGAATAGATGGTTAGTTGTACAGACAGATTTACATTTACTTGGAATGCGAGTATAAATTTGAGATTTTTACCGTAAGTCATGACTTGTGGCTGCTCTAGAGTTTGATTGTTTTTGTCGCAGGTTTCCGTGATGGATGCATCTTCTTGTGATGATTCGTCAATGGTTTGCCTCCGTCTTCTCGAGAATTCTTCGTTACGATGGTGTAGTAATGCTTGCCTTTTTCCTGCTGCCACATGATTCCTTTGTTTTACAGTAGTTTCAGAAGTCCCAACCTCCTGTTCGGTTGCGACATATTCAGGGTTTTCCATTGCAATTGATTCTTTGCATGGTGTGCTGCGGTTCAATTGATGACGAGCTACAATTTGTTCCTTTCTTTCTTTCCTTTGTTCTGGTTGCATACTTGCATATCTTTGTTTTTGTTGTGCGTTTTTGGCTGCCTTTTGTTCTGGTGTCTTTTCTGGATCTTTCTTTCGATGATAGGCTTCACGGCGTTTTTTGAGTTTCTCCTGCCACACTTCAACTGTCATGCGTGCATACCGCTCTCTATCTCTCTTTCTTCTTTTTTCCTTAGCATCCATGATTTGAGATTATGGCCCAATTGTTTTCCTGCATGAGGGAAAGGAATATTTGTAATGCCATACATCATAATTTGTTGTTAGTGCACTGTATGTTAAAGTAAAACTAGATGTTCGTCAAGTTATATATATGTTAAGTTTAGCGGTATGTAATAATGCAATGCTTATGGTTGATAGTGCTACATATTTGCTTAGTGGACAGGAATAACTGGTTAGCCTTCTGTAACTTTTATTTCTATTACTGCAGCATAATTGTTTTTTACATGGAGCTGACTGTTATTTCTTCTTTTTTGTCAGGATTTTTTACATCAAGCTAACCGATATTTAAGTTACCAGCAACAAAAAAGAGAGTCATGTAGGCACTAAAATCTGATAAGGTAGTCTGCTCTTGCAGATCATCTGGTTGATCATTTTTCCATACAAGTGTTACTAAATATTACTTAAACAAGAAAATTGTAATGAAAATCCGTATTGAGTATTGTTATTTAGATGCGTGAAACATGTACTAATTGATTTGCTATTGTGAGAAAATTCATTCGACTTCTCTAATTATGTGTCATTATCCCAGTAGTGAAAGTCTCTTTCTCTGTATCTCTCTCTCAGGTTATTTTCAGCCCCACACTATTTTGTTTGGTACTTCCTCTGTAAAGAAATATAAGAGTGTTTAGATCACAACTTCAATGATCTAAATGCTCTTATATTTCTTTACGGAGGGTGTACTGTACATTTAATACATGCTCTTTTTCTTGTTATTTTTTCAGACCTCATTGACATTCTCTACTTGGTGGCTTCTTGCATTGATCTCGATGTCATGAAGACCATCAAAGTCGAGTTAGACAGAAATTACATGAGGTTAGTGTCACCACAAAACTTTAATTGTAGAACATGCAATCAGTGGTTTTTAAATATGAGTCAATCTTCCAAAGGAACTAAATTCTAGTGCAATCATTGCATCTTTTTTTCCATTGTCAATGTTGTCTAAATATGATTCAATGTGTTACATAATAAAATCTTGTAAATGTCTTGTTCAAAGTAAACTTTGGTATACTACTTGTTTGGATATTCCAAATCGCTTCTGATAAATTTATTGTTTTCATTGCAGGTACCAGTGTTCATAGACATGTTGAATGATGTCGTATATTGAGACAAATATTAAAATACCTGATGTATAGCTGACTTACCAAACAATTTAATTGAGCTGAATGCAGTTTGCACAAGGCGACAAGGCGACGTGTGAAACTGACGTGTGAACTTTCTGTAAGGCGACGTGTGAATACTTGGGGTTTGTGTAAGATAAAATCACTTGGAGGTAGTATTTGTAACACCAACGGTGCTTGCCTCAGAGTAGGTTCTGGACTCCTGTACGAGTAGGTTTTGGACTCCTGTACGAGTCAAATATTTGGGGTTTGTGTAAGATAAAATCATTTGGAAGTAGTATTTGTAACACCAATGGTGCCTGCCTCAGAGTAGGTTTTAAAGTCCTGTACGAGTAGGTTTTGGACTCATGTACGAATCTAATTAGGATATTTACTCTCCAAGTCTCATGTACGCTGATACGGACACGTGATGATTGATTAATCCGATTTGTACGTCCTGATTTCCTCTGTGAACGGATAATAATAGTACAAATGTCTGTGTTTCATCAGATGAAAAGATAAAACCTGCCTGACATATCATCTTGAACACTTTTTTAATCCAATTTTTTCTAAACACCAGAAATAAGATTACACTGAGTATTTGTTTTATGATTTATGAAAATTGGTCCCACCCTAACATTGTTCGTCAAGACGTAACAATTTCAGCTTCACACTTTCATTTCATTGGATGAAAGAGTATTTTTTGTTGTTCAGAAAGCAAGAATACTTTTTATTTTGAGTTTTTTTTTAAAAAATAAAAAATTCAAGAATATTATTTAAAAGGGAATTTTTTTATGGTGATGAACATTATTTTTGAAATATTATATTTCACAATTTCAGGTTCGCACTTTCATTTCATTGGATGAACTTTTTTAATCCAATTTTTCCTAAACATAAGAAATAAGATTACACTTAGTATTTGTTTTATGAAAATTGGTCGGTAACAATTTCATCTTCACACTTTCATTTCATTGGATGAGAGTAATTTTTTGTTTATTCAGAAATCAAGAATACTTTTTTATTTGAGGTTTTTTTAAAAATTAAAAATTCGAGAATATTATTTTGAGGGAATCAATTACGCTGAGTATGTTTTATAAAATTGGCTGGTAACAATTTCGGCTTCACATTTTCATTTCATTGGATGAAAGAGTATTTTTGTTGTTCAGAAATCAAGATATTTTTATTTTGAGGGTTTTTTAAAAATAAAAAATCCGAGAATATTATTTAGAAGGAATCATTTTTATGGTGATGATCATACTTTTGAAATATTATATTTCATGATTTCAGGTTCACACTTTCATTTCATTGGACGAAGGATTTATTCTTTTGTTTTTAAGAAATCACAATTTTTATTAATTTTGAGAAGGTGTTTTTTAAAATAATAATTCGAGAAAATTATTTAGAAGGGAATCATTTTTATGGTGATGATCATTACTTTTGAAATATAAATTTCATTTGTATTTTTTTGTGTTTTTTTTTATTTTACATCCCAGAAGCAGTTAAGCAATCAACAATCTAAGGCCTATATTTGTGGAAATAAAAAAATAAGAGCACTGCAACTGCTAGTAAACATCATGAAATTTCAACCAATACATAGGACCACCATGAAGATCAGAATACTGTTAAAGAGTACATGTCTAGATTTCATTACAAGGTAGAAACTGAGAGTCATTTACAGCCAAATATCTGTAATTGAACCAACTGGTTCATTTGCTACGTCTGTAAAACTACTAACAGAGATGCCAGCCAACCGAGAAGCTTATTTTTTCAGAAATAGCACGCAAGCCCTGTTAGAGGAAATTGGAAGTTAGCACGACCAAGCAATCAAATTTGAAAAAAGAATTTGTTATTATGAAATCTTACGAATTGTACTAATTTACTTACCAGTTTTACATTGGATTTTCCTGATACAACTGATGAATTCAAGTACACCGGCAGGCATGTTATCTTCACTTTCATTGTCCTTGAATGTTAGCAGTTGGCCCAAAATAATTTTTCTGAATTCATATCCATCCTGTACATCCATATTTGTTGTACACGAAGAACATTAGAATGAGATGTATAATTATAATATTAATGATCTATATAGTCACGATATTTACCTTTAAAATTCGCAAATGTGGTCTTTCATTTTCCCATGTGGACATGAACAGGGGAACAAGATAACCAGATAGTTCCCTTATGTATAAGAATATATATGTTAATAATTAAAATTTTGTACATATAAAAAACAACAAATACTTAATATTCAGGGTTCATCTCTTGAGAAATACCTGTTGTAAACCGGAATATCATCTAGGATTTTTTGATGCCATAGGAGAATATCCTCGTTCCATATAGACCCAGGGCATGCTTTTGACATTGCTTTTGGTAAGTGTTCTGCAATCCATATAATTTTGTGCACATATTTTGCGAGTGGGTTCCATCGGTATATGGGATTAATAGGAGCAGGGTCCAAAATATACACAGTTCTGGTATCTTTGTCCAATGTGAATAGAATGAAATCACTGTTGGATTGTACTGGAATATGGATCTGAAATAGGTTACATATTAGATGCAATAAAAATAATTGTGGCCTAAAGTATACAAAAGTGCTCTTACCGTTTTGCATGTTGAAACATTATATTTTATACCAGGCCAAGGACGAACAGAATTTGCTAGTTGTTCCACATCTAACTTCTTACGGAAGTCTGGGTGCCGTCCAAAATCAGTTGTCATCTAGCATACAAAATAATTGATTAGAAAAGTATTTTAAAATTAGAATATAGAAAAGAAAGTATATAATAAATATAAGAACATACCCAAAATTTCATATCCAGATAATGTTTTGCTATCGAATGTTTTGTTTTTTTTTGCCGTTTGGATGTCATCAAACATAAACTTTCGTACAACCAAATTAAAGCAATCCTTGTCCATGGGTAAATCATCCTTTAGCATTCCTTGTAGTTTTTTGAGAGACAAGCTAATTGGATATGGATTTGAACTTTGGATCCATACTTTCCTGATAATGATAAAATTAGTAAAATAAACCATTGAGAAAATAAGTAAGATAATTTACAATTGCAAAACTATTTTGAAATGACTTACTCTAAAATCTCGCTGTAATTGATTGATTTAATGAAGCTACAGAGTCCAGCTGTTAATTCATGTACGCTCATATTAGAAAGAATAGATATTAGTGATCTGTATTTATTTTCAACAGATAATGGGATTTTTTGCTTTGTTTTTTTTTATATCATCTAGGCTTTCTAATATTTGAACATCATCAGGATCTCCATTAGTGTCATCGTCACTTTCTTCAACGATTGTAGCCCTTTCTGCAGTGTTTGTTTTCCAACATAATAGTATGCTGGCTAACTTAAACCTAAAAGAAGTAATCATTTCCTGTGCAACACAAACAATTATTAGTAAGTTATTTAAAAAATAACACACTCTTTGTGAAATTAACATACTTTTTAATTTAAAAAGATATATACCTGTGTAATTGGGTAAGATAGTGCACATCCGGTGAAATATTCCATAAATTTGACCATAAACAAACCACATGAAGAACTGTCTTTTTGAATTGCCTTTTCTAATTGTTCCGTGATCTTCCATTCAGTGAGATCAATGTCTTTCCAATTGTCTTTTACCAAGCTTTGACTTTTAAGAAGGTCCAAATGAAATTGTACTCCTCGTAGCTAAAAATAAAACAGTGGTTAGAAATGACACACATTAGCGAAGTATATTAAAAATGGTGTTGTAACTAACCGTATGAGCGAGATCATCACGGTCAGAGTTCCAGCACAATGAGTCCAGTACTTGAACCTCACGTCTTTTTGTATTCAAAACAGCTAAATACCAATGTGTGTTGCTGGCATTTATTGGAAGTTTAATCTGTAATAAAGATAATTAGGAAAATAATAAATGGAAATGTATGAAACCTAGAACATGTAAATTATGAATATGGATATTACCATGTCATGTTGCATATATTCGATGACGGTCTCTGTCATGAAGGCACTATCTTTTTGTATTCCAAGTTCACCATCTCGTTTAAATAGTGAGGTAACAAATGGACTCTCAAAATATACTTTGTTATCATTCTGGACATGTATTTGGTCCTTCATACAACATATATATGCATTGATCACCTATAATTTTGGAAGTTAAAAATACATTATTACTAATAGATATAAGAGATTCGAATTTTTTTCCTGTTTGAGTAAGGGTACTTACATCATCATTTACCCACTCCTTTTCATTTAGCAGGCACATCAATTGATTTTGCAAGACACAACTTCCATCTATCTGAACGAGCAACTATTTTCTAAAAGATGATTCTATTACTATATGAGCACATAGATCATGGTCGGTCAATGTATAGTCTGCATAAAATAAAATATCTTTAGAATATATAAAATCCAAAAGTATAAATAATAAATTAATAAATACCTTGTGGGAGATAATCATATGTCTCATCAACTTTGATCCCTTTATTTGGATCTGGTCCCTTGACATCATGTAATATTAAAACGGGAGTTAATGTCGAGCTAGACGGTGATGGAGGTGATGGCAATGGATCATGATCTATCTGATTATCTGATTCAGGCACAATCGATTCATAATATTCAGAAACTGGATTAGATGCTGACATAGTTGGTGGCATTGGTGATGGCTCCAAAACACCTGATTCAGAAATTTTTGCTTTTTTTGAAGGTCGGTTATCGAAATCCTCTGGAATGTTCATTTCAGTGATGTCATCTGTTTTCTGCAGTTACAACATAAAAAAACTACTTTAGAAAACCCACTTAGGGTATATATAAAGGTAGATGCAGTTGTGTAGTGCTGAACTAAAGTGACTTGCTCTATTTAACAACAACAAATGTTCACAGCAGCAACATATATATCAAAATATGCAATTTGAATGGGGAAACTTACAGTGTGCATGTTGCTATCATCAATTGTTACTGGTGGTATGTCCGAGAGCCGAATCTCCTTGGCCTCCACCTGAGTTCTTTCAGACGTCTCTGGGATCTGCAAGTGCACACACATAAGTTAATAAACTTTTAATACATGCACTCTCAAGGATGGAATCATGCATTTGAATGGCAGAGATGTTCTATTCAACAAGGCTTCAGGAGAGTTTGTTTTTTCAAAAAAAATCATTGTAAAGTTGATATTTTAGGTGCCTACTGTATATACCGTCTTTAACATAAGTAAGGGGAAGATTACAAAGACTGGTTTGTGGCGAGTTTGGCATTATGATCACATCTTATATTTTCAAAGAGGACTGAATAAACAGGACTCAAGGGTAATAACTGGAAAGTAGAATACAGAAGACTGAGATGAAACGTTTTCACTAAAGGCTGAAGAAAGATGACTTAAAAGAAAATGAATGCAGAAGAAAAGAGTCAAGAACGACACCCAGGAATAAAATACCACTGAGTGAGATCAATAGTGTGCAACTATTGTCCAAAACTAAACTGGCAACTACCACTGAATCAACTGACATGACTGAAGAAACTGAGTACTGTCGTCAACGTCTCACAAGGACCATAAAACAACCACTGTCAGAAGGAACACAGTCACCACAAGTTCAGCAAACTTTCCAGCCTTGATATGATTTCTATTGTATCATCTCAGCCCATGATCTCTAGTGTACACCACAAGTTCAGCAATTTCTGAACACACAAAAGCTTGAGGGAAGGGGAAACAGCAGGGTTGTTTTTGAGGGAGGTAGAGGCATCACATACCTCTGTTGTAGTCACCGTTGGACTCACAGTGCTTCTCTGGACCAAGAATTCCGGCGAACACGATGCATGTTCCTCCGGCGTACTCAAAGGCGAACTCGGTGCCTGTTCCTCCGGCGCACTCAAAGGCGACATGATGCTGAGCAAGGTGTTACGACTGACAAATCTTTACCTGGCGCTGGCCTGTTCTGGATTCCGGCAGAGAACAATTCAATATATAGCATCGAACTATAATTCCGGGTCGGGACGATTTCTTTGTTTGAGAAGGACACGGGAGCAGGAGTTTGACAAGGACAAGGACAGGGGAGCAGGAGTTTGACAAGGACACGATTCGGAAGCTGAGCCTGCTTGCGGCCACAGGTGCAGGCTCGCGCTCACCGCGGCAGGACGAGGGCGGAGGCCAGCTGCAGAGCGTGAGCAAAGGCAAGCGCGGCAGACAGCAGCGCTCCGGCGCGGCGGGCAGAGGCTAGCTGAAGGCCAGGTCGGGGACCAGGAGGACTCGGCACTGGAACGGCAGCTTCCACTCGCCCTCCTTGCGCCAGCCATCGGCGCCGCAGGCGGTCGTCTCGACGGAGTAGTTGCCCCTGTCCGGCTGCCTGCACTACTTCCACGAAAGCTGCATCCTACAGTGGTTCTGCAGGGCGACGACATGCCCGTGCTGCCGGCACGACCTGGCAACTTACATCAGCCGCGTGTACGGGGTGATCACGCCGCCAGCGTCCTCCTCGGAGACGGCGGTTCCGCGGCCCATCCGGCGCCGTCCGCGACACCGCGCCGCTCCATACAACACGCGACAGCTAATGAGTGTGCTATTTACTGAAGCAAACTGAATTCAGTGATAGATCGTATGAGCTAATGTGCTATTTTCATGAATCTGCAGTTACCTAGGGACTGTAAGATTTGAACGTTCTATTATATAATTTGCCCACTGGCTTTTCACACAGGTATTGAAGAAATAACTTGCAAAATTTAAGGGGAAAAAATGTACTTACTTGAATCGCGTAACTGAATGTGTAACGCTGTTTGTTCAGAGGAATTGCTACAACGAAATGTGAAAGTGCCAATCATGTTGTGTAGCTCTTGTGCTGGAGGAGCACAGGGCGCCAATGCACTCCTTTTCCAGGCAAAGAAGCTTGACGTTGCGTAAGCAAGTTTGTAAGGTCTGTTCTTTGTTTTTTCTTTTTGTTTGTTTTTCGTTTCTCCTACTGCATCCTTCTGTTTTTTCTGTACCTTAGCATGTAAACTTTGACTCTTTGGGCCTTTTAGATCTTTTTTTTTGTTTTGTTTTGATAAAGCTCTTCGAAAAGCATGTATGTATATATGACTTGTTTCGTCAGAAGTAAAAGAGTTAATAAGAGCTGAGCAGAATGTACATTCAGCATCCAAGGAAGTAGCAAAATATATTAACTGTACGAGCTGTGAACTGCAAAAATATGAGGCGATATTCATGTGGATGTCATGATTTTCATTGCGGGATTCATAGATTGAGGTTGGACTAAGATGTAACAGAACATCCTTTCATTTCATTGATCAAAACATATTTGTAGTCACTCAATTCATAGTTCTGAACATGGCAATTACAGGACTGACACGTCCAAATCATACATATGTTGTCAACTCTCCGCTTCGATAGCGGTGGCTAGGTCAACCTAGGTGCTAGGTGAGGAGGCCATCATATGCAGTGCCTGTTCCTAGAGGACATCCGAGGAGGCCAGAGAGGCTTGCCTCATGCAGGAGCCTCGGGACGTCGTCCCATGCCTGGCAACGCCAGCCACTGCAGCACCTCGCTTGACAACTCAGCATTAGCCTGAAATAATTGGTAGCTTCATTATAGACTGAAGTAAAGTTTGATTTAGAAGTTTCTTCAGTGCTATATTTACCACTGGTATGAGGAAACCTTAGCAATAAATTAATATGGGTAAGATGCATATGGTTTTTCAGTAAGAATTCACCCTTCCAAAGCACGAAACTTGCAGATTGCCACCCATCTTCAGTCACACTTGAGACCAAAGAGACTGAAATTGGAGGCGCTGGAATAGACCTCATCTTCCTGGAAGTAAGAGTTATTCAAGAGCTCACTTGCAGGCTATAAAATCAGAACATACATTTTCAGGTGCAGGTTCTTCAAAATAACTTCAATTGGTTGCACCTTTGCTCAGATTAAATACAAATAGTAGCTGCATTTGTTCAGAGCAAAGAATGAAGCATTCATAGCTTAGCTGCCCTTTGCTTCAGTTAAACAATACGTGCTAGCTTGCTTGATGGCTGTGCCCAAAAAATCCAGAGTGAACAACTCTGAACCTGGCTCTAGCTAAAAGAACAAAATCATTGGCTTAGGTAAGCTTTACTCAGGTTGCTTGATGGTTGTGCCCAAAAAATTCAGTCAACAACTTTGAACCCGACTCTGGATAAATTACAGACACTGTGACATGACACATGAGTAGCAACCTGAGTAAAGCTAAAACTAATGCTCCTTTTCATAGGAGAAATATAAGTGAAATGACAATCAACTATTCTTAGCACAGAGATCAGCTAAGCTATTGATGTCCCGTAGTAAAACTTATAATAAAGCTGAATCTGATGCAAAAGCAAAACTGATAATTTTGCTCGAAAAGATACACAGTGGTTCAATTGATATGAATCATCACTCAAGCAATGGTAATTAATATACACAGTGTTTAGTAATGAAATAAAGAAGGTGCATAAAAGTGAGCTATGTTGAAGCAGAGAATTTACATCAAAAGAGAGGGCACCACTGCACATGTCGTCCGTGTGTTGGGGTTGGGGTCTGTGCTTTCCTGGAGATACCAATGCACTGAGGCATGTAAACCACACCTGTGTTTCAATCTTATCCTTGCAGATCTAGGAAACCAGATCAAAATGAAGATGATATTTATTCAGAAATGGAAGAGAAAGAGTAGATAAGAATGGTTTCCATTGTAATACGAGATCAAGGGATCGCTTGCCATCTTTATATATGAGAGAGAAGGATAAATGGTCCTTCTCAGGGAGCAGAAAACGTTGGAAAACCAGCTGAAAAGAACAACAGATGTTGAGACAACAAAAAAGACTTCGAGAGTAAAATATGACCATATTGTTCAGAATGTCTTACAGTTCTTTGTCCTGAGAGAACCCTGGACACAGAAGCTAGTTTTAAACTTTTCTCTTGGTTGCTTGAGACCCAAATAAGAGTTGATTCATCCTGTGGAGCATAGAGAAGGAATCATTGAAGTGCAAACAACAACCATGAACTCTAGAATGTATGTCGTTTTCCGTTCTTGTGTTGTAAATTTTCTAACGGTTGCCATTTTTAAGACATTTGTGGTCTAGTTCCATGAACCATAACATGAAAGGAAGGCCATCGAATACCACAAAAAATCTAGTTCAGGACATAAAATTCAAAAGTCATTCATGAAAATCAATTCTGCCAGACCGAGATGGAGGGAGGGAGAGCAGCATCTGTAGAAATGAGCTTACAGTTGACAGTCTGAAGGGAGTAAACTTTGGCTTCCCTTTGCGGCCATACTTAAGCAGCTGGGTGCCTTTCTTTAAAGCGATAAGCGCCTGCCAGAATCACAAGGATGAACAACAGAATTGTGAAGTACGGCAATTGGTGCATAGCATAACATAGCGGAAACATTAAAAAGGAAAAAGATCCATGGGGCTTCAGAGAATTTCCTAGAGATGAATACTTGGCAGTCCAAAGTTTGACAGGACCAATGCAATGGGAAAGGACAGTACTTGCAGGGAGCGGGGCGAAGCTGAGATAGGAGTCAGGGATGAGGCGGCGGTCGAACCCGGGAAGCGGGACGAAGTAGCCGACGCGGCTGAGCACGATGAGCACGGCCGTGACGGCGAGCCGCCGCCGGATTTCGCTGCGGAAGAAGGCCTCCGCCGCGCCCTCCACCACGGCCCCGAGGCGCGCCAGGTCCGGGCGGCGGGTCAGGGAGCGTGCGCCAGGCTCCGGCGCCCGCGCCGAGGCCGCCGACCAGGGTCTCGCCGAGCGGCTCATCCAAGCAGGCGGCCCGCTGCGGCGCTTGAAGGCGCAGAGGCGGCGACGGCCGAGCGGGACGACGAAGGAGCTGCCGGCCTTGTCGTGCGCCAGCTCCGGCACCTCCGAGGTGACGCCGGACGCAGCGTCGTGCAGGACGGTGCGTTGCTGGTTGCTCGGCCCCTCCGAGGTGCCTCCGTCCGCGCCCGCGCCGGAGCGCTGCTGTTTGCGCGCGCCCGCGTGCTCGCTTCCGTCCACGCCCTTCAGCTCGCCTCTGCCCGCCGCGCCGCGCAACCGCCACTGCCCCGCCTCGCTGCTCCATCTCCGCAGCACCTGCCCCTCCTCGCCGCGCCGTCCCCGCAGCCCTCAACCCGTCCCGTCGCCGTCGCCATCGCCATAGCCATCGCCAGAGGAATGGATAAGACTGCGAGGCTAGCGGAGGGGTTTTTTGCAAAATGTAACATTATATACAGGCTTACTAAAACAGGGATTGCGGGTTAATTTCATATAAACGGAGGTGCTTTTTTGCAAAATTGACGACGTACGGGCAGAAACCCAATTTGCTTTATTATTAGGTAAAGATAAAGATTTCATAAATAAGCTTGCTGCTAGCGTACTTGTACAGCAATTTAATTCATATGCAAAATATGATACAAATCTATAAACAAATAATACTTAGAATGTAAATCTCACTCTCATATGTTAAATAAGTAAGTCACGTGACATAATCATAAATAAACGCATCATGACGGGTACAAAAAAAATTAAGCCGTACATAAAAATTAAATAAAACGTGCATACAAAATTTTCAATCACGTTCGCAAAACATTGGACTAAAATCGAAGCCCGCGTGCTACTCCCGTGCGTGATAGTTATTTCTTCTTCTTCTTCGAAAGGCGAATAACTTTGTTTTTCACTTCCGTAAGCTTATTTTCTAATAAGAAAATAATTCCAGCTATCATTCTTTCTCTCGAATCATCAATAGATTCCTGAAATAGAACGGAAACGTTTATAATTTGAATAGTCGCATATATTAGCATGTATAATTTTTGCATATAAAAATGTACCGACCCGAGAAAAAAATGCTTTTGAACTTTTTTCCGTCCCAGTATTGAAAACAGCGAAGGAAGAACAACCCGCATGAGTTCCTGTTTTCGGTAAACCAAAGTACATTTTTTAAAGCATGTTATTTAATACAACATTCAAGCAGTTCATGTCTCTTAAAAGAACATGCATCAGGTATCTCACCCATCTTCCTGTTGGGGCATGTTGTACGGAACAATAGGCCATGCGGACACATCCGGGAACGAAATAATTAAACTATCATTTGCATCTTGGATATCTCCTGCAAGTTGTTCTCTCTGAAAATAATATTAAAACGACGCAAACACGTTGAGTACATACGGTAAACAAATGAAAATTTACACATATGATTATGAAACTTACAAAATCCTGAACGAGCTTCGTGGTAGATTCAGAAAGTTCTCGTCCCATCAATGAATCAAGAACCTGAAACTCTTTCTTAACAGTATGCGTGACACATGTAATCCAATGGTTATTATCCTTGTTTAGAGGAAAATAAGCCTGCACGACAATTGCAATATGTTGAGTAAGCTCGCGTTTCATATATGTTTATCACGTAAAAATTGTTCTGCCTTGAAAACGTACCTTAGATTTTGCAAAATATTCGGGCATGCATCTGTTCAAAGGTTCATTTGCATGTGCTAAGCCCTCCGTGTTGCCGACCAACTTCTGTGGTCTGACTATAGCCAGGCGAGTGTGCAGTAGCCAGTGAGCCCTATGTGTAGGCACAAGATACCGATCGGCACTAACTGAATCCGAAAAGTACGACACATAAGCATTAATTACCTGAAATAGATGAACAAATATAATAGCGACGCTTGTTTTTTTGTTAGTATGTACCAATAATCATGATAATTAAACTACATACATCACCGGATAATCATGCCTGGTTAATTATCTGGCAAGCTCTTGCCGCAGATAGTCCTTGCTTGGAAATTCACGGCTTCTAAGTGCAAATTCTTCTCCTGGCTTATGATCAAGAAATGTGGCAATTGCCAGCTTTGTAAGAGAGAACCTGAGACCGCGGCACACCTGCTATTCAACTGTAGGTTCTCCATGAGAGTGTGGCGCGAGATTAGAGACCCGCTTCGGTACACCCCCCCTCACAAAACGTATAAAGGGTAATATGGACTTTTGACAATCATGCTTACTTTCGTATGTACGATGAATCACCTGTGAAATACGTCAACTCGACCCCTCATCATGGGCCGGCCCACTTACACTTTTTTTTTCTCTTATGTAAATGTTCAAAAAATATGGAACAGTCAGGAATCGAACTCGAGACCTCCTGCCATCGTATAAACCACGGTACCACCAGATCACGTTAGGACTTTTGACAATTTTAGGTATGACAACACTATTAGTAGGCATTGAACTTTTCCTCCCTAAATCAGTGCTCCTAGTAATGACGACGCACATATATAGCATCTCCTCCCGCTAATCTCTCCATCGATAATTAATTCTGTGCTTCTAGTAACAAACTAACTGATTCCCAGAAATTACGCTAATTATTTGGTAGGTTGTGATTGCTTCCAACAAACAAACACAAAAAATAATACTTCCCACTAATTACATATTTGCTTCTGATTTTTTTTCGCAGGACAGATTTGCTTCCGATAAATAAACAAATAAAAAAATTGCTTCTGGATATTTTTTCTTTGCAACGCAAACGTGCCATGAAAAAGATTTTTTTTATGGAAGCACATGCGATGGAAACATATCATTCAGAAAATTCTGCTTCCAAAATTAAGGTACTTCAAAATTTCGTTCCAGATGTATATATTATCAACTAAAAAAACAAAGTGTATATATTCTCGATTGAAACTAGGACGTCTATACTGAAACATTGGGTTGTAGACAACATGTAATTCCTTGAAGCAGCAGACAGTAATGGTGGATGTATGCCTATTAGGCCCTTTTTGTTTGGGCTTTTGCTTCTGCTTTTACAGCTTCTTCACTTTGACCAAAAAGCCATAAAAGCTCTGAAATAGGTTACACAATAAACAACAAGACATCATAATTTTCTTCTAAAAAATTTTCTTACTCCAAACAAATACATCATAATTTCCTTCCAAAGAAAAAAATTTCTTCCAATATATATTGGATTTTGCTACCATACAACAAGACATAAACAACGAAGCACAACAGGCCGAAGCCCCTACTAGAACATGAGCGCCGTCCAAAGACGGATGTCTTCAAGGAGTAGCGTCGATTAGATCAGAGCGACAATGATGAGATCTGACCGATGTAGCTGGGGTGTGGTGGCTAGTCTGGGCCATAGGAACCAAATGGAGACAAAAAATTCCACACACTGGCATCACCATGGAAGGCATGCATGCCAAGTTATGTTGCTTTCTGACATTATATGCACTTTCTAGGGTTTTCCCACTTAAAAAACCCTAAAATATTGCCTGCACGTGACGCAACATGCGTTCGGTGTCCGAATTCATTCAACTTTTGCGTGGGGAACTACCTTGGGCATGCCCATACGCTGTCAAAATTTGGTGTCATTCCATGCACGGCAGGGCCTACACCATGTTCAACCAGGATCGTTCAGGTTTGTCGGTATGGCAAGTCTCAGAGCAGTTTCTTTTTCAGGTCCATAAAATGGAATCAATTTTTTTCACACACTGGTATCACCATAGAAGGCATGCATGCCAAGTTTCATTCCTTTCTGACATTCTATGCATTTTCTATGGTTTCCCGTGAAAAAGCCAGGCATGAATGCCTACTATGGTCATGTCCACTTGCATACGGTGTCGAAATTCGTTCAAATCAGGAATGGATGCCTACTATGGTCATGTCCACTTGCTTGCAAAGTTGGGTTCACTTGAAGATGTCCAAAAGTAGACCATGTACAACAGAGGGTGTTCGGGTAGGGCCAGAAGGGGCCGTTTGAAATCACATTGTTTTTCGACATCCGTGAAATGGCCCTGAAATTTTTCCACCAACTTCTATGACCAATTCAAGGCATCATGCCAAATTGTTTGGATTTTGACAAGTTTTGCATTTTCTGCAGTTTTCTCGGTGAAAAAGGGCCGATAAATTGCTAGACGTGTCGCAGCGTGCAAACGGCATCGAAAGTCGCTCAAACCTGGCATGGATTCCTCATATGTCCGTGTGACGCTATTGCAAGAAGTTGGGGTCATTTATCCATAGTCCAAAAAAATACCAATTTTAGAGTGTGCTAGACATCCGTGAGCATGTAGTTTTTTTTCTAATTCCAATGCCTATGTTATTTGCAATTTCCGTCATTATCAATCAGCATGAACCTTTTCTTATATCCAAACAATTTCTTGAAATTTTTCAACAATTTTAGAAATTTAAATTTTATGTTGTACACAAACAGCAAACAATATACTTTTTCAAAAAATTATCAAATTTTTGAAACACAAAGATTTCTTATATTTGTGATTTTGTTTTACGAAAATAGGAACATTTTTTCAAATTCCAGAACATTATTCAAAATTGTAAAACAATATTTGAAAACAACAATATTTTTTGGTATTCCAAAAATATTTCAAATTTGTTAACAAGTTTCAAAAAGAATAATAAACTTCAAAAAAGAGAAAAATGAATTAATTATAAAACAAAAGAAAAACGAAAAAAAATTAAAAAAAATATGCTCAGACCTTGGTTCAAATAGGCGACGACCTCGCTCACTCCAGGTTTCTGTTGGGCCAACCCAAGCGTTCGCAGATTTAAAAAAATTCATCAATTTTGAAAACAAATGTTCACGAATTTGAAAAAAAAATTGCAGGCTTTGACAAATGTTTGTAAAAGTTAAAAAGGGTTCATTGATTCAAAAAAATCACGGATTTGAAAACAAAGTTCAAGAATTTAAGAAAATATTCATGATTTTGTGAAGTTCACGGATTTAAGAAAAAGGTTGATGTTTTAAAAATAGTTTACAAATTTTAATAAAGAAAAAAATGAAAAAGAGAGAAAATAAAAAAAGAAGGAAAATGTGACATACAAAAACCTAAAGAAATAAAACCACAACATGTTTTGAAAGATGTTCGGAAATTGTTCATGTTTAAAAAAAATCAAAATTTAAAAAATGTTTGCTAAAATTACGTTCATAAATTCAAAACTATTCGGCATTTAAATATTGTTCACATTTTTTTGCAATAAAAGTTTCGAATTTTTTTCCGAAAATATTTCATATGTATTAACGCTAAAAAAATGCTCTTTGTGTTTTCTTATATATTTCGCGCTAGAAAGTACCACAAAAATTGGGGTGGTTAAGTGGTTAGCAGCACTTGCCTTTAAGTGGGAGCTCTTGAGTTCAAATCCTCATGAGCTTTCTTTTTCTCAGTATTTTTACAACATTTACACTGAACGTGGTAGGGCTTAATGGGCCGGCCCAGTCCCGAGCGACTGTGCACTTCTTATATGAGTACTTTCAAAATAGACCATCTTGCCCTTTATTATGAAGGGGTATGGGGTAATCTCAACTGTTGATGTGTTTAGGGGGGGTGTACCGAAGCAGAAGTGGCGGCAAGATTAAGCTTTGGATTTGTATGCATGAGCTGGAGATCGATGCTTGGCCTGGTTTGCTGTCGATCGATGAGTGGTAGGAGAGGACGGTTCTGCAAACGGGCCACAGGCGCAAGGCGACAGCCTCCCTGTTGTTGTTGGTCGTCTGGGAGATTTGGAAAGAAAGGAACGCGAGGGTTTTCCAGGGCAAGTCCACCTTGCCCACTAGGGTTGTAGCCTTGATAAAGAGTGAGGCGAGGAATTGGGTAATTGCTGGGGCAAAGAAATTGAGCTCGATCATGCCGCAAGAGTAGTCGTTTATGTTTCGGCCATTTGTTGAGGAGTAATGGACCTCGTAACTCTGTTTTAACCTGTTCTTTATCAATGAGATGAGGCAAATCTTTTGCCTCCGTTTCAATAAAACAATAGTGGACGAAGAAACTCATAGGGAATCAGCCCAAATAGCAACTGAAGCAAACTTCGCTAACTAGGGGTTGGGTGGGGGCACCTCAGGGCGCAGCCGTGCAGCACGCCGGCTTTAGCCACCTGCCCAAACCCCTACGTAAAACCTACATCCGCGCGATAGCTTCTTCGGCTACCCGCTCATACCCCTGCCCAAACCCCTACGTAAAACCTACATTCGGGCGATAGCTTCTTCGGCTACCCGCTCATACCCCTGCCCAAACTCTACATAAGCCCTACGTTCGTGCAGCAGGGAATCGGGACGAGGAGGAATGTGTGGTTACCGTAATCCGATGGCAAGTCGCGGTAATCAGAACGATAAACAAGCTCTGAAGCCATGGTCATCGGTGAGGACGAGGAGGTCACCAGCGTGACTTTGAACCAGATAGGCCGCCAGCGAAACGATGAGGGCAAAAATCACACGGCCTACAGCGGCGGCAGGGATTCATCTTGTTATTTTCTCCTCGGGGTGCGCTCCAACCTCTAGGGGACGTTTGACGTAGTTTCAGATCATTGCGGGGTCTTTTGTGCAAATGAGCGAGCAGCCATGCGCATGGCTTCTGCCATGGTGGCATCCACGTGTCGTCTCTGTGGCGATTTGTACTGCCGATGGACATGGAAGCCAAGTTTCCAAACTAAACCCACCTGCCAAGTTTATGTATCTGTGGTGCAATTACCTCTATAGTTTTCATCTAGATGATTATACATTTAAGTTAGTGAATTATATTAACTTTTCGTTTCGCTGTACCAAAATTATTAGTTTTTCATGCATCATTGGCTCATCGCACGCAAAGGCCATTTGGCTCACGGAAAGATAAACACAATTTGGCTTGATCTCATGTGCCACCTCTTGCGAGTGATGCTTGATCTCCCGTGCGTTCTCGCTGAAGACCCCCCATCACTAGCTCACCGCCCCCACGCGGCAATGCCGAAAGGCCAAGTTTCCAACAGGACGGCACACACCCACTAGTTGCTGCGACAACGAGATTCTACGTAAAGTTTGTTTCTTATTTTCTTTTTGCGGATAACAACATCATTAGTGACTTTGCATGTAAGTATGTTATTCTTTTTCCTGATAATATTTACACATAAGTTTAAATGGATATTATTTTGGATGCATTTAAATGTTAAGATTTCATATAAATATAAATTGATGCTTGTGTTGACACCAGATTTTGGCACCGTCAAGAACTTAATTAATATGGCCTAAAATGGAGAAGTGATCTACATGAACAAGTTTCGTATTGTCGACTTGAACATCTTTGAAGTTTGGGTCATCGCCATCCGACCTCATCTCAAGGGCCGAAACTATGCTCAAAGTATTAAGATTTTGTATTCAGAGTATTGTTCGGCCAATTAAGCCTCCAAGACGACCTCATATGAGAAAAGTTTCTACACGGATTGTCTTCGTCTCGTCGAAACGGTCGATTTTGATACAAAAATCGCCTCAATCCGAGATTGTATGTAAAAATTAGAGCCATCTGAATACGATCATGTCACGAGGCTAAACTGGCCCGCGCCATCAGACAGTCTGATGATGGGTAGCGCGAGTAGCAGTCCGTTTTGCGCGAGCGATTCGGCCCTGAAGATGGCTTCGAATCGAAAAACGTTCAACATGAAAGTTGTTTGTCTCGTTGAAAAGGTTAAATTTGCTACTTACATGATTTTGATCCGAGGTCGTTTACTACCCCAAACATGACCCGCAAGGTGCAGCCAATTTTTAGACCGAGCAGTTTTGGAAAGTTCAGATCAAGCAATCCGAATTGGACCCAAATTAGGGTTTTGGACGTGAATTATAACTTTTCCTTGCACGGGAAGTCCAGCCGCCTCTTATATACATGAGGAGTGACGGCCGATTGAAACACAACACACAATCGCAAAAACCCATCTACAAACTTTCATCTCCTACCCTAGTTTTCTGCTTCTCGTACATCGGTGTTCTTCGCTTCGGAGAGCTTCGATCTATGAAGTCCTAGGGGCGGGCGAACCGACCTAGGGCAGCCCATCACCGCCGTGCGTCCAGACGGGGTCTCTCCCGGCCGCGTGGCATTTCGGGTCTTCAAAAGCGCTCGCCGGATTGTCTTGCGTATCGCGCTTCCGGTAAGCCTCCTTCGGCGACGTGTCTCGCGTATCGCGCTCGACGCCGAGGGTACACGGTGACGTGTTCGTGTACGAACACACTTTTTAGCGACTCCGCTGGGGACCGAAGAGCAATCATCATCCATCATGGTCGATCTTCCCAATCCATCTGAAGGGGATGCCGATAACATCATCAAGCCCAATTTTGAGGAATTATCGGCAGAACATCGCCAAGCTTATGAGGAGTACAAGAAGGCGCGTGAAGAGAAGGAGATGCAGGAGTTCCTTGCTAAGTTCAAAAAGGATCGCCAAGGCAACATCACTTCAATTGAAGAAATCAAGTTTCCTCCTCTTCACAATGAGCAGGTAGAGCTGGCTGTAAGCAAAATCTTCTCTCCTGAACAGTCGGCTGAAATTACTACTCTTATTGCTCAGAATAATGATCTTATTTACCAAGCTATCATAGACAATAACTGCTCGAAAAAATACTCCTCAATCACCTAATGGCAGTGGTAATATGTCTCCTGGTGTGGAAAACTTTAGTCCAACTTTACCTATTTCATCGGCGCCGCCCGTGCCGTTGAATTCTTATCCTAGTCAGACAAACCAACTTGTTGCTCCACCCTTTAATCCTGCCATGAACGTACCAAGTTCAGTTAATCCAACTGCATTGCTAGGTTACGGTTCGGCCAGTCCAAGTGGATTGCTACCGAACTATGGTACAACATACACACCACCATCTCTTCCGACTAGCACTATACCAACTATTAGAAATCATATTCACCATGCGCCACAACCACATGCAACACCGCTCAATACGAGTGATATTTTGGCTAATGTCAGAGAGGAGATGTCTAGGGTGTTCCGAGAGCATTGTGGGATTGAACTACCTAAACCATGAATTTCCAGGAAACCATATCTAGAAATTTTTTATGCCGTGCCATGTCCTCCCGGATATAAAGTTCCAGATTTTGTTAAATTTAGCGGAGAGGGAACAAAGACTACAGGGGAGCATGTTAGTCAGTACTTGGCACAATTAGGTGAGGCAAGTTCACAAGACGAGTGGAAAGTACGTTATGTTCCTTTATCTTTAACCGGTATTGCTTTCTCGTGGTTTTCTGCGTTACCACCAGGTTCTATTACTACATGGTTTCACTTGGAGCAAAAGTTTCATGACCACTTCTACAGTGGTGACAATGAGCTTAAACTATCCCATCTTACATCGCTTAAGCAAAAGCATGATGAATCGGTCTCCGATTATGTCAAAAGATTTAGAGATACAAAAAACCGATGCTATAGTTTCGTGATAACCGAGAGAGATTTGGCTGATCTTGTGCTTAGTGGTTTGAGAACTCACATTAGAGAAAGGCTAGAAGGATATGAGTTTTTAAATATCAACCAATTTGTTTGGTCATCTAAGGCCAAACCATTTACTTGCAATGATTTAAAGCCGATTCATAAGAATCGTGATGAAGAGATGAAATTTACTTTCAACATTGCTAAGTGTGATAAAATATTTGATGCTTTGTTGCAAGCCAAGATTATTAGAATATCTCATACTTTACCGCCATTCGAAGAGCTGAAACAGCGTGCTTATTGCAAGTATCATAATTCTTTTTCTCATGCTACTAATGCTTGTAATGTTTTTCGATGACAGATACAATCGGTCATTAATGACGGACGATTGAATTTTTCTGAGATGCAAGTTGATAAGCAGCCCTTCCCAATGAACACCATGGATTTGGAGGGGAAGAAGATGTTAATTCGGCCCAACATAGCTGAATCAGCTAATAAAAATAATGTTGTCATTGGTGAGCCCAGGAAAAGCAAGGAAGGTGACAAGATCTTGGGGAGACAAGTTGTGCTTGACAAGCAACCAGGTGGCAAGGAGATAATTAAGATCACCATCAAGAATCCTACACTCGGGGGGCAACCACAAGTGCAAGAGAACACTCATGCCAAATTTGTTAAGCCCAAGAGTCCAGAGGTTGGCAAGTGGAAGATGAATGAAGCTAAAGTGCATCGCAAGAAGATCAAGCCAACTTTTGATGTGTTGCTATCCAAATATGTCAATCAAGCGGCCGGTTCTAGCTCTAACCGGTCATCAAATTTGAAGCGCTCAAGGTCACCTCCTCGGGAAGACTTTCAGCATCATGCAAGGCCATATGGGTCGTGGGCACCAGGACCATGGATGGCGCCACCCCGCTATGCCCCATACTACATGGGAGGCTTCAATGGAGGATGGGGGCAGTCCCCAATGGCCCCTTATGCTTTTCATCCGGGGTGGGCAGAACCAAGGATGCCCATTCGTGAGAGGCTCTCTTATCCCACACGAGGCCGTTTGAACAACGTTGTCAATCGGCCAATGTAAGATAACCATGGAAGGGTTGGCAAGCAAGTGCGGCGTGCTAAATCACCAAGTGCTGAAATTTCAGAGCCTAGCAAGCAAAAGGATAAGAATACTAGTGTTGAAACTTTTATGATAGGCACTAAAGAATTAACAATCAAAGAGCCGATTATTGTTGATAATCCGGCTGATTCTAATAAAGATGTGGCTGCTGTCCAGCAAGGTCCCATGGCTAATGATCATGAAGCTAGCACAAGCAAGGCCAAGTCGAGGGATCCAAAATATACTCAGCCTAAGTGGTGTCCTTCCGGTCTGACCAAGGCACAGAAAAGGAGATTGCAGCACATGAGGAGCGATGAGAAGGAGGAACAAGAAGCAGAGAAGCAAAGGAACAAATTGTTCAATGAAAGTCGTCCCATGGTACCCCCAAAACAAGTGTGGAAGCCTAAACAAAAGGAAAATGTAGCAGCTTCTGCATTGATCATAGCAACACCTACACCACCAACGGAGGACGATGCGGCTGCTATTACATCGTCCACTCTGCCTATTACTTCCTCTTCACTTGGAGATATTTTGGAGTCAGTGGACATGCTTGAGGAAGAAGATGAAATGCTTGATTATGAGTCTACACCGGTTCATAAAGGTATGGATATTAATATGGTGTATTACATACCCGCTGAATTTCGTGCTATAGATGAAGAAGGGGAAGTAGCTTAGCTAGATTTTGGTCCTAAAAATGCTATACTTGAGAAGCCAAAAGAACCAGTGACGCACTTGAAGCCATTGTTCCTTAAAGGTCATATTAATGGATAGCCGGTTGCTAGAATGCTTGTCGATGGTGGTGCTGTGGTGAATCTTATGCCATATTCGGTCTTCAACAAATTGGGTTGCTTGATGAAGAGTTAATAAAGACCAACATGGTGCTTAATGGATTTGAAGGCAAAGAGAAAACTGAAGCCAAAGGTGTAATGTATGTGGAGCTTACGGTGGGAAGCAAAACTTTGACTACCACATTCTTTGTCGCCGAGGTGCAAGGTAACTACAATGTGATATTAGGCCGCAATTGGGTTCATGCAAACCAATGTGTGCCATCTACTATGCACCAGCTTTTGATTCAATCGGTTGATGATGAAGTGGAGGTCATTCATGCGGATAATTCGGCTTGTGTTGCTTTGGCCGATGCATCGGTGGATTGGCAACATCCTAATGCTACTTGCTTGACGGGGCGCGACTTATCAGAATTTGATTTTCTTAGCGCTACAAAAAGTGGTTTCGTGCCCATTTCTTTAAAGCCGGTTGGTGATAATCGGCTCCAAGGTATGATGTATTTAAATGGACCCTAACTCGGAGTGGTTACAAAAGCGTCTTATAGAATATCGGTCCAATGAGAACGATATGTATGAGTCCATAGAAGAGTTAGATGATATGGATAAATTAGGACAAGGTTTTACATCGGCCGATCCATTAGAAGAGATAGATATAGGAGATGGTTCAATTCCTAGGCCGACATTTGTAAACGAAAATTTAAGAGCCGATCATAAAGTTAAGTTGATCGAGCTGTTGAAAGAATATATTTGTTGCTTTGCGTGGGAATATCATGAGATGCCAAGTTTAAACCGAGAGCTAGTGGAGCATCGGTTACCTATAAAGGCCAGTTTTAGACCGTACAAGCAATCGGCCAGAAAGTTTAATCCAAAAACGTATGACCGGATCAAGGAAGAGATCGGTCATTTTCTTAAAGCTAATTTTATTAGACCTTGCAGGTATGCCGAGTGGATTTCTAACATTGTACCAGTAGAGAAGAAAGGCTCCGGCAAGTTGAGGGTGTGCATTGATTTCAGAGATTTGAATAGAGCTACACCTAAAGATCAGTATCCCATGCCAATTGCCGATATGCTTATTAATGATGCTTCTGGACATAAGGTCATTAGCTTTCTTGATGGTAATGCGGGGTATAACCAGATTTTTATGGCCGAAGAGGACATGTCCAAAACGGCTTTTCGATGTCCCGGTTTCCTTGGTTTATTTGAGTGGACAGTGATGACCTTTGGATTAAAAAATGCAGGTGCCACATATCAAAGGGCTATGAATTTAATTTTTCATGATTTACTTGGTGTTATACTTGAGGTTTATATTGATGATATTGTTGTCAAATCGGATGCTTTTGAATCTCATCTAGCCGATTTGCGTTTAGCTTTTGAGAGAATGAAAAAATATGGATTAAAGATGAATCCTTTGAAGTGTGCTTTTGGTGTATCGGCTGGAAAGTTTTTGGGTTTCATTATTCATCAAGATGGCATAGAAATTGATCCCAAAAATATAGAAGCTATACAAAAGGTGGAGGTTCCAACATGCAAGAGAGATATGCAAAAATTCCTTGGCAAAGTCAATTATTTGAGGAGATTCATAGCCAACTTGTTAGGGAAGGTTGACGCATTCACTCCCATCCTTCGGTTAAAGAATGAAACTAATTTTACTTGGGGGGCAAAATAGCAAGAAGCATTTGATATGATCAAAAATTATTTGTGCACTCCTCCGGTGTTGAAAGATCCCAAACATAAAGAGCCCTTTAGGCTTTATATTGTAGCGGAAGAAGGTGTTATTGGTGCTGTTTCGACTCAAGAGACCAAAGGAAAGGAACATGCTATTAGTTATTTGAGCCGACGTTTATTGGACAATGAGACGAGGTACACATTTATTGAAAAATTATGCCTTTGTTTATATTATGCTTGCACAAAATTGAGGCATTACCTAGTGCCGAGTGCTTGCATAGTAGCTTGTCAAACCGATGTCATTAAGTACATGTTGCATCGGCCAATTCTTAGTGGTAGAATTGGCAAGTAGGCTTATGCTTTAATTGAACATGATTTGGCTTATGAATCTCTGAAATCCATGAAAGGCCAAATCGTTGCTAATTTTATTATTGAGCATTGGATTGATGACAAGCATGATATTGATATAAACCTTGTCTCGTTAGTACCATGGAGATTATATTTTGTTGGTTCAGTTTGTAGCAATGGCCAAGGTGTTGGTATTGTTTATATATCTCCTCATGGTGTTGTCTTTGAAGCCTCATGCCGTTTAGAGTATTTCTGCACAAATAATTAGGCCGAATATGAAGCATTGTTATTCGGCTTAGAGATGTTGCTTTCCATAGGTTCTACACATATTGAGGCTTTTGGTGATTCGTTATTAGTATTGCAACAAATATCCAAAGTCTTTCAATGTTTTGACGAATCACTTAATGTTTATCTTGATAAATGTCTAGATATAATTTCTACTTTGGATTATTTTAGCATTGCTCATATATCTAGACGTGACAATTGGAGAGCAAATAAGTTGGCACAACAAGCATCCGGCTATCATGTTGATCATGGCATGTTTCATATTTCTCGAAGGCCGATGTCTAGTCTTGCTAACATAGGGGAGGCCGAACCGGAGCCCACCGTTTCGGCCACTAATGAAATATTTAATGCAGGAGCAAATCAAGACTGGAGGAAACCCATTATTGATTATTTATGTGATCCTAGTAAAAGGGTGGATAGGACTGTTCGGCGTATGGCTTTCAAATACACAATGAGCGATGATGATCTCTATCGCCGAACGGTTGATGATGTTCTTTTAAAGAGCTTGGACGAGGACCAAGCGAGAGTTGCTATGGGAGAGGTTCATGAAGGAATTTGTGGCACTCATTAGTCGGCTCCCAAGATGAAATGGTTATTGTGATGGGCTGGGTTTTATTGGCCGACGATGATTAATGATTGCTTCCGGTATTATAAAGGATGTGAAGCTTGTCAAAAGTTTGGTGATATTCAGTTGGCTCCCGCTGCTATGTTACATCCTATTATTAAGCCGTGGCCTTTTAGAGGTTGGGGATTAGACTTTATTGGAGAGATTCATCCTTCTTCTTCAAAGGGGCATCGGTTCGTGTTGCTGGCAACTGATTATGTCACTAAATGGTCTGAAGCAATACCACTCAAAAATATGACGCATACAGAGGTAATTCAATTCATAACTAAGCACATTATTCATAGATTCGGCATTCCTCAAACATTAACTACGCACCAAGGTTCATCCTTTATATCACATCAAGTTAGAGAATTTGCCAAATCATATAAGATAAAGTTGCTCAATTCCTCTACATATTATGCCCAAGCCAATGGACAAGCTGATTTTAGCAATAAAATATTAATCAAGCTCGTCAAGAAGAAGATTGATGATAATCCAAGGAGATGGCATGAGTTATTATCCGAAGCTTTGTGGGCACACAAAACCTCAAGGCATGGTGCTACAAAGGTAACTCCATATGAGCTCGTATATGGTCAAGAGGTCGTTTTACCAGTGGAGGTGAATTTGAATGCTTTGAGAATAGCCAAACAAAATGATTTATCGGCGGTGGACTGTTATAACTTGATGATGGACAATATTGATGAAGTCGCCGATAAACGTTTGGCTGCTTTGAAGGCCATAGAGAGAGATAAGTTAAGGGTGGCAAGAGCTTACAATAAGAAGGTCAAGTTGAAGAATTTCCAAGTTGGCGATCTCGTGTGGAAGGTGATTCTACCAATTGGTTCAAAAGATAGAAAATTCGGGAAGTGGTCTCCAAGTTGGGAAGGTCTTTTTAAGATTACAAGAGTAGTTCCCGGAAACTCATATTTGGTGGAATCCGTACAAGGCACATTGTTACCTCTAGCTCTCAATGGCAAGTATTTAAAGAAGTACCACCCAAGTGTGTGGCAAGAAGCCTAGATAGGCAACAACAGATATATAACTATCGCCCTAAGCAAAGACATGGCCGATATATGACTATCGCCCTAAGAAAATACATGGCCGATATATAATTATCGCCCTAAGCACATGTAAATGGCCGATGGAGTGTTGACATCATCCTTAGAACAAACTCTGGGCAAATTATTTTTCGGCATCCAAGTTTTGCCCAAAAACAGGGGGGCATGCATGTGTTGACACCAGATTTTGGCACGGTCAAAAACTTAATTAATATGGCCTCAAATGGAGAAGTGATCTACATAAAAAAGTTTTGTATTGTCGACATGAACATCATTGAGGTTTGGGCCATCACCATCCGACCTCATCTCAAGGGCCGAAACTATGCTCAAATTATTAAGATTTTGTATTCAGAGTATTGTTCGGCCAATTAAGCCTCTAAGTCGACCTCATATGAGAAAAGTTTCTACACGGATTGTCTTCGTCTCGTCGAAATGGTCGATTTTGATATAAAAATCACCTCAATTTGAGATCGTATGTAAAAGTTAGAGCCATCTGAATACGGTCCTGTCACGAGGCAAAACTGGCCCGCCCCATCAGACATGGTGTGTGATGATGGGTAGCGCGAGTAGCAGTCCGTTTTGCGCGAGTGATTCAGCCATGAAGATGGCCTCGAATCGAAAAACGTTCAACATTAAAGTTGTTGATCTCGTCGAAACGGTTAAATTTGCTTTTTACGTGATTTTGATCTGAGGTCGTTTACTACCCCAAACATGACCCGCAGGGTGCAGCCAATTTTTAGACCTAACAGTTTTGGAAAGTTCAAATCAAGCAATCCGAATTGGACCCAAATTAGGGTTTTGGACGTGAATTATGAATTTCCCTTGCACGCGAAGTCCAGCCGCCTCTTATATACATGAGGGGTGACAGCCGATTGAAACACAACACACAATCGCAAAAACCCATCTACAAACTTTCATCTCCTACCCTAGTTTTCTGTTTCTCGTTCATTGGTGTTCTTCGCTTCGGAGAGCTTCGATCTACGAAGTCCTAGGGGCGGGTGAACCGACCTAGGGCAGCCCATCACCACTGTGCGTCCAGGCGGGTTCTCTCCCGGCCGCGTGGGGTTTCGGGTCTTCAAAAGCGCTCGCCGGATTGTCTTGCGTATCGCGCTTCCGGTGAGCCTCCTTCGGCGACGTGTCTTGCGTACGCAGAGGGTACACGGTGATGTGTTCATGTGCGAACAGCTTGCAAGGGCTCCGTAGTCTAGTTTCCCGGGGCCCCAAAATCTCATGGCCAGCCGTGTAACCACTTGCAACCCAGGAAACCAAACACACCCTATATGATGCAGAGTTTAAATTCAAAATTCTCAAAAATAATTCGTCTAGTAACAACATATTTTTGGCAGGTAACGGTAAGGCCGGTAACTGGTGACTGGCCATTTCTAAAAAATTCGCTCCAGAAAAAAAAAACCTGCCTACGACCATATGAATCAAAACCAACAGCAAAGCACATGCCGCAACCGCACCGGCGTTGGCCCCGTGGATCTTCTTGTTTTTTCTTGTTTTCATTGTCGGCCCGTGTCGGCTAGTAAAGAGATGGTGTAATCCAGATAGGGGGCTGGTTATCCAGCCAAGGGTGCAGATCCTCGAACTGGCTCATGCTCTTGCTCTCAAAATCCCAGATGCCAACGTCTCGTCGGGTGATCAGCGGGAAGTGTTGCTCGCTGTCGTCGGCAAGATAGGCACAATTACGCCGTAACATGGGATATTCCTTCACCAGAAGACATATCGGCGATCCGTATCCAAGGAACAGGGCATAGTCCTCCCCAATGCCGGCCTGTGTCACCAACTTAGTCCTACCGAGACCAACCTTCTCGATACAAATGTCAGTCGTGGAGACAACCTTCTCGCCCTCACGTGGTCTCGTCAACAGCAGGTGCCTTGTCACCAGTAGGAGCTCGCCGCCGCGGAAGACGGGGTAGTGAGTGTGCCTCCGCTTGAAGATTCTGATCAGGTACGACATGGGCCATGCCGTCGGCGCTTCCGGTCCATCAACGACCACCGCGAAGATGATGCCCCCGCCTTCGCATAGCATGTAGAAAAGACCGTCGTCGTCGTTGTGGACAACGGCGATGGCGTCGGGTTCAAGGTGGGAGGAGAGCGAGGTCCAGCGCTCGTCGCCTGGCCTGGCACAGGAGGCCTCCCCGTGCGGCTGAAGGAAATATGCCCTAGAGGCAATAATAAAGTTATTATTTTATATTTCCTTATTCATGATAAAGGTTTATTATTCATGCTAGAATTGCATTGATCGGAAACTTAAATACATGTATGAATACATAAACAAATACCGTGTCCCTAGTAAGCCTCTACTAGACTAGCTCGTTGATCAAAGATGGTTAAGGTTTCCTAACCATAGACATGTGTTGTCATTTGATAATGGGATCACATCATTAGGAGAATGATGTGATGGACAGGACCCATCCGTTAGCTTAGCATATTGATCATTCAGTTTATTGCTATTGCTTTCTTCATGTCAAATTCATATTCCTCCGACTATGAGATTATACAGCTCCCGGATACCGGAGGAATAACTTGTGTGCTATCAAACATCACAACGTAACTGGGTGATCATAAATATGCTCTACAGGTATCTCCGAAGGTGTTTGTTGAGTTGGCATAGATCGAGATTAGGATTTGTCACTCCGAGTATCGAAGAGGTATATCTGGGCCCTCTCGGTAATACACATCATAAGCTTGCAAGCAAATGACTAAGGAGTTAGTTACGAGATCATGTATTACGGAACAAGTAAAGAGACTTGCCGGTAACGAGATTGAACTAGGTATGAAGATACCAACGATCGAATCTCGGGCAAGTAACATACCGATAGACAAAGGGAATTACGTATGTTGTCATAACGGTTCGACCGATAAAGATCTTCGTAGAATATGTAGGAGCCAATATGGGCATCCAGGTTCCGCTATTGGTTATTGACCAGAGAGGTGTCTCGGTCATGTCTACATAGTTCTCGAACCCGTAGGGTCCGCACGCTTAACGTTCGTTGACGATATAGTGTTATATGAGTTATATGATTTGGTGACCGAATGTTGTTCGGAGTCCCGGATGAGATCACGGACATGACGAGGAGTCTCGAAATGGTTGAGAGGTAAAGATTGATATATAGGACGATGGTATTCAGACATCGGAATAGTTTCGGAGTGCACCGGGTAGTCATTGGATCACCGGAAGGCGTTCCGGGAGGCCCCGGGAGGTCTATGGGCCTAATGGGCCAAGGATAGGCACACACCAGCCAACAGAGGGGCTGGCGCGCCCTCTCCCTGGCCACCGGCCCTAGAAGAAGGAAAGGGGGCGCCACCTCCTCCTGCCTTTCCCCCCTTGTGGGAGAAAGGAAAGGGGGGGCGCCACATCCTCCTTCCTTCCCCTTGGCGCCAAAAGAAGGAAAGGGGGGCCGGCCTAGGGCAGGAGCCCAAGTAGGATTCGGACCTACTTGGGGTGCCCCTTGGCCTCTCCCCTCTCCCTCCCACCTATATATATGTGGGAGGGGGTGCCTAGCACACCCAGAACAATTGCTTAGCCGTGTGCGGCGCCCCCCTTCATCGTTTACCTCCCCGGTCATATTTTCGTAGTGCTTAGGCGAAGCCCTGCAGAGATCACTTCACCATCACTGTCACCACGCCATCGTGCTGCCAGAACTCATCCACTACCTCGCCGTCTTGCTGGATCAAGAAGGCGGAGGACGTCACCGAGTTGAACATGTGCAGAACGCGGAGGTGCCGTATGTTCGATATTTGATCGGTTGGAGCGCGAAGAAGTTCGACTACATCAACTGCATTAACAAACGCTTCCGCTTACGGTCTATGAGGGTACGTAGACACACTCTCCCCTCTCGTTGCTATGCATCTCCATGGATAGATCTTGCGTGTGCATAGAAAAAATTTTGTTTTCCATGCAACGTTTCCCAACAGTGGCATCCGAGCCAGGTCTATGCGTAGATGATATGCACGGGTAGAACACAAAGAGTTGTGGGCAGTGATAGTCATACTGCTTACCAGCAACGTCTTATTTTGATTCGGCGGTATTGTGGGATGAAGCAGCCCGGACCAACCTTACATGTCCACGCACATGAGACCAGTTCCACCGACAGACATGCAACTAGTTTTGCATAAAGGTGGCTGGCGGGTGTCTGTTTCTCCTACTTTAGTTGAATCGAATTTGACTACGGCCGGTCCTTGAAGAAGGTTAAAACAGCAAACTTGATGAACGGTTCTTGCTAGAAGCCCGTAGCAGCCACGTAAAACTTGCAACAACAAAGAAGAGGACGTTTAACTTGTTATTGCAGGGCATGTTGTGATGTGATATGGTCAAGATATGATGTGATATATGTTGATGTATGAGATGATCATGTTTTGTAATATCGACAACCGGCAGGAGCCTTAGGGTTGTCTCTTTATTGTATGAAGTGCAAGCGCCATGTAATTGCTTTACTTTATCACTATGCGTTAGCGATAATTGTAGAAGCAATAGTTGGCGAGACGACCCCGACGCAACGATGGAGATCAAGGTGTCGAGCCGGTGACGATGGAGATCATGACGATGCTTTGGAGATGGAGATCAAAAGCACAAGATGATGATGGCCATATCATGTCACATATTTTGATTGCGTGTGATGTTTATCCTTTATGCATCTTATTTTGCTTAGAACGACGGTAGCATTATAAGATGATCCCTTCACTAAATTTCAAGATAAAAGTGTTCTCCCCGAGTATGCACCGTTGCCAAAGTTCGTCGTTTCGAAGAACCTCGTGATGATCGGGTGTGATAGACTCTACATTCACATACAACAGGTGTAAGACAGTTTTACACATGCAGAATACTTGGGTTAAACTTGACGAGCCTAGCATGTACAGACATGGTCTCGGAACACTAGAGACCAAAAGGTCGAACGTGAGTCATATAGTAGATATGATCAACATAGAGATGCTCACCATTGATGACTACCCCATCTCACGTGATGATCGGACATGGTTTAGTTGATTTGGATCACGTATCACTTAGATAACTTGAGGGATGTTTATTTATGTGGGAGTTCATTAGTAATTTGATTAATTGAACTTAATTTATCATGAACTTAGTCTTATAGTTTTGCATATCTATGTTGTAGATCAATGGCCCGAGCTACCGTTCCTCTGAATTTTAATGCGTTCCTAGAGAAAGATAAGTTGAAAGATGATGGTAGCAACTACACGGACTGGGTCCATAACTTGAGGATTATCCTCATTGCTGCACAGAAGAATTATGTCCTTGATGCACCGCTAGGTGAAAGACCTACTGCAAGAGTTGAAGAAGATGTTATGAACGTCCACTACTAGGAGAAAGCCTACTAGTAGCGCTCAAAATACCTATAGCAGTAGCGCTAGAGGCAGCGCTACTGCTAATGCGCTACAGCTAAGATTTAGCAGTAGCGCTGCCCGGACAAGTGCTACTGGTAAATATGGTTAGCAGTAGCGCTGCCCGGACCAGCGATACAACTAACTATCTGTAGCGCTGCGCCAAAGCAAGCGCTGCTGATAATCCAGCGCTGCCGCTAGATGCCTACCAGCGCTACTGCTAATATTCCTGCTTTCACAGATTTATTTCCCCTCTACGTATTTGTGATGTATTTGTGCATGCTCTATACAGTAGTTTCATCAGATCATAATAAACATACACTATTCTCATCATATCATACACATACAGTAGTCTCATCATACCATCATCATCATCATCATCATTCAACACAAATATCATCACATCTCGAAAATAGCGATACACAAGTCATGTCATGTCTCAAATAAATGCAACTGCATGGTCATGGCACACACACAAGTTTCATCATCTCTATCTAAACCATGATGTAGAAGAGAAGAGCGATCAGCATGAGCAAGAGCCCGACTATGTAGTACTTCTTGAGGCACTGGCGGTTTCGCTCCCGCTCTTTCTGGAGCGTCCACCTAGAGTAACAATTTTCCGCTTCGGCTCTGCTATCGAACCCTCTGTGGCTAGCACCCGGGTACTTGTCCACCTAGGCCTGAGCGTCTAGCCAGTGGTCGTACACTCTTGGAACCCTCCCAACGAACACGGCATAGCAGTCCTTCCCCATCTCTGATCTATGTACCTGTAGCGTCAATTGATGAATTCAACGATAATATGCAACATAATGTACTTAAGAAAACAAAGAGGCATAATTAGCAAAATACAAGCAACCTATAGTAAACATAAATAACGAAGTTCTTCATACCCAAACTAATTAACTAGAGCGATCTACGCTAGTTCAGGAGGACGGTTTAATTACACCACAGAGTTTCGTCATGCATAAATTCAAAGTTTTGCCATAGAAAGACAGTAGTGACACATTGTCATCGACAATCAGTCCTCCATGTCGGCGGTCCAGTCTTCATAGTCAGGGAGGAAGCACCCGAGCTTGTTGAAAGGCTTCAGGTCCAGACGCTGAGCGAGTAGCAGTGCTCAGACATCATCCCGTGTGATTGGCCGATGGTAGAACATCCCTGTTAGTTCGAGGACCTCCTTCATGATCACTTGGGCAAGTTCACACTGTACGTGATAAAACTCAGCTCGGATTCGATGATCCGGTGTCTTTCCTATGCTTGTGGCCCAGTTGACAATCTCGGCATTGTTGGTAGTAGCTGACATGCGAAGGCATTGATTATCCCTTCTGTACTCGATCAGGTGATACATGAGGTAGAATCCATCAGCCTTACTGGTGTACGGTTGCTGGATGCAGCAGAAGTCGGTCTTATGGCCGAAACCCAGCCCGTTCTTCCTGTACTTTTTCACCTTGATATATCCACCAGACAGGCTGAAGGTTAATAGGGCACTATCGAGAACACTCTTTATGTGCGTGTAATCCTTTTTCTTGATGTTCTTGGATGAGTCCAAGTAAATAGCATGGGAGTATTCTGGGTACAAAACAATGAGGACGGCACCCCCCCCCCCCCCCCCCCCCCCGCGCCGCGCAAAATAAGTACACCTCAAATTAGCCTCCATGCTTGCAAAGGAATGATTAAAACTTACGAAAGGATATCCGCGGATGACTTACGTGGGATGATAAGGCAGGAGAATCGCTTCCTTGTCCTTATTAGCGATCATGAAGTCGCTGATGTACTTGCTCGCATAGTCACGGTGCTCTTTGCAGACTGCCAAGAAGCTCTCGTGCATATAGTACGGGTCCGCGACGCAGATATATTTTATGTTCTCGAGCCTGATGAAGTAGTTGAGATACAGCGCATACATGCGGATGAACTGGAAATCCAGCTTGGTCATGTGGAACATGTCGTAGATGTAGTCAAATCGCAGGATGAATTTATTGGCGGGCCATCTCTCGACGTACAACTTCCCGCCCGGCACCTGAGCCACGTAAAGCAAGTATCCTGGTTTTTCCGAGATGAGAAGGCTTTTCTCTCTGGCAAGCACATCTTCATGAAGTCTCCTTAGATCATTGTTCAGTATGTGCTCTAGCAATTTCGGAGGTAGGATCGGGTGGCCGGCGACATGGAAACACTCCGCACCTTCGACAGGTATTCTGTCTACCTCCCGGGGCTTCAGAGGCAGTTGGCTGCTTGAAGCAGCTCTAGCGCCTTTAGGGCCTTTCTTGTCCGGTCTCCTCCTTTGCTTCTTGGCGGGAGGCAGTAGTGAGCCCACCATACCTTCCCTAACCACCACCCCCAGTGTCGTCAGGCTAATCAGTGGACGGCCCTTGGGTTGTTGCTGGGTAGAGGCAGCATCTGGAGGCATCTCCTGCGAGCATCGCATGAAGAGAGACTTTTTGCATTCCGCCTTAGGACGTTCCGGCTCCGGCAAATCAGGCAGCATCAAGTCATCATCTCCACGCTCATAGCCTGAGTCATAGTCCCAACCCATCAATCCTCCATCATCATAGGCTGTATATTGATATAGTTGAGAGGGTCATCATCATCCTCCTCCATGAAATCATCAGCATTTGCTTTTTCGACGGGGGCGACGTCATCTGGCACTAATGGAGGCTCTCCCTCGCGTCGTACACTATCACCCGCCACGATAGGTGCAGGTAATTTGGTAGGTGGGGTGGTGTTCATACCTTCTTGAGAGTCTTCGGCCAAGGCAAGAACCAGCTCTTGCATGCACCAATCCGTTTAGGGGTCTCCTCGTCATCGACTGGTACCGGAGGAGGCAAATCCTCGAAGCCCGCTAAGACACTGGCCACCTTAACCTTGAAGACGCCATGGGGCATCTCTCGGTTGTGGAACATGTGGTCCTTCGGCTTCACGATCGTTGCCTTTCCCACGGCCACCTTCTGGCCATTGATGTCGTATAGTAGGGTGCATGGGGTATCGTCGGCCTACGAAGACATGTCTGCGACGTCAAACATCTGAAAGGCAACTGAAACAGAAGACTATAGACATGCTGGTGAAAAGGGTATGACGCGTAATTACCGTGAGGGCGTCGAGCTCCGCCATAGACAAAGCCCCGCCGAGCATGCCAGAGACGGATGTCGGGCTGCTATGAATAGGAGCGGGACCTTTTGCAGTTGCTTGAGCAGGTGCTGGTGGTGTGATGTTCACCGAATTGCTCCCGACGTAGCTGGGAAGGGGAAAGTCCGCTGGCCCTTTATCTGGATTGCTCTTCGACCAATCGATAATTGCTGGAACCAAGCTGGTAATAATTGAAGATTGGAAGTGAGCCGTGACGTCAGCCACCGCTTCATTGACCGCTGCATTGACTACCCCAAGCAACTCTTCTTTGGTCTCAGCTTTGGTCTTATTGACCGCAATCTCGAGCTTCTCGTCGATGGTCTATTGAGTAAGCAACCGTCGCTTCCTTCTTTCCTCTAGCTGCTCGTGGTAGCACGTCTTCCATGAGGCGCCATCTCCGATGCCGTGCACACGTCCATAGGACGGCTGTTTGTCCTCCGGCACCTTTTTCAGTATGTTCAGGGCTTGGTTGAAAGGGGTGTCCCACTTGGGCCTCGCCGACGACTATGATGACTCGTCACTTTTGGCTGCCTTTTGGTGCTGCTCTTTCTACAAAAGGAACGTGGATGGTTTACTAATGTGACAAAACTTGTAGTCGAATTGATTGGAAGCTAATATAATAAGGTGGTTATATAACAATTACTAGAAGTCTCATGAACTCCCTCGTGTTCGGGTCCATGTAAATGATCTTATTGATGCGGTCCCACTTGTACCGGGTCCTGATCCAGTCACGCTCCAGCGGGTCGGTGAACTCCGCCAAGGGGTCTGGGATTCCGTGACTTTCACGTTCGGCGTCTTTCTTGGCCCATACGTGCCTCTTCCCCTCGTAACCATGGCTTCTGAGGCGGTGGGGAGGCGTGTTCCTGGCCTGGAGCGCCTTCATTTTCTTTGACCTTTGCTTGACTTCTTCTTTAGCGCAAGTCTCCTTGAATTTTTCAAAGTCTGGTTCCTTTAGTGACGGATTGTCAGCATGAATCTTGGACCATAGTTCATTCTTCGCAATCGCTTTTTTCACCCTAACTTTCCAGGCGGACAAGTCATTGGTGGACGTCACCATCACCTTGCTGTTTATCTTTGTCATGGCATCGTCGTCCCACGCATGTTTGCTTTCATCCCGGCCCGGGAACAGGAACCTATTGTGCAACTTCTTTAGGAGCATGTGCTCCATATGTGGTATCCTCTTCAACTTCTCGTCGTTCATGTTGGCGGTTTCCCTGATGATGCATCCTAGTTGATTGCCCCAGCATGAGCGCGCTTCCTCTGGCGCCTTTGGCTCTAATTTCTTGGGATGCATCTCCGTGACCACAATTTGTCCGATGCTGAGCTCGTTTGGTCTTCGTGTCCTCTTCTGCTTCGGTGCTTTACTGGCTACGACAGCATCGTTGCCGGTCTCGGGGGTGGTGTCGGTGCCGGTGCCGGTGCCAGCGTCGGTGTCGGGGTTGGTCCCACTGCCGCCACCCTGCACCCGCAACTGGTGTTCGTCCAGGTAATCGAAATAATGATTTGCTGCCTTGAGGGGGTCTTCTTCGAGGCGACCAGAACCACCGACTTCGGCGTGGCTAGACATGTTTCCTATTCAACAATTGTAAATAAAAGATATAATGAAGAGAAAAAAGGGCCCTATATTTGGTCAGAATGTTGATTCATTCCCCTTCCGGCAAAAACCCGAGCACTCCATATGTCCTAGTTACTAGCACAATTCATGCCGAAAATCACGGAAATTTTCAGCATGACCTTTGCTAAAAAGTAGACATATGGAGCGCCTGAAATTTGCCGGAACGGAAATGAATCAAGATTCCGGCAAAACATAGGCCACTCGGATATTCTTCGACATTCAACCAACATTGCAAAATCATATAACATCAATGACATATGAGCGTCACAGGAGCACATATATAAAGCGAGTACACATAGTGAAATGACCTCACTAAACATTGCAAAATAGTGGTCTTTTCAAAAACCAAAAACCTTTGCAAAATGACCTCACTAAACATTTGCTACTATTTTTTATTTATAGCTAAAAAAAAGTCTAGGAAGGGAGCTACTGTTTTTTATTTACAGATATTTTGTATACCTACAAAAATTGCGTAGCTAATTTCCTAAAAAAAATTGCTACTGTTTTTTATTTATAGCTAAAAAAGTCCACTGTTTTAGGGAGCTACTGTTTTTGATAAATTTCCTAGCCACAAATAATTTGCTATTGTTTTTTATAGCTAAAAAATTTGCTACTATTTTTTATTTTATACCTAAAAAATTGCTACTGTTTGGTACTGCCCTAAAATTTGCTAAATTTGGTACTGCCCTAAAATTTGCTAATGTTTTGTTATGTCTATTTCACTAATGATGCTAGCAGTAGCTAGGATTCATCTGTCCTAATTTTACTAACAGTAGCTCGGGTTCATCACACACACACAGAGAGAGAGAGAGAGGAGGGCAGGGGAGAGGAGAGGGAGAGGCTTACGGGCTCGGGTGGTCGGTGGCGAGGGCGAGCAGGGGAGAGGCGGCGGTGGCAAGGTCGAGGGCGGGCAGGGGAGAGGTCGGCGGTGGCGGTGAGCTCGAGGGCGGGCAGGGGCTCGGGCCGGCGTCGAGGCCGAGGGCGGTCAAGGGCTCGGGCCGGTGTCGAGGTCGAGGTCGAGGGGCGGGCAGGGGTGACGGCGGCGCACGACAGCAGAGGAGGGGGAGAGGTGGGAGAGTGGGGGGAATGGGACTTGAAAAAATTTTGAGCCCGCGCGGCGGGTTAACTAAAAATAGCAGTAGCGCTAGGTTAGGATCCAGCGTTATAGCTAAGTTAGCTATAGCACTAGGTGGTAATCCAGCGCTACTCCTAACTGTTCTAATTTTTATTTTTTTAATTCTAAAATACAGATAGCAGTAGCGCTGGTTTAGGATCCAGCGCTATAGCTAAGTTAGCTATAGCGCTTGTTCATGATCCAGCGCTACTGCTAACTGATCTAGTTTTTAGTTTTCTTTTCTTTTTATTGTTTTCCTTTACTTTTCTGTTTTCTTTTTCTTTTGTATTGCTTTCTCCCTTTAATTTGTTTTTGTTTTTTGTTTTTCTCCCGACGGCCTCGCACGCAGTCAATGAGAATGTCTCCCTCCCACACTGCGTGAATATCACCGGAACCATGCATGTGGTGGTAATTGAAGGGGATACGATGCATACATCATTTGACCGATAACGGTTACTTAAGTGCGTACACAAAATAGATACATATATATAAATGATGGTTTCTCAGCTGCATCGACGACGTTTCACATTGAGCTTCTTCCCTTTCTTGTTCGTTGTCGAATAATTGAGCCCCTCCTTGTGACTTTTCCGGCACCATGGAGTATGATCTTTCTTAGGTAACATAGTATTGATTCTTCTTTTCACGTATGCTTCATCGTCATCGTCATCTTCCCTCATCGGGTTGCCGTATTGGTTGTAGTCTTCCTCATTGGTGACTCCATCCATTCCGATGATGCTCCGTTTGCCTCTTCTCACGACAACACGGCTGGGATTGGTCTGGTCGATTATGAAGAAGCATTGTGTCACGTGCTTAGCGTGTACCCATGGCTCAGTTTTGGCGATGACGTTAACATTCACGGTAGCGCTCTTCGCGTTGGGTATAGACATGGTAGTGAAATACTTGTTTTCTCTTACGACGTACTTAGCCCATCTGACACGGAACATCGTCGCATCGTGCATTCCAGCGTAGTCAAGCTCCTAGATCTCTTCGACACTTCCGTAGAATCTTTCAGTTGTGCCGTTGGCATCGGTCACGCATTTAATCGTCACCCCTGAGTTCTGGTAATCACTGTCCATGTCTTTGGCCTCCGTGTAGAACGTGTACCCGTTGATATCGTATGCCTGATAGGTCGCGAGTTTGGGCGTGGGGCCATGTGCTAAGGCGTGTATGAGCAATCCGTCTGAACTGCCCTCTTCCGGGGGATTAGCAAGAACTTGCTCTTTGAACCAACACAAGAAAGTGGCGTTGTGCTCTACAGTAACTTCTTCGTCCATCTTGAGCATCCCTTATCACGGTACTTCTTTGCGATGGTTTCTTTGTGCCGTGTCACATAATCATCTACCACATCTAGGTGTTGTAGCACTACTAAGTTAGCCATGTCAAAGTCGTTCCGTCGATTTGAGTAGTCCACGTGCAATTCCCTCCGTCTGTTGTCGTGACCTTCTCCTCCGAGCCTCCCATCATGCTTCTTGACGGGCAAACCAACAACAGGGTCACTGACACATATATAATTCTCGCAAAAGGAGATGCACTCATGCGTCAGATACCCCTGGACGATGCTCCCATCGGGACGGGACATGTTACGAATGAATCCTTTGATGACCCCATTCATCCTCTCGAACGGCATCATGCTATGAAGGAATGTCAGCCCGAGGTCGATGATGTCGTCCATGATGTGGACACACAGATGCACCATGACGTCAAAGAACGCGGGCGGGAAGTACATCTCAAGCACACATAGTATGACAATGATCTCTTCCTGTAGCCTTCGGAGCTGCTTCACACTGATGGACTTTCGAGAGATAACATCGAAGAAGTTGCAGAGACCAGTAAGCGTGTCACGGACGTGCTTGTCCATTATCCCTCTAATGGCAACCGGGAGTATCTGCATCATCATCACGTGACATTCATGAGACTTCATCCCGCTGAACCTTTTCTTCTTGGTGTCTAGAAATCTGCTTATCTTCCCACAGTTACCGGAACTGACTTTGATTCCCGTAAGGCACTTGATGAATTGATCGATCTCCTTCGCACTTAGGGTGAAGCAAGAAGGGGGGCAATAATTCTCCTCCTTCTTGTTGACTTTTCTGCCCCTTTCCCCCTCCTCCGCCTCCGTCTCCATCTCCTCCGTCGACTTTTTACGGGGCGGCATGTGGAGATCTTTCCTGATCTTCAAATCTTCCAAGTCTTTCCTTGCCTTCGGCCCATCCTTGGTCTTCTCCGGCATGTTCATCAGTGTGCCAAGCAAGCTCTCAAGGACATTCTTCGTGATATGCATTTAATCAAGGCAATGAAGCGTGTCGTGATTGGGCCAGTACTCCAAGTCCCAGAAAACAGACCTCGTTTTCCATACCTTCAGCAGCGGCTCCGGCGCCTTTTTCATCTTTCCCGGCGCAGGGCACTGTTCCCAGTTTTTCAACAGCTCGTTGGTTTCGGCGCTGCTCCTCTTACGTGGAGGTCCTCGATGCTCAGCCAACCCATTGAATAGATCTCCACGCTTTCTCCATGGGTCATCCTTCTCGAGCCATCTACGATGCCCCATGTACACGATTTTCCCAGACCCGCCATCTTTCGTTGACGTAAGCTGCTGAGACGTTGTATCATCCATGCACCTCATGCATCCGTAGTATCCGTGGCACACCTAGCCTGAGGTGTACCCGTAACCGAGATAGTCGTGCACCGTCGTCATCAGCGCGGCTCTCATATAGAAATACTCTCCTTTGCTGGCGTCCCATGTCCATGCCGGTGTTTTCCATAACGTGTCTAGCTCCTCTTTTAGAAGCCCCATATACAGGTTAATATTATTTCCCGGTTGTTTCAGCCCTTGAATCAGCATGCTCATGTGTATGTACTTTGTCTTCATGCACTGCCATGGTGGGAGGTTGTACATCCATACAAAGATGGGCCATGTGCTGTGGTTGGTATTCTGGTTTCCAAACGGATTCATGCCATCGGTACTCGCACCAAGCACGATGTTCCTTGGATCTTCTGTGGCAAATCCATATACGGCATTGAATGCTCTCCACTGGCTAGCATCTGCGAGGTGTCTCAACTTCGGATCATCTCCATCGTCGGGCTTCTTCCTCTCCACGTGCCAGCGCATGAGCTTTGCTTCCTTAGGATCTATGAAATACTACTGCAAATGGGGAGTGATCAGAAAGTACCATACAACTTTCTGAGGAGCTTTCTTTCCTACCTTCTTGTATCGAGAAGCATTGCACACTGGACAGCTAGTTTTTTCCGCGTGCTCCCCCCGATAAATGATGCAATCGTTGATGCATGTGTGGTATCTAATGTGCGGCAAATCAAAAGGGCAAATGATTTTCTTGGCCTCCTCGACACTAGTAGGACACAGGTTCCCCGTGGGAAGAACTTTATTATGTAGATACTTCAAATGCTCATCGAGGCTTTTGTCTGTCCATTTGTTTTTGGCCTTCGTCTTTAGAAGTTCGAGTGTGAAACTCAAGCGGGTCACCTCGGGATCGCAACCATCATACAATGGAGTCTTCGAGTCTACTTCAAGTTGCGCCAACTTGGCCTCCTCTCTAGAAGCAGCTCTCTCGCTGGTCGTACTCTTGCGAAGGAGGTCTTGAACAAGAGGGTCCTGCACGACTGCACTTAGTAGCGTCGAAGACTACGGCGTGACCACCGCCTCTTCTCCGCCATGTCCGGACTCTTCTTCGCCATGTCCGGAATCTTCTCCACCGCCGCCATGTCCGGACTCTTCCCCGCCGCCATGTCCGGCGCCATCGTCTTCGTGTCGATCGGTCATCTCTTCGTCTAGCCCCATGTCGTTATTCCCTGCCATGTGGACGTCCTCATCATCATCTTCACTTATCCACCGAGTATAGCCATCCATGAAACCATTCATCAGCAGGTGCGCCTTCAAACTGCCACGATCAAAAGGGTCCAAAAGGACTCCTTCTTTGCATCTTGTACACGGACATCTAATCCTAGTCCGATTATTTGCATACATGTCCATTACCGCGGATTGCAAGTATTGCTCCACCTTCCATCCACTCACATTCATGACCGACTGCGCGGTATAACAAGCAAAAGGGTTATAAACAAAATGCATGCATGCATCAAAGTCATATAAAATTTTGGCATGACCTTGCCTGAAAATAGGACATATCGAGTTTGCTCGAAATTCACCGAAACGGAAATAAATCGACATTTCGGCAAAACATAAGCAACTCGGGGGCATGTCACTCGCACAAATCTCCCCATATCTCAAACACACATATTCCCATTCTTGAAATGCACAACTTTTTACTCACCTATCTCCCGAGAGAGACCGAGCATGGTTAGATGAGGCCTTTCGCTACCTATAGGGATTGAAAGTGTGGATGGCTAAATAGCTAGCTAGATCTGTAGGGTAACGTGGCAGAAAACAAAAAATTTCCGACTTACGCACCAGCCCAGGACCACTATGGAGACTGCATACAAGGTTTGATCTTTTCGTTACCGACTCGTAGCGCAACGGAAGTAGAGTCAATGATGGTCGGCGGTGCAGATCCCCGCAGCTAGGATTTACAACCTCCCAACCGTGAGGATGTATTCCCTCGTCTGCCCCTCGGACAGACCTCCGGGAGGTGGTCGGACAATCCCTCGAACGGTGTCGCGAACAGCCCTTCGGGAGGACCTTCAAAACTCGGACGGTTACTCGGACAGCCCTTCGGGAGGACCTTCGAAACTCGGACGGTCACACGGAAAGCCCTTCGGGAGGCACTCTCGAACTAAGATCAAAACTACGATCTCTCCACAGAGTTGCACACATACGGTGTCATCTATCCGGCAGGGCTTCGCCGTCCAGAACTAGTTCCCACCGGAACCTAGACAGCCTTTCGGCTCTATGAAACTATTTCGCTGGGAGGGAGAGAGAAGCCAGATTATTGCATGGCACTTGTATGTGAGAAAGAGTGAGTGTGGAGAGTGCATCTCCACCTCTATTTATAGGAAAACCCAAGGGGAAGGGTGGGACATGGAAAACCCAAAATACCCATGTTTTATGTCACACATAAAGGGCATTATGGGGAAGCAAGTGGGGCTCCATGGAGCAGCCCCTCTTGGACGTCCAAAACCCTTGTGGGACCACCCAAAAAGCGTTCCCATCCTTCCATGTCATCCCTAGATCTTTTGGGGCAAAGCCCAAAAAGGTGGCTTTCCATAAAGTAACCATAAAGCTAATTTCACTATTCATGATGACATTTTTCAGCGTCCGTTAAATCCGAAAATATTTCTGTGGGTCTTAGAATAATTCTAGTACCCACTAAAATGATTTTGGATTCGTTCCAAAACAATTTCGGATTTGTGAATTTCAACAGCGAAAAGCAACCAAACCGGTCCCGGCAGCTCCGGAACATTTCCGGTTTTTATCTCGAAAAATTCCCAGAAGTTTCCAGAATGATTCTGGCACCCTCCAAGAATTATCAGGCATGTGCCAAAACCGATTTGACTTAATGGTATCCCCTGAAACAACTTTTCAGTTTTACCGGAACTATTCCGGTGTCCTCTCCGGAACGTATCCGTTGCATCCGAAACTTTTCTGGTGATTTTCTCTCAGATTCCCTGTCTAGTATTCAGCAGATAGATGACCCTTAAGCATGTGACCCTATAGGTTTGGTGAAGTATAGACATGGCCGGAACTCTTTCCGATCAGTGATCAACATCGGAGCCGTGGACACCCATATTGACCCCTATACCCACACGAATAAATATTTGAGTGAACCTCCAGTTGCCATGTGCTATTCCTGTTGCTTCATGATATATTACAAACACCCGAGGTGAGATTTACTTGCATCCCCGTGGATCAACAACTTGTCCATTATGCTAGTTACCTCGTTACCAGTTTTGTTCTCTTTTCTCGTTTCCGTGTTCTGGCATCCCTGTGATCAAATCACACTATGTCTGGCCAGACGATGATGGATACCGTAACACCGAGAGGTCCCAGAGATATCTCTCCATCGTCGGAGGAGCAAATCCCAATCTTGAGCTATCAAGTTACTTGACATACTTTCCCATGAACCCGTAAGCCGCCGTAATAGCCATCCAGTTACAGATGACGTTTAACAAACCCCAAAGTTCATGAATCAAGCATGAAGAAACTCGATACTCTCATGGTCTGAGGAATCATGCAAACATTAACCATCTGTGTGTTATTAACCATTAACTTGTGACGAATGTATCTCATAGCATAACATCAAAACGGGTCGATTCAACACAAATGTTCTTCTAACATTGTGCCCTCAAAGTTGCTGGCATAGACATGCCCATGATTGGGAAAACATAATCATCATGCAACACTTGAGCTAGTCTTAGAGGCATGACTAGGAATACATTTTACCATTTATTATTCCACATGTGCACATGGGTTTTCCCCAGAGCCTTTATGGATATACGGGCTCGGGAACCACAGCAGTTATCGCATGGAACATAAACATAATTATGAGCATGGAGATAAATAATAACATTTATTATTGCCTCTAGGGCATATCTCCTACAGACTCCCACTTGCACTAGAGTCAATAATCTAGTTAATGCTAATGCACTTTACACCCATGGCACACTGGTGTAAAATATGCTTTGCATGTGGTATAGCCTGATGTCCAACGGATCTGACAACTTCAGCTCCGTGTGTGTCTTTGCATATCCTCGCGTTTTCACGCTTTTACAAAATTCATATTTTGTGTGGACTTGGCTTTGTATATATATGAATCACAGGTCGAACCTTGATTCCTCGGACTGAGCTATGGAGCAACTATCTGCAATAGTGTCCCATTGACCAAAGCCATCTTGGAACCATACTAAGTTCATGAATGAACTATATGCTTCAACATCTTCTTTGTCGCTTCCAAAGCGGCAACATACTTAGCCTTTGTTATAGAATTCACCACAGTAACTTGTTTAGAACAGTTCTAACTTACCGTGCCACCATATTGTGTGTTACACAAAAAACCCTCAAATTAAATTGAAAATCGCATGGAGAAAAGATGAAGACTATATCGATGTAACCTTTTACAACGAACTCTTCATGATCTCCGCTTGCGAGAAAACATGTCATCAGTGCTACTCTAGTACTTCATGACCCTTTTTCATTGTTGTCCCATGATCAGTACTTTTGATCACTTTGGTATCTATACTCGCAACAGCTTGGGAGTATTGGACATATCTAGTTGTTTCACATACCATGGAATACATGATTAATCCAAACACAGGAGTGAGTGGAATCCCCATCATGTATTTTGCTCATTAGTGTTTTGGGACACTGAGTCTTGCAAAAACTCTTTCCATGTGACTTCGGCAAGAATCACTCCTTGTCGTTTTTAGTGCTAAACGGTTTTAGCATCTTGTCAATATGTATTTTTGCTCAGCCCCATTAGGTAAATATATCTCCATAGATCATTATGCCTAATATCAAGGCTATTTAGCCCAAGCACTTCATCGAAAAACTATTTTCAAATGAAGTCCTAATTCGTGTTAAGAAATTTATTTCCAATTAACAATGTGTCAAGCACACAAGGTTTTCAGAAATATTATTATGCTCCCACTTACTTTGTTGAAACCACAAGCATCTTCGTTACCCATTGATGAAGTCAAACCCCTTTGACCATTCCATAAAAAACGAAGATTCCAACTCCATTTTGCTCTCTTCTGTCCATTGCTGGAACTCTGAAGTTTGCATACTTACTAGCATCCTCTGGACCGACAAAATACTTTGGATTGTATCACATACAAGTCCTAGGTTGTATTTCCATCTCATGGAAATCCTTTTGGCACCCATGTTTCATATCTCATGTTTGAAATATGTATTAATTGCTAGTTTAACTCGAACCGACTTTAAGCATTGCTACGATGAGACAATCTCATTGTAGTCAACTCCTTGAACTTGTTATTGCAACAAGTCGAGCTCAATGGATAAAATATTTTTATCCGTATCAGTTTATAGTCCCATTACAATCCGTTAGACTCTAAGTCTTTTGGAGGGTTTATCAAGATTTAAATCTTGAATCATTTATGAAAACTATCTCGGATTATATTGGCATTTAGCCAATTCCGGAGTCAGGGCCCATCAACTCTTCCTTGTGTATCGTAGGTATACTGTTGTCTAACAACAATATCTAGTTTGCGCACCTGAGAGGTTTGCACGAGCTTTGCCTATGTTGTTCAGCTGCAAGTTCGAACGAAGTCCATACATCTCATGTGGAGGCTTCCGCATCAGTCGTAGTAGGAAACTCTTGAATTACTTCCAAGGTTCCTTTCCTTTGACCTGATGACGAATATACTTGTTATCTCGTCGAGTTGCACTGTCCTCCCACTCACCTTTTGCAAGAACTATTCTCTATAAAAGCATACCATTTTCTGGCAAAATCCTTTGCCTCGGTATAGTGGTGGGGGAATACCCAATGACTTGGGATAACTTACAAAGTATCACTTGTCTGATTTGGAATAGGTATGTAACCTTTTACATAAGCCCCATATTCCAAATGTTAAGAAAAGATATAACATGGTTGGGCGTACCACACCATGCCGTCATTTCAACAGACCCGATGGAGCTCTTTTCAGTGTAAAAGCCGCAGTCTCTAAAGCATTACCATTAAAAGGGTAAATGGCAAATTGATTTATGTCATCTTTGATCTTACCATGTCATAAATGGTTTGATTACATCTTCACGGACTTTCCACTTGCAGTGGTGTTCCGGGAGGTGCAAGTTATGAAACCCCTTTCACAACTCATCAGACATTCGCTAAACTTGTAACTCAAATATTCCTTTCTGCAATCGAATTTTAGAAACATAATTTTCTTGTTATAATAACTTCTACTTCTATTTTTGAAAACCTTTTGAATGAATTCAAAAGATCCAGAATTACGTCTCATCAAGTAAATATCAATATATCCACTTGAGTCATTTCAGAAGATAGACAAATCCATTGCCAGCAACAACATTTATTGGACTACACACATCATGATGTATGATTACCAATACGTTCTTTCCTCGTTCCTTATGGCCTGTGAACGGTATTTTAGTCACTTCACTTTTCGGATGAAAGTTGCAAGTGTTAGATGATTTAAAATCAACCGACTTCAAAATCCATCATAATGGAATTTTCCATGCGGGTTTCTCCAATGTGACCAAATGCAGTGCCACATTTGTGTGGTATTCTTTTAGTCTTGTGACATTTAGCGTCAGTGTTATGGATGTATCATATTACCATCAATATTCATAACATACATCCCATCTTTGATGGAAGCATGGCCCTTTATGTTATTCATAATACTGAACAACGCTTTTGCAACAACATTGTGCAATGGGCTAGAGTGTATGAAACTCTAAAATGAATTATGAAAGTAAACACAGAGGTAATATATTATTATCATTATTCATAACATACATCTCATTCATAATGAAAGTATGGCCCTTATGTTATTCATAACACCGAACACCAAAAGTTCTCTTATGAACAACCTTCTTGCAAAATACCTTACGCAATGGGCTAGAGTGTGTAAAACTCTAAAATGAATTATGAAAGTAAATACATAGGTAATGTATCAAATATAGCAACTTTTACTATGTTCCTAGCGCACATCTAAACCTCATTCCCGGCAAGTCTTTTAGGCCGTAGTAGTTCTTGTAACGAGTTGCAAGAGAATGCAATCGAATGGGTATTCCTGTGATTAACTCACAATACCCAAGAATCAGTGATTAACATGTTTAATCATAATTCCCAAGAACTATTTCTTTGATTAGCCTTCCATACATCAATAACCTGTATGACATTCATACATGAGCTGGATATTCCAGTCTACTTTCTATTTGCCTTTACACTTCTAACAGTTTAACTTCCAGTATTTCTCCTACTCTCAGAAGAAGCACTATTGGGGATATAACCCCGTGGTATGACCCGCCCAGCAAGGGCCAGGTTACACAGTTGGCGACATATAACGAAGGGCCCAAGCAGGCCCAAAGAAGCCAAGACTTGCGGGCGGTGGTTATGATCAGGATTATCGATGCCCCATGACCCGGAGGTGACTCAAGACCCCAAGGTGTGAGCCGCCCGATGATGACTTGCTTTGTAAGGCAAGGGGATTTAGAAACTGAGCTGGTCACGTTATATGATCCGGCTCGGACTCTTGTAAGCCGCCGGACCTCGACCTGTGTATATAAAGGCAAGACCCGGCGGAGGGTTAACTCAAGAAAATAGTTGATCGATAGCTAGGTCAAGCGTATTCGCTCCCTTGTAATCAAAACTCAAGCAATACAACTAGAAGCAGGATGTAGGCTGTTACCTCGTTGAGAGGGGCCGAACCTGGTTAAATCTCTTGTGTCCTTTGTCCCGTTCAACCCCTTTGAGCTAACCTACGTTGCGATGGCTCCACACCTAAGTCCTTTCACTGGGGCATCTGCCGTGACAATTCCACGATAGTTGGCGCCCACCGTGGGGCCAGAGCACGGTGGTTTCGAGTTCTTGAAGGGCAGCTTCCCAGGGATCGAAGGATACGCTGTGGGCCGGATGACTAAGAGTCACCGCGGCAAGATCCACATCGACGACGCTGGCTCGGGTCCCGAGGCCGACTCAATCGAGTACAGGTACTGGGTCCCCTTCGGTGGGATTCACGTCTTCATCGACAAGATCGGCGAGTCGGAGCCTGAGCCGGACACCTGCACCAACATCATCGAAACGGCTCGGCGTGCACGACCCGCCAAAGTTCAACCCGGCCGGAAGCATGCCTTTTTTGGCTTTGTTCATGGGGCGGATCTCGAGGAAGGATCCATGTCCGGTGGAGAGACGGCCATCTACTCAGGTGATGAGTCCTCAACTGGAGAGACCGAGTCAATCTATCAGCTTCAGGACGGCGGCCTCAGGGGCTATTCCGATGGTGACAGTATTCCGGAGACCTATGAGCCGCCGAGCAGGGCTACTATCTTTATGGCTGGCACACAACCAATGGTGAATTCCTCAACTGCGGCGGCCATGACGTCTGGCTCAACTGCTGCTGCGACAGCCAGGGTGAGCGGCTCTGCACGGCCTCCGGCTCAAGCTTTATCTGAGCTCTTAGATGCCTTGGCGACTGTTAGCTGCAGAGGTAACTCTGGCGAATCAAGCACAGCACAATGCAGAGGTTGCAAAGCTGCGGGACGAGGTGACCAAGGCCGAGAGGATCTTAATGCGGAAAACGCTAGGATGGCGACAGAGTGGGCTGCTTTGGAGGCCGAGTCACAGCGAATAAGAGCAAAGTCTTTTCGTCTGAATTTGGACCAGAACGCGTCTAATGCCGTTCTTCGAAGGAGGCATCAGAGCCATTTGCCTTCACAGTTTGAGGGGCGGAATCTGTTTAACACGCCTGGGGCAGGAACAAGTAACCCGCCCGGCGTAACCCGGGTTGCTGAGGCGATAGGAGCCGGGGCGGCGGCTCAACCTCGAGTGCCAGACCCACCCCACTGGGATCAGACCCCTCCTCAGCGAGTCCCAACACCCTTGGGCCATTATTCTAACCCGGTGGACAATATGATAGCAGCAGCCTCACGGCTGGCGGCTATCCCAATCGAAGGCGAGTCTCCAGCTGCAGTAGAAACCCGGAACGCTGTGGAGCTCCTCCAAACGGCTGTGGCATAGCAGGCGGCTTATTCATACAGTCGCGAGCGTATTCACTCAACCCCCGAACCAAGTCGAAGCTATAGCCGGCGCATTGAGTCGCCGGCGGTTTCCAGCAGCGAGCGACGTCGTAACCCGCCTCATAACAATGACCCGCCGCACGGGCTCAACCCGCCCCGAGTCGACCATATGCCGGACAAAACTCAGGCCCTCGTAGATCAGGCTAGAGCCTGTCGTGAAGTGGATTTGGTGGCTCAGCTGGGGGCTCATCAGCAGTTTTCAGTAACCCCTTCGGCATCCATGGGAGTGGGGATGATTTCCAGGTCAGTTGGTGTGCCGTGCCTAGTGCCGGCTCTACGCAACGAGCATCTACCTGAGGACTTTAAAGGCCCTTGCAAGGTGCCTAATTACACAGCTGATCTTCCACCAAAGGCTTGGGTTGAGAGCTATGAGCTGGCTATGGAGATGTTGGATGTCAATGATGCTGTATGTGCCAAGTATTTTACCATAATGCTAGATGGACCAGCACGAACCTGGTTGAAAGGGCTGCCTACCAATTCCATCGGTTCATGGGCCGAGTTAAAGGCATGCTTCATTCAGAATTTCAAAGGAACATGTAAGCAGCCTCTGTCGATCATTGATTTGGACAATTGCATGCAGCGAGAGGATGAGTCGGCCCACCATTGGGTTCGCCGGGTCTCAGCTATTATCCACTCATCGGATAGCATCGCAGCCGGCTCTGCGGTTCTGATTTTGGAGAAAAATTGTCACTTCACGCCTCTCAAACAGAAGCTGGGGCGGCTTAAGCGCCATTGCAATGACATGGGAGAGCTCATGGCAGCTCTCATCAAATATGCTGACTCGGATAACACCAAGGATCTAGGATCTGATGAAGAGAAGTCCAACAAGGGAAAGAAGAATGGCAATAGTAAGGGTCAGCAGCAAAACATAACAGGTCATAGACAGGGTAATGGTGGCAAGCGCAAGCAAACAGATGGCGGGTCAGATTTTGTGGCTAACACCAATGCTCAGCATAACAATCAGCGTCATAAGGGTAAGCTGTAGTTTGGAGGACCGAAATTTAACCTGGATGCGATGTTGAACGAACCTTGCCTGAAACACAGTCTTCCCAATAAACCATCGGCTCATTAGTGGAAGGATTGTTTCATCATGAAGGCATCCAAGAATTCTGGTTTTCATCAGAATCATGATAGTAATAATGGCCCGCATGGCGGGTCAGGATCCGGCTCACACGGGCCCGGATTTGGGGGCGGCGGCTCAAATTCTGGATATCAAGGACAGGGCAATCAGGGCGGTTCTAACCAACAGCCTAGTCAGGGTAACCAGCAACAGCAGTCAGGATATCAGAGTAACCCGAAGCAGCTTAGCGGCTGACGAAGACATGTACCTAGGGTAGGGTAATAGGTCTGACCTAGACACCCTTACCGAGGACACTGCCCTAAGGCCAAGGACATTCAAAGGATGGCACCATCTACCGACTGAAATCGCCACAGGGTGCAACCCACTCGACCAACAGTTCACTCGGACAACCCAATTCCATTCGACCGGGGTGTACTCACTCGACCACACCGGAAACCACTCGGAAGACAGAAGATCTAAGGTCACTCAGGATGGCAAGGGTCAGGCATTCACTCCGTAGTCTTAATGATCATTTATTTGCCTTTATTGCTGGCATTATCAATAACGTCCTGTCTTTATAGACATTGAAACCCTTGTAACATGGGACGGTTGGGGTCCTGGCGCACTCTATATAAGCCACCCCCCTCCTCAGGCACAAGGGTTCGCACCCCCTGTAACTTCACGCATAAGTCAATCGACCGAGCCTCCGGGCAACGAGACGTAGGGCTGTTACTTCCTCCGAGAAGGGCCTGAACTCGTAAATCTTGCGTGCACAACCTCACCGTAGCTAGGATCTTGCCTCCTCATACCTACCCCCCATTCTATTGTCAGACTTAGAACCACGACAGTTGGCGCCCACCGTGGGGCAGGTGTCTTAGCAACTTTCCGGTGAGGTTGCGATTTTTTCCGATTCCCATCATCATGGTTTCGGATGGAGGTTTGGCTGAGGGCTATGAGATCCGTCTCGGTGCGCTCGTCTTCATCGCCGACGACTCCGCCTGGCTCCAGGAGGCCCCCCTCGACGTCGAGACGTTCCCCGTCCGCGGGGCGACGCACTTTCGCGCATGTGTCCCCGGCGTCCTTCTGCGGCAGCCGTCGACCCAATATCGGTCGTTTCCTACGGCGTCTTCGTTCCCTGCTGTTCGCCGTCGCAAGCGATCTGGTCGATCGCGACTTCAGCGGTGGGTGAAGCATGCAGTGGCACGTCAATCGGTCACTCCTCAAGTCGCGGCAATCGAGCTCGATGAATCTCTCTATGGCTTGTTCGATCTGTCGACTGGCTCCGTCGAGACTCTATCCGAGTGCGACAGCAGCGATCCTGCGGCGGAGGTCCTGATGGTCGACACACCGTGTAGCCCGCCTGGCATGCGTCGCAATGAAGGCGGCGACGGCGGTGGCGATCCGTCGCGTGTTCACGAGGAATACCACCCCGAAACCCTCTCTTCACAGCGGAGGGAGGAACTTCACCGCCGCAACGAGGAAGCACTCCACACGCCCATCGTCGGAGAGACCTCTGAGGCTCGGGCCTTGTAGGCAGCGCGCTTGGCCACTTTGGCTGAACGCACTCGACTGGAAAATCTCCAGCATGCACTCGATGAACGTGCTCGGCAGCGGATTCCTGAGTACAGTCGACGAAGGCAATTATTCCCTCCTGAACCTCAGGTATACCGCACTCCGATTCAGAATCTTGCAGCCGCAGCTCGTATAGCAGAATCCATCCAGCCATCCCAGTCAAAAGCTGGACGAGGTCTGATGCAGATCCGGGCTCTGCTCCGGGCGGCCGGAGACCAAAACACTGCAGTGTCACAGTCGCGTGACAGAATCCATAGCAGATCTGTGGTGGCTGACACAGTTCAGTCGGCTCACAGCCCAAGATCGCCTCCACGGCGTGAAGGGCGGGTGCATCACCAGGATCAGCATTTGGGTCGGATCCACGAGCAGTACGATCATCGACTCGGCCGTGATGACCGCCGTCGAGCGCATACACCCCCTCCAAGAAGCGGATCATATGTGCCCCGGCATTATGATGACAGGCGCCCGTACAACGGAGGGCGGCGGACGCCGGTCGACCCAAGGGAGCCAGGGTTTGATGCAAGGTCAATTTTGGTGCAAGGTTTGGTCGACAGGAACCGAGCACACAGAGAGGGGCAAGGCAGGGATCGCCCGAGTGGAAGCAGGATTCATGTTTTGGGTCCCGAGTGTTTTAGCAGATCTATCAGAGCCGCTGAGATCCCCCCCAACTTCAGGTTGGCGACTGGGGTCAGTAAGTTCACCGGTGAGTCGAAACCTGATACTTGGCTGGAAGATTACCGAGTGGATGTCCAGATCGGTGGTGGAAATGATGAGGTAGCTATGAAACACCTTCCTCTCATGCTGGAAGGGTCGGCCAGAGCATGGCTGAATCAGTTGGCTCCAGGCAGTATATTCAGCTGGGAGGAGTTAGCCCGAGTGTTTATCAGGACATTTGAGGGCACATGCAAACGACCTGCGGGGTTGACAGAATTGCAGCATTGTGTACAGAAGCCGAATGAAACTCTGAGGGATTACATCCAAAGATGGACCACATTGCACCACACGGTAGAGAATGTATCCCAACACCAAGCAATTTGTGCCTTCAAGGAAGGCGTTCGGTATCGGGAGCTTAACTTGAAATTCGGTCGGACAGGAGATATGTCTCTGACCCGAATGATGGAAATAGCCACCCGGTACGCTAATGGTGAAGAAGAGGACCGACTCCGCAGTGGGAAGGGCAAGCCAGTCGCCCAAGACACCGGAGTGGGTCGGAAGCAGAAACGCAAAGCCGAGCCAGCAGGTCCAGGTGAAGCTGCAGTTGTAACTCAAGGGAAATTCAAAGGAAAGCCCAAGGGACCCTGGATCCCCAAGAAGGTGAAAGATCAGGCTGGGAACGATGTGTTGGACTTGCCATGTCACATTCACACCAAGAAGGATGAAGAGGGAAATCTGATTTATCCCAAACACACCACTCGACAGTGTCGGCTCCTGATCCAGCAGTTCCGAGAGAAACAGCCCAATGAAAAGGAAAAGGAGTCTGACAAGGATGGTGATCAGGAAGAAGATGATGACGGTTTCCCTAACGTCAATTCCACTTTGATGATTTTTGCTGACATTGAGAGTAAGAGTCGACTGAAAGTCATCAACAGAGAGGTAAACATGGTTGCTCCGGCAACGACGACGTACTTGAAATGGTCAAAGACTCCCATCACATTCGACCAATTTGACCACCCACCGCACGTCGCCACCCCCGGGAGGCAAGCGTTGGTGGTCGACCCGGTCGTTGGGGGCACCCGACTGACCAAAGTCTTGATGGATGGTGGCAGCGGCTTGAACATTTTGTATGCAGAGACTCTTCGTGGGATGGGCATTCCGATGTCCAGGCTCGGTGAGAGCAACATGCGGTTCCATGGTGTCATTCCAGGGAAGAAAGCCGATTCACTCGGACAGATCACTCTCGACGTGGTTTTCGGTGACTCAAAGAATTACCGCAAGGAGAAGCTGACATTTGAAGTTGTGGATTTTCACAGTGCCTATCATGCTATTCTGGGCAGAACTGCATATGCCCGTTTCATGGCTCGACCGTGTTACGTGTACCTCAAGCTGAAGATGCCTGGCCCCAAGGGCGTGATCACGGTCACTGGCAATCGGCAACGAGCAGAAGAGTGCCTCCAGAAGGGCTCTAAGATTGCCGATGAACAGATGGCAGCGATTGAAATGGAAGAGTATAAGAAGACTGCGGATCTGAGTGATTTGTTGCGCACTAAGAAGCCTGCTTCCGAGTCTGCATTTCAGTCGTCCGGTGAAACAAAGCCTGTTCACATTCACCCGACCGATCCCAGTGCTGCACCGACTCATATCTCAACAACACTCGACAGCAAATAGGAAGAAGCGCTCATCCAGTTCCTCCGTGAGAACTGGGACATCTTCGCATGGAAGCCATCTGACATGCCGGGTGTACCCAGGGGGCTGGCTGAGCACCGTTTGCGAGTCAATCCAAAGGCAAAACCCGTGAAAGAGCACCTCCGTCGGTCCGCTGCGCAGAAGAGAAAGGCAATCGGTGAGGAGGTGGCTCGGCTTTTGGCAGCTGAGTTCATCCGCGAGATTTACCACTCCGAGTGGCTCACCAATGTTGTCATGGTTCCCAAGAAGGACGATTCACTCCGTATGTGCATTGATTTCAGGCATATCAACCGGGCCTGCCCGAAAGACCATTTTCCTCTCCCCCGCATCGATCAGATAGTCGACTCGACTGCGGGATGTGAGTGATTGTCCTTCCTGGATGCATATTCCGGGTACCATCAGATCCGACTGTATGGACCTGATGAAATAAAAACAGCTTTTATCACCCCCATTCGGGTGCGTTTGCTATGTCACCATGCCCTTTGGTCTCAAGAATGCTGGTGCCACATTCATGCGCATGATACAGAAGTGCCTGCTAACTCAAATCAGTTGGAATGTGGAGGCATACATGGATGACATCGTGGTTAAGTCGCGTAAAGGTTCCGACCTGCTGACTAACCTTGCTGAAACCTTTGACAATTTGAGAAGATATGATATCAAGCTTAATCCGTCGAAGTGTACATTTGGAGTTCCAGGTGGAAAGTTACTCGGTTTCCTCGTTTTCGAACGTGGGATCGATGCAAACCCAGAGAAAGTTGGTGCAATCCTCCGAATGAAAGGCCCTGTGCGTGTACACGATGTTCAGAAGCTTACTGGTTGTTTGGCCGCTTTGAGTCGATTCATCTCTCGCCTCGGTGAAAAGGCATTGCCTCTTTACCGACTAATGAAGAAATCTGATAAGTTCGAGTGGACTCCTGAAGCTGACGCAGCGTTTGCAGAGCTCAAAGCCCTGCTTTCCACCCAGCCGGTGCTTGCTGCTCCAATCAGCAAAGAGCCTTTACTGCTTTATATAGCAGCCACTGGACAGGTTGTCAGTACAGTACTCATGGTCGAGCGGGAAGAAGAAGGCAAAACTTACAAGGTTCAACGCCCAGTATACTATATTTCTGAAGTCTTAACTCCATCCAAGCAGAGATATCCACATTATCAGAAGCTTGTCTATGGAATCTACTTGACCACGAAGAAGGTTGCACATTACTTCTCAGATCATTCGATTACAGTCATCAGTGACGCTCCGTTGTCAGAAATTCTAAACAACAGAGATGCAACCGGCCGAGTGGCAAAGTGGGCGATTGAACTCCTTCCGCTGGATATCAAGTTTGAGGCAAAGAAAGCGATAAAGTCTCAAGCGATAGCAGATTTCCTCGTCGAGTGGATTGAACAACAGTTACTGACCCAGATACAGTCGGAACATTGGACTATGTTCTTCGACGGGTCCAAGATGTTGAATGGTTCAGGCGCTGGAGTGGTCCTGGTATCTCCACGAGGCGACAACCTCAGATATGTTCTCCAGATTCACTTTGATTCCTCCAACAATGAAGCTGAATATGAAGCACTCTTGTATGGGTTGCGAATGGCCATTTCACTCAGCGTCCGCCGCCTAATGGTTTACGGTGACTCAGATTTAGTGGTTAATCAAGTGATGAAGGAGTGGGACATCAGGAGCCAAGCTATGACTGGTTATTGCAATGCGGTGAGGAAGTTAGAAAAGAATTTTGAGGGGCTAGAGCTCCACCATATACCCCGACTGAAGAATCAAGCAGCTGATGACTTGGCGAAGATAGGATCCAAGCGGGAGCCTATTCCCAGCAATGTGTTTTTGGAGCATATTCACGGACCATCAGTTCAAGAAGATCTCTTCACAGAAGAGCCCCCACAGCCTAAAAGTTCCACTGATCCGACTGAAGTTGAAATCCCAGCTGTTGTCGACTTGATCATGGAAGTTTTGATTGTTATTCCAGATTGGACAGTGCCGTACATTGCATATATTCTCAGGAAAGAGCTTCCAGAGGATGAAGAAGAGGCTCACCAGATTGTCCGTCGATCCAAAGCCTTCACAGTAATGGGGGAGCAACTCTATAGAGAAAGTGTCACGGGGGTCGTTCAGAAATGCATCACTCCGGAAGAAGGCCGAATGATCCTCGATGATATTCACTCGGGAACCTGTGGTCACCATGCGTCTTCTCGGGCCGTCGTGGCCAAGGCATATCGAGCAGGGTTTTATTGGCCTCGGGCAAATGAGATGGCAAAGGAGATAATTGACAAATGCGAGGGCTGTCAGTTCTACTCCAACATGTCCCACAAACCCGCTTCAGCCCTGAAGACCATTCCACTTGTCTGGCCTTTCGCTGTTTGGGGTTTGGATATGGTGGGACCTCTGAAGACTGGCAGGAGTGGTTTCACCCATGTGCTTGTAGCAGTCGACAAGTTCACCAAGTGGATCAAAGCTAAACCTATCAAAAACCTGGATGCAAGTACTGCGGTCAGCTTCATCAGAGGGTTAACATTTAGATATGGAGTCCCACACAGCATCATCACAGATAATGGGTCAAACTTTGATTCTGATGAGTTTCGAGCTTTCTGTGCATCCCAAGGCACTCGTATCGACTATGCTTCAGTCGCCCACCCTCAGTCGAATGGACAGGCAGAAAGAGCGGACGGCTTGATTCTCAAAGGTCTGAAACCTCGATTGATGCGTGACCTCAAACATGCGGCCGACGCTAGGGTAGATGAGCTACCGTCAGTCCTTTGGGGATTAAGAACAACACCAAATCGGTCGATTGGTCGAACCCCCTTATTCATGGTCTATGGGGCTGAGGCTGTGCTGCCGAGTGACTTGCTTCACAATGCGCCCCGAGTAGAACTTTTTTCAGAAGCTGAAGCAGAACGAGCTCGAGAAGATGCTGTTGATCTTCTGGAAGAAGAAAGAGAGATGGCCTTGATCCGATCAACCATTTATCAGCAAGACCTTCGTCGATTATATGCCAGAAATGTGAAGGGTCGAGCATTTCAGGAAGGAGACCTTGTGCTCCGAGTGGACCAGCAACGGCCTCACAAACTTGCCCCCGCTTGGGAAGGTCCCTTCATCGTCACCAAGGTGCTCCACAACGGAGCGTATCACCTCTACAATGTGGAGCATAATAAAGAGGAGCCGCGCCCTTGGAATGCGGAGCTACTCCACCATTTTTATACTTAAGTGTTCACACTGATGAGATGTAATAAAGAGTACCTTTCAGTTCATTTATCAAAGACATGGTTTTACAGTCTCCTAAATGATTGGTGTTACTAATACATGTGTCCAAAATCCCCCAGTGGGTGGCTTAGCCGCGAATCCGATTCGCCTAAGTTTGTAAAATCCTACCGAGTGGTGAGCAACCCTCTCAATCGGCGGCTTAGCTGCAGTCCTGTACTCGCCTAATTTAAAACAAAATCCTATCGAGTGGTGAGCAACCCTCTCACTCGGGGGCTTAGCTCCAGTCCTGTACTCGCCTAAGTTTAAAACAAAATCCTACCGAGTGGTGAGCAACCCTCTCACTTGGGGGCTAGGCTTGCAGGTCCTGTACTCGCCTAAGTTTAAAACAAAATCCTACCGAGTGTGAGCAACCCTCTCACTCGGGGGGCTTAGCTGCAGTCCTGTACTCGCCTAAGTTTAAAAAAAAATCTACCGAGTGATGAGCAACCCTCTCACTCGGGGGCTTAGCTGCAGTCCTGTACTCGCCTAAGTTTAAGAAAATCCATACGAGTGATGAGCAACCCTCTCACTCGGAGGCTTAGCTGCAGTCCTGTACTCGCCTAGATTTAAGAAAATCCTACCGAGTGATGAGCAAACCTTCACTCGGAGGTTAGGTGCAGTCCTATACTCGCCTAAGTTTTAAGAAAATCCTAACGAGTGATGAGCAACCCTCTCACTCGGAGGCTTAGCTGCAGTCCTGTACTCGCCTAAGTTTAAGAAAATCCTACCGAGTGATGAGCAACCCTCTCACTCGGAGGCTTAGCTGCAATCCTGTACTCGCCAAGTTTAAGAAAATTACCGAGTGATGAGCAACCCTCTCACTCGGAGGCTTAGCTGCAGTCCTGTACTCGCCTAAGTTTAAGAAAATCCTACCGAGTGATGAGACACCCTTCACTCGGAGGCTTAGCTGCAGGCCTGTACTCGCCTAAGTTTAAGAAAATCCTACGAGTGATGAGCAACCCTCTCACTCGGAGGCTTAGCTGCAGTCTGTACTCCTAAGTTTAAGAAAATCCTACCGAGTGATGAGCAACCTCTCACTCGGAGGCTTAGCTGCAGTCCTGTACTCGCCTAAGTTTAAGAAAATCCTACCGAGGATGAGCACACCTCTCACCATGAGGCTTAGCTGCAGTCTTGTACTCGCCTAAGTTTAAGAAAATCCTACCGAGTGATGAGCAACCCTCTCACTCGGAGGCTTAGCTGCAGTCTTGTACTCTCCTAAGTTTAAGAAAATCCTACCGAGTGATGAGCAACCCTCTCACTCGGAGGCTTAGCTGCAGTCCTGTACTCGCCTAAGTTTAAAGAAAATCCTACCGAGTGATGAGCAACCCTCTCACTCGGGGCCTTAGCTGCAGTCATGTACTAGCCTAAGTTTAAAACATGCTCCATCCTGATCTGCAACGATGACGAGGTGCAGGTCGTCCGCGATCCTATCCTCAGAACTGCGTCTGTTCCGAGTGAAGATACAAGTTCCACTCGGAAATAAAAACAAGCATATTTAAGGGCAAACAAAGTTCGGACGAAGGAGCTTAAAAGTACTCGGGCATCAGGCCCGAGGAAGTTTTACGGTTACAAAATCACTCGGCATACCGAGGAAAATTGAACCGGATCATAAAACTTCGGACGAAGGAGCTCAAAGTACTCGAGCATCAGGCCCGAAGGGAGTTTTACGGTTACAGAATCACTCGGCATACCGAGGCAAATTGAATCAGATCATAAAAGTTTCATTCACTCCGCAGAGGGGCTTGCAGGCTTGACAAACTCGTCTAGGTCAATTCCATCTGCGATTCGAGTAGCAGCAGCAATGAAGGTCTCCATGAAAGACTGGAAGTCGAGTTTCTTGGTGTTGGCGACCTTGATTGCCTCTAGCTTCTCTTCTCTGGCTTCCCTGCAGTGGACGCGAACCAGGGATAAAGCTACATTAGCACCGCATCGAGCAGCGGACTTCTTCCACTCCCGCACTCGACCAGGAATCTCGTTAAGTCGAGTCATCAGAGACTCGAGGTCGTTTCGGAGCATGTCCCCTGGCCAGAGTGCTGTGTCAATCCGCAAAACTGCGACCTTGAGTCGAGCAAGATATTCCAAGGCACTGGCAAGGCGAGACTCCAGTCGGAGCACATTCATGGTTGCTTCATCTTTGACAGGGGAGTTGATAGGGTCCAAGTTTGTCTCGACTCGCCCAGTTTCTTCCTCGAAGTCTTGACAGAATTCTGCACTCGCGGAAAAATAATGAGTCGACAGCGGTATGATGAGTCGACGAAAGTAAACCAATCGCACAGAGAAAAGTACCTTCAAGCATGAGGAATAATTTTTTGGCGAGTCCTCTCAGGTAGTTCTCCAGCTCGTCCCTCCTGCGGGTGATGTCTTCTACTTTGTCGGTCAGGGTTCGCTTGTCCTTCTTCAGACGAGTCACTTCTTTGTTGGCTTCGTCAAGAGCAGCCTTCAGCTTGGCATTCTCTCCCTCCAGCTGTCCGACTGAAGCCATCTTTTGGTCGGCAAGCGGCAGTTTGTCTTCGGCGGTTTTCTTCGCAACCGCAAGGTCAAGGTCCTTCTTCTCCAAAGCTTGTCTCATTGTTTCTAGAAAGAACAACATTCGAATCAGAAAAAGGAGGAGAAAAGGTGGCAAGAGAACCGGTCGACAAACTTTCCTTACCAGCAGCGTCATCCTTAGCCTTCTGCAAGTTGTTTCGAGCCAACTCCAGGTCAAGATTGAGCTGAGTTTGCTTCTTCTCCAAGTCGGCAAACCGGGCTCCAAGATCACAAGATTTCTGCGTTCAGAAGATAGTCAGTCGGCAGACACAAAGACTACTGCCGAATCAAACATTTGCCAATAGTCTCGGGCACTACACCCAGTGGGTGCACTCAGCGTGCCCCCACTGGTCCGACTCCTTCATTCGACTTGGTCCGTCCAGTCAAAAAAAAAACTCAGACCATAGCCGACTGCCCGCAGTCGACTACGGTCTCGGGGACTACACCCAGTGGGTGCACTCAGCGTGCCCCCACTAGTAAAGGTTCCACTCGGCATGATCTGCCCAGCCCGAGTGGAAAAGATCTGTTAAAAGACCCCCGCCGAATCAAATATTCGACGGCGGTCTCGGGGACTACACCCAGTGGGTGCACTCAGCGTGCCCCCACTGGTTCAGAGATTCGATGAGCATAACCTAGTCGACTCAAGTGGAAAAACTACTCAACAGAAATTAAAACACCCAGTGGGTGTACAGACTGACAATGGGTGTGCAATTAAGGTTCCAAAACGCTCATCCACGGATGTCTTGCGGATAAAACAGCAGTTCCTAAATATCATATCCCAACAGAACAAGCGTCAAGATGGAGTTCAGTCAGAAGTAAGCTAACCTGGACATTGGCCTGAAGTGCTGAGCTGGCATCATAGGCAGCTTGACTGGCCTCGCGCACCACCTTCATCTGCTCCATCATAATGCCAGCCTGGCGTATAGCCTCCTCGACAGCACTCACTTGGTCTTCTGGGACTTGATGGGCGGTGGGAGGTGCAGTCGGTGTATCAGTTGTAGTAGCTTGAGAGATTGAGGCATGAAGTTGGACAGACGGAGGAAGGGCCCGCACAGTCGACAATGAAGGACGAGCACTTGACAAGGGAATCGCAAAAGTAATGGAGGCACGATTGAAGTCCCCGGATTGCTGGATAGCTGGTTCCGTCGCCGGCGTCGACTGGAGCGTCTTGCTAGCTGGCACCTTCTTGACTGAGGCCCTGCTCCTCCTACCCACGAGTTCTTGTGGCTCATTTTCATCATCGTCTTGAAGTTCAATAACATCTCGCGGAGCTGCAAAAGAATCGACCACAAGAGTTCAGTCGACTGTAGAATTGGCTAGCAAAGAAAAGATGAAGATAACAGGGGTCATACTCGCTTTGGAGGTGACCACGTCCTCCATCTCCTCGTCACCATCATCTTGGTAAGCAGAAGTCCCGGAGGTAGCAGCACTGCAAATCTCAAGGTTCACTCGGTCAAGCAAGTGGATGGGTCGGCGACTGATATAAGATTCTTCAAACAAAGGGTGAAAACGAAACGCTTACGCAGAGGCGACGGGAACGTCAACCTTGATCTTGGGCAAAGCCTTCCGTGGCTTGGACGGCGCGGCCTTGAGCTGCTTCGGAGCCTTCTCAGTCGGCACCGGAGAAGATGTCCGAGTGCGCTTTGAAGTCTATCTAGTCGGTGCTGCCACCTTGCCCCGGATACTTGCTGGGTCGTGCTTGTGCTTGGAACGCTTTTCCGTGCGAGGTGGAGAATCGACCTCCACCTCACTGCTCGAGTTTTCCTGCTCTTCATCACTCTCCCCATCAGAGTTCCAGTCGCCGCTGTCGCCTCCGCTCTCTTCTCCTTCCTGGATCTGCTCCCCGTTGGGCATCGAGTACATCTCAGTATATATCTGCGAAGCAAAGAATCGAACAAGCATCAGTCGGTTCCAAAGACAGTTTACAAATTAGAGTAAAAGTCACTCGACATCGAAGGTCTGACCTTGTCTGGTTCGTTATCAGCGTCGAGTGGCAGAATTCTCCTAGACCCCCTGGGGTTGTCTCTGTTTCCGGTAATGCTCTGCAGCCACCGCGCCACCGTCTCCTCGGCAACTTCCTCCGGGTGGATCCAAGCAGAATCATCGGCGCCCGAATACATCCACATAGGATGATCGCGGGCCTGGAGTGGCTGGATGCGGCGAGTGAGAAACACTTCTAGCAAATCCATGCCGGTCACACCATCGCGGACAAGTTGGATTACGCAGTCGACCAACATGTTCACCTCCACCTTTTCTTCTGGAGTCACTTTCAAGGAAGAGGGCTTTTCAATTCGCCCCATGGTAAAGGGAGGAAGGCCAGTCGACTGACCAGGAGTTGGTTTGTCCTTACAATAAAACCAGGTCGACTGCCACCCTCTGACCGAATCGGGAAGAGTCATAGGTGGAAATGTGCTTTTGCCTCTCATCTAGATCCCTAGACCTCCGCACATCTGAATCACGTGCGTCCTCTCATCACTCGGATTGGCCTTTTTCACAGACTGTGAGCGGCAGGTGAAGATATGTTTGAAGAGACCCCAATACGGTCGACAACCCAAGAAATTCTCACACATGGAGACAAACGCAGCTAGGTATGTGATGGTGTTCGGAGAAAAGTGATGAAGTTGGGCCCCGAGAAAGTTCAGAAAACCTCGGAAAAAAGGATGAGGGGGCAGAGAAAAACCACGGTCGACGTGAGTCGCGAGGAGGACGCACTCACCCTCCTGCGGTTGCGGCTCGGTCTCGTCACCTGGCAGCCTCCAAGACCCATGGTCGATCAAGCCTCCCTTGACCAGATCCTCCATGTCTTCTTGCTGAATCGTGGAGCGAATCCAATCACCCTGGATCCAGCCGGGCGGCAGGCCGGATCTCGACGACGAGCCTTCCCGACTCGTCTTCTTGCCCTTCGCTGCCGCCGTCGCTTTCTTCGCACGCTCCAAGGCCGCCGTCTTCTCCTTCCCCATCGCGGCAGGCTGCGCTCGGGCGGGGCGGTGGCGTCGAAGGTGGCGGCGAATGCGGTGGTGAAACAGGAGAGGAGGAAGGAGATGAGGAGCACAGTACCGGGCTCATCGACCTCGACGCCTTATATGGGTCCGCTCCCGAGTGGCTGACTAGTGGGCCCAGGCAATCCAGTGAGATACGTGGCAAAAAAGGTGGCACGAGAATCGAGGTGTCCCTGCCTAATCCGCTCCGTCTACTGCGGTCCTCTTCGTCCCGCGCGCTTCTCCAAATTTCGAATCCCGTGAGATCCGGAAAGCGGCAGCATGACCAATCGCGCCAAGGATCTTATACCATATCAACATTTGGAGCTTATCAGAAAAAATCACTCGACGACCTCTGAATGGACCCAGGCAACTGAAAATGAAGTTGAAGTTTTTACAAAGATCACCGGCCCGGTTAGGATGCCTCTGAAGCATATAAATCGGGTCGGAACCGTCTTCAACCCCTTCTCCACTCGAACCCAGATCCATTCGGGGGCTAATGACGAAGACATGTACCTAGGGTAGGGTAATAGGCCCGACCTAGACACCCTTACCGAGGACACTGCCCTAAGGCCAAGGACATTCAAAGGATGGCACCATCTACCGACTGAAATCGCCACAGGGTGCAACCCACTCGACCAATAGTTCACTCGGACAACCCAATTCCATTCGACCGGGGTGTACTCACTCGACCACACCGGAAACCACTCGGAAGATAGAAGATCTAAGGTCACTCAGGATGGCAAGGGTCAGGCATTCACTCCGTAGTCTTAATGATCATTTATTTGCCTTTATTGCTGGCGTTATCAGTAACGTCCTGTCTTTATAGACATTGAAACCCTTGTAACATGGGACGGTTGGGGTCCTGGCGCACTCTATATAAGCCACCCCCCTCCTCAGGCACAAGGGTTCGCACCCCCTGTAACTTCACGCATAAGTCAATCGACCGAGCCTCCGGGCACCGAGACGTAGGGCTGTTACTTCCTCCGAGAAGGGCCTGAACTCGTAAATCTTGCGTGCACAACCTCATCGTAGCTAGGATCTTGCCTCCTCATACCTACCCCCCATTCTACTGTCAGACTTAGAACCACGACAGCGGCGGCCAGTATCATGTTTTCACCACAAGTATTTGCAAGAGAGATCAGAAGGTACATAAGCGTGCGGTCAATTCAGTTGAGCCGGCGACACATCAATACCTGCGTTGGTCAGAGCAGCCTATTACATGGAGTAGGGAAGATCACCCGCCCCGGGTGGATAATCCGAGTCAGCTAGCATTGGTGGTAGCCCCTCAGGTTGGGGGTTACAAATTCACTAAAGTCCTCATGGTTGGTGGAAGCAGCATCAATATCCTTTATTATGATACCTTTCGCCGAATGGATCTGACAGATAAAATTCTTAGGCCGTCCTCTACAGTCTTTCATGGTGTGGTACCTGGTAAGTCAGCATATCCAGTTGGTAAGATTGCTTTAGAAGTGGCTTTTGGCGATGAGCATGATTACAGAACAGAGACATTGTGGTTTGAGGTGGTTAAAATCAAGAGCCCTTATCACGCTCTGTTTGGTCGGCCGGCTTATGCCAAATTTATGGCACGGCCATGTTATGTATATCTCCATCTTAAGATGCCTGGACGTAAGGGCACTATTACAGTCCATGGTAATAGAAAGATTGCTTTGGAATGTGAAGAAGGTGATGCTGCCTATGCCGAGTTGGCTTGTACCACGGAGGAACTTAAGTTTTATAAAGATAATGTTGACCCGGCTGATATGACCCCTTTGAAGAAGCCAACTATTGAGCAAGATCCTTTGTTGAAGTTTAAATCAGCTGATGATACTAAAAAAATTGATTTTGTCCCCGACGACTCATCTCAGCAGTTCACTATCAGTGCTAACATGGATCCGAAATAGGAAAGCGCGCTCATCGAGTTCATCCGTGAGAATCGGGACATCTTTGCATGGAAACCTTCAGACATGCCAGGTGTACCGAGAGAACTCGCTGAGCACACTCTCAATATTGATCCTAAGTTTAAACCAGTCATGCAGTTCCTTCGCCGTTTTAATGAGGAGCGACGAAAGGCCATTGGAGAAGAGGTGGCCTAGCTCTTGGCAGCCGGGTTCATCGTTGAAGTTTTTCACCCTGAGTGGTTGGCTAACCCGGTGCTGGTACTTAAGAAAAATGGCACTTGGCGCATGTGTGTGGATTATACAGATCTCAATAAGGCCTGTCCAGCTGATCCTTTTGCTCTTCCCGTATTGATCAGATCATAGATGCCACGGCGGGTTGTGAGCGTTTGAGCTTCCTGGATGCTTATTCTGGTTATCATCAGATTAAGATGGCAGTTAAAGACCAAGAGAAGACGGCTTTTATCACGCCGTTTGGGGCTTTCTGCTATGTGTCTATGCCTTTTGGGCTCAAGAGTGCGCAGGCGACTTATCAACGTTGTGTCCAGAACTGCTTTCATGACCAGATCGGGTGCAATGTTTGTAACACCCTGGTCTTCACTCCTGTTTTTTTTCCTTCGCGGGATTTGACTCCCGTCTTTTTTCTCGGTGTTATCGGATTTCTCTACCTCTTGGGTGTATGAAGATGGTCATTTAGCCTTGCCTTTCCTATCCAACAAGAGATTCTCTCCAGTCCAATCTTGTCACCCAAGATATGTTCTCAAGACTTTAACACCGAAACCCTACCTTCCGAGTTACCGGAAGGGAAACCCTAATCCTTAAAGTTACAAAGGAACCCCAATTTACTTTGATATGCTGACTCCCAAACTTCTCCCAGTGATCATCCTTTATCTATAAACCTTGTATATGCAAAAATATTGCCAAGTCATTTGCAATATTTTTTATTTATAATTAATTCCTTTTTCTGCCAGTTAAAGGAATTAAATCCAGGAAAATATCTATCCATCTCCAAAGTTGATGAAAACTTGTGGAGATATTCTTTGGATCATATTGAGCTCCCACAAAAATATTGGCCATAATTAAATAAGGGAAATTGCATTTTCCTATTTAATGCCAATATCGCATTTTGGGCCCTTTCTAAAGGAACTACCATTTTGGTAGCCAGGAAAAATACCAAATAAATTGTGGAGCTTGTTCCATTCATATGTTCACCATTTCCATCGGAACCCAAGTTCCATAGTTCAAATTTTGAGCATAGCATCCATTTGCAAATTCTGTCCAGATTTTCAGTTTGCAAAGGAAGTGCTTGAATCCTTGATCTATTTGAGCTGAAATTTTTCATGGTGGTTAACATTGATAAATAACTCATGAAAACCAAAAACCAGCTCAATCCATCCATCCATTCTTTAACAGCAATTTTCTCAAGTTTTTGTCCATTTGAAACCTCTGTGAAGGAAGTACCACTTTGGCATTTCCAAATGAGTTGAAACTTTTCCAGTATCTTCATACATACAAATCATCACTTTCCACAAAAATTCAGCTCATTTCATCAAACCATTTGAGCACAGCTTCAAAATCCATTTTCTTGCCCAAAATTTGCATTACAAAGGAAGTATATGCAAATGAGGTCCAAATGACCTCAAATTCTACCAGCACCTAGTCCTTTCTACTCTCTTTCATTGAGACAAATATCCAACTCCTCTCCTGCATCCATTTCTCCAGAAAGATCCAGCTAAGTTTCTGTCCAGAAACTGTTCTGGATCACCTCGACTACTCTAGATCCATCCTGGTAAATCCAATGCTATGTCCTATCTAATTGAGCAGTGAGGCACCTATTTGACAAGGCCAGACAGGTAGACACGGGCTGGTGCGTGCGGTGCGCGTGGTGACCACATAGCGGGTGTGCAGAAACGGCGCTCTGCGCTCGGCCTGCTCCGTTCGGTCACCTCCGGCCGGCCCTGGCTTGTCTGAGCATGTCTAGCGGCTCCGCGGCGTCCACCTACCCCTCTCTAGGCCCTTCTCCACTCCTCTTTCTCCCTCGTGCGCCACGGCAGTCATCGCCATGGTACTGTGATGCCCGTGATCCTCGCCGTCATCGTTTCCTCTCTTGTCTCCTTCCTCCCTGAGCCGTCCCCTCCCTCTGAGCGCGTCAGGTCGACGTCGTGCACTTCCACGGCCAGCTCACTGCGAGCTCCAGTGTGTGGCTAAGGCCGCCACGGCGGCCGAACATATCCCCTCCGTCGCCTCGGCTATAAAAGCCACTGCCCGGAGCCCTTCCCGAGCACCCACCACCCGCAGCGGGCTCCTCTCCCTCCCAGCTACCTCCCTCGACCTCGCCCAAGCCCCTGGACAGGACCGTCCCTTCCCGAGCCGCCCCAATTTCCGGTGAGCCGTCGCTTGGCCTCGCCTCAATTCCGACCACCCCGCCCCCTTTGCTCCGCCTAGCCACCACCTGCAACCACCACTACCACAGCGGTACTCTCCCCGCCTCCATTCTGCTCCGGGGCAAGCCGGCCCCGAGCTCCCCATTACCGCTTCCGCCATGGCCAGCCGTGCCCTAGCCTCGGCGCTCCTCCGGGATCAGGCACTGCGGGTAGGGGTGTGGCAAGTCCCCTGCGCACGAGCTCGTGCTCGCAGGCGCCGACGGCCTCCCCAAACGCCGGCACCGGCCGGAGCCCGACCCGCTCCCCGGCTGCCCGCGTCTGTCGTGAGGTGGAAGAAGCAGGAGGCCACCCAGGCCAGGTGGGCCCTGGCCCCACCCGTCAGCCGCAGAGGCGAAGTCAACGCGGGCCCGCGCGGGAGTAAGTGGAGGCGGCATTTCGTAAATACGCTTCTCCAAAGGGAAAACGTATTCATCAAGAGTGCGCTTTCTCTTTTCTGAAAATGCATTTCTACTCTGCTTCAGCCCAAACTACGCTTTCTCTGTTAGAAAGCGTACTCCCTAAAAAGACACGTTCGGTTTAAACAGTCAGGGACCTGTTGGTAAATACTTTTGCTACAAATTGATCCCTGAACTTTAAACGTCCGTATCTTTTTGCCCGTAACTCCGAATCAGGTGATTCCAAAGCCCACTTCTTTGTCTCGTCGAGCCCGTCGTGTTGGTATCATTTTCATAATGTTTACACATTCTGAAAATGACCATTTTGCCCTTGCCCTCTATCAGCCCTCCGAGAGAGAATCCTTTCCGGTGGATTCTTTCGCGGCTTCACCGCACTTCTTCCTGGAGTATTCATCGACCCCCAGTGTCGTGGACTTAACACGGCAGATGCCCTAGCAAAAGTACTTAGGTGTGGAGCCATCGCAACTAGGTTAGCTTGAAGGGGTTGAATGGGACAAAGGACACAGAGAGTTTACCCAGGTTCGGCCCCTCTCAATGAGGTGAAAGCCTACATCCTGCTTTCAGTTGTATTGCTGGAGTTTCGATTACAAGGGAGCAAATACGCTTGACCTAGCTCTCGATTGATTGTTTCTTGAGTTAACCCGCCACCGGGTCACCCCTTTATATACACAGGTTGATGCCCGGCGGCTTACAGATTCCCGGCCGGCTCATACACAACGTGTCCGGCTCGGTGACTAACTAAGCTTGCCTTACAATACAAGTTAATCATATGGCGGTTCATCCTCTTGGGCCTCAGGTCGCCTCTGGGTCTTGGGCCTTTAATAGGCTTGCTTCATGACCCGCCATCTTCATCTTTAAGTCGCCAGTGGTATGACCCGGCCCCTCCTGGGCGGGTCATACCCTATAGTTATATCCCCAAGATTAGGCCCCAGGTTGATTTGAACTTGTTCACATCAATCTTCAGTACTTGACTTAGCAGAATCTTCCATCATCAACTTTATGAACTTTTCTGTAACCCGCCATGACGTCAGTTCATAGAACCACGGTAACCCGCCATGACATCAGGCGCATTAATTACACGCAAACCCAGAATATCTCAACAAATCTTCATCTTTAATGGACCTCCCGAAAATCGAGGCGTCTTTGTAGCCACATAATCATTTTTTCAGCCTCATCGATTCCTACGCATGCCATTTATCCACCTCCTTATAAATAGGGACAGGGGGTCCTCCTTTTCACTTTTAGCCCCGCCTCTGCCTTTTCTTCTCCTTCCTCACGACAGCCGACGCCTCCGGAGCTCCGCCGCTGTCGGCCTTCGTCAACCGCCTTGACTCCGGCCGCTGCATCACCCTGAACAGACCAGAGCACTGCGGCACACCTCCGCTGTCCAACAGCATCAGTAAGTACTCCTCCTCCCCCATAGTAGATCTCCATTAGGGTTTACCCAGTTCGTCGGAGTTCTTCTCTGTTCTTCTTTAGATCGAGTAGTTTTGATCTGAATATGATACCAAACTTGTGCGGTAGCAGTTTAGCACTCATTTTTAATACCAGAATACATCCCCTCTATAAAAGATCTCATCTGAACACACGAACTTTCTGCTGCCGTCACCTTAGGTTTAGAATTTATTTCATTTTCTGAACTGCTGCAGATCCAAAATTATAGTGCCAATCTGTGAAATCTGTTTGGTCCATTACTTTAGCAAATCCTCACTTATAAATCTGAAGTGTAGCAACTGTCCGGGCAGCTTAACTGATAAACCGTGACCCGCCATATATCATTAGTCCCCTTCTAAGCCACCAATATGTGTATTATCTTCCGGCTTAATCATGTCAACCTTTATAGCACTTACTTTTCGATCATTGGCTGGCTTAACAACATAATCTTAAACCGGCAATATTTTCTTTTTAGGCCTTCATCCTCAAAATGACCAAAACTGTCACCTCATGCAACTGGGTCACTTCCACTATCACGGAAGAAATCCTTAATGAATTTGTAAACGAAGGCGTCCTGGCTAGAAAGACTGTGATCCATTGGAGGGCCCCGGGAACTAAGACCACCCCTGAACCAAAAGAGGGTGAAGTTGTAGTTTTCACTGATCACATGCTCCGGGGGTTCACTCCACCCGGCTCAAAATTCTTTCGTGATGTGCTGCACTTCTTTCAACTTCATCCGCAAGATATTGGGCCCAACTCTGTTTCAAACATCTGCAACTTCCAAGTTTTCTGCGAAGTATATCTTCAACAGGAACCCACCGTAGAGTTGTTCAAGGAATTCTATTATTTGAACCACCAGACTGAGTTCACAGATGGGCCCAGCCTAGAACTAGGCGGCATTTCAATCCAGAGGTGCAAAGAAGCTACTTTCCCAACCGCTGCACTTCCCAGTCATCCCAAGGACTGGAACCAGACTTGGTTTTACTGCCAAGACACATCTCCAGAAGGTGAAAATCCTTTGTCGGGTTATCAACAGGCACCCCCTCCCTGACCGGATCAGCACAGCAGAACGAGCCAAATATATGCCCATTTTTGTAAAAATCAGAGCCTTAATGGCCAATGGCTTAACTGGAGTTGACCTAGTTCGATGCTGGGTCGCATGGAGAATTTTACCTTTAAGCCGTCGGACCGGCTTAATGTGCGAGTATACCTGTGACGTCAAAGATCCACAATGCCACAGCCGAGTGCAATTGGACGACGAGAGCCTCAACAAGATGGTCAAGACATTGCTGAACGAAAGCTTGGCCACTTGCAGCAAGACAGGGTTGAACCCCTTTTGCACCCTCAACAAGCCGCCAGCTGTGAGTATTTGTGAACAATTTTCATTAACTCATTATCAGTCAATCTGCCTTTTCATTCTTACTTGAATTTCTGTAGCCTGACTCCCCCTTCTGGAAGAAGAAGCTTCAAGATAAACCGGCCAAGAAGACCAGGACCAAGAACTTGGCTAAGAAACCTGCCAAGAAGAAATCAGAAGCAGTTGATCCGTTTACTCTTGATGAAGAGTCGGAGGTAGAACTTGATTCTCTTGGCTCATTTTTTGTACATCTTATTGACAATGATCACTATCAGGATGACGCGGAAGGCAGCCATGCAGATGGTGAAGAGGTAACTATCCTTTCCTCCGACTCAGAACCTCTGCCAAGACAGAAAATTCGTCAAGCAAGCCGGAAAGTAAGATTTTTTCACCCTTTAGCTTACTTGGATCCCAACTTTATTTTGAAGAAACAGCAGTATGAAGCTCGGCGCACAACCCGGAACAGTGGTGGCGGGATTCTTTCTTCCGGTTTACCAAACACGTCGGCTCCTTGCAAGCGTCGTCCAGAGGTTTCACATATTTCCGACTTAGCTTACCCCAAAGCGGGTCTTTTTCGCCAACCTCTTAACCCATTTGATTCAAACTATCAGGGGACCTTTCATTCTTCCTCTAGCGACTCAACTGGGACTCAAGTTCCCTTGTTCAAAACTGTTCCTGGGTAAGAAACACTTAAGCCTGTTTGCCTTAATACCTTACTCCATTAATACACTAATCTCATCATGAGTTGCTATTGTCAGTGCCATGACCAAGCCCAGCAAAAAGCTTAAAGTTAACAAGCCGGCTGAAGAACCCAAGGCTATTGACCCGGAGAAGCAGACCATGTCTGAATCCATGCCTCGAACTTCAGAAACGGCTATGGATGACCCGCCACCAGAAGAGCCCCTTGTCACTATGGACACCATGAATGTTGATCCAGAAATTGCTAAGCCGCCCAGCCCCGCTCAGCCGGCTCAATAGACTGAAGATGTCATAGTCACTGGGACGGCTTATGCAGCACCAGGTAATCCCACCGTCTTATCCAAGCACAGCGCCAAAGAAGAATTTTCTGCTGTTGATAAGGGCAAGTGGAAAGTGGACTTGGAAGGCTATGCCCAGTTCAATGCTCAAGAGATTCACGCGGCCTACCTGAACCGCCTCTACACCAGCCGTGACTTTGAAGCCGGCTTGGTTAAATTAATGAAAGAGCGTTTTGAGGTAAACACTATCATCTTTTCCATATATCTCTGCCAGCCGCCAAGTCTACTGGATATGATAGAATTGAATATACTGTAGACTTCAGATAGACTCTTTAATCTTTCATTACTGTCATAGCGTCTTGGAGTTGCAGAATCAAAATGAGTAGCCCTCAAGGGCCGGCTTAAGCTGCATAGCTAAAACCGGGACTTCAAATTATAGTTCTCAACTTCGCATATGTAGCCCCCAAGGGCCGGCTTAAACTGACAAGTTAAGCCGGGACTTCAAATTGTAGTTCTCAACTTCGCATATGTAGCCCCCTAGGGCCGGCTTAAACTGACAAGTTAAGCCGGGACTTCAAATTGTAGTACTCAGTTTCGCATGTAGCCCCCAAGGGCCGGCTTATTCAGCATCGATAAGCCGGGACTTATCACCATAATTGTGAATAAAATCCAAGTATGTAGCCCCCATGAGTCGGCTATAGTTATAACAGTGTAGCCGGGTCATCATATAATTGTCTTCAAGAAAATAGCAATGTGCATTAGCCCCCAAGTGCCAAGTAAAATACATGTATTATGCTTGGGACTTAAAATAAGATGATCATCAGAACGTCATACTGCCTGCCTTTTTATGTGACAGGCTGAATTGAACATGAAGGAATCTCAAGTCAGTGATCTGAGGCAAAACATTCAGACCCAGCAATCTGAGACTTCCAAGGCCAAATCAGAACTGAAGACCGCTTTGGAAAATATTGAAAAACTGAGAAAGGACTTCAGTGCTGAGAGAAACGGCTGGGAAACCGAGAAGGCAGCTCTACAAAAAAGAGCAGAAGATGCTGAGGCTGCCCTTAAGCCGGTTACTGATGAGTTATCCGGCTTAAAACATCAAATCAATAGCATGACAGCCGCCATCTTTGGTAAGCGATAATATATTTCAATCTTTCATCATCCATGCCTTGAACAATCATTCAGCCGGTTTATCAATCTCTTTGGCAACGCAGGCTCCAAAATCTCCCACTTTGGCTCAGACATGCGCATGAAGCTGAAAGCTGCTTACACTCTTATAGAGCAATTATACACTGGTGCTCAACGAGCTATCTCTGCCTCCACCCATAAGAAGCAACCGCCTTCCCTCATCAAGGAAATGTTGGAGAAGCTATCTGTGCTGCCACAAAGAGTTGAAGAATTGAAACAATCAGCCGCCAGAGCCGGTGCCATCACGGCCTCGAGCCGGGCAAAGGCATGGCAAGCAGAGCTTGACCCGGCAGAACTAGCCACCGGCTGCCCGAGTTTAAAAGAAGATGGGTCTCCCTTCAGTGCCGAGGACTTCACAAAAATAGTAAGGGAGATGCGTCCCTTTGCAAGCAAATTGGCCCAAGAGACTGATCTCTCCAAATATCATCCAGTTTATGATGCTGAAAATGCCAAAGTGAAGGCGTCGGTGTATGAGGCCGTGGACCTTATCCCGCCAACGCATAAGCACACCTTCGCTCCTGACATTGACCCGTCAACCCTTATAGATGATGAAGCTGTTTTCAAAGCTTTGACTGGGATCGATTGGTCATCGTCTAACTTCCAGACGACAGAGGAGGAAGAAGAATCGGCGCAGGATGACCCAGAAGCCTCAACCCGCCAAGACCAAACCAATTGATGCAAGAGCCGGTTTACCATTCACATCATTGGATGCTGTGTGTATCAAAAACACTTAATTCTTTTGGGCCGTCCAATGCCTTGTAATAGGTAGTTGAAAACAATGATCTGCCATGCCATCGTGCATGTTTATGTATAATACTTTTGAGCCGCCGATCCGATGTTGAAGATCTGCCACTTATGCTCATAATATCGTCAATCATGCAGATCATGTTTATCATATTGCCTGTACACAAACAGATAACATGTGCCCTGGCGGTTTACCCCAGGGCGGGTCATAATACCCCACAGAAAATCCACTGGTGACTGTATAGTCCATAACCAGGGCGGGATTATACAAACCTCATATACTCATAACAAGTAAATATCATACCTGTGATATTTGTTCATACTACCGGCTTACCACGCCATACGCAGTAAGGGTAACAGCCCAAAGGCATAAAGCACAGCGCCCTGTTTCATTTATTCATACTGCCAGCTTACAACGCCATACGCAGCAAGGGTAACATCCCACGGACTTAGAGTGCAGAACTCCAAGCGTATAATCAAAACACACTGGCGACTTATCGTCCAAAGCCAGGCCGGGTTATCAGAACTCCAGATAGATTCAAACATGAATCATAAGGGTCAAGGCAACATGGCCCGAACCAATTTTAAACCATATATCAATACGGCTCACAAGATCAAATACAAACCAAGAAAACAAGGCATTCAAAGGCTGCCAAGCCTCAATCTCAAGTGTTATTCAAGGGTCGCACAGCCACTGAGTTAATCCTTCATTCAAACCTATAAACCGGGCCTCACATGACCAATCGCCGTTTTAACTTTGACAAGTTCAGGGTCTTTATAAGATTGACTTGTCAGGAGTACGGCGAGTCATTCCAGGATTACCTGGTCGGAGTGGCAGGTATACAAAGGCGGGTTAACCTGGATTTTTGGTGAATACACCTGGCGTCCAAGCCTATTACAAGGGACAACAAAGCTCTGTTTCATTAAACAAAAAGCCCCCAAGTAATTTTTCAATCCACGCATATAAGCCGGATAAATAGGGTAGTCACAGCTATGCTCAATGAGCAGGAAGCCCCCAAGTTATTTGTAACAAGGCGTGCAAGCCGGATCAAGAGGGTAATCATAGCTATGCTCAGTGAGCAGGAAGCCCCCAAGTGATCTTATGAATTGACAATAAAGACTCAGATTCTCAGAAATGAAACTACAGAGGCCCTGAATTATCAGGGATGCCGGCTTTATTATACTAATCATAATATATACATTGGTAGAAGTATGTACATCATAAGAGCCGGTGGCTCAGGTGTAATAAGGCCGAAGATGAGCAATATTCCACGGCCGGCAGGTCTCCTCCTCAGACTTGCATGAGTCCTTGTGCTCTCGAATAACAATGAGGTAGTATGACCTGTTATTCAGATTTTTGCTGACCACAAAGGGCCCTTCCCAAGGTGGGGATAACTTGTGCATGTCAGTTTGATCCTCGATGAGCCGGAGCACCAAGTCACCCTCTTGAAAGGTCCGGGTTTTAACCCGGCGGCTATGATAACGACGCAGGTCTTGCTGGTAAATCGCTGAACGAGCCACCGCAAGGTCACGTTCCTCAGCCAGAAGGTCAAGAGCATCCTGACATGCTTTTTCATTATCAGCTTCAACATAAGCCGCCACACGGGGCGAGTCGTGACGGATGTCACTAGGGAGCAAAGGTGTGGCGAGTCGTGACGGATGTCACTAGGGAGAACCGCCTCTGCTCCATAAACCATGAAGAAAGGCGTGTAACCCGTAGATCTGTTGGGGGTAGTATTGATACTCCATAGCATTGAAGGCAACTCCTCAACCCAACAACCCGGCGTCCTCTGCAAAGGGACCATAAGCCGGGGTTTTATTCCTCTCAAGATTTCTTGATTGGCTCTTTCAGCTTGACCATTGGACTAGGGGTGGGCCACAGATGAAACGTCAAGAAGAATATGCTCTTGTTGACAAAATTCTTTCATAGCGCCCTTAGAAAGATTAGTACCATTATCAGTGATGATACTATGAGGGTATCCAAAACGAAAGATCACCTTTTTGATGAATTGAACCGCCATCGCTGCATCACACTTGCTGACCGGCTCAGCCTCAACCCACTTTGTAAACTTGTCAACTGCCACCAGGAGGTGAGTATTTTTATCCTTGGATCTTTTAAAAGGTCCCACCATGTCCAACCCACAGACTGCAAACGGCCAAGTAATTGGAATCATCCTCAATTCTTGAGCCGGCACGTGAGCTCGTCTTGAAAAATTTTGACAACCATCGCACTTGCTAACCAAATCCTCTGCATCAGCATGAGCCGTCAGGCAATAGAACCCATGACGAAAAGCCTTAGCCACGAGAGACTTAGAGCCAGCATGATGGCCACAATCTCCTTCATGAATCTCTCGTAGAATCTCACGGCCCTCCTCAGGAGAAACACAACGCTGAAACACCCCTGTAACACTGCATCGGTGCAACTCACCATTGACAATAGTCATTGACTTAGACCGCCGGGTTATCTGCCTGGCCAAAGTTTTGTCTTCAGGTAACTCGCCCTGGATCACAAAAGCCAAATATGGAACTGTCCAATCAGGAATAACATGGAGAGCCGCCACCAACTGTGCCTCCGGGTCAGGAATAGCAAGATCTTCCTCCGTAGGCAATTTAACTGAAGGATTATGCAAGATATCAAGGAAGATATTAGGTGGTACCGGCTTATGCTGGGACCCTAGCTGGCTTAAAGCATCAGCAGCCTCATTTTTCCTGCGATCAACATGCTCCACTTGATAACCCTTGAAATGACGAGCAATAGCATCAACCTCTCGGCAATAAGCCACCATGAGTGGGTCCTTGGAATCCCAAGTGCCTGAAACTTGCTTAGCCACCAAGTCTGAGTCGCCAAAACACCTCACCCGGCTTAGGTTCATCTCTTTAGCCATCCGAAGACCATGGAGCAAGGCTTCATACTCAGCTGCATTGTTAGTACAAGGGAACATCAACCTTAGAACATAACAAAATTTATCACCTCATGGGGAAGTCAAAATAACTCCAGCCCCCGAGCCTTCCAACTGCCTGGATCCATCAAAGTGAATAGTCCAATATGTGCTATCCGGCTTTTCTTCAGGCATCTGCAACTCTGTCCAGTCATTAATGAAATCCACAAGTGCTTGAGACTTGATAGATGTCCGAGGCACATACTTCAAACCATGGGGTCCAAGCTCAATGGTCCACTTGGCTACCCGACCTGTGGCTTCTCTGTTTTGAATAATATCTCCCAAGGGAGCAGAACTGACCACAGTGATGGGATGACCAAGGAAATACTGCTTCAACTTACGACTAACCATGAACACGCCATAGACTAGCTTCTGCCAATGTGGGTATCTCTGCTTGGATTCAATGAGTACCTCACTGACATAATAAACCGGCCGCTGAACCAGATATTCCTTGCCTGATTCCTTTCTTTCCACAACAATTGCCACACTGACGGCTCGGCTATTAGCAGCTACATATAACAACAAGGGCTCCTTATTAATAGGAGCTGCAAGGATTGGCGACTCAGCCAACTGCTTTTTCAATGCCTCAAATGCCTGATTAGCAGCATCACTCCAGACAAAATGATCTGTTTTCTTCATCATCTGATACAGAGGGATAGCCTTTTCGCCCAAATGGCTTATAAACCGGCTTAAAGCCGCAATACGACCCGCCAGACGTTGGACGTCATTAATACACGCCGGCTTAGCCAAAGAAGTGATAGCCTTGATTTTCTCCGGGTTAGCCTCAATGCCTCTTTTAGAAACCAAAAAACCTAAGAGCTTACCTGCTGGCACACCAAAGACACACTTAGCCGGGTTAAGCATCATCTTGTAGACCCGGAGATTGTCAAAGGTCTCCTTCAAATCATCTATCAAAGTCTCTTTCTTCCTAGATTTCACAACAATATCATCCACATAAGCATGAACATTGCGTCCAATCTGGTCATGGAGGCAATTTTGAACACACCGCTGATAAGTCGCCTGGGCACTCTTGAGCCCAAAAGGCATAGACACATAGCAGAAGGATCCAAAGGGAGTGATGCAAGCTGTCTTCTCCTGGTCCTTAACCGCCATCTTGATCTGATGATAACCAGAATAAGCATCCAGAAAGCTCAAATGCTCACAACCCGCCGTAGCATCGATGATCTGATCAATACGAGGGAGAGCAAAAGGGTCAGCCGGACAGGCCTTGTTAAGGTCTGTGTAATCCACACACATACGCCAAGTGACATTCTTCTTGAGCACTAGCACCGGGTTAGCCAACCACTCGGGATGAAAAACTTCAACAATAAACCCAGCCGCCAAGAGCCGGGCCACCTCTTCACCAATGGCCTTGCGCCTCTCTTCATTAAAATGATGAAGGAATTGCTTGACCGGTTTAAACTTTGGATCAACATTGAGAGTGTGCTCAGCGAGTTCCCTCGGTACACCTGGCATGTCTGAAGGTTTCCATGCAAAGATGTCCCGATTCTCACGGATGAACTCGATGAGCGCGCCTTCCTATTTCGGATCCATATTAGCACTGATACTGAACTGCTTGGATGAGTCGCCAGGAACAAAGTCAACCAGCTGGCCGCCCAAACAAGGCTGTGCCATAAACTTAGCATAAGCCGGCCACCCAAACAAGGCATGATAAGGGCTCTTGATCTTGACCACTTCGAAAGTTAACTTTTCAGCCCTGTAATCGTGATCATCGCCAAAAGCTACCTCCAAAGTTATCTTACCCACCGGATACGCCGACTTACCAGGCACCACCCCATGAAAGACAGTAGAAGACGGCTTAAGTTCTTTGTCAGTTAAATTCATATGGCGAAAAGTATCATAGTAAAGGATATGGATACTACTGCCTCCATCCATAAGCACTTTAGTAAACTTGTACCCTCCAACCTGAGGTGCAACCACCAAAGCCAATTGACCCGGATTGTCAACCCGGGGTGGGTGATCCTCACGACTCCACACAATAGGCTATTCAGACCATCACAAGTAGCGAGGAACTGCCGGCTCAACCGCGTTCATTGCTCGCTTATGAAGTTTTTGGTCTCGCTTCCATAAGCTCGTGGTGAACACATGATATTGACCACTATTCAATAGCTTTGGATTACTTTGATAACCAGACTGTTGCTGCTGATTCCCTTGACCAGATTGCAAATTAAAACCACCTTGATTGCCTTGGCCCTGAAAGCCGGAGCTTGAGCCGCCATGCCCAAAACAAGGTCCATGAGAGCCGGATCCTGACCCGCCATGCGGGCCATGGTTGTTCTGGAAAAAACTTGAAGTTCTATATTCCCTCATGATGAAGCAATCTTTCCATAGATGGCTGGCCGGCTTATCCTCCGTACCGTGCTTTGGGCAAGGCTGATTCATCATCGCCTCAATGTTGAACTTTGGCCCGCCAAACCGGGGCACTGATGACTTCCCCTTGCGACGCTGATTATTATTCTGCGTATTGGTGTTCACCACAAAATCTGAACCGCCGTCCAACTACTTGCGCTTACCATTGTTACCTTGACCCGCCGGACTATGCTGCTGTCCCTTTGCATTGCCATTCTTCTTCCCCTTCCCAACTTTCTCCTCATCGGACTCGGGGTCCTTAGTGCTATCAGAATCAGGATATTTGACGAGAGCCGCCATGAGCTCTCCCATATCATTGCAGTGGCGCTTAAGCCGCCCCAGCTTCTGCTTAAGGGGGAGGAAACGACAATTCTTTTCCAACATCAGGACGGCTGAACCGGCGTTGATACTGTCCGATGAGTGAATAATAGTTGATATCCGGCGCACCCAATTGGTGGTTGACTCGCCCTCACCCTGGACGCAAGAGTCTAAATCAAGAATCGACATAGGCTGCTTGCACGTGTCTTTGAAATTTTGGATAAAACGCGTCTTCAACTCAGCCCATGACCTGATGGAGTTAGGAGGCAATCTTTTCAGCCAAGTGCGCGCTGGTCCATCCAACATCATAGTGAAGTACTTAGCACAGGCAGCATCACTAACATCCAACATCTCCATGGCCATCTCATAACTCTCAATCCAAGCCTCTGGGGGCTGATCCGCCGTGTAATTAGGCACCTTGCGAGGGCCCTTAAAATCCTTGGGCAGGCGCTCATTACGTAAAGCCGGCACTAAGCATGGCACACCAAGGGTTCTAGAGGTCACTCCTGCCTCCACGGACACCGATGGGTAAACCGGAGATTGTTGATGAGCTGTCAACTGAGCCGCCAGCTCAGCCTCCCGACATGCCCTGCCCTGATCTACCAAAGTCTGAGCATCGTTACCAGCACGCGGCAGGTCATGCCTACGAGGCTGGTTATGGTGCCGCTGACTTCTTGATACTGCTGGCGAGTCAATATGCCTGCTATAACTCGGGCTTGGCCGCAGGGTTGAATGAATCCATTCCCGACTATATGAATAAGCCGCCTACTGTCTGAAGAAGCTCTCTGGCTCTCCGTATCTCCATCGCGGCTGGTGACTCGCCTTCAACAGGGAGAGCCGCCAATCGCGTAGCTGCTGCAATCATATTGTCCAAGTGGTTAGAATAATGACCCGGCGTTGTTGGGACATGCCGAGGCGGGGTCAAATTCAAACAGGGCGGGTCCCGCAGCACGCGGTTGAACCGTCGCTCTAGTCCCGGTTGCCTCAACAACCCGGTTCACCACGGGCGGGTTACTAGTTCCAGCCCTAGGTGTGTTGAAAATATTCCTTGCATTGTACTCCGGAGGTAGACGACTCTGGTGCCTCCTTCACAGAACGGCGTTAGATGCATTCTGATCCAGGCTTAACCGGAAATTCTCTGCTTGAATCCGTTGCGACGCAGCGTCCAGGGCGGCTCGTTCTGTTGCCATCCTAGTATTTTCAGCATTAAACTCCTCCTTGGCTTGAGCTATCTCATCTCGCAGCTTCGCGACATCCATCTTATGTTGTGCTTGATTCTCCGGTGTTACCTCTGCAGCTAATAAGGTCGCCAAAGCCTCCAAGAGCTCAGATAAAACTTGAGCCGGTGGGCGCGCAGAGTTACTCGCCCCGGCCGTTGCCGCGGTCGTTGAACCAGAAGTCATGGCTGCAGCAGTTGATGAATTGAGCACCGGTTGAGTACCGGCCATGAAGATCGCGACTCTGTTCGGCGGCTCATTGGGGTCCGGAATACTGTCACCATCGGAATAGCCCCCAAGCCGGCCGTCTTGTAACTGATACATCGAATCGGTCTCGCCGGTTGAGGACTCATCACCAGAGTAGATGGCTGTCTCTCCACCGGATACAGTTCCTTCCTCAAGATCCGCCCCTTGGATGCAACCAACAAAGGCGCGCTTTAAGGCGGGTCGTGCATGCTGAGCCGTCTCGACAATGTCGGTGCAGGTGTCCGGCTCAGGCTCCGACTCACTGATCTTGCCAATGAAGACATGGATTCCGCCTAAGGGGACCCGGTAACCGTACTCGATTGAGCCGGCCTCGGGGCCCCAGCCTACGTCGTCGATGTAGAGCTTGCCGCGGCGACTCTTGGTCATCCGGCCCACAGCGTATCCCTTGATCCCTGCGAAGTTGCCCTTCAAGAACTCGAAACCACTGTGCGCGGGCCCCACGGTGGGCGCCAACTGTTGTGGACTTAACACGGCAGATGTCCTAGCAAAAGGACTTAGGTGTGGAGCCATCGCAACTAGGTTAGCTTGAAGGGGTTGAACGGGACAAAGGACACAAAGAGTTTCCCCATGTTCGGCCCCTCTCAATGAGCTAAAAGCCTACGTCCTGCTTTCAGTTGTATTGCTGGAGTTTCGATTACAAGGGAGCAAATACGCTTGACCTAGCTCTCGATTGATTGTTTCTTGAGTTAACCCGCCGCCGGGTCACCCCTTTATATACACAGGTTGATGCCCGGTGGCTTACAGAGTCCCGGCCGGCTGATACACAACGTGTCCGGCTTGGTGACTAACTAAGCTTGCCTTACAATACAAGTTAATCATATGGCGGTTCATCCTCTTGGGCCTCAAGTCACCTCTGGGTCTTGGGCCTTCAATAGGCTTGCTTCATGACCCACCATCTTCATCTTTAAGTCGCCAGTGGTATGACCCGGCCCCTCCTGGGCGGGTCATACCCAATAGTTATATCCCCAACACCCAGGCAAGCCGACCATCTGATATATGCCCTAAAGCATTGCTCTGTGTTATTCCTGCGTGTTTAATTAATGAATATGCTAGTGCTAGAAAAATTAAACTCCTGCTATTTAGATACTGTCTTTTACATTACCTGCTACTGCTCATCATATTATCGCACTAATGACTCATTGTGATATTATATGGAGATAGGTTGTTATGTTTCCACCGTTGTTACCTCATACATAGTTACCATCATGTTAAGTTATTCATGATAAACAACCATGCTTGTTAAGTACCCGCTAAGGATGAACCTAGTCGGTTGATCAAGAGTCACCTGTCCGGACTTATCCGTGCAACCACATTTGCCGGTATGGGACGGCCTTGACTTGGTCTGATCGCGTGCTCTTTTATCGGTACCACCAACTAGGGAAGGTTATGCGTGCGCGCTACCCTGGCCTGGTAGGCGGTGATAACCTTGTGAGCCCAGTTGATTGTTTAACCCGGGAGTCCCCATTTGGGACAGTTTAGTTTGGCCACGACGGTGGCAGGTGTCACGAGGTGACACAGGGGCCACCCAGGGCAGGACTCCGGGGGAGGATGATTGCCAGTGGTACGGTGGAGGAGTCACGAGTTAGGCAGGTTTCGTTGGAGCAACCCTGGTCCACTCGAATGGGATTGCGAGGTCAAGTGCTCCATGGTGTGGGTAAAGTGCGCAACCTCTACAGAGTGTAAAATCTATTCGAATAGCCGCGTCCACGGTATTGGACAGTCCGTCCAGACCTCTCTAGGTGGTCAACCAGAACAGTAATAATAATGATGGAAGAACTCGTCTTATGCCCTGTAGTACTCAGTGGATCATGAGTATTCTGAGGATTGTAAGACAACCCGAAAGAGAGTAAGTTTATCAGACTTACAGTGGAGGTGCATAGACATCGGATGATGTCAGGGATATGATATGTTAGCCATGGGATGGCTATGAAAGAGACGGTCGGATGACCGAAAGAGTTGGATTGGATCATGAGATTATTCGGAGTATGGATTACATACTTGATATGCTTTACTTTACTGTATTTTACTTTAGTAGTTATCTTGCTGGATAAACCTGTTATGACATGATAATTAATATTGCTAGATAGGTATGTTATGCCATGATACTAATGTTGCTCTAATAACAAATGCATGCTTGAATGCCATGGATTGCATTGATTGCTGTATATGTTAGTTTGGTTTGCTTGCGAGTACATTCAAAAGTACTCAGCGGCCTTTAACGTGGCCAGGTTCACATAAGGATCCGTCGTCCGTCGACGAGGAGCCGGAGCGTTCGCGGGCTAGAAGCGTAACCCAGTCAGATCCCTGTGGATTGGAGCCGCGCCAGGACCATGCTGCCTTAGCTAGAGCTTTTCCGCTGCCATCACCCTTGTAATATATCATATAAGACTTATATATCCATTAGTAGAAATGCCTGTGTTCTTGATACTTGTTGTAAACACGCATGCCAGAGTGATTTCCTGGGCTGGTATGCGTGGCGACCGTCTGGCTATAGTGGTAATCAGGCGGGGCACCATAATGGATGGTATCAGAGCAGCCAGGCTGACTATAGGTTACCCTATCCAGACTTCATTGTCTTGTGCTCAGTAGAAAGCCTAGATGGATTTCAGCCATCTCTGCCAAACAGGCACGGCTACTATTGATCATATGGCAACCCCATAGGTTTTGGCTCCATCAGACCCCAACTCTCATGGCCTTTGCCTCTGGTACGAAATATCCGCACCAGGCAATGACCCATGAGCCATGAAAACCCTAGGTAAGCCAGATATCCTTACCCTACTTGCTAACCATGGCATTTCTCTTCTTAACTCTAGTTTCCTTTGGGAAACGCCTATAATTCTATCTCTCCCCGACAACCTTAGAATCATTGACTAAGCCATCTTGGCTATGGTCATGTGTCGAGAGTGTGATGTTCCCTAAGGAAGTAGTAGGAGCTTGACACCAGTGCTACCAGGAGCATTGTGTGGTTTCGCTTCTAAATCCTTAGAGATGCATCGAGTGCGCTATATTAGTTATACTAGTGAATCTTCGGCCACGTATGTAAGGTCCGCAAAAATTTGTGCTTTATTTGCTTTTTGGTTTTCGCGGTTTTTGTTTCTTTTGTCGGTTTCGTTTCTTCGCTCCGACTGGATCCATCCGCAAGTGCCATCAAGAAGACCAGCATACAACTTGGATAATACCCAATAATCCCACTTTAACAAGAGTCAAGCCAAGCCAACTGCCTGGTATTCAGAACATTATCACCGGATCTGTCAAGAATAAAGTATGGGTCGGAAGCAGAATATGGGTGCAACTGACAAGGCCAGAATATACCTGAGAGAGTTTGCCTCAGAACGGATCACGCCTAAGGAGCAGTCAGATGAGTTACCAAGAATGAATATCAGTAAGGACAAATTATTCCGTCCGCGAAACAAGGACTATTTCAGTCAGTGAGGTGAACCGGGTCTTTTCTCAATGGACCCAAGAATCATTTATTACCCACCGAAGACATATTTCAAGAATGTGAAAGTGCCAAGAGCAGCAACAAAACTCTGGTACATTGGTACAAATTTCAAAGCAATCTTGAAGTTCACCAGTGCAAATACAACATCTTCCGGTCACTGTGAACATGGTTTGTGTCGGGGCCGGATTTCGGGGACACAACATATTCCCAGAAATTAACCCCTCGTGTCATCACCAGCCCAGGATTACTGTTACTGGTGAACACGTCCTTGTTACAGATTACCAAGCTATTACAAGAGTTGAATACAAGACCATAAAGGTCCAATGATACAACAATGATGTCTGGTGGTGGATGACAGAATTAACTCGTGGTTCTCCAACATCGATGGGGCTCCATTCCCACAGGAACAGCTGACCCAGATAATTCCTATCCCGCATGGCTGCCATCCTAGGTTCCGCACGGACATCGCTGTGGTACTCCTTGTAGAAATCCTGACCTGGCCAAGTAAATAGCCAGGAACAAGCCTGTGAGTACGTTTGAATGTACTCGCAAACATCATGAACAAAAGATATACCGAATGCAACAATTAAATTATAAGATCATGATGAACCAAACTTTAAGCGTATGCTCATGCTGGACTATATAAAATGCATGCTGACAGGGATTAATTCATGGCATGATAAAATATTAGCATGTGAAAATATATAAAATTGTTAGTGATAAACAAGGAAAGTCAAAGGAAAACAAAATAAAAGAAATGCCGGTCGGATGTCAAGTGACACCACGGTAGGTCTTGAAGAGAAATACCAAACGGGTGTCTAAAAGAGAAATCGGACGAGACAGGACCATCCGAGAACTCAGGCGACGCCACGAGAGGTCTTGAAAAGAAATGCCAGTCGGGTGTCAAGTGACGCCTCGGTCGGACTTGAAAAGAAATGCCAATCGGGTATCCACAAGAGTAGTGGCGTGATAAACCGCCTGATAACTCAAGGGACGCCACGAAGAGGTCTTGAAAATAAATGCCAATCGGGTGTCCACAAGAGTAGTGGCGTGACAGACCGCCTAATAACTCAAGGGACGCCACGGAGAGGTCTTAAAAATAGAATTGAGTGCCCGGGGTAGTCTAGCCAGCCCCTGAGACACTCAAGAATATAAAATAAGAGAAACAGGTTAGTCCACAATAATATGTATAACCACAGTATTATTAACAAGCATAGCAAAATATCCATGATAGCATCAGGGTGACAATAAATATTCAGCAAAAACAATTCAGGCACATTTTAAGTATTTCCTTCGAAGACCGACGCTAAGACCGACACTTGACCAACCCAGACTATAATCCTTGACCGCGGACACGGCTAATCAAATAGGTTTAAACTCTGCAGAGGGTGTACTCTTTACCCACAAGTAAAGGATTTCTTTAGTCAGCACCGTGATACTGACTAATTTCCATTATGGTCTTTGGGTTGAAAACACACCTGACCAACACACACCAGATTAACTTTCCGAATGCCAGGAATCACCCAAGGCATCGTTCAAGAAAAACTCTGAGACGGAGAGACCAACGTCCTGCATGGGATCACTATTAATACACGCGGATTACAAGGGGTGCCCCCCTCTCAGTCACAACTGGAAACACCCATGCCCCCTGACCCGATGACAGGATTTAGTCCCGGATCCCTGGGAAACCCTCATCGTGGCCCTCTGTACGGTGTGTGCATGGAAAGGGGTTATCAACTTACTGAACCATACCCTACCTGTGGCAGGAACCTGTGGCAGCACGAAACAAGTATGGGGGTTACCGGAACAAGACTCGATCTATGGTCGACTCAGGAGGCATTAAGTTTCCTGCAACGGTTAGCACAACAAGGTATCCCTTCAACAGCAATTCCCAAGAGGGCCACATCCCTTGCATGCTCCAACATGCACAACAAACAAGGCATGATCACGCTCCAACGTGATCATCCTCCTGCCGGAAACGATATTTCACTTATGCCTGCTTCTGCAAGTTAGTCATGGCAACACACGATGCACGGTACGATGAAACATGCCAACACTACATGCATGCAAATTTTACTCGAATTCAAACCATGCAAGCACTACTAGCAATATGCAATTTAGTTTGAATTTAACATAGTCATGTTTAAATTATTCTAGCTAATAAACTACCATGCATTCACCATATCAAGTGTTCAAGATGCTTGCCTTGAGCATGCAGAAATACTGGGTGCACTCCAAAAGTTTGAAAAGTTTCTTCCCTCCACTTTTCCTATTTTAAAGATTATAGCAATTACCACATAATTCAAAAACAATATTAAAAGTTGTTTCAAAAAAATTTCAAATAAATACTAAAATAAACTAGATGAAAAATGAAAAATAACAGAAAAAGAATCAATTTATTTGGAGTTAGAGATAAAAAGTATTGATAGTTTTAAGTTAAGGGACCTTTCTGTGAAAGAAGTAATTGCTAGAAGGCCCCTAGGTTCAAATCAGCCGGCTCCTTATAATAAATACGCTTACCAGATAAGTAACGCGCAATCTGGAGCTTTACGTTTTCCCTAAAGGGAAAACGGGACAACCTTGAATACGCTTTCCGAAGCCGAAAGCGTCTTTAAATAAAACCGCCTCCACTTAACCATCCTGGCGTGACCCCCAGCCACTGACGGTGGGCCCCGCGGCCCACCAGTCAGATTTGACTGCGTCAACACCGGCGCCAACTCCATCCTCTTCTCCGGCTAAATAGAGGAGGCACGCCGGCTAGGACTCCCGGTGGACGGCTGCGTCATTCAGGAGGCCGAGGCCATCCACGAGCTCGGGAGGTCCTGGCGACCCCGTGGAGCTAGGCCGCGGACTCCGGCGATCCTTGGAGCCCCAGTGGTTGCAATCCCGGCGGATGGTGGCATCGGCCCAAAGAGGGCTTTTGCCTACGGTGCTTCCCCGGTGGAATTGGAGGCGGGGATGGATTCGCGAGTGTTCCAGGAGTTTATTGGTGAAGAAATCCCGGGTGGGGAGGCCATGGTTGTGGTAGAGTCGATGGAGAGGTTGCGGTGGCTGTGACCACCGGAGATGGAGAAGATGGCCATTCCCGGTCATCTGGTCGCTCCTGGTGGTTCGCAGGGAAGGGGAGGAGTGATACAGAACAGTGGGGTGAGCTCGAGGAGGTTTAAATAGCGCGGGGTGGTCGGTGTGGTGGCTTCCCAAAGATGGCCAAGGTGGCAGCTGCAATTCATGGCAAACCGTGCACGGCGGTGAGGTAGTTGAGGGGCGGCTGACCTCGGGAGATAGGCAATTAGAGCTAGGTTGCGCTGGCGAGCTCGAGGGGGTTCCAGGTGGTTCGGTCGATGCCGTCCCCGAGTTGGCTTGCAGCGGCGGCCGTTGCATGGCAGCGCTGGGCGGTGTCAGATGACAAGGCGAGAAACGGGGGAGGGTGCAGCTAGTGCGGGTGGCAGACTGGGGCGTGTGGAGCAGTTAGGGGAGGCAGCAGCAGAGGCGCAGGGGCTCGGCAGTGGCTCGGGCGCCAGCGGCTGCGGTTCGGGCGCTGCTTGCGCTCTGGACATGCCCGCAGCATGCTCGATGTAATGCCAGAGGTCTCTAGAGGGGCTTGTTGCAAGAGGAACTTAACAGGAGTGGAGCACCGAGGATGTCAAGGTTGGTAGACATGGTTGTTTGTCAGGAGGATCAAGTCCCTAATGTAGTTTTGATAGGTAGCCAAATTCTATCATGCCTGCAAAGTGTTTGGCAGAATACCAGGGGGACATAGGGGATTTTGTTGAGTGTGAAAATTACCAGGATGGTGTCTCGTTAGTGGGTAGAGCTTATAGTGTAGTTAGTTTGGCAATGCGAGGAACTTGCTAGTGCAAGTTTTATCAGAATACATTCCTGGACAGAAACTACAGGAGGTTATTTGGAGGTTTTGGAAAATTCTTATAGGGCTGATCTTCTGGAGTTAAGGTTTTTGTTGGAAGGACTAGGGTGTGGAAAAATTTCAGAATTTTTGGAGCAAGGAAAATAGAGGTTGTAGTAGAAACTCAAATTCAGGACAGAATTGAAAAGAGGTTGTTTCACTCAAAATTTTCAAAACACCAAGTAGTGTTTTTCCATAAAAGTGATATGTAGGCATCACATGACCTTCCATAATTTTTGTGGGATTTAAAAAGAATTATTTAAAATGGTTGTAGTGCAATAGAGGCATTTAAAATATTGAAAAGGCTATTAAAATAATTGTTTTGGGCAAATTTTTATTCTGAAAATAATTCTTACTGTTATTAAAATGTAATTGAAATGATTTGAGAAAACTACCAAAGCCACATTATTATTTCCAAAAATTTCTAAATGGAGGGAAGAATTTTGAAAAAAACAAAAACAAAAAATGGTTCTGAAATTAATAAAAGACCTAGTAAAAATTCAAAATTTTAATTCTGGCCAAATTTTATGTAGTAAAAACATGATTAAATTTTTGGGGTGTTACAGTTTGCAAGGAATATGGATGAGCTCATGGTTGCCCAGAATCACTGAACTTCCAATCATCCAGAATCAAGGAGCACCTAACATGATTGGAAACTCAGCTAAATCGAATGGAATTATCCGACAACTGCTTACTATCAGCAACACTTGGTTTGAATACAAAGGGTATTCTGAATTAATTAACAACATGAGGTCTGCACCAGTCTTGCAACCTTTACAGCAACAATGACCATACCAGTAGAAGGACAAGAGATGTGCATGACCAACGGAATATCTTCAGACATGGTATGGTCTATACCAAGTTTTGGCTCTGCTATGAGTAAATTCCGGATACTTCGGAAGGAAGCCAGAATCGGCCATAGATCCGACCGCCTATCATAGTACAAGGCTTCTGGTATAAGAAACCCAGCCTTCCTCCACAAGCTATCGGGAGAAGCTTATGACACCAGATTGCCAATCTTCCTCAGTTCGCCACTTAGTGAGAACATCTCCTAGGGTACAGCACTCCCATCTTCCACAGCGTGCTACCGCGGAAAAACTTCCGGCATAAGGCACCTGACCTTCCGTAGTAAGCCACTTGGTGAGAAAAACTTCTGAGGTACAATACCTAGCCTTCTTCAGCATGCTACTTGGCAGAAGCTTTGAGCATAAGGAATTCAACCTTCTTCAACACACCCCTGTGCCCACAACAAGCTTGTCAGAAGCACGAACTAGTCCAGACACACCTGTCTACCTCAGAACTCAGTGGTTATGAAAGGATTTATCTTACGCCTACATATGTTGTGAGCATGCAGTCCAGTGGATCAGTTCATGCGAGCCACTCGTCGGGAATGACTGTGTTCAAAGAAACATTGGCCCCATGTTGAAAGAAGAATATGAGCACAACAATCCCTACGAGATATGCAAGAGTAAGTTGTGAGAACAAGCCCGACAAGCCGGGAAAACAATCAAGAAGCCGTATTGGCAGGTCATTACAAGTCCATCAAAGGAATCCTCAAGAACAAACAAGTTGTTGACAAACAACCTCTGTGACGGTCAGTAAGATACAGTCTCACAGACAAGGTATTATTACCAATCCTCATCAGACTCTTGCACATACGGCCACAACAATGCAGCCAACATGTCGTACTCATCATGAATGAGGGCCATCAACCAAGACAAGAGGCTATGCTCCGAAAGATACACCGGATGATAGCGATACTATGTTCAGCTCAGTGGTCACAGCAGGGACTACAGAGGCTATATATGACAGAGCCATCTCCATGAGCGACAAGACATTCAGATAGAATGGCTCAAAGCACATTAGCATCGACAGCTCATAGACATCATGCTATGATTGGAATAAGAGATCACTGTCTATGATTACTTTGGGATTATTCCCAACATTTCAGTTGGGAATATAGCAGCAATAGCTCGGTCATGTTGTTCCTTGAATTTTGGATCATCTAAAGACAAAGTCAGAATGCCTAAGACAAAAGGAAACATCAGTATGGAATCCACAGTTAGACTGAGCATTCTGACACGGCAAAAAGAAAGTCATCCCACTCACTCAAGGCCATACGAGCACGTAAGCCTTGTACCAGCAGAGGATGTCTTGCCCATGACAGTCAGAGTACGAAGCATCGCAATGAAACCGAAGTAGTCACTTACAGGCCAAGGAAACCGAGCTGTTTGTTGGTATTACTTGCTAACCCACCCAGCAACACCACTACCAAGAAAAAGGTACACCTGACAGGAAAGAGAAGGATTCAAGGAAGCTATGTGCAAAGACAACACATGGTCCATCAGAAGAGGCAGTTAAAAGGTCAATGAACCCAACAGAGACAAGACCGCTGATGGATCCAAGTTGTACACAAGTAAGTCCCCCTTCACCGGGAGGTAAGCCCGGAAATCTCGAGGACGAGATTTTCTTAAGGGGAGTAGGTTTGTAACACACTGGTTTTCGCTCCTGTTTTTTTTTTCCTTCGCGGGATTTGACTCCCGTATTTTTTCTCGGTGCTATCGGATTTCCCTAGCTCTTGGGTATATGAAGATGGTCATTTAGCCTTGCCTTTCCTATCCAACCAGACATTCTCTCCAGTCCAATCTTATCACCCAAGATATGTTCTCAAGACTTTTCCACCGAAACCCTACCTTCCGAGTTACCGAAAGGGAAACCCTAATCCTTGCAGTTACAAAGGAACCCCAATTTCCTTTGATATGCTGACTCCCAAACTTCTCCCAGTGATCATCCTTTATCTATAAACCCTATATATGCAAAAATATTGCCAAGTCATTTGCAATATTTTTCATTTATAATTAATTCCTTTTTCTGCCAGTTAAAGGAATTAAATCCAGGAAAATATATATCCATCTCCAAAGTTGATGAAAACTTGTGGAGATATTCTTTGTGATCATATTGAGCTCCCACAAAAATATTGGCCATAATTAAATAAGGGAAATTGCATTTTCCTATTTAATGTCAATATCGCATTTTGGGCCCTTTCTAAAGGAACTACCATTTTGGTAGCCGGGAAAAATCCCAAATAAATTGTGGAGCTTTTTCCATCCATATGTTCACTATTTCCATCAGAACCCAAGTTCCATAGTTCAAATTTTGAGCACAGCATCCATTTGCAAATTCTGTCCAGATTTTCAGTTTGCAAAGGAAGTGCTTGAACCCTTGATCTATTTAGCTGAAATTTTTCATGGTGGTTAACATTGATAAATCACTCATGAAAACCAAAAACCAGCTCAATCCATCCATCCATTCTTCCATAGCAATTTTCTCAAGTTTCTGTCCATTTGAAACCTCTGTGAAGGAAGTACCACTTTGGCATTTCCAAATGAGTTGAAGCTTTTCCAGTATCTTCATACTTACAAATCATCACTCTCCAAAAAAATTCAGCTCATTTCATCAAACTAATTGAGAACAGCTTCAAAATCCATTTTCTGGACCAAAATTTGCATTACAAAGGAAGTATATGCAAATGAGGTCCAAATGACCTCAAATTCTACCAGCACCTAGTCCTTTCTACTCTCTTTCATTGAGAAAAATATCCAACTCCTCTCCTGCATCCATTTCTCCACAAAGATCCAGCTAAGTTTCTGTCCAGAAACTGTTCTGGATCACCTCAACTACTCTAGATACATCCTGGTCCATCCAATGCTATGTCCTATCTAATTGAGCAGTGAGGCACCTGTTTGACAAGGCCAGACAGGCAGACACGGGCCGGAGCATGCGGTGCGCGCGGTGACCATGTAGCGGGCATGCAGAAATGGCGCTCTGCGCTTGGCCTGCGCCGTTCGGTCACCTCCGGCCGGCCCTGGCTTGTCTGAGCATGTCTAGCGGCTCCGCGGCGTCCACCTGCCCCTCTCTAGGCCCTTCTCCACTCCTCTTTCTCCCTCGTTGCGCCACGGCAGTCGCCGCCATGGTACTGTGATGCCCGTGATCCTCGTCGTCGTCGTTTCCTCTCTTGTCTCCTTCCTCCCTGAGCTGTCCCCTCCCTCTGAGCGCGTCAGGGCGGCGTCATGCACATCCACGGCCAGCTCACTGCGAGCTCCAGTGTGTGGCTAAGGCCGCCACGGCGGCCGAACCTATCCCCTTCGTCGCCTCAGCTATAAAAGCCACTGCCCGGAGCCCTTCCCGAGCACCCACCACCCACAGCGGGCTCCTCTCCCTGACCAGGCACTGCTGGTAGGGGTGTGGCAAGTCCCCTGCGCACGCGCCTATGCTCGAAGGCGCCGACGGCCTCCCCAAATGCCGGAACCGGCCGGAGCCCGACCCACTCCTCGGCTGCCCGCGTCTGTCGCGAGGTGGAAGAAGTATGAGGCCACCCTGGCCAAGTGGGCCCTGGCCCCACCCGTCAGCCGCAGAGGCGAAGTCAACGTGGGCATGCGCGGGAGTAAGTGGAGGCGGCATTTCGTAAATACGCTTCTCCAAAGGGAAAGCGTATTCATCCAGAGTGCGCTTTCTCTTTTCTGAAAACGCATTTCTACTCTGCTTCAGCCCAAACTACGCTTTCTCTGTTAGAAAGCGTACTCCCTAAAAAGACACGTTCGGTTTAAACAGTCAGGGACCTGTTGGTAAATACTTTTGCTACAAATTGGTCCCTGAACTTTAAACATCCGTATCTTTTTCCCCGTAACTTCGAATCAGGTGATTCCAAAGCCCACTTCTTTGTCTCGTCAAGCCCGTCGTGTTAGTATCATTTTCATAATGTTTACACATTCTAAAAATGACCATTTTGCCCTTGCTCTCTATCAGCCCTCCGAGAGAGAATCCTTTCCGGCGGATTCTTCGCGGCTTCACCGCACTTCTTCCCGGAGTATTCATTGACCCCCAGGCAAGCCGACCATCTGATATATGCCCTAAAGCATTGCTCTGTGTTATTCCTACGTGTTTAATTAATGAATATGCTAGTGCTAGAAAAATTAAACTCCTGTTATATAGATACTGTCTTTTACAATACCTGCTACTGCTCGTCATATTATCGCACTAATGACTCATTGTGATATTATATGGAAATAGGTTGTTATGTTTCCACCGTTGTTACCTCATACATAGTTAGCATCATGTTAAGTTATTCATGATAAACAACCATGCTTGTTAAGTACCTGCTAAAGATGAACCTAGTCGGTTGATCCAGAGTCACCTGTCCGGACTTATCCGTGCAACCACATTTGCCGGTATGGGACGGCCTTGACTTGGTCTGATCGCGTGCTCTTTTATCGGTACCGCCAACTAGGGAAGGTTATGCGTGCGCGCTACCCTGGCCCGGTAGGTGGCGATAACCTTGTGAGCCTAGTTGAGTGTTTTACCCGGGAGTCCCCGTTTGGGACAGTTTAGTTTGGCCACGACGGTGGCAGGTGTCACGAGGTGACACAGGGGCCACCCAGGGTAGGACTCCGGGGGAGGATAAATTACCGGTGGTACGGTGGAGTCGTCACGAGTTAGGCAGGTTTCGTTGGAGCAACCCTGGTCCACCCGAATGGGATCGTGAGGTCAGGTGCTCCATGGTGTGGGTAAAGTGCGCAACCTCTGCAGAGTGTAAAATCTATTCGAATAGCCGCGTCCACGGTATTGGACAGTCCGTCCAGACCTCTCTAGGTGGTCAACCGAAACAGTAATAATAATGATGGAAGAACTGTCTTATGCCCTGTAGTACCCAGTGGATCATGATTATTCTGAGGATTGTAAGACAACCCGGAAGAGAGTAAGTTTATCAGACTTACAGTGGAGGTGCATAGACATAGGATGATGTCAGGGATATGATATGTTAGCCATGGGATGGCTATGAAAGAGATGGTCGGATGACCGAAAGAGTTGGATTGGATCATGAGATTATTCAGAGTATGGATTATATACTCGATATGCTTTACTTTACTGTATTTTACTTTAGTAGTTATCTTGCTGGATAAACCTGTTATGACATGATAATTAATATTGCTAGATAGGTATGTTATGCCATGTTACTAATGTTGCTCTAATAACAAATGCATGCTTGAATGCCATGGATTGCATTGATTGCTGTATATGTTAGTTTGGTTTGCTTGCGAGTACATTCAAAAGTACTCAGCGGCCTTTAACGTGGCCAGGTTCACATAAGGATCCGTCGTCCGTCGACGAGGAGCCGGAGCGTTCGCGGGCTAGAAGCGTAACCCAGTCAGATCCCTGTGCATTGGAGCCGCGCCAGGACCTTGCTGCCTTAGCTAGAGCTTTTCCGCTGCCATCACCCTTGTAATATATCATGTAAGAGTTATATATTAATTAATAGAAATGCCTGTGTTCTTGATACTTGTTGTAAACGCGCATGCCAGAGTGATTTCCTGGGCTGGTATGCATGGCGATCGTCTGGCTACATTGGTAATCAGGCGGGGCGCAACAATGTTCATGCTTATGTGGATGATATTGTTGTCAAGTCCAGAAAGAAGGAGACTCTGTTGGATGATTTGAAAGAGACTTTTGATAATCTCCGGGTCTATAAGATGATGCTTAACCCGGCCAAGTGTGTTTTTGGTGTGCCTGCAGGCAAGCTCTTGGGTTTTCTGGTCTCAGAGAGAGGTATCGAAGCTAACCCGGATAAGATAAAGGCTATCACCTCATTGGCTAAACCGGCGTGTATCAATGATGTCCAATGCTTGGCGGGTCGCATTGCAGCTTTAAGCCGGTTCATAAGCCGCCTGGGAGAGAAGGTAATTCCTTTATATCAGATGATGAAGAAAACAGACCATTTTGTTTGGAGTGACGCGGCTAATGAGGCATTTGAGGCGCTCAAAAAGCAGCTGGCTGAGCCGCCCGTCCTTGCAGCTCCCATTGAGAAAGAACCCTTGCTTCTATACGTGGTGGCTAACAGCAGAGCTGTCAGTGTGGCAATTGTAGTGGAACGTAAGAAGGCAAGAAAGGAGTACCCAGTCCAGAGGCCGGCTTATTACGTCAGTGAGGTGTTAATTGAGTCTAAACAGCGATACCCACATTGGCAGAAACTGATATATGGGGTGTTCATGGCCAGTCGTAAACTGAAGCACTATTTTCTTGGCCATCCTATTACAGTGGTCAGTTCTGCCCCTTTGGGGGATATCATCCAGAACCGCAAAGCTACAGGCCGAGTGGCTAAATGGGCCATTGAGCTTGGTCTCCATGGTTTGAAGTATGTACCAAGGACAGCGATCAAATCTCAGGCTCTTGTGGATTTCATCAATGACTGGACAGAATTACAGGCGCCTGAGGAGAAGCCTAATAACACATATTGGACTATTCACTTTAACGGGTCCAGGCAGCTGGAAGGCTCGGGGGCTGGAGTTATTTTGACTTCCCCACGAGGTGACAAATTTTGCTATGTTTTAAGGTTAATGTTTCCTTGTACAAATAATGCAGATGAATATGAGGCTCTGCTACATGGCCTTTGAGTGGGCAAAGAGATGAATTTAAGCCGGGTCAGGTGCTTTGGTGACTTAGATTTGGTGACCCAGCAAGTTTCAGGCACTTGGTATTCAAAAGACCTGCTCATGGCGGCTTATCGTCGGGCGGTTGACAATATTGCTGGTCATTTCAAAGGGTATCAGGTGGAGCATCTTGATCGAAGGAAGAATGAGGCGGCTGATGCTTTGAGCTGGCTTGGGTCTCAACGTAAGCCGGTACCCCTCAATGTGTTCCTTGATGTATTGCATAATCCTTCAGTCATGCTGCCATCAGAAGAGAATCTTGCTATTCCTGACCCGGAGGCACAATTGGTGGCGGCTCTCCATGCTATTCCTGATTGGACAGTTCCTTATTTGGCTTATATGACACAGGGCGAGTTACCTGAGGATGAAACTTTGGCCAGACAGATAACCCGGCGATCTAAATCCATGACTATTGTCAATGGCGAGTTGCACCGATGCAGTGTCACGGGCGTGTTCCAGCGTTGAGTTTCTCCTGAAGAGGGCCGCGAGATCTTAAGAGAAATCCATGAAGGTGATTGTGGTCATCACGCCGGCTCTAAATCTCTCATGGCTAAAGCTTTTCGTCATGGATTTTATTGGTTGACGGCTCATGCTGATGCAGAGGATCTTGTTAGTAAGTGTGATGGCTGTCAGAAGTTTTCTCAATGGGCTCATGTGTCGGCTCAAGAATTGAGGATGATTCCAATTTCTTGGCCGTTTGCAGTCTGGGGGCTTGACATGATAGGCCCCTTTAAGAGGTCCAAGGATAAGAAAACCCACCTTTTGGTGGCGGTTGACAAATTTACCAAATGGGTTGAAGCAGAGCCGGTCAGCAAGTGTGATGCGGCAATGGTGGTTAAGTTCATTAAAAAAGTGATCTTCTGTTTTGGTTACCCTCATAGTATCATCACTGATAATGGCACGAATCTGTCTAAAGGTGCTATGAGAGAGTTTTGTCAACAGGAGCATATTCGTCTTGATGTTTCATCTGTGGCTCATCCACAGTCTAACGGTCAAGCTGAGAGGGCCAATCAAGAAATCTTGAGAGGTATCAAGCCCCGGCTTATGGTTCCTTTGCTACGAACGCCGGGTTGTTGGGTTGAGGAGTTACCTTCAGTACTTTGGAGCATCAATACCACTCCCAATAGGTCAACAGGCTATACGCCTTTCTTCATGGTCTATGGGGCGGAGGCGGTTCTTCCAAGCGATATCCGTCATGACTCGCCTCGTGTGGCGGCTTATGTTGAAACTGCTAATGAGATAGCACGTTAGGATGCACTTGATGTGCTGGATGAGGAGCGTGACCTTGCGGCGGCTCGTTCGGCAATATATCAGCAAGACCTGCGTCGCTATCATAGCCGCAGAGTCAAGACCCGAACATTTCAAGAAGGTGACTTGGTGCTCCGGCTCATCCAAGATCAAACAGACATGCACAAGTTATCCCCGCCTTGGGAAGGACCTTTTGTGGTCAGCAAGAGCCTGAACAATGGGTCATATTACCTCATTGATATATGAGAACACAAGGACTCACGCAAGTCAGAGGAAGAGACCCGTCGGCCTTGGAATATTGCTCATCTTCGGCCTTATTACACTTGAGCCACCGACTCTTGTCGTTGTACATACTCTTAGCAATGTATATATTATGATCAATATAATAAAGCCGGCATCCCTGATAATTCAGGGCCTCTGTCATTTCATTTCTAAGCATTTGAGTCTTTATTATTTGTTCATAAGGTCACTTGGGGGCTTCCAACCCACCGGGTTTAGCTTTCATACCCTTTTAACCAGGCGTGGATGCCGAATCCTGAGTTATCCTGCCTGTTTGCATGATGCTACTCCGCCAGGTAATCCTGAGTGACCCGCCGTACTCTTAACAGTTAATCTTTTTCAAGACCCTGAACTCGTTAAGGTTAAAACGGTGGATTGTCATGTGAGGGCCGGCTTACAGTGAGCGAGGATTAACTCTAAGGTTGTGCGGCCTATGAAAGCACATGGCTTTGCTAGCCTGTCTGGCCGCGCTTTGATGAGCCAGCCAGATCATTTTAAGGCTGTGCGGCCTATGAAAGCACTTGCATTTTTTCTGAATCTTTTCTTCTGAATATTTTGGGATTTGTGTCCCCTAAAGATTTTTTTTTCTGCTAAAATGCGTTTTTCAACAATTCGGGCCATGAAGCCCTGATGATACGACTCATATTTGAGTATTTTTGGGTTTGGCAACCCGCCCTAGCTAGGGACTGTGAGTCGCCAGAGGGCCTTATTGAGGTCAGGTGCTTGCAAATATTTGGGTTGTCACCCTTATTGCACATGGTAATATGAACAGACAGTCTTAGTCCAGTCTACAGGTATGTTTTCCTGGTTATATGATTATGCGAGGTTTGGTAACCCGCCCTGGCTGTTTATGATTAACTAGCCAGTATATTGTGGCCTGCATAACAATAATTTTAGTTTTTGTTCTGTTTACATAAGACTATGATATTTGGGTGGTTACCCGCCCTGGCTTTTTGACATTGAGTCGCCAGGGTATATGTCATTCACGCTTGACATGCAAAATTTTCAATGGAAATATACATACCAGCATGACTTACATAAGCAAATATATCAGGCGGTTTAAAAGTAAGGATCCACATGCACAAAGGCAGGATATGGCGAATCATTGTCTTAAAACTAGCCTATTACAAGGCTATCATGAGCCCACAAGTTTGGTGTAACACCCCAAAAATTTAATCATGTTTTTACTAAATAAAATTTGTCCAGAATTAAAATTTTGAATTTTTACTAGGTCTTTTATTAATTTCAGAACCATTTTCTGTTTCTTATTTTTCAAAATTCTTCCCTCCATATAGAAATTTTTGGAAATAATATTGTGGCTTTGGGAGTTTTCTTAAACCATTTCATTATTACTTTAACAACAGTAAGAATTATTTTCAGAATAAAATTTGCCTCTAAACAATTCTTTTAATAGCATTTTTAATACTTTAAATGCCTCTGTTGCACTGTAACCACTTTAAATAATTCTTTTAAAATCCCACAAAAATTATGAGAGGTCATGTGATGCCTGCAAATCACTTTTATGCAAAACCCAACTTGATCTTTTGGGAATTTTGGGTGAAACAACCTCTTTTTCAACTATGTCCTCTTTTTGAGGCTCTACTGCAACCCCAGTTTTCCTTGCCCCAAAAATCCTGAAATTTTTCCCACTTACTGTCCTTCCAACCAAACCCTTAAGTCCAAAAGATCAGCTCAGTTTGAATTTTGGAAGTCCACCAAATATTCTCCTTTAGTTTCTGTCCAGTACTGAATTTCAGTAAAACTTGCACTAGGAAGTCTCTCCTCTTACCAAACCAACTCCACCACAATATATATCATCCAGTGAGACACCATGCTGTCAATTTTCATAGTCATCAGATGCATCTAGATCACCTTAGCATTCTGTCAAACAGATTGTGTGCATGCTAGGAATTTTGCATCTATCTAACTTGCTCTGCACACTAGCTCCTATGACCAAAACAGCATGTCCATCGACCCTCTCATGCCTAGGAACACCACCCTGCCAAATATCAAGCTCATTGAGCCACGCTAGAGTACTGTGGCATTCCATCGAATGCCTGGCGTGCACGACCGGAGCACCAGCAGAGCGCCCTTTTGACAGGCTCGGCCTCGCCCCCGCAACGTTGCCCTGCTGCCTCCCCTGCTCTCCCGAGTCATCCACTGGATCCCGCCGTCCATGCTAAGCATCGCCGACATCCTCCCCTGGCCTCTGGTCCGTCCACCACCGACCACCGCCGCCGCCGTGGACGTCGGCTCGGACATGCCACCACATGGCCAAATCCGAGGCCGCCAGCTTGCCCACGCCTTAACCACCAGCCCACCAACCTCATCCGCAGTCGCTGACCCCGCCAACACCACTCCCTGACTCCTAGCACCGGCCACCGCCGCAACCATCAACCACTGCCGCCGCCTGTCGCTGTCAGCACCGTCCAGGGGTGCCAAGCTCGAATCAGAGGCCGCCAGCACACTCCTTGGACCGTGGCCTCCCTTAGAAGCTTGCCCACGTCGCGCCGCAGCCCTCAACCACCTCCGCGGCACAGTAATGGCCACCACCACCTCTGACCCGATCAGCTCGAGCGGAACCGACCTCCTTTCCCTATAAATACCCAACCCCAAGTCCCGTTCTTCTCAGGCAGCACTCCTAGTTCACCAAGGATGCCTCCCGACCACCCAATCGAGCCGACCGTAGTCTTCTCCTTCACCTCCGGCCGCCTCTGTCACTTCCAAACTCCGTTTGATTTCAACGCAGTTAACGCTTCCTCCTCTCGTATCTCTCCACCACACACCTCCTCGAACACCCGCAAGTCCATCCCCTTCATCAATTTCACGAACCGGAGCTCATGAACGGAGTTCCTCTTCCGTCCGACGCTGTCGTCTGCCGAGGACCTCGTTGCCGGCAACTCCGTCCATCCCAGCAACTACGGCGAGCACCGGACGAACCGCCTCTCACCCCTGAACCCAACGGTGCCCTCGGCTCCCCGAACGGCGCTGCCGTTCGCCGGCGAGCCTCGCCGGAGCGCCGCCCCTTTTCTGCCGAGGACGAAGACTCGCGGGCGCTGGTCAAACCTGACCGGTGGGCCAGGTGGGCCCACCGTCAGCGACCCAGAGCCGTCCATAAGTGAAGACGGCTTTTGTGAATCCGCCATCGACGTCAGCGCTCCCGCGTGGCCGTGCGACTGGGCCAGGCCCTGTAGCACCGCGCGGTTAAACAGCGCTCAGGGCGCAGCTCTATTCCTTTCTTTCTTCTTTTTCTTTTTCAGAATAGTTCAAATAATTTCCACAGTGTCCATTTCAAATCCGAATCCAATGCTTCAAATTTCTGTAGATTCCTAAAATCATGCTCTATTTATCCAGCTTAGGTGAACATTTTTCCTGAGCATTATGATCACTGGGTCAATTAAAAAGTCATTTTTAATCAATTATTCCAGCTTAGAAACTCTCTAGATAATCATATGAACTCCAAATAATTTAATTCTTTTTCTGGTATTTCTAATTTTTCGTCTAGTTTATTATAGTATTTATTTCAAACATATTTGAAACAATTTTTTTGGCACTGTTTTTGAATTATGTGGTAATTCAAATATTTTTGAAAAATAGGAAATGGAGGGAAGATAAAGTTTTCAAACTTTTGGAGTGCACCCCACACTTCTGCATGCTCAAGGCAAGCACCTTGAACACTTTATATGGTGAATGCATGGTAGTTTATTTGCTAGAATAATTTAAACATGACTATGTTCAATTCAAACTAAATTGCATATTGCTAGTAGTGCCTACATGGTTTGAATCCGAGTAAAAATTTGCATGCATGTAGTGTTGGCATGTTTCATCGTACCGTGCATCGTGTGTTGCCATGACTAACTTGCAGGAGCAGGCATAAGAAAAATACCGTTACTGGCAGGCGGATGATCACGTTGGAGTGTGATCATGCCTTGTTTGTTGTGCATGTTGGAGCATGCAAGGGTTGTGGCCCTGTTGGGAATTGTTGTTGAAGGAATACCTTGTTGTGCTAACCGTTGCAGGAAACTTAATGCCTCCTGAGTCGACCATAGATCGAGTCTTGCTCCGGTAACCCCCATACTTGTTTCGTGCTGCCACAGGTAGGGTATGGTTCAGTAAGTTGATAACCCCTTTCCATGCACACACCGTACAGAGGGCCACGATGAGGGTTTCCCAGGGATCCGGGACTAAATCCTGTCATCGGGTCAGGGGGCATGGGTGTTTCCAGTTGTGACTGAGAGGGGGGCACCCCTTGGAAATCAGCGCGTATTAATATTGATCCCATGCAGGACGTTGGTCTCTTCATCTCAGAGTTTTCTTGAACGATGCTTTGGGTGATTCCTGGCATTCGGAGAGTTAATCTGGTGTGTGCTGGTTAGGTGTGTTTTCAACCCAAAGACCATAATGGGAATTAGTCGGTGTCACGGTACTGACTAAAGAAATCCTTTACTTGTGGGTAAAGAGCACACCCTCTGCAGAGTTTAAACCTATTCGAATAGCCGTGTCCGCGGTCAAGGATTACAATCTGGGTTGGTCAAGTGTCAGTCTTAGCGTCGGTCTTCGGAGGAAATACTTAAAATGTGCCTGAATTGTTTTTGCTGAATATTTATTGTCACCCTGATGCTATCATGAATATTTTGCTATGCTTGTTAATAATACTGTGGTTATACATATTATTGTGGACTAACCCGTTTCTCTCAATTTATTTTCTTCCTGAGTGTCTCAGGGGCTGGCTAGACTACCCCGGGCACTCAACTATTTTTTTTAAGACCTCTCGTGGCGTCCCTTGAATTAACAGGCGGTTTATCACGCCACTACTCTTGTGGACACCCATTTGGCATTTATTTTCAAGACCTCTCGTGGCGTCCCTCGAATTAACAGGCGGTTTTATCACGCCACTACTCTTGTGGACACCCGATTGGCATTTCTCTTCAAGTCCGACCGTGGCGTCACTTGACACCCGACTAGCATTTCTTTTCAAGACCTCTCGTGGCGTCGCCTGAGTTCTCGGATGGTCCTGTCTCGTCCAATTTCTCTTTTAGACACCCGATTGGCATTTCTCTTCAAGACCTACCGTGGTGTCACTTGACATCCGACCGGCATTTCTTTTATTTTGTTTCCTTTGACTTTCCTTGTTTATCACTAACAATTTTATATGTTTGCATATGCTAATATTTTATCATGCCATGATTTAATTCCTGTCAGCAGGCATTTAAGTCCATCATGAGCATACGCAAATAGTGTGGTTCATCGTGATCATATAATTTAATTATTGCATTCGGTATATCTTTTGTTCATGATGTTTGCGAGTACATTCAAACGTACTCACAGGCTTGTCCCTGGCTATTTACTTGGCCAGGTCAGGATTTCTACAAGGAGTACCACAGCGATGTCCGTGCGGAGCCTAGGATGGCAACCACGCGGGATAGGAATTATCCAGGTCAGTCGTTCCTGTGGGGAATGGAGCCCCATCGACGTTGAAGAACCGCGAGACAATTCCGTCATCCACCACCAGAATCACTGTTGTATCATTAGACCTTCATGGTCTTGTATCCAATACTTGCAATAGCTTGGTAATCTGTAACAAGGATGTGTCCACCAGTAACGGTAATCCTGGGCTGGTGATGACACGAGGGGTTAATTTTTCTGGGATATGTCGTGTCCCCGAAATCCGGCCCTGACAGCCTTGGTATTAGAGCCAGGCTGACCATTGGCTAATCCTATCTTAGCCTGGTCGCTATCTCTAGGTTTCCACACCGTCCACATCTTTCCCAACCCACAGTTAAGCCCATCCTATCCGATAACCGCACAGTGGCCGGCCGACATCTTTCGATAGTCGGTGCCCAACCTATCAACCTAGCCCATAGGCCGTGTGCCTGTGGCCGACACCTGCGTTGTCCCATCCGCAAGCGTGCGATGGAAGACTCCGCTGGCTTATAAAAGAAGTCTTGCCCCAACCCAGCACATCACAGCCTCACTCTCAGTTCAATATCCAACCACCAAGATGCCAGGCCTCATCGTGCACAACGAAACCACCGCGGCAGAGCTTGAAGGCTTTGTAGTCATCCTTGCCAATCTCACCCGTCGTGCTCTCGGCATCGAAGAGCCGCCGGAGTATGTCGTGTACCAAGAGTACGCGAGTGATGCCATCCACCACTACTGGGCCACGGTGCACATCTACGGGAGGGGCATCACCGCAGAGCGCCCTTACCGGTTCACCGGGAGGACGACCACCGACGAGCCCCAAGCTATCCAACTTGCAGCCCGAGAAGCTGTAGTTCAACTCCGGCATCGGTCGCCGAGGGTTAACTGCCGCTCCTTCTACTACTACCCTAGTCGTGAAGGCTATGGTAGGTTGACCCAAGTCGCTAACGGAGACCATGAGACGGATCCTGCCCTAGTGCACCTGGTGCGCTACCTGAGAGCGCAAGAGACACTGTTCGATCAGGTCACCAATGATCTGATTGAGACCCACAGGACGCTTGCTCTCTTGACCTGGGTGAGAAGTGAAGCTGCACCCGCCACCGACACCCCGATAGTACTATTCGGGAGACCAATCGAGCCTGCGAGGTCTGCCCCTGTTGCCCACCCGGGCAATGCATTTGTTTCCCCGGATGAACTCCGATGTCTCTTTGGGATTACCTCCAATGGGACTGTAGCCACTACACCCCGTGTGGGTCATCATCGCTACCCCAACCCTGCAGCTCCTCATAACACTCCAGCCAACTCTGACGGTGAAGCCCCCGGAGAAGCCTCGACGTCCGCGAGACACGCCCGTCTGGATGTCGACGAAGTGGACTGAGTCCACCAGAGTAGTTACCATGTCCTTAGTAACCCTGTTGCCCTGTAAATTCCACCGTCATGTCGTAGACGAATATGTGTATATTTCTAGCTGGGTGTAGTGTTTGATTGAATGATGTGTCTGTGTGTTATTGTGCTTGATTGCTTGTCTGTTGTGATTTGCATCTAATTCTTCTGTCCTTAACAAATCTCGAGGATGAGATTTTCTTAAGGGGGGTAGAGTTTGTAACACCCCAAAAATTTAATCATGTTTTTACTAAATAAAATTTGTCCAGAATTAAAATTTTGAATTTTTACTAGGTCTTTTATTAATTTCAGAACCATTTTCTGTTTCTGATTTTTCAAAATTCTTCCCTCCATATAGAAATTTTTGGAAATAATATTGTGGCTTTGGGAGTTTTCTTAAACCATTTCATTATTACTTTAACAATAGTAAGAATTATTTTCAGAATAAAATTTGCCTCTAAACAATTCTTTTAATAGCATTTTCAATACTTTAAATGCCTCTGTTGCACTGTAACCACTTTAAATAATTCTTTTAAAATCCCACAAAAATTATGAGAGGTCATGTGATGCCTGCAAATCACTTTTATGCAAAACCCAACTTGATCTTTTGGGAATTTTGGGTGAAACAACCTCTTTTTCAATTTTGTTCTCTTTTTGAGTTTCTACTGTAACCCCAATTTTCCTTGCCCCAAAAATCTTGAAATTTTTCCCACTTACTGTCCTTCCAACCAAACCCTAAAGTCCAAAAGATCAGCTGAGTTGGAATTTTGGAAGTCCACCAAATATTCTCCTTTATTTTCTGTCCAGTACTGAATTTCAGTAAAACATGCACTAGGAAGTCTCTCCTCTTACCAAACCAACTCCACCACAATATATATCATCCAGTGAGACACCATGCTGTCAATTTTCATAGTCATCAGATGCATCTAGATCACCTTAGCATTCTGTCAAACAGATTGTGTGCATGCTAGGAATTTTGCATCTATCTAACTTGCTCTGCACACTAGCTCCTATGACCAAAACAGCATGTCCATTGACCCTCTCATGCCTAGGAACACCACCCTGCCAAATATCAAGCTCATTGAGCCATGCTAGAGTACTGTGGCATTCCGTCGAATGCCTGGCGTGCACGACCGGAGCACGGGCAGAGCGCCCTTTTGACAGGCTCGGCCTCGCCCCCGCACCGTTGCCCTGCTGCCTCCCCTGCTCTCCCGAGTCATCCACTGGATCCCGCCGTCCATGCTAAGCATCGCCGACATCCTCCCCTGGCCTCTGGTGCCGTCCACCACCGACCACCGCCGCCGCCGTACACGTCCGCTCGGACACGCCACCACATGGCCAAATCCGAGGCTGCCAGCTTGCCCCCGCCTTAACCACCAGCCCACCGACCTCATCCGCAGTCGCTGACCCCGCCAACACCACTCCCTGACTCCTAGCACGGGCCACCGCCGCAACCATCAACCACTGCCGCCGCCTGTCGCTGTCAGCATCGTCTAGGGGTGCCAAGCTCGAATCAGAGGCCGCCAGCACACTCCCTAGACGGTGGCCTGCCTTAGAAGCTTGCCCACGTCGCGCCGCCGCCCTCAACAACCTCCGCAGCGCAGTAATGGCCACCACCACCTCTGATCCGATCAGCTCGAGCGGAACCGACCTCTTTTCCCTATAAATACCCAACCCCAAGTCTCGTTCTTCTCAGGCAGCACTCCTAGATCACGAAGGATGCCTCCCGACCACCCAATCGAGCCGACCGTAGTCTTCTCCTTCACCTCCGGCCGCCTCTGTCACTTCCAAACTCCGTTTAATTTCAACGCAGTTAACACTTCCTCCTCTCGTATCTCTCCACCACACACCTCCTGGAACACCCACAAGTCCATCCCCTTCATCAATTTCACGAACCGAAGCTCGTGAACGGAGTTCCTCTTCCGTCCGACGTCGCCGTCCGCCGAGGACCTAGTCGCCGGCAACTCCGTCCATCCCAGCAACTACGGCAAGCACCGGACGAACCACCTCTCACCCTTGAACCCAACGGTGCCCTCGGCTCCCTGAATGGCGCTGTCGTTCGCCGGCAAGCCTCGCCGGAGCGCCGCCCCTGTTCTGCCGAGGACGAAGACTCGCGGGCGCTGGTCAAACCTGACCGGTGGGCCAGGTGGGCCCACCGTCAGCGACCCAGAGCCGTCCATAAGTGAAGACGGCTTTTGTGAATCCGCCATCGGCGTCAGCGCTCCCGCGTGGCCGTGCGACTGGGCCAGGCCCTGTTGCACCGCGCAGTTAAACAGTGCTCAGGGCACAGCTCTATTCCTTTCTTTCTTCTTTTTCTTTTTCAGAATACTTCAAATAATTTCCAAAGTGTCCATTTCAAATCCGAATCCAATGCTTCAAATTTCTGTAGATTCCTAAAATCATGCTCTATTTATCCAGCTTAGGTGAACATTTTTCCTGAGCATTATGATCACTGGGTCAATTAAAAAGTCCTTTTTAATCAATTGTTTCAGCTTAGAAACTCTCTAGATAATCTTATGACCTCCAAATAATTTAATTCTTTTTCTGGTATTTCTAATTTTTTGTCTAGTTTATTATAGTATTTATTTCAAAAATATTTGAAACAATTTTTTGGCACTGTTTTTGAATTATGTGGTAATTCAAATATTTTTGAAAAATAGGAAATGGAGGGAAGATAAAGTTTTCAAACTTTTGGAGTGCACCCCACACTTCTGCATGCTCAAGGCAAGCACCTTGAACACTTGATATGGTGAATGCATGGTAGTTTATTTGCTAGAATAATTTAAACATGACTATGTTAAATTCAAACTAAATTGCATATTGCTAGTAGTGCTTGCATTGTTTGAATCCGAGTAAAAATTTGCATGCATGTAGTGTTGGCATGTTTCATCGTACCGTGCATCGTGTGTTGCCATGACTAACTTGCAGGAGCAGGCATAAGAAAAATACCGTTACCGGCAGGAGGATGATCACGTTGGAGCGTGATCATGCCTTGTTTGTTGTGCATGTTGGAGCATGGAAGGGTTGTGGCCCTGTTGGGAATTGCTGTTGAAGGAATACCTTGTTGTGCTAACCGTTGCAGGAAACTTAATGCCTCCTGAGTCGACCATAGATCGAGTCTTGTTACGGTAACCCCCATACTTGTTTCGTGCTGCCACAGGTTCCTGCCACAGGTAGGGTAGGGTTCAGTAAGTTGATAACCCCTTTCCATGCACACACCGTAAAGAGGGCCACGATGAGGGTTTCCCAGGGATCCAGGACTAAATCCTGTCATCGGGTCAGGGGGCATGGGTGTTTCCAGTTGTGACTGAGAGGGGGGCACCCCTTGGAAATCTGCGCATATTAATAGTGATCCCATGCAGGACGTTGGTCTCTCCGTCTCAGAGTTTTCTTGAACGATGCTTTGGGTGATTCCTGGCATCCGGAGAGTTAATCTGGTGTGTGCTGGTCAGGTGTGTTTTCAACCCAAAGACCGTAATGGGAATTAGTCGGTGTCATGGTACTGACTAAAGAAATCCTTTACTTGTGGGTAAAGAGCACACCCTCTGCAGAGTTTAAACCTATTCGAATAGCCGTGTCCGCGGTCAAGGATTACAGTCTGGGTTGGTCAAGTGTCGGTCTTAGCGTCGGTCTTCGGAGGAAATACTTAAAATGTGCCTGAATTGTTTTTGCTGAATATTTATTGTCACCCTGATACTATCATGAATATTTTGCTATGCTTGTTAATAATACTGTGGTTATACATATTATTATGGACTAACCCGTTTCTCTCAATTTATTTTCTTCCTGAGTGTCTCAGGGGCTGGCTAGACTACCCCGGGCACTCAACTATTATTTTTAAGACCTCTCGTGGCGTCCCTTGAATTAACAGGCGGTTTATCATGCCACTACTCTTGTGGACACCCATTTGGCATTTATTTTCAAGACCTCTCGTGGCGTCCCTCGAATTAACAGGCGGTTTTATCACGCCACTACTCTTGTGGACACCCGATTGGCATTTCTCTTCAAGTCCGACCGTGGCGTCACTTGACACCCGACTGGCATTTCTTTTCAAGACCTCTCGTGGCGTTGCCTGAGTTCTCGGATGGTCCTGTCTCGTCCGATTTCTCTTTTAGACACCCGATTGGCATTTCTCTTCAAGACCTACCATGGTGTCACTTGACATCCTACCGGCATTTCTTTTATTTTGTTTCCTTTGACTTTCCTTGTTTATCACTAACAATTTTGTATGTTTGCATATGCTAATATTTTATCATGCCATGATTTAATTCCTGTCAGCAGGCATTTAAGTCCATCATGAGCATACGCATATAGTGTGGTTCATCGTGATCATATAATTTAATTGTTGCATTCGGTACATCTTTTGTTCATGATGTTTGCGAGTACATTCAAACGTACTCACAGCATGTCCCTAGCTATTTACTTGGCCAGGTCAGGATTTCTACAAGGAGTACCACAGCGATGTCCGTGCGGAGCCTAGGATGGCAACCACGCGGGATAGGAATTATCCAGGTCATCCGTTCCTGTGGGGAATGGAGCCCCATCGACGTTGAAGAACCGCGAGACAATTCCGTCATCCACCACCAGAATCACTGTTGTATCATTAAACCTTCATGGTCTTGTATCCAATACATGTAATAGCTTGGTAATCTGTAACAAGGATGTGTCCACCAGTAATGGTAATCCTGGGCTGGTGATGACACGAGGGGTTAATTTTTCTGGGATATGTCGTGTCCCCGAAATCCGGCCCCGACATTTGGAGCAAAACGTTATCGTAATTTCGCTTGACAGTCGCCGGGCTTTTATTGATTTCCCTCATGGCGGGTTGATGACTCTGGATCATCTCGTGCCGGTTCTTCTTCTTCTTCTTCCTCGATCATCTGAAGATCAGCCGAGGTCCAGTCGATGCCGGTTAAAGCTTTGAAAGTGGCTTCATCATTGAGTATAACAAAATGATCAACGTCAGAAGCGAAGATATGCTTACGCCGGGGAGGGATAAGATTGACAGCATCATGAGCAGGCGGCTTAATGCTCTGGTTGTCCTGATCATAAGCCAGAGTATAATGATCTAGATTTAGATATTCAATCAGTTTGCAAGCAACAGGTTGCATCTCTTTGACGCATTTGTTGAAATCTTGCTCTGTGAAAGCAGACCCGTCATCCTTGAACTCTGGGCAGCTGGTCGCTATCTCTTCCAGGTCAAGTTCGTTTGCCCATGCCTTGGCTCGCCCTAGAGCACAAATGGCTCCGGCTCGGGCAGCTGACAGTTTATATTCCGTGACATGAGCCAGTGCTGTTGAAAGTTGCTCCAGCACGGTCTTGATCTGCTTTGGTGGTCTTCTTCCACCTGCCAGGGCCACCAGGCTTCGCAAAGTTCCAGTGTATAGGTGCTCCGTTAGAAAATACACTGACTTGAGTTTCGTCAACATATTTTCGCCAAGACTGGCACTCCTGGAGCCTGTTCATCAGCCGTTGGACAGTTAAACAATGGACAATAAGAGTGGAAAGGCGGCTTACAATATTATTTAGGCAGATGTTCAAGTGTATGAATCTTACCAAAGATGGCGGCTGTCATCTGGGTGATGTGTCTTTTTAAACTGGCAAGTTCTTTAGCAATCGGCTTAAGTTGTGATTATGCTTCTTCGGTGCGCTTTATTAAGCTCGCCTTTTCAGTATCAAAGGCGGCTCTTTCTGTTGCGAATTTGGCCTTGAGCTGTTCATTCTCTTTCACGGCAAATTGGAATTTCGACTCGGCTTTCGCAGTCTCTGTTTCTTGATGCTTAATTCTTTTTGACAGCTCGCCCAGCTTCATTTCACTCAAAGTTAAAGCTTCCTGAGGAAAAGATGAACAATAAGCAAGATCACTATTATGAATTTTTATACACATACTACAAGTCCCAAGAACATTGCAAGCAATATTCTTGGCACTTGGGGGCTAATGTAGGTCGTTTTGTTCAAAGACCCGGCTCAACTTTTCAGTTTAAGCCAGCCCTTGGGGGCTACGCATTTAGATTCTCTACAATACCAATTACCAGTCCCGGCTCAACTTGGCAGTTTAAACCGGCTCTTGGGGGCTACGCATTTGGATTTTCTTTGATCATTATAAGTCCCGGTTTAACCTTTTCAATTTAAGCCGGCCCTTGGGGGCTACATATTTGGATTTACTGTGATCATCATAAGTCCCCGCTTAACTTTTCAATTTAAACCGGCCCTCGGGGGTTACGCATTTTGATCTTCAAGATTGAACTAGCTTGGGAATGATATAGTATGAGGATTCTTTTTCAGTCTACAGCACAGTCCATTCTTCTCTATCCTCTAGACTTGGGGGCTAAGATGAATACATATGGAAAGGGCAGTAATGTATCTCATAGCGTTCCTTCATAAGGTTTACTAAGCCAGCCTCCATGTCACGGCTAGTATGAAGACGGTTTAAGTAGCCCGCGTGGATGTCGCTGGCGCTGAAACCAGCATAGCTCTCCAGATCCAGCTCTTCCTTGGCGCTATGTTTGGCTAAAACAGTGGGATTCCCTGGCTCTGTGTAGCCTGTGCCAGTGATAATGACATCATCAGTAGCCTTATCAGAAGGAACCTCTTCATTAAGGTTGGCAGGGTTCGGCGGCTCATGACTGCTGACTAGCTGAGCTTCAGTATGAGCCAGTTCCAGAACTATAACATCCACTTGTGGTGGTGGATTGAGGGAAACATCGTCAGGGTCTTGGGTTGTGACATCTGGGATCTCTAACATTTGCTTTTCTGGCTCAACAGTTTGAGGATTCTTTGAAGAACCGCCCACTTTCTATTTTTTGCCGGCTTTGGCCACACCTCTGCAATACAAATATAAGAGTATGAGGGTATCTTCATAGCATATTGATCAGCAAAGGAAACAAGTGCAACTACTCACCCAGGGGCGACTCTGAAGACAGGCATTTGAGTCCCTGTAGACTCGCCAGATGATGAATGAGTTGTTCCCTGATAATTTGAATAGGAAGTGTTAAGTGGTTCATGAATGAGACCCGCCTTTGGAAAGCAGGAAGATGGGTTGTGAGGTACCTCATTCCAGCGTTTTCGAGGTGCAGGTGTGTTGGGTAAACCGGTGGCAAGGTCACCACCACCGCTGCTCCTAGTTGTACGTTTCGCCTCATGCTGCTGTTTCTTCAAAATAAAGTCGGGGTTCAAGTAAGCAAAAGGGTGAGCAAATCTTACTTTTCGGGTCACATGTCGAATTTTTTGTCTTAGTAAGGGCTCTGAGTCGGAGGAAATTATAGTTACCTCTGCGGCGACTGCATGGCTCGTCTCCGCATCGTCCTGATAGGAGTCAGCGTCAATAAATTGCATAAAAAGGAAGCCAAGAGAATCAAGTTCTACCTCCGACTCGTGGTCAAGAGCAAACAAGTCTTCGATGTCCTGTTTCTTTCCTTTGGGTTTTCTTGGAGCTTTGGACTTTGCTCTGGTCTTTTTGGCCAGCTTATCCTGTAGTTTCTTGGCCCAGAATGGAGAATCAGCCTGAAAGCACAAATGACAATGAGAAGATAGGTGGTTTATGAGAAGGTGATAAATGGTTAAAGGGACTTAAGTTACTTATGTTAGGAGCGGGATTGAGAGCGCAGAAGGGGTTCAGCCCCGTTTTGCTGCAGTCTTCAAAGGTCTCCCCAAGCAATGTCTTGGTTATTTCATTAATTTGCTGATCCTCAAGACTTGTTTGAGTATACCGCTGCGGATCTTTCACATCACATGTGTATTGGCACATTAAGCCAGAACGGCGGCTCAGAGGCTAAATTCTCCAGGCGACCCAGCATCGGACCAAGTCAACACCAGTTAAGCCATTGGCTAATAAAGCTCTTATTTTTGGAAAAGTAGTTGAATACTTGGTTCGTTCTGCGGTAGAGATCCGGTCAGGGAGTGCATGTCTAGGGCTGAGCTGGCAGGTGCGGAAACCCAGCAGAGGGTTTTCGCCTATTGGAGAGGTGTCTTGGCAATAGAATCAAGTCTGATTCCAGTCCTTGGGATGACTGAGTAGAGAAGCTACAGGAAAGACGACGTCCCTCCGCCTCTGGATTGAAATCCCACCGAGTTCAAGGCTAGGCCCATCTGTCATCTCGGTCTGGTGGTTCAAGTAATAAAATTCTCTGAATAGATCAACACTGGGCTCCTCTTGAAGATAGACCTCACAGAACACTTGGAAATTGCATATGTTTGACACAGAGTTGGGGCCGATGTCTTGGGGATGTAGCTGGTAGTAATTTAGAACATATCGAAAGAATTTGGACCCAGGTGGTGAGAACCCACGAAGAAGATGATCTGTAAAGACTATGACCTCACCTTCCCTAGGTTGAGGCGGAACTTCAGCTCCTGGGACTCGCCAGTGGATGACGTCCTTTGCTGGTAAAATGCCCATCTCAACATACTCATTGAGAGATTGTTCGGTGACATTGGAAGCGACCCAGTCGCAAGAAGTGGTGGACTTAGTCATTTTTCGGTGGCAATTGCCTGAGAATAAAGGTTTGGCGGGTTAATATTATGATAGTTAAGCCGCTCGGTGATGAACAAAAGTAAACCGCTCAAAGAAGCCAGTTATGCATTGGCGGGTTATAAATCCTAGTTATAAGGGATAATCATTCTGACAAACCATGGTAGAGGTTACAGTTGAATGGATAAGCCGGAAAGATGCTAGCGGTTCACCAATTCATGGTTGAAATCAGATAAGTACTGACAGAGGGCAAGTTGTTACTATAAGCCGCCTGGATAAGGGACGGCGGGTCAACCGTCTATTAATGGTTTATGCAGCACAAGAGTATATCGAGCCTTCTGTTATGTTGAAATTTTGTTAAGTGTAGAACCAACAGATTTCACCGTTTGAAGCTATATTTACGGATCTACAGCCGTTCAGAAAAAGGGAATAATTGTTAAACCTAAAATACGGCCGTGGAAGAACACGCGAGTTGAGATTGAATCTTGGATAGAGGGGATGCATCTACGATTGGAAGGAGGTGCTAAAAACTGCTATGACGCAACTTCAGTGTTGTTTTTGGATTGAACTGAGTGCTCGTGCGGGAAACTAAGATGAACTTGGATGAACACTGATGAACTAGGGGATCTTAATGCAGATAGGAAGTGAAGAAAGAGGAGAACCTGTTGATGCTGATGACCAGCGGAGGGGCGCCGCGTTCTCTGGTTACGTTCAGGTTGATGCGGCGGCCTGGTTCGGAGTTGTTGGCGAAGGTCGGCGGCGGCGGCGGAGCTCGAGCAGCAATGGTCGGCACAAGGAAGACGAAGAAGAGAGAGGGACGGGGGTAAAAAGTGAAAAAGGACCCCCCCCCCCCCACGGCCTATTTATAAGGGAAAATGTGAACAGTAATATGGCAGGCGCGGGAATCAAGGAGGCGTAATCATTATCTTAACAGCAGAGGTGCCTCGATTCTCGGAATGGTTGATTAATGCAAGGATCCGTTGTGATGACATGGGTTTTCTCCTGAGATTAATGATATGACGTCACCTTTCGTCATGGTGGGTCAAGAAGACTTGACAGGATAAATATAAAAAGATCCAAAGGATTCGCCAACCAAAAGATGAAGATTGACATGAACATGTTCAAATCAATCTGGGGCCTAATGTTAGGGATATAACCCCGTGGTATGACCCGCCCAGCAAGGGCCGGGTTACACAGTTGGCGACTTATAATGAAGGGCCCAAGCAGGCCCAAAGAAGACAAGACTTGCGGGCGGCGGTTATGATTAGGATTATCGACGGCCCAAGACCCGGAGGCGACTCAAGACCCAAAGGTGTGAGCCGCCCGATGATGACTTACTTGGTAAAGCAAGGGGATTTAGAAACCGAGCCGGTCACGTTATATGATCCGGCTCGGACTCTTGTAAGCCGCCGGACCTCGACCTGTGTATATAAAGGCGAGACCCAGTGGCGGGTTAACTCAAGAAAACAATTGATCGATAGCTAGGTTAAGAGTATTCACTCCCTTGTAATCGAAACTCAAGCAATACAACTAGAAGCAGGACGTAGGTTGTTACCTCGTTGAGAGGGGCCGAACCTGGGTAAATCTCTTGTGTCCTTTGTCCCGTTCAACCCCTTTGAGCTAACCTACGTTGCGATGGCTCCACACCTAAGTCCTTTCACTAGGGCATTTGTCGTGACAATTCCACGACAAGCACCCAACTTTAAGAGTGGCGTTTAGCCCTGGACATCCTAGGGGTGAAAGTCTCACTAACACCCTTTGGACATTCCCTTTCTCTTTAAGTGGTTGTTTTATTCACCATCATCACATGACAGGCGTTCTTCTGGATCCCTCTCCTATCAGTCAAATGCCCAGTAAACACTTTACTAATTCTTTGCAAACAAACATTGCTTTGTTTGTATCTGAAAACGATTTTCAGTTCCATGAATATCACATAACTATCCCAAACTTTCGAAGTTCTGGTCTCATGGAAACAAACATTTTGCACTTGAGCGTAACAGAATTCTAGCTTTTCGATCGGAGGACGAGAGTCACATCATCCATAGCATTTGCGGGAGGATACCGAAAACATGCGATAGGACAAAGTCCTTCTCGGCACTCTTGAGGATAATCCTCACATTATGTTACCAATCGTAAAGTTTTAACCAGATAAAAACAGCTTATTCAATTTTAATAGGGAAGGTGAAAATGCGAGCCATTATACTACAACTATTTTGCAAATTTTACTTAGACAATGTTCATAATTAATTGCACTGAGAATTAAAAGAATTAATTCTAAAATGCGCTCCCACTCAAATCAATATCTCTCATAATTGATTGTGAGTGATTCAAGACCCGTATTTCCATTCAACGCCATTGTTCGAGATGAACACTGATGGCGCCAACTTCAATCGGTAGGCAAACTTGCCGATCACATCTCTATGTGACTCTTGTTCATCTTTCGATGCGTGTGTTCCGAGCTCATGACTTTCATGCCTGAACGTCAAGACAACCAAGTGATCTTGCTGCAAGGTCTAAACTCACCCACCTCACACCCGTACAATCATTCGTACCCATGTAGATCATGGCGCACCCCGAAAGGAAAAATGCCATGATGGTGCTACACTTGGGAGAACACTAACTACTTGATATTTTTGTTAGAGAACACCCTAATAAACAGCGACTACCGCGCAATCAAGAAGGGTGCATCATAAGGGATAAACATCTCAGGCAATTCATAATAGCATGATATGGTATAGCCCTTTCTGACGGAGAATTCTTTCATTTCTTCGTCTTCGGCATTTGCGTCGGTGTTCACCTTCGCAAAGTTTGCCACCACCTTGTCGATGCACTAGATAATATCGCTATCTCTATAGCTAATAAAATAATGCATTACAACAAGGTTGACACACAGGTCATTAAAGTGACAATCATATGGCTCCAGCCATCATGCCGAATCATGACACGCAGGTCATGTTAATTTACATTGTATAATCATCTCATACATAATCAAATTAATATGAGCATTGCTATACCACATCACATGCACACCCTCCAAAACCAAGTTAGATGCCTCTAATTGGTTTATGCAAAAATTTATTTTACGTGGCTTCTAAGGTTTCGAAACAAAGAGAAGCTACCAACGTTCATCATCAAGCATGATTATCCAAGTCGCTAGATTAACAATGTGGGGTGTATGAAACACGAGATAATAAAATCTCGAGCCCCATACTGAACTTCGTCATACGCATGACCCCCGTGCAGATCATATCTGCATTGCCCTTTCGTCTACGAAACATCCATCTTTCTTTAACTATGGTGGAACCCAAAGAACTGTTAGCAATTCGTTGATCTGTCAATCAGCATACTCAGGAGCAACATGAAAGGATCGCGGATTGCCAGAACTTTGTGAGATTCCACCATGCCGTCAAGATCAGGATTATGCAAATTCAAGGAAAGCAACAGGAACATCGGGTAACAGATTTCATCTGCTACCCGCACAAATAGTTTTCAGTAATAGAACTCATCTACTACCTAATTATATTGTGCATCACCCATACATCTCTATGTATTCTAGATCGCAACCTGCATCTACGCATAGCACGGCTCATGATGCCACTGTAGGGTAACGCGGTAGAAAACAAAAAAATTCCGACTTACGCACCATCCCAGGACCACTATGGAGACTGCATACAAGGTTTGATCTTTTCGTTACTGACTCGTAGTGCAGCGGATGTAGAGTCGATGACGATCGGTGGTGCAGATCCCCGCAGCGAGGATTTACAACATCCCAACCTCAAGGATGTATTCACTCGTCTGCCCCTCGGACAGCCCTCCGGAAGGCGGTCAGACAGTCCCTCGGACGGTGTCACGGACAGCCCTTCGAGAGGACCTTCGAAACTCGGACGGTTACTCGGACAGCCCTTCGGGAGGACCTTCAAAACTCGGACGGTCACACGGACAGCCCTTCGGGAGGCACTCTCGAACTAAGACCAAAACTACGATCTCTCTACAGAGTTGCACACATACGGTGTCATCTATCCGGCAGGGCTTCGCCGTCCAAAACTAGTTCCCACCGGAACCCAGACAGCCTTTCGGCTCTATGAAACTATTTCACTGGGAGGGAGAGAGAAGCCAGATTATTGCATGGCACTTGTATGTGATAAAGAGTGAGTGTGGAGAGTGCATCTCCACCTCTATTTATAGGAAAACCCAAGGGGAAGGGTGGGACATGGAAAACCCAAAATACCCATGTTTTATGTCACACATAAAGGGCATTATGGGGAAGCAAGTGGGGCTCCATGCAGCAGCCCCTCTTGGACGTCCAAAACCCTTGTGGGACCCCCCAAAAAGGGTTCCCATCCTTCCATGTCATCCCTAGATCTTTCGGGGCAAAGCCCAAAAAGGTGGCTTTCCATAAAGTAATCATAAAGCCGATTTCACTATTCATGACGACATTTTTCAGCGTCCGTTAAATCCGAAAATATTTCTGTGGGTCTTAGAATAATTCTAGTACCCACTAAAATGATTTTGGATTCGTTCCAAAACAATTTCGGATTTGTGAATTTCATCTGCGAAAAGCAACCAAACCGGTCCCGGCAGCTCCGGAACATTTCCGGTTTTTATCTCAAAAAATTCCCAGAAGTTTCCAGAATGATTCTAGCACCCTCCAAGAAATATCAGGCATGTGCCGAAACCAATTTGACTTAATGGTATCCCCTGAAACAACTTTTCAGTTTTACCGGAACTATTCTGGTGTCCTCTCCGGAACGTATCCGTTGCATCCGAAACTTTTCCGGTAATTTTCTCTCAGACTCCGTGTCTAGTATTCAGCAGATAGATGACCCTTAAGCGTGTGACCCTATAGGTTTGGTGAAGTATAGACATGACCGGAACTCTTTCCGATCAATGATCAACATCGGAGCCGTGGACACCCATATTGACCCCTATACCCACACGAATAAATATTCGAGTGAACCTCCAGTTGCCGTCTGCTATTCCTGTTGCTTCACGATATATTACAAACACCGAGATTTACTTGCATCCTCGTGGATCAACAACTTGTCCATTATGCTAGTTACCTCGTTACCGGTTTTGTTCTCTTTTCTCGTCTCCGTGTTCCGGCATCCCTGTGATCAAATCACACTGTGTCTAGCCAGACGATGATGGATACCGTAACACCGAGAGGGCCCAGAGATATCTCTCCATCGTCGGAGGAGCAAATCCCAATCTTGAGCTATCAAGTTACTTGACATACTTTCCCATGAACCCGTAAGCCGCCGTAATAGCCATCCAGTTACGGATGACGTTTAACAAACCCCAAAGTTCATGAATCAAGCATGAAGAAACTCGATACTCTCATGGTCTGAGGAATCATGCAAATGTTAACCATTTGTGTGTTATTAACCATTAACTTGTGACGAATGTATCTCATAGCATAACATCAAAACGGGTCGATTCAACACAAATGTTCTTCTAACATTGTGCCCTCAAAGTTGCTGGCATAGACATGCCCATGATTGGGAAAACATAATCATCATGCAACACTTGAGCTAGTCTTAGAGGCATGACTAGGAATACATTTTACCGTTTATTTTTTCACACGTGCACATGGGTTTCCCCCAGAGCCTTTATGGATATACGGGCTCAGGAACCACAGCAGTTATAGCATGGAACATAAACATAATTATGAGCATGGAGATAAATAATAACATTTATTATTGCCTCTAGGGCATATCTCCTACAAGATCTAGTTGTTGGGGAGGAGAGATGACTCTAGATAACTAATGGAGAGGGAGAGAGATGAGCTAGCTAGATCTATATCTATGGAATGGAGGGAGAGCCAAATAAATGAGGTAGCTAGATAGAGATGAGAAGGCCATTTATGGAGGAGAATTATGGTGGAGGGGGGCATTAATGGGGAGAGAAGAGAGGTAGGAGGAAGAGAGAAGAAGGGCAACAATGGTGGAGAGCTAACTTAGAGAGGGGAGAGGGGAAAGGAGGGGGAGAGAGGGCAAAGGGGGAGGAGGGGGAGAGGGGGTGAAAAGGTGGCACCAGCCACAACTAGCAGTAGCGCTGTTTTCTAGAAAGCGTTGCTGCTATGGTACTTAGTAGTAGCGCTTTCTAGGAAAAGCGCTACTATTAAGTGGGGCCCATTAGCAGTAGCGGTGTTGTCAAATAAAGCGCTACTGCTACTGCTATTAGTAGTAGCGCTGTATTCTAGACAGCGCTGCTACTACAGCTAGCGTCGGTGGGCTCGTTGGGTCCCACTTAGTAGTAGTGCTTTTTTCCTTTTCCGGCGCTACTGCTAAAGCGTTACTTGTAGCGCTGCCCCAGAATAGCGCTACTGCTAATTAGCAGCAGCGCTTGCTATTTTCCAGCGCTACTACTGATGTACTACCTATAAGCATTTCCCTAGTAGTGGTCTGGCAAGCTCGATCTGATGACTACTCGATAGTTTAGTGTGTCATGCATTACGGCTTAGAACCGGGACTTCAAAGAAGTTTTGAACATCATGGAGCATATGAGATGTTCCAAGAGTTGAAGTTAATATTTCAAGCAAATGCCGGGGTTGAGAGATATGAAGTCTCCAACAAGTTCTATAGCTGCAAGATGGAGGAGAACAGCTCTGTCAGTGAACACATACTCAAAATGTCTGGGCATCATAACCACTTGACTCAGCTGGGAGTTGATCTTCCAGTTGATAGTGTTATTGACAGACTTCTTCAATCACTGCCACCAAGCTACAAAGGCTTCGTGATGAACTATAATATGCAAGGGATGAATAAAACGATTCCTGAGCTCTTTGCAATGCTTAAGGCCGCGAAGGTAGAAATCAAGAAGGAGCATCAAGTGTTGATGGTTAACAAGACCACTAGTTTCAAGAAAAAGGGCAAGGGAAAGAAAGGGAACTTCAAGAAGAATGGCTAGCAAGTTGCCACTCCTGGGAAGAAGCCCAAACCTGGACCCAAGCCTGAAATTGAGTGCTTCTACTGCAAAGGGAATGGACACTGGAAGCGGAACTTCCCCAAATACTTGGCTGATAAGAAGGATGGCAAAGTGAACAAAGGTATATTTGATATACATGTTATTGATGTGTACCTTACTAATGCTCGTAGCAGCACCTGGGTATTTGATACTGGTTCGGTTGCTCATATTTGTAACTCGAAACAGGAGTTGCAGAATAAACGAAGATTGGCTAAGGACGAGGTGACGATGCACGTCGGAAATGGTTCCAAGGTCGATGTGATCGCCGTCGGCACGCTACCTCTACATCTACCTTCGGGATTAGTTTTAGACCTCAATAATTGTTATTTGGTGCCCGCGTTGAGCATGAACATTATATCTGGATCTTGTTTATTGTGAGACGGTTATTAATTTAAATCGAAGAATAATGGTTGTTCTATTTATATGAGTAATATCTTTTATGGTCATGCACCCTTGATGAGTGGTCTATTCTTGTTGAATCTCGGTCGTAGTGATACACATATTCATAATATTGATGCCAAAAGATGCAAAGTTGATAATGATAGTGCAACATACTTGTGGCACTGCCGTTTAGGTCATATTGGTGTAAAGCGCATGAAGAAACTCCATGCAGATGGAATTTTGGAATCACTTGATTATGAATCATTTGATACTTGCGAACCATGCCTCATGGGCAAGATGACTAAAACTCCGTTCTCCGGAACAATGGAGCGAGCTAATGACTTATTGGAAATAATACATACCGATGTATGCGGTCCGATGAGTGTTGAGGCACGTGGCGGGTATCGTTATTTTCTGACCTTCACAGATGATTTAAGTAGGTATGGGTATATCTACTTGATGAAACACAAGTCTGAAACATTTGAAAAGTTCAAAGAATTTTAGAGTGAAGTGGAGAATCATCGTAACAAGAAAATAAAGTTTCTACGATTTGATCGTGGAGGCGAATATTTGAGTTACGAGTTTGGCCTTCATTTAAAACAATGTGGAATTGTTTCACAACTCACGCCACCTGGAACACCACAGCGTAATGGTGTGTCCAAACGTCGTAACCATACTTTATTAGATATGGTGCGATCTATGATGTCTCTTACCGATTTACCACTATTGTTTTGGGGTTATGCATTAGAGACAGCCGCATTCACGTTAAATAGGGCACCGTCTAAATCCGTTGAGATGACACCGTATGAACTGTGGTTTGGCAAGAAACCTAAGCTGTCGTTTCTTAAAGTTTGGGGTTGCGACACTTATGTCAAAAGGCTTCAGCCTGATAAGCTCGAACCCAAATCGGAGAAGTGCGTCTTCATAGGATACCCTAAGGAAACAATTGGGTACACCTTCTACCACAGATCCGAAGGCAAGATCTTTGTTGCCAAGAATGGATCCTTTCTAGAGAAGGAGTTTCTCTCGAAAGAAGTGAGTGGGAGGAAAGTATAACTTGATGAGGGAATTGTACCTTCTCTCCAATTGGAAAGTAGCACATCAGAGAAATCTGTTCCCGTGATGCCTACACCAACTAGAGAAGAAGCAAATGATAATGATCATGAAACTTCAGATCAAGTTGATACTGAACCTCGTAGGTCGACCAGAGCACGATCCGCACCAGAGTGGTATGGTAATCATGTCCTGGAAGTCATGTTACTAGACCAAGGCGAACCTACAAACTATGAAGAAGCTATGATGAGCCCAGATTCCAATAAATGGCTTGAAGCCATGAAATCTGAGATAGGATCCATGTATGAGAACAAAGTATGGACTTTGGTGGACTTGCCCGATGATCGGCAAGCCATTGAGAATAAATGGATCTTCAAAAAGAAGACTAACGCTGATGGTAATGTTACTGTCTACAAAGCTCGACTTGTCGCGAAAGGTTTTTGACAAGTTCAAGGAGTTGACTACGATGAGACTTTCTCACCCGTAGCGATGCTTAAGTCTGTCCGAATCATCTTAGCAATTGCCGCATTTTTTATAATTATGCAATCTGGCAAATGGACGTCAAAACTGCATTCCTTAATGGATTTCTTAAAGAAGAGTTGTATATGATGCAACTAGAAGGTTTTGTCGATCCTAAAGGTGCTAACAAAGTGTACAAGCTCCAGCGATCCATCTATGGACTAGTGCAAGTATCTCGGAGTTGGAATATATGCTTTGATGAGGTGATCAAAGCATATGGTTTTATACAGACTTACGGTGAAGTTTGTATTTACAAGAAAGTGAGTGGGAGCTCTGTAGCATTTCTGATATTATATGTGGATGACATATTGTTGATTGGAAATGATATAGAGTTTCTGGATAGCATAAAAGGATACTTGAATAAGAATTTTTCAATGAAAGACCTCGGTGAAGCTGCTTATATATTGGGCATCAAGATCTATAGAGATGGATCGAAACGCTTAATAGGACTTTCACAAAGCACATACCTTGATAAAGTTTTGAAGAAATTCAAAATCGATCAGTCAAAGAAAGGGTTCTTGCCTGGTGTGGACTTGAGTCAGACTCAAAGCCCGACCACTGCAGAAGATAGAGAGAAAATGAAAGGCATTCCCTATGCCTCAGCCATAGGTTCTATCATGTATGCTATGCTGTGTACCAGACCTGATGTATGCCTTGCCTTAAGTCTGGCAGGGAGGTACCAAAGTAATCCAGGAGTGGATCACTGGACAGTGGTCAAGAACATCCTGAAGTACCTAAAAAGGACCAAGGATATGTTTCTCGTTTATGGAGGTGACGAAGAGCTCGTCGTAAATGTTTACGTCGATGCTAGCTTCGACACTTATCCAGATGACTCTAAGTCACAAACCGGATACGTATTTATATTGAATGGTGGAGCTGTCAGTTGGTGCAGTTCCAAGCAGAGCATCATGGCGGGATCTACGTGTGAAGCGGAGTACATAGCTGCTTTGGAAGCAGCGCGTGAAGGAGTTCATATCTGATCTAGGTGTAATACCTAGTGCATCGGGTCCAACGAAAATCTTTTGTGACAACACTGGAGCAATTGCCTTGGCAAAGGAATCCAGGTTTCACAAGAGAACCAAACACATCAAGAGACGCTTCAACTCCATTCGTGAAAAGGTCAAGGATGGAGGCATAGAGATTTGCAAAATACATACGGATCTGAATGTAGCAGGCCCGTTGACTAAGCCTCTTCCACGAGCAAAACATGATCAGCACCAAGACTCCATGGGTGTTAGATTCATTACTATGTAATCTAGATTATTGACTCTAGTGCAAGTGGGAGAATGAAGGAAATATGCCCTAGAGGCAATAATAAAGTTGTTATTTTATATTTCCTTATTCATGATAAAGGTTTATTATCCATGCTAGAATTGTATTGATCGGAAACTTAAATACATGTATGAATACATAAAGAAATACCATGTCCCTAGTAATCCTCTATTAGACTAGCTCGTTGATCAAAGATGGTTAAGGTTTCCTAACCATAGACATCTGTTGTCATTTGATAACGGGATCACATCATTAGGAGAATGATGTGATGGACAAGACCCATCCGTTAGCTTAGCATATTGATCGTTCAGTTTATTACTATTGCTTTCTTCATGTCAAATACATATTCCTCCGACTATGAGATTATGCAACTCCCGGATACCGGAGGAATACCTTGTGTGCTATCAAAAGTCACAACATAACTGGGTGATCATAAAGATGCTCTACAGGTATCTCCGAAGGTGTTTGTTGAGTTGGCATAGATCGAGATTAGGATTTGACACTCCGAGTATCGGAGAGGTATCTCTGGGCCCTCTCGGTAATACACATCATAAGTTTGCAAGCAAATGACTAAGGACTTAGTTACGATATGATGTATTACGGAACGAGTAAAGAGACTTGCCGGTAACGAGATTGAACTAGGTATGAAGATACCAACGATCGAATCTCGGGCAAGTAACATACCGATAGACAAAAGGAATTACGTATGTTGTCATAACGGCTCGACCGATAAAGATCTTCGTAGAATATGTAGGAGCCAATATGGGCATCCATGTTCCGCTATTGGTTATTGACCGGAGAGGTGTCTTAGTCATGTCTACATAGTTCTCGAACCCGTAGGGTCCGCACGCTTAACGTTCGTTGACGATATAGTGTTATATGAGTTATATGATTTGGTGACCAAATGTTGTTCAGAGTCCCGGATGAGATCACGGATATGATGAGGAGTCTCGAGATGGTCGAGAGGTAAAGATTGATATATAGGATGATGGTATTCGAACACCGGAATAGTTTCGGAGTGCACCGGGTAGTCATCGGATCACCGGAAGGGGTTCCGGGAGGCCCTGGGAGGTCTATGGCCCTAATGGGCCAAGGAGAGGCACACACCAGCCCACAGAGGGGTTGGCGCGCCCTCTCCTGGCCGCCGGCCCTAGAAGAAGGAAAGGGGGCGCCACCTCCTCCTGCCTTTCCCCCTTGTGGGACAAAGGAAAGGGGGGCGCCACCTCCTCCTTCCTTCCCCTTGGCGCCAAAAGAAGGAAAGGGGGGGGGCGGCCTAGGGCAGGAGCCCAAGTGGGATTCGGACCTACTTGGGGCGCCCCTTGGCCTCTCCCCTCTCCCTTCCACCTATATATATGTGGGAGGGGGCGCCTAGCATACCCAGAACAATTGTTTAGCCGTGTGCGGCGCCCCCCTCAACCATTTACACCCCCGGTCATATTTTCGTAGTGCTTAGGCGAAGCCCTGTGGAGATCACTTCACCATCACCATCACCACGCCGTCGTGCTGCCGAAACTCATCCACTATCTCGCCGTCTTGCTGGATCAAAAAGGCGGAGGACGTCACCGAGCTGAACGTGTGCAGAACGTGGAGGTGCCGTACGTTCGGTATTTGATTGGTTGGAGCACGAAGAAGTTCGAGTACATCAACGACGTTAACAAACGCTTCCGCTTACGGTCTACGAGGGTACGTAGACACACTCTTCCCTCTTGTTACTATGCATCTCCATGAATAGATCTTGCGTGTGCGTAGAAAAAAAATTGTTTTTCATGCAACGTTTGCCAACAACGGCATGTGCACCAGGAGGACGACGCCGGCGGCAGAGATGGCGACGTGGCGGAACATCCAGTTGCGGACCGTTCGTGTTGTGATGAGCTGCATGTCGGGGCAGCGTTGCCGAACGCGTGGTCGACGTCGTACACGGCGGTGCCGTCGTTGTCAAAGAAGGTGCCCTTGACACGCGCGAGGGTGGCGACGGCCGGGAGCGCGGCCCGCGCCTCGGTGAGAGGGTTGAGCAGGCAAGGGTTGGCCGTGGCCACGTCTACGGCGAACACCCACCCGTGCGCCGAGCCGCCGGTGACGAAGCCGTTGCCACCACCGCCGCATGGGAAGGTGGCACCGGTGGACGGCTAGTAGATCGCGGCAGCACCGTCGGTGGTGGCGTGCATTAGGCAGGGCGGTGGGTTGGGCTTCGCGGGGAGGCGGAGGCGGCGGAACTCAGCGTAGGCGGAGCACCACGAAGAGCAGACAGCCCCGGCACAGACGACGTCGGTGACCTCCATCAACGCCATGGCCATGAGCAGCACGTCCTCCGGCAGCCCGGACCAGCAGTCCTAGTTATTATCGCCATGAGCGTCTAGCTGTTGGATCACCGCTGATGCTGGTGCCCTCTGTCGTTTTGGGAGCGAGAAGCAGTGTCGGCGCGCCCACCGTGCGACCTGGCCCGCCGCCGCTGTCACCAGTCGCTGCCCTTTGGACGGTCGTCTCGTCCTCCTGCCGAAGCACACAGAAATTGTTCCCGCCATTGCGTTGAGTTCCCGGGACTTGCGAGGTCGCCAATCTGTTTGAGTATATATGCGTTGCATGTATTACGTATATTGTGGCCCATCTTTTAATTGTGTATAATTAAGGTTAAGGCCTATCTGTACTTATATATACGTGCACCTACACTCAATCAATACAACGATTATTGTATTGGCAAAACATCTCTCTACATGGTATCATCCTGAAGGTCTTGACCTAGGGCCGCCACCGCCGCCGCGCCTCCTCCCGCCGCCGCCGCCGCCTCCCACCGCCGCCGCACACAGCCGCCGCCGCGTCTCCCTCTGACGCCGCCGCTGCCACCCCGTGCTGCCGCGCTGCTTCCGCTCCCCGCCGCGCCGACCCGCCGCCACCGCGCACCTCCTGCCGCACCGCCGCCACCCCGTCGCGCTGCCACTTCTCCCCGCTGCCGCTGCTCTCTCCTCTCACTGCAGCCGCCGCTTCCGCAGCCGCCGCACTTCCCCCGCCACCGCACTTCCCCCGCCGCTGCTCCTACCCCTCCACCCGCCACCAAAACCCTAACCCTACTCGCACCCCTACCCTAGCCGCGCCATGGACTCCCCGGGCTCCTCCACCACCCGCTCGTCGAACCCCGAGCTCTCCACCGCCGCCATCCGTGACCTCAACATCGAGGCCCGGGTCCCCATCCGCCTCGATAGCTCCAGCACCTCGTACTATGCGTGGAAGACCTACTTCAACCTCATCTTCCGCGAGTACTACCTCACCGAGCACATCAATGGCTCCGTGGACGGCGACTACATGAAGGGCGACCCGGAGTGGTCCGCCATCGAGGCCACACTCATCCGATGGTTTTATCAAACCGTCTCGAAGGACATCTTCCACACGGTTGTCGCTGAGCACGATGATGCTTGCGCCGTGTGGACCAAGATCAACACGCTCTTCACCGACAACAAACTTCAGCGCCTTGTTTTCTTGCAGCAGGAGTTCTTCGGCTGTCACCAGGACAACTCCACCATCGATGAGTACTGGATGCGGCTCAAGATGCTCGCCGATGAGCTTTGCGACATCGGGGCCAAAGTCTTCGACGACCTCGTGCTGAGCACCCTCACCGCCGGCCTCAACGAGGATTTCGGCAACTCGGCGTCTAACCTCACCTTGCTGCCGCAGCCCACTTTTCAGTGCGTCGTCGCGTACCTCAAGCTTGAGGAGCGCCGGATGACGAAGCTGAAGCAGCGGGTCCAGCACACCGCCCTCGCCGCCGACACCACCCGCGGTGGCCCCGTTCCACCGGCCGCGCCCTCCTGCGCCCGCCGGGTACTACCCACTGCCGCCCGCGCCACCTCCGCCCCCCGCGCCTCCCCAGCAGCCGCAAGGTGGCGGGGGCCGACGCAACCGGAGGGGCGGCCGCCGTTAGCAGCAGCAGTAGCCGCAGGCCCAGGGCGTCGGGGGGGGCGCCCCGCTACCAGCAGCCCCCTCCGCCGTGGGCAGCCGGGCAGAACCCGTGGACGGGTGTCGTGCATGCATAACATATGCCCGTCTCGTGGGCTCCTGCATCGGGTCTTCTCAGTCCTCGCCCCGTGGGCCACCAGGCGTTCCTCGGTGCCCCCTACCAACCAGCTGGCGCCGGCTACGGTGCCCCCCTCACGCCGCCGCCCCTCGGTGGTTATGGCCCGCCTGCCCAGGCGCCGCCCTACGGGGGCCCGCTGCCGCCGCCGGTACCTGCGCCATGGGATCCCGCCCTCCTGGCCGCCCTGCACTCTGCGCCATCACCGAGTAACTATGGCGGTGGAGGCGACTGGTACTTGGACTCAGGTGCTACTGCGCACATGACAGCTCATCTTGGTAACCTAACCTCCTCCACTCCCGTTAACACACCCACTCGTATCACCGTTGGCAACGGCTCTTCTTTACCTATCACTCATATCGGTAGCACTAGTTTTCCTTCTAGTTCCACACCTATCACTATGTCTAATGTCCTTGTTTCACCTGACTTAGTCACGAGCTTAATTTCCGTTCGTCGTCTTACTCGTGAGTACCCTCTTACTGTTGAATTTGACGGTGTTGGTTTTTCTGTGAAGGACGCCCGTACCCGGATGGTACTTCACCGATGTGACAGCCCTGATGAGCTCTATCCCGTGCACGCCGGCGCTTCCACCTCCACACCCGTCGCCCTCGCCGCCGGCGTCGACCTTTGGCATGCTCGCTTGGGCCACCCCAACCCCACCATTTTGCGTCAGATTCTTAGGAGTTTTTCTTTCTCATGTAATAAGCTCGACGAGCATACTTGTGAGGCTTGTCGTTTGGGCAAGCACGTCCGTCTTCCATTTAGTGCATCTACCACTGTTTCCACTTTTCCGTTTCAATTACTTCATAGTGATGTTTGGACGTCTCCCGTTGCAAGTAACACGGGCTATCTATACTACTTGGTGATTTTAGATGATTATTCTCATTATGTGTGGACTTTTCCTCTTCATCGTAAATCCGATGCTTTAGCCACACTCACATCTTTTTATTCCTATGTCACCACATAGTTCGGTCGCCCCATTCTTGCACTCCAAACCGATAACGGAAAAGAGTTTGACAACGTCACTCTCCGCACCCTTCTCGCCTCTCACGGCACCATTTTCCGTCTGACTTGCCCATACACCTCACAGTAGAACGACAGAGCCGAGCGCATTCTCCGCACTCTTAATGACTGCGTTCGCACGTTACTCTTTCACTCTAACGTGCCCGCTCGGTTTTGGCCTGATGCTCTCGCCACTGCTACTCTTCTAGTTAACATCCGTCCGTGTCGTCCTCGGTGGAACTACACCCCCCACCACCTTCTCTTCGGTACACCGTCGTCCTATGACGGTCTTCGCATCTTTGGGTGTCTTTGCTATCCTAGCACCGCGTCCACCACTCCACATAAACTCGCCACACGTTCACTCCCATGCTTCTTCCTTGGCTATCCCTCTAACACCAAAGGTTACCGGTGCTATGATCCTGTCACTCATTGTGTGTACACCTCGAGGCACGTGTATTTTGTCGAGACGGTGTTCCCTTTTTTTCAGGTCTCTCCGGCTCCGGCTCCTTCGGCGCCGACCCCCGCGCCCCCTGCTTGGAGCGATGCACGGCGGCGACCCCGGGTGGTCCCACCTGCCCGGCGCCTTCGGCGCCGCCCGAGTTCCCGACTCCCTCTCCCGAGGTCGAGTCGGACCGAGCCCCTGGGTCCCCAACTCCCTCTTCCAAGGTTGAGTCCGACCGGGCCCCTCACCCCGGCGCCACGGCCGGCACCCCGGACGGCGCCTCCTCTCCGGCGGCGAGCTCGACACCCTCATCGCCCGCCGCCACTCCTGTTGCGGCCCGCCCGGCTGCCACAGGCCCCGCCACCGCCACCCCTGGCCCCGTCGCTGTTGCGGCCCGCCCGCCTGCCGCGGGCCCCGCCGCCGCTGCCCCTGGCCCCGTCGCTAGCCCCTCCGCCGCCGCGGAACCGGCTGCCACCTCGGCCCCCGCTGCAGGCCCGGACGCCACGGGTCCGGCCGCCCCCATCGGGCCGGCTCTCGGTGTGACCACCCGCGCTCAGGCTGGTGTTCATCGGCCGAGCACGCGCTACTCCTCCGACGAGTATGTGTGCACTGCCTCGACATCGACGCCGTCACCCATCCCCACCTCCGCTCGTGCTGCCCTTCGGGATCCCCACTGGCTCGCAGCGATGCAGGAGGAGTTTGACGCCCTGCAGCGCAACCGCACGTGGCATCTTGTTCCGCGACCCCCTCGTGCCAATGTCATCACTGGCAAGTGGGTGTTCCGCCACAAGACCCGCCCGGATGGTTCTCTCGAGTGCTACAAGGCTCGGTGGGTGGTTCGTGGATTTCGGCAGCGCGCGGGCGTGGACTTCACCGACACCTTCGCTCCGATTATGAAACCGGGCACGATCCGCACCGTGCTTCAGTTGGCGGTCTCGTGAGCCTGGCATGTGCATCAGTTGGATGTCTCCAATGCCTTCTTGCACGGTCATCTTGCCGAGCAGGTGTTCTGTGAGCAGCCCACTAGTTTCATCGACGCCGAGCATCCAGACTTCGTGTGCTTGCTCTCCCGTTCTCTCTACGGGTTGAAGCAGGCGCCACAGGCTTGGTACCAGCGTATCGCAGCCTTCCTGCAGTCTCTGGGCTTTCGGTCCACTTGCTCCGATGCCTCACTCTTTGTGTACCATCAGGGAGCTGACACTGCATATCTGCTGCTCTACGTCGATGACATCATCCTCACGGCATCCGCCCCCGAGCTCCTTCAGCGGCTCACAGCTCGTCTTCGTGATGAGTTCGCCCTCAAGGACTTGGGGCCTCTGCACTACTTCCTCGGCATCGAGGTGGTCCGTCGGGCTGATGGCTTCTTTCTGCATCAGGAGAAGTACGCCCGCGAGCTTCTGGAGCGTGCCGGTATGCTTAACTGCAAGCCGGCGCCCACCCCCGTCGACACGAAGGCGAAGGTCTCTGCTCTAGAGGGGTCTCTCGTGTCCGATGCAGCGTTTTATCACTCCATTGTTGGTGCTTTACAGTATCTGACGCTGACCCGACCGGACCTGCAGTATGATGTTCAGTAGGTGCGCCTCCACATGCACTCCCCGCATGACTCTCATTGGACCTTGGTGAAGCATATTCTCCGTTACATACGCGGCACTATGTCCTTGGGACTCACCCTGACGGCCTCCGCCTCCACCGACCTCGTCGCCTACTCGGGCGCCGACTGGGCAGGCTGCCCCGACACCCGGCGCTCTACGTCCGGCTATTGCGTCTACCTTGGGCCCTCGTTGATCTCTTGGTCATCGAAGCGACAGCCCACGGTCTCCCACTCCAGCGCCGAGGCAGAGTATTGGGCCGTGGCTAACGCCGTGGCCAAATGCTCTTGGGTCCGTCAGCTGCTCCAGGAGTTGCTTTGTGATGTACACAAGGCCACTCTTGTCTACTGCGATAACGTCAGCGCGGTCTACCTCTCCGCCAACCCGGTGCACCATCGATGTATGAAGCATATTGAGCTCGATATTCACTTTGTGCGTGAGCAGGTTGCACATGGCCGTGTTCGGGTTCTCCACATTCCGACAACGCAACAGTTTGCTAACATGATGACTAAGGGATTGCCTACTCCCATCTTTGAGGAGTTTCGGTCCAGTCTCTGTGTCTCCAACGACGCTTCAACTGCGGGGGGTGTTGAGTATATATGTGTTGCATGTATTACGTATATTGTGGCCCACCTCCTAGTTGTGTATAATTGAGGTTGAGGCCTACCTGTACTTATATATACGTGCACCTGCACCCAATCAATACAATGATTATTGTATTGGCAAAACATCTCTAGACCATCGATCATATCATATAAACGGAATTTGAGGGAGATTCCAGATCGAGTTCTTTTCGGGGATGGATTTGATCCACACGAGCGATCCCAGCGGACTGCTTTTTAGCCTTGGGATTCCCAGGCGACCGAATGTGTAGCAGAGTCCGTGTCTAGTACGATCGAGGGGGAACCTCCTGGCCGGAGATGCAGCCCTTCTCGGCATTCTCACTCCTGGCTGCGGAGGTGGAGGAACGAATAGATTGGTTCGTGCGCTTGAGAAGATACGAGAGAGAACCCTTATCTCTTTGGCTATTTAACACTGTAGTCCCTTTTGTTACCTTCTTATTCACAAATTAGTTTCTTGGTTTACTGTTCAGTCCCTAAAGGTTAGGCCGATCGAAACAAGCGAATAAGACCTTATTTTGTTCCGATTTATCAAAACTATCACTGTAATTTGTAGTTTAGCCCTCAGGCATATTGGTATTAACACTCTAACCTTATGGTTATAATTATTTTCCTTTTAAACCTCCGGCTTTCACAGAAATGCTTAAACACACTTTCAATCCACGACAGTCCTAGTCCTGGTCGTAACGCCCCACTTTATGGTTAGTAAGGGCATCTGTAGCCGGACCTCTCAAACCCGCCTCATACGCCCGGGCGGGCCGCCCGGTCACTGTCCGGTCATGTTTTTTTGACCCAGACGAGCCCCTCAAATGGCCCTCAAACGGCCGGGCTAACCGGCACCCCCCATATCCAGCCCAAATATGGGGCGGATATGGGGGCGCGCGGGCACGCCCGCCACGTCGGACCCGACAGCCCGACCCCATCCCAAATTGCACCAAATCCACCCCGAAGACCAGCCGGATCCATTTGCTGTCTCCTCTCTTCTTCCTCGTCCGCGCCATCCGTCTCGCGCTCTGCCGTCGTGCCCGCTCCGCAGCCGTTCCCAGGCTCTCCGCCGCTAGCTCCGGAAGAGCCCTCCCATCCTCGCCGCGGGGGACGTCGTCGCCGGCCCGGACGCCACCGTGGTACGTCCGGCAACTCTCCGGCTCCGCCTTGCGTTTGATGTGTTCGACACGTTGTTTGACCGGATTTTTATGATTTTGTTAGGTAAATGATGGATTCTGATGCTTCGTGGGACGAGGAGTATGGACCAACAGAGCTTAACCAAATGATTCAAGATGAGTTCTTCGATTCGTTGGATTCGGACAAAGGGGTGGACATGATCATGCTTATGCGCATGCAAGAGGAAATGGACCGGCAAGTGAAGCATATTCTCAACTTCAAGGGCTCAATCAAAGGGAGAAGAGTGATCAACCGGGACAGGTTATCCGGGGCAAAGCTACTGCACAATGACTACTTTGCTCCCAAACCTGCTTTCCCAGATGATCCATGGTTTCGTCGCCGTTTTCGTATGCGGAAACCATTGTTTTTGCGCATTGTGGAGGGAGTGGAGGCACACGACGACGACTTCAAGCTCAGAAGGGATTGCTGCGGCCAACTCTCTTTCTCGGCCAAGTAGAAGTGCACGACTGCTCTGAGGATGCTTGCACTTGGAACTGCTGCAGACGCCGTTGGTGAGATGGTCAGGATGGGGGAGAGCACGTGCCTGAAGACTACTGTCAAGTTTGCCCGCGCCGTGGTGGAGGTGTTTGGACCTGAGTATCTCAGAGAACCAAATGCGCAGAACACGGAGAAGTTGATGGCTATTGAGAGGCAAGGGGGTTTCCAGGAATGCTCGGATCAATTGATTGCATGCATTGGCAATGGAAGAACTGCCCCAAAGGTCTGCGGGGAATGTATGAAGGTCACACCAGAGAGGCCACCATCATATTAGAAGCAGTGGCATCACATGACTTGTGGATTTGGCATGCTTTCTTTGGAATGCCCGGTTCTCACAACGACATCAACATGCTTCAACGATCTCCGCTGTTCAGGAGGCTTTGCAATGGGGAATCACCGCCACGGAACTACACCGTCAACGGCCGAGACTACAACAAGGGGTACTATCTTGCCGATGGTATCTATCCTCAGTGGGCGGCGTTTGTGAAGACCATATCCGAGCCGCGTGGCAATAAACGGACCCACTTTGCAACAATGCAGGAAGCGGCTAGGAAGGATGTGGAGAGCTCGTTGGGGAATTGTGCGGAACGCTGCAATGATGTGGGAATCAAAAACTTTGTGGCAGCTGATGACATGTTGTGTTATTATGCACAATATGATTATCGAGGATGAGGGTGATGGTGTAGCCCAAACCCATGATTTCGAAGCACCCGGAAAACAAGTTGAAATCTCGGAAGATCAAGATGCGGCTCAGCTTATGAACTTTCTGCAGATGCATCAGAATCTTCGAGATCAGCAGGTGCACACGCAGCTACTCAATGATCTTGTGGAGCACATGTGGATCCACAATGGCAACCAAGGAGGCAATGCTTGAGTTTGGCACTTCAAATAAATTTTATGTAAACGATATCTATGCTTGATACCAACAATTGCTATTTACGTGCGACATTGTGTTACATGATCGACGTGCATGTATTTACATGGATTTGAGAGTCCGGATTTGAGATATATGGATGCCCGGAAGGGAATATGAGGGGCCGTCGGGATGCGCCCGCGGGCATGCCCGATCTCGTCCGCCGGCGTTTGAGGGGCCGAATTTGCCAAGTCGCGGCTGTAGATGCTCTGGCGCCCCACTTTTTATTGAAAAATGCCAATGGAATCTCGGCCGTTGCATGACCACGGGGATGCGCGCTTGCAATGCTAATACGACCGTCTGTGGAATTAGCAAGTGCTACAATGTTTTTTCTCTGAAAAGTGTATCACGACTAAGGGCACGTTCGGCAGTCCACCAACTCCTTCAAATTCTAGAATCTGCGGAGCAGCTGTTTGCTGGCTCCAAGGATTTTAACTACCGCTCCGGGAGCGGAGCCAGGGAGCCGAGGGAAACCGAACGTGGCCTAACTTGGCCCTTTGGGTTCCATCTGTTCAGCAGGAAACGGACAGAGATCCAGTGACTTGCCCATAGCAAGTCACGCTGTAACTGGCGGCCAGCTAGCCGTTGGATGAAGGATGGACAGATCAGATCAACACTGTAGCAGAACTACTGTAAATAATTTTACTGTGTACTGAACACTGTAGATGGGTGATGTAGATAAGGTGCCCATCATGCGGATCTGCCCACTGATTCTAGATCCTATGGTGTAGAGTGGGCCGCCGGTTACAGCGTGATTTGCTATGGGCAAGTCACTGGATCTCTGTCCGCAGGAAACTGCTTAGCGTCAAGTTTAGTGCTAATGGTTTGTGCGATAGAACAAACCGATTATTCTCGATTAATCATGCCGCAGCGCCACGTTCATGCCTAATGACCAATTTGGTGCTAGCGATTGCAGTTTTATGTGAGATGCCCCCCTGATGCTACGTGAGATGCCCCCCTGATGTAACAGCTTTTCACCACGCATCGTGGTTCACTTTCTCTCGCCCTGTCATGTCTGAGAATTTACTACGCCCTCACATCACATCAACCCACCCCTGATGTCATCTCCCACCTCATTGGTGCATGCCACGGAGTCATTCCAAGCGCGCGAACAGATCAGGGAATGCAGCATGGTTACACTGTCGTAGTGTTTAAAAAACCATACCACTAAACTTGAACTCGAGTTCTCATCATGAAACAAAACGTGCCACGTTAAGATGGTTGTGTGGAACGTTGATGTTTCATTTGCCAAGAAAATGTGTACTAACGATCTGACATGCTACAGCGTCGTCATTGTCACACCAACATATTCATGGCAGGCTGCATAACTGAGCTTAATTAAGCCGGTTAGAGGCCAAATAATGATTTAACCCGTGTCAGTTTGGACGTAAAGTGAAGAAAAGCTTAGGGTTTCTTTGCCTCCGTCGGCACCGTCGCCGGACCGCCTCGTCTCCGGTGGCCTTAGGGTCATGGCGGCGCGGTGGATCCCGGCCCTTGCCGGCGAGAGGGCTCCGTTTTTATATGTTTCTTCAAGTTTTGTTAGAGTTTGTGTCCTGCTCAGGAAGACGAGACGACGGCGGCTCCCTGAAGATGGAATAAGGTCTTCCCCGCCTAGCCCCCGTTTCGATGGTGTGTCTAGCATCATCGGTGAGCGTGTGGAGGTGTGTCTCCGGCAGATCTATCCTTGGTGGATTTGCTCGGATCTGGTCGTAGTTCGTCTACGTTTGTGTTTCTTCATGTTGGATCCTTTCGATCTACGCTACTCTTCATTGGCGGCGGTTGTTGTTCTGCTGCACTGGTCCTATGATGCCTTAGCACGATGACTTGCCGACTGTCTACTACAACAAGTTTTGCCCGGCTCCGACGAGGGAGGGGCGATGACAGCGGTGCGCCTTCGGCTCGCTTCAGTGCTTGTACTCGTCGCTAGGTGGTCTACGGATCTGGATGTAATTCTTATTATTTCTGGTGTTCGTTGTATTGCCATAATTGAAGATGAATAGATTAGAAATTTTCTCGAAAAAAGAGTTTGGACGTAAAGTGAAACAGCGCCAGGTCCATGCTCATTGTACGTTAGATGTGTTGTCTGTTCCGGTGTCCACGGTCTGTATTTTTTTCCTGGCACAGTTGTCCTAGGGGTTGGCTGTTACTCCCTCCGTCTCAAAATAAGTGACTCAACTTTGCACTAGCTTTAGTATAGTTAGTGCAAAGTTGAGTCACTTATTTTGGGACGGAGGGACTTCAGGAGAAAATTTTAAGATGTGTGGTTCACTGGGCCTTCCCCTCGACCCATTTACCTAGCCCATATATATGCCAGAGCCCGCCGGATAAGAGTCCTCTTCTTTGACGCCTAAAGCAGGAGCTCCTATGTGCCGCTTATTGCGGCACACAGTCGGGGCTTCGCACAGGGGACCGCCCGACTGGGCCAGCCCAGCAGGGCGTGCGGATACTGTAGCATGTACCGGTTGAATAATTCGCAAAAAATTATGTACATTAGCGTGGTATCGAACTGCAGACCTCCTGGGATGGTTGCTAATTGATCGCCACTACACCAGACGACAACCACTGACTAAAAGTGCAGCACAAAGATTTAAGAAGAATGTCAACAACATATATGATTTAAAAAAAAATGCGGCCTTTTCTCTCCAAACGTGCAAATTATTTTGAAACACGATTCTTAAAAACTTTGTGAATACTATTTCAAAAAAGTAATATTTTAAAACAATAAATTTTTTAAACGCTAACCTTTGCAAAATTGTTAATAATTTGGAAAATCTCAAGCATTTTTATAAAACACAAAAGGTTTTTTGGCAATATTTGATTATTCTTGAAAATATGAACATTTTTTAATCATTGATCAATTCCTAAGAAACGGGAATATTTTTTGAAAAGTTTGAACGACGTTTACAAATAGGAATTTTTTTAACTTCACACAAATTTAAAAGTATACATTTTTAGGATTTACGAACAAAAAATGAAATCGGGTACATTTTATGAAATTCTGAGAAAAAAATGGAAAGCGCGAACATTTTTTTAAAACAGGAACATTTTAAACTCCCGAACAAATTTTGAAAATGAGAACATTTTCTGGAACTCTCAAAAGAAATTTAAAAAATGAACAATTTTGAAACGACAAACATTTCCTGAAAAGGGAACATTTTCAGAAACCCCTGAAATAAATTAAAAAACCCAAACAAATTTCTCAGAACAATAACATTTTTTGAAAAAGTGATTTTTTTTTCATGAACAAATGTTTTGGAAAACATCAATTTTTGAAAATTCGGAACAACTTTTGAAAAAAGAGAAATAAACTTGAAAAAGAAAAAAAAAACATGAACATTTTTTTAAACAAAAAGAAATAAACTTATGAATTGCGAACATTTTCTTGAAAAACATGAACATTTTTTAAAATGCTAACATTCCTGAAAATCAGAAATATTTCAACTTTATGAACATTTTGAAAACACAAACTTTTTTAAAATTTGAGAACATTTTTTGAAAACACAAACATTTTTTCAAATTTGTGAACATTTCTTTGAAAACACAAAAAAAATTCAAACCCCGAACATATTTTCAAATTTTCGAAAAATTTTGAATTCTAAACATTTTTAATATTTGCGCATTTTTTTAAAAAGAATCAGAAAAAGGAAAGAAAAAAAGATGAAGAAAATAAATAGAAAAGATAAAAACGAAAACGAAAATTTAAAAAGAAACAGAAAAGAAAAAATGAAGATAAAAAACTAAATTAAAACGAGCCACAAAAGACAACAGGAAAAAAAAATGTCCGATTTGGAAAACCTTCTAGAAGGTTCCCAAAACCGGAGAAAACCATAGCTACGCTAACCGCTAAGGGGCCGGCCTCGCTCGCTGGTGAATCCTGTGCAAACCCTCTACAACTTGATGCAAGGTGCGTCATATAGGATTTTCCGCCTAAAGCGCCACTTAGTGAACCAGCGCTTATGCTCCTCCGCCTCATGGACCGACCCAACAATACTCAAGGATGCGCGGGGTTTCCCGGTTATCTGGTCGCCCAATTCGAATGTTTTTTATCTGGTCGCTTGGTGAGTGCTCAATTCGCAGTTGACCGATCACGGTTGACCAGCCGACCATTGTCTTCTCGAGAAAATGCAAAAATTCAAACAAAATTATGAATTTGAAAAACATCACGGGTTCAAAAAAGTTTGTGGATTTTTAAAAAGATCACAAACTCAAAAAAAAATCACGAGCTCAAAGAAAAATTCACAGATTTAATAAAAATTGCGGGATTCAAAAAAAGTTCACAAACTTTTAAAAAAATCATGATTTCAAAAATTTCACCCATTTTAGAAAAGTTCATGCATTCGAAACACTTCACAAATTTGACAAAAGTTGACACATTTTGAAAACTTCACGGGTTTCACGACTTTGAACAAAAATCACAATTTTGAGGAAAAAATTCACAAATTTAAGAAAAAAACTGTTGACGTATTTGAAAAAAAATGAAGTATTTGAGGGGAAAATGCTCATAAATTTAAATAAAAACTTTCACAAAAAATTCATGGATTTGAGAAAAGTTCACAAATTTTAAGAATGTTTATGAATCTGAAAAAATCACGCATTTAAAAAGAAATAAAGAAATGAAATTAAGAAAAAAAACACATCCAGAAATCCAAAAAAATAAAAAGAGCGGTCAGAAGCTTCTCAAAACAGCGGCCGCTTCCGAAAAAACGAAACATGTCACTTACGTATGTGTGCCTCGAAGAATGAAAAAAGGTAAAATGGGCCGCCCAAGTGGACGGGAGAGTGTGCGCCGGTTTGTGAGATATACTGGGGCGCGCCTATGTCTCGCTTCTTGAGAGACGGAAGGAAGCCTTGTTGAAGGCGACCACGAAACTTGGCCGACCTAGAACGCGAGGCCGCAGCCTCATTTTTTTTCTTCTTCTTTTCTCTTTTTTTCTTTTTTTCTCTTATTTATATTTCCAAATATTATAAATATACATTAAAAACACATAAAACCTATGAAATATCTTAATTAAGCATTTAAAACATGTTAAGTGTATATAAAAAAAGGATTCTCATGTGTACGAAAAATGTAAACAATGTGTATGAAAAAAGTTAACATATATTTATAAAATGTTAATCCAGCAAAAAATGTTAACTAAATATTTAAAGAAAATTGATCAAGCATTTTAAAAATGTTAACTATAATGACCAAATGTTTCTCATGTATACGAAAATTGTATACAAAAAATATACAATGTGTATAAAAAATGTTGATCATGTAATTATAAAATGTTAATCAAGCATTTAAAAATGTTAAACTGGACTATAAAAAATATTTCTCATGTATACAAAAACTATATACAGAAAATATACAATGTGTATGAAAAATGTTGATCGCGTATTTAAAAAATGTGAAACATGTATTAAAAAATGTTCCTCATGTATACGAAAAATGTGCAGCATATATTGAATAAAAGTGGAAATAAAAAATAATATATTTTAAAAATATTAATTCTATATTTAAAAAATATTAAACATGTACATAAAAATGTTCCAGATGTATATATAAAATGTACATATTGTGTGAAAAAATATATATATTCCCATTAATAAATTGTTCATCGTCTATTTGGAAAATATTACCATGTAAAAAAGGATTCAAAACTTGTATTTAAGAAGAAGAAAATGGACATCGTAGATTGTGAAAACAATGAAAATTAAGAAAGATACCAAGAAGACGATGTAAACCGAAAAAAATATGCACATAAGAAAGAAAATAATAAATAAATAAACACCGACAAAGAACCAAAAAGAATAGCGGAAAAACAGAGACCCTCCAACGGTCAAATCCCAAACCCATCACAGGTAAAACAAATTGTCCACCCTCCCTAGCTTGGTCTCATCCCACACGTCGTGTCGCGTGGTTCCGCACGAACCAAATACAAACTACACATATGAAATCCGAGTTATTCTAATTCATAAAAGAAGGAAACAAACATTACACCCTATCTTTGACATGATAACCCCTCCAACGGTCAAATTCCAGACCCATCAGAGGGTAAAACAAACTGCCCACTGTCCCCTTGTCTCATCCCACACTTCAAGTCACACGGCTCCGCCCGCACCAAATACAAACTACACCTATGAAATCTCAGTTATTCTAATAATTAAATAAAAAAAAGGAAACAAACATGGCACCTTATCTATCTATGACATGACAACCTTAGAACGGACCCCAGACCCATTATAGAGTAAAACAATCCGCCCATCGTTCCTAGGCGTCCTGTTGTCCTGAATTAGGGGGTATTCACCACGCCGGCCTATCATTCATGGGTCGGGCCGAGGATCACCGACAACCGAAGAATGGGCCGCATCAGCTATGGCCCTCAGCGTACTCAAGATGAAATCATCGGAAGACTTGGTGTATACTTCAAGGCATATTCAAATATTCAGCATGTTTATCTCTAGATGCAACTGACTATGTGTAACCCTAGGTACCCCTCGGTCCCATATAAGCCGATAGTTTAGTCTGTAGATCCAAGGTTAGATTCATTCATATGATCTCGAGGTAGATCATCCTATACTTTGTACCACATCCACAATCAATATAATACCAACAGGACGTAGGGTTTACCTCTTCGAGAGGGTCCGAGCCTGGGTAAATATTGTGTCTCTCTACATCATGTTACCATCAAGCCAAGATCACCAGCTCGGAACCCCCTACATGAGATTTGCCGGATTTACCTCCGACAGCCACGTCGCGCCGCACGGTTCCGCGCGCACCGAATACAAACTACACATATGAAATCCCAAGTATTCCAATAATTAAATAAAATGGAAGGAAACAAACATGGCACCCTATCTATCTACTACGCGGCAACCCTCCAACGGTCAAATCCCAGACCCATCACCAAGGCAAAACAAACAACAAACGGTCCTTCGGTCTCATCCCACATGTCACGCCGCGCCGCGCCGCGCCGCGCGTTTCTGCCCGCGCACCGAATGCAAACTACGCCTACGAAACTGTCCACCGCCCCTTAGTCTCATCCCACAGGCCACGCCCTGCCGCGCCATGCAATGCGGTTCCCCGCGCGCAAAAAAAAATACAAACTATAGCTACGAAATCCAAGTAATTCCAATAATTAAATAACAGAAAAGGGAAATAAGCATGACACCCTATCTATCTACGAGCGTGGCAACCCTCCGACGGTCGAATCCCATACCCATCACCAAGGCAAAACAAACCATTTGCCGTCCCTTGGTCTCATCCCACACGCCACGCCGCACCGCCCATTTCCGCCCGCGCACCGATTACAAACTACACCTACGAAATTCCCAGTAATTCCAATAATTAAATAAATAAGCAAACAAACATGGCACCCTATCTATCTATGACATCTACGACGTGGCAACCCTCCAACGGTCAAATCACAGACCCATCACAGGGTAAAACAAACCGCCCACCGTCTCATCGTCTCATCCAACAGGCCACGCCGGGGCCGCTCCGGGCCTCGCAGTTCAGCGCGTGCACCGAATACAAACTACACCTACGAAATCCCAGTAATTATAGTAATTAAATAAAAGAATAAGGTAACAAACATGGCACCAATCTATCTACGATGTGGCAACCCTCCAAAGTTCAAATCACAGACCCATCACAGGGTAAAAGAAAACCGCCCATGGTTTCATGGTCTCATCCAACACACCACGTCGGGCCGCGCCATGCCCCGCGGTTCAGCGCACGCACCGAATGCAAACTACGCCTACGAAATCCCAGTAATTAAATAAAAGAATATGGTAACAAACATGGCACCTTATCTATTGATACGTCTTCGTCGTATCTATAATTTTTTATTGTTTCATGCGAATATTATACAACTTTAACATATTTTTGGTAATTTTTTATATGATTTATTGGACTAACCTATTGATCTAGTGCGCATTGCCAGTTCATGTTTGTTGCATGTTTTTTGTTTTGCAGAAAATCCATATCAAACGAAGTCCAAACGTGATAAAAATTTACGGAGAATTATTTTGAAATATTTATGATTTTTGGGAGGTGGAATCAACGCAAACGGGGGCCCACAGTGACCACAACCCACCAGAGCGTGCCGGGCACCCCCTGGCGCGCCCAGGTATCTTGTGCCCTCCTCGAATGTCGGTTGGAGCCCTTCTTCTGGTGCAAGAAAGATAATTTATGGAAAAAAATCATGTAAAAATTTCAGCGCAATCGGAGTTACAGATCTCCGGGAATTTAAAAAATGGTGAAGGGCCAGATCTGGAGAACGCGAAACAGAAAAGAACGGATAGGGAGATCCAATCTCGAAGGGGCTCCCGCCCCTCCGCCGCCATGGAGGCCATGCACCAGAGGGGGAACTCTCCTCCCATCTAGGGGGGAAGCCAAGGAAGAAGAAAAAGGAGGGGGGCTCTCTCCCCCTCTCTCCCGGTGGCGCCGGAGTGCCGCCGGGGCAAGGATCGTGACGGCGATCTACATCAACAATCTTGCTACCGTCAACACCAACTTTCTCCCCCTCTATGCAGCGGTGTAACACCTCTTCCCCCCGCTGTAATCTCTACTTAAACATGGTGCTCAACTCCATATATTATTTCCCAATGATCTATGGTTATCTTATGATGTTTGAGTAGATCCGTTTTGTCCTATGGGTTAATCGTGATCTTGGTTGGTATGATTGTATATTTTATTTATGGTGCTGTCCTACGGTGCCCTCCGTCTCGCGCAAACGTGAGGGATCCTCGCCGTAGGGTGTTGCAATATGTTCATGGTTTGCTTATTGTCGGTGTTGCGGGGGTGACAGCAGCCTAAACGCGGATAAGTGGGTTATGGCGTATGGGAGTAAAGAGGACTTGATACTTAATGCTATGGTTGGGTTTCACGACCTTAATGATCTTTAGTAGTTGCGGATACTTGCTAAAATTCCAATCATAAGTGCATATGATCCAAGTAGAGAAAGTATGTTAACGTATGCCTCTCCCTCATGTAAAATTGCAAGAATGATTACCGGTACTTGTTATCGATTGCCTAGGGACAAATGACTTTTTTATTGACAAAAGTTATCCACTTTTATTACCTTGCAATTTATTCGTAGTTTTATTCTCACAAAGTACTCGTAGTTTTATTCTTGCAAAATAGTTTCATACTTGTTTTAGGTAAAGCAAACGTCAAGTGTGCGTAGAGTTGTATCGGTGGTCGATAGAACTTGAGAGAATATTTGTTCTGCCTTTAGCTGCTCGTTGGGTTCGACCTCTTATTTATCGAAGAAGGCTACAAACAATCCCCTATACTTGTGGGTTATCATCTATCTACGACGTGGCAACCCTGTAAAGTTCAAATCACAGACCCATCACAGGGTAAAGAAAATTGCCCATGGTCTCATCGAACACGCCACGTCGGGCCACGCCGCGCCCCGCGGTTTAGCGCACGCACCGAATGCAAACTACACCTACGGAATCCCAGTAATTCCAATAATTAAAAAAAAGAATAAGGTAACAAACATGGCACCCTGTCTATCTACCACGTGGCAACCCTCCAAAGGTCAAATCACAGACCCATCACAGGATAAAAGAAAACTGCCTATGGTCTCATGGTCTCATCCAACACGCCACGTCGGGCCACGCCGCACCCCGCGGCTCAGCGCACGCACCGAATGCAAACTACACCTATGAAATCCCAGTAATTTGTATAATTAAATAAAAGAATAAGGAAACAAACATGACACCCTATCTATCTACGGCGTGGCAACCCTCTAAAGGTCAAATCACAGATCCATCACAGGGTAAAAGAAAACTGTCCATGGTCTCATGGTCTAACACGCCACGTCGGGTCGTGTCGCGCCCCACGGTTCAGTGCGCGCACCGAATACAAACTACACCTATGAAATCCAAGTAATTTTAATAATTAAATAAGAGAATAATGAAACAAACATGGCACCCTATCTATCTATGACGTGGCAACCCTCCAACGGTCAAATCAGAGACTCATCACAGGGTAAAACAAACCGCCCACGGTCTCATGTTCTCATCGAACACGCCACGTTGAGCCGTGCCCCCCCCCCCCCCCCCCCCCCCCCCCCCCCCCCCCCCCCCCCCCCCGGCACCGAATACAGACTGCACCTACGAAATCCCAATAATTCAAATAATTATGTAAAAGAATAAGGAAACAAAAATGGCACCCTATCTATCTACTACACTACGTGGCAACCCTCCAACGGTCAAATCCCAGACCCACCCGAGAGTACAACAAACCGGCCGCCGTCCCTTGGTCTCATCCCACACGCCATGCAACACCGCGCTACGCAGTTCCGCCCCGCGCACTGAATTCAAACTACACAAATGAAATCCCAGTAATTCCAATAATTAAATAAAAAAGGAAACAAACACGGCACCCTGCCTATCTACCACGGTACGTGGCAACCGTCCAACGGTCGAATCCCAGCCCCATCACCGGGGCAAACCAAAACCGCCCAACGTCCTTCGGTCCCATCCCACGCGCCACCGCACCCCACGCCACGCAGCGCCGCGCGTTTCCGCCCCGCGCACCGAATACAAACCACGCCTACAAAATCCCAGTGGTTCCAATAAAAATAGAAACAAACAAACATGGGCACCTAATCTATCTCTATCTCCATCTATCTTAAAGCTGACGCCACATTCACAAGAAGGGAAGATAATAAAGCCCTCGGAGCTGGCCGTTTTGAAAGCACATGGAATCCCCTAGCCGTTAAGGCCAGCCCTGGCGCGCCCCCGGCCGTCCAACCCGCATCCGACGGCCCGGATCCCACGACCGTTGGGGGTTCGAACGCGGCTTCCTTCTCCTGCTCGGGCAGGCAGGCCCCTATTTTATCTCGCCCCTGCCTCCTCCCGATCCCAATCCCCATCCGCCCGTCTCTCTCCTACGCTCTCCGCCCCGCTCCCCCCCTGCAGCAAGCAGCCGCGGCGGCGAGCTACTCCCGCAGAGGCGGCGGCAGCTTCCCCTTCTCCTCCTCTCCTCCCTCGCCCTCGCCGAGCAACGAGGTCCGTGACGGTAGCTTCTTCTTCTTGGACGGATGGGCGGATGCGTTCTTGAACGGGGTTGAGGGGGCGTTTCTTGTTCTTCACGGGATGGGGTTCTTTGGTGGGTTTCTTGAGGGTTTCTTGCCGGATTTGGTGTTGCGGGCTCTGCCCCCCTCGGATCTCCGGCCTGGATGGATGAATTCGGGGGGAGGCGCTAGCTCAGAGCGTGCGATTCCGTCGGGGCGGCTCGCGGCGTACATTCTTTAGCGTTCTTGGGGCGGATCTTTGGATGCCTCGGCTGTTCTTGCTTGGAATTCGAGCAATAGATCGGCAGGGAGCTTGATTCTTGGCAGCGTGGTCTGTGCTGGTAGAGTTCTAGCTGCTCAAACTTTCCTTTTTTTGCTTCGGCGCGTGCGTGGTTTCTTCTTGGATCTCCCGAGCCAGAGGAGAGGGGCCTGCAGCGTGGCTAGTCCAGTAGGGCGTTCTTGCTCGTTTGGGTTTCGGATTCGCGGGGTCTTCCATCGGTTTCTTGGCCAAATCCAGAGTTCTTAGCAGCGATTCGAACCAAAAGATCCAGTTTTTCTTCTTCTGCGGATGCGTTTCATCTGTTTCTGAATTTGGATTGTTCTCTTGGTGCAGGGTTTCCGGCCGTCGTCAGCAATGGAGAACGTCAGATCCGAGAACCACCGCGGCGCGGCCATGGAGGGCGTGAAGGTGGCGTCGGAGGCGGCGGCCAACACCAACAGGAGAGCCCTGAGGGACATCAAGAACATCCTCGGCGCCCCTCACCAGCCCCAAGCCGTCAGCAAGAGGGGCTTGCAAGAGTGAGCAATCCACCGATCCACGGCCGAATTCCGAACTCCAGTTCAGTTCCGCATGTAGTAATTCATAACTGGATCTCTAATCGCTCCGAGTTTCTTTCCATGTTTCAGAAAACCTGCCGCCGCCGGTGCCAAGAGCCAGCCCGGCGCCGTCGGTCACCGGCCGGTGACCAGGAAATTCGCCGCCATCCTACAGCAAACGCAGCCTGCAAACGCCCCGCTGGTATGGGCAACTAAAATCCTTGCTGTTTTGATGCTGTCTTGGGTGTGCATTGCTGTTTTCATCTCTGTACTTTCCAATTGTGCAAGTTTTATGACTTGTTTGGTGAATTTAGATGCTGGGAAGTGGATCCTGAATGAACTCTGCGTTTGCTATCAGTTAGATATTCAGATTTGCACACACAAACTTGCAATTGCGTATGGTTTGAATTACTACACCTGAATCTGCAGATTTGCACATAGTACAGTACAAATCTTCAGAGATTTGAGCATACCAAATCTTGTACTATATGGTATGTCATTAATGTAGGTTTAATAGAGTTCTAGCAGATTTAGGCAAGTACTAGTGTATCTTATCTAACTGAACTGAGTGCTCTCTTTTATATATGGAATGATATCAATGTAGGTTCGATTGGGTTAGCTGTAGATTTCCCATCTTTTGCACTCAAATTTTGTTCAGATTATCTTATTTGAACCAAGAATCTGAGCAAAATAGGGAACTGTCAACTCAAGGATTTGAATTTATTTTGGCAGGCACCAATTGGCAGTGAGAGGCAGAAGAGGAATGCTGACACTGCGTTCCATGCTCCTTCAGACATGGAGTGCAGCAAGGCTTCAGATGATGACCTTGACGAGATGGTAAGCAGAGTAACTCAGCTACCATTGCACGATCAGCATTTTGGTGTTTTCATCGCTCATCATCCATGCTTTGTTGTTACTCCAGATGACCAATGAGCTCAAAGAAATTGACATGGAGGACACCGAAGAGGAGGAAATGCCTGACATCGACAGCTGCGACGTCGGCAACTCCCTTGCGGTTGTCGAATATGTGGATGAAATTTACAGCTTCTACAGAAGGACCGAGGTAATTTATCTGCTTGGAACCCCGGTCAAGTTATCTACAGAGTTGTGTGCCTGACCTGACCTGGTATGGTAATAATAATCTGATTGCCAAATTCTCTGTGCTGTAGGAGTTGAGCTGTGTGTCCCCCACCTACATGGCACACCAATCTGACATCAATGAGAAAATGCGCGGCATTCTGATCGATTGGCTCATCGAGGTAAGGATTCCATTCGATCTCCGGTACAATCGGCAAGTAGTCTTCTTAGTATGCTCTGAAAAAAATGGAAAGTTCTTAAAAAAAAACATGTTTCATTGTCCAATGCAGGTCCATTACAAGCTTGAGCTACTGAGGGAGACCCTTTTCCTTACTGTAAACATCATTGACAGATACCTGGCACGGGAGAATGTAGCCAGGAAGAAGCTCCAGCTTGTGGGCGTGACAGCCATGCTGCTGGCATGCAAGTATGAGGAGGTCAGTGTCCCCGTTGTGGAGGATCTGATCCTCATCTGCGACCGTGCCTACTCCCGGGAAGACATTCTGGATATGGTAACGATCCTGCTATATATACACCTTTCGTCGATTCAATCGATACGAGTTCTTGTTGTCTTCAGAGAATTGACACTAGGATATGATAATTCTGCAGGAGAGGATGATCGTCGACAGGCTTGAGTTCAACATGTCAGTCCCTACTCCATATTGCTTCATGAGAAGGTTCCTGAAGGCAGCAGGGTCTGACAAGAAGGTAAGATGATAGCTCCTCACCTTGGATGTTGCATACTACTACTACTAGCATTGCTCTGTTTTGTATGTGTACTATGAGTGCATTCCTTGTCTGACACAAATGCTGCCGTCTTGTGAATCAGCTGGAGCTGCTCTCCTTCTTCCTAATTGAGCTCAGTCTGGTCGACCACAAGATGCTCAAGTTCCAGCCGTCAATGCTGGCGGCGGCGGCCATCTACACCGCGCAATGCACGCTCAACGGGTGCATGTCCTGGAACAAGTGCTGCGAGCTGCACACAAAATACTCTGAAGAACAGCTCATGTATGGAAACACACTGTCTTTCATTCAGACCAACCAACTTTCAGTGAGTGATATGCCTTTGTTACTCACAGCTGTTTGGCTCACTGGTTTTGCAGGGACTGCGGCACGATGATGGTGGAGCTGCACCAGGGCGCGGCGCGCGGGAAGCTCACCGGGGTGCACCGCAAGTACAGCACCTTCAAGTACGGGTGCGCCGCCAAGTCGGAGCCCGCCGCCTTCCTGCTCGACGCTAGGAGGGCCTGACCGACCGACAACTTACATCACCGTGTCTGTAACAACAACTGCTAAAAAGATGGCGAGCTAAAGAAGAGGAAGGTGGTGTACATTGAGGTGCTCTGTTCTGATGAGATTTACACCAAGGAAGAAAGGGAGACCAACGTTCGCTGTTGGCCGCGTCGCGAGCGTTTTTTACTACTCTCTCGGTATAACTTAACATGGATCCGATCCGAGTTGAGTTGAGTTGTGTGTGTGTTGATGGGTTCCAATTACATGTGTTGGAATGTGTTGTGTATTTAATTCTTCGATTTGTTGTGCGATGATGACACCTACCTGCAAAACAACTTGCAAATAAACATTAATTGAATTTCCTGTTCAGCATATGGTTTCCTTCCTTCCCAGTGTGATGTCCTGTTGAGCATCTCTGATTAACTGATCTTGTCCTGGTAGCAAAATCTAGTATTCTTGGGCCCCAGAATTTGAAATTTGACTTGATGTGATGTGGCTGAGTTGTACTAGAAAATTTAAATAAAAAGGGGAGGGAAGATCCGAAGTGAAGATGTGTGAACTTGTTTGACTTGGGGGGAAAACTTGTACCAGTAAGCAGTAATGTGTGAACTTATCTTGGAAGATCTGGAATGTCAACCAACCAACCTAGGAAGGAGCCTCACTATCTCTTGGAAGATCTGGAATGTCAACCAACCAACCTAGGAAGGAGCCTCACTACACTCCATTTGATGCCAAATTTGAATTCCCTGTTCAGCATCTTTGAATTTCTGCAAATAATGGTCCCAGAATTCAAATTTGGCATGTTCTTGGGTTTGAATTCAAGTTCAGCATGGGGAGCTTGTCTCAGAAATTTGAACTTTGACTGGCAGTAAGGAACCCACTACTACCCAGTAAGGTGGCACTAGGACCTAGAACCAACTAGTGTTTTCATATTCTGTGGAGTAGGAGGAATCTGGGCATGTTTGCAGTGTACTTGCTCTTGCTTTGACTTGGGGAAAACTTGTACTGGTAGTACTTGTAATTTGTGTAGTGTACTTGTCAGGCCTGTAGATATGAATCTTCTATTGCAAGATCTGGAATGCCAAGGAAAATTAACAGGATTCGCTTCACTCCAATACACAACCCCCCCTTGAGATGGTTCTCGGCCCCTGGCAGCAAATATCAGTTACCGTTGGAACTAGAATTCGAATTCAAATTCAAATCCGGCTTGGATGGCTTGTCCATACAGACAGGTTGGCAGTGCTAGCTAGTACAAAGTGGTCCTAGATTTGTGAACGGTTTTTCCCTTGTGGATGGACTTATTGGTGGTGTCACTTTGACTTTAGAAGAACCTACATACTAGTACTAGTAGTAGCAGGAACCTGAGACATGTGGGCATGTTTGCAGCGTGTCCTGTAGTATTCGTTGATTCCCTTCCCTTGCATGTCTGCCTTACAAAATTTGAATGGAAGGGGTGTGATCCCAAGCCAACATGCTTGTGAACGTGCAGATGTGGGTAGTAGAGTGCATCCCTGATCTTGATCTTGATCTTGACCCTGACTTGGTGACGCCAAGCCATGGTGGTTTGTGAACTTTGCAGAGATACGAATTTCCTTGCAAGATCTGGAAAAGAGAAAGAACCAACCAACTAACCCATGGCCTTGTACGAGCCTCGCTTTCAGTCATCGATTACAAGCTAGTACGATTGACTCGGCTCAGAGCATTTATAACCGTGACTTCACAAATTTGGCCCCCTATTTGTCGGCGCTCGGTCACCCCTCGTCTCTTCGTATCCGCAACCACCACCCTCATATCCGAATCCTTAAATCCATGCAACATGATCAAAATAGTACGTACTAACATAAGTTATATCCATGTTCATAGACCATCTAGCGACGACTACAAGCACTGAAGCGAGTCGTGCTAAGGCCCCAATGAAAAGTGTAATTCTAAAAGTGCTCAGGGCATCTCCAACGCCGACCCTCAAACCATCTGTATACATCCGGACCATGCGATTCAGACGTGTTTTGCCATCCAACGCGGGTCTGCATCCGTCCGCCGACCGGTCCGGACGCACTTTTTTCCGCAAAATGGAAACAAAGTTGGGGGGGGGGGGGGGGGGGGCTTTGCGGGAGTCCGGACAACAACCACGTAGGACTCCGACACCCCCAGCCCACAAAAATCCCCTCATGGTCCCATTCTCTTCCAATCCTCCCCTTCTCCCCCTTGCTTTGCATCCGCACCCTCCTCGTCCGATACCGTCGCTGTACCACTTCGGCAGCCGCACAGGCATTGCCGGATGTCTGTGACTAGCACCGATGCGCCCGCTCGCCTTTTACGACGGCGCCGTCCACCCAGGACCCGTCTGTAGCCAGCTACACTTTGCCCCTGTTGACGACGTCCATGGAGGACACCACGCCCGACAGGTGTTCGATCAAATGTTATTGAGCTTATTTTTCGAACGCCATGTTGTTTTTCAAGAGTACGAAGGATGGCGGGGTACTCGACGATAGAGGATGAGTTGTTGTGCAATGCGTGGTTGGCCGTATCCGCGGATTTCATATGCAGGAGCAGAAGGGGGCTCTTCTAGCAGCACGTGCATGATTCGTTTCATGCACGAAAGCACATTGCGCCCTACGACATGCACATCATCCATGATCGCAATGTGAAGTCTTTATCGCACCGATGGTACGCCATCCAGACCACCTTCACCAAGTTTTGTGACGTGATTGATATGTTGGAGGCAAGGTGGCCATTGCGCTCGACAGCCGAGGAGATCGTAAGTTTGGTTTCTTTGTGCTCAATTTGTTGATTGATTGATTCACTCAATGTTGCTCTACACATTGTGTAGCATGTACATGCTGCCATGATGTACCACAGGCTAGAGGTCAGACCATTTACACACATACATTGTTGGATGAAGTTCAAGGGCCAGTATGTGTGGGACGACATGATCCGATCATGAAAAACGTGTTGAACATCCGGTTAGTCTAGTTGAATTTGAACTATTGTTGTACTAGACTTAATTTTCATGTTATGTATGGATGATTTATGCTATTTTCTATCCGAACTTTGATGAACTTCGTCGGGTTTGATGAATTCGTCCAGTTTGTTGAAATCCAGCTTGAAATATACGCAGATAGTGTTGGATGGCCGGTTCCTGGATCCGTCTCCACTATGGATGGCAATGGGTAAGGTATGGGGCGGGTAGAGCAATACCATACCCATACCTGTGTAGTCAATGGGTACAAAATTCTACCCATACCCATACACATGGGTATGAAACTTTACCCATACCCATACTCAACGGTTACCCATACCCATTGGGTACCCAATGGGTAGATCAAACAATACACAAGTTATTCACAATTTTAACATCCATCAATAACACATATGACAAAAAACATTTATCTCAACTCAATAACAGATAGATGAGTACATGACAATTATCTCGATTCAAATTGACAATTGATGACAACTTTAATATAGGTCAGACGCTCATGACACACTTCACCAAATAACAACCAAGAAGTAAGAAATAAAAAAACACCTGAAACACCCATCAGCCAATACAAATGGCAGCTAGCACAAACTAGCATATGTTGGAGCTCCACGGGTAAGGTCCACATGTTAGTATAAATCGGTAGGGTATGGGTATATCCATGGGTACAAAGCTATACCCGTGCCCTACCCATGACATAACGGGTAGGGTATGGGTACTACCTATGTGTATAAAATTATGCCCATACCTTGCCCATGCGGGTACCGTATCCACCGGTACCCGTACCCATGGGTAAAATTGCCATCCTTAGTCTCCACAGGCTGGTCTCCTCTGTCCACGGACGGATGCGGGAGGAAATTTGCGGGTCATTGTTTGAGATGCTCTTATAAGCTTTGTTTGATGGACATTCAAAATCAGTCAAACAATACACCTATGCATGTTCCTTCTTTGGTTAAACAAATCCTTAAGTGGGTTTGGAAGCAAAATCATATGGCACCACGGGTACAAACGTTCGCTTGGAGGCTCTTTCGGAAGTCTGTTCTTCAGCTAGTAGATTCTCTAAACACATTGAACCTAATTGTTGTAGGTGTGGTCTTCAGGAGGATGATATGCATCTATCCTTTGCATGTACGTTTGCTAGACCGGCATGGTTTGCTCCTCCTTGGCATGTTAGGATAGACGATCATCTTCATAATAATAACTCTATATATGGTCTCATCGATGTGCTTCTCAATAGAAATCATCCATAAGCCACCATTCCAAATATTTTAAAATTTGACTATGCTTGTTGAAATCTAGAAATTATTGTCTCGTTCATAGGAAAAAAAATCCTAAGCAGGTCAGGCGGCTCTACCGCTTGATGCTTGTCAAGTCCTCCTTGATAAGCCGGATGACAAATGCATTCCTCAAGTGCAGAACCATTCTACCCGGGATGCTAATCATTTACCTTTGCAGGGTTCTACTGTAAAAACTGATCTACTTGTTGCAGGTATTAAAATATTCTCGGATGCAACTTTTAAATATTCAAAAAGTCCCTAGAAAGTCGTCTCCTGTTTCAGGAATGAGTCTTTTTTCTAGATATTCCAGATGGTCAAGTTCGCCAGCAGATTCAAATTCAAGTGTCAGCTCCTATTACCGATCCCCCTCTTCAAGCCACTAGTCCTTTTGCAACATATAGGAACATAGCAAAGCAACAAGGCAACAATTGCTAGCAACTTAGAGAGATAACTTAATTGCTGAACTATAGTAGCACACCATACCATTTGAGACAAATAAGTAGTACCAGCAGCAGTTCAAACCATACCATTTCACATTACAAGTAACTTATATATGCTAAACTTATATGCAGCACACCTAACTAAGCCCAAAACACTGCTAACTTATATGCTAAAATGTGATGCTACTCAACGTATCTAACTAAGCTTGTTCCTACTACTGCATCTTGAGTTCTTTAGTCTTCTGATCTTCAGTTCTTGATGCACTTGAGACGCTCGGAGTGGCGCACCTCCCCTGCAAATGGCTTCTTCAGAGGCTTCTTCCTCTTCTTCTGCCCATCTTGTGCTGCCTCCGCCACCACCTCCTGCTTGATGATGTCTGGCACATCTGGAAGCAACTCCACGTCAATCGGGAGGTCCTGGTCACCTTCCTTGGCATCGACGACCGACGCCACCATATGGACCTCATCTGGCTCGTCGACGACGGGCGCCACCATCTGGACCTGCTCCGGCTCATCATTAGAGAGGACCACCACCTCTATCTCCTCCTTGCCAGACGACTCGTCGTCCGGCTTGTAGCCAGAGTCGTCATCGGAGTCTAGCTGATTGTACTCCAACTCGGATGACTCGGCGGCACAGACATCGTCGTGGACAAGGAACTCGGGCTAGAAGTGGTCCCAGTAGGCGGTGTTCATCGGCGCAGGGATGGATAGGACGAGGTCGTGGACGCGCTCCATCCTTGACGCAACACGGAACGGATTCAGGTGCGACGTCGGCCTGGTGGCAAAGCGGTACATCCACCATCGGGCGCGCTGCCTCGGATCATCCGAGTGCGTCCCGCATTGCGAAGCGCAGGATCAACGCCGGAGGGACGCCGGGGCCGTCGGGGAAGGCGCGGCGCTTCTCGTCGTCCGTCATGACCTTGACAAGGCCACGCGCATGGTGACGCAGCATCCCGAGGCTAAGGAACCACCGCATGATCTCCTTTAGGTCCATGCGGGCCGCCTGGTCGTCGTCGTCCAGATCCTCGATGACCCTTTGCCAGACATGGCTGTTGTCCATGTCATCATCGGCGGCTTACATCTCGGCGGCAAGGGTTTTCTTGAGAGGAGTGGGGGTTGGGGAGCGGGGAGAGCGAGGCGACGTGGGTTGAGTGGGGAGGGGAGTGGAGAGTGGAAGAGCAGAGCTGTGTGTGGTCTTAAAGACATGGAAAACGAATCGACAGACCCAAAGCACGACCCATAGTAATTAGATAGTTTCTAGCAGTTGAACAAAGCACTACTACTATCCCACTAGCATTGCACACAGCGTTTCTAACCATAGATCCTGGGTTCGAGACCCGGGCCAAACATTTTATGTTTTTCCTTTGTTTGAACTTTTTCCTAATCCAAAAGTTAGTCATTTCCACCACCAGAGTGACCGTCACTTTAATATGTTTCATTCTTTTTTTGCATATTCAGTTAACTATAATACTCAGTCAGAAAAACACCACTTAACTTTAGTTATCAAACATCTTTGTAGTAGTCTAACAAATCACTACAATTATCCCATTGGTATTGCACGTAGCAGATCTAACAAAAGGTCCTGGGTTCAAGCCCCATGCCCACATTTTTTTATCTTTTTTTTTAATTTTTTAGCAACTGGATCATTTTCAGAACAAAATGTTAACTACAACATCAAAATTCAGTGCCAATTTTCAGTTAACTTCATTCATTTAACATCATAAAATTCAGTTACCTGCAACAACAAAATTCAGTGGAGTTTTCAGTTTACTTCAACATCAATATTCAGTTAACTACAATATCAAAATTCAGTGGGAATTTTCAGTTAACTACAACATAAGTAAAATTCAGTGGCAATTTTCAGTTAGCTTCAACATCAATATTCAGTTAACTACAACATCAAAATTCAGTGGGAATTTTCAGTTAACTACAACATAAGTAAAATTCAGTTAACTACAACATCAAAATTCAGTTAACTACAACATAAAAAATAAGGCCAATTTTCAGTAATGTAGTTAACTACAACATAATTAAAAACACTTAACTACATTCATTTAACATCCAACATTCAATAATCCACTTAACTGCATCATAATATTTAGTTACAAAAAGCCAATTTTCAGTCCAGTGGAAGGCAGCTGAGCGGTGATCATCCATTTTCTTACAGTTTTCTCTCCACTTCACCTTGTTTGGTGATCTTGCAATGGCCCACATGTCTTGCTTCAGTACCTCTCCTTTGTGCTTCTCATTAAAATTTTGGTAAATATGCCTCACACAAAATCTGTGTTCTGAATCTGGCCAAACTTTGTGCACAACATTTATTATTCCTTTCTACTTGTCACTCATAAGTGTGAAAGGAGCAGTGTTAGTGATATTCAGATAATCTCTCAGAGTGGTCAGAAACCACTCCCAGGAACCTGCGCATTCTAATTCCACTCAGCCATTGCAATGGGGAAAATGCAATCATTAAGATCAATACCAACAGCACTAAGCAACACTCCTTTGAACCTTGTTTTCATGTGACAACCATCAATGAAGATAATAGGCCTGCAACCCTTAAGCCACCCTCTCTTATATGCATCATATGACCAATACAATGTTTTCAAACATTTCTTGCCCAATGGAAAAACTTTATCTTTCACCAGTGCAGTTGTCAGCAGAAATGTAATCCCAGGGTTCTTGCTCCTTAATTCATGTCCATAATCCCATAGCCTACTGAACTGCTCTTCCTCATCACCATGGATCTCATTAAGTGCTTGCTTTCTAGCTCTATCTAGCTTTCATATGTTAGGAGTAACATTGAATTCCTTAGTTATTTTCCTTGAAAATGTTCCAAGTGACATCTTCTGGTCATCTCTGAACTCATCCATGAAAAACTTGCACAGGAATTTAGTTGTCAAATCCTTTAACTTCCATTTCTTCTGGCACAATTGCTCAAAAGTCTAGCTTTACCACCATTGCCACATCCTAACACTACGCAGCCATGAATCGACCTCCAAACGCAACCAATCCTCCAGTCATGTTGTCATTGCTAGCCTTAAGCAGCCATGGGCAACCTCTCTGACAAGCTGCCTCTAACCTTATCTTGTCATTCTTCATCTTCTTGATCTGCACTCCGTTCCTTATTGAATATGCAGTAAGTGCTTTCCTCAGCTCAACCACATCAGCAAATACCATCCCTACTTTAAATACAAGGGATTTCATGTCCACCTTGGAATTGAAAGCTTTGAACTTGTACTTAAGTTGCTCTCGTTCTTCAGTGGAGAGGTTCAGATCTTTATCTTCAAGTACATAGTCAGGCTTCACCTCCTCCTCCTCTCGCTGAGCTTCTTCATCAACATCAAAGTTAATGTTGTCTTCATAAAGATCATCATCTCCATCATCTATGTCATAATCACTGTCGCTATTATCTGAATCTGAAAGCACAACATCTTCAGACTGCAAATTAGGCTCTGCACCATCAGTCAGCAAGTTCTCTACTTCTGTTCTATTAGTTAGCAAGTTCTCTGCTTCTATTCCATTAGCTGCAACCTCTGTGCAACCTCTGACGAAATTGGATCTTCGACATTGACTGAAATGAGGTTGTGAGAAAAAGCTGCACTGGTTGCAACAACATTTGAGTTGGCCATTCTGACAGGACTTTGAACTGATGGCACTGTACATATGAAATCTTCCGTGAAATTACTGATGAAATCTGAATGGTCAACCATGAATGCAAGCACTCTATGTTGAGCACTAGCTCTGATCATTTGCTACACATCATCATCACCTCTAATTCTCACCATCCCATCTGAAATTGTTTTCTCAGGTCTGCACCAATAAATGAGGTGCTCATTGACAGGATATCCCAATCATATTAGGTGCTCTTCAGTGACTGCATATGAGAATGTGCTAGCATCAACATAATCAAGCACCTCCATAGAAGGGTTAAAGTACTCCATGTTATTTCTTGCTCCACAGAAAAGTCCATCATGCTCTAGTTCTATTGTAAAAAAAGGAGTATCCACACTTTGTCCCATTGCTGAATCCCACATTGTATCAAAAAAAGTGCAGAATGTAAGCACTGAATGTTCAGTCATATATAACTGGATTTTTAACACTGAACAGAACACAATTAACCACAAAAATTTAGTTAGCTTTTAGCACTGATCTATTAGCACTACTGAACTAATTCTTCAATCCTAAGCATTGGTAAATATCAAAACCATAGGCCTATTGTCACAGGCATTGGGACACCATCTTCAAAAGCATAACTGAAAGTTCAGAATTCTATCACTAGCATAAATGAACTACAAAGTTCAGAATTCTAGCACTAGAATGTCTGTCAGCAAAGCTAGGACAAACCCTAGGCCAAATTTCATAGGCATTGGCAAAGAATTTGCAGCAAGGGTGCATTCACACAAGAACCCTAGTTTCTTGGCCGAAACCCCTACTTTACAGCCCAAAACCCTAGACAAAATTCATCGCTCAAAAGTCTAGCTTTACTGCCATTGCCACAGCCTAGCACTATGCACCCATGAATCGACCTCCAAACGCAAGGATCTGCTGACAGGAAGCCGACCGCATAGCAAAAAGAGGAACAGGGCAAAGGAGCAACTCACCATTGTCTGGAGGGAAGACAAGACAGCTATCGGGGCGGACTAGGTGAGTGGAGGGAGATGGCTCCCGACCGCCGATGAACTCCGGGGACGCCGCCATGCTTGCAAGTGACGTCAGCAGGAGCCGATCGCCCCAACAGAATTAATTCAGGTGCTCGTCACGCTCGAGGCGTCACGCGGGTTGAAATCGATAGACGACAGGGCGGGGGCTAAACGCAAAAAGTGCGGCACCGACCGGCCCTGTCCAGTTGGCTCCACTTGTCTGCTCGTGATTGGCCCAGGTCCAAATCCGCACATATGTGACAAGTTTTAGGACCAAATAATTGCTTTTTGCAAGTTTTAAGACCAAATCATGACGTTAAGGACAAGCTGTACTAGGATCTATGTGTATTATATTAAAGCATCTCCAACATCCGCGCTATACAAGTGCCGCGCCGGAAATTTGTGGTTTTTAGCGCGCGCGCAATCGCTAAGCGAGCTCCAGCGGAGGCGCAATAACCGCGCGCGCGGCATAAAGAGTTCAGCGCGCGGTCCGAAATGCCATCGCGCGCCGTTTATTTGGTGCGCCCGCTTCCGCGCGCCGCACACTCGAGCGCTTGCGCCTCACCCTCTCCGCCGCGCCACTTTCGCCACGCCCGCGCCGCCGCCGGCGAATTGACCTAATGGACGGCCGCGCCGGCACCCCCCTCACCCCTTCCTACACGCGTGACCCCTCCGGCACCGCCGCCGCCGCCTCAAACCCTAGCGCGGGGAGCTTTGGCTTCGCCTCCGCCGGTGCTCCTCCAAGCATCGGTATCGCGCGCGGCCTTTTCATGCCGCCACGGACGATCTCGGCGGTGTTGGGGAACGTAGCATGCAATTTCAAAAAATTTCTATGCTCACACAAGATCTATCTAGGAGATGCATAGCAACGAGAAGGGGAGAGTGTGTCCACGTACCCTCGTAGACTGAAAGCGGAAGCGTTAGCTTAATGCAATTGATGTAGTCGAACATCTTCTCGATTTAACCGATCAAGCACCGAACGTACCGCACATCCGAGTTCTGCACACGTTCAGCTCGATGACGTCCCTCGAACTCTTGATCCAGCAAAGTGTCAAGGGAGAGTTTCGTCAGCACGACGGCGTGGTGACGGTGATGGTGAAGTGATCTGCGTAGGGCTTCGCCTAAGCACTACGACAATATGACCGGAGGAGTAAACGGTGGAGGGGGGCGCCGCACACGGCTAAGAACCATTGGTGTGTCCTTGGAGGCGCCCCCGCCCCTGTATATAAAGGAGGGAGAGGGGAGGAGGCCGGCCCTAGGAGCACCCCAAGTGGGAGGAGTCCCACTTGGGCTCCTAGTAGGATTCGGCCCCCCCTTTCCTTTTACCGGAGGGGGAAAGGGGGAAAGAGAGAGAGAGGGAGAAGGAAAGGGGGGCGCAGCCCCCTCTCCTAATCCTATTCGGCCTCCTTCCCTGTGGGGGGCACGCCACCCCTTTGTGGGCTGGTGTGCCTCCCTCCTATGGCCCATATGGCCCATATCTTCCCCCGGGGGTTTCGGTAACCCCCCCGGTACTCCGATACGTACCCGATACATTCCGAAACACTTCCGGTGTCCGAATACTATCGTCCAATATATCAATCTTTACCTCTCGACCATTTCGAGAGTCCTCGTCATGTCCGTGATCTCATCCGGGACTCCAAACAATCTTCGGTCACCAAAACACATAACTCATAATACAAATCGTCATCGAACGTTAAGCGTGCGGACCCTACGGGTTCGAGAACTATGTAGACATGACCGAGACACATCTCCGATCCATAACCAACAGCGGAACCTGGATGCTCATATTGGTTCCTACATATTCTACGAAGATCTTTATCGGTCAAACCGCAATGACAACATACGTCATTCCCTTTGTCATCGGTATGTTACTTGCCCGAGATTCGATCGTCGGTATCTCCATACCTAGTTCAATCTCGTTACCGGCAAGTCTCCTTACTCGTTCCGTAATGCATCATCCCGTAACTAACTCATTAGTCACATTGCTTGCAAGGCTTATCATGATGTCCACACTTTGTTCTCATACATGGATCCTATCTCAGATTTCATGACCTCAAGCCATCTGTCGGAATCTGGGCTCATCATAGCTTCTTCATAGTTCGTAGGTTCGCCTTGGTCTAGTAACATGACTTCCAGTACAGGATTCCCATACCACTCTGGTGCGGATCGTGTTCTGGTTGACCTATGAGGTTCTGTAGTAACTTGATCCGAAGTTTCATGATCATCATCATTAGCTTCCTTTCTAGTTGGTGTAGGCATCACAGGAACAGTTTTCTCTGATGAACTACTTTCCAATTCGAGAGAAGGTACGATTACCTCATCAAGTTCTACTTTCCTCCCACTCACTTCTTTCGAGAGAAACTCTTTCTCTAGAAAGGTTCCATTCTTGGCAACAAAGATCTTGCCTTCGGATCTGTGGTAGAAGGTGTACCCAATTGTTTCCTTAGGGTATCCTATGAAGATGCACTTCTCCGATTTGGGTTCGAGCTTATCAGGCTGAAGCCTTTTGACATAAGTGCCTCAACCCCAAACTTTAAGAAACCATAGTTCATACGGTGTCGTCTCAACGGATTTAGAAGGTGCCCTATTTAACATGAATGTAGCTGTCTCTAATGCATAACCCCAAAACGATAGTGGTAAATCGGTAAGAGACATCATAGATCACACCATATCTAATAAAGTACGGTTACGACGTTCGGACACACCATTATGCTGTGGTGTTCCAGATGGCGTGAGTTGTGAAACTATTCCACATTGTTTTAAATGAAGGCCAAACTCGTAACTCAAATATTCGCCTCCGCGATCAGATCGTAGAAACTTTATTTTCTTGTTACGATGATTCTACACTTCACTCTGAAATTCTTTGAACTTTTCAAAATGTTTCAGACTTATGTTTTATCAAGTAGATATACCCATATCTGCTCAAATCATCTGTGAAGGTCAGAAAATAACGATACCCGCCGCATGCTTCAACACTCATCGGACCGCATACATCGGTATGTATTATTTCTAATAAGTCATTAGCTCGCTTCATTGTTCCGGAGAACGGAGTTTTAGTCATCTTGCCCATCAGGCATGGTTCGCAAGTATCAAATGATGCATAATCAAGTGATTCCAAAAGCCCATCTGCATGGAGTTTTTTCATGCGTTTTACACCAATATGACCTAAACGGCAGTGCCACAAATATGTTGCAATATCATTATCAACTTTGCATCTTTTGGCATCAATATTATGAATATGTGTATCACTACGATCGAGATTCAATAAACCATTTATATTGAGTGTATGACCATAGAAGGTTTTATTCATGTAAATGTAGGGGAACGCAGCAGAAAACAAAAATTTTCCGACCTACGCACCAGCCTAGGACCACTATGGAGACTGCATACAAGGTTTGATCATTTTCGTTACCGACTCGTAGCGCAGCGAAAGTAGAGTCGATGACGATCGGTGGTGCAGATCCCCGCAGCTAGGATTTACAACCTCCCAACCGCGAGGATGTATACCCTCGTCTTCCCTTCGGACAGCCCTCCGGGAGGCGGTCGAACAGTCCCCCGGACGGTGTCGCGGACAGCCCTTCGGGAGGACCTTCGAAACTCGAACGGTCACTCGGACAGCCCTTCGGGAGGACTCACAGAACTCGGACCGTCACTTGGACAGCCCTTCGGGAGGCACTCACGAACAGCCCCTCGGGCACTAAGATCGAAACTACGACCTCTCTACAGAGTTGCACACATACGGTGTCAACTATCCGGCAGGGCTTCGCCGTCCAGAACTAGTTCCCACCAGAACCCAGACAGCCTTTCGGCTCTACGAAACTCTTTTCGTGGGAGGGAGAGAGAAGCCAGATCATTGCATGGCACTTGTATGTGAGAAGGAGTGAGTCTTTAGGCAGCCCCCTCCACCCCTATTTATAGGCCAAGCCCAAGGGTGGCTTCTCCAAGAAGCCAAGGGGAAAAATACCAAAGGACCCTCAAGGTGGCTTCTCCAAGAAGCCACCCAAAAAGCACTTTTACTATTCACGACGACATTTTTCAGCGTCCGTTCAAACTGAAAATATTTATGTGGGCTTAGTACATTTCCAGTACCCACTAAAATAATTTTCAACGCGTTCTGGAACAATTCTAGTTTAGTGATTTCATCTGCGAAAAGCATCTGAAGCGGTTCCGGCAGCCCCGGAACATTTCCGGTTTTTCTTCCAGAAAATTCCCAGAAGTTTCCAGAATGATTCTGGCATCCTCCAAGAATTATCAGGCATGTGCCGAAACCATTTTGACTTAATGGTATCCCCTGAAACAACTTTTCAGTTTCACCGGAACTCATCCGGTGACCTCTCTCTGCGGAACTTTTCCGCTGTCCGAAACTTTTCGGTGTCCGAAACTTTTTCGGTGATTTTCTCTCAGACTCCCTGTCTAGTATTCAGCAGATAGATGACCCTTAAGCGTGTGACCCTATAGGTTCAGTGAAGTATAGACATGACCTGGAACCCCTTCCGATCAATGATCAACATCGGAGCCGTGGACACCCATATTGACCCCTATACCCACACGAATGAATATTCGAGTGAACCTCCAGTTGCTGTGTGCTATTCCTGTTGCTTCACGATATGTTACAAATACCCGAGGTTAGACATGTTGGCATCCCCGTGGATCAACAACTTGTCCACTATGCCAGTTACCCCGTTATCGGTATTGTTCTCTTTTCTCGTTACCGTGTTCCGGCATCCCCGTGATCAAATCACAAAGTGTCTGGCCAGACGATGATGGATACCGTAACACCGAGAGGGCCCAGAGATATCTCTCCATCGCCGGAGGAGCAAATCCCAATCTTGAGCTATCAAGTTACTTGACATACTTTCCCATGAACCCGTAAGCCGCCGTAATAGCCACCCATTTACGGATGACGTTTAACAAACCCCAAAGTTCATGAAGCAAGCATGAAGAAACTCGATACTCTCATGGTCTGAGGAATCATGCAAACGTTAACCATCTCTGTGCTATTAACCATTAACTTGTGACAAATGTATCTCATAGCATAACATCAATCGGGTCGATTCAACACAAATGTTCTTCTAACATTTGTGCCCTCAAAGTTGCTGGCATAGACATGCCTATGATTGGGAAAACATAATCATCATGCAACACTTGAGCTAGTCTTAGAGGCATGACTAGGAATACATTTTACCGTTTATTATTCCACACGTGCACATGGGTTTTCCCCAGAGCCTTTATGGATATACGGGCTCGGGAACCACAGCAGTTATAGCATGGAACATAAACCTAATTATGAACACGGAGATAAATAATAACATTTATTATTGCCTCTAGGGCATATCTCCTACAGACTCCCACTTGCACTAGAGTCAATAATCTAGTTAATGCTAATGCACTTTACACCTGTGGCACACCGGTGTAAATATGCTTCGCTTGTGGTATAGCCTGATGTCCAACGGATCTGACGACTTCAGCTCCGTGTGTATCTTTGCATATCCTCACGTTTTCACGCTTTCACAAAATTCATATTTTGTGTGGACTTGGCTTTGTATGTATGTGAATCACAGGTCGAACCTGGATTCCTCAGACTGAGTTATGGAGCAACTACCTGCAGTAGTGTCCTATTGACAAAAGCCATCTTGGAACCATACTAAGTTCATGAATGAACTATATGATTCAACATCTTCTTTGTCTCTTTTAAAAGCGGCAACATACTTCGCCTCTGTTATAGAATTCGCCACAGTAACTTGTTTGGAACAATTTCCAACTACCGTGCCACCATATTGTGTATTGCACAAAACCCTTAACTTAAATCGAAAATCGCTTGGAGCATGGATGAAGACTGTATCGATGTAACCTTTTACAACGAACTCTTCATGATCTCTGCTTGCGAGAAAACATGTCATCAGTGCTACTATAGTACTCAATGACCCTTTTTCACTGTTGTCCCATGATCAGTACTTTTGATCACTTTGGTATCTATACTCGCAACAACTTTGGGAGTATTGGACATATCTGGTTGTTTTTACATACCATGGAATACATGATTAATCCAAACACAAGAGTGTGTAGAATCTCCATCATGTATTTTGCTCATCAGTGTTTTGAGACACCGAGTCTTGCAAAAACTCTTTCCATGTGACTTCGGCAAGAATCACTCCTTGACGTTTTTAATGCTAAAAGGTTTTAGCATCTTGTCAATATGTATCTTTTCTCAGCCCTATTAGGTAAATCTATCTCCATAGATCATCATGCCTAATATAAAGGCTATTTAGCCCAAGCACTTCATTGAAAAACTATTTTCAAATGAAGTCCTAATTCGTGTCAAGAATTTTAAGTCCAATTAACAATGTGTCAAGCACACAAGGTTTTTAGAAATTTTATTATGCTCCCACTTACTTTCTTGAATCACAAGCATCTTCGTTACCCATTGATGAAGTCAAACCCTTTTGACCATTTCATCAAAACACGAAGATTCCAACTCCATTTTGCTCTCTTCTGTTCATTGCTGGAACTCTGAAGTTTGCAAACTTACTAGCATCCTCTGGATCGACAAATTACTTTGGACTGTATCACATACAAGTCCTAGGTTTTATTTCCATCAGATAGAAATCCTTTTGTCATCCATGTTTCATATCTCATGATTGAAATATGTCTTAATTGCTAGTTCAACCCGAACCGACTTTAAGCATCGCTACGGTGAGACAATCTCATCGTAGTCAACTCCTTGAACTTGTTATTGCAACAAGTCGAGCTTTATGGATAAAACATTTTTATCCGTATCAGTTTTAAGTTCCATAAATATTCATTAGACTCTAAGTCTTCCGAAGGGTGTATCAAGGTTTTAATCTTGAATCACTTATATGGAAACTAACTCGGATTGTATTGGCATTTAGCCAATTATGGAGTCAGGGCCCATCAATGCTTCCTTGTGTATTGTAGGTATACTATTGTCTAACAACAATATCTCGTTTGCGCACCTGAGAGGTTTGCACGAGCCTTGCCCACGTGGTTCAGCTGCAAGTTCGATCGAAGTCCATACGTTTTATTGTAGAGACTTCCGTATCAGTCGCAGTAGGAAACTCTGGAATCACTTCCAAGGTCTCTTTCCTTTGAACTGATGACGAAGATACTATTTATCCCATCGAGTTGCATTGTTCTCCCACTCACCTTTTTGAAAGAACCATTTTCTTCAAAAAGCATACCGTTCTTTGTGGCAAACCTATTTGCCTCGGTATAGTGAGGGAGGAATACCCAATGACTTGGGATAACCTACAAAGTAGCACTTGTCTGATTTGGAATAGGTTTGTAACCTTTTAAACAAGCCCCATATTCCAAATGTTAAGAAAAGATATGACATGGTTGGGCATACCATACCATGGTGTCATTTCAACAGACCCTGATGGAGCTCTTTTCAGTGTAAAAGCCGCAGTCTCTAAAGCATCACCTTTTAAAAGGGATAATGGCAAATTTATTTATGTCATCTTTGATCTTACCATGTCATAAATGGTTCGATTACATCTTCACGGACTTTCCACTCACAGTGGTGTTCCGGGAGGTGTAAGTTATGAAACTCTTTTCACAACTCATCAGACATTCGCTAAACTTGTAACTCAAAAATTTCTTTCTGCAATCGAATTGTAGAAACATAATTTTCTTGTTACAATAACTTCTACTTCATATTTGAAAACCTTTCGAATGATTTCAAAAGATCCAGACTTACGTCTCATCAAGTAAATATCCATATATCTACTTGAGTCATTTCTGAAGATAGATAAATCCACTACTTGCAACAACATTTATTGAACTACACACATCAAAATGTATGATCATCAATAAGTTTGTTGCTCATTCCTTATGGCCTGTGAACGGTATTTCAGTCACTTCACTTTTCGGAGGAAAGTTGCAAGTGTCAGATGATTCAAAATCAAATGACTTCAAAATCCATCATAATGGAATTTTCCATGCGGGTTTCTCCAATGTGACCAAATGCAGTGCCACACTTGTGTGGTATTCTTTTAGTCTTGCGACATTTAGCGTCAGTGTTATGGATGTATCATATTACCATCAATATTCATAACATACGTCTCATCTGGATGGAAGCATGGCCCTTCATGTTATTCATAATACTGAACAACAATTGTTCTTTTATGAACAACCCTTTTGCAACAAACATTTTGCAATGGGCTAGAGTGTATGAAACTCTAAAATGAATTATGAAAGTAAATCTAGAGGTAATATATTAATATCATTATTCATAACATACATCTCATTCTCAATGAAAGTATGGCCCTTATGTTATTCATAACTTCGAACATCAAAAGTTCTCTTATGAACAACCTTCTTGCAAGATACCTTATGCAATGGGCTAGAGTTTGTGAAACTCCAAACGAATTATAAAAATAAATACAGACGGTAATACACCGATGGAAGGTATAGTAACATTTACTATGTTCCCTGTGTATACCTAAACCTCATTTCTGGCTAGTCTTTTAGGCCATAGTAGTTCTTACATCGAATTGCAACAGAATGCAATCGAGGGGGTATCTTTGTGATTGTCTCACAATACCCAAGAATTAGTGATTAACATGTTTAACCATAATTCCCAAGAACTATATCTTTTACCAGCCTTCTATACATCAAAAACTTGTATGACATTCATACATGAGCTGGATATTCCAGTCTTCTTTCTTTTTGCCTTTATACTTCTAACAGTTTAACTTTCAGTATTTCTCCTACTCTCAGAAGAAGCATCCAACTTAAGAGTGGCGTTAGCCCCGGACTTCCTAGGCATGAAAGTTTCACTAACACCCTTCGGACACTTCCATTCTCTTTAAGTTGTTTGTTTTATTCACCTTTCATCATATGACAGGCGTTCTACTGGATCCCTCTCTTATTAGTCTAATGCATAGTAAACTCCTTTACTAATAGTTTGCAAACAAACATTGCTTTGGATATCTCATATCTTTTAGCCTTTGTCTGTCTCTGAAAATGATTTTCAGATTCCATGAATATCACATAACTATCCAAACTTTCGAAGTTCAGGTCTCATGGAAGCAAACATATTGCACTTGACTAAAAATGGAATTCTAGCTTTTGGATCGAAGGACGAGAGTCACATGATCCATAGCATAAGCGAGAGAATACCAAAAGTATGCGATAGGACAAAGTCCTTCTTGGCACTCTTGAGGACAATCCTCACATTATGTTACCAACCGTAAAGTTTTAACCAGATATTTAACAGCTATTCAATTTTAATAGGGAAGGTGGAAACGCGAGCCATTATTCTACAACTATTAGCAAACCACACTTAGACAGTGTTCATAATTAATTGCACTGAGAATTAAACAAGTTAATTCAACAGTGCGCTCCCACTCAAATCAATATCTCTCATAATTGATTGTGAGTGATTCAAGATCCATATTACAATTCAACGCCAAGGATGTGTCCATCTCAAGTGACGAGAATTGCAATCGGTAGGCCAACTTGCCAATCACATCTCTATGTGACTCTTGTTCATCTTTCGATGGGCGTGTTCCGAGCTCAGGACGCTCCTCCAGAACGTCAAGACAACCAAGTGATCTCACTGCGAGGTCTCAACTCACCCGCCTCACACTTCCCTAATCGTTCGCACCCATGTGTCCATGTGATGCCCCGAAAAGTTAGGTGCCGTGACGGTGCTACACTTGGGAGAACACTAACTACTTGATATTTTTGTGAGAGATCACCCTAATAAAAGCGACTACCGCGCAATCAAAAAGGGTGCATCATAAGGGACAAACATCTCAGGCAATTCATAATAGCATGATATGGTATAGCCCTTTCTGACGGAGAAGTCTTGTATTTCTTCGTCTTCGGCATTCGCGTCGGTGTTCACCTTCGCGAAGATTTCCACCACCTTGTCGATGCACCAGATAATATTGCTATCTCTATAGCTAATAAAATAATGCATTACAACAAGGTTGACACGCAGGTCATTTAAAGTGCAATCATATGGCTCCAGCCATCATGCCGAATCATGACACACAGGTCATGTTAATTAATTTACATCATATAGTCATCTCATACATAATCAAATTATTATGAGCACTGCTATACCACATCAAATGCACATGCAAACCCTCCTGCAAAACCAAGTTAGACGCCTCTAATCGGTTCATGCAAAAACTTGTTTTACGTGGCTTCTAAGGTTTCGAAACAAACCGAAGCTACCAACGTCCATCATCAAGTATGATAATTCAAGTCGCTAGATTAACTTTCCAGGGTGTATGAAAACCGAGATAATAAAATCTCGAGCCCCATACTAAACTTCGTCATATGCATGACCCCCGTGCAGATCATATCTGCATTGCCCTTTCGTCTGCAAAATTTCATCTTTCTTTTTAACTAAGGTGGAATTCAATGAACTGTTAGCACTTCGTTGATCAATCAGGATCGCGGATTGCCAGAACTTTGAAACTCCACCATACTGTTATCAAGATCAGAAATATGCAAATTCCAGGGAAGCAACAAGAACATCGGGTAACAGATTTCATCTGCTACCCGCACAAATAATTTTCAGTAATAGAACTCATCTACTACCTAATTATATTGTGCAACACCCATACATCTCTATGTATTCTAGATCGCAACCTGCATCTACGCATAGCACGGCTCATGATGCCACTGTAGGGGAACGCAGCAGAAAACAAAAATTTTCCGACCTACGCACCAGCCTAGGACCACTATGGAGACTGCATACAAGGTTTGATCATTTTCGTTACCGACTCGTAGCGCAGCGAAAGTAGAGTCGATGACGATCGGTGGTGCAGATCCCCGCAGCTAGGATTTACAACCTCCCAACCGCGAGGATGTATACCCTCGTCTTCCCTTCGGACAGCCCTCCGGGAGGCGGTCGAACAGTCCCCCGGACGGTGTCGCGGACAGCCCTTCAGGAGGACCTTCGAAACTCGAACGGTCACTCGGACAGCCCTTCGGGAGGACTCACAGAACTCGGACCGTCACTTGGACAGCCCTTCGGGAGGCACTCACGAACAGCCCCTCGGGCACTAAGATCGAAACTACGACCTCTCTACAGAGTTGCACACATACGGTGTCAACTATCCGGCAGGGCTTCGCCGTCCAGAACTAGTTCCCACCGGAACCCAGACAGCCTTTCGGCTCTACGAAACTCTTTTCGTGGGAGGGAGAGAGAAGCCAGATCATTGCATGGCACTTGTATGTGAGAAGGAGTGAGTCTTTAGGCAGCCCCCTCCACCCCTATTTATAGGCCAAGCCCAAGGGTGGCTTCTCCAAGAAGCCAAGGGGAAAAATACCAAAGGACCCTTAAGGTGGCTTCTCCAAGAAGCCACCCAAAAAGCACTTTCACTATTCACGACGACATTTTTCAGCGTCCGTTCAAACTGAAAATATTTATGTGGGCTTAGTACATTTCCAGTACCCACTAAAATAATTTTCAACGCGTTCTGGAACAATTCCAGTTTAGTGATTTCATCTGCGAAAAGCATCTGAAGCGGTTCCGGCAGCCCCGGAACATTTCCGGTTTTTCTTCCAGAAAATTCCCAGAAGTTTCCAGAATGATTCTGGCATCCTCCAAGAATTATCAGGCATGTGCCGAAACCATTTTGACTTAATGGTATCCCCTGAAACAACTTTTCAGTTTCACCGGAACTCATCCGGTGACCTCTCTCTGCGGAACTTTTCCGCTGTCCGAAACTTTTCGGTGTCCGAAACTTTTTCGGTGATTTTCTCTCAGACTCCCTGTCTAGTATTCAGCAGATAGATGACCCTTAAGCGTGTGACCCTATAGGTTCGGTGAAGTATAGACATGACCTGGAACCCCTTCCGATCAATGATCAACATCGGAGCCGTGGACACCCATATTGACCCCTATACCCACACGAATGAATATTCGAGTGAACCTCCAGTTGCCGTGTGCTATTCCTGTTTCTTCACGATATGTTACAAATACCCGAGGTTAGACATGTTGGCATCCCCGTGGATCAACAACTTGTCCACTATGCCAGTTACCCCGTTATCGGTATTGTTCTCTTTTCTCGTTACCGTGTTCCGGCATCCCCGTGATCAAATCACAAAGTGTCTGGCCAGACGATGATGGATACCGTAACACCGAGAGGGCCCAGAGATATCTCTCCATCGCCGGAGGAGCAAATCCCAATCTTGAGCTATCAAGTTACTTGACATACTTTCCCATGAACCCGTAAGCCGCCGTAATAGCCACCCATTTACGGATGACGTTTAACAAACCCCAAAGTTCATGAAGCAAGCATGAAGAAACTCGATACTCTCATGGTCTGAGGAATCATGCAAACATTAACCATCTCTGTGCTATTAAGCATTAACTTGTGACGAATGTATCTCATAGCATAACATCAATCGGGTCGATTCAACACAAATGTTCTTCTAACATTTGTGCCCTCAAAGTTGCTGGCATAGACATGCCTATGATTGGGAAAACATAATCATCATGCAACACTTGAGCTAGTCTTAGAGGCATGACTAGGAATACATTTTACCGTTTATTATTCCACACGTGCACATGGGTTTTCCCCAGTGCCTTTATGGATATACGGGCTCGGGAACCACAGCAGTTATAGCATGGAACATAAACCTAATTATGAACACGGAGATAAATAATAACATTTATTATTGCCTCTAGGGCATATATCCTACAGTAAACAGAACAACAATTATTCTCTGACTTAAATGAATAACCGTATCGCAATAAACATGATCCAATCATATTCATGCTCAACGCAAACACCAAATAACATTTATTTATTTAGGTCCACACTAATCCCGAAGGTAGAGGGAGTGTGCGATGGTGATCTTATCAACCTTGGAATCACTTCCAACACACATCGTTACCTCATCATTAACTAGTCTCTGTTCATTTTGCAACTCCTATTTCGAGTTACTAATGTCAGCAACTAAACCGGTATCAAATACCCAGGGGTTACTATGAACACTAGTAAAATACACATCAATAACATGCATATCAAATATACCTTTGTTCACTTTGCCATCCTTCTTACCCGCCAAGTATTTGGGGCATTTCCGCTTCCAATGACCATTTCCTTTGTAGTAGAAGCACTCAGTTTTAGGCTTAGGTCTAGCTTTGGGCTTCTTCATGGGAGTGACAACTTGCTTGCCATTCTTCTTGAAGTTCCCTTTCTTTCCCTTGCCTTTTTTCTTGAAACTAGTGGTCTTGTTAACCATCAACACTTGATGCTCTTTCTTGATTTCTACCTTCGCCGATTTTAGCATTGCGAAGAGCTTGAGAATTGTTTTCGTCATCCCTTGCATATTATAGTTCATCACGAAGTTCTAGTAGCTTAGTGATAGTGACTAGAGAATTTTATCAATCACTATCTTATCTGGAAGATTAACTCCCACTTGATTCAAGCGATTTTAGTACTCAGACATTCTGAACACATGCTCACTTGCTGAGCTATTCTCCTTCATCTTGTAGGCAAAATACTTGTCAGAGGTCTCATACCTCTTGACACGGGCATGAGTCTGAATTACCAATTTCAGCTGTTGGAACATCTCATATGCTCCGTGGCTTTCAAAATATTTTTTAAGTCCCGGTTCTAAGCCACAAAGCATGGTGCACTAAACTATCAAGTAGTCATCATATCGAGCTTTGCCAAACGTTCATAATGTCTACATCTGCTCCTGCAATAGGTCTGTCACATAGCGGTGCATCAAGGACATAATTCTTCTGTGCAGCAGTGAGGATAATCCTCAGATCACGGATCAAGTCCGCATCATTTCTACTATCATCTTTCAACTTAGTTTTCTCTAGGAACATATCAAAATAAAACAGGGGAGCTATACGCGAGCTATTGATCTATAACATAGATATGCAAATACTATCAGGACTAAGTTCTTAATAAATTAAGTTCAATTAATCATATTACTTAAGAACTTCCACTTAGATAGACATCCCTCGAGTCATCTAAATGATCAACGTTCGACCTTTCGGTCTCCAGTGTTCCGAGACCATGTCTGTACATGCTAGGCTCGTCAAGTTTAACCCGAGTATTCCGCACGTGCAAAACTGTCTTGCACCCGTTGTATATGAACGTAGAGCTTATCACATCCGATCATCACGTGGTGTCCCGGCACGACGAACTGTCGCAACGGTGCATACTCAGGGAGAACACTTATACCTTAAAATTTTAGTGAGGGATCATCTTATAATGCTACCGTCGTACTAAGCAAAATAAGATGCATAAAAGATAAACATCACATGCAATCAAAATATGTGACATGATATGGCCATCATCATCTTGTGCCTTTAATCTCCATCTCCAAAGCACCGTCATGATCTCCATCGTCACCGGCTTGACACCTTGATCTCCATCGTAGCGTCGTGGTCGTCTCGCCAACTATTGCTTCTACAACTATCGCAAACGCATAGTGATAAAGTAAAGCAATTACATGGCGTTTGCATTTCATACAATAAAGCGACAACCATATGGCTCCTGCCAGTTGCCGATAACTTTTACAAAACATGATCATCTCATACAACAATGTATATCACATCATGTCTTGACCATATCACATCACAACATGCCCTACAAAAACAAGTTAGACGTCCTCTACTTTGTTGTTGCAAGTTTTACGTGGCTGCTACGGGCTTCTAGTAAGAACCGTTCTTACCTACGCATCAAAACCACAACGGTGTTTCGTCAAGTTTGCTGTTTTAACCTTCAACAAGGACCGGCTGTAGTCAAATTCGATTCAACTAAAGTTGGAGAAACAGACACCCGCCAGCCACCTTTATGCAAAACTAGTTGCATGTCTGTCGGTGGAACCGGTCTCATGAACGTGGTCATATAAGGTTGGTCCGGGCCGCTTCATCCAACAATACCGCCGAATCAAAATAAGACGTTGGTGGTAAGCAGTATGACTATCACCGCCCACAACTCTTTGTGTTCTACCTGTGCATATCATCTACGCATAGACCTGGCTCGGATGCCACTGTTGGGGAACGTAGCATGCAATTTCAAAAAATTTCTATGCTCACGCAAGATCTATCTAGGAGATGCATAGCAACGAGAAGGGGAGAGTGTGTCCACGTACCCTCGTAGACCGAAAGCGGAAGCGTTAGCTTAACGCGGTTGATGTAGTCGAACGTCTTCTCGATTCAACCGATCAAGCACCGAACGTACGGCACCTCCGAGTTCTGCACACGTTCAGCTCGATGACGTCCCTCGAACTCTTGATCCAGCAAAGTGTCGAGGGAGAGTTTCGTCAGCACGACGGCGTGGTGACGGTGATGGTGAAGTGATCTGCGCAGGGCTTCACCTAAGCACTACGACAATATGACTGGAGGAGTAAACGGTGGAGGGGGGCGCCGCACACGGCTAAGAACCATTGGTGTGTCCTTGGAGGCGCCCCCCGCCCCCGTGTATAAAGGAGGGAAAGGGGAGGAGGCCGGCCCTTGGGGCACCCCAAGTGGGAGGAGTCCCACTTGGGCTCCTAGTAGGATTCTCCCCCCCCCCCTTTCCTTTTACCGAAGGGGGAAAGGGGGAAAGAGAGAGAGAGGGAGAAGGAAAGGGGGGCGCAACCCCCTCTCCTAATCCTATTCGGCCTCCTTCCCTGTGGGGGGCGCGCCACCCCTTTGTGGGCTAGTGTGCCTCCCTCCTATGGCCCATATGGCCCATATCTTCCCCCGGGGGGTTCCGGTAACCCCCTTTTGGAAATATGCCCTAGAGGCAATAATAAAATGGTTATTATTATATTTCCTTGTTCATGATAATTGTCTGTTATTCATGCTATAATTGTGTTATCCGGAAATCGTAATACATGTGTGAATACATAGACCACAACATGTCCCTAGTAAGCCTCTAGTTGACTAGCTCGTTGATCAATAGATGGTTACGGTTTCCTGACCATGGACATTGGATGTCATTGATAACGGGATCACATCATTAGGAGAATGATGTGATGGACAAGACCCAATCCTAAGCCTAGCACTAGATCGTGTAGTTCGTTTGCTAAAGCTTTTCCAATGTCAAGTAACTTTTCCTTAGACCATGAGATTGTGCAACTCCCGGATACCGTAGGAGTGCTTTGGGTGCACCAAACGTCACAACGTAACTGGGTGGCTATAAAGGTGCACTACGGGTATCTCCGAAAGTATCTGTTGGGTTGGCACGAATCGAGACTGGGATTTGCCACTCCATGTAACGGAGAGGTACCTCTGGGCCCACTCGGTAGGACATCATCATAATGAGCTCAATGTGATCAAGGAGTTGTTCACGGGATGATGTGTTACGGAAACGAGTAAAGAGACTTGCCGGTAACGAGATTGAACAAGGTATCGAGATACCGACGATCGAATCTCGGGCAAGTATCGTACCGATAGACAAAGGGAATTGCGTACGGGATTGATTGAATCCTCGACATCGTGGTTCATCCGATGAGATCATCGAGGAGCATGTGGGAGCAAACATGGGTATCCAGATCCCGCTGTTGGTTATTGACCGGAGAGTCGTCTCGGTCATGTCTGCGTGTCTCCCGAACCCGTAGGGTCTACACACTTAAGGTTCGGTGACGCTAGGGTTATAGAGATATTAGTATGCGGTAACCCGAAGGTTGTTCGGAGTCTCGGATGAGATCCTGGACGTCACGAGGAGTTCCGGAATGGTCCGGAGGTAAAGATTTATAAATGGGAAGTCCTATTTTGGCCACCGGAAAATGTTCGGGATTTTTCGGTATTGTACCGAGAAGGTTCTAGAAGGTTCCGGAGTGGGGCCCACCTGCATGGGGGGACCCACATGAACGTGGGTAGTGGGGGCAAGGCCCCACACCCCTAGTCAAGGCGCACCAAGATTCCCCCTTAGAAGGAATAAGATCATATCCCGAAGGGATAAGATCAAGATCCCTAAAAAAAAGGGGATAACAATCGGTGGGGAAGGGAAAGGATGGGATTTCTTTCCTTCCACCTTTGCCAACGCCCCAATGGACTTGGAGGGCAAGAAACCAGCCCCCTCCACCCCTATATATAGTGGGGAGGTGCATGGGAGAAACAGCTCAGCCCCTGGCGCCTCCCTCTCCCTCCCGTGACACCTCTTCCTCCTCCAGTAGCACTTGGCGAAGCCCTGCTGAAATCCCGCTGCTTCCACCACCACACCGTCGTGCTGCTGGATCTCCATCAACCTCTCCTCCCCCCTTGCTGGATCAAGAAGGAGGAGACGTCTCTGCTCCGTACGTGTGTTGAACGCGGAGGTGCCGTCCGTTCGGCGCTCGGTCATCGGTGATTTGGATCACGACGAGTACGACTCCATCAACCCCGTTCTCTTGAACGCTTCCGCTCGCGATCTACAAGGGTATGTAGATACACTCCCCTCTCACTCGTTGCTAGATGACTCCATAGATTGATCTTGGTGATGCGTAGAAAATTTTAAAATTCTGCTACGTTCCCCAACAGTGGCATCATGAGCTAGGTCTATGCGTAGTATCTTGCACGAGTAGAACACAAAGTAGTTGTGGGCGTCGATTTGTCAATCTTCTTGCCGTTACTAGTCTTATCTTGATTCGGTGGCACTGTGGGATGAAGCGGCCCGGACCGACCTTACACGTACGCTTACGTGAGACAGGTTCCACCGACTGACATGCACTAGTTGCATAAGGTGGCTAGCGGGTGTCTGTCTCTCCTACTTTAGTCGGATCGGATTCGATGAACAGGGTCCTTATGAAGGGTAAATAGAAATTGGCATATCACGTTGTGGTTTTGGCGTAGGTAAGAAACGTTCTTGCTAGAAACCTATAGCAGCCACGTAAAAAACTTGCAACAACAATTAGAGAACGTCTAACTTGTTTTTGCAGCAAGTGCTTTGTGATGTGATATGGCCAAAGGATGTGATGAATGATATATGTGATGTCTGAGATGATCATGTTCTTGTAATAGGAATCACGACTTGCATGTCGATGAGTATGACAACCGGCAGGAGCCATAGGAGTTGTCTTAATTTATTATATGACCTGCGTGTCATTGAAATTCGCCATGTAATTACTTTACTTTATTGCTAACCGTTAGCCGTAGTAGTAGAAGTAATAGTTGGCGAGACAACTTCATGAAGACACGATGATGGAGATCATGATGATGGAGATCATGGTGTCATGCCGGTGACGATGATGATCATGGAGCCCCGAAGATGGAGATCAAAAGGAGCAAAGTGATAATGGCCATATCATGTCACTATTTTGATTGCATGAGATGTTTATCATGTTTTTGCATCTTATTTGCTTAGAACGACGGTAGCATATATAAGATGATCCCTTACTAAAATTTCAAGAAAGTGTTCCCCCTAACTGTGCACCGTTGCGAAGGTTCGTTGTTTCGAAGCACTACGTGTTGATCGGGTGGGATAGATTCTAACGTTCGAATACAACGGGTGTAAGCCAGATTTACACAGCAATACACTTAGGTTGACTTGACGAGCCTAGCATGTACAGACATGGCCTCGGAACACAAGAGACCGAAAGGTCGAGCATGAGTCGTATAGAAGATACGATCAACATGGGGATGTTCACCGTTGATGACTAGTCCGTCTCACGTGATGATCGGACACGGCCTAGTCGATTCGGATCATGTAATCACTTAGATGACGAGAGGGATGTCTATCTGAGTGGGAGTTCATTACATAATTTGATTAGATGAACTTAATTGTCATGAACTTAGTCTAAATGTTACATATCTATCTTGTAGATCAAATGGCCAACGCTAATGTTACCCTCAACTTCAACGCGTTCCTAGAGAAAAACAAGCTGAAAGACGATGGTAGCAACTATGAGGACTGGGTCCGTAACCTGAGGATTATCCTCATAGCTGCCAAGAAATCATATGTCCTTGAAGCACCGTTAAGTGACCCACCTGCTCTCCCAGCACTGCCAGACGATTTGAACATTTGGCAGACACGCACCGATGATTACTCCTTCGTTCAGTGCGGCATGCTCTTCAGCTTAGAACCGGGGCTCCAAAAGCGTTTTGAGCATCACGGAGCATATGAGATGTTCGAAGAGCTGAAAATGGTTTTCCAAGCTCATGCCCGGATCGAGAGATATGAAGTCTCCGATAAGTTCTACAGCTGTAAGATGGAGGAAAATAGTTCTGTCAGCGAGCACATACTCAAAATGTCTGGGTTGCACAGCCGCTTGTCTCAGCTGGGAGTTAATCTCCCGGATGACGCGGTCGTTGACAGAATCCTTCAGTCGCTTCCACCTAGCTACAAGAGCTTCGTGATGAACTTCAACATGCAGGGGATGGAAAAGACCATTCCTGAGGTATATGCGATGCTGAAGTCAGCGGAGGCAGAGATAAGAAAGGAACATCAAGTGTTGATGGTGAATAAAACCACTAAGTTCAAGAAGGGCAAGGGTAAGAAGAACTTCAAGAAGGACGGCAAGGGAGTTGCCGCGCCCGGTAAGCCAGCTGCCGGGAAGAAGTCGAAGAATGGACCCAAGCCTGAGACTGAGTGCTTTTATTGCAAGGGAAACGGTCACTGGAAGCGAAACTGCCCCAAGTACTTGGCGGACAAGAAGGCCGGCAATACCAAAGGTATATATGATATACATGTAATTGATGTGTACCTTACCAGCACTCGTAGTAGTTCCTGGGTATTTGATACCGGTGCGGTTGCTCATATTTGTAACTCAAAGCAGGAACTGCGGAATCAGCGTAGACTGGCAAAGGACGAGGTGACGATGCGCGTCGGGAATGGTTCCAAGGTCGATGTGATCGCCGTCGGCACGCTACCTCTGCACCTACCTACGGGATCAGTTTTAAACCTCAATAATTGTTATTTAGTACCAGCTTTGAGCATGAACATTGTATCTGGATCTCGCTTAATGCGAGATGGCTACTCATTTAAATCTGAGAATAATGGTTGTTCTATTTATATGAGAGATATGTTTTATGGTCATGCCCCGCTGGTGAATGGTTTATTTTTATTGAATCTCGAACGTGATGTTACACATGTTTATAATGTGAATGCCAAGAAATGCAAGGTTGATAACGATAGTCCCACATACTTGTGGCACTGCCGCCTTGGTCATATCGGTGTTAAACGCATGAAGAAACTCCATGCAGATGGACTTTTGGAGTCTCTTGATTATGAATCATTTGACAGATGCGAACCATGCCTCTTGGGCAAGATGACCAAGACTCCGTTCTCCGGAACAATGGAGCGAGCAACCAACTTATTGGAGATCATACATACTGATGTGTGTGGTCCAATGAGTGTTGAGGCTCGCGGTGGTTATCGTTATGTTCTCACCCTCACCGATGATTTGAGGAGATATGGGTATGTCTACTTGATGAAGCACAAGTCTGAGACCTTTGAAAAGTTCAAGGAATTTCAGAGTGAGGTTGAGAATCAACGTGACAAGAAAATAAAGTTCTTACGATCAGATCGTGGAGGAGAATATTTGAGTCATGAATTTGGCACGCACTTAAGGAAATGTGGAATTGTTTCACAACTCACGCCGCCTGGAACACCTCAGCGTAATGGTGTGTCCGAACGTCGTAATCGCACTCTATTGGATATGGTGCGATCTATGATGTCTCTTACCGATTTCCCGCTATCCTTTTGGGGTTATGCTTTAGAGACTGCCGCATTCACTTTAAATAGGGCACCGTCAAAATCCGTTGAGACGACACCGTATGAATTATGGTTTGGGAAGAAACCTAAGCTGTCGTTTCTGAAAGTTTGGGGATGCGATGCTTATGTGAAGAAACTTCAACCAGAGAAGCTCGAACCCAAGTCGGAAAAATGCGTATTCATAGGATACCCTAAGGAAACTATTGGGTATACCTTCTACCTAAGATCCAAGGGCAAGATCTTTGTTGCCAGGAATGGATCCTTTCTAGAGAAAGAGTTTCTCTCGAAAGAAGTAAGTGGGAGGAAAGTGGAGCTTGATGAGATGACCCTCGAACCGGAGAGTAGCGCAGCACAGGAAAATGTTTCTGTGGAGCCTACACCGGCTAGAGAGGAAGTTATTGATAATGATCATGATCAAGCTACCACTGAACTTCGAAGGTCCACGAGGACACGTTCCGCACCAGAGTGGTATGGCAATCCTGTCCTGGAAATCATGTTGTTAGACAACAGTGAACCTTCGAACTATGAAGAAGCGATGGCGGGCCCGGATTCCGACAAATGGCTTGAAGCCATGAAATCCGAGATAGGATCCATGTATGAAAACGAAGTATGGACTTTGACTGACTTGCCCGATGATCGGCAAGCCATAGAAAATAAATGGATCTTTAAGAAGAATACTGACGCGGATGGTAATGTGACCATCTATAAGGCTCGGCTTGTCGCTAAGGGTTATCGACAAGTTCAAGGGGTTGACTACGATGAGACTTTCTCACCCGTAGCGAAGCTGAAATCCGTCAGAATCATGTTAGCAATTGCCGCATACTATGATTATGAGATATGGCAAATGGACGTCAAAACGGCATTCCTTAATGGTTTTCTTAAGGAAGAGTTGTATATGATACAACCGGAAGGTTTTGTCGACCCTGAGAATGCTGACAAGGTATGCAAGCTCCAGCGCTCAATCTATGGGCTGGTGCAAGCATCTCGGAGTTGGAACATTCGCTTTGACGCGATGATCAAAGCGTTTGGGTTCACACAGACTTATGGAGAAGCCTGTGTTTACAAGAAAGTGAGTGGGAGCTCTGTAGCATTTCTCATATTATATGTGGATGACATACTGCTGATGGGAAATGATATAGAATTCTTGGAAAGTATAAAGGCCTACTTGAATAAGTGTTTTTCAATGAAGGACCTTGGAGAAGCTGCTTATATATTAGGCATCAAGATCTATAGAGATAGATCGAGACGCCTCATAGGTCTTTCGCAAAGCACATACCTTGATAAGATATTGAAGAAGTTCAATATGGATCAGTCCAAGAAGGGGTTCTTGCCTGTATTGCAAGGTGTGAAATTGAGCTCGGCTCAATGCCCGACCACGGCAAAAGATATAGAAGAGATGAGTGTCATCCCCTATGCCTCAGCCATAGGGTCTATTATGTATGCCATGCTGTGTACCAGACCAGATGTAAACCTTGCTGTAAGTTTGGTAGGTAGGTACCAAAGTAATCCCGGCAAGGAACACTGGACAGCGGTCAAGAACATCCTGAAGTACCTGAAAAGGACTAAGGATATGTTTCTCGTATATGGAGGTGACGAAGAGCTCGTCGTAAAGGGTTACGTCGATGCTAGCTTCGACACAGATCCGGATGACTCCAAGTCACAAACCGGATACGTGTATATTTTGAATGGTGGAGCGGTAAGCTGGTGCAGTTGCAAGCAAAGCGTCGTGGCGGGTTCTACATGCGAAGCGGAGTACATAGCAGCCTCGGAGGCAGCACACGAAGCAGTATGGATGAAGGAGTTCATCACCGACCTAGGAGTCATTCCAAATGCGTCGGGTCCAATGGCTCTCTTCTATGACAACACTGGAGCTATTGCCCTTGCCAAGGAGCCCAGGTTTCACAAAAGGACCAGGCATATCAAGCGTCGCTTCAACTCCATACGTGAACATGTTCAAGATGGAGACATAGATATTTGTAAAGTGCACACGGATTTGAATGTAGCAGATCCGTTGACTAAACCTCTTTCACGAGCAAAACATGATCAACACCAGTACTCTATGGGTGTTCGATTCATCACAATGTAACTAGATTATTGACTCTAGTGCAAGTGGGAGACTATTGGAAATATGCCCTAGAGGCAATAATAAAATGGTTATTATTATATTTCCTTGTTCATGATAATTGTCTGTTATTCATGCTATAATTGTGTTATCCGGAAATCGTAATACATGTGTGAATACATAGACCACAACATGTCCCTAGTAAGCCTCTAGTTGACTAGCTCGTTGATCAATAGATGGTTGCGGTTTCCTGACCATGGACATTGGATGTCATTGATAACGGGATCACATCATTAGGAGAATGATGTGATGGACAAGACCCGATCCTAAGCCTAGCACTAGATCGTGTAGTTCGTTTGCTAAAGCTTTTCCAATGTCAAGTAACTTTTCCTTAGACCATGAGATTGTGCAACTCCCGGATACCGTAGGAGTGCTTTGGGTGCACCAAACGTCACAACGTAACTGGGTGGCTATAAAGGTGCACTACGGGTATCTCCGAAAGTATCTGTTGGGTTGGCACGAATCGAGACTGGGATTTGTCACTCCATGTAACGGAGAGGTACCTCTGGGCCCACTCGGTAGGACATCATCATAATGAGCTCAATGTGATCAAGGAGTTGTTCACGGGATGATGTGTTACGGAAACGAGTAAAGAGACTTGCCGGTAACGAGATTGAACAAGGTATCGAGATACCGACGATCGAATCTCGGGCAAGTATCGTACCGATAGACAAAGGGAATTGCGTACGGGATTGATTGAATCCTCGACATCGTGGTTCATCCGATGAGATCATCGAGGAGCATGTGGGAGCCAACATGGCTATCCAGATCCCGCTGTTGGTTATTGACCGGAGAGTCGTCTCGGTCATGTCTGCGTGTCTCCCGAACCCGTAGGGTCTACACACTTAAGGTTCGGTGACGCTAGGGTTATAGAGATATTAGTATGCGGTAACCCGAAGGTTGTTCGGAGTCTCGGATGAGATCCTGGACGTCACGAGGAGTTCCGGAATGGTCCGGAGGTAAAGATTTATAAATGGGAAGTCCTATTTTGGCCACCGGAAAATGTTCGGGATTTTTCGGTATTGTACCGAGAAGGTTCTAGAAGGTTCCGGAGTGGGGCCCACCTGCATGGGGGGACCCACATGAACGTGGGTAGTGGGGGCAAGGCCCCACACCCCTAGTCAAGGCGCACCAAGATTCCCCCTTAGAAGGAATAAGATCATATCCCGAAGGGATAAGATCAAGATCCCTAAAAAAGGGGGATAACAATCGGTGGGGAAGGGAAAGGATGGGATTTCTTTCCTTCCACCTTTGCCAACGCCCCAATGGACTTGGAGGTGCATGGGAGAAACAGCTCAGCCCCTGGCGCCTCCCTCTCCCTCCCGTGACACCTCTTCCTCCTCCAGTAGCGCTTGGCGAAGCCCTGCTGAAATCCCGCTGCTTCCACCACCACACCGTCGTGCTGCTGGATCTCCATCAACCTCTCCTCCCCCCTTGCTGGATCAAGAAGGAGGAGACGTCTCTGCTCCGTACGTGTGTTGAACGCGGAGGTGCCGTCCGTTCGGCGCTCGGTCATCGGTGATTTGGATCACGACGAGTACGACTCCATCAACCCCGTTCTCTTGAACGCTTCCGCTCGCGATCTACAAGGGTATGTAGATACACTCCCCTCTCACTCGTTGCTAGATGACTCCATAGATTGATCTTGGTGATGCGTAGAAAATTTTAAAATTCTGCTACGTTCCCCAACACCCCCCCCCGGTACTCCGATACGTATCCAATACATTCCGAAACAATTCCGGTGTCCGAATACTATCGTCCAATATATCAATCTTTACCTCTCAACCATTTCGAGAGTCCTCGTCATGTCCGTGATCTCATTCGGGACTCCGAACAATCTTCGGTCACCAAAACACATAACTCATAATACAAATTGTCATCGAACGTTAAGCGTGCGGACCCTATGGGTTCGAGAACTATGTAGACATGACCGAGACACATCTCGGGTCAATAACCAACAGCGGAACCTGGATGCTCATATTGGTTCCTACATATTCTACGAAGATCTTTATCGGTCAAACCGCAATGACAATATACGTCATTCCCTTTGTCATCGGTATGTTACTTGCCCGAGATTCGATCGTCGGTATCTCCATACCTAGTTCAATCTCGTTACCGGCAAGTCTCCTTACTCGTTCCGTAATGCATCATCCCGTAACTAACTCATTAGTCACATTGCTTGCAAGGCTTATCATGATGTGCATTACCGAGAGGGCCCAGAGATACCTCTCCGATACTCGGAGTGACAAATCCTAATCTCGATCTATGCCAACCCAACAAACACCTTCGGAGACACCTGTAGAGCATCTTTATAATCACCCAGTTACGTTGTGACGTTTGATAGCACACAAGGTGTTCCTCCGGTATTCGGGAGTTGCATAATCTCATAGTCAAAGGAATATGTATAAGTCATGAAGAAAGCAATAGCAATAAAACTTAACGATCATTATGCTAAGCTAACGGATGGGTCTTGTTCATCACATCATTCTCCTAATGATGTGATCCCGTTCATCAAATGACAACACATGTCTATGGTTAGGAAACTTAACTATCTTTGATCAACGAGCTAGTCTAGTAGAGGCTTACTAGGGACTCGGTGTTTTGTCTATGTATTCACACATGTATCAAGTTTCCGATTAATACAATTCTAGCATGAATAATAAACATTTATCATGATATAAGGAAATATAAATAACAACTTTATTATTGCCTCTAGGGCATATTTCCTTCAGGCGGCGGGTGGCGTCGCGCCGGCGCCCGCCGTGAAGCCACGTGCCCCCCTCTCGAAGCTTCCAAATGCGGCGCGGGCGAAGAAGGGCAAGGTATCCGCGAAGAAGAATAAGACGGCGGACGGCTCCTCTAGGCCGTCGAGGAAGAAGCTTGCAGGGCGTGCGACGGACGCGGCGGCTACCGAAGCGCCGGCGAGCTCACTTGTTGAGCCGGCGGCCGACGCGCACAAGGTGTTCGATGAAATGCATGGGAGGCGGTGGCATTGGCGGCATGGGAGGCATCGGTGGCTTCGTAGCTACCATGGGTGGCTTCGGAGCTACCATGGGTGGCTTCGGAGCTACCATGGAGGCCATGGGAGGCATGGGTGGCTTCGGAGCTACCATGGGAGGCATGAGTTTTGCGTCTCTAATGGGAGGCATGAGAGCACCTCCGGGCGGCATGGGCGGAATGTCTTCCGGTGTGCCTCATCACACACCTTCCGTTGAAGATCTTGCCAACACCTTCCGAGCTCCACATGATGATGCGGCGCGCGACAATGAAGAGGAGGAGGAAGAATCGTCTTCGGATGAGGAAGATGAATCGGAGGAAGAAGACGAGGATGAGGCATGATTGTTGATGTGCCATTCGTTTGTGTGAACTTTTATGTCATGAACTTCGTTCGGATTTTGAACTTGGTTGGATCATGTTGTGGGCATGAATTTGAACTTCTATGTCATGAACTTGTTTGGGTGATTTTTAAACTATGCCATGTCTTTGTTTTGATGTTTCAAATATCATCATCGCCTCCAAAACGCAATATATGGCAAGCGCCGGCTGCTCGCGCGCGCTGCAGTTTAGTGCGTCTGTTGAAGCGGCTCGCGCTGCAGTTTAGTACGTCTGTTGAAGCGGCTCGCGCGTGCTAAACTTTGCAGCGGCCGCTGGAGCAAGCGCTCCGCGCCGCGCAAAAAGTCGCGAACAGCGCGCTGCAAACGCTTTTTTAGACGCGCGGCTGTTGAAGATGCTCTTAGTACTCCCTCCGTTTATTTTTAGTCCGCATATAAGATTTGGTCAAAGTCAAATTTTATAAAGTTTGACTAACTTTATACATAGAGAAAAAAAATATTAACATCTAGTACATATGTTATGAAAATTAATTTCATCATGCATCTAATAGTATTGATTTCATTCCTACCGTCCTAGTCAAATTTTATAAAATTTGACTTTGACCGAATCTTATATGCAAACCAAAAAGAAATGAAAAAAAGAGCTCCGGCCGCCGGAGTGAATGGCGCTGGTCAGGGCCGATGCCGACCGTTGTAGGGGGTGTGACGTGACGGGCCCAGAGGCGTGCATAACGTGGAAAGCGACCCCCTCCCCTCTTGATTGGAAGGAAGGAATGGGGAAAACCATGTGATGTGAGGGAGCTCTGTCCCTAGCCTGCGCGTCTCTGTCCCATGAGAGAAAATACGAGCACCTAACCTCCTCCTCTCCTCTCCTCTTGTCTGATCTATCCTATTCCTAACCTGACCTAACCCTCCCCCCGATCCCTTCCTCCTCCTCGTCGACCCCTTCCTCCTCGTCGTCGACCCCTCAGCCGGGCCGGGCGCGGAGCCGCAGATCCCCCCAATCCTTCCGTCAGAGGTACGCGCCCTTCTCCTCCCTCGCCCTCCCTCCCCCCGCCCCGCCCCGCCCCGCCCATGGAGGATGATTCGATCGCCGCCGCCAAATTAGGGCGAGGATTCGGTCCCCCGCTCCAGATTCGCGGGGGCATTGCTTCTGCGATTACCTAGTACTCCTCTCTCTCTCTCTCTCGCGCGCGCGCGAATATGGAGGCGATTAAGCTAGGACTCTGCTTCGTTTTTTCGATTACGAGCTGCTAACATATTTATTTCCCTCGAGTTGAATCGTGCCATTGCTCGTCCTTGCCCTTCGATCCAACGGACCATTAGCCGCCTCGTGGAAACGCCATCTAAAATTGTGCCTGATTCCTGCCTGCCTGCCTGCAGGTGACTGAATCCCGCCGAATTTTATTAGGCGGCGGAATAAGGGACAAAAACAGGGCGGCCCACTCTGCATTTTTTGGTCTCACCGACAGGACTTCAGTATCAGCCTGGGGGCTCTGCATCACTGGGAATTTCCCATTTGGAAGGCCCGATTACTGAGTTATGGTGCTCTATGAACCGCGACACGGAACAGTGAATCCCGGTCGCGAATGTGCCGGCGAAAGCGCAAGAGAGGGCGCATCAGCTTGAGTACAGACAAGCGGCGGGACAGACAGGGCCGATGGCAGTGGCAATGGAATTGGCCGACAAATTGCTCCTGGTGCTCCGGAGCTACTCACTGCCTGTTTGGGCCACCATCATCTCGGGGCTCTTCGTCGCCGTATCACTCTCGCTGTCCATCTACTTGCTCTTGAACCACCTGTCGGCCTACAAGAACCCAGAGGTCTGTTGGTCGCTATGATCAGTCGGTGTTGAATTTCTGATTTTCTATACAGCAGTGTAAATTATCGTTGGAGCTCTGTTCAGCTCAATGTCTTGTTGTTTTGGACTCAACTTTGTTGCGTGCCTGCCTTTCCAGGAGCAGAAGTTCCTCGTCGGCGTCGTTCTGATGGTGCCAATTTATGCAATCGAGTCGGTAAGGTGCTATGGCATGTCTTGTTCAAGTGTGCCGTCACAATGTTGTTTGGCTGGGAGAGGTCGATCCAGCCGTTAACTATTGTGTCTCATTCTACTATTGCAGTATATATCATTGGTGAATCCGTCAATTGGTGTAGATATTGAGATTCTGCGAGACGGATACGAGGCTTTTGCCATGTACTGTTTCGGGCGGTATCTAGTTGCGTGCTTAGGTACGCCTCTGTTTAGGGTTCCAACGTTATCATCAATGTCTCTGCCTTTCCTTATAATCTTCTTCATGCTAGGTGGAGAAGATAGGACTATTGAGTTTCTGAAGAAGGAGGGCAGTTCAGGTTCTGATGCACCACTTTTAGGCAATGCATCCGAAGAACGACATGTGAACCACCCTTTTCCAATGAATTACATGTTGAACCCATGGCCCATTGGCGAATGGTTCTACTTGGTAGTTAAGTTTGGGCTTGTCCAATATGTAAGCCTCTCTTTAGCTCCCATTCCATTTGATTTTGCAGCATCCGACTTCTGACGGAAAATCAAACTAATCTGTTCCCCTTTTCCTTTGGTAGATGATAATAAAGACAATATGTGCTCTTCTTGCGGTGATTCTTGAATCCTTTGGGGTGTACTGTGAAGGAGAGTTTAAATGGAACTGTGGGTAAGATACATACTCATGAGGCAACCTCCTTTTTTCCCACTTATTAACAATCCTTGCACGAACTCGTCTCATTCTGCTATACTGCTATTGTACTGCCACCTCTGTTTTTTCTTATGCCATTTTAGATGGCGTGCGGTCATTGTTAATGTACAAACAAGTATTTGGTTATGCCCTGTGTAAAACCTGTTACTTGATTTTGAGTTAAAATGCATTTGAATCTCACTGTATATTAATAAATATAGTGATATGTAATTACAAGAAGTAACTGTGGTCAAGGGTATTTACTTGATTCAGTGCCCAAAATGACAGGTAAAAGAGAGCTGAGGTAGTACTGTTATGTTGATAAATATTTATTTTAATGGCATTCATGGCAATGTTTCAACATTTATGAGAAGATTGTAATGGTAATGAATTTTTCTGGTGTAGTGAATTCATGTATCCTAGATTTTCTTGTCCTGCACCTGTCATTCACTTACAAGTAGGATTCATGTTACCATATATTTAGTAAATTGTCATGGCTACAAATTGCATTGAATGACTTGATTTTTGGCATGAACCTCTTCATTGTTAGTTCTTATAGATGAATCTAAGAAGTTCATTCATGAGACTGAAATATATTTATGTGTATCTTAGATTTATGGAGAAAAATAACTTCAAGCTTGTCTTGTTTGTGCATCTGATGATGCAGTAGTTTAGAACTTTAAATGCATTCTCTTGCTACTTACAAATTGCTTTCTATTTTACCAGGTACTCTTACACTGCTATGGCTCTCAATTTCAGTCAGTCATGGGCCTTATACTGTCTCGTTCAGTTTTATGCCGTCATAAAGGATGAACTAGCTCATATAAAGCCCCTAGCAAAGTTTCTGACATTCAAGTCTATTGTGTTCTTAACATGGTGGCAAGGTGTGGCAATAGCGTTGCTCTCCAGCTGGGGCTTGTTGAGAGGCCCTATAGCTCAAGAGTTGCAGTTCAAGTCCAGCATTCAGGACTTCATCATCTGCATAGAGGTGGTGACATATTCCTGATTATACCATTTCAATTCCTTATGTGATGATGGCAAATCCTTGTTTAAGCATGCTTGCATTCTCAATTTTGCAATAATCCTAACGAAGTAATATATATTTTTAGATCAATAGGCCTCAGCCCTGCCCCATTTTCCATTGAAAATGAAACAAAGTAACCGAAGTTATTTTTATTATTATTGAATACAGATGGGTTTTGCTGCTGTTATTCACCTGTACGTCTTCCCTGCCAAGCCATACGAGCTAATGGGCGATCGTTATGTTGGAGATGTTTCAGTTCTGGGAGACTACGCTTCAGTTGACTGCCCTCTAGATCCAGACGAAGTTAAAGATAGCGAGCGCCCAACCAAGATTAGGCTTCCCCAGCCAGATGATCATGTCAGATGCTCCACTGCCATAAAAGAAAGCGTCCGTGATGTTGTACTCGGAGGAGGCGAATATGTAAGGAAAAGATGTTACTTCTGTTACCCCCTTCAGCCCAAGTTTCATTTTGACCAACTGTAGCTAAACCTGAAACACCTTATCTGACTGAACCTCGCAGATTGTGAACGACCTGAAGTTCACCGTCAACCACGCGGTGGAGCCGATCAATGAGAAGATCCACCAAATATCGCAGAACATGAAGAAGCATGATAAGGACAAGAGAACGAACGACGACAGCTGCATCGACTCGCCTCGGTCCCTGCACAGGGTGATCAGTGGAATTGATGATCCGCTCCTGAACGGGAGCCTCAGCGACAACAGCGGCCCCAAGAGAGCGCGGAGGCAGCAGCGCAGGAGGTCGGGCGTGGGGACTAGCGGCGAGAACAGCGACCATGGGCTGGGCGGGTACGAGATCCGAGGACACAGGTGGATCACAAAGGAGTGAGGATTAGGATCGACGCCTGGTCTGCACTGCAGTATTGAATGCTTTCCGAACTGAAGCGCGGGCTGCTCTGGATCTTGAGGACTGCTAAGCCTGAAAGGCAGTGATCAGATCACCTGAATTCTTGATGAATCCAGGAGTCAGTGCGTGCAGAAGCAAGATATGTGTCATCACCCCACGACACGGCGAATCGAGCTAGCGATTTTTTGGCTGACTATTTCAGCCGCTGATCACATCGAATCTCACATATTGAACAGTATAGCAGGATTACTACAGCAAAGAGAAGGATGGTCATAACAGGTTTCATACATTGTTCGTAAAACTTTTGGATGAACAACTTCTTCTGTAATGTACAGATGATATAAAAGGATTAATAGATGTTTCGTCGGTGAGGCGTCAGGTCTTGCTCAGTTGTCACCACTGCCACACTGTTATTATGGCATGACCCGTCGGAGCAGATGGCGAGGTGTTTATCACCACTGCCTGAAGAATATTTCGGAGTGGGTTTTTTGAGCCGTCCGATTCAGTTTATCACCACTGCCTGAAGAATATTTCGGAGTGGGTTTTTTGAGCCGTCCGATCTGAATCGAACGGCGATGTGCTTTCTCCTACCTCCAGCCTTCTCCTTTCTTTGATCCGCCCGCTGGCCCAACTGCCTGTTGTCGTCACCTGCTGCTGGTGGTGCTCCAGCGTGCGCCTTGCCACACCGTCCTGTTGTCGTCCCTGGCCATCCCTCTAAACCCCCAACTCTGACTCCCCTCCACCGACGACGGTTCGCAGCTTGGGCTAGCTCCTGGCCCTCCCTAGGAGGTGAATCGACTGAACTAAATTCAAATTTCAGGCAACTTACACATAGCAAATGTTTTTTTTTTTTTTGCCATCTCAAGGTATGGTTGTAGTATGAACTATGAAGCGGAGACAAGATGGACATGGCTTCCTGTCTGTTCATCTCCGTTGTTTGCAAGCTTTATACGGATGATGCCACGAGCAGCCACCATCCAAAAGTGCTAACAGAAACTGCATCACCATCAGATGGACCAAGGGAAAACAAACAGTTGGTGCAAAAACCACTTTTTTCATTGGATTTTTGCTAAGTTGAGTGTTTATTAAAAGCAAGCCTTGTTTGGCTAGTAACATCACAATAAACATCTTCCGAGTAGCAACCTGTCCTCCCTCCCCTCCCTCGTGTCGCCCCGCTCGGGCGACCCGAGGGGCGAAACCCTAACCCCGCCGCCTCCCTCCCCTGTTCGACCTCCCCTCGCCGCCGCTCGAGGCAGCTGCCGCCGAGCAAGCTTGGCGCGCTGTCGATGAAGGTGGCGGCGGGGCCCTCGCCGCCTCGCCTCGCCCGCGGGGTGAAAGATCGTGAATGTCGCCTAGAGGGGGGGGGGGGGGGGGGGGGTGAATAGGCGCTTTAAAATAATTACGGTTTAGGCTTGAGCAAATGCGGAATAAACCTAGCGGTTAATTTGTCAAGCACAAAACCTACAACAACTAGGCTCACCTATGTGCACCAACAACTTATGCTAAGCAAGATAAACAACTAAGTGATAGCAAGATATATGACAAGAAAAAATATGGCTATCACAAAGTAAAGTGCATAAGTAAAGGGCTCGGGTAAGAGATAACCGAGGCACGCGGAGACGACGATGTATCCCGAAGTTCACACCCTTGCGGATGCTAATCTCCGTTTGGAGCGGTGTGGAGGCACAATGCTCCCCAAGAAGCCACTAGGGCCACCGTAATCTTCTCACGCCCTCGCACAATGCAAGATGCCGTGATTCCACTAAAGGACCCTTGAGGGCGGTCACCGAACCCGTACAAATGGCAACCCTTGGGGGCGGTCACCGAACCCGTACACTTTGGCAACCCTTGGGGGCAGTCACCGGAACCCGTCAAATTGCTCGGGGTGATCTCCACAACCTAATTGGAGACCCCGACGCTTGGCCGAAGCTTTACACCACAATGATTGAGCTCCGAACATCACCAACCGTCTAGGGCGCCCAAGCACCCAAGAGGAACAAGCTCAAGGGTACCAAGCACCCAAGAGTAATAAGCTTCTCAACTTGTAACTTCCACGTATCACCGTGAAGAACTCAAACCGATGCACCAAATGCAATGGCAAGGGCACACGGAGTGCCCAAGTCCTTCTCTCCCAAATCCCACCAAAGCAACTAATGCTAGGGAGGGAAATGAGAGGAAGAACAAGGAGAACACCAAGAACTCCAAGATCTAGATCCAAGGGGTTCCCCTCACATAGAGGAGAAAGTGATTGGTGGAAGTGTGGATCTATATCTCCTCTCGTCCCCCCCCCCCCCCCCCCCCCCCCCCCCAAAAAAACTAGCAAGAATCCATGGAGGGATTGAGAGATAGCAAGCTCGAAGAAGGTCAACAATGGGGAAAGAACACGAGCTCCAAGGATAAGGTTCATTGGGGAAGAAGACCCCCCTTTTATAGGTGGGAAAAAATCCAACCGTTATGCTCACAGCCTGCACAGAGCGGTACTACAGCTTATGGGAGCGGTACTACTGCTAGGGCGGTGGAAGCCCTTTGAAAAACAACAGCGAGGAGGCAAAAGGCCGGTAGAACCGCCGGAGCGGTACTACCGCTTGTCCTCAAGGTACTACCGCTAGGGGTAGCGGTACTACCGCTAAGGGTAGCGGTACTACTGCTTGCGAGCGGTACTAAAAAAATACATCCGTGCCTACCACCGCTGGACTTAAGATGAGTTTTTGGTCCGGAGCGGAAGTAGCCATGGAAGTAGCCGCGGTAGTACCGCTCCAAGCGGTAGTACCTCTGCCAAGAGCGGTAGTAAAAAATTACATCCCCTCCAAGCGGTAGTACCGCTCCCATGAGCGGTAGTACCGCTGCAGCCTTTTTAAGGACACCAAAATTGACACAACTTCTGCAAACGGACTCCGAATTCAACGAAACCAAGTTTGTTGGAAAGCTAGCGACAAGGGCTAACACAATCTTGATAGAAATAACAATAAGAAGGAAAATAGAAAAGGCCCATAAGAAAATGGTGAGAACCCTTCCTCGAATAGGACCGGTAAAACCTCCAACACCGAAAACGCAATAGAAGAAGCATGTGAACTCCGTTTTCGATGAACTCGAGCTTGTCATCAAGATGACCATAAGCTCTAAGACTCACAAAGAGAACCAAACAAGAACCAAGAAAGATGATGTAAGGATGCAATGGTTTGAGCTCTCTACGAATGATACGATCAAGCTACTCATCGAGAGCCCCCCTTGATAGTACGGCAATCGATCCTATAACCCGGTCTCCCAACTACCACCATGAGACCAGTAAAATAGAAAACCTATCAAGGGCAAACCTTTGCCTTGCACATAGTCCATTTGAACTAGATGATGACGATCTTGTCCTCCTCAAGATGGACCATCTATCTTGATTGCGTTGGCTCGATGAAGACTAGTTGATTGCTCCCCCATAATCCACTATGGGTGAGCCACTCTTCGGCACATCTTCACAAGTCCATTGACACCACAATGGACGGCAAGCTTCAAGGATGATCTCTTCGTGATGCTCCACTTGAACTTGCACATCGCAATCTTGATGGCGATCACCACTTGATGTCATCCTCCATGGGTTGTATGAGATCTTCCTCTTGATGCAAACCCATGGACACGTACCTAACCCCACATAGAACTCTCACATAGACCATAGGTTAGTACACAAAGCGTAATGGACAATGCTTACCATACCATGGGATCACTTGATCCCTCTCGGTACATCTTCTACGCTTTGTGAGTTGATCAACTTGGTTCACTCTTGACTTAGACTTGATCAACCTTGAATCTTTCCAACTCTCTTCATTTGGATGATGTCTTGAATGTAAACATGAATGATCACACAATCTTCTTCTTCAAGACATGCTAGCAATAAGCTCAACACTCACATGACCAATCTTTGGATAATTCCTTAATAGCACCTTGGTCAACTCGTAAACTCCTTGAAACCAACACATGGACTTCAAGAAAAGCCTATGGGCAAATCCTTCAAATATAACTCAATGCAACCATTAGTCCATAGAGAATGTCATCAATTACCAAAACCACACATGGGGGCACCGCATGTCCTTTCACGGGGGGTCTCTGGATCTGGGGCGGCGGCCCCGGCTGGTGTGGCGTCGCCGGCTTCGGCATCCGGTGGCGCGGGCGAGGGTCGGCTTTTCTCGGCCGTGTGGACGGTGAGATCCCCGAAGAATGCGGGCCAGCGCGCGGTGGCGGCGTCGGCTCAGGCTGCGTTAGATCTGGCCGTCCCCACTGCCCTTCTTCTCCAGCGAGCTCCTCCCCCCCCAGATCGGACCTGCCTCGTCGTGGGGTCCCGGTCTTCTTCGGGTGGGAGCGGGTGTCAAGGATGCAGGACCGGGGGAAACCCCCAGCCAGCCGTGCCGGCGGCGACGCCCACGGGCGCCGCTCACCTTCCCGGAGGCGCCGTTCAGGCCTTGCCCCCCATCCCCTTCCCCTTTGTCTCCCGAGTGAAATCCTCAACATTGTTGGGCAGCGGCGACGCCCATGGCGCCGTAACCTTCTTGAAGGCGCTGTTTTGGGAACAAAGATGGGTTGTGGGCTTCGCTGTGGTGTAGGTGGAGTGTGTCGGTGGCGGCAGCGTGTTTCCAGCGATGGCGGTGTCTCCCTTGGTGCGGGGTCAAGTTGTTTTGGTGCTCTTCGTTGGGCTGCAGTGTGTTCCTCCGGTGCCCGTGGATCTTCCAGGACGGGAGGGGATAGGGTTCCCCTCCTACGGTGGCTGCACTACAGCTCGTCGAGCGAGCCGAAGCTCCCAATTCGGTCTTGGCCCTTGCTGTTGCCCAATTGTGCATTCTGACCGCTCGCCCTCTTTCAAGTCAGAACTATGGCATATGGTATTGCTCTGCTCTAGGTGAGTCGTCGTCGGCATGTCGTGAACGCCTGGTTCCGCCCAAGTGGTTTCCTTCGATGCCATTCATCCATGTTCTAGGGTGAGCATGTCCATCGTTCAACGGTGCGGCGCCTTCGAGCCAGGCGAGGAGGCAGGGGCCTTCTTTGACGATGGATCTGGATGGATGTGTCTTCTTCAAGCCCAGGTGTTTTGGCAACGACGTGCCTTGCATCGTCGTCGGTGCACTCTCCTGACCAGGGTATCGCTTTCGCCTTGGTTTTCGGCGTGCAAGAGGTCCATGGCATCTCCAAGCTATATGTTCTACGCCGATCTTCTAACTAGCTTGTTGTATGTGCATTGTGAGCTGCTCCCCGGCGCCCTTTATCTTTGCCGTTTGTCTTCTTTTTCTTCAGTTGGTGAGTGGTGTAATTTGGAGTTGTAATCCTGGCTGGTTGATGGCTTTGTTAATTTAAAGCCGGGCTCTGCTCGAGCCTTCGTTCTAAAAAAAAGTAGCAATCTATCGCATGGCGCATCCGGCCCTCCCGAGACTCGAGTGAAAAGATCAAACATTCCCCGCAAAAAAATAAAAATATCAAATATCATCTCACAAGTAAATGAACGAGGGCGTTGAATGTTCTGGCTGTGGTGCAGCCTAGCCTCGCATCAAACATCACAGTAGGACCTGTGCATGGACAGCCTGGCATCTGGGCCGGGCTCGGACTTCACGTTCATGCCCAAAGCCCGGCCCAAAAGTCAGAAATGACCATATATATATTATTCAAAATATAGTATAATACTAGCAAAAAGGCCCGTGCGTTGCAACGGGAGAAAAAAAACCTTTCATATCTCTAGTTGGGTCAGTTGAACAAACTATGCGTGGCCGGTTCGCAGTTTATGAGATCGAACCCTCCCATCGGCAATTTTATTTTTTGCCAGCTCTCCGGACCTGGGCCTCAGTGCGCGCTCAGGTGGGCTCTTTCTGTTGGACCAAAACGGGTGGCAAGTAACGAAACCAAATAGCGTACATGAAATTAATTTAAGCGGGACCAAATGAAGCGGGACGAAACCAAGAATATCACCTCCCTTTAATAGTAAGTATAGATATAGATATAGATAGGAAACATACCCGTGCGTTGCAACAGGAGAAACAATTCACCCACATGACCATGTAAATTGTGACACATTATTCTATCAACTAAGATGAAATCAAAAGAAAAAATGAGCAAAGCTAGAGGATTAACATACATCTCCAGTGACGAGATTAACTGTGCAAAGCAAAAAAAAGGAGAGCAAGGTATCAACAGACTTAGCTTGATGCTACATCAATTCACATGTTCGAAGTTTGATCCTCAAATGGACCAATCTTGAAAATATTTTTTTGTTGAATAAATATGAACCGAAGGAATCAAACATATAAAATAATTCCAAGCAATTAAGAATCTACAATTGACACATAATCATGGGACTAATAGCAGAATGAACATTTTTCTTAAACAAATTTTAGAACCAACGATATTAAATGGTTAACTTCTGGCTTCTGAGATGATGGAACTGGGTCTTCTCGTAATGTTCAAGTACATCATTACCTTCTCATCTAGGACCTGAAAGCTGAAAAGAAGCAAAAAATAAAGTCAAATTTGTGGTCACTAAAAATATTTACAATGTAAACCAAAAATATAGTCTTCCCACGACTACCTTATCAGATAACTTGTATATATTTGAAGGTGTGTCTAGAAGACAATTAATTAAGTCCAATGGTGGATAACTTTTTTATCAGAAAAGTGGTTTTTTCAGTCAGCAACTGATAAAAAATGCATCCTATGCTCCAAATGGAATGTAAATGCTGCATTTTGGAGAAAACGGCATTCCAAACATGTTAAGAAACATGAATATAAGCGAAATCCCGGAAATTATTAAAGATGATTTTACCCTTCTTGGAAGCAAGATAAGTTCGTTCGGATGTAGTCGAATTCATTTACTGTCCAACATTATAGTGTTACTAACATGTTTACACTGTTAACTAAAATGCTAACTAAGTGGCAACTATTCTATACCTATAGTTGGGTTTTCTGGAGCTCACTGATGACAAGGGAGCAACACATGTGACAGAAGGAGGGGGCATGGAGTTTAGTACATGATAAGCATTCGAAAAACAGTCTTTGATGTATATACACAAGAGATTGAAATCTACAATGTTTAAAGATGGTAATTCCAAAAGGAGAAAGAATTCTCCTTGAAACCATAAACATATGGAGAAAATGAGAGCTACACAGATTTTCCATGGTCAACCATTGAGAAGTTTAACGCCTGAAAAGACTGCAGTACATCTACAGAAGATCTCCATTGATCACGGGGAGGCACAACCAACGTACTGCTAAATGATAATATGCACTAAATAGAAGTTATTAGAATATGATTTTGGTTTCACATCCATTTTGTAAAACAGCGGCTCCTGCCATCAAATGCTGATGGGGAGACTCTGGCATGTGAATGTCATTACTTTCTTCCTTAATAGCTACACAAAATGTGTAACAGATGAATAGGGGTAGGTTCTACAGCGAGACAACCCAACAGGAACATCTAGCCTACAAACATGTTAGTAACCAGAGAAATATAGCTACTGAAACATATTATTATTTTCAGTCAACTTACATATATAGCGTGTAGGTTTTTTCCCCACCCCATCTTTACTAAAATGAAGCCAACAAAATAAGTTCAGGTCTATGTGAATGAACACACAGCCACACACATCAGGAAGCTACCTACATACTGACGAAAAATACCAGCCACATTTCCCTAGCTACTAAGCACTGGTACACAGGATTTATCTCATCACTGACATGAAAATTTAGGCTTCCAGTCAGTGATACTGCTCGACAGGGTCTTTTCTCGGCTCGAACCAATAAATGGAGGTGCCAAACTAAATGGGATTTAACATAAAAGTAAAACAATGTCGTACCTCAGAATCAGTGACCAAAGACCGTTGGCCGGATGGAGATGGAGTAGTACTAATTCCCAAAAATCTACAAATCCGCTGCTTTGATCTGAAGGTATTTTCTAATTTTAGAAGTAGAAATCGCATGAAAAGTCACCTGAAAAGGAGCAGCATAGGAACTTATAGCAAAAGCTGAAGGCATGGCAATTCTGGGCAGCATTCATGGTGCTGTTGGAACAACATGTGAGTGCAAGCATGATATTGAAGGTGCTATGCCGTTGCATCTATTTAATAAAATGTGCAAAGCTAATTAACCTTGAAAGATCCGCTTGTTGAGTTCATCCTCTACATATCTATACACGCAATTTATTCAGGTAAAAATCCATTTTCTTTAACACTGAAAGAATCATAAAAATTGATTGACTTAAATGTAGTATCACAATGAGAAAACGGATCTGATGAGAAAGAGGAAAGGAGGATCGCTTTGCTTACCTGACGAAGACGGACGATGAACGATGCGTCGGCGCGTTGACCATCGCCTTGTGTAGGCCGGCGACAGGGATCTGCGTTCCCACTCCCACGGACAGGTCGGAGCTCTCCCGTCGCGTCACTGGTGGGGCTTACGTTGTTGGCCTGCTCATAAGAATGATTTCTTGAGTTCATAAAATAATTGGCTTCAGTAGACAAAATAATCAATTTATCAATTGGCTTCCGTAGACAAAATAATCAATTTATCAATTATTTTATAAAGTTAATACCAACCAATCAGTACTGTTATCTCGTCGCTCCAACTTTTTAATCTACTCCATGATGATATTCTTATAGAAGACTTTAGATTGCAGCTTCTGTAGGCAGTAACAACACCAATAATCACAAAAACAAGCAGGAGAGCACCGGTTGCGATTTCCAAAACAATAAGCCAAAGTCGGTTGCTGCACTTTATCATGCTTATGCTCAGAAGCGGGACAATCAAATCCCTTTAAATTAGCAGCTGTAGACGCACCTAACACATGAGTACATTTCAGTCGATGGAAGTTTAAGATGATCTTAGGCCACTACAAAGTGTTAGTTATACAGTAACTAATAGTATAACACATATTGGTGCTGCACGAGTTTGAACATAAGATTTTGCATAAGTATCAAAACTATCCTCTGTAGCTTATATGGGTAACTTGGTATTAGTTAGTAGTCATCACGGATTCGAAGGAGGTCTACAACATTACCTTGCTCTGAAGTGGATTTGAGTTTCACTCGCTCCCTTCCGATCCTCCCGAGGAGAGGCGCTCCTCACGCGCGAGACCAGTGCCCTCGCACAGCTGCACCCCTACCGCACCCTTCCTTGTTCCCCGTCCTTCTTCTCCTACCTCCCCTCCTCCCTGGATCCTCCTCTGTCTCTCTTTTCTATCAGAAAAATCAAAGCCCCGCCATGACCTTGGAGATCTCCCTGCCAGCCATGGAGGCCCGCCTCCACCTGCAAGTACTTCGCGGCGCCGCGCCGGATCCCTCCTTCTCCCACGCCCGCCGGATCCCACCGCTGTTGTTCTGCATCAAGCAGGCGCGTCGTCCCCAGCCGCCCGAGCCGTCACGTTGACTTGATCCAGAAGCTGCGCTCGACCACCGCAGCAGAGGTGCGGCGGCGGCGGGCGGGTTGAGGTCGGCCACAGCGGCGAGTGGTGCGGCGGCGGCGGCGGGCGGGTTGAGGTCGGCCACAGCGGCGAGTGGTGCGGCGGCGGCGGCGGGGGATTTGGCTCGGCCAGGCGTCGATGCAGATGCGTACAGGTATATTTTTCCAGCGAACAGTTTTTTCCTTTTGCAGATTATGTTGGATCGCGGGTTGAATACACAAAATCATAAGGACTTTTTTGCAAAAACGCCGCGACGGTGAACCCGAGAGACTCAATCCGTGCTTTATTATTAGGGAGAGATAACAACACCAATAATCACAAAAACAAGCAGGAGAGCACCGGTTGCGATTTCCAAAACAATAAGCCAAAGTCGGTTGCTGCACTTTATCATGCTTATGCTCAGAAGCGGGACAATCAAATCCCTTTAAATTAGCAGCTGTAGACGCACCTAACACATGAGTACATTTCAGTCGATGGAAGTTTAAGATGATCTTAGGCCACTACAAAGTGTTAGTTATACAGTAACTAATAGTATAACACATATTGGTGCTGCACGAGTTTGAACATAAGATTTTGCATAAGTATCAAAACTATCCTCTGTAGCTTATGTGGGTAACTTGGTATTAGTTAGTAGTCATCACGGATTGGAAGGAGGTCTACAACATTACCTTGCTCTGAAGTGGATTTGAGTTTCACTCGCTCCCTTCCGATCCTCCCGAGGAGAGGCGCTCCTCACGCGCGAGACCAGTGCCCTCGCACAGCTGCACCCCTGCCGCACCCTTCCTTGTTCCCCGTCCTTCTTCTCCTACCTCCCCTCCTCCCTGGATCCTCCTCTGTCTCTCTTTTCTATCAGAAAAATCAAAGCCCCGCCATGACCTTGGAGATCTCCCTGCCAGCCATGGAGGCCCGCCTCCACCTGCAAGTACTTCGCGCCGCCGCGCCGGATCCCTCCTTCTCCCGCGCCCGCCGGATCCCACCGCCGCTGTTCTGCATCAAGCAGGCGCGTCGTCCCCAGCCGCCCGAGCCGTCACGTTGACCTGATCCAGAAGCTGCGCTCGACCGCCGCAGCAGAGGCGGCGAGAGGGCAGAGGTGCGGCGGCGGCGGGCGGGTTGAGGTCGGCCACAGCGGCGAGTGGTGCAGCGGCGGCGGCGGGCGGGTTGAGGTCGGCCACAACGGCGAGTGGTGCGGCGGCGGCGGCGGGCGGGTTGAGGTCGGCCACAGCGGCGAGTGGTGCAGCGGCGGCGGCGGGCGGGTTGAGGTCGGCCACAACGGCGAGTGGTGCGGCGGCGGCGGCGGGCGGGTTGAGGTCGGCCACAACTGCGAGTGGTGCGGCGGCGGCGGCGGGGGATTTGGCTCGGCCAGGCGTCGATGCAGATGCGTACAGGTATATTTTTCCAGCGAACAATTTTTTCCTTTTGTAGATTATGTTGGATCGCGGGTTGAATACACAAAATCATAAGGACTTTTTTGCAAAAATGCCGCGACGGTGAACCCGAGAGACTCAATGCGTGCTTTATTATTAGGGAGAGATATTAATATAATATCATGAATATGATTATTTTAATTAAAAAACGGCATTGTTCATGTGTTTCGTGCCAGGCCAGGCCGTGCTCAGGCTTGGAACTTTCACTTCGGGCTTTGCCAAGCCGGGCCCAAAAACCGGCCCGAATGAACAGGTCTACATCGAAGGATAGCTCAAAAAAACAAAAAGTATACATCAAAGGAACAAGCCGCCAAATTATTGACAGGTCTTTAGACACTGGTGTCAAACCGAAAACAATATATTCGGCTGGAAAACACGGGTGCGACTTTTTCGCTGCTGAGCTCCAACAAGCTCTCTATTTAAAATACTAATAATCAAAATTTGTGATAAGTTAAGAAATCCAAGAAATCTAAATTGTATACATCGGAATGCAGTATGACGCCGCTACATTTTATGAAAAGAAAATGTTTTCCAAACTACAAATGCACAAAAATAAAAAAACGGAAATAGAATATACTTACTAGCAAACAGCGGTGATATTCTTTTTGAGAAATCGGCGGAACCACTGCATTTGTATTAGGAGGAAGTTAGGGATATGTGTGACTCGATCGTATCCCATGAACAACGTACATTCGCAGCAGCTACGGAGCGCAATCCAAGCCAACAAGGTGGCTGAGCTATAGCATGCACAGTATTGCATTGTATCGGCGCCTGGTGGCTGTTTATGATTTGATTAGTACCACATCGCTCGCGGAGGCCGCCTCGGAACTGCTTATAAGACGGGTCCGGGCCAGAGCGTTCACCACGCGGCGAGCGTGGTAGAAGCACCACCCGCAATGGTGGGTTTTTACCTTATTAGGGGATCGGCGTCTTTTTAATCCCGTGGGGCTGCTGCTAGGTAAAGTATAAAATCCGACGCAAAACCTATTAGGGGATGGGCGTCTTTTTAACCCCGTGGGGCTGCTGCTGGGTAAAGTATAAAACCCGACACGTTTCACGGGTTCAAACCCGTTTGAGCAATACCCGAAACCCGCCATCCCCGTCAAAATACTACACTAAGCGTAATTGGACGTCTTGTTGAACCATGTATGGCTGAAATATGCTATTGTTTGTTGCTTAAATATGCTTATGTAGCTGTTGTTACTGCTCTTTGTAGCTGTTGTTATTGCTGGCTGGGTAAAGTATAAAACCCGACACGTTTCACGGGTTCAAACCCGTTTGAGCAATACCCGAACCCGAAACCCATCATCCCCGTCAAAATACTACACTAAGCGTAATTGGACGTCTTGTTGAACCATGTATGGCTGAAATATGCTATTGTTTGTTGCTTAAATATGCTTATGTAGCTGTTGTTACTGCTCTTTGTAACTGTTGTTATTGCTGGTTTCACTCAAGTTATGCTGCTGAAATATGCTCCTTGTAGCTGTTGAACCATGTATTATTGTATTGTGCTGAAATTTGCTCCTTGTAGCTGCTGTTATTACTCTTTTTGCTCAAGTTATGCTGTTGAAATGTGCTCCTTGTACATGCTGAACAACGTACTATTGTATTGTGCTGAAATTTTCGCAAGTTATGCTGCTGAAATATGCTATTTTTCCTGACGCAATGCTGTTCTTTGTTGCTACTATATTTGTCTAAATATGCCGATTTCCTCATGGATTCCCCGTGGGTTCAGAAAACCCGATGGGTTTAGAGTACGGGCAAAAAACTAACCCCGCGCATGGTGACGAGGATGGGGACGGGTTTGTAATTTTCTCGTGGGGATGGGTTTGGGAAGGCAAAACCCGATGAATTTCGTCCCCGTTGCCATCTTGAGTTATGGGAGGGTGGCTCTCTCATTTATGCGGGGTCAAGTGAAGTTGCATGGCCTCGCGGCCTTTGCCATGCGCTTCCATACTGCCGCCCCATGTCACATCCGTAAGCTTTTTGTTTTACATATTCATATTCTTTTAGCTCTATATACTTTCAAATATAAAAAACACGTTTACGCTACAAATTGTTCATCGGCGATCATCACAAACATGATGCTGAGGTGGACCGAGTCCCACATGTTTTTCCCCATCTTCTTCCTCCTGCCCGCGAAGTCCACCCCAACCCCTGCCGCCCCTCTTGCTTCCAGCCGCCATGGGCAGTACCCGACACCGCGTGCCATGGCCATGGGGAGCCCTCGCTGCCCCCTCTTGCTCCCAGCCGCCGTGGGCAGCAGCCGCCGCGCTGCGCCGCGACTTGGCCATGGGAAGTGGCCTGCAGCAGCGGCGGCGGGCGCATGCAGCGGGCAGCGGCAGCGGCGCGTGCAGCGGTAGCGGGCAGGAGCAGCGGCTGCACAACGGCAGCGCAGCCACGACGGGTGCCACCACGCCGGCACACACAGGACCTGATTGCTTTTCTAAAAAAAACTAACAACAGGGACCCAATTGCCTTTTTTGAAAAGTTACAGGGACTTGATTGGGTATTGTCCGCGTAGGTACTCCACGTCGGCCTGACATGTGGGTCCAACCGATCAATTTTGTGCTTAGTCGCCGCTTAGTTTCGAATCAGTGGAATTTGTTGCTCACTTGGCGCAGAAATGCTGGTCTTTTGTGATTTTTGACAAAAACTGTAGTTTTGGAGTACCCTAGGCACAAATGTAGTGGCTTTCAGCAATTTACTCCTCCACTGACGATGCCTCTGCCGCAGTCCCCGGCTTTGGGTTTGTTATATTTGTGTCGAATATTATGTACGCAAGGGGTTACGTGGACTTGGAGTTGTAATTGGTGTGGTTAGATACGAGTCGTGTAGGAGTCAGACACGTTGTATCCAAGGCCTCTTATATATCGAGGGGCACCACACGTTGTAACCCATGACGACTTGATAGCAACAGGTACGTGGGGGAGCCGACGGCTTGTGCCGCCGTCCGGGCGGCCGGTGTTGCGGTATCTTGGGGAGGAGCGCCCGTAGTCATGCCCCAGGGATGTAGCCATATCGGTGAACCTCGTTAACAAATATCGTGCCTCGGTGTGTCGTCTATGATCTTGCATTAGCGTTTTATTCTAACAAGTGGTATCAGAGCAAGGTTGCAAGAAGGCTATGCGGAAGATCATCCAGAGGTACGAGGATCATGCTCGACGGGTGCCAGGGAACGTCCGATTGGTGAAAGGTGGAGCATGGCGGCGATCGCGGAGGCGGTCGGTGGTGTCGGACACTTCGGGCAGGAGGCCTGAACCATTCGATGGGCTGCGGTCGGTAAGGATCGGCCAGAATCGGACCGGCGTAGTGGCTGTTGAAGACGTTGCGGAGGCGACGGATTCGGCTAGCGATCAGACCGGCGACCAGACGTGGGGGACGGCCGGATAGATCGGAGTGTGAGAGCATCGAGATGATGCGCTCGGTGTTGTACAAGGGCGGCGGCGCAGCACTGCGGACGAATTGTGTCGGCGACGCGGGTGGCCAAGGTACGGCACGGCTCGTGTACGGATGATGCGCGAGGTGGCGACTGTTACGGCCGGGTCGGCGTCGGTGAGTACGCGCGACGGGGCAGTACAGTTTGCTGGCGAGAACCAAGATCAGAGGTTACGGCGTGAGGCTGCGTGCGCGACTCCGTGGCGTGCGGCAGCTGGTCTCCTCGGATGAGGTGCACCGCGCAAGGAAAGGAAATCGCGCTGAGGCAGGAGTCCAGGGATCACCGTATGCGTGTGCATGTTGGGTCAGGGGACAGGTCTGCTGGCTGCGATTAGAAAGAAAAAAAGACGTGTGCGTGCATGCTTCTGTTGGAGATTGATATTAGACTTGAGATTCTATACATGCAAAGCGTAAGCCTTTGGAACTCGGTTTTCTGTGTCAGGGAAGGAAAAGGCAAGGCCGTGGGTTGATCCAGCAATAATAAAAGGCTGGCGACGCGAAGCAGCGAAGGCACCAAATAATTAGTCTGCAAGTTCGGGAAAAGGTGGACCGATTCGGCTACGACAGATATTCGGTCTGTGTTACGGCGAGACACTTCACGGCAATTTTCTGAAGGGCGGACAGGGTGCTGTGCGGGTCAGATTTCATGATAGATCGTGGACTGCGGTGTGGCTTCAGACGAGGAATACGTGATTGGTGATCTTTTTCGTGAGGAAGTCGCAGAGGAAAATAAGGGCGGTCAGACCGGCGGCAACAGGTCGGTTAGATTGCGGCTCGGCATGGCGCCGGGTTCACCAAGTTTGATGTGCAGAAATTCGATGGCACGGGTAACTTCGGTCTATGGCAGACAAGAGTCAAGGATATTCTGGCGCAACATGGAATCTTGAAGGGTTTGCAGAAGACGAAGCCAGCCAAGGTTGACAACGATGCGTGGGAGGATATGCAAGTGCAGGCGGCCGCTACCATAAGGCTTTTGTCTTGCGGATCAGGTCATGTATCATGTCATGGACGAAGATTCTCCTAAGAGAATTTGGGATAAGTTGGCAAATCATTATATGTCCAAGTCAGCGACCAATAAGCTGTATTTGAAGTAAAAGTTTTATGGGCTGAAGATGCAGGAGGGGTCGGATCTTGTGGAGCATGTGAATGCCTTTAATCAATTGGTCACGGATCTAGCGCGTCTGGATGTGAAGATTGAGGACGAGGATAAGACACTACTTCTTCTTGTTTCGTTGCCACCGTCCTATGAGCATTTGGTCATTACATTGACACATGGAAAGACAACCATCAATAATGAGGAAGTCACTGCAGCGTTGCTTGGACATGAATTGATGAAGCAAAAGAATGCTGTAGAAAGGGAGAGTACTCAAGGTTTGGGGTTGGCAGTTAAAGGTTATCATCTCAGGAAGGGACAAGAGGCGGAGAAGAAAAAGAAGAAAAAGGTGCAGTGCTACAGGTGCAAGGACTGGGGACATGTAAAGAGGGAATGCCCAGAACTGAAGGGTGGGGCAAGTGCTAATGCGGCTACTCATGGTGATGGCTCGGACAGTGATAGTGATGTCCTCGTAGTATCAAACAGGTGGTCAACAAAAACTGAAGCGTGGATGTTGGATTCAGCTTGCTCTTTTCATGCGATGCCCAACAGGGAGTGGTTCTCTTCGTACAAGTCTGGTGAGTTTGGTTTAGCCTATGTGGGTGATGACACAGGTTATCGTGTTGCTGGAGTAGGTGACATCAAAATCAAGATGTTTGACGGAGTTGAGCGGATGCTTCAGGGAGTCAGGCATGTGCCAGGGCTAAGGAGGAATCTAATTTCGCTTGGTGTTCTTCATGATGGTGGTATGGAATTCCGTTGTGATCGGGATAAGAAGACCATGAAAATCATGGAAGATGGGGTGACCGTGATGATAGGAGAGAGGACAGCTTCGCATCTTTACAAGTTGCAAGGGAGCACTATTGCAGGTGGAACTATGAAGAGTGGAGCTGCAGGAGTAGCAGTGGAGTCCCACGGTGGCGGCGGGTCTGGCCCGTCGGGTAGCTCTCAGTAAGCTACAAAGGAGACAACCCAAGTCCGGAGTACATGAAGGTTCGAGCATGGACGACTTCTAGGTGGTGGAGAATATTCGCCAAGGTGGAGTTTGTTATATTTGTGTCGAATATTATGTACGCAAGGGGTTACGTGGACTTGGAGTTGTAATTGGTGTGGTTAGGTACGAGTCGTGTAGGAGTCAGACACGTTGTATTCTAGGCCTCTTATATATCGAGGGGCACCACACGTTGTAACCCACGACGACTTGATAGCAACAGGTACGCGGGGGAGCCGACGGCTTGTGCCGGCGTCCGGGCGGCAGGTATTGCGGTATCTTGGGGAGGAGTGTCCGTAGTCATGCCTCGGGGATGTAGCCATATCGGTGAACCTCGTTAACAAATATCATGCCTCGATGTGTCGTCTATGATCTTGCATTAGCGTTTTATTCTAACAGGGTTCCCCCCGGGTCGCCCTCCAAGGTGTGCCTCCTCTTCTCTTCCTCGAATTGACTCAAACCAAATTCAAATATCAGGCAACTTATATATAGCAAATGCGGGTTTTTCTTGTGCAATTTATATATAGCAAATTTCTTGTCTGTTTTATCTCCGTAGTTGATGACACGAGCAGTTCTTTGTTTCTGGTGAGTCACCATCCAAAAGTGCCAAACAGAAACAGCATCACCATCACATGGACAAAGGAAAAACAAACAGTTGGTGGAAAAACTACTTTCCCATTGGATTTTTGCCAAGCTGAGTATTCATTAAAACCAAGCCTTGGTTGGCTAGTGACATCACAACAAACATCTTCCGAGTAATAATCTGTCACGCGACACACTCGGCCCTCCGACCGGGCCGGCCGGTACATGTGCCTCTCTCATCTCTATTTTGCTGGAAAACTATATATTAGGCTGGAAAACATGAGTGCGACTTTTTGGCCCCGACCTCCAATAAGCTCTCTACTTTAAATAATAATAAAAAGTGGAATGTAAGTTGAGAAATCCAAAAGTTTTAACATGCATGCATTAGAATGCACTATAATTACCCCCGCAAAAACAGAGAATGCACTATAATTGTGCTGCATTTTATGAAAAATAAATACTTTTTCAAACTACACATGAAAAATAAACAGTGGTAATATGAAATAGCAAACAGTGGCAACATTAAAAAAACTGATGAAAACATTGCCTTTGTATTAGGAAGAAATTGTAGGTATGTACAATTAAACATGTGGACATGCTTGTGATGGAACATGCAAAAAAAAAACTAGAGGCCTCACAATGCCCATGCCTGGTTGGCCACAACACCGGACAATAGAGTCATACCTCCACATACCCTAGAGAATGGAGTCATGCCTCCACATACCCTAGACAATGGTGTCTACCATTGACAATGGGCCGGTTTCACTCCTTCAAACATTCCACATAATATAGCTGATATGGTCATTCCAGTTATGCATATGGACCTTGCCCATGTGGTACACGGCTTAGCTCAACCATGCAACAATGGTGGGTACGGATGTGCAAAGATGTGCTTGTCATATTCAGAGGGGTTGGAGGTGGATTCAAAGTTGAAAGGATGGATTGTTGGACCAACCGCGCAAAGTTAGGTGATCTATCATGAGAATACTGTTATGGAGTACAAGCCAAGAGAAAATCTAAATTTTAGGTTTCAATGGTCTTTCCAAGTCTTCGTTGCCGAGAATTAGGGAGCAATTCATGGAATGGGCCTTATAGGCAGAGCTGGAGGAGTACTCTTGAGAGGCGATCCCGAACTAAGCTATGGTGTGAGGCATTTCTGGACCAAGGACAGTTTCACTAAATAAAGTTTATAGATGGCTAAGCTGGAGGAGTTGTGGCAGGGTGTTGAGGCGTGCAATCAACTAGATCCAGTCTCCGTCCGAGAGAACTTTGTAGGTTGTCCTGCCTTTGCGCAACATCATGGTAATAGGCTCAAGGTAGCGAAGCAAAATAGGGGCGCTTGTCAAGTCATCATGCCAAAGAAAAGTCTTGATTCCATCTTCCATCATGGTCTTCGTCTAAGCAGTAAAGAGGTCCATATCAATAGTTCAGCATGGGAGCTAGGATCCAATAGTTCAACATGGGAGCTAGGGTCCTACCCACGACCTCTTACGGTTCGACCATTGATGCTAATGATGCCACAACTGGAGGCCACCATGTCCAAACAGAACCTATCAAGGTCGGTAATATCAAAACCAAGGGAACAATCTTCCAATTCATAGGGGTTGACCACCAATCGTTAGCTCACTGTCGATGCCTTTCAGAATGAAACTATAGGAAATTCTATCAACCATTGAGCATGCCCATCTCGGGAGAGGGATCACATACATAATATAAGTTGTCAAAGACATGAACACTAAATAGGTGGAGTGTTCCTCTTGGTCCTTGCAGGTTCTTTACTTTCCATCCTTGTAGTCTTCTATGGATCTTGTATGAGCAGTTGGAAATATTTTTTTCGTAGCTTTTTAAGTGCAGTGCTAGACCAAGATAGAACCCGAGAAGGAACCGATCTTCATTGGGAAGGTAGTGAGCATGTCCTAGAGGTTAAGACATTTGTATCAGATGGGGAAATCTTTAGTTTTTGGAGAGACTTGTGACAAGGTTGGATTTTCTCCAAATCATTCCAAAATGGCATTAATCACAGCTAGCTCGTCATTATCCTAGGTAACAAACATTCCCTCATTTTTCTTATTAAGCCATCAAAGCCTAGATTGACTAGAGGACCCCCCCCCCCCCCCCACGCACACACACACACACACACATCCGAGCCAGGTGAAATTGCATGTAGTCCCCCATGTGTGGTTTTGGTAATTAATTACCATACACATGGACTAATGATTTTAGCAACATACATTTGTAGGAACATTCCACATGTGTTGCTTCAAGATTGTTGGATGCATTCGAGGGTGAATTTCATCAAGATAATGATATGCTTTGGGTTTTGGTAATGAATGGAAACCCCTATGAACTAACTATTTCATGAAGTTACATATAAAGAAATGTTCCATCAGAGTGCATTTGATGGATTTGAAATGAACGCCAACAAGATATGGATGAAGATATTTATAGAATGTATTGAAGAGATGAATTCAAGACAAGTCCTGGTGGGCTTATATGTGGAACCATTATTGAACAAGTCTTCGTGCAAATGATTCAAATGAATAATTCATTGTGTCCCTCAAGTGAGTGTGTAGAGCATGAAGAAGATGAGTGGTGACCAAAATGATGTCAAGGGGAAACTCAATATGGTCATGGGAGAATTGAGTCAATTATGATCAAGGATTGAAGAACTAAAGTGAAGTTGAATTTTCTCTCTATAGTACACTAGGTGATCGAACTGAAGTGCTACAGTCCCAATATCATTTAATAACAAAATACGTCAAGATTTTGATCCAATCCATCCAGTTATGTACTCATAGGTTCTTCAATTTATGAACCGTTGGTTGCCCGTACTAATGCGCACCGATTGGGCAATGCATAGGTGTTATGCGACAAAATCATCTTCCTTCTAAATATGAGAATGGTTTTTAATTAAACAAGTGAAATGGTTCGGTTCTTATTCTAGGCTTGATTGGTTCATGTTTTATTGGGCTGAGCCTTTTTTAGTTCGGTTTGGGTATGTGGAGGAAGTAGTTTAGGTATATGTAGACGCTTAACAACAACGCTGGTAAGTAGCCCTCGCTACTGTTACTTAGTAGCAGCGCGGGACTATTTCCCGCACTACAGATAAGGTGTAGTAGCAGCGCGGGCTTGCCCACCCCGCGCTACTACTAAGAGGGCCCAACGGTACCACCGGGGCAGGACATAGTTGCAGCATGGTCTATAGAACCCGCGCTGCAACTATTAACCTAACAAGAACACCGACCTTGTAACCGGTGTTGCTGCTATTTATACATGGGGCTAGCTTTTGGGCCCCATATAGCAGTAGCGCGGGCCAGCAGATAGGCACTACAGGTAGTTGCCGTAGCAGTAGCGCTGGCCTCTACCCCGCACTACTGCTAAGCTCGACTTATCCTCTCCCCCATCATCCCTTTCCTCCTCACTCAAACTTCTTCACTCCGCTGTGCCACTGCCCGCCGCCGCCGTTGCCCTTGCCCACTGTCACCAGCATCGCCTCCAAGGTATCTCCCTTCCTCCCTCCTTCTCTCGCCGCCCTCCTCTCTCCCCCTCCTCCCGCCGCCCTCCTCCCTCCTCCTTCCCCTCTCCTTCCTTCTCTCTCCACCCTCCTCCTCCGGCCGCCCTCCACCCTCCTCCTCCTCCTCCTGTCTCTTCCCTCGTCCCGCCACCATCCTCCCTCCTCTCTCCTCCCGCTGCCCTCCTCCCTCCTCCTCCTCCTCTCTCCTCCCTCCTCCCGCCTCCTCTCAACTAATTCAGTAATGTTTTAGGTATAGAAACTGCAGTACAAAGTTAAGTAATAGAATAGAAAATACCTTTAAATATTTTAGGTATCGAATAGGATTTTATGTATATAAAAGTATTTTAGGATTCTAGTAGGTTTTTTGAATATAGAAATGTTTTAGGTATCTAGTAGGTTTTTTGAATATAGAAATGTTTTAGGTATGTGATAGTTTTTTGAATATAGAAATATTTTAAGTATCGAATAGGTTTTCTGAATATAGAAATGTTTTAGGTATTGAATAGGTTTTTTCAATATAGAAAAGTATTGGACACTGTAATTATTTTTATGCCGACATAATTTTTATGAGAGGCATACTTTTCCCATCAACGAAAACGACCAAGAATTCCCAACACTTTCCATGCTAGATACATCATACGCGGTTCCCAAACAGAAAATAAAGTTTTTTCCTTTTTCCACCATTCTTGCACAATCCATGGCTAGCCGTATCCACGGGTGCCTTCCATACCAACACTTTCCAAGGAATTTATTATTGAACAACATAAATAATTTTTTTTGCATTTCGGGACAGGGCATCCCTATTACCTTTGCCACACTCTTGTGCAATGACTAGTGAATAAATACTCATCTTGAGAATAACGCATCTAGCATGGAAAATATTGGCCACCCCCTGCAGCTTCATGAGCGGTACGGGCACACAAAAAGGAAATTTATTTGAAAATTAGAGTTGGAACATACAAATTTACTTGGAACGGCACGGAAATACCGCATATAGGTAGGTATGGTGGACTCATATGGCACAACTTGGTTTAAGGAATTTGGATGCACAAGTAGTATTTCCACTTAGTACAAATGGAGGCTAGCAAATAGATTGAAAAGCAACCAACCAAGAAACAAAAATTCTCATAAATGAGCATTAAGAATAACTAACACCGAATAATGCACCACAAGTAGGATGTAATTTCATTGCATAACTATTGACTTTTGAGCTTGCATAGGGAATCACAAACCTTAACACCAATATTCTTACTAAAGCATAATTACTCACCAACATGACTCACATATTACTACCATCATATCTCAAAATTATTGCAAGGAATCAAACTTATCATATCCAATGATCTATATGAAAGTTTTTATTATATCCTTCTTGGATATCTATCACTTTGGGACCAATTTCATAGCTTGTGCAAATTATCATCAACTCTCAAAATAATATAAGTGAAGCATGAGAGTGTTCGATAAACTACTCCAAAAAGATATAAGTGAAGATCAAATGAGTAGTCAAGTAAATAGGTAGCTATGTGATGACTCTCTCTTATTTAAAAACTTCCAGATCTAAGTATTATATTAAAACAGCAAGCAAAACAAAATGAAATGAAATTCTAAGAATAGCACACATCATGTGAAGAAGCAAAAACTTAGGCTCAACCAAGGCTAACCGATAATTGTTGATGAAGAAAGGTGGGATGCCTACCGGGGCATCCCCAAGCTTAGATGCTTGAGACTTCTTGAAATATTATCTTGGGATGCGTTGGGCATCCCTAAGCTTGAGCTTTTGTGTCTCCTTAATTCCTTTTATATCACAGTTTCCCTAATTCTTAGAAACTTCATCCACACAAAACTCAACAAGAACTCGTGAGATAAGTTAGTATAAATCAATGCATAACCTTATCATTATCTACTGTAGAAAATCAATAAAATTATTATTTAACATTGCATACTAAATGTCTATGCATATTTAATACTCCTATCCTCAAATGGAACCATTAAACAAGCAAACATATGCAAACATAACATCAATCTGTCTAAACAGGACAGTCTGTAAAGAATGCAATATTCTTCATACTTACCTAACTCCAAAAATTCTTAAAAATTAATACACTGTAGGAAATTAATTACATCTTACTGTGCAAAAAATTTCAACATTTTATCACATTCTTACTTTTCTCGGGAATTTTTGCAACAGCGACAAACTTTCTGTTTTGAAACAGCAACTCATATACTTGCAAAATAAGCATGGCAAAGGCTATACTTGACATTTTTATTGAAATAAAAGATGAAAAATATTATCTAAATAACAACAAGCAAATCCTAACAAAATAAAATGACGCTCCAAGCAAAATACATATCATGTGACGAATGAAAATATAGTCCCAAGTGAGGTTACCGATAATGTTGAAGACGAAAGAGGGGATGCCTTACGGGGCATCCCCAAGCTTAGTTGCTTGGATCTTCCTTGAATATTATATTGGGAGTTCCTTGGGCATCCCCAAGCTTAGGGTATTGTCACTCCTTATTCTCCTCATATCGATATCTCACCCAAAACTTGAAAACTTCAATCACACAAAACTTAACGGAACTTCGTGAGATGGGTTAGTATGATAAAGACAACTATTTCACTTTGGTACTGTCAAGATAAGATTAATAATTATTCTCACACAATGCCTACTGTACTCTACAATTTCCACAATTTATATTAAGCAATATAAGCGATAGAAACCACAAAACAAGCAAACTATGCATTGCAAACAGAATCTGTCAGAAATAGTACAGTACGTAAAGATCTGAATTAAGGTCATACTTATGTAACTCCAAAAATTCCGAAACATTAGGAAAAAATAGAAAATTTGTATACCCATAAAATGTAAAAAAATCAGAATTTTTGCACGTTCCAGTAAAATACAGGAATTTCCGTACTGGACGCAAAATTTCTGTTTTTGCACAGAATCAAGTCGACTATCAACCACACTATCCTAAAGGCTTTACCTGATACTTTATTGAAACAAAAGCTATAAAACATGATTACTACAGTATCCTAATCATGTGAACACACAAAAACGGTAGGGGTAAATGTTGGGTTGTCTCCCAACAATCGCTTTTCTTTAATGCCTTTTTAGGTAGGCATGATGATTTCAAAGATGCTCACATAAAAGTAAAGAATTGAAATATAAAGAGAGCATCATGAATCACATGGAAAGCACATTTAAGCCTAACCCACTTCCTATGCATAGGGATTTTGTGAGCAAATAATTTATGGGAACAAGAATCAACTAGCATAGGAAGGCAAAACAAGCAAAACTTCAAAATTTTCAACACATAGAGAGAAAACATGATATTCTTGCAATATGTAAAAGCATATGCTCCCCTCTCATAATAATTTTCAGTAGCATCATGAACTAATTCAAAAATATAACTATCACATAAATGATTCTTTTCATGATACATAAGCATAGAAATTTTCTTACTCTCCTCATAAGCAATTTTTTTCTCATTCGTAGTAGTGGGAGCAAAATCAACAAAATAACTATCATGAGATTGTTGATTGGCATAATTCAATTGAAAGTTGAAATCATGATGACAAGTTTCATGGTTCTCATTATTGTTTATAGCATACATGTTATCACCATAATCATCATAGATAACAACTTTGTTATCATAATCAATTGAAACCTCTTCCAAAATAGTGGATTCATCACTAAATAAAGTCATGACCTCTCCAAATCCACTTTTATCAATATTGTAAAAAGATTCAACGCCCTCCAAAATAGTGGGATCACTATTACCTAGAGTTGACACTCTTCCAAACCCACTTTCATCAATATAATCATCATAAATAGGAGGCATGCTTTCATCATAATAAATTTGCTCATAAAAACTTGGGGGACTAAAAATATCATCTTCATCAAACATAGCATCCCCAAGCTTATGGCTTTGCATATCATTAGCATCATGGATATTCAAAGAATTCATGCTAGCAACATTGCAACCATGCTCATCATTCAAAGATTTTATGCCAAACGTTTTGTTGAATTCTTCTTCTATCAATTGAGCACAATTTTCCGATCCATCATTTTGAACAAAGACATTATAAAGATGAACAATATGAGACCACCTCAATTCCATTTTTTTGTACTTTTATTTTTATAAACCAAACTAGTGATAAAACAAGAAACTAAAAGATTCAATTGCAAGATCTAAAGATATACCTTCAAGCATTCACCTCCCTGGCAACGGCGCCACAAAAGTGCTTGATATCTACTACACAACTTGTTCTTGTAGACTCGTGTTGGGCCTCCAAGCACAGAGTTTCGTAGGACAGTAGAAAATTTCCATCAAGTGGATAACCTAAGGTTTATCAATCAGTGGGAGGTGTAGGATGAAGATGGTCTCTCTCAAACAACCCTGCAACCAAATAATAAAAAGACTCTTGTGTCCCCAACACACCAAATACAATGGTAAATTGTATAGGTGCACTAGTTCGGCGAAGAGATGGTGATACAAGTGTAGTAATGATAGTAGATATTGATTTTTGTATCAGTAACAATAAAAAACAGCAAGGTAGCAAGTAACAAAAGTGAGCACAAACAGTATTGCAATGCTTGAAAACAAGGCCTAGGGTCCGTACTTTTGCTAGTGCAATCTCTCAACAATGCTAATATAATTGGATCACATAACCATCCCTCAACGTGCAACGAAGAATCACTCCAAAGTTCTTATCTAGCGGAGAACATAAGAAGAAATTGTTTGTAGGGTACGAAACCACCTCAAAGTTATTCTTTCCGTTTGATCTATTCAAGAGTTCGTACTAAAATAACACAAAGTTATTCTTTCCGTTCGATCTATCCAAGAGTTCGTATAAAATAACACCATATGATACACATCAACCAACTCTAATGTCACCTAGATACTCCAATGTCACCACAAGTATCCATAAGTTAATTATACAATGCCATCAAAAAATTTCAGATTCATAATATTCAATCCAACACAAAGAACCTCAAAGAGTGCCCCAAGATTTCTACCGGAGAAACAAAGACGAGAACGTGCATCAACCCCTATGCATAGATTACCCTAATGTCACCTCGGGAATCCGGGAGTTGAGTGCCAAAACACATATCAAGTGAATCAATATAATACCCCATTGTCACCACGGGTATTCATATGCAAGGCATATATCAAGTGCTCTCAAATCCATAAAAGTATTCAATCCAATAAAACAAAATCTCAAAGGGAAAACTCAATTCAAAAACAACAAGATAGAGAGGGGAAAACACCATTTGATCCAACTATATTAACAAAGCCCGCGATACATCAAGATCGTGCCAAATCAAGAACACCAGAGAGAGAGAGATTAAACACATAGCTACTGGTACAAACCCTCATCCCCGAGGCTGGACTACTCCCTCCTCATCATGGTGGCCATAGGGATGATGAAGATGGCCTTTGGTGATGATTTCCCCCTCCGGCAGGGTGCCGGAACGGGCTCCTGATTGGTTTTTCAAGGCTACAGAGGCTTGCGGCGGCGGAACTTCCGATCTAGGGTTATTTCTGGGGGTTTCTATATTTATAGGATTTTTTGGCGTCGGTTTTACGCGAAGATGGGCCTCGAGGTGAGCACAACCCACCTGGGCGCACCTGGGCCTCCTGGTGTGCCCAGGTGTCTTGTGCCCACCTCCTTCACCTTCTGGTCCTCCCACAAAGCTTCTAGTGCCTCTTTTATTCCAAAAAAAATCATCAAAAAGTTTTGTTGCATTTGGAGAACTTTTATTTCTGCACAAAAAACAACACCACGGTAGTTCTGCTGAAAACAACGTCAGTCCGGGTTAGTTCCATCCAAATCATACCAAAACCATATAAAATTGTTGTAAACATGGCATGAATACTTCATAAATTATAGATATGTTGGAGACGTATCACATACAAACCAATCTATCATTTTCCCGAGGAGGGATTGACAACCCCTCTTACGCGTCGGCTTGCAAGTTTTTGTTCTTTGTGTGCAGGTACCGTTTACATAACTTAGCCTGGTCTCCTACTGGATTGATACCTTGGTTTCATAACCGAGCGAAATACTTACCGTAGCTGTGCTGCATCATCCCTTCCTCTTTGGGGAAATACCGACGCAGTCTCAAGCCACGTCAAAGGAATTTCTGGCGCCGTTGCCGGGGAGGATCAAGTCAAGATCTATCAGGTTCCTAATCACAAATCTCAACTCCTTGCAATTTACATTATTTGCCATTTGCCTCTCGTTTTCATCTCCCCCACTTCATAAAAATTTACCTTTTTATCCGCCTTCTTTTTCGTTTGCCTTTTTTTTTCTTCAGATCTCTTTTGGTTTGCATTCTTGTTTGCGTTGTCATGATGTCTCAAGAAAATACCAAATTGTGTGATTTTTCCAATACCTATAATAATGATTTCATTAGCACTCCAATTGGTCCTCCTGCCACTAGTGCGGAGTCTTGTGATATTAATGCCGCTTTGTTGAATCTTGTTATGAAAGAGCAATTTGCCGGTACTCCTAATGAGGATGCCGCATCCCATCTAAACACATTCATAGAATTGTGTGATATGCAAAATAAAAAATATGTGGACAATGATATTGTGAAGTTGAAATTATTTCCTTTCTCTTTATGAGATCGTGCAAAAATTTGGTTTTCTTCTTTGCCTCGCAATAGTATCGATTCTTGGGATAAGTGCGAAGATGCGTTATTACTAAGTATTTTCTGCTCGCGAAAATTATTTGCCTTAGGACTCAACTCATGAATTTTAAGCAACTTAAGCATGAACATGTTGCACAATCTTGGGAAAGAATGAAATTGATGGTAAGAAATTTTCCTACTCATGGTTTAAATCTTTGGATGATTATACAATTTTTTTACGCGAGATTGAATTTTGTTTCTAGAAATCTTTTAGATTCCGCCGCGGGTGGTACTTTTATGCAAATTACTTTGGGTGAAGCTACTAAATTGCTAGATAATATCATGGCAAATTATTCACAATGGCATACCGAAAGAGCACCTACTAGTAGAAAAGTTAATTCGGTTGAAGAAATTAATTATTTGAGTGAAAAAGTTGATGCCCTTATGAAGTTGGTAGCTAGTAAAAAGGCTCCTATTGATCTTAATGATATTCCTTTGTCTACTTTGATTGAGAAAAATAGTTATCCCGTAGATGTGAATTTTATCTCATGAAATAATTTCAATAACAATGCTTATAGAGGTAGTTTTAATCCTAGGCCTTTTCCTGGAAATCCCTCTAATAATTATGGTAATTCTTCTTATAATAATAAGAATAAGAACCCCTCTGATCTTGAAAATAATATTAAAGAATTTATCAATGCTCAAAAAGTTTTCAACACTACGATAGAAGAAAAGTTGAATAAGATTGATGATATGTCGAGAAGCATTGATAGAATTTCTCATGATCTAGAAAATCTGAATGAAAACTTTTCACCCAAGGTTGATGAATCAATTAAAGCTTTATATGTTTCTATGGATGAAAGCAAGAAAAGAACCGCTATGCTTAGAGCTCAAAGAGAATTTTTAGAAAGAGCGTTTTCTAGTGATTGCTTTCATAAAGATGATGAAGATCTTAAAGTAATTGGTGTTTCTTCTATTGATTGCTTGTTTAGTAAAATTAAATTGATGATAAAGGGACTGGAGAAGAGTCAACTTTAGCTAGAGGGCGTCCCAATGATTCGGAGGGTGAAAATCTTGATGAAAAAATTGATAGAAGTGGGTTTGGAGAGGTCAAAACTTTAACTAGCGATGTGCCCTCTCTTTTGGATTACAAAGACTTTAATTATGATAGTTTCTCTTTGATTGAATGTATTTCTTTGTTGCAATCCATGATAAATTCACCCCATGCTTATGAACAAAATAAAGCTTTTACTAAATATATTGTTGATGCCATGATGAAAGCTTTGGAAGAAAAATTGGAATGAGAGATTTCAATTCCTAGAAAATTACATCATGAATGGGAACCTACCATTAAAGTCAAGATTAAAAATTATAAGTGTTTTGCTTTATGTGATTTGGGTGCTAGTGTTTTCACAATTCCGAAATCTTTATGCGATGTGCTTGGTCTTACCAATATTGAAGAGTGTTCCTTAAATTTACACTTGGCGGATTCTACTATTAAAAAGCCTTTGGGAAGAATTAATGATGTTATTATTCTTGCAAATAGGAATTATGTGCCCATAGATTTTATTGTTCTTGATATTGATTGCAATCCGTCTTGCCCAATTATACTTGGTAGACCGTTTTTACGCACTATAGGTGCCGTGATTGATACGAAAGAAGGCTACATTAAGTTTCAATTTCCACTAAGAAAGGGTATGGAACACTTCCCTAGAACAAGAATTAAGCCACCATATGAATCAATCATGAGGGCATCCTTTGGATCAAAAACCAAAGATGACAATACTTGAATCTTTGCATTATGCCCAGCTAGGGGCATAAAACGATAGCGCTTGTTGGGAGGCAACCCAATGAATAAAATTTATTTTTCCCTTTTTATTTCTGTTATTGAGTGTTTGCACAATTATGCTACTGTCATGATTGTGTTTTTTTGTTTTAATTTGAGTTTGTGCCAAGTAAAGCCTTTGGGATCATGTTGGGTGATAGTTGATTTGATCTTGTTGGAAAACAAAAACTTTTGCGTCCAGTAAACAATTTTGAAAATTCACAGAAGCGACGAAAAATTCTGAATTTTTACACAAGATTGATATAAAACTTTCTTATGTTGTCCTAAGTTTTTAGAATTTTTGGAGTTACAGAAGTATGAGCAAAATTCGCGTCTTTACAGACTGTTCTGTTTTTGACAGATTCTGCTTTCTTTGCATTGTGTGCTTATTTTGATGAATCTATGGATCGTATCGGGGGGGGGGGGGGGGGGTATAAGCCATGGTAAAGTTAGCATACAGTAATATAATGTAATAACAAAATATTAATGGGTTTGGAACAGTACTTAAAGTGAAGATTGGTTTTCTTATACTAACGGATCTCACGAAGGTTTTGTTATGTTTTGTGTGATTGAAGTTTTCAAGTTTTGGGTGAGATCACGATGGATCAAGGAATAAGGAGTAGAAAATCCTAAGCTTGGGGATGCCCATGGCACGGATGCCCCGGAAGAGAACCAAGCAACTAAGCTTGGGGAAGCCCCGGAAGGCAACCCCTCTTTCTTCTAACGACCATCGGTAATCTTACTTGGTGCTATATTTTTATTCGTCACATATCATGAGTTTTGCTTGGAGCATCTTGTATTATATGAGTCTTTGCTTTTTTTGCTTTTTAGTTTGTCACAAGTATCCTTGCTGGACACACCTATTTAATAGAGCCAAAATTATGCTATGATTTGTTAGAATTGCTCTTTATGCTTCACTTAAATTCTTTTGAGCTATGGAATTGCTCTAGTGCTTCACTTATATCTTTTTTAGCATGGCGTGCTTTAATATTTTTGAAGAAATACTCTCATGCTTCACTTAGATTAATTTGAGAGTTAGTAAAATTTTGAAGAAATTCTCTCATGCTTCACTTATATTATTTTGAGAGATGAAAATCTTTATGCTCATGTTCTTCACTTAAATTTATTTGAGCTTGTCAAAAGTAATGGCAATATATGAAACTAGTCCCAAATTGATAGATATTCAAGAGGGATATAATAAAAACTTTCATGAAGATCATTGGACAAAATAAACTTGGTTCTTTGTAATAGTTTTGAGATATGATGATAGTAATATGTGAGTCATGTTGGTGAGTAATTATGCTTTAGTAAGAATATTGGTGTTAAGGTTTGTGATTCCCTATGCAAGCACGAAAGTCAATAGTTATGCAATGAAATTACATCCTACTTGTGGTGCATTATTCGGTGTTAGTTATGCTTAATGCTCGTTTATGAGATTTTTCATTTCTTGGTTGGTTGCTTCTCATTCTTTTTGCTAGCCTCCACTTGTACTAAGTAGAAATACTACTTGTGCATCCAAAATCCTTAAAACCAGCTTTGCCATATGAGTCCACCATACCTGCCTATATGTGGTATTTCCGTGCCGTTCTAAGCAAATTTGTATGTGCCAACTCTAATTTTCAAAATAATTTCCTTTTTGTGTGCCCGTACTGCTCATGAAGCGGCAGGGGGTGGCCAATATTTTTCCATGCTAGATGTGTTATTATCAAGATGAGTGTTTATTCTCTTGTCATTGCACGAGAGTACGGCGGTAATAGGGATGCTTATGATCTTACTTGAGCATTGTATATAGCTAATATTCAAGTGTGCTTCCTGAATGGATCAATGATTGAGCATGATGGGCTAAGGATAGCTTTCTTTAGTGTTGATATTTTGAAAGACATGGTTGCTTGTTGATATACTTGAGTATTGAGGTCTTCATGTCAAAACTAGACTATTGCTTTGAATCATCTAAAAGTCCAAATGTCCATGCTACAAAAGAAAATAATATGTGATGAACATGTTAGGCAGCATTCCACATCAAAAATTCTGTTTTTATCATTTACCTACTCGAGGACAAGCAGGAATTATGCTTGGGGATGATGATATGTCTCCAACGTATCTATAATTTTTTATTGTTCCATGATGTTATATTATCATTCTTGGATGTTTTATAATTATTTTATAGCAACTTTATATCATTTTTTGGTACTAACCTATTGATATAGTGCCGAGTGCCAGTTGCTGTTTTTTACTTGTTTTTTACTTCGCAGTATATCAGTACCAAATGGAGTCCAAATGCCACGAAACTTTTTGGAGATTTTTTTTGGACCAGAAGACAACTTGGGAGCCAAGGAAGTACCTAGGGGGTGGTCCGTGGGCCCCACAACCCATCAGGGCGCGCCAGGGCCCCTGGCGCGCCCTGGTGGGTTGTGGTCCCACGGGGGTCTCCTCCACCGCCTCTTCGCTCTATAAATCCCCAGAAATTCCAGAAACCCTAGGGGAGCAGACGAAACACAATTCCAGCCGCCGCAAGTTCCAGAACCAAGAGATCCAATCTACACCATCACGGAGGGGTTCATCATCCTCATTGGTGCCTCTCCAATGATGCGTGAGTAGTCCACCATAGACCTACGGGTCCGTAGGGAGTAGCTATATGGCTTTCTCTATCTCTCTCTCTCTCTCTCTCTTGATTCTCAATACAATGGTCTCTTGGAGATCTATTTGATGTAATGACTTTTTGCGGTGTGTTTGTTCGGATCCGATGAAGTTTGAGTTTATGATCAGATCTATATCCATGAAAGTTATTTGAGTTTTCTTTGATCTTTTATATGCATGATTACTTATAGCCTCGTATTTCTTCTTCGAATCTTTGGTTTAGTTAGGCAAACTAGATCGATTTTTCTTGCCATGGGAAGAGGTGCTTTGTGATGGGTTCGATCTTGCGGTGTCCTCTCCCAGTGACAGAAGGGGCAGCGAGGCACACATGTATCATTGCTATTAAGGATAATAAGATGGGGTCTATTCGTACATGAATAGATCATGTCTACATCATGTCACCATTCTTATTGCATTACTCCATTTCTCCATGAACTTAATTCACTAGATGCATGCTGGATAGCGGTCGATGTGTGGAGTAATAGTAGCAGATCCAGAATCGTTTCGGTCTACTAATCTTGGACGTGATGCCTATATAATGATCATTGCCTGGATATCATCATAATTATTTGATCTTCTATCAATTGCCCAACAGTAATTTGTTTACTCACCGTGTGCTATTTTCTCGAGAGAAGCCACTAGTGAAATCTACGACCCCCAGGTCTATCTTTTATTATATTGCTTTTCGATCTATTTTTATTCGCTTTTGTTTTCAGATCTATTATTCCAAAACCCAAAAATACCTTGCTGCACTTTTCCTTTATTTATTTTATTTCATGTTTTACTTAGATCTATTTATCCAATGTCATACAAACCAAACTATCTTTGTCCCGAGGAGGGATTGACAACCCCTCTTACGCGTCGGGTTGCAAGTTTTTGTTCTTTGTGTGCAGGTACCGTTTACATAGCTTGGCCTGGCCTCCTACTAGATTGATACCTTGATTTCATAACTGAGGGAAATACTTACCGTAGTTGTGCTGCATCATCCCTTCCTCTTTGGGGAAATACCGACGCAGTCTCAAGACACGTCAACAAGCGGCAATATAAAGTGATGTTCCATTGCATTAAGATTTTTTGCATCCAACCGAAAGGTGCATGACAACCTCTGCTTCCCTCTATGAAAGGCCTATCTTTTATTGTACTTTCTACCTTTATGCAAGAGTCATGGTGATCTTCACCCTTCCTTTTATATTTTCTCTTTTTGGCAAGCACTATGTGTTGGGGAAAGATCCAGACATACATATCCACTCGGATGTAGGTGATCATAAATTATTATTGTTGACGTTACCTTTGAGGTAAATGGTTGGGAGGCGAAACTATAAGCCCCTATCTTCCTATGTGTCTGATTGAAGCTTTGATCTCATAGGTATCGCGTGAGTGTTAGCAATTATGAAAGATTAAATGATGGTTGAGTATGTGAACTTGCTAAATAAAAGCTCTTACATTGACTCTTTCGGATGTTATGATAAATCGCAATTGCTTCAATGACCGAGATCATAGTTTGTTAGTTTTCAATAAAGCTTTTGGTTCATACTTTACCTTGTGAACGAATTATCACTTTAGCATAAGAGGTTATATGACAATATATTGTTGTTCTGAAGATGATCATGATGCCCTCATGTCCGTATTTTATTTCATCGACACCTCTATCTCTAAAGATGTGGTCATGATTAACGATTTCGGCTTTCACTTGAGGACAAGCGAGGTCTAAGCTTGGGGGAGTTGATACGTCCATTTTGCATCATGTTTTTATGTTCATATTTATTGCATTATGGACTGTTATTTCACATTATGGTACAATACTTATGCCTTTTCTCTCTTATTTTACAAGATTTACATGAAGAGGGAGAATGCCGGCAGCTGGAATTCTGGACCTGAAAGGAGCAAATCTGAGATACCTATTTTGTACAACTCCAAATGTCCTGAAACATTACGGAGAATTGTTTTGGAATATATAAAAAAAATTGGACGAAGAAACAACAGAAGGGGACCCACCAGGTGGCCACAAGCCTAGGGGGCGCGCCCTACCCCCAGGGTGCGCTCTCCGAGCTTGTGGGCCCCCTGGCCAGCCCCCGGTGTCCATCTTCTGCTATATGGAGCATTTTGACCTAGAAAAAAATAAGGAGGATGCTTTCGGGACGAAGCGCCACCGTCTCGAGACGGAACCTGGGCAAAAGGAATCTAGAGCTCCGGCAGAGCCATTCTGCCGGGGAAACTTCCCTCCGGGACGGGGAAATCAAAGCCATCGTCATCACCAACGATCCTCTCATCGTGGGAGGGTCAATCTTCATCAACGTCTTCACAAACACCATCTCCTCTCAAACCCTAGTTCATCTCTTGTAATCAATCTTTGCCTCAGAACCTCAGATTGGTACCTGTGGTTTGCTAGTATTACTCCTTGTAGTTGATGCAAGTTGGTTTATTAGTGGAGGATCATATGTTTATATCCTTAATAATATTTATTACCCCTCTGATCATGAACATGAGCATGCTTTGTGAGTAGTTATGTTTGTTCCTGAGGACATGGGAGAAGTCTTGTTATAAGTAATCATGTGAATTTGGTATTCGTTCGATATTTTGATGAGATGTATGTTGTCTTTCCTATAGTGGTGTTATGTGAACGTCGACTACATGACACTTCACCATGATTTGGGCCTAGGGGAAGGCATTGGGGAGTAATAAATAGATGATGGGTTGCTAGAGTGACAGAAGTTTAAACCCTAGTTTATGCGTTGCTTCGTATGGGGCTGATTTGGATCCACATGTCTCATGCTATGGTTAGATTTATCTTAATTCTTCTTTTGTAGTTGCGGATGCTTGTGAGACGGGTTAATCATAAGTGGGAGGCTTGTCCAAGTAAGGACAGCACCCAAGCACCAGTCCACCCACATATCAAATTATCAAAGTAGCGAAAGTGAATCATATGAGCATGATGAAAACTAGCTTGACAATAATTCCCATGTGTCCTCGGGAGCGCTTTGCTTTATATAAGAGTTTGTCCAGGCTTATCCTTTGCTACAAAAAGGATTGGGCCACCTTGTTGCACCTTTGCTATACTTGTTACTTGTTACCCGTTACGAATTATCTTACTACCAAACTATCTATTATCGATAATTTTAGTGCTTGCAGAAAATACCTTGCTGAAAACCGCTTGTCATTTCCTTCTGCTCCTCATTGGGTTCGACACTCTTACTTATCGAAAGGACTACGATTGATCCCTTAAACTTGTGGGTCATCACGCGGTGGCTCTGTCACCGGTGGTTCTCCGACGAGGAGGCCACGAGGGTCGTCGGCGATGGTCGGGATGGATGCAGGGTGGCGCGGGGGGCACACACGTACCCAAAACGTTGACAAAGATGGACAGACGGCGAGGCAAGGGTCTTCTCCAGAGACGGCGGGCGGCGGAGCTCATCAGAGTTTTCGTTGCCGACGATAATCCGACCAGCGGCTGCACCAACGCGTCCAGGAGATCACCAAGAGCTCACCTGACGCAGTGGATTAAGAAGAGGATAGTCGTAGCGAGTGGATAGCCGAGGTGGATCTACGACCAACTCCGGCGATGATCGAAGGCTGGAAGCCCTCCTGGCCTTGCCCCTATTGCTAGTGAACAATTTGTGGCCAGTGGAAGTGAATGTGATGGCGAGAACGGCTCGGGAGGGCTCTATTTATAGGCGGAGGAGGTGGCCAATCTCTGAGCTTCGTCGTTGTGAAGCTGCCGGCGTTCTGGGGAGGAGAGGGGCTGATACATCTCCAACGTATCTAAATTTTTTTATTGTTCCATGCTGTTATATTATCATTCTTGGATGTTTTACAATCATTTTATAGCAACTTTATATCATTTTTTGGGACTAACCTATTGACATAGTGCCCAGTGCCAGGTGCTATTTTTTGCTTGTTTTTTACTTCATAGAAAATCAATACCAAACGGAGTCCTGACACAGCGAAACTTTTTGGAGATTTTTTCTGGACCAGAAGACACCTGTTGGGCCAAAGAAGTACCAGAGGGGGGCTCTGAGGGGAGCACAATCCACCTGGGCGCACCTGGGGGCCCAGGCGCGCCCTGGTGGGTTGTGCCCACCTCGGCCGCCTCACGCACCGCCTCTTCGCTCTATAAATACCCCGAAAATCCAAAAACCCTAGGGGAGTCGACGAAACACAATTCCAGCCGCCGCAAGTTCTAGAACCACCAGATCCAATCTTGGCACCATCACGGAGGGGTTCATCATCCTCATTGGTGCCTCTCCGATGATGCGTGAGTTGTTCATTGTAGACCTACGGGTCCGTAGTTAGTAGCTAGATGGCTTCCTCTCTCTCTCTCTCTCTCTCTTTTGATTCTCAATACAATGGTCTCTTGGAGATCTATTTGATGTAAATCTTTTTGCGGTGTGTTTGTTGGGATCCGATGAACTTTGAGTTTAGGATCAGATCTTTTTATCCATGAAAGTTATTTGAGTTTCTTTGATCTCTTATATGCATGATTACTTATAGCCTCGTATTTCTTCTTCAAATCTTTGGTTTAGTTAGGCCAACTTGATCGATTTTTCTTGCCATCGGAAGAGGTGCTTTGTGATAGGTTCGGTCGTGCGGTGTTCTTTCCCAGTGACAGAAGGGGCAGCAAGACACATATTGATCATTGCTATTAAGGAAAACTAGATGGGGGTTTATTCCTACATGAATAGATCTTGTCTACATCATGTCATCATCCTTATTACATTACTCGTTTCTCCATGAACTTAATACGCTGGATGCGTGCTGGATAGCGGTCGATGTGTGGAGTAATAGTAGTAGATGCAGGCAGGAGTCGGTCTACTAGTCTTGGACGTGATGCCTATATAATGATCATTGCCTGGATATCATCATGATTATTTGAAGTTCTATCAATTTCCCAACAGTAATTTGTTTACCCATCGTATGCTATTTTCTCGAGAGAAGCCACTAGTGAAATCTATGGCCCCCGGGTCTACTTTCTCACCATATATCTTCAGTTCTATTTTGCTATTTGCCTTTTTTATTTATTTGCATCTTTTATTTTCAGATCTATATTATCAAAAACCCAAAAATATGTCGCTGAATTTTATTTGCCTTTATTCTATTTGCATCTATCAATCTACTACTTTACCAATCTTTTACCCGGGAGGGATTGATAGCCCCTCTTTGCATGGGGTTGCAAGTATTTGTTCTTTGTGTGCAGGTATCGTTTACATAGTGTTGCTTGGTTCTCCTAATGGTTCTATAACCTTGGTTTCATAACTGAGGGAAATACCTACCTTCGTTGTACTGCATCATACCTTACTCCTTGGGGAAAACACTGACACAGATACAATACATCAAGAAAGGATCAAAAGGATTTCTGGCGCCGTTGCCGGGGAGACATCATCAACATCTACCAGGTTCCTAATCACAAATCTCATCTCCTTGCAATTTACATTATTTGCCATTTGCCTCTTGTTTTCATCTCCCCCACTTCACACAATTTGCCGTTTTATTCGCCCCTCTTTTTCGTTCGCTGTTTTGCTCGTCAGATCTGTTTTTTGTGTGCAATCTTGTTTGCGTAGTCACGATGACTCAAGAAAATATCAAGTTGTGTGATTTTTCCAATACCAATAATAATGATTTTATTAGCACTCCGATTGCTCCTCCCGCCACTAGTGCGGAATCTTGTGATATTAATGCCGCTTTGTTGAATCTTGTTATGAAAGATCAATTTTCCGGTACTCCTAATGAGGATGCCATGTCCCATCTAAACACTTTCGTAGAATTATGCGATATGAAAAATAAAAAATATGTGGACAATGATATTGTGAAGTTGAAATTATTTGCATTTTCTTTGCGAGATCGTGCAAAAATTTGGTTTTCTTCTTTGCCTCGCAATAGTATCGATTCTTGGGATAAATGCAAAGATGCTTTCATTACTAAGTATTTTCCGCCCGCGAAAATTATTTCTCTTAGAACCCAAATTATGAATTTTAAGCAACTTGAGCATGAACATGTTGCACAATCTTGGGAAAGAATGAAACTGATGCTAAGAAATTGTCCTACTCATGGTATAAATCTTTGGATGATCATACAAAATTTTTATGCGGGATTGAATTTTGTTTCTAGAAATCTTTTAGACTCCGTTGCGGGTGGTACTTTTATGGAAATTACTTTGGGTGAAGCTACTAAATTGCTAGATAATATTATGGCAAATTATTCACAATGGCATACCGGAAGAGCGCCTACTAGTAAAAAGGTTAATTCGGTTGAAGAAATAAATTCTTTGAGTGAAAAAGTTGATGCTCTTATGAAATTGGTTGCCAATAAAAGTGCTCCTACTGATCTTAATGATGTGCCTTTTTCTACTTTGATTGAGCAAAATAGTGATCCCGTAGATGTGAATTTTGTCTCGCGAAACAATTTCAATAACAATGCTTACAGAGGTAATTTTAATCCTAGGCCTTTTCCTGGAAATTCCTCTAATAATTATGGTAGTTCCTATGGTAATTTTTCTTACAATAATAATAGGAAGCCCTCTGATCTTGAGAATAATATTAAATAATTTATCAATGCACAAAAAGCTTTTAATACTATGATAGAAGAAAAGTTGAAGAAGATTAATGATATTTCTAGAAGCATTGATAGAATTTCTCATGACGTAGAAAATCTCAAGTTGAAAATTTGTGTGCTTAAGGTTGATGAATCAATTAAGGCTTTATATGTTTCTATGGATGAAAGTAAGAAAAGAACCGCTATGCTTAGAGCTAAAAGAGAATTTTTGGAAAAAGCATTTTCTAGTGATTGCTTTCATAAAAATTATGAAGATCTTAAAGTGATTGGTGTTTCTTCTATTGATTCCTTGTTTAGTAAGATTAAAATTGGTAATAAAGGGACTGGAGAAGAGTCAACTTTAGCTAGAAGGCATCCCGATATTTCGGAGGGTGAAAATCTTGATGAGAAAATTGATAAAAGTGGGTTTGGAGAGGTTAAAACTTTAACTAGTGATGTGCTCACTCTTTTGGATTACAAATACTTTAATTATGATAGTTGCTCTTTGATTGATTGTATTTCTTTGTTGCAATCCATGATAAATTCACCTCATGCTTATGAACAAAATAAAGCTTTTACTAAACATATTGTTGATGCCATGATGAAAGCTTTTGAAGAAAAATTGGAATTAGAGATCTCAATTCCTAGAAAATTACATGATGAATGGGAACCTACCATTAAAGTCAAGATTAAAAATTATGAGTGTTTTGCCTTGTGTGATTTGGGTGCTAGTGTTTCCACAATTCCGAAATCTTTATGTGATGTGCTTGGTCTTACCAATATTGAAGAGTGTTCTTTAAATTTGCACTTGGCGGATTCTACTATTAAAAAGCCTTTGGGAAGAATTAATGATGTTCTTATTCTTGCAAATAGGAATTATTTGCCCATAGATTCTATTGTTCTTGATATTGATTGCAATCCGTCTTGTCCAATTATTCTTGGTAGACCATTTTTACGCACTATAGGTGTCATGATTAATATGAAAGAAGGCAATATTTTGTTCCAATTTCCACTAAGGAAGGTTATGGAACACTTCCCTAGAACAAGAATTAGGCCACCATATGAATCAATCATGAGGGCATCTTATGGATCTAAAACTAAAGACGACAAAACTTGAATCCATGCTTTATGCCTAGCTAGGGGCCTAAAACGATAGCGCTTGTTGGGAGGCAACCCAATGAATAAATTTTATTTTTGCCTTTTTCTTTCTTTTTTTAAGTGTTTGAACAATTATTCTACTGTTATGATTGTGTTTTTAAGTTTTAATTAGTGTTTGTGCCAAGTAAAGCCTTTGGGATCATGTTGGGTGATAGTTGATTTGATCTTGTTTGAAAACAGAAACTTTTGCGTCCAGTAAAAGAATTTTGAAAAATTCACAGATGCGACAAAAAATTCTGAATTGTTTACACAAGATTGATATACAAATTTCCAAATTTTCCTAAGTTTTCAGAATTTTTGGAGTTACATAAGTATGAGAAAAATTCGCGTCTTTACAGACTGTTCCGTTTTTGACAGATTCTGTTTTCTTTGCATTGTGTGCTTATTTTGATGAATCTATGGTTCGTATCGGGGGGGTATAAGCCATGGTAAAGTTAGAATACAGTAGGTATAATGCAATAACAAAATTGGAATGGGTTTGCAACAGTTCTTAAAGTAAAGATTGGTTTTATTATGCTAACGGATCTGACGAAGGTTTTGTTAAGTTTTGTGTGATTGAAGTTTTCAAGTTTTGGGTGAGATCACGATGGATGAAGGAATTGTTGGGGAACGTAGTAGTAAATCAAATTTCCTACGTACCACCAAGATCAATCTAGGAGAAGCTTGCAACGAGAGAGAGGGAGTGCATCTTCATACCCTTGAAGATCGCTAAGCGGAAGCGTTACAAGGAACGCGGATGATGGAGTCGTACTCGCGGCGATTCAAATCGCGGAAGATCCGATCTAGCGCCGAACGGACGGCGCCTCCGCGTTCAACACACGTACAGCCCGGGGACGTCTCCTCCTTCTTGATCCAGCAAGGGAAGAGGAGAAGTTGAGGAAGAGCTCTGGCAGCACGACGGCGTGGTGGTGGAGGAGCTCGTGGTTCTCCGACAGGGCTTCGCCAAGCACTACGGAGGAGGAGGAGGAGGTGTTGGAGAGGGGGAGGGCTGCGCCAGGGGAGAGGTGCTGCTGCCCTCCCACCCCCCTCTATTTATAGGGTGAAGGGGAGAGGGGGCCGGCCCCCTTAGATCCCATCTAAGGGGGGGCGGCGGCCAAGGGGAGGGGGGGGACTTGCCCCCCAAGTTTGGTGGGAGGCGCCCCCACCCCCTAGGGTTTTAAACCCTAGGCGCCTTGGGCCCCTTGGGGGGGGGGGGCGCACCAGCCCACTAGGGGCTTGTTCCCTCCCTTGCTCAGCCCACTTGGCCCTCCGGGGCAGGTGGCCCCACCCGGTGGACCCCCGGACACCTTCCGGTGGTCCAGGTATAATACCGATAACCCCCGAAACCATTCCGGTGACTGAAACTGGACTTCCCATATATAATTCTTCACCTCCGGACCATTCCGGAACTCCTCGTGACGTCCGGGATCTCATCCGAGACTCCAAACAACCTTCGGTAACCACATACAATTTCCCATAACAACTCTAGCATCACTGAACCTTAAGTGTGTAGACCCTACGGGTTCGGGAACCATGCAGACATGACCGAGACATCTCTCCGGCCAATAACCAACAGCGGGATTTGGATACCCATGTTGGCTCCCACATGTTCCACGATGATCCCATCGGATGAACCACGATGTCGAGGATTCAATCAATCCCGTATACAATTCCCTTTGTCCATCGGTATGTTACTTGCCCGAGATTCGATCGTCGGTATCCCCATACCTCGTTCAATCTCGTTACCGGCAAGTCTCTTTACTCGTTCCGTAACGCATGATCCCATGGCTAACTCTTTAGTCACATTGAGCTCATTATGATGATGCATTACCGAGTGGGCCCAGAGATACCTCTCCGTCATACGGAGTGACAAATCCCAGTCTCGATTCGTGCCAACCCAACAGACACTTTCGGAGATACCTGTAGTGCACCTTTATGGTCACCTAGTTACGTTGTGACGTTTGATACACCCAAAGTATTCCTACGGTATTCGGGAGTTGCACAATCTCATGGTCTAAGGAAATGATACTTGACATTAGAAAAGCTCTAGCAAACGAACTACACGATCTTGTGCTATGCTTAGGATTGGGTCTTGTCCATCACATCATTCTCCCAATGATGTGATCCCATTATCAATGACATCCAATGTCCATGGTTAGGAAACCATAACCATCTATTGATCAACGAGCTAGTCAACTAGAGGCTTACTAGGGACATGCTGTGATCTATGTAGTCACACATGTATTACGGTTTCCGGTTAATACAATTATAGCATGAACAATAGACAATTATCATGAACAAGGAAATATAATAAAAACCATTTTATTATTGCCTCTAGTGCATATTTCCAACAGTCTCCCACTTGCACTAGAGTCAATAATCTAGTTACATTGTGATGAATCGAATACCCATAGAGTTCTGGTGCTGATCATGTTTTGCTCGTGGAAGAGGTTTAGTCAACGGATCTGTGACATTTAGATCCGTATGTACTTTACAAATATCTATATCTCCATCTTGAATATATTCACGAATGGAGTTGAAGCGGCGCTTGATGTGCTTGGTCTTCTTGTGAAACCTGGGCTCCTTGGTAATGGCAATAGCTCCAGTGTTGTCACAGAAGAGAGTCATCGGGCCCGACGCATTGGGAACCACTCCTAGGTCGGTGATAAACTCCTTCATCCAGACTCCTTCCTGCGCCGCTTCCAAAGCAGCTATGTACTCCGCTTCACATGTAGATCCCGCCATGACGCTTTGCTTGCAACTGCACCAGCTGATTGCCCCACCATTCAAAATATACACGTATCCGGTTTGTGACTTGGAGTCATCCAGATCTGTGTCAAAGCTAGCGTCGACGTAACCCTTTACGACGAGCTCTTCGGCACCTCCATAAACGAGAAACATATCCTTAGTCCTTTTCAGGTATTTCAGGATATTCTTGACCGCTGTCCAGTGTTCCATGATCACTTTGGTACCTCCCTACCAAACTTATGGCAAGGTTCACATCAGGTCTGGTACACAGCATGGCATACATAATAGAGCCTATGGCCGAGGCATAGGGGATGATACTCATCTTTTCTCTTTCTGCTGCCGAGGTCGGGCGTTGAGCTGTGCTCAATCTCACACCTTGCAATACAGGCAAGAACCCCTTCTTGGACTGATCCATATTGAACTTCTTCAATATCTTGTCAAGGTATGTGCTTTGTGAAAGACCAATGAGGCGTCTCGATCTATCTCTATAGATCTTGATGCCTAATATGTAAGCAGTTTCTCCAAGGTCCTTCATTGAAAAACACTTATTCAAGTAGGCCTTTATGCTTTCCAAAAGTTCTATATCATTTCCCATCAACAATATGTCGTCCACATATAATATGAGAAATGCTACAGAGCTCCCACTCACTTTCTTGTAAATACAGGCTTCTCCATAAGTCTGTATAAACCCAAACGCTTTGATCATTTCATCAAAGTGAATGTTCCAACTCCGAGATGCCTGCACCATCCCATAGATGGAGCACTGGAGCTTGCATACCTTGTCAGCATTCTTAGGATCGACAAAACCTTTCGGCTGCATCATATACAATTCTTCCTTAAGGAAACCATTAAGGAATGCCGTTTTGACGTCCATTTGCCAGATTTCATAATCATAGAATGCGGCAATTGCTAACATGATTCAGACGGACTTCAGCTTCGCTACGGGTGAGAAGGTATCATCGTAGTCAACCCCTTGAACTTGTCGATAACCCTTAGTGACAAGCCGAGCCTTATAGACGGTCACATTACCATCCGCGTCAGTCTTCTTCTTAAAGATCCATTTATTTTCTATGGCTCTCCGATCATCGGGCAAGTCCACCAAAGTCCATACTTTGTTCTCATACATGGATCCTATCTCGGATTTCATGGCTTCAAGCCATTTGTTGGAATTCGGGCCTGCCATCACTTCTTCATAGTTCGAAGGTTCACCGTTGTCTAACAACATGATTTCCAGGACAGGGTTGCCGTACCACTCTGGTGCGGAACGTGTCCTCGTGGACCTATGAAGTTCAGTAGCAACTTGATCCGAAGTTTCATGATCATCATCATTAACTTTCTCTCTAGTCGGTGCAGGCACCATAGAAACATCTTCCTGAGCTGCGCTACTCTCCGGTTCAAGAGGGGGTACCTCATCAAGTTCTACTTTCCTCCCACTTACTTCTTTCGAGAGAAACTCTTTCTCCAGAAAGGATCCATTCTTGGCAACAAAGATCTTGCCTTCGGATCTAAGGTAGAAGGTATACCCAATAGTTTCCTTAGGGTATCCTATGAAGACGCATTTTTCCGATTTGGGTTCGAGCTTTTCAGGTTGAAGTTTCTTGACATAAGCATCGCATCCCCAAACTTTCAGAAACGACAGCTTAGGTTTCTTCCCAAACCATAATTCATACGGTGTCGTCTCAACGGTGCCCTATTTAAAGTGAATGCGGCAGTCTCTAAAGCGTAACCCCAAAATGATAGTGGTAGATCGGTAAGAGACATCATAGATCGCACCATATCCAATAGAGTGCGATTACGATGTTCGGACACACCATTTCGCTGAGGTGTTCCAGGCGGCGCGAGCTGTGAAACAATTCCACATTTCCTTAAGTGCATGCCAAACTCGTGACTCAAATATTCTCCTCCACGATCTGATCGTAAGAACTTTATTTTCCTGTCACGTTGATTCTCTACCTCACTCTGAAATTCCTTGAACTTTTCAAAGGTCTCAGACTTGTGTTTCATTAAGTAGACATACCCATATCTACTTAAGTCATCAGTGAGGGTGAGAACATAACGATAGCCACCGCGAGCCTCAACGCTCATTGGACCGCATACATCAGTATGTATAATTTCCAACAAGTTGGTTGCTCGCTCCATTGTTCCGGAGAACGGAGTCTTGGTCATTTTGCCCATGAGGCATGGTTCGGACGTGTCAAATGATTCATAATCAAGAGACTCCAAAAGTCCATCTGCATGGAGTTTCTTCATGCGCTTGACACCAATGTGACCGAGGCGGCAGTGCCACAAGTATGTGGGACTATCATTATCAACCTTACATTTCTTGGCATTCACACTATGAATATGTGTAACATCATGTTCGAGATTCAATAAAAATAAACCATTGACCAGCGGGGCATGACCATAAAACATATCTCCCATATAAATAGAACAACCATTATTCTCGGATTTAAATGAGTAGCCATCTCGCATCAAACGAGATCCTGATACAATGTTCATGCTCAAAGCTGGTACTAAATAACAATTATTGAGGTTTAAAACTAATCCCGAAGGTAGATGTAGAGGTAGCGTGCCGACGGCGATCACATCGACCTTGGAACCATTCCCGACGCGCATCGTCACCTCGTCCTTTGCCAGTCTCCGCTTATTCCGCAGCTCCTGTTTTGAGTTACAAATGTGAGCAACCGCACCGGTATCAAATACCCAGGAGCTACGACGAGCGCTGGTAAGGTACACATCAATAACATGTATATCATATATACCTTTGGTATTGCCGGCCTTCTTATCCGCTAAGTACTTGGGGCAGTTCCGCTTCCAGTGACCATTTCCCTTGCAATAAAAGCACTCAGTCTCAGGCTTGGGTCCATTCTTTGGCTTCTTCCCGGCAACTGGCTTGCCGGGGGCGGCAACTCCCTTGCCGTCCTTCTTGAAGTTCTTCTTACCCTTGCCTTTCTTGAAACTAGTGGTCTTATTCACCATCAACACTTGATGTTCCTTCTTGATCTCCACCTCCGCTGATTTCAGCATTGAATATAACTCGGGAATGGACTTCTCCATCCCTTGCATATTGTAGTTCATCACAAAGCTCTTGTAGCTAGGTGGAAGCGACTGGAGGATCCTGTCAATGACCGAATCATCTGGAAGATTAACTCCCAGCTGAGACAAGCGGTTGTGCAACCCAGACATTTTGAGTATATGCTCGCTGACAGAACTATTTTCCTCCATCTTACAACTATAGAACTTGTCAGAGACTTCATATCTCTCGACTCGGGCATGAGCTTGGAAAACCATTTTCAGCTCTTGGAACATCTCATATGCTCCGTGCTGCTCAAAACGCTTTTGGAGCCCCGATTCTAAGCTGTAAAGCATGCCGCACTGAACCAGGGAGTAATCATCACTACGCGACTGCCAGGCGTTCATAACGTCTTGAGTTGCTGGGAAAATGGGTGCGTCACCTAGCGGTGCTTCAAGGACATATGCTTTCTTGGCAGCTATGAGGATGATCCTCAAGTTACGGACCCAGTCTGTATAGTTGCTACCATCGTCTTTCAGCTTGGTTTTCTCTAGGACTGCGTTGAAGTTGAGGGCAACATTAGCGTGGGCCATTTGATCTACATGATAGATTGTAAAGACAATTTTTAGACTAAGTTCATGATAATCAAGTTCATCTAATCAAATTATTTAATGAACTCCCACTCAGATAGACATCCCTCTAGTCATCCAAGTGATACATGATCCGAATCGACTAGGCCGTGTCCGATCATCACGTGAGACGGACTAGTCATCAACGGTGAACATCTCCATGTTGATCGCATCTACTATACGACTCATGTTCGACCTTTCGGTCTCTCGTGTTCCGAGGCCATGTCTGTACATGCTAGGCTCGTCAAGTCAACCTAAGTGTTTCGCATGTGTAAATCTGGCTTACACCCGTTGTATGCAAACGTTAGAATCTATCACACCCGATCATCACGTGGTGCTTCGAAACAACGAACCTTCGCAACAGTGCACAGTTAGGGGGAACACATTTCTTGAAATTTTAGTGAGGGATCATCTTATTTATGCTACCATCATTCTAAGAAAATAAGATGTAAACATGACAAACATCACATGCAAATCATAAAGTGACATGATATGGCCAATATCATCTTGCGCTTTTGATCTCCATCTTCGAGGCGCGGCATGATCACCATCGTCACCGGCATGACACCATGATCTCCATCATCATGATCTCCATCATTGTGTCTTCATGAAGTTGTCTCGCCAACTATTACTTATACTACTATGGCTACCGGTTAGCAATAAAGTAAAGTAATTACATGGCTTTTACATTGACACGCAGGTCATACAATAAATTGAGACAACTCCTTTGGCTCCTGCCGGTTGTCATATTCATCGACATGCAAGTCGTGATTCCTATTACAAGAACATGATCAATCTCATACATCACATATATAATTCATCACATCCTTTTTGGCCATATCACATCACATAGCATACCCTGCAAAAACAAGTTAGACGTCCTCTAATTGTTGTTGCATGTTTTACGTGGCTGCTATGGGTTTCTTTCAAGAACGTTTCTTACCTACGCAAAAGCCACAACGGTGATATGCCAATTGCTATTTACCCTTCATAAGGACCCTCTTCATCGAATCCGATCTGACTAAAGTGGGAGAGACAGACACCCGCTAGCCACCTTATGCATCAAGTGCATGTCAGTCGGTGGAACCTGTCTCATGTAAGCATACGTGTAAGGTCGGTCCGGGCCGCTTCATCCCACAATGCCGCCGAATCAAGATAGGACTAGTAACGGTAAGCAAATTGAACAAATCATCTCCCACAACTACTTGTGTTCTACTCGTGCAAAGAATCTACGCATAGACCTAGCTCATGATGCCACTGTTGGGGAACGTAGTAGTAAATCAAATTTTTTTCCTACGTATCACCAAGATCAATCTAGGAGAAGCTTGCAACGAGAGAGAGGGAGTGCATCTTCATACCCTTGAAGATCGCTAAGTGGAAGCGTTACAAGGAACGCGGATGATGGAGTCGTACTCGTGGCGATTCAAATCGCGGAACATCCGATCTAGCGCCGAACGGACGGCGCCTCCGCGTTCAACACATGTACAGCCCGGGGACGTCTCCTCCTTCTTGATCCAGCAAGGGAAGAGGAGAAGTTGAGGAAGAGCTCTGGCAGCACGACGGCGTGGTGGTGGAGGAGCTCGTGGTTCTCCGACAGGGCTTCGCCAAGCACTACGGAGGAGGAGGAGGTGTTGGAGAGGGGGAGGGCTGCGCCAGGGGAGAGGTGCTGCTGCCCTCCCACCCCCCTCTATTTATAGGGTGAAGGGGAGAGGGTGCCGGCCCCCTTAGATCCCATCTACAGGGGAGGGGGGGGCAGCGGCCAAGGGGGGGGGGGGGGGGACTTGCCCCCCAAGTTTGGTGGGAGGCGCCCCCACCCCCTAGGGTTTTCAACCCTAGGCGCCTTGGGCCCCTTGGGGGGGGCACACCAGCCGACTAGGGGCTGGTTCCCTCCCTTGCTCAGCCCACTTGGCCCTCCGGGGCAGGTGGCCCCACCCGGTGGACCCCCGGACACCTTCCGGTGGTCCCGGTATAATACCGATAACCCCTGAAACCATTCCGGTGACTGAAACTGGACTTCCCATATATAATTCTTCACCTGCGGACCATTTCGGAACTCCTCGTGATGTCCGGGATCTCATCCGGGACTCCAAACAACCTTCGGTAACCACATACAATTTCCCATAACAACTCTAGCGTCACCGAACCTTAAGTGCGTAGACCCTACGGGTTCGGGAACCATGCAGAAATGACCGAGACATCTCTCCGGCCAATAACCAATAGCGGGATCTAGATACCCATGTTGGCTCCCACATGTTCCACGATGATCTCATCGGATGAACCACGATGTCGAGGATTCAATCAATCCCGTATACAATTCCCTTTGTCCATCGGTATGTTACTTGCCCGAGATTCGATCGTCGGTATCCCCATACCTCGTTCAATCTCGTTACCAGCAAGTCTCTTTACTCATTCCGTAACGCATGATCCCGTGGCTAACTCTTTAGTCACATTGAGCTCATTATGATGATGCATTACCGAGTGGGCCCAGAGATACCTCTCCGTCATACGGAGTGACAAATCCTAGTCTCGATTCATGCCAATCCAACAGGCACTCTCGGAGATACCTGTAGTGCACCTTTATGGTCACCCAGTTACGTTGTGACGTTTGATACACCCAAAGTATTCCTACGGTATCTGGGAGTTGCACAATCTCATGGTCTAAGGAAATGATACTTGACATTAGAAAAGCTCTAGCAAACGAACTACACGATCTTGTGCTATGCTTAGGATTGGGTCTTGTCCATCACATCATTCTCCCAATGATGTGATCCCGTTATCAATGACATCCAATGTCCATGGTTAGGAAACCATAACCATCTATTGATCAACGAGCTAGTCAACTAGAGGCTTACTAGGGACATGCTTTGATCTATGTATTCACACATGTATTACGGTTTCCGGTTAATACAATTATAGCATGAACAATAGACAATTATCATGAACAAGGAAATATAATAATAACCATTTTATTATTGCCTCTAGGGCATATTTCCAACAGGAATAAGGAGAAGCAAGCACCTAAGCTTGGTGATGCCCCATGGCACCCCAAGATAATATTCAAGGATGAACAAGCAACTAAGCTTGGGGATGCCCCGAGTGGCATCCCCTCTTTCTTCTAACGACCATTGGTATTTTACTTGGAGCTATATTTTTATTCGTCACATATCATGAGTTTTGCTTGGAGCGTGTTATATGATATGAGTCTTTGCTTGTTTTGCTTTGTGTTTTGTGTCAAGTATCCTTGCTGAACACACCTATTTGAGAGAGCCAAAATTATGCTATGAATTGTTAGAATTGCTCTTTATGCTTCACTTAAATTTTTTGAGCTATGGAATTGCTCTAGTGCTTCACTTATATCTTTTTGAGCACGGTGTGCTTTGTTATTTTTGAAGAAATGCTTGTAGGGTAACGCAGCAGAAAACAAAAAAATTCTGACCTACGCACCAGCCCAGGACCACTATGGAGACTGCATACAAGGTTTGATCATTTTCGTTACCGACTCGAAGCGCAGCGGAAGTAGAGTCGATGACGATCGGCGGTGCAGATCCCCGCAGCTAGGATTTACAACCTCCCAACCGCGAGGATGTATACCCTCGTCTTCCCTTCGGACAGCCCTCCGGGAGGCTGTCGAACAGTCCCCCAGACGATGTCGTGGACAGCCCTTCGGGAGGACCTTCGAAACTCGAACGGTCACTCGGACAGCCCTTCGGGAGGACTCACAGAACTCGAACCGTCACTTGGACAGCCCTTCGGGAGGCACTCTCGAACAGCCCCTCGGGCACTAAGATCGAAACTACGACCTCTCTACAGAGTTGCACACATACGGTGTCATCTATCCGGCAGGGCTTCGCCGTCCAGAACTAGTTCCCACCGGAACCCAGACAACCTTTCGGCTCTACGAAACTCTTTTCGTGGGAGGGAGAGAGAAGCCAGATCATTGCATGGCACTTGTATGTGAGAAGGGATGGATTTGTGGGCAGCCCACTCTCCTCTATTTATAGGAAAACCAAGGGGTAAAGTTGGCATTCACAAATACCAAAAGTACCCCCACTTTATGTCATTTACATAAAGAATAAAGCAAAAAGGAGTGCCATGTGGAGCTCCATGGAGCTCCACCCTCCATGGCCGGCCACCCCTTGGGGGCCCCCCCAAGGGGGCTTCCTTAGTGCCTAAGGCTTCTAGAAGCCTTTTGGGAAATTTCCCAAAAGGTGCTTTCCATAAAATTCCCAAAAAGCACTTTCACTATTCACGACGACATTTTTCAGCGTCCGTACGAACTGAAAATATTTATGTGGGCTTGGAACATTTCCAGTACCCACTAAAATAATTTTCAACGCGTTCTGGAACAATTCCAGTTTAGTGATTTCATCTGCGAAAAGCATCTGAAGCGGTTCCGGCAGCCCTGGAACATTTTCGGTTTTTCTTCCAGAAAATTCCCAGAAGTTTCCAGAATGATTCTGGCATCCTCCAAGAATTATCAGGCATGTGCCGAAACCATTTTGACTTAATGGTATCCCCTGAAACTACTTTTCAGTTTCACCGGACCTCATCCGGTGACCTCTCTCTGCGGAACTTTTCCGCTGTCCGAAACTTTTCGGTGTCCGAAACTTTTTCGGTGATTTTCTCTCAGACTCCCTGTCTAGTATTCAGCAGATAGATGACCCTTAAGCGTGTGACCCTATAGGTTCGGTGAAGTATAGACATGACACGGAACCCCTTCCGATCAATGATCAACATCGGAGCCGTGGACACCCATATTGACCCCTATACCCACACGAATGAATATTCGAGTGAACCTCCAGTTGCCGTGTGCTATTCCTGTTGCTTCGCGATATGTTACAAATACCCGAGGCGAGACATGTTGGCATTCCCGTGGATCAACAACTTGTCCACTATGCTAGTTACCTCGTTATCGGTATTGTTCTCTTTTCTCGTTACCGTGTTCCGGCATCCCCGTGATCAAATCACAAAGTGTCTGGCCAGACGATGATGGATACCTTAACACCGAGAGGGCCCAGAGATATCTCTCCATCGTCGGAGGAGCAAATCCCAATCTTGAGCTATCAAGTTACTTAACATACTTTCCCATGAACCCGTAAGCCGCCGTAATAGCCATCCAGTTACGGATGACGTTTAACAAACCCCAAAGTTCATGAATCAAGCATGAAGAAACTCGATACTCTCATGGTCTGAGGAATCATGCAAACGTTAACCATCTCTGTGTTATCAACCATTAACTTGTGACGAATGAATCTCATAGCATAACATCAATCGGGTCGATTCAACACAAATGTTCTTCTAACATTGTGCCCTCAAAGCTGCTGGCATAGACATGCCCATGATTGGGAAAACATAATCATCATGCAACACTTGAGCTAGTCTTAGAGGCATGACTAGGAATACTTTTTACCGTTTATTATTCCACACGTGCACATGGGTTTTCCCCAGAGCCTTTATGGATATACGGGCTCGGGAACCACAGCAGTTATAGCATGGAACATAAACACAATTATGAGCAAGGAGATAAATAATAACATTTATTATTGCCTCTAGGGCATATCTCCTACAATGCTCTCATGCTTCACTTAGATTTATTTGAGAGTTAGTATTTTTGAAGAAATTCTCTCATGCTTCACTTATATTATTTTGAGAGATGAAAATCTTTATGCTCATGTTCTTCACTGAAATTTATTTGAGCTTGTCAAAAAGCAATTGCAATATATGAAACTAGTCCCAAAGTGATAGATATTCAAGAGGGATATAATAAAAACTTTCATGAAGATCATTGGACAAAATAAACTTGATTCTTTGTAATAGTTTTGAGATATGATGATAGTAATATGTGAGTCATGTTGGTGAGTAATTATGCTTTAGTAAGAATATTGGTGTTAAGGTTTGTGATTCCCTATGCAAGCACGAAAGTCAATAGTTATGCAATGAAATTACATCCTACTTGTGGTGCATTATTCGGTGTTAGTTATGCTTAATGCTCGTTTATGAGATTTTTCGTTTCTTGGTTGGATGCTTCTCAATCTTTTGCTAGCCTTCACTTGTACTAAGTAGAAATACTACTTGTGCATCCAAAATCCTTAAAACCAGTTTTGCCATATGAGTCCACCATACCTACCTATATACTGTATTTCCGTGCCATTCTAAACAAATTTGTATGTGCCATCTCTATTATTCAAAAAAAAATTCTTTTTGTGTGTTCGTACTGCTCATGAAGCGGTACGGAGTGGCCGATATTTTTTCATGCTAGATGCGTTATTCTCAAGATGAGTGTTTATTCACTTGTCATTGCACGAGAGTATGGCAAAGATTTTAGGGATGCCCAGTCCCAAAATGCAAAGAAATTTACTTTATGTTGTCAAATAATAAATTTCTTGCAAAGTGTTGGTATGGACTGTACCCGTGGATACGGCTAGCCGTGGAATGTGAAAGAAAGGTGGAGAAGGAATAAACTTTATTTTCTGTTTGGGAACCGCCTATGATGTATCTAGCATGGAAAATATTGGGAACTACTCAATCGTTTTCGTTGACGGGAAAGGCATGCCACCCAAATTTTTTTATCTCTCAATTTAAGCTTTGAGCTCTGGCACCTCTACAAATCCCTACTTCCCTCTGCGAAGGGACTATCTATTTACTTTATGCAATTTTTATTTTTACTTGAGTCTCCATCTTCTCTTATAAAGCACCAACTAAGGGGCACTATGATCGTACTTGAGCATTGGATGTAGCTAATATGCGAGTGTGTTTCATGAATGGATCAATGATTGAGTATGATGGGCTAGGGATAGCTTTTTTAGTGTTGATATTTTGAAAGACATGGTTGCTTGTTGGTATGCTTGAGTATTGAAATCTTCATGTCAAAACTAGACTATTGCTTTGAACCATATAAAAGTCCATATGTCCATGCTACAAAAGAAAAGAATATGTGATGAACATGTTAGGCAGCATTCCACATCAAAAATTCTATTTTTATCATTTACCTACTCGAGGATGAGCATGAATTAAGCTTGGGGATGCTGATACGTCTCCAACATATCTATAATTTTTTATTGTTCCATGCTGTTATATTATCATTATTCGATGTTTTACAATCATTTTATAGCAACTTTATATCATTTTTTGGGACAAACCTATTGACATAGTGCCCAGTGCCAGTTGCTATTTTTTTCTTGTTTTTTTACTTCGCAGAAAATCAATACCAAACGGAGTCCTAATGCAGCGAAACTTTTTGGAGATTTTTTCTGGACCAGAAGACATCTGTTGGGCCAAAGAAGTACCAGAGGGGGGCTCCGAGGGGAGCACAACCCACCTGGGCGCGCCTGGCGGCCCAGGCGTGCCCTGGTGGGTTGTGCCACCTTGGCCGCCTCCCGCACCGCCTCTTTGCTCTATAAATACCCCAAAAATCCAAAAACCCTAGGGGAGTCGACGAATTACAATTCCAGTCGCTGCAAGTTCCTGAACCACCAGATCCAATCTAGACACCATCACAGAGGGGTTCATCAGCCTCATTGGTGCCTCTCCGATGATGCATGAGTAGTTCATTGTAGACCTACGGGTCTGTAGTTAGTAGCTAGATGGCTTCCTCTCTCTCTCTCTCTCTTTTGACTCTCAATACAATGGTCTCTTGGAGATCTATTTGATGTAACTCTTTTTGCGGTGTGTTTGTTGGGATCCGATGAACTTTGAGTTTATGATCAGATCTTTTTTCCATGAAAGTTATTTGAGTTTCTTTGATCTCTTATATGCATGATTACTTATAGCCTCGTATTTCTTCTTCGAATGTTTGGTTTAGTTAGGCCAACTAGGTTGATTTTTCTTGCCATGGGAAGAGGTGCTTTGTGATACGTTCAGTCATGTGGTGTTCTTTCCCTGTGACAGAAGGGGCAGCAAGACACGTATTGATCGTTGCTATTAAGGAAAACAAGATGGGGGTCTATTCCTACATGAATAGATCTTGTCTACATCATGTCATCATTCTTATTGCATTACTCCGTTTCTCCATGAACTTAATACACAAGATGCATGTTGGATAGCGCTCGATGTGTGGAGTAATAGTAGTAGATGCAGGCAGGAGTCGGTTTACTAATCTTGGACGCGATGCCTATATAATGATCATTGCCTGGATATCGTCATGATTATTTGAAGTTCAATCAATTGCTCAACAGTAATTTGTTTACCCATCGTATGCTATTTTCTCGAGAGAAGCCACTAGTGAAATCTACGGCCCCCGGGTCTATTTTCTCATCATATATCTTCAGATCTATTTTTCTATTTGCCTTTTTATTTATTTACATCTTTTATTTTTAGATCTATATTATCAAAAACCCAAAAATATTTCGCTGAATTTTATTTGCCTTTATTCTATTTGCATCTATCAATCTACTACTTTACCAATCTTTTACCCGGGAGGGATTGACAAGCCCTCTTTGCGTCGGGTTGTAAGTATTTGTTCTTTATGTGCAGGTACCATCTACGTAGTGTTGCTTGGTTCTCCTACTGGTTCGATAACCTTGGCTTCATAACTAAGAAAAATACCTACCTTCGATGTACTGCATCATCCCTTACTCCTTGGGGAAAACACTGACGCAAATACTATACATCAAGAAAGGATCAGGGGCCTAGGCACTGGTTGGGAGAGAAGTAGAAGAGTGTGGAGAGGCTGTGAGTGCACGCAGGCATAGTGCAACACACTAGGTGGGGTAGGACGCGCACTTGCGCTCACTGTTCCGCCCGGTTGCGCCGTGTCCGTGTCCGGCGTGCCGCCTGCCGGTGTCGGGAGGGTCATGGGGTGGATAGGTGGACGTGGGGGAGCAAGCTGAGTGGCGAGGACATGCTGCGGTGGCGCTAGGAGGAAGATTGGATGGTGACCGAGGGTCCCGACGCCCAGAGCGTGAGCAACGCATGTCGAACACCTCAGTTCTGCGCGGTCACCGCGTGCACTAGCATACGAGGTGCTTTTTGGCCGCGCAGACCATGTCCATGGTGTTGTCCCTTCAACGCGGTGCTGGAAAACATTCTTGGCTTGCTACCTATCCCAAAGGATGTGACTGAAGCTTGCTGCAAAGTTTTTGGACAGAAACTTGTACAGGCAGATTAGCTCAAATGGCTTGGGGAAGAAGGCTGAAATTTTGTAGTTAAGCTTCACTTAGGAAGGTAGTCATCTGGTAAAGATTTCAGCTTCAAAGGATAAAGGAACAATATACTTGCTTCACAAACTGTCATTACTGACCAGAAGCAAAAATATTTTCCCTAGCTGAAAATTTACAAAGGATTATGGCAAAACATTTGTATCGAGAGGTGAGGCATGACTCAAAGGATTTTAGGGAATTTTTCAAGAATTTTCTGAGCAAGAAAAATGAGGTTTACTTCATAGCACAGAGAGAAAAAGATCATTTTTTAGAGAAAATGAATATAATGCCATAAAAAATTTATGGCATGGCAATAGAGTGAGAGCTATGAGATTTTGGGAGGGATTTAGGATGATAGGATTCACTTGGAAGAAAATCAAAAATATTTCCAAGTGTTATGTCCAAATGAATTGACAAAAACCCATTTGCAAAAGAAATATTCAATAAAACCAAATAAAAAGAAAAAAGGCAAAAACCAGGGTGTCACAATCTCTATTCTCCGTTATGAAGATTGACCGATTTACCTTTTTTATACTATTTTACCTAAGAGAGAGGAGTAGGTCCTAGGTAGCACTTGTCATGTGCTAGAATGATGATGAGTTATTTACCTAAGATGGCTATCCTTAGCTAGTGTTGGTTAACTTGTCATGTGCTATATTGATGGTGAGTTATTATATGATTACGGATGATGATCGAGTTGTTATATGACTACGATGATGATGATGATGATGATGATGATGACGATGTCGTACTACTTGTCATGTGCTAGAATGATGATGAGTTGCTATATGACTACGGATGATGAGTTGTTATATGACTACGGATGATGAGGAGGAGTTATTATTATATGACTACGGATGATGAGTTGTTATATCATTGGGGTGAAAGAAACAAGGATTAGATTAAAGTGGGTGGATCCAAGTGAGCAAGTTGAATTAGTAGGACGATATGATGTTCAGACGGCACACAAGTGTCGAATGAAAATGCCTTCATTCGACACTTGTGTGCCGTCCCAACATCATATCGTCCTACTAAATCAACTTGCTCACTTGGATCCATCCACTTTAATCTAATACGTGTTTCTTCCACAATCTCTTCATTGCTACTTTATAAAAATTGTATAACGGTGAATAAATATAGTATAAATATGAAGAAATGAAATACGCTCTAACAGTAGTGGCGAGGGGCAAGAACACATGCTACTGCTATTTAGCAGTAGCGCAGGACCAACCCAACGATACTGCTAACACCAATAGCAGTAGCGCGGGGTCAGACCCGCACTCCTGCTAAAAGTTAGTTGTAGCGCCCTAGCGGTAACACGGGCCCCCGTGCTACTGCTAACCCTTAACCCCGCACTACTATTAGGGTTTTCCCTAGTGGTGGTTGGTTATGGGCTTAAACAATTAGGTGTATTAGGGGGTACAAACTATGGGTCCAAACCAGTTTCTGGTATGGGTTCATCGCCTCAAACTCCCAGCGAGCAAATGACCGAGACAAAAAAAAAAGAGAAAGCCATCTCCTTCCCTACACTAGAAACTGTGGTACTAAGAACAACACGAGTAGCATGTCAAGCGGGTGGGGGTGCTAAGAACAACACAAGTAGTAGGTAGTTGTAACTTGAATGATTTCTAGCCTCTGTGCATGTAGCCTATTATAAACTTTTTCATCCTAATGCCATGTTAATTAACACATTAATTTACATGGCAATGCGAGTGTACACCAGCCAGTGCAGATCTGATTTGATATTGTTTTTTCTTGTGTGATTCTTGATGCTTTACCACTTTTGTACATGTCATAGCTAGTATCCTGACATGTGCCCCCCCCCCATTCGCACACCCACATGCAGCTACAATGCCCACACATGAATGAGCAGGCACAACAAAACACTAACCCAATCACACAACAACACATTGTTTTTAGTTGGCAGCAACATAATATAAGCTGGAATTGCACGAAAACAGCAACCAGGGACCAGTTATTATTTTGTCTTTCAGCATTGGCAACTCTCTCATGTACTTTAACATAAAGACATGATTAAATATGGCATGATCATGATTTGTATTTTTTTGTTCTGATGGTTTCTCCATCCTTCATTTACCTTTGTATTCAGATATGCAATTTTATTTCAATTGTTTTCTCCGAATTCTACCATGCTTAGCTCTAAATATTTTTCTACTTTCTAATGTGTCGTCTGAACTGCAAATGATCACTTCTTTTGATCATGTTCATGGTTGTTGCCTAATCATTATTGTTATCTAATATCATCAATGAAACTTCAGCAATCAACAACTAAAAAGCTTACTGTGTGGTGTTTGATGTTCATGTGGTTCATTTTGTATATTAATTTTTATACTCTTTGATCTAATTGGATAGCATTTTCTCTACATAGTCTGGGAATTATTGGTCTTCTTTACTTATTTGTTCATGCAATTACAGTATCATGTATCGCTCTACAATTATAGTATGTGTTCATATAACATAAGGCTAGTAATTTATATTTTTTGTTAGATGTAAGATTCTGTGTATGTGCACTATTCTTTATGTCAAGCTATGAATTTGAAATGAACATTGACTTGTGTTTTGTTTGCTAAGTGAGACTGTATTCTTTCATGATTATACCGTGGTTGCTGAGTTTGTTCATGGCCGTCTTCATACATACAAGATCCAAGAAGTCTTCACATATCACACAAGAAGATGCATTTGTTCGTGGTCGTGCTTGAGAAATGTAACATGTTTTGCATTTTAGACATTATTAACTGATTTAAATTAATTATTATTACTCATACAACAAATATCATGTTATATTTATGGACAAATTCATCTTGTGGTTTTCCCATATGTTGTAAAGGTCATATTGTTATTGTGTTACCATGTGCTTGCTGTAGTAGCTTCCACGCAGCTACCATAGTGTTTAAACCCATGGTTATGCATTGGTTTGAAACCCATGGTTATGTATTGGGTTTAAATCAGTTTGAGTGGAAAACATAGTGGGTTTAGTTTTCCTTGGGTTGAAAATGATATTAAATGGGTATGGTTTTGGTACAGTTTAGAGGGATATATGTACTGGTATGGTTTAGTTATGAAACCATTCTCATATATACTGCCTTCCCAATTTTTCCTGGTTTTGATCCTGTCGTGCTTACGCTTTGAGAAGACGGAGATGGGTAGAGAGGAAAATAGATCTCACCTATTTATACCAATATTTTTTACTTCTTTGCATGCCATTATTAAATTTACACTAGCTTCTCTAAACAGCACAACTTTCATCATGCAATCTCAACAACAACTTTTGCACTATGTATAACACCAATTAGCACATAACATATTAATGTTTGAACTCAAATTTATTGATATAAAATTCAAACTCTATCATTACAAATACACTGATATGTTATGTCTTAATCTAGGCAAAGCATAAAATAATGAAAAATAATATTCATATAAAAATATCTGTGTCGCTTTGATGTATTGTCTGTGTTCGGGCCTTGGTGTGTGTGTGCGTGCATGTGTGTGTGTGTGTGTGTGTGTGTGTGTGTGTGTGTGTGTGTGTGTGTGTGTGTGTGTGTGCGTGTTTACTAATATCTATAAATATCTTGATAGACGGTTCTACGATCTACGTGACTTAACAAATATTGTAATAGAAGTCTGATAGAAGTTCGTAGAATAGGAAGTTTAGATTAGTTTTAACAAATATATATTGAAAAACATACAAGGTGTCAACAAGCTGTATGAAAATAAATTCCCCTCTACTCCTTGCTACTTGGCATTGTTTTTCATCCTTCCATGGAAAATTCTTCTAATTCCAATTGGATTTAATCTACATATGGCTAGCATGCCTAACTAGTTTTTCCAACTAAACTAGGAAAATCACTTGACCGCTAACAAATGGAAACCAACCCAACCTAGTGTACTCAAATTGGTGCATTTGACGATGGCTTGAAAACTTATTATTGTACCTGTTCATGCAATAATTTTCCTCCTTGTGTTTTGGAGATTGTTGTCAGAAACTATAAGAGGCTAATGTGTTTGCTAGTGCACATAGAGATTATAGGTCCCGTGAGTCAAGAGGAGTTTGGTACAAACTCCTAAGATAATCACCTGCATAGCAGTGAAGATTATCATCGAAGATCATGCGTGACGAAGTTGACCCCCAAAATTACTGAAGTGAAGCAATTGCTTCGGTACCTGGTTCGAGGGATTTGACTGCAGCTGAGAAGAATGAAGATGGAGAAAAGACATAGTAGTTTCTTTTGTAGTTCATTTTGTCTTTCTTGAGTTATGGGACCACCGTACTACCAAGAGGGGTATAGTGTTCAAAACTTTTATTTCTCTGATGCTAAACCGAAACCTATGAGAGTTCAAAGAAATCTCTTTGTATTCCAAAACATTACTCACTAGCCAGAGATGTTGAGCTTCTGGGCTACGAGAGATATGCTAAGGACCGAGGAGTTAGCTTACTTGTTCCTCAAGTGAAGTTGTTGGGTGCATTTGAAATTAGACCGTTGGAAACATGTCGGTTGGTCATTGGCTAGTTGTCATGTCCAAAATGGTCATTTCCCCCTCGGGAAGACCGCGACTATAAATAGCCACCCCACTCCAACGTGAATCATTGGCTACTCTATGTGATTTTGACTAGTTTATTTGAGCGCTCACTATCTGAAAGATTTGCAATTAAAATTCACCAAGAGAAAACTCAGAGCCAAAAAAATAGATAGTAGTTTAGGATCACATAATCTAAGTTTAGTACGCTCCACCTATTAATCTTAAGAGTTGCCAACTCTCTAGACGGTTAGGTGTCAAGTTCTTCAGTAACCAAGAGTAATTATGGTTCACGAAGACAAAGTCTTTGAATTTTATAGAGATCACCTCAAGTATCTACCCGAAGTGATCGACACAAGTTGACGAACTTGTTGTCGAGGAAAACAGGACGAGGAGAGTTTATCTTTTGTGTTAAATCACAAGTCCCTCCAACCAGACGTAGCTCATTTGCAGAAGAGTGAACTGGTCTACCAAATCCCTTGGCGCCATCGAGAATCACTAGTTTCATCTTAGCCCAGTATCCCTTCGGTTGTTTATCCTCAGTTAAGTTGCAGTCATGCGATTTCTCTTTGGTAGTCGTACTTGATGTGATTCGGTAGTTTTATTTCGTTGCCTTGTATTTGTTTAGTACTTTATCCGTTGCAGTGTTATGAGAGATTTGAAGTTTTCCGAAAGAAATTTTAAATCTCCCATTCACCCCCTCTGGTCGACATACTTCGTTCTTACAGTAGCAAAAAGGAGTGAATGTATAAGCTATATTGCTTCACTGGCGTGACATAGACATACACATCATGTCCCTATAGGTAGGGGGTTCTAGGGTGGATTCCCTTGTTGTCCTAACCTATGATCGGCAATACTCAAGAAGATTTATATATGCCTAACTCATATATAGTGTTTTCCATCTGGCGGTAGTGAGACAGTGATGTCGCCATCGGTATGGAATAAAGTCTACCCACCTTGTCCTCGCTCCCATGATGCTTCTTTGTATCGTCGTGAGGCTGATGGAAGATGATGTGCCCATATTTGGTTTTCTGGGTGTAGCGTTGTCTTCTGCAGGTTTGTCTTAGTCGTGGTGTCCTGTAGAGCGAACAACGTGATTTTGCATCTTGGCTCTCAGGGTTTGGCGTTTGCTTATGCAAGTTTGTATCGGTCGTGTTGTCCTGCAATGCAGACGGCGTGGTTGTGTGTCTTGGTACTCTAGTTGATCTAATTTTGACCGACGAAGGTTGGCCAGCCTCGGCCTCATCGGGAAGCGTGTGAGATTTCTGTTCCGCGGGTCTGTCTGGCTGGGCGTTCTACAGGCCCTCTCCGATGTTTATTTCTCCAGGGCGGCGATTTTCTATGTAGACCGTGACCACCACAGGTAATCTAGTCTACATCGATGACTTTCCTGTGATGCTTCTACAAGCTACTGGGTTTGAACAAGTTCGCTTTGTTGAGACAGAGATCCAATGATGGAAATGAGCTTTATTCATGATGCTTCGCCTATGGATGCAAGAGTAAGAACAGTTGGGCACCCCCATGACATGGGGTATTTCTCAATGTTTATAAGGGTGCTCTTGAAAGGGTCTATGTTACTTAATATATGGCATTTAGCCTTTCCACAAAAGAAAATGAAAGTATGATGGACTAAGTTATATATTTCTTAACAGAATTCACTAATCATCCCTCTTTCGCATGTACTGAGCGGATCCTTTCTCTCCTCCATATAAGGTGAAAGAACCATGACCCAGTTTCCTCCTACATTTGCCGGCGAGGCCACGGGCTCTCTCCCGCTCTGCCGCTCTGATAGCGAGTTGGGGAGGGGACCCCAGTTCTCAGCCTCAGCTGTGTAGTTGGGGTCAGGATATGTGTTCCCTTGTCGCCGTTTAGATGGCAGCGACGTATGCAGTTGGAATAAATTTCCCCCGGTCCTGGCTCCATCTTGGTGGCGCCATGACAACAAGGTCGAGGGATCCATGGGACATTGTCTTTGGCTGTTCCTTTGGTGCAGCAGATCTGATGTCGGTGGTGGTTTCCCTAGATGGCATCGTCCATTTGAGTGGGAAGGCGACAGTCCAAGAACTAGGATGTGGTCTGTGTATATATGGTAGTGCCTGTGATGTGCCTCAACAATGCCGTCGATAAGTAGTGGGAGAGAGACACGCGAGGGCCCATGAATCATGTATTTTTGTTTTCTAAGGCAAGTCGCAAACTGATGAGGGCTTGGGAGAGAGACACGCGAGGGCCCAAACCTTTTCACTGGCTTTACCGCTGGCCAGTTACGCACGGGCTCTCCCCGACCGTCCACGTGGCACCCAGCCCGCCCGGGCCCACAGATCCGCCTCGTCTTCCTCGTGCCTCCCCTCGTCAGTTGCCCACTCTCCCGTTCCGTCTCCGGCGCCACGCTCCTCCTCCGGCCGCTTGAAAGCGCTCAGTGCCACGAGCTAGCCCCGCGGAGATTCTCCGCCGACGCTGACAGCTCTGCGGCACCCCGCCGTGCCGTGGACGACGATGCTCCGCCTCGCCTCCTCCTCCTCGCCCTCTGCCCCGCCGCGCCCCTCCTGTCCCGCTGCTGTCCGGCCCGGTCCGGGGATCTCGGTGAGCCGAGATCTGTTCTGTTTTATTCTTTTATAACGTTCTCCGTTCTGCTTGCCCATCGCGAGGTTCTTGACGGCTCTGATGCGACGATGCTGACCGGTCGCCTGCAGGGTGGCGCCGGCGGCGGCGGCAATGTGCGTCCGTGCGTGGTGCCCGTGCCTTCTTCGCTTCGCTGGTCGTGGCCACTGAAGGTAAACCTCTTCTCTCCCTGTCCAGGTTCTCTGGAATTATCTGACCAAACAGAATCTGATGGTGATTATGCAAAATAGGAATACTAGTACTACTGATAAACCTGAATTCGTCCACTAAACACCATTTTGGGTCTAAAATGTTTCAAGAAGTGGATGTGATTTCAATCAAATTTCTTTATGTATATGGGATCAATACATAGTAGTATAACCTCTGCTGCAATATTTCAACCGTACTACTTGCTATTCAACAGAAATGTGCATAATCTGTGATGAATGTATCAACCAATTAATTGCTGCATTTGTGGTAAATATAGTTGACTGATATAGGCACATGATTATCTGCTGTATCTCTACTACTGCTTGTTCAGTTCTAATCTGCCGCTCGCTTTAACTGTCATTAGTCGTTCATATATGCAAGGCCAATAGCAGTTCTGTTCCTGAGACGGCGCGAGAAAACAAAACTGTGAAAACAGAAGATGGTGTCAGCCACCTTCCCATATATGATCTGGACCCGAAGTTGGCCGAATTCAAGAACCACTTCAATTATAGGATGAGAAGGTACCTGTACCAGAAACATTTGATTGAGAAACATGAGGGAAGCCTTGAAGAATTCTCTAGAGGTCAGCTCTCGTTCATACATTCGAGATGCTGGTATTTGTGATGCCCACAGCACATAGTAATTAACTCTGTTTCTGGCCTTTGGTGTGAACATATCTAGGCTATTTGAAGTTTGGGATCAATGCAGAACCTGGTGCGACTGTATACCGGGAATGGGCCCCTGCAGCAATGTAAGTTCAAATATTGTCATGCAGCTACTTTTTAATGGTCCTGGGTTAACGTACAATTAAAACAGGCAGATCCATGATAAACGACAGAGAAAATATGAAAATATTTTCCCTTTTCTGATTTCTTGTGTTTTTAAAGGTGATTTCTTGTTTTCGACAGTACTTACTTCTCACTGTCTTTAGTAGATCCATGTATTTACTTGCAAGGCTTTACTTTATGGTGTAGGGAAACACAACTTGTTGGTGACTTCAACAACTGGAATGGTTTTGAGCACATGATGACCAAGGATAATTTTGGAGTTTGGTCAATCAAGATTCCTCATGTCGATGGGAAACCTGCCATCCCTCACAATTCCAAGGTTAAATTTCGATTTAGGCACGATGGAGTATGGGTTGAACGGATCCCCGCATGGATTCGTTATGCAATTGTTAATACCTCTAAATTTGGAGCTCCATACGATGGTGTTCACTGGGATCCACCAACTAGTGAAAGGTCTAATTTTAGTAGCTTGAGAGCAGGGAATTTAAGTAAAACCCAAATAAGATAAAATAAAATAATGCGGTGACATGATATTTTTATCTTTGTTTTGCAGGTATGTGTTTAAGAATCCTCGGCCACGAAAGCCTGATATTCCACGTATCTATGAGGCGCATGTCGGGATGAGTGGTGAAAAGCCTGAAGTATACAGAGAATTTGCCGACAATGTGTTACCATGCATAAGGGCAAAGAACTACAACACTGTCCAGCTGATGGCAATCATGGAACATTCCTACTATGCTTCTTTTGGGTATCATGTGACGAATTTCTTTGCGGTTAGCAGCAAATCAGGCACGCCAGAAGACCTCAGATATCTTGTTGACAAGGCACATAGTTTAGGATTGCGTGTTCTGATGGATGTTGTCCATAGCCATGCAAGCAAAAATGTGACAGATGGTCTAAATGGCTATGATGTTGGACAAAGCGCACAAGAGTCATATTTCTACACAGGAGACAGGGGCTATCATAAATTGTGGGATAGCCGCCTGTTCAACTATACCAATTGGGAGGTCTTAAGATTTCTTCTTTCCAATCTGAGATATTGGATGGACGAATTCATGTTTGATGGATTCAGATTTGATGGGGTTACATCCATGCTATATAATCACCATGGTATCAATATGTCGTTCACTGGAAATTATAAGGAGTATTTTGGTTTGGATACCAATGTAGATGCAATTATTTACATGATGCTGGCTAACCATTTAATACACAAACTCCTGCCAGAAGCAACTATTATTGCTGAAGATGTTTCAGGCATGCCAGTTCTTTGTCGGCCAGTTGATGAAGGTGGAGTAGGGTTTGACTATCGCCAGGCTATGGCTATTCCAGATAGATGGATCGACTATTTGAAAAACAATGATGCCCAAGAATTGTCAATGAGTGGAATATCACAGACTTTGAATAACAGGAACAAAGATCAGGTATGTTCTTTCTCATTTGTTTTTGTGCATGGGTGCATGTTTTCTCAGGTGGGGTAGCTATTCTATGGACTTATGGTTCAAAGGTGGGGGGCTTTCTTTGCATGGATGGAGATTTTAATAAATGTAAAAACTTGGGTGGATGACTTTTAGTACCTTCTTTGCATAGGCTATCACAATTCTATTCAGACAAATGATCATAGTAACCACTAAGCAACTACTTCCTCCGTCCCAAAATAATTGTCTTTGATTTAGTACAACTTTGTGCTGAAATTGTACTAAATCAAAGATAGTTATTTTGGGACGTAGGGAGTATTACGGACCATAGCATGTCCAAGGATCCAATGTTGTATATCATTGACTTCGTGTTTGTCTGTTGAAACAACAACTTTAATCTTCACACAATTATTCAGTCTATTGTTGGCCATAAGACTATGACATTTCTCTTGATGGAGATGGAAACATATGATGGTATGTCGAACTTGGAACCTGCTTCGATCACCTATAATTGATCGTAAAAAATCCACAACTTTGGAAGATTTTGGATGACTCCAACCATCCAGGATTCCCCCACAAACTTTAGAGTGACAAGCTTCAGGAAGAACTCAAGGGAAATTTAAAAGGGGCCAAGTGGAATCACAAATCTACTGTTCCTTTTTCTCTCACTCAAATCAAAGATTGATGGTTATAGAGGGAGTAGAAGCTCAAAGTGCTCAACAATGATAGAAAGCTCACGTATCGTTGCCTCCTTCAGTTGGGGAAGAATGGCAACCTTTCGTATGGTCCTCGATTTTTGAACGTTACTCGGCAATTCAGATCAGCCTGTAACCTCCCGTGCAGCCCAGATATCTTGGGCCCTTCTGGGAAATACTCTCTTAACCCCCCCCCCCCCAAACAAATAAAGCAAAAAACAAAAAAAAAAAAAACAAAAAAAAAAAAAAGTACAAAAAAAAAAAAACAAAAAAACAAAAAAAAAAAAAAAAAAAAATAAAAAAAAACAAAAAAAAAATAATACAAAAAGAAAAAAAACAAAAAACCAGAGAACATAAAAAAAAAACAAGAAAAAAAATAAAAACAAAAAAAAAAACAAAAAAACCAAAAAAAAAAAAAAAAAAGAAAAAAAAAAAAAAAAAAAAAAAAAAAAAAAAAAAAAAAAAAAAAAAAAAAAAGAAAGAAAAAAAAAAAAAAAAAAAAAAAAAAAAAAAACAACAAAAAAAAAAAAAAAAAAAAAGAAAAAAAGAAAAAAAAAAAGAAAAGAAAACAAAAAAAAAAAAAAAAAAACAAAGAAAAAAAAAAAAAAAAAAAAAACAAAAACAAAAAAAAAAAAAAAAAGAGAAAAAAAAGAGACAAATAAAAAAAAAAAATCAAATAAAAAAAAAAAAAAAAAAAAAAAACACAATAAAAACACAAAAAACAAACCGCCACCCCCCCCCACCCCCCCCCCCCCCCCCGCCCCCCCCCCCCCCCCCCCCCCCCCCCCCCCCCCCCACACACACACACACACCCACCCACCCACCCACAAGCAGGTCGGGATGTTTGGGGGTCCTTTTGCTGGCAAGAATGACAATTCCTCAATTCCTAGGGTATCTTTTGGGGTTTATCACAAGGCTTTTTCGGAGTGTGTATGATTTTTTAGGTCGTCAATCTCCACTCTTGTTCCTCTGGTAGACTCCTGTCAATAGTACGGCTTCCCTATAACTCAAAGATATGAAAAAAATCTACGATTAAATTTAAAGACGCAGTCTTTTTTTTCCTTGAGTGATCTCTAACCATCCTTGCTTCATTTCTTTGGGACTAATAAACGACTCATCCACTCCAGAATATCATTAGTACCCCCATTAACCCGTCATTATCACCAAATCCCACTTTTGGGCTAAAGATGTCCTTTCAGTTGGCAAATGCAACAAACAAACCGATCTTTTTTTGGAGTTGTCACCTTGAAGAAGCAAAACTATCTTTCTTGGATAAAATACACCCAAAAGGCATCTTAGATCCGAAAATTATCAATAGAAACAAAAACATGTACAATGGATAGACAACTAGATATAGAATGACTAGTAAAAAAGAAAGTTACCTTAAATATCATACTAGCCTCGTTCTTCTTTGGATTGTATGCCATCTGTCGAAGATTAAAAATTGCACTGAACCAACAATAAAAGAAAGGGACACCTGCAAACACCCTCGCCATACCAGACATTAAAGACCGCAATAGCCACTCACTACTTGAGACGAGATCTAAAACACGATGAAGAATCATCGGTTGGAGAATCACCCCATGTAGTACAGGCTTGCAATCCATCGCCACTAGTCCAATGAGTTGGAGAAACCAAATCATGCCGCAGAACAACAGTAAGAAGATGTCGAAGTTGTTGCACCAATAGCCAGCCAATTGTTCTCCTTGATAGACACATCAATTAATTATCAAGATCCGAAGAGAGCCAACAGATCTTCCGGTGCAAACTCTTACATGCCCTTCGCCGATGCCTGATCGAACGTTGTTGATTTAGAGAGATGCCAAAGAGATCTTAGTCCAACATGCCATCGCCGCCACCACTTTGTCGATGCATCCAGGTAAACAAAACCGAAGGAAAGGAAAAATGAGACAGATGGGTCCCCACTCCTCTTGCAGTCGACGAGGCCATCGGACGGGGAAGAAGAGCGTGACGGAGGCGATGGCGTGGAGGAAACCTTTGACCAAAGAATGAGGCATGCAACACCAAGACTTCCCAGGATGTCACCCATTCTAATACTACTCTCCTGCAAGCACGCTTAACTTCGGTGTTCTATTGCTTTAGTGCTGGTATAAACTTCGAAGAAGCAAAATGATCTCACATTGAAGCATGGCTATTATCTTGTAAATGTGTGTCCCTCTTGTATTATTGTATATAAACTCTTGATCATGTTAGAACAAGTTTGCATCATGTCCATAGGCCAGTGATGATGTTTAAAACCTTGGCATAATGAATGTTTGACGATGCTTTGCTTATGTGTGTTTACGGATATATGAAAAAATTAAAACTCAAGCAACAAAAAATATGCATCCGTTTGATGTCCAGCAAGGTATATGTTATCCCTTTTGGTCTATTCAATGGTTGCCATCCATTCAAACCATTTTATCATATTTATAATTAGGTGTACCAAAATGCAAAATGCAGAGGGGCATAAAGAAATGTATGTGCACTTCACTGTGCTCCGTATGATTTGTAGTATCTCCATTGACAATGGTCTAACTAGTTTATACAAGACACACAATACTTAACTGCTAGTTTCATTATGTGCATGAGATATCCGATGATTGAAACATCATTTGGTCAATGACGTTCTTGAGGTCTGGATGTACGCTTGTGATTTCAATCTGTAATTAGGTGGCACAAATGAGTTGCACACATAATAGTTCGATTGCTTGTTTGTCTAAGTCACGAACTGAGTTGGCCGATGATTATAACAATGGCATATATTTTAATGAAATCCAACTTTTACATGTGTTATAAAGAAGCATGTGTTCTCCGGCTCCCTGTAAAAAATGAATCCTTAATGCATGACTAGTTTCTATGGGGCACACTATGTTTTCATGTTCAATTGTACGCCTGTATTTCTAGGCGTGTCATAAAGAAGCTATGTATGTATTATGCCATTCTAAATTAAATTCGTCTAGTGCAAGTTCAAGTATAGAAATATAGCTTTCCATGTCTAGTTGTAGGATGCAAAATATTTAATGTGCAATTTACCATATAAAAGTTAGTCTGTTTTCCATGATTCACACTGTTGTAACTTATTTCAACCCTACTCATGTCTAGTAACTGAAACTTAATAGGATGCAATTGAAACTACGATTGCACAACAGACGACCCCGAGATCAACTTCTGATGTCGTTTCTGAGAGACCTTCCCACAGAAGTGCCACAAGCACGTTCCAACATAATGCCCAATTAGAGACAAGTCCATCAAAGTCGCCAACTATTCAAGCTCTTGAGGCTCTACTAGTGGCTGAAAGACAGGGTGCAGCTGCACTCCGAGATGCAAGTGACATAATGAGGAGGCAAATAGAGCAATCAGATGCACTCCTCACCCAAACTAAACAAGAGATGGAGGAAGTTAAAAAGAAGCAAGCGAAGACTGACCAAATTCTTCGGCTTCTACTATCCGGAGCCCAAGGTAATCCCACTTCTTAAATCTTAGTTGAAATGTTGATTCTCTTTGTGGACTTATCATGTGAGGATGCTTCTGCATGCACTCTGAGATGTATGTCAAACGTATGTGAGTGTAATACGGGATGTACCAGAAATTATTCATTCTCCAAATTAAGTACTAACGAATTCAAATTTTGTGATAATTTATTGCATATGCTTGATTAAAATGGGTTGTCAATTCAAGGCCGCCTAGAAATGCGTTGGGCAAGGATGGGTCGCTAATGGTCCGAAGCAAATCCAGATCGCTAATTGGCTGTATGACAGACGAATTTCATCATAAAGTAGATTAATACCGTTCTTCTAAAAAAATGGTAGATTAATACCGTAACAATTTGGGGTGGCCCATTAAGCTAAATATGCCATAAATGGGTTGTATGGTTATGACAATTTAAAGTTCGTCCAATGTGGCGGTACGTCAACCAGTTCCATGACGACTTAGATTTTTGTCATAAAAGTACGCCACATCGGATGATTACATTGTTATCCATGTGCAGTCAACTGGCGTTCCAGCAATTTGGGCCTGTCGCCAAGCTATTCTGTGATGGAATTGGTGATGGTTTTTTAGGATATTCATGACAGGAACCTCCTGTCATAGAATTCACGGAACCCTTTTCATCCTGGAAAAGAGCAGGCCTATAACGGAAAAAACCGATTTCCCCCCTAAAAAGCATCTATAATGCGACATTGCCATTGTGGAGGTGGAAGTTAATTCTCATAAGACGAAGTGTGCACATTCTCTTTACGGGGAATTCACGCAAGACAAGAAGACCCAATTTTTGTGTGTATCTCATTGTTTCGCGAAACTTTTCCGTTCCTTTTTATTTTGGGATACTAGTGTGCCTCATGGCCAATGATGATAGTGTTTCCTCAATGGTCAATGGTGTGAATTGTAATACTGATAAAAACACCCCCCCCCCCATGTGTCGCCCCCACGTGCGATGGGGAAGGAGCCCTAGCCGTTGTCGGAACCCCCTCCCCTTCCCCTCCTTTGTCGCCGCCACCAGAAGACGTGGTCAGGTGAAGCCCGGTCGGCGTCGGTAGCGGCGGGGCATAGACTCCTTGCTCAGCGGGACTGGCACGGGCCGGCGTTGCCGGGTCGGGATGCAGCGCATGCATAGGGCACGACGGTATGCCGACGTGATGATGACGCGTGGGTGCGACGACGACAAAACGAGTTGCATGGTGGTTGTGCCCTATTGGTGACCATGGATTGGGCGCTGGAGGTGGTGGCTTGCGAGTGGTGGTGCTCGCCTAGCGGCGATTGCATCGGTTGGGCTCGGTCCAACGGGCTAGGGTGGCTGCGGGTGTGTGGTGCAGGCATCCCTCTGCAGGCGTGTTGGTTTCGGGTCGGCGACTGGGTGATGACCCACGATACATAGGTGACTTCAGAGGCTGGCAGGGGTGCGGGAGGCGGTGACACCGGCACTGCCAAGGATACCCGGGCGGTTGGAGGTGCCGATGACCTCGGCGGCCCTTGACTAGATCTAGAGCGGCCAGATAGGGCAGGGCGATGGTCAATGTTCCGTTCGGTGGTGTGTGCCAACAGTTGGCCGATGACATGCTTCTAATTGATGAGAAGTTCGACACAGGATGCTGGGGCAGCGGCTCGGATGGTGGGCTACCCGGTCGGCTCTCCGGCAGGCTGTGCGGTGCTGGTGGTGGCTACGCTTCTTGATCATGTGGGCAACAAGGGGTTTTGTGGCGGGTGGCCCTGGCTCGCTTTTCTTCCTGGGAAGTGGTCGCGCCCAGATCCGGTTCAGGCGGGTGGTACCTCGTCGCGGCGGTGACCTAGGTGCCTCGTGGTGGTGCGGGTAAGTTCCCGAGCGAAAGCTTCGTGCTTTCGCGCCGACAACGGCGATGTCAGCAGGTGCCGCTCTCCTCTTGACGACGTCGCCGCGGGTCTCTTCCCAAGTCTCGGGCTCCGAGTGAAAACCCATGTCTGTTCGGACTCGACATTGGCCATGCTCAGGCGCCATCGGTGGAAGCATGCCGGTGTGTGCTGACAGTCCTATGCTTTTGCATGGCCGTTATCTTTTGATCTGTCTGGCTTATCGTTTGGTCGTGTACTGTAGTTGCTATATACTGTATAAAGCGGGGCAATCCGTTGTTCTAGAACTTCGTGAGGGCTCTCCCGACCGCCCACTGCCACTCTGGCCCCGTCGTCCGTGTGCCTCCCCCTCGTTGCTTCCACTCCACTCTTCTCCCGGAAGCGGCCAAACAGACAAAGAAAAGCTCCTCCTCCGGCCGCTAGCTATAAAGCGCGCCGGGTCACGAGCTCCACGGAAAATGGGACTCTCGTCCACCACTCGCCGACGCTGACGGCCCCGCCGCCCTCAGCCGTGCTGTCGACGACGATGCTGTGGCTCACTTCCTCCTCCTCGCCCTCTCTCCTGCCGCGACCATCTCCGGGGATCATCGCGGTGAGCGGAGATTTGTTATGTTTTACTTCTTTTTGCGTTCTCCGTCGCGGCCCCGGCGATGTCCTGATGCGGTGGGTCTCGAGCAGGGTGGCGGCGGAGGCGGCAAGCGGCTGAGCGTGGTGCCGTCTATCCTGCTTTTGCTTCGCTGGTCGTGGCCACGGAAGGTAGGCATCATTTCTTTCCCTGTGTTGCTGTGTTATCGCTGGGCAGGACACCGTTTTGCGTCCGGGTTCAGCGACTGAATGAAGACTCCCATTAAATTTCTTTACATATCTACGGTTCATATTTTATCCCTGCAGTATTTCAAGTTTTCTGCCGTATTACTTGCAAGGATTCTGCCCAAATGTGCATATGTACGTACGTACGTACCGTGTCAACATAATTAATTGACTGATACAAGGCACATGATCATGTGCAATACCAAAAAATATTGCTCTGTACCATAGTCCACCCGTGCTTACACTCCGGATCACACATTCTCTGGCATTTTTTTGGAGATATATGTGCCGCTTTTATTGTTACGTGATGATTGATGTACCTACTTAACTCTAACCACTCTATGTATTTTTATTTTTATTTGCAGGTGAACCACTCTGTATTTGAACACAGTATCCCAATATTGTCCCCATTTCTTTTCACGTTTTTATTTAGAAAAGGAGGAGGACCCCCGGCCTCTGCATCTGGACGATGCATGCAGCCACTTTATTAATTATTCACACAAAACCTTACAAAGTCATACAACAGTAAGACTAAAGCCACCGTCTAGGCAACATCTGTCGCTACTCCTATCCAGTTGATGTAGGGATGCTGATAGTCTGGGCCTAATACCAAACAAACCTCGCAGCCAAACCTAACATCTAAGACCTGAGATCCCAACCAGGACGCCTGCCGGGTATGGGGCACCCACCAGTCCGGCGCACTCCTCAATCAGGACGCCTGCTGGGTATGAGGCCGCCGCAGCCACCTGCCACCAATCCATCTTCAGTGATGTACTGCTGCATGTACCTTGCCCGGTCTAGCTGCCGTCGACGCCACCACGACGCCAGACAACGCCACCATCCTGTGCTCGTCCATCATCACACGCCCACCGGCGAGACCCCGCTGCTCCATGCCGCCGAGACCCGCCGTCGTCGACGCGAGAGAAGGCACGCCACACCACCTCACGCCTCTTCCATCGGGCGCCGCTCCACAAACGATGCCCCCAATAGGGAACACGACACCGCAGCACCGCCATCGTCCGATCCGGTGATCTTAGGATTTCTCTCGGAGCGACACGAGCAGGTTGACGATAGTTTTGCTTGACGATGCCTTCATCAAGGCAACGACGTATACGCTGCCATCGCCCGCCATGACCGGAGTCGGCTCGGATTTCACCGGCGACTATGTCTCCCCAACTCGCTGCCGGTGCTAATAGTGGGATCCAAGATTCGTCACTACCAACCTGGCCAACCGCCTTCAGTGGAGAAGGCAGCCACCGCCAACATGCCCGGGCCAAGAGACCCGGACGTCCTCGTGCCGCGAAGATTACCCAGGGGGGATCTCCTCTTGCCGTTGTCGGGACGAGGCGCAGCCGCAGTGGATCTCGATCCAAACCCCTCGAGCCCAGATCAGATCTCATCGCAGCCAAAATCTCATCCGCCAAACGGCCGCCGGAGATCTCTTGGCCACCGCCAACCCGCTGCGCACTGCCGTTGGAGGAGGAGGGAGATGGACGCCGCTGCCCCCACGCGTTACCGCCGGCCGAGGGCAGCGCCGCCACCACCGCCTCACCACAGGGGCTTCGCCCCGCGGCGTCCTCAGCGACGGCGGCGGTAGTGGGAGACGATGGAAGGGGAGGGCTGAGGGTGGTGTGGACGGAGACTCCCCGGGGGCGGCGCGGCGCCGCCGCCTCGGGGGAGAGAGTTTAGATGCGGGGGAGAGAGTTGTAGACAAAAACAATTGCAATGGAAGTTGTCATCAACACATACACCAATATGAACATGTCAAAAAGAAAATAGTTATATCAGTTTTCTATGTTTCCTGTATTGTTAATCCTGGAAGTCCTATTGATATGCAAAAATACAAGTATGTCTTTTTCTAATGACCACATGGCATGAAGTGATATAGTGGCATTTTATTTTAACAAGTAGCACTAAAAGAACGGAAAGAAGACTACTTGTCCTAGACTACCTGTACACTTAGAAGTCTAGCTTAACTCAGGTAAAATCAAACAGATTTGAGCATAGGTGTGGGTTGACCATGATCTAAAAACTCATTTCAGAATTCTGTGCAATACTAATCAAATGTGAATATATGTGTGTCATGTCAAAATAATTAATTGATGGATATATACTAGACACACATGATCATTTGTTGTATATCCATTGCTTGTTTAGTCAAATATGCCACTCGCTCTAATTAACTGTCTTCATTTATGGAAGGCCAAGAGCAAGTCTTTTGTTTCCGTGACTGCACGAGGAAACAAAATCGCGTCAACAACTGGATATGGTTCTGACCACCTTCCCATATACGATCTGGACCCGAAGTTGGCCGAGTTCAAAGACCACTTTGATTATACGATGAAAAGGTACCTTGAACAGAAACATTTGATCGAGAATCATGAGGGAAGCCTAGAAGAATTCTCTAAAGGTAATGTTTTGTTGGTGCATTTTAAATGCACACATCACGAAGGACTTGCTAATACAAGTACAAACATTATCTAATTTTGTGTTTCTGGCCTTCGATGTGTTGTAGGCTATTTGAAGTTTGGGATCAACACAGAGCATGGTGCATCCGTGTATAGGGAATGGGCTCCTGCAGCAGAGTAAGTTCAACACGTAGCATGTTGGTAACTATTATTATTCAATGGTACTGGGTTAACATATGGAATGCCGATGAAGTTGTCTAAGAACTACTCCGTCGGTAAAGAAATATAAGACCGTTTAGATCACTCTTATATTTCTTTACGGAGGGAGTACTATTTTCCATATTTGTTTCTAGTGAGATGGCTTGCCTTGTCTGGTACTAGCTAGTAATAATTAAATAATAGGCAAATGTTCCAAGTCTTTCACTCACGCCCTAATCCACTCTTTTGTGGCCATAGTTGGCTGGCACTCATTTCCTTTATGCCAATACTTACTTTCACTATCGTTAGTTGATCCGTGCATTTACTTGCGACTGTTTACTTTATGGGTGTAGGGAAGCACAACTTGTTGGTGACTTCAACAACTGGAATGGTTCTGGGCACAAGATGACGAAGGATAATTTTGGCGTTTGGTCAATCAGGATTTCCCATGTCAATGGGAAACCTGCCATCCCTCACAATTCCAAGGTTAAATTCCGATTTAGGCATGATGGAGTATGGGTTGAACGGATTCCAGCATGGATTCGTTATGCAACTGTTACTGCCTCTAAATCTGGAGCTCCATACGACGGTCTTCACTGGGATCCACCAAGTAGTGAAAGGTCTATTTTTAGTAGCTTGAGAGCAATAAATCTAATTAAAACCAAATAATAAAATAAAATAATGCAGTGTTACCACAGTTTTATTGTTCGTTTTGCAGGTATGTATTTAACCATCCTCGACCTCCAAAGCCTGATGTTCCACGTATCTATGAGGCTCATGTGGGGGTGAGTGGTGGAAAGCTTGAAGCAGGCACATACAGGGAATTTGCAGACAATGTGTTACCCCGCTTAAGGGCAACTAACTACAACACAGTTCAGTTGATGGCAATCATGGAACATTCTGACTCTGCTTCTTTTGGGTACTATGTGACGAATTTCTTCGCAGTTAGCAGCAGATCAGGCACACCAGGGGACCTCAAATATCTTATTGACAAGGCACATAGTCTTGGATTGTGTGTTCTGATGGATGTTGTCCATAGCCATGCGAGCAATAACGTGATAGATGGTCTCAATGGCTATGATGTTGGACAAAGTGCACATGAATCCTATTTCTACACAGGAGACAAGGGCTATAATAAGATGTGGAATGGCCGCATGTTCAACTATGCCAATTGGGAGGTCCTAAGATTCCTTCTTTCCAATTTGAGATATTGGATGGACGAATTCATGTTTGATGGCTTCCGATTTGTTGGGGTTACATCGATGCTATATAATCACAATGGTATCAATATGTCATTCACTGGAAATTACAAAGAGTATTTTGGTTTGGATACCAATGTAGATGCAGTTGTTTATATGATGCTCGCGAACCATTTAATGCATAAACTCTTCCCAGAAGCAATTGTTGTGGCAGTAGATGTTTCAGGCATGCCAGTTCTTTGTTGGCCAGTTGATGAAGGTGGATTAGGGTTTGACTATCGCCAGGCTATGACTATTCCCGATAGATGGATTGACTACTTGGAGAACAAAGGTGATCAACAGTGGTCAATGAGTAGTGTAATATCACAAACTTTGACTAACAAGCGATATCCGGAGAAGTTCATTGCATATGCTGAGAGGCAAAATCATGTATGTTTCTCTCCTTTGTTGTTGTGCGTGAGTGTGTTCTCTTTGAGGGTGTGGTAGTCGTTCTAATGGTGGGTACTTTCTTTGCATGGTTGGCAAATTTATTAAATAAATAATTGGGGATTTTGGGGGGGGGGGGGGGGGGGGGGGCACTTTTAGTTACTCACAAGTTCCAGATAACTTGGGGGGGGGGGGGGGGGGTAACCTTCTTATTAAAAAAATAGCATAGGCTATCACATTTCCATTTGCACAACTAGTGAAAGGACCACTAACCAGCTATTACGAACCATGTAAGCACGTCCAAAGATTCCCATTTGTGTACCGCCGGCTTCGTGTTTGTCTATTCAAACAACAGCTGAGCAGTTATTTTTTCACGTAAATTTTCAGCCTATTATTGGCGTCAAGACTATGCCATTTCTCTTGATGGAATGGGAAATGTATTCCGGCATGTTGGACATGGATCATGATTCACCTACAATTGATCGTGGCATTTCAATTCAAAAGGTCCGATTTTTCTTAAGTATTCCTGAATTTAATTGTTCTATCTAGTTCTAAGTATTGTATTCTTTCTAGCTTTACTTAGTGTTCTGGCTAGCCCTTGAAGATAACGTGTCCTAGTCTCTTTAGGTATATATGACTTATTGTGTTACAATATTTCAGATGATTCACTTTATCACCATGGCCTTTGGAGGTGACAGCTACTTAAAATATATGGGTAATGAGGTAATATCTAGTGATGTGTAAAAACTTGTTTTCGATTTATCCGCTTCATGATTCCTTTAATAAAATTGCTTTGTGGGTACTAATATTTTCCGCAAATGATACAAACAAAATAGAGATATTTTCAAGTCCTTATTATCCTCGGTTAAAAAGTCGTCATTCGGATGGTAATGTTTCAAAAATAGGGAAAGCTTCTTGCACAAAATTAGCAGTATATATCAAATTGGCGCTATCCATAACATTTATATTTCAGTTTGGCCACCTATAATGGACTGAGTTGGGCTCAAATGTCCCTTCTAACACAGAGAATCGATTGCTCAACGCAGAAATCAGTTGGGCTCAAATGTCCTTTCGAAATTACCAAGACAATGATACACATCTTCTATATTTTTTTTGGCTGTGGAACAATGGTCAAATCTTCGATGTGTTAACCTACTATTTTTCTTGATTCTTACACATTACTAATCTGTAGTATATGCATTACCGATACTTAAATAGGCACTGCATTTTCCAAAATTTATTTGAAGGCTGCTTATTTTGTTGACATGGAGTTATTTTTCTCTACACACGATAAATAATATACCCTTTCACTAAAACTTTCATATTATGGTTAGCAATACAACATTTTATTTGATTTGTCACCTAATATATAAATTTGAACAGTACATGAATGCATTTGATCAAGCAACGGACACACACGACGAGAAATGTTCCTTCCTATCATCACCAAAGCAGACTGCCAGCGACATGAATGAGGAAGAAAAGGTAATTAACTATACAATCTTCAGTCAGCACTTGTTTGAATCATTTGTTTCACTCTTATACTCTTTAGAATAGAACCACTAACTTGCTTGTGCCTCTCATGTGACTGAGAAAGGTGAAACCGTATCCATTTCATATGAATACTTGTTGTGTCAAAATGGCCTATGCATTTAATCCATGTTTCACGGTTATTTTCTTTGAACGTGGAGATTTGGTATCCGTCTTCAGTTTCATCATAGTAAAACTTATGCAGGGCAATTCAAGAAAATGATTATGCACTGCTCATTATTCTTTTCCTCCTTTTGTTTTTGTTAAAGTTTTACTCTCTTTCCTTTTGTGTTTCCCTCTTTTCGGGTTTCGGGCCATCGTACCTCTGGATTACTAGGATATGTTTTTAACATGTCAATTCTTAATCTCCGATGATCTGGTTCTTGTGTACCTAGATGTGTAATTCTTGTGCATAGAACTCGTGTGATAATATCTGCTTATGTCAAAGGGACATATCTTTATTCCATCATATGGTCTTGCATGGTCTACCCACATTGATAAAATACACAACACATACAGTTCTGCCTTTACATATTAGCCTCTCTCTCAGGAAGTGTTCAAACCTAATCGTTTTCACAAAGTTTCATCCTCCATATATATTGCTGCAACCAGTCTCGCCAACTGTCTTGCGCTAGCTACGCATAGTCTGGATGACCTCGGCAAAGAGCAGGTTGCAGCAAGGAGCCATTGCCCGCCTTAACAACAGCCCTACCTCCTCAGGAGGCAGTGCACACCTACCTTGCCTCCTTCCTTTCTTTTTGTTGCTTTAGCTCACTATGTAGCTAAAGAACGAAGCCATGCTATAAAAGAATCAGCAGGTGTTTAAACAATGAGGTACCAGTTTTGTCGCTCATTTGTGCACTGAGCATGCAGCCACACCTCGCAAGCTGTTAAGTGGCTGTAGAGGGCAATCTTCTTCCCGTTTTGTTTCATCTCCAGTTGTTTGGAAGCTTTAGACGGACGACAACACAAGCAGCTTGTTGTTTCTCTCCATCATCACGAGTCACCAAAAGCTTTGAACAGATGGCGACCACTTTGCACTACAAACAGCATCACCCACGTGAACAAAAAAGAAAATAAAAAGAAATAAGCAGTTGTAGGAAAAGGTACATTTTAATTTATTTTTTCTTTGCTGCACAAGCTAGTAGATCACAATAGACATCTTCTAATCCAAATGGTCAGATACGTACGGGCTCTCCTGGACCGTCAGCGTGGCACAATACCCCCTCCCCCGTTTTACTCTGGGCCAGTTATCGGCTATGGTGTTGTCTTGCATGAAAGAAATAAACAAGCCACCAAACATTTTAGTGTTTTCTGTTTCTGAGTGCGATCACTTGGACGTAGATGACTGCAATTTTTTTGTGTTTTGTAGTTTCTTCAAGCCAAAGACTATATATTATACCCGCAAAAAAAGACTATATATTATGCTGAAAAACACGAGCATGGACTTTTAGCACCCGAGCTCCAATAAGCTCTTTACTTTTGCAAGTATTCGAAAAAAATAAATTTATAAGTTAAAAGATCCAAAGAATTTCTATTGAACACACTGCAAGCCGCCTGCTAGATATTATGAAAAATATTTTCAAATGCCCCCCGCACAAAAACAACAAATATGGTGATCTAAAATAGCAAACAGTGAAGATTATGTGTAAATTTAAAATTTTAGATCATTACGCTTGTTTTTTCCTCGAAGCTCATGGTTAAACACTTCTCTCGGTCTGCTAAATTTTGCTCATCCATACATAGTGTATTCTCATATCTACACATGATAGTTATTATGACACATGTACATTAATTTTTGTGTTTCTTTTCAAAATAAAGAAACCACTTGAGCTCAGCTGCCAAAACGATTGCCTAGAGAAGCCACATAACAACATTCGACCCGTCTCTCAATGATGTTTTCACCAATCCCTCATTTTATTTTGTTGTCTTATTCTCAAATGAAAAAGAAAACAAACACTAGAATTTTCATATTCTTCCCTTTCTTCTACTCCTTCGCCTTGTTTTTTCTGTTGTCATTTGCAAGGCTCAGGTTTGCCAACTTGCAGACTAGTCTATCATGTCTTGTTCATCGTAACTTCTCTCTACCAGTTGTTGGTTGCATTAAATTAACCACTCCAAAAAAGATTCATGATAAGGTTGGTCTATAAGCGATTTACGCACGTAGCAAAATAAAACACCCATCACAATAAAATTATAAAATGGTAAGGTGAATTGAAAGCTTGGAAGGAAGTTATGCTCATCAGAGTCCTTGGTATCTAAATGTTCAATCTCATTGCGGTGCATGTAATATTGTGATGCAATGTTTGTCTCTGTTTACAAGTATGACTCCCTAGTAAATGTTTACTACTTTCTTAACTAGTAAACATTATACGATAAACAAACGAAATGCTCCAAACATGTGAGATATAGTAAACATACAAGACAGAGTAAACACATGATGCAATAAGCACACGATGTAGTCGAAACACGCGATGCAGTTGAGATGATACAGTTGACACATGTAGACGTGGGTGACTGCATCTTTGTCATTCTCAAATGCACATTTGTCATTGTCAAGGAAATTTTGTGCTTCTCAACTCCAACTTCATCGTAGTCAATTGCATCGATATAAACTAGAACATTTACTCGATTTTATGAGATTATGTGCACTTGTAAAAATATTTGTATAATGCTCCATATCCAATAGATTTAAAATATTATTTTCTGTTAATTAGTTTTTGATGTCCTGACTTGTCAATTTGCTAAGGCCATAAATTCAATATATACTAGGATCTAGTTGACTTAAAAACAATAATCAAGATGATTGTTTTAGGTTGAATTTGATACTTTTGGAACCAAACTTGAAGTCAGCAAGATTAGAACCCTAGCGAATTTAGGTCAATTAGGGATATAAGGAACTAGTGAATAAATCGAGACTTGCAAATGATCGATGCTGTTTTTTACACATAATATTTATAGTTTAATGTGGTCTTTTACATGCAATGATAATTACATCTTTGCCTTCAATAAAATAAAATAGTAGAAATTTTCAAAATATTTTGATTAGGAACCCAAATCACTCCACATCTATCTTCCACTTGCTTAGGGACCGATACCACTCATGTGTCATACTTGTTCTAAACCAAAGCTTAATCACAAGTGGATAACTTAATGGATTTTGAATTATTTGATCCTTTAGAACGGGAATTACATTGAGATAACATATCATTCACAAATGGATCTTGCCTATTTATAGTATTTTTTCTTACTTCTTTATAAGTCACCGCCGTTAAATCTGTTAGTTTTTTTAACCAATACATTTTTCATCATATAATTGGAACGATTATCATTGAACTATATATAACAAAAATTACCACATAATAGCATTAACAATGTGGTAAGCTCGGAATTTTATAGATATAAAACTCAAATTCTATAATTACAATTATACAAACATTAATGTAGAACTCTATTTTATTGTTTTATATTTTGAAATATTAGTCTAGAGCATTTCATGAACTTGAATCCAACCTATTAATAAAACAAAGCGTAATAACAAACTCACATATGAAATAACTTGTTTCATATAGATTTATTTCAATAGGTTTGTATGTGTGTCTGTGTGCGCGAGCGCGAGCGCCTATGGTAATATCTATAAATATCTTGATAGATGTTTCTACAGTTCATGGGTCTAATAGTAATGCAAATGTTAATAGAATAGAAACTTTGTTTCGTTTTAACTAATAATTTTTAAATGTATGAGTTGTCAACAAGTGGTATGTGTTTAGATTCCAGCATGGAGCCTTTTGTTGCTTGGCATTGTTTGTTTGTTCATTTTTATGGAAATAAAATCACAACATTTGTCATTGTCATCGCAACAACATTTTATCAAGGGGTAGATCTTGTGGTAGTACTCATGATGTAAAGCTATCGAGAGGAAGAATGTATGCGGTCTTATGTGAAAGCCATCATATACTAAACGGAGTTGACACATCGACAATTTTTAAATATCTTCGGTCGCGCCTTGTTGAAGTGTGAAGTACACCTATATTAGAAGAGGCGAAAGAAGAAGCACCTCAGTTGGCAAGTAGCTCCGGTTAAGAAAATGCCACCTTGAGACTTCCCTTCTCCTCAAGAGTGAAGTGCTTCAACTAAAGGCTAGACCCACTTAAGAAATGCTGCTTTCAACCTTCGCTTCCCTCGTTGTCGTCACGTGCCTTTGTAGGCCCCTCAGATCCGATTCCTTTCTCCAAGCCTTTTATTTGATTCCTTGGATGTCGGGTTTGTTGCATTTTATTCAAGTAAAAGTGAATGATTATATACCCATATTGGGGGGGGGGGGGGGGGGGGGGTAAAGGATGTTGGTATTTGACATAGTCTATGCTGGAGTAGGGAGGAGAGGGTGGTGCATGATACATGGCGAACTGGCCCAAATATTTACTCCTTCATCCCCACCCCTAACAAATTTATTTCTATTAGATCCTCATCCTCTATTTTTTTTCATCTTAGCCCAATCTTCTTCTTGGACTTATTAACCATGATTAGTCTCTTGGAGTTTTTTGTTTACTTGACTTGACTTTGATAATTTGCCTTACATATACCATGTAGGACTATGTGGGACTAATAGGAAGATATATTCTCACAAGAAACTTAAAAAAAGATTTTTTTTTTAGTGCAATCGTAAAGAAAACTACTTCCTTTTATGCTAAAAGTTATTCAGACATAGATTTACAAACAAAATATGTCACCTTGCGCTCTCTCATGTTTATTCTAGAAACCATGTATCTCTTTGTTGCAAAAAAAATTATCTATCCTCCTTGTTTTTGGGAATGACTCGGGAAAGGTGATCCCACGGAAGGTTAATTAAAGTGAGACGAGTAAGAGCAACTCTAGCAGAATCACCATAATGCAAATATGGCATTTTTGGCCCAAAATGGCACTTTACCAAAGTCGACATATGCCTCTGGATCGCCATAATTTATGGAGCTCACTCAACAAACAAGCTTGTAGCCTCCAAGTATGGAGGTTGTGGAGGCCTCGTTTGGCGCTTACTCCATATCTAACCGCAAGCACATGAATGAAATTTTAACTTCTTCCTCTTTGCGTCAGCGCCAGGATTTTATGCAACGCTCCTCAGGTACATGCACCACCGCACACAGATTGTCACCGACAAGTGGGGAGACACGACAGGTAAGCACCCCTCCCATTAGTGGTGCGCCTGCTCCCCTCGAATTCATGAGGCGGACGTTCAGATGGCAGCCACATGACATCAGCCTGCCAATAAAAGCTTGGCGACATCCCTGAAACACTCTCTGCTGCCTCCTCCTTCCTCGTTGTCTCCTACTTAGACATCTCCTCCCCTCTTCGCCACAATGTCGTCATGATGGAGGGCACAACCTACTGGCTAAACCACCTGCCCAATCGTGGTGCACCGACGGTGGGACCCCCATCCACACACACACACACACACACACACGGGGCAGTAAGTGATTCCTACTCCCACAACGGTGCGTGTGGCGCTTCCTCCTCCCGCGGCTGATCTGTCGGCTGCCCTGTCATCGTGCAACATCGATCTAGCGCCTCGCGCGCCATCATATCCATCAACGAGGTCATCCGACGCCGCTGGCCCCGTCGCCCTCGGGCCGGAGCCCGAGGACCCGATCGACGCCGTTTTGTGGCTCTCCATCCTCGAAGCTTGCAACAAGGAGCGTGTCCGGCGGGAGTTCCTCCCTGCAACAATCGACGAGGCGGAATAGCGGCAGCTTGCCCTACGCCTCCCTCGACTCCCGGAGGAGGATGATGACTAGACGGCATTGGCAGCGGCGGTACTGCAGGTAGTAGAACATAGCAATGTTGAACAGCGACATTGCATGTTTTGAAAATGTCGCTCAATGATATTAGATGCAAAAAGTTATGAAGTGCAACGATGTTTGCCAATACTATAAGTTTATCATGTTCGATGATGATTTGATCTGGTTTGGTTCAACTAAATGTACCCTAAGTTGAACATACAAATTTGAAGCAAATGAAAAAGGAACAAATATGGAGGCCACACATGGTGACTCTGTGTTTGTGCACGGCAGTTGTAGCTTCAAAATATATATGAAACACGCTCCATATGGCATATGGCCACTCTGCTAGAGTTTCTCTAGTCCGCTTTTAGCGTCTTTCGCTTGTCGTGCAGGGGTGCCCAATGTAGGAAGCGAGGGTAGTTGGACTGTAGGTTTCCACTTTTCAGTTTCTTCAAAAACTTTTTTTTTCTCTCTAGTGGTTTTCCCAGATCCCCTTTTGCCATTTTTTTCCCAGTTCCATCTCTTTTTTAGTATTAGTTTGTTGTCTCTTATGAGAAGTACAGACTTGCATATGGAGGCGCACACACAAACATAGAAAGTATAAACACTAACATGAGAAGTATGTTTGCACGGTCAAATAATTTTATCAAAAACTACCAATATGGGATATAGTTATGAATATATCGATATGAGCAATGCAACCCTTTAAAATTTGAATGCTCAGTTTAAAATTTCTTTTTAGAAAAATATATGCAAAAACCTCCAACCCAACCCAACCACATGCTATATGCTTGCTCCATATGAAACCACGTTTGCTATTCGGCAGTTGCCTGGAAATGAAAGTAACGTTAGCCGATCTCCAATTCAAAGGAGAGTCGATGTGTCACGAAGCTTCGAGCTGAGATGGGGACGACCACGGCATCCCTATAGAGACCTTGCTGTAGATGGGGACATTGCAGTTGACACGAGAGCAGTGAGCGGTTGCGATACACGTAGAGGGGGGGGGGGGGGGGGGGGGTGGGTGGTGGGGAGGATGAAGAGCAGTAGTAAGCGAAACATTGCACACCATTTTTTGCCCTACAAAAACCTCATTTCATTCTCCCACGCTGACAATTAACAACCAGCCAGTCCCACATGTCCTTCTAGTCTTTGCAAAGAGTAAATATTTTTTGCCGGACAGTGCAAAGAGTAATATTTTTTTCATAGTTTTCCTTCTTTAGAAAAAACAATCCTTCCATAGTTTCTTTTGTGAAAGCAATGCCTTTTTAGTGATTTTTTAGAAATGCCTTTTTAGTGATTGGGATGTTCTTTTAGAGCAAAATATCTTCCACTTTTCCACAAAACCGACGAAGGCTGGAAAAAGAGTGAGGAAGGCTGAAAGTAGCGACACACGTGAGGGCCCATATCTTTCCACTGGCCCAGCGACGCACAGCCGCAGCTTAAGCGTGCTCCATATGGCATATGGTGACCGCACATATGGCGACTCTACTAGAGTTTCTCTAAGGCCGCTATTAGCGACTTTCGCTTGTTATGCAGGGGTGCCCCATGTAGGGAGCGAGGGTAGTTGGACTACCGGTTTCCCCTTCTTCTTCATTTTCTACGAAATCTATTATTTTATCTCTCTTGCGATTGTCCCGGATTTGTATATCTTTTTCGGTTTCCCCACTTTTGCCGTTTTCTTCCAGTTTCATCTTTTTTTCTTTTTTAGTATTAATTTATTGTCTCTTATGAGAAGTACGGACATATGTAGGTGCACACACAAACATAGAAAGTATAAACGGTAAGATGAGAAGTATGTTTGCACGGTCAAATAATTTCATCAAAACCTACCAATATGGGATATAGTTCCGAATATATCGATACGAGCAGTGAGGGGTTGCGAGCTGCGTGCGACAACAAGTGGTGAGGCGGATGCCGGGTTGGCCAGGTAGGGGGAGTGGAGAAGAACCGGGGGAGGAAGAAGAGCAGTAGCCGTTGTACACCTTTTTTTTTTTTTTTTGCTCTAAGAAAACCTCATTTCATTCTGCCAGGCTGACAAGCAGCAACCAACCATTGGAGTCGCACATGTTCCTCTACTCTTTACAAAGAGTAGTTATTTTTGCTGGCCAGTGCAAAGAGTAATATTTTTTATATTGTTTTGTGTGAAAGTAATACTTTTATAGTGATTGGGATGCTCTTTTAGTTTAATGTTTTTATAAAAAAATCCTTTTTATAGTTTCTTTTGTGAAAGTAATGCTTTTATAGTGATTGGGATGTTCTTTTAGAGCAAATATCTTCTTTTTTGGGAAAAGAGCAAATATCTTCCACTTTTCACAAAACTGACGAAGGCTGAGAAAAACAAAACTGACGAAGGCTGAAAACGGCGAGACACGTGAGGGCCCATAGCTTTCGTCCGGCCCAGCGGCGCACGACCGTCCACGTGCACCCCGGCCCGCCCGGGCCCACAGATCCGCTTCTCCCTCGCCCCCGTTTCCCCCTCCCTCTCGTTGCTTCCACTCCACTGCTCTCCTCTCCTGTCGAGAGCGGCCACGGAAAAAAAATCACGCCTTTCTGTTCCGTTGCGTCTCCGGCGCCACACTCCTCCTCCCTCCGGCCGGCCGCTATAAAGCGCGCCGGGTCACGGGCCCCGCGGAAAATGGGACTCCCGTCCGCCGCCACCCACAGCCCCGCCGCCCTCCGCCGCGCCGTCGACGACGATGCTCTGCCTCACCTCCTCGCCCTCTCTCCATCCCGCTGCTGACCGGCCTGGACCGGGGATCTCGGTGAGTCAGTCGGGATCTTCATTTCTTTTCTTTCGTTTCCGGACTCCGTTCTGCCGGGGTTCCCTGATGCGATGCCGCGCGCGCGCAGGGTGGCGCCGGCGGCGGCAATGTGCGGCTGAGCGTGGTGCCCGCGCCCTCTCCGCTTCGCTGGTCGTGGCCGCGGAAGGTGAGCCCCCTCCCCTGCTCACCCAGATTTGCGACGGAATCTGATCCATGGTGGTCATTGGAAATAGTACTACTACTAATAAACCTGAGGCTGGGATTCGTCCACTTGACGCCGTTCACAGAGAAACAGGTGGATGTATGTGATTTCGATTGGATTTCTCTGCCTTTATGCGATCCGGACGCAGAATATCCCCACCTGCAGTATCTCGACCGTATTACTGGATGTACAACCCAAATGCGTATACTCTGTGATGAATGTATCAACCAAATTAGTTGCTGCATTGTGACAAATATATTTAATTGATATAGGCAAATGTTCATGTGTTGTATCTCTACTACCTGTTCAGTCCTAATCTGCCGCTTATCCTAACCGTGGTTCATTTATGGAAGGCCAAGAGCAATTTCTCTGTTCCCGTGTCTGCGCCAAGAGACTACACTATGGCAACAGCTGGAGATGGTGTCGGCGACCTTCCGATATACGATCTGGATCCGAAGTTCGCCGGCTTCAAGGAACACTTCAGTTATAGGATGAAAAAGTATCTTGAACAGAAACATTTAATTGAGAAGTACGAGGGAGGCCTTGAAGAGTTCTCTAAAGGTTAGCTTTTGTTCATGCATTCGAAACAGTGGTATTCGTGGCATCCGCAGCACAAAAGGACATAATGCAACTCTGTTTTGTAGGCTATTTGAAGTTTGGGATCAACACAGAAAATGATGCAACTGTGTACCGGGAATGGGCCCCTGCAGCAAAGTAAGTTCTAGTGTTGTCACACAGCTAATTGTAATGGCCTTTGGTTAAGGTGTGAAGTGCTGATGAAACTGCCGAAGAGCTATTTTTCCATTTTTGTTTCCAGTGATATGGCTTATCTTTTTTTATTGTAGCTAGGAAAGAATAGATAACTGTTTCAAGTTTTTGCTCACGGCATGTCCTGTGCTGTTAAGTTAAGCATCACAGGTAGATCATGATGCGCTAGAAAGAAAATATGAAATATGTTTTTCCCTTTTCTGATTGTGGTCATAGTTGGCTCGTATTCATTACTTTTATGGCAATACTTGCTTCTAACTATCGTTAGTAGATTCATGTATTTACTTGCAACTATTTACTTCATGGGTGTAGGGAAGCACAGCTTATTGGTGACTTCAACAACTGGAATGGCTCTGGGCACAGGATGACAAAGGATAATTTTGGTGTTTGGTCAATCAGGATTTCCCATGTCAATGGGAAACCTGCCATCCCCCATAATTCCAAGGTTCAATTTCGATTTCACCGTGGAGATGGACTATGGGTCGATCGGGTTCCTGCATGGATTCGTTATGCAACTTTTGATGCCTCTAAATTTGGAGCTCCATATGACGGTGTTCACTGGGATCCACCAACTGGTGAAAGGTCTACTTTTAGTGGCTTGAGAGCACGAAATCTAAGTAAAACCCACATAATTAACTTAAATTAATGTGGAGACATGATACTTTTATTGCTCGCTTTGCAGGTATGTGTTTAAGCATCCTCGGCCTCAAAAGCCTGACGCTCCACGTATTTACGAGGCTCATGTGGGGATGAGTGGTGAAAAGCCTGAAGTAAGCACATACAGAGAATTTGCTGACAATGTGTTACCACGCATAAAGGCAAATAACTACAACACAGTTCAGCTGATGGCAATCATGGAACATTCATATTATGCTTCTTTTGGATACCATGTGACGAATTTCTTCGCAGTTAGCAGCAGATCAGGAACGCCAGAGGACCTCAAATATCTTGTTGACAAGGCACATAGTTTAGGGCTGCGTGTTCTGATGGATGTTGTCCATAGCCATGCGAGCAGTAATAAGACAGATGGTCTTAATGGCTATGATGTTGGGCAAAACACACAGGAGTCCTATTTCCACACAGGAGAAAGGGGCTATCATAAACTGTGGGATAGCCGCCTGTTCAACTATGCCAATTGGGAGGTCTTACGATTTCTTCTTTCTAATCTGAGATATTGGATGGACGAATTCATGTTTGATGGCTTCCGATTTGACGGGGTAACATCCATGCTATATAATCACCATGGTATCAATATGTCATTCACTGGAAGTTACAAGGAATATTTCGGTTTGGATACTGATGTAGATGCAGTTGTTTACCTGATGCTCGCGAACCATTTAATGCACAAACTCTTGCCAGAAGCAACTGTTGTTGCAGAAGATGTTTCAGGCATGCCAGTGCTTTGTCGGTCAGTTGATGAAGGTGGAGTAGGGTTTGACTATCGCCTGGCTATGGCTATTCCTGATAGATGGATTGACTATTTGAAGAACAAAGATGACCTTGAATGGTCAATGAGTGGAATAGCACATACTTTGACCAACAGGAGGTATACGGAAAAGTGTATTGCATATGCTGAGAGCCACGATCAGGTATGTTTTCCCTCCTTTGTCGGTGTGCGTGAGTATGCGTTTTTTTTTTTTTTGGATGGGGCACTGTTCTAAGAACATACAGTTCAAAGGTGGGACACTTTGTTTGCCTGGTAGTTAATTTTCACGCAAATTTTCAGTCTATTGTTGGCGACAAGACTATGGCATTTCTCTTGATGGACAAGGAAATGTATACTGGCATGTCTGACTTGCAGCCTGCTTCACTTACAGTTGATCGTGGCATTGCACTTCAAAAGGTTCGATTCGTTTTAAGTATTCCTTAATTTGATGGTTCTATTTCTAGATGAGTATTGTAATCTTAGTTGGTTTACTCAAAGTTCTGGTTAGCCCTTGAAGATAATGTGTTCCAGTCCCTTTTGGTACATTTGGCTTATTGTGTTACAAATATTTCAGATGATTCACTTCATCACCATGGCCCTTGGAGGTGATGGCTACTTAAATTTTATGGGCAATGAGGTAAAATCTAATTATCTGTCAAAACTTGTTTTTGATCAATATGTCAAAACTTCCAAAAAAAAAAATCCTTTGCGCAGGTGCAAAAAGTTTAAACCTCTGTTTTCTAAGACCAAGTACACCCCAGCTATTTCCATGTTATTACGTATCATTTAGCTGTGCCCGTACCTAATGTTTATTCTAATTCATTGTTGTTTTTTAGCGTGGAGTCTATTGTTGGTTCCTCTTATTCCAGTTTACATATATGCCGACATCACACACTAATGAATATTCCCAGTTTGAAAGATTTTATTTTATACCAATGTTTCTCCATAAATGATGCAAACATGATAGAGATGTTATCATGTCTTTCTTAACCTACTCATGTTTTACATATCAAGACAAGCTTCTTGCAGAAAATCAGCAGTGTATAGCAAATTGCTGCGACCCGACAACAGTTATATATGTTTTCTAACTCGTAGTGACGGTGCAATTTCCTTTTAGTTTGGCCACCCAGAATGGATTGACTTTCCAAGAGAAGGCAACAACTGGAGTTATGATAAATGCAGACGCCAGTGGAGCCTCGCGGACATTGATCACCTACGATACAAGGTTATGCCTATGTACATTCTTACAGTTTCTGGTCTCGTAGCTCTCTTGGATCTTTGACCTCACTTAGTTCCTTCATCTCGGACTCTGGCTATTTACACTGGGTTCCAACTTCTGTGTTGGGATAAATTCTCCCTTCTAACATTTCATATTAAGCCTTTCAAACTAAACTAAATTGCTGATCTACTAGTTGTTGGTCAGTACGATGACCAAATCTTGCCTGTGTTAACCTACTAATTTTATTGATTCTTACACATTATTGATATGCAGTGCATACATTATCCATATATAAATTGACATTGCATTTCCCAAATATTATTTGAAGGCTGTGTTCTTTTGTTAACAGGAAGTTATTTTCTCTGCATCTGATAAATAATAATAGCCTTTCATGGATTTTCTCATATTTTATCCAGCTTTTCTGCATGCATTTTTGTATTTCTCGTCTAACATATAAAATTTGAACAGTACATGAACGCATTTGATCAAGCAATGAATGCGCTCGACGACAAGTTTTCCTTCCTATCATCATCAAAGCAGATTGTCAGCGACATGAATGAGGAAAAGAAGGTAGTTAACTACACAATCTTTAGTCAGGGCAGTTGTTGCATCATTTGATTCACTCTTACTCCTAAGAATAGCAACTCTGACTTGTGTGTTTTATGTTACCGAACAAGTTGAAACCGTATCTGTTTGATATGAACCATTGTTGTCTCAAAATGGCCTATATGGACTCATCCAACTTCCTTTCCAGATTATTGTATTTGAACGTGGAGATCTGGTTTTCGTCTTCAATTTTCATCCGAGTAAAACTTATGATGGGTAACTGATCTCTTGTGCAAGCTTTGCCTTTCAATATTTCTTCTGCTTATAATGTATAATGTGCTTAATCGTTTCCACTTTTAAAATACGCAGTTACAAAGTCGGATGTGATTTGCCTGGGAAGTACAAGGTAGCTCTGGACTCCGATGCTCTGATGTTTGGTGGACATGGAAGAGTAAGCAATGTTAATATTGTTCAAGATCTATTTTGCACACCTATATTCTTCTATAGATGGGGCCATCAAGGTTGCATCAGATAATCTTATTTGCAGTGTTGATCTGTGCTGCATCGCAGGTGGCCCATGACTCGGATCACTTCACGTCACCTGAAGGAGTACCAGGAGTACCTGAAACAAACTTCAACAACCGCCCTAACTCATTCAAAATCCTGTCTCCATCCCGTACTTGTGTGGTAATGCTAATTACTAGGAGGATTTAGTAATAAATAATTAACAGCAACAAAAAACCGTAGCACAACCTCACAAACTGCTCTCTTGCCAGGCTTACTATCGCGTCGAGGAAAAAGTGGAAAAGCCTAAGGATGAAGGAGCTGCTTCTTGGGGGAAAACTGCTCTCGGGTACATAGATGTTGAAGCTACTGGCGTCAAAGACGCAACAGATGGGGAGGCAACTTCTGGTTCCGAAAAGGCGTCTACAGGAGGTGACTCCAGCAAGAAGGGAATTAACTTTGTCTTCCGGTCACCCGACAAAGACAACAAATAAGCACCATATCAACGCTTGATCAGAACCGTGTACCGACGTCCTTGTAATACTCCTCCTATTGCTAGTAGTAGCAATACTGTCAAACTGTGCAGACTTGAGATTATGGCTTGGACTTTGCTGAGGTCACCTACTATACAAACTGCATGAATAACTCTATATAGAAAGATAAATAAGCGGTGATGGTGCGGGTCGAGTCTGGCTATATGTGCCAAATATGCGCCAGCCTGAGTCCTGTCATAAAGAAAGTTTCGGGCTTTCGGCCCAGAATAAAAACAGTTGTCTGTTTGCCATTTCTTTTTGTCTTACATAGTTACATGATAATTGATACATATTGCTATAAGGCTGGACTGTATCTTCTTTTGCTAATAACTGCAGGGCCAAGAAAGCCTAGATTGTAGTGTCAAAAACGCTCTTATATTATGGGACGGAGGGAGTATCTTTTTGTGCTAATAACTGCAGTGCTGGGGAAGCTTCACTCCTTGTTTCCTTTCTCAAGACAAGGCGTCATGGTGGCACACAAAGGTAAGCCATCTTATACGTCCCAAAATTCTCCGGTTGAAAGAAACCCATCACTAACTTGTTCCAGGTGTTGGTTCCTCCACAACCAAAAGGCGACCATCGTCGTCATCATCGCTCACGGCGCACGGGAAGTGTGCATCGCCCAAGACTTGGACCGTTTCAAAGTATCGCAAGCTGCCATGACCATCTTCTTCCTCCTCCCGTGCCGCTCCTTTTGTGCTCGTGGTGCCAGGTGAGTGGCTGCACTGCGTTTTTGGCATGAACAGAAGCGACGCAGGCATGGACTTGACCGGCCGAGGTGAGATCGACAGCGGCCTGGGCTGGATGGAAGGAGAAGTGGTCTAGATTCTACGTGATGTGGATGCTGCTGCAGGGCGTCCCTTTCTTGATTTTCAGCAGCAGGCAGTCCAGTCTCCAGTCTATGTCTGTGGGTTGTGACAGTGAAACACACACACACTAATCCCTACATGTTTTATTCTGCAGCACAAAAAATGATGTGTATTTCAGCAGCCTAATCGCTTCACCTTTTTGTAGGGGAGAATTAATTCTTTTCGAGCTGTTTTCTTGGAGGGTTCCAAGGTTGGTTCCTGCGAAGAGGCACAAGACGACGTTGAAATTGAAGGCAACTTCCTTTGCCCTTTTTTTCCTTCTCTCTGGTGTCAACCAACAACTCAAGATGGAGCACTAAATTTGGCCAGAGATAGTTGCCCAAAGCCAAATGCAAATGCAACGTACCTAAAAAAGTGGAACCACTTTCATCAAAACATTTTTACTTTATTTTATTTTATTTTATTTCAATACTGTATTAGTCTTTATGTAATGATTTTCCACCTTGAATTCCTGCTCGTCAACACAAGGGAAAAAGAGGAAAGAAGTTCAAGGCCTTGGAACAATTCAACACGGTTTTCTCCATTCAGAGAAGACAGACAAGACAGGCTGATGGATGATGGATGGATGGAAAAGGATATTCATCTCCTTTTGGAATTTGCTGTGGAAAGTCACGGCCGCTCGCCGCTAGTGGACATGCACGCAGAACGACTTCGTTGCTGCAAAAACGCAAAATCTTGGTGAGTTTTGTTGGGCCTGTGACGATCCACATCACGTACCTTTTTACCGTTTCAAAGCTGAGGGACGACGTCAGCGTCAGTGGAGCTTACCTGCGACCGAGGCAATGCTTCTTCACTGCTCGCTTTGCCTGCTGGATCAATCATCTGGATCTCCCTGATTTGAACGCATGGATGATTTTCTGCTTGGAACAGTGGCGAAATTCCGGCATTTTCAGACGGGACGAAATATTTTTCGTGGCCTTGATTAGCACCGGCCTGGCTCGAGTTCAAGATCAAACAGGTCAAAGATTTGTGTTCAGCAATTTGTTTATTTTTCCTTAACCGCATCCATATTTATTTTGAAAAGTATGTGTGGCTGCGAAAGGATTGACCGGGGGTCAAGAGTGGCTTCTTTCTTTTAAAGTATGTGTGCTTTGGAGTTGCAGGTCAGAGATTATTCTGCTCTTCATTACTCTTGAGGGCGACGTTGGCTCAATCTGATTATCTGTGCTAATCTTCTAATTATCCAATCACAAACTCGCCTCACATCCTTAAAAAAAAATGCCTGTCCTAATTAGCTGTACTAAGGGTGGAAGTGAATAAAAAGACGCCACCAACTAGATGACGTTCCCTCATGGAGCCCACCCAAGTCTCTGTAAGAGGTTTGTTTGAGCGAACGCGCTATTGAAGAGTGTTTGCTCAAAATACCACTCTCAATGAACGTTTAAAAACTTTCGTGATATAGTAAAAATATTTAACATGCTATTACAGCAAGATTTGCCATGTTGAAAAGGAAAAAAATGCCATGCTAGCAAAAATAATTCTCAGGATTCTGCCATGCTGCAGCAGAGTAAATTGCCATGTGGTTAAGGGATTCGCCATGATGCAGCGTAGAGAATTGCCATGCTAAAAAAAATTGACCACATGTTCGGGAATTTGCCATGCTGCAATAGGCCCAACTGCCATGTTACATAAGAGGAGTTGCCATACATACTTCTATGTAATTGTCATGCTGCATCATTGGGTGTGGTTGTTATACATGAAGTCATTACCTCTGGATGGTGTACGGAAGTGAACGTTTGCGTAGTTTCCTCGGGAGAGTACACATGGGAATTGGACATACCAAAGAGCGTTCCCTGCAAAAATCACTCCTACGAAACATCAGTTGGATAGCATTTCCAATCCAATAAAAATATATGAACATAAGCCCTCTTTACTCAGATGGTATATGATATGGCAATATACATTTGACATATGAACACAACTTGGTTTGGGATGCATTATGTTTGTTAGGATATGTTATTGATAATTTATGGTGAGACGTGGTAATCTGTTTCATCTAGTTGGAACTTTTAAATGGGATCAACTACATGTAAATTAAATTTATTTTGAGTAAGTCAATTTTCTGTGCTCTTAGATTAAATGATCTAACATTTGTCCATCTTTCTTCTTCCTTTAGCTTTCTTCCTCTTTCCAACCATTCCTTCTCCTACAAAATTGATTTATCCAAAATGCAAATTCAGTCAAATTATATATAGCAGTTGTGATTTTTAATTGTTTTTCCTGATATTAGCACTGGCCTAGTTCAAGATAAACAGGTCAAAGATTTGTGTTCAACAGCTTATTTATTTTTGCTTAGCCGCATCCTTTTCATAAAAGAAGTATGGCTGTGAAAGGATTGGCCTAGGGTCAAGAGTGAGTGGCTTCTTGGAATATACTATGTGTACTTTGCAGGTCCGAGATTATTCTGCCAATGCCTCTTGAGAGCGACGTCAGCCCAACCGGATTAGCTGTGCTAAATCTTCTAATTATCCAATCACACACTCGCCTGAGTATTTTTTTTGAATGGCGACTCTCCTAGGTTTTACTTAATAATAAATTACTATATATAAATACAGGAGGCAAATTTAACTACTCAACGCTTGATTGATTTCTACATTCTTCCATGACCTTAGCTGTCAGGGCGGCTCCTGCAAAACTCTGTTTAAGGATGTTGCTCCGTACACATACTTATTTTCCATAATCACAAACTTATGATGGTTCGCTGTCAGGGGGGGCTGCCAAACTTATTTTGTAATTCGTTGTACAAAAATAAGTCACAAACACACAGAAAACAGGTTAGCTAGCTGGAGTGAAAATAGACAAAAAGAACAAGACTACCATAATCGTTCCTAATTTTGTTGTTGTCATAATCCACCTCAAAGGCTACCATGGCGGGCACTACACAAAACAGAACCTACACCTTCTAATTAGTTTCCGTTTCTATTTATCCTTTTAATCATCCCGTGGATTGGTCTACCCTCTGCATGCCGCTTTGGTAGCCGATGGCGGGGAGGGAATTCCGGTGCCTTATCTCAATTTAGGTTACAGTGTTTTAGTCGCAAGTCCGGCACTTGAATACACCGGAATGAACAATAAACTAAGAAAAATATTAAACAATGTATAAAAATCTTTTTTTTTGTGAACGATCATCAACAAATTTTCTAACATCCTACAAAATTTCATCTTGAAAAGACATCTGTGGAGGCATGTACAAAAAATACAAAATTCGGGACTAAAAAAGACAAATTTTGGAGCACTTTTATTTTTATTTTTTTGGCACATACCTCTATGGATACCTTTTCATGGTGACATTTTGCAGGATGTTACAAAACTTGATTTGTTCATGTGAAGTTATGAAGCTAAAATGTATTCATAATGTTCAAAAATAAAAATATCGCAAATTTCTGATTCAAAGTCGAATTTACTCTGTTGATTACTCTGCAGTGGTTGACCAATCATGATTCTCCCACTAACTTGGACTAGTGAAGGGAGAACCTTTATCATGTAAAACTTGGTGGATTTTAACAGGGAACCACTGCACACAAACATAACTTCCTACCAATTTCCTGTCTTAATTAATCCCTTTTTTAAAGCCTTGCATCATCAACTTGAGATGAGATCACAGGTACTAGAAGTTACATCCACAACAGTAGATGCGGACCATAGATTCCTAACTTTTCACCACTAAACAAATCACCTTAACCCAACTTGACAGTTAATTAATCACATACAGATTACACTCACAGCTTGTAGCTATCCAAACTTAACCCCGGTCAATTAATCAACACAAATTGTTCGCAAAAAAAAAAATCAACACAAATTACCAATTAAGAATTCCAAGTCCACACACACTCACACTCACTCACTGTCTGCAGTTTGGCCAGTAAAAGTCATGCGAAGACTTGGAATTTGGACAGATGGAGACCCCATTTCCCTCCTCCCCGCCGGCCTATATATGCAGACATCCTCTGCTCTTTCCCAACACATTCATCCAACAACCAATACCTCTGCTTTGCTTACCACACTGGAATCTACTCAAGCTAGCTAGCTCATCTGATCCATGGAGCGGCGAGGAGGAGCGGCGGCGCCGTCGCTGGAGCTGCCAGGGTTCCGGTTCCACCCCACGGAGGAGGAGCTGCTGGAGTTCTACCTCAAGCAGCACGTCAGCAGCAACAAGAAGCAGCAGCAGGTCAGGGCGCCGTTCGACATCATCCCCACCGTGCACCTGTACCGGCACGACCCCTGGGACCTCCCCGGGCTCGCCGCCATCGCCAGCGAGCGGGAGTGGTACTTCTTCGTGCCCCGCGACGGCGGCGGCGGCGCCCGGAAGCACGCGTCCGGCATCGGCGGCGGGCGCCCGAGCCGCACGACGGAGCGCGGGTTCTGGAAGGCCACGGGGTCCGACCGCGCCGTGCGCTGCGCCGCCGACCCCAAGCGCCTCGTCGGGCTCAAGAAGACGCTGGTGTATTACCAGGGCCGCGCGCCGCGGGGCACAAAGACCGACTGGGTCATGAACGAGTACCGCCTGCCCGACGTCGGCGCCGGCGCCGGCGAGCAGCAGGACGTGGTGCTCTGCAAGGTGTACCGCAAGGCCGTGTCGCTCAAGGAGCTGGAGCAGCGGGTGGCCATGGAGGAGCTCGCGCGCGCGCGCTCCTCCGCCGGCTCCTCCCCGCCCACGACGGCCTCCAACTCCCACTGCAGCGCCGGCTCGCCCGACGTCTCGTCCGCGTCGGAGGTCGCCCACGAGCCCGTCAACGTCGCCGTGCACCATGGCCACCACGGGGTGAAGAAAGAGGAGTCCGTGGCGGTGGCGAGGCCGCCGGCGATGCGGCTGCCGCAGCTGGAGACGGCGAAGGGCGGCGCCGGGCTGGAGTGGATGCAGGACCCGTTCCTGACGCAGCTGAGGAGCCCATGGATGGAGGGCCTCTGCTTGTCTCCCTACTACGCCAGCGTCCTCAACTTCTAGCTACAACCAAAAAATATTACTAATCACTAGTCCATTAATCCATGGAGCCATCTCAAAATTCAGAGATAAAATACATCAGCCAGCAGAGTATGCAGCGGTCGTCGAATCTGGCAACAGACGCTCTTGGGATGGAGTCTACTGGTTGGCATATGAAACTCAATATATGACACAACTAGAGAAAAGGAATGGTGAAATTTCACCATGTATAGTACAGATAGATTCATAGATCCGATGGAATCTTTTAAGAATTACTAGTTCAATGGAGTCTTTTAAGAATTCATAGATTCGATGGATGCACGATTGCCTACAAGGTCTATTTACATATGAGATCAAATACATGCATAATAGATTGGGCATTCACTCCAAATTCCACAACCCGAGCTTTTCTGGTGGGGCTTATTGGTGGGTGCACGAAACTCACAATTTTACTTGCGTCGGAGAAAGAGGGCACTGATGAGTTAGAAATATATGTAACTTGTTTTATTTTCAACACAAAGGGTCGATTAGTGTTTATGTTTGGCCCTCTTTGATTTTGTATTCTTTTAATGGTAAAAGGAATGATGTTCTTGACTCACCTTTATTTCAATACAACGAGGGATGGCTGCTTCTAGTTGCCTAATTGGGCTAGAACTTGTACATGTCTGGGCTGCGATTTGCAACAAGTGCATTACCTTTTTGGGCTATAAATTTCACCAAATTTAGGGGGTAAGATTCATATCCGCCATCGGGTTAAAGTTTACGCGGATACATCGTCGCTCAACCTGTCGATTTACCACGCAAAAGCTATACCTCGCTTAGTACGATGTACAATGAGAGATCGCCTCTATCGTTCCACCCACCGACCAAGCCTATTAACACATTTTTTTCTTTCTTATTTTATTTCATTGTGCAGTTTAATTGTTTCTTTTCTCGTTTTGTTTTCAGTTTTTATTTTCCAATTTTTTGTGTTTTATTTTCCTTAGGAGTTCTTTTTTCTCTTTTCATTATTCCAGTTTTTAATTTAGTTTTATATTTTATTCTACTCTTTCTATTTTTTTATCTCTTTCAATTTATATGTTTTGTTTTTTCCTTTTCCCTTTACACCCTTTTTGTTTCCATTTCCTTTTTTGAATATATTTTAGGACATGTAATTGTTTAAAAGTAATATAAGATTATTTTAATATAAGAATACTTTGAATTATGTGGTACACATTTTTTCCACATGGGTGGACATTTTTCTAAGAACGTGATGAGCATTTTTGAAATGTATGGTGAGTAATTTTCAAATATGAGGTAAACATTTATAAAATACATGATGTATATTTAATAAATACTTATGAAACTTTTCGAAACATGCTGTTAATTGTTTATTAAATATGCGATGAACATTTTTCTTTGAACATGTGGTTAATAATTTTTTAATACACAATTTATTATTTCTAACAACTCACCCGTCCGTTCAGAATGACCCGTAAGCGCCGCTTGATCATTTTTCCCATCATAGAAACCTCGCACGTTTCAAAGGATTCAAAATTGAAATATCGTACAACTCCATCATTATGAAATTTTGCATGCGCTTTTTTTCAATATGGCCAAGACGGCAGCTCCGCACAAAAGTGGTATTCGTATCAGCCTTCTTAAGGTGTTTGCTTCTATGTTAAAGACATCATTTCTCCATTCACGATTTAAAATGAATAACCCATTCACAGTGGGCACGAATACAAAAAACATATTCTAATATAAAAAACATTGTTCTCTAACTTATATAAGAATAAATGGAACAACCATATTTTCTTTTTACATCAGCCAGCAATGTAGCGGTTATCGAATTTGGCAACTGGCGCTTTTGGTGTGGAGTTCTACTGGTTGGCATATATAAAACTCAATATATAACACCATTTCGTAGATGAGTTTTTTTGACGCATTATTGAGATTTAGATGAGTTTTTCTTGTTGGCAACAGACCATTGTTCTCTGACGCATTATTGATATTTAGATGAGTTTTTGTTTTGGCTCTTTGGTTTACGCTTAGTTTCCCTGGACTTCAGAGAAAATAAAAGTTTTGGAAGCATAATTGTGATTTTTGGAAGAAAAAAATTATGCTTCCATAGATTTGCCTCCACGAGTTCTCGAAAAGGAAGAAAAAAAATCTGGGTTTATACGAGAACCACAGATTTGCTTCCGCGAGAAGGACAATTGTGCTTCTCGAAAAAATCTGTAATTATCGGAAAGGGGGAAAAATCTGTGTTTCCACAAGAAGCAATGCTACATCTATGTAAATTATTTTAAGATACAAGTGAGCTGATGTGGAAAGGAGAAGGGCAGAGGCCGCACCCAGTGAAGTTTAGGGGGGCAAAGATTAATTAGGGATGGAAAGTTAGGTAGGCTTTAGTAGTACCTTCATAGGTGTAGCATTTTCGCTCTGTTACCTTAGTCAAAAAAAGAGGGCACTGATGAGTTCGAAATACGTGTAACTCGTTTTATTGAATGGTGATCTATTTTTTTTTTGTAAAATGAAATGATGACCATTTTTCAATACATTGAGGGATGGCTGTTTGTAATATAAAAACTAAAATTAATTCCCCAAACATACTTCTAGAGCTAAAAGTAGAGAAAAAAATATGTAAGAAAAAGGGGAGGCGGGTGGTGTCCGGCCATTTAACGGTGACGTTTCACCGAGAAAACTTCTGAAAATACAAAGATTATTGAAAAGTAAAACAATATGGCATAATGTTTGAATTGGTCATATAATCTCATGCAAAAAAATGGGGTCATTTGACGATGCCGAAAAACGGGCTCTCATACAAACTCTTCTAGCCCCGAATACCCTCTTTCAAACATGGTCTAGTTTTGCACATGTATAAAATGACCCCAATTTTGTCCAGTAGGTGGGCATGCCCATGGTAGGAATCCATGATAGGTTTGAATCATATCCGATATAGTATGCAAGTTTCGTCACGTTCAGCATTTATCTATCATTTTTCACCGAGAAAACTCCAGAAAATGTAAAATTTGTCGAAAACCAAAAATACTGGGCATGGTACCTTGTTGATCATAGAAGGCCATGAAAGAAAAAATTGGGGTTATTTGACAGATGTCAATAAAAAATGTGCTCTCAAATGGAGCGTTCTGGGCTACCCGGACACCCTACGTCAAATATGATGTTTTTTTGGACATTTTTGAAATGACCCCAAGTTTTGCCAGTAGGTGGGCATGTCTATGATAGAGATCGATGTCAGGTTTAGAGTAAAAAATATTTAAAATTACAATTTTAACAGTTACTTAAAACTTTTATTTTAAGTTTTTAACATAACTAATAAATACAAAAGGATTAAATTGGAAAAAGATATTTTTAAAAGAATTTAATAAATATTTGAAGGAACAAATAATTTAAAATCATAATTGAAAACAGTTAGATAAAAGTATTATTTTGGTATTCCAAATAATATTTTAATTTTAAATAGGTTTTAATGATAACAAGAAGAAAGTTCAAAAAATAGATAAGAAAAAATGATTTTTTTTTAGAAAAGAATAACCAAAAAAGAAAAACAATTGAAAAGCAGCAGAATGCGGAAGATGAGTGAAATCTGAAAAAAAAAACTTGAACTCATATCGCCGTTCGTCGTTGCGGTGCTGCTGGCATGGTGCTCGCTGACGGAAGCCCACGCGTTCTTGGCGAGAGAGAGAGAGGGGGATGGATAGAAGATGGACATTGGATAGAAAATGAACATGACAGGTGGACCCATGTAGTCAGTGAGAGTAGCGTGTGATCCCGACCGGGATCGTTCCTTTCCTACCATGCCAAACTGGTTTGAACGGGTTCAGGGTTGAAAATAGCAGGGATCGACAAGTACGGTACCGATTTCAGGGATCAGAAGGTTAGGATTCGATTTTGATAGTACGTATGAAATCAAGGTTTAAAATAGACTTCACTCGCGGAAGATTGCCGCTGATTTGCACCAAGCGAGCGGCCGAGAGACGTGTTTGAGCCGCCATTTCTGCAGATAGCGTATCAACTACCAATCCGGTCATTTTTTTATTTTTCTTTTACCAGTTCTTTTTAGGGGATCTTTTACCAGTTTTATTGTTTCATTTTGTTTCCCATTTTTAATTTTATTTTTTAATTTTATCTCTTTGTTTTTTTGCTTTCTATTTCTTTTTAATTGTTTTCATTTTCCTTTTTTGTTTCTGTTTTTTTCTTCAAATTTACTTATAACTTATCTTGACGACAAGGTAAATCCATTTCCATGGGTCAATGCAGTAGTTATCTTCAAGCAGGCTCATATAAGTACCTCTACTTTATTGTATAGCTTTTCATGTTTGGAATCAGATATTTGCTGCCCGAAATTAACTTGTAAAGGTTTAGATTAGAGATACAATTCAAAATGCCAAACGTTAGTTTCTTTGAACTGGTATTATTGAATTGTATCAAACAAACGATACATATCATAGCTCGTGATTGGTGAACATAGCAGATTTCAGACATGATGGTGAATTAAAGTTTACACTGTTGGTGCCTCTGATTTCTTAAATGATTGTCTGTCAAAAAAATTGTTCCATTTTAAGGCAGTGATTGCTGAGAGAAGGTGATTTAATCCTGCAGTTTTGCGTTTTTGTTATAATGATACATGAGAGAGGAATGGTGATCTCAGCATACTTAAGTTAGTCCTTCAAAAATTTTCTTACCCTCTCTGCTTGTACCAATGATAATTCTGTGGAGGAAAAAATTGCCGATACGGCAGAGGACTGAACGATTTCCTGACAATGTGGGCTTAATTTAGTATTTGCATGAAGCGTCAATACGGAAAATCCATGGAGAGACAATTTATAATTATCAGAAAGCCACCACCTATGTTGGGGTAAATATTTTCCTTATAATACTTTTGTGCAGTATTTAGATACTTTTTCGACAATATATGTATAAAATAGACAGAGACGACACTTTCTAATGTTTAGCTACATCTGTCTTCTTGCCTGCAGTCAACTTTGGTGTCTGCGTCGTCGTTGTCCGCCTCCTTCACATGCTCTTCGTTGCCACCGATCCACCTCGCGTAGCACCCAACACAGCGTCAGTGAGGAGTAGTCCGCCAAGCACTATAAGAAGGATGATTTTTGCCACCTCAAGAGGTACCTACCCTCTATGTTTTCCCCATACTACCATACTCTCATTTTGATCTATGAGATTCTTTGTATCTCCATTGGTTCAACATTTGATCTAGCAGCATCTGATTTGTATGATGTTTTATTGTGTAGTGGATTATCCTTAAGTTGTTTTGAGGAGAAAGGGGACAACAAAGATGATTTTCTGCAACCATATTTACATCTTTGGAGCATACTTTGGTCAGGACGTTGGCGGTGGCTACCATGTTGCTTCAACATGGAGTAGTGCATGTAGTTCTTGATAATTGTTAGTTAGTTTTTTAAGGAAACAACTGTATTAGATTGTTTAGTCATTCATAAATTGTAATGTCTTCACACTGTAATACTAGCTTGTTCAGTATTTTCTCCACATTTTATGAAAGATTCTTAAAGAGAACAGCGACGGTATATTTGATGTAAAATGATGAGTGAGCATTTTTATTTAGAAGAAGTTATGGAAACAAATTTTGCTTAATACAAACTGATCAACATGTGGGTTTGTATATTTTTCTTCGAATATAATCAAACATCGTGCGTTGCACGTGCACGCTAGCTAGTTTTTTCAAATTTACTTTTTTCTTTTGGAAAAATGTTCGTGATTTCAGAAAAAACTTGGATTTTTAAAAAAAAGTTCACCTCTCTAAAAAGTTGTTTAGAATTTCAAAAAATGTTTGTTTTCAAATTTTGTTCATAAATTCAAAACAATTAAGCAATTTTAAAAAAATGTTCTTGCTCTCTAATTTTTTTAGAATGTTAATTTTTTTGCATATTCAATTTTTTGTCAAAACACAAAGAATATTCGCGCTTCCAAAAATGATCGGCAAATTCGAAAAATGTTCGGTTTTCCTAAAAATTGTTCAAAATTTAAACAAATATTCTAATTTGAGAAAATTGTACCTAAATTTAAAAAATGTCCTCGAACAACCACAAAGACAAAAAAAATATAAGAAAAAGGGGGAGGCGGGTGGCATGGCGCCAAACGTCCAAAATCCTAAGTACAAGTGTTTGTTGTTCGGGATGAGACAGATATCTACCATGCCCGTTCAATGCATGTCTGTCCGTATGCCCACATTAAGCAGGTTCGCCGCCCGAGGAACCAACTCCGCCCCCGCGCATTGATGCACCCGGACGTTTGGTCTAGCCGGAATATGCTATTTAAAGGTGGCCACACCTGCCTACTCCACACCACAACACACCGTCCTCCCTTTGCTCCACATCCGCCATTACCGGAGCGGGCACGCTCTGTGAGATAGTCTGTCGCCGGAGATGAAGCACGAGGTGGCCGCCCTTGCAGGCGCTTGGCAGTCCCGCCGTGCAAGGTGGATCGAGCAGGGCATGCTAGCCAACTCGCCCGAGGTCTCCGACGATGATACTGTTGGGAAACATAGTACAAAAAAAAATCCACCCTACTATCAACCAAGAATACTATGAAGATGTGGTTTGGATCAGATCGTTACCAACTCCGAGTTGCAGTGGAAGAAGAGTTGGTGTAGACTGTATTTGAAGTCTATCGAACCATGGATGAATGATCCTTTGAACCGTCCATGAACAGTCCCTCAAACGGAAGACCGAAAGCACGACCTCTCCACAAATTGCAAGCGTACAATCTTCACGATCCGGCAGCGCTTCGCCCTCCAGAGCTAATCGTCGCCGTAGAATTAGAGGGAGGACATTAGAACAACATTGGGCTTCTAATTATCAGGATCAGAGAGGAGCTAGATCAACCTCTAATTGGGGCAACTAGAACTAGAACTAGAGAACTAGAGGAGGCTCTAAAACTTCTGTCCAAAAGTGCCTAAAACCTCTAGTATATATAGGTTGGAGGAGAGGGAGGGGCGCCACAAAGGGGGAAGGAAATATCCCCCCTTTGGCCGGCCAAGGAGGAGGAGTTCCCCTCCAATTCGGCCTCGTCCTTGGCTTCTTCAAGAAGCTAAGGGGCGCCTCCCCTATTGGGCCCAAGTGCCCAATATCCTTTCCACCACTTGGCCTTTTAAGACCCGTTGATATTTAATTAAATATAAAAGCCTCATAACTATTATTAGAGCCTTTTATTATTAATTTAACATCTTCGAAAATATTTTCCATCTAAATATTATTTGTCGATAATACCCGGTATTGCCCGGTAAACCCCGAAACCCTTCCGGTGACCCTGAAACACTTACGATTCCTCTCGAAACTATTTTGAATATTAATGAAACTATTTCATTAATATTTCCTCATTACTCCTGTTCTACTGACACTCAACAGATCGTGATTAATTTAAGCTTGCGACCCTATAGGTTTGATAAAACATAGAAATGAACATTTATAAAATAGATGGTGAATATTTAATACATATGTGATGAGTCATTTTTCAATATGCTGTGAATTTTTCTTGGGAATGCACATTTTTTTAACAAGCGTGATCAATTTTTAAATACACAATTTTTTTTTTAAATATGCAATGGACATTTTTTCAAATATGTATTGATTAGTTTCTAGATACGCGAGGAGCATTTTTCAGATACAGGAAGAACATGTTTTGGATATGTGGTGCACACTTTTTAAATGCATGATGTACATTCTTTTTACATTACAAACATTTTGACATGTGCAATGAAAATTATCCAAAAAAAAAATGCTGAATATTTTTTAAATACACAAGAAACATTTTTTAAATACACGGTGACAATTTTTTAATAAGTGATGAACAAATTTGAGACATGCAAATTTTTTTTAAATATGTTGATAAACATATTTTGAATGTGAGGTGAATATTTCTTTAATACACAATGTATATTTTGTGAAATATTTGATCAATAAATTTTCTAATATGCGACAAATTATTTTGAAATACACCATGCACCATGGAATGATTTTTCACTCTTTTACATTTTATCATTTTAAATTAATGAAATACGAAAACTAAAAGTTTGTCCCAAAAATATTTGTGGTTAATTTCTAAATGTAGAGCAAAAAACGAAAACGAAAATATAGTAAACACTGCAAGGGATATACGTGGAGCAGGGCGCGTGGTTAAAATAAGCGGCGTGAACATTCCGTCAAGGTTGGGCGTGCGGTATCCGGTGCCGCATGTCCCGGCGGCCGGAGTTGTTTAACCGGCCTCGGTTGTTCCCGGCGAGAGCACGCACGGCACGGCCGGAGTTGTTTAGCCGTCAAGGTTAGTGACTTATTTGTTCGCATGCATATACTGAAATCCAAAGAGAGCATAAAGGTAATATGTTATAGCATATATCTGTACTGCAAGTAACAAATGAGTAGTCTCTTTCCTTTTTTCAACATAACACTCTACTTAACTGATGCACTTGGGCTAACAGGAACTTAAGAAAACACCAATGACTAATCATTTTGAAGTCAGCAGGGCTGAGTCCTACACATGGCTAGTCAAGTCCGCTTGCCAAGCTGAATGTTTCTTACAAATGCGGAAATATCCATAAGATTGCATCTCTCATGTTGTACTCAAATAATATTTTGTATATATCAGTTGCTTCAAAAGCTATGTACCAGTTAACTCCTATTGTGTCGTTTTGTATATATCATTGGTCTGTTTTATTCTAGATCATTATCAGTATAAGAAAATGTTTCAAACATCACAATTGGAAAAAAAAGGCCTTACTAACCAAATAACGATTAAAATTTTGAAGTAAATTATATGCCTAGAAACCAAATAAGAACTATACTGGAAATATTTATGAATTACTACGACTAATCAGACTACTTTAGTATGAGACTGTAATAAAGAATAATAATTGTAGGTGATCTGATATTATGTTCGACTAATAAAATAAGATAAGGACAGAGAGGTAATGGATTTCACCAACAAAACCAAATACTTCCAGATCCGTACAACTAACGCAGGGATGAATCATATACTAACTTCTCAAGAACTGATCAAATCTAAAAAGTTAGAAAGGCTAAGCAGGTACAGTAATAATCTGTTACAGGAATAAGCAAGCATGTCCGCTGACCAAACATAGTGGCTGATTAGCGATGATGCACTCTATGCGAACCGGTGTTTCCATGTCTATCAAGATAAAGGTCTTCTCTTCTGCAAGGATAAACATGAAAGTGGAGTAATCAAGCACACTGAGAGTTTTCACGACCTAAAAAACAATAAAGAGAATATAGAAATAAGTGTTTTGAAACGTAGAATTTTGGAGCTGCACAAAAGACACAGCTGAAGAGGACACTCCTAAATGAAAAAATCAAGCTAAACAATTAAGCTGGCAAACCAATCTGACCTATTTTATATCCCACATGGACAGTAGCACCTACATACTGAAGCAACACAATTGACAAAAAAATCCCCATATATGAACATCACAACCTGTGGGCATTAACTAAACACAAATTAAACCTAAAAGAAGAAGTCAAATGATATATCTTCTACAACATAAACAAATGGATGACAACATCAAGAAAACAATGATGGTGTGTAGAGGTGAAAGGCACACGAACACAAAATTGATCCGAGAATGTAGAAGTCAAATGGAAATAAATAGCTCCAGATATCTCGATCCAATAACTACAACAAGTATTGCTTTAGGACAATGTGCCGAGGGCGGTTTACAAACAATCGCCGGTGAAATTCCTATTGGTTGAATCAATATTAAATTGTTCATTAACATATTGAAGAGGTAGTCGGCAGAAGACTTCGCTCTCAAACAAGCATGTTAGTATTAGTTTTGCACAACAGGCTGGTAGGCAAGATATAATATTTTTGGGAAAATGCTATTGGAACAAGACAATCATTTAACTTCTTTCTGCGGTATTCTAGCATTAATAAAGTAACTGGGTTCCTCCCTAATCTTCATGGATTTCAAAGACAATCCTTTGTTAGCAATATTATGAAGTAACAAAAAAACACAATCCAATCATGTTAATAGAGCACCAGAACCTCCTATATCATTTGGAGACAAAGGAATAAGAATAGAGGACATATAGAACCAGCGGTTTAACTTTACATGCTTGATAAAAGAAAATGGTAGAGTGGGAATATATAAGATGTCAATCAAAATCTTAAAGCATGCAAAATACATCTGGTACAAACAATTCTACTTATATTAGCTGATGATACGAATACATATCATTGGCGATTATCATAACACCTTCCATTTGAAAACATTTTATTCAAATTGAAACGAAAAAGACACAAACTCACACATATCATCCAAGAATACATGTTTAAGTTCAGTATTAGACCGTCAGTCAAATGATGAAAATACACATTTTACAGTTAATATCAGAGAAGACTAACAAATAACCCCCAAGAGAAAGGATATACAATGCATTTATAATTAATTGTTCATCAGTGGACTCTGATTCTTAGATGTCACTCATGTAAGCAAGTGAAGCGATGTGCTAGAACACACTACTTTTACAATACACACATCATCATGCATAGGAGGTTCAGACTTGAAACATTCGTAATATCGAAGATATAAGACTTCGGAGTAACACTCACCATATCAAAAGCAGGTAAATAGTCCATGCGCAAGATATAATGATTCGTCAGTGAATGCACACCCATGTGCCATATAAAGCTCACACATTTCCAGCCCACACAAACAAAAAAGAAGGCTTTGAAAACTGAAGCCACCATGTGGGGGTGCTGCTTACCCGAGGAGCCGAGCTCTCGACCATGGATGCCCTGGTCGTCGTCCTCATCCACGGAGGGTGCTTGCAGCTCTGAATATATCGAACAAACAAGTAAGTAATCTGGAGGTGACAGTATAGGGAAAATAATCTTTCCCATGATATGATACAAGAGTATACTCTTACAATAATGAGCAGTAGCTAATTGGACTCGATCCAGCACAGAAGCACATCAAGCACTGACCAAATAACAATCATGACGCCTTCAGATTGAAGTAATCTGCGGCATGTATGGCCGGGTTAGCAGAGAACTTCTACAGCCAATGCTTGAGACCGATCAGCACGCACACACACTTCAGGTTGGCGGAGAATTTCTACAGCCAATGCTTGAGACTGATGGCATGGGCGCACCAAGTGTGCCACCATGATATTGCTTCTGCCCTGCATGCACAACAGAAGCCCTTCAAACAGAGAACCAAAAAACAACTCTAAGTTGTGAAGCACTCCAACTTCATCAAAAAACGACCAGGAAAAAGTATATATCTAGCCAGAAATTCCAAGGTATCTGTATAAGTACAACATAAACCGAAGGATTTACCAGCTTCAAAGTAGTTAGCTTTCCTTCTCCTAAAAATAGAAGGATTTACCTGCTACAATAAACATATATTCCTGCCATAAATAAATAAAGATAATGTGTGATAGACTGACAATTGACACTGACGTCTTTGTGTCGCTTAGTTACTATGATCTTGATATACATATACATTTATCTTCAGAGTTCTCATTTCAGAAGGAACATAATATATATGTAGCATAGTGAAGACTGCACTTCTAGCATTAGTTTTTTTCTCCAATAATTTATTATTGACATCATCATCAGGTCATCAGAGCCATGCACCCGCATAGCCATTGCCTGTCCTCTTTGGCGAATTTATACAAAATTCATAGCATCGGAAAGCTATTGTTAGAAACTACTAAAGCTATACAAACTGAACGCTATTGCCCTAGAAATTTACTCATATCTTGCACAGACAACTCAAAGAAAATTTGAATATCTTCAGTCACTTTGATTATTTTGCATATACTGAAATCAATTATACAGAAAACTTGATAACGTCGTTATCGGGCTTGAAGGAAATCACTTGAGTATTCGCTTGGGGAAAATTGTTCACATATGAATTAAGAGAGATGAATCTACATCCTTTTAATACATCTAATGCACTATGCCAAAAACAATTTTTTGAAATTGCATTTCAGTCTGTTCAGAATTAGTACTGTAGTTTTCTCAGAGGGGGCATTTGTACTGTGGAGGAATTAACTGCAATGAGAGGATAATACATACCTCAATATCAGTGAGCTGAGCTTGGAAAGTGACTTGGGGATTCTTCCAGTGATTGTCAGCATACAAATCCAAACCGATCAATTTCTTCAGTTTGCCCAATTCTTTTGGGATCTCGCCATTGAGGTTGTTCCTGTAAAGCTCCCTGCAAATCAAGTTCCAATTGAGAAAATCAAACCATTTTGTTCTGTTCAAACAACAGAAACGAGGGAATTCATCATAGGAGCACATACAGGTACTAAAGATTCACAAGACGGCTGAGCTCAGGGACGATGGAGCCAGAGTTGTTGGGGTTGCCTAACCCCCTGCAGACGTTCACCACAAAGAGTGTCACGCAACCAGGTCATCCAACCACAAGATGCAATATTGTTGAACTATGAGAGACGCCACGTTATTGATTACGCTTGCAAGCTATTTATTTCTTACAAAAATCAGCCCTTTTGAACAGTAGTGTGATTATTCAGTTATTGCTTATAAGCTAGCAATCCCTAGAAGCAAGTGGTGGAGCAAAGACCATGGATATCCTTGCCAGCACGCAAGCAATTTGACCTAGTAGTTAGAAGCGAGTTGGGTTTCTAGGCTAATGTGAGCAAGCGCAGGAAAATCCTCGAAGCTCTGTTTGGCTAAATACAACACCTAGGTCTTGACAGATACAGCAGAAGGTGACAATGCACCACCAATTCCAACCATCAATAGTTCAATACACTTCTATCTAGAACTGTCTCTGTGCTTTGCATATATAAAAATTATAGCATCTGGAATCTGCAGATCTATATACTTCTTTCTTTTGTATGGTGTACCAGCTCTTTGTTCTGAATCCAAGTGACACTAAACATTAATACATGCACAATATCAAATCAACGTAAAGGAAATAAGGGGGTAAATCAGCTAGCTGATGCAATAACCAAACCCTGGCATAACATGAGGCCTAAAAATCATATGGAAGATGTAGGATTTATGTGCAAACCCCAAAGAGAACTGGCTGGCTAATCTAGCTACTCTTTCACTTAATAAACCCAAGAAAGCCTGAGGCCTACATCAAAAATTTCTTTAATAAACATAGAAGGGTCATCCCTATATAGCAGTTTCTTCTACTAAATCCCTATCTATCAAGCGCCTCCTCTCATAAATAAATGTGGCAGGGCTCTCTAATCAATCAAGCAATTGGAAAAACATGATGCACCAAAGAGAACTGCTAATTAGGGATCCATACACGCATCAAACCTAATAAGTAAAATAAATTAGGGGGCTAAGTCAGCTACCTGAACACCCAAGTTGTGCTCCACGCACACATGAGGCAGCAATCCACGACAAGCATAGTACCTGCAAAACAAATTAATTTAGGCAGCACATAAACAATACAATGTCAATCAGGTGAAGAGGAAGCACATACAAATGAAAGAAGCAAGAGAAGAAAATGAACGCCCAGCAAGCAGCCAAAATAGCCCAAGAAACATCCAAAGGAACTGCAGAGGCAAGAAGAAGAAACCGAAAGAGGAACAGGAGATGCAAAAGGATCCAAACGCAAAAAGATTCGGGGGAGGTCAAATCCACTGGTGCGGAACTCACCTCAACCAGGCCACACGAGGTACCTTCTATAGCTCACCAATCCGCAGCAACCGGACCATGCTGAGGCTAAAATTAACAAATCTAATCAGATCCCTACGAATCACGATAAATAGACCTAGATAAGCAGCGGGAAAGGTGAACCAGCGTCTCCCTCCTCACCTGCTCTTCTCGGTCGCGCCATGGCAGACCTTGCGGGCGGCTCCTCGGAGATCTGGATGCGCCGCCTGACTTGCTCGGCCACGGTGGCCCTCCTTGTCCTGGCTCTTGATAAGGGGAGGAGGAGAGGAGAGGGTGGGGGCGCTCCTCCTGCCGTGTGCACGCGAGGACGACGGCGACGACGCCGGGGAAGTGGACGGCGGGAGAGGGCGCAGTGGTTGGGCGCCGGCCAGGAGGTGGTAGGAGGAGGAGGGCGCGGCGGCGTCAAGCGGCTGCAGGGTGCGGCGGCTAGGGTTTCGTGGGAGGGGACGGGAATAGAGGAGAGCAGGCGGGAGGGGGAGGGGAACGACCCGATGCTCGCTCACCACGGTCTCACCCGGATCGCTATTGGGGACTTTTTCAACCACGTGAAGTGACGAAAATGCCCTCGGGGGGCTCTGGGAATTACAGGCGGTGGCATCCCAGTTCTAATACTATTCATTGCAATAGTGTTTCAATCTAATCCGACGGCTAAGGTGATTTCTGAGGAAGATCCAACGGCCCAGATCCGATCAAGCAACCAGATCCGACGGCCAGGAATCCAAACGGCTGAGGAGCCGGGAGGATCCCTGTCTCTCTTATTTCTCGATGCTCGCCTCGCGTAGCAGCCTAGAGAAGTTCTACGAGGGCATCGATACAACAGATCAGGGCCGGCGCCGATGGAAGAATAAACCTGCGGTGAGTCTTCTTGATTCCTTCGTTGATTTATGTTGCAGAATACTGATGAACTAATCCGCATCCAGATCCAGAAGAAAAAGATACCTTTTGCTTTGGATTGAAATAAATTAGGGATAGCATTTTTTTTGTTTTATTCTCAAAAATATGTACTGCAAATTTGGTTCTATCATCTGAGATTCAAATCTCACCCTCAGAACAACACAGTGTAAGAGCAACATTCAAATTGATGAAAAAACAACATTTTTCTAACTGCAAAATACATATTATCTTGTGTTCATCTTTGTCATTGCCAATTTTTTTTTATATGCTCCTATCTTCTTCGTCCCCCCCTATGGTCAAATCCGGCTCCGCCCCTGCGTGCTCGGCCGGTAGCGCTGCCGATTCGAGGTCCACTTTTTTTTAGGGGAGTTCGGGGTCCACTTGGGTGGTGCCCCCCTGGTGTCGTGTCGGGTCCGCGTGCCTGCGGTACGGCCCTAGGGACGTCGTCCCTTTTCCCGGCCAGTTCGGCCTCGCGTTTGCACCGCAGTTTGCATCTCATCCCACACACCCCCCCCCCCCCCCCCCCCCCCCCCCCCGAGCGCGACGGGGCAACGCACCGTCGGTCGGTCGGTGACAGTGATGAATACCGTCTTGTGTTGTGTTTGACCTGACCAAATGTTCCACTGGCGGATCGTATGACATCCTCCACCGCCGAGTTCCAAATTCTCCGCCACCCTCGCTTGCCACTGGTGGATTCGCACAAGTCTAAGAGCATTGCTAACAGACCCCGTATAATGCCGACCCGTAAAATGCATATACAGTTCGTGGAAAAACGGCTTTGCGGACGGGCGCGGGCGGCGGCCGAGAAGACCCCGCAAAGCGGACACGTAAAAAAGATATTAAATCAGTAATTTGCATTTCATTTTGGGGGCATGAAAAGACATTTCTTTGCTTCTTTATTTTCTCGAAGGGCATTGGATACATAATAGTTCACCAAATCTTTGCTAGAATAGCAAGACCAAAGAAAACAAAAACCACAATCAGGCATTTTAGAAGATATCCAACTTTCATAACTGCTCCCACTAGTTGGACCAACATCTTCTCCATACATTCATTGTTGATCTGCGGATTCTTAATCTTGCATTCTTCATTCTATTTCTTTGATTCTAAAGAAGTAGACGTTGCTTCCCTTCTAGTTTCTTCTCTAATTGCACATGCAGCCGCATCATTAGTCTCAATTCTACCAACGAGTGCACGAACATCTATTAAGTTTCTTTCTATCAATAAATCGATGTATTCTTCTTTCCAAAACCAAAATGAGCATCCATCTTCCTACACACATAACCATCTCAATAAGCTATCGAAATTGAACCGAATAGGTTGACAAAGCCGAATGAAAACAAGAACATACCCGGTCGTTTTCGCATTTGAAGAATACCCATCCGGGGTGCTTCGGTGTGCTAGATGTTAGCCGCATCACTGTCTGCGTGCAGTCGTCGCACTGTATGAGCGGCATCGGCGAGCCAGCGAGCCACTGCGCGAGCGCCGAGCCCGAACGACGGTCGGCCGAGTACTTGCCGGCAAACCGACGACGACGGCTAGAGGACGAATCAGTACCTGCATGCGGCGCTGGGGCTTTGCCGGGGTTGTGCGGGATGCTCCCCGACCAATCCATGGCTTGGCGCAGCCATCGGTGGCCGGAAACGCCAAATCCGGCAGCCGCAACAAACAGCCGCCGATCTGCAGCTATCCGGCCGGCCGAGGTAGGAGGAAGTGGTGGAGGACAATCTCGGGCGAATCTCGGGCGTGTGGCGGCCCGCCGGCGTGACCCCGATGGCTGGTATGGCCGGAATCGTAGGCGGCGGCCCAACGGCGGTGTGTGGGGGAAAGCGCGGGCTGAAATGTCCCCCCCCCGCCAACCGCTACCGCTATATACAGGGCACCGACGTGGCGAGGGGGAGAACCCGCGTTTTCGCGGGTTGGGGTGGGACTTTTGCCGCGCCCCGAAAAAAATTTACGGGTCCGACGCGTTTGCGGGGTCTGGTCGGGCAGAATTTTCGCGCGGACCCGTATATTGGCGGTTACTTTGCGGGTCGGGGCATTATACGGGGTCTGGTAGAGATGCTCTAAGGGCATCTCCAATGGCAACCTGCAAAAATCTTCTCGCATCCGTCCACGGACAGGCGGAACCAGTCCGTGGGCACGGATGCGGAAGGACACCATCCAATGCTAGCTGCATACATTTTAAATTTTGTTTCAACAAACCGGATGAAATTCATGCAAACACGGCAGGATTTCATACAAACATGACGGATTTCATACAAACACGACGGATTTCATTACATTTCGATCATTTAGAACAAAAAAAAAAGACCAGTCCCCAAACCTATCCTACGGCGGCGGCGCCCGACGTCCAAGCCCGTGTCGTCCTCCTTCCGCCGTCTCCATGAGCACCGGCGATAAGACCGATGAAGTGAAGGTGCGGTCTCCGGCCAGAAGGAGTAGATTTGTTTCTGAGAAGACATATGGTTAGGCAATACAAGTCTCCGAGAACAATACCCAGCCTTCTACACCATTGCTCGCGACAAGAATAATACTATTGCGCAGTTGCTCAGTTCATACCCACCGGATATTCCGTTCAAGCAAGATTTGATTGGCCCTCAACTTATGTCATGGCATAATCTTTTATCCCGACTGGATTCAATTAATCTGACACAAGAGCGGGATGTGTTTCGCTGGAACCTTACTACACCGAGGTCTTTCACAGTAGACTCTATGTACCGTGCGCTCAAGCATTCTGAGGTACCATGAGTAATAGTTAAAATCATCATGTGGTATCTTCGTAGGTGAGTTGTGTTAACCAAAGACAACCTTGCACGGCGCAACTGGCCAGGAAGTAAGCAGTGCTGCTTTTGTGCTCATGACGAGAAAATCAAACACCTCTTTTTCCAATACAAGTTTGCCCATTCTACATGGTCAGACATCCAAATAGCATCAAATTTATATCTGCCCACAAGTATTGCCAATATATTTGGTCATTGATTGAACGGTATTTCAAGTAGGTTCAAAATGCTAATAAGGGTGGGAGCACATGCCTTACTCTGGTCACTTTGTCTATGTAGAAATGATTTGGTTTTCAATGACAATAATGAAGGGTGATTTGGTTTTCAATTACAATACCCCGAGAGGACGGTTCCGACGGTCCGGGGGTACTCGAGGCGGCACAGATACGTCCTCGAGCGCCTTGTTGGATGACGGAGAAGTCGTCCGAAGCAGGCCGGCCATGGCGGTGAGCCACCCTTCGTGCCTGTGCTTCGCGCATGCTCTGCGCCTGTCCGGTCAAAATCACCCACGCACAAGACACCGGGCCATGGAGGGCATGTCCTCCGTTGCGACCGTCCCCCTCCATGGCCGCTGCCGCGTGCATCTCGTTGTTCCGCCACACCCCTGAGCTGCCACCGCTCTCTCCGAGTCGCCCTGAGGAGAAGGTGCGTTCGCCGGGACGCTAAGAATAGGCGTCCGTCTATCTCAGACGCACACGCACTCCCAGCACCACCGTCGGGTTGCCTTCATCGTCAAAGAGACCGCGGCCGGCGGGGCGGACGGACGGCTAGTCGAGGACGAGGAGGCGGGAGGCGGGAGCGAGGGAGAGAGGCGTGCTTGCGGTCGAGAGGGAAGGCGGAGGACACGAGGAGAAACATCAGACTTTTTTTTTTTTGAGTAGATTAGATTGGGACTGCGCTCGTGCGGACTTGGAGGGGTAGAGACTACCGCCGATCGAAGTTTGGTTTAAGGAAGTCCACGCTGGGGAGCCACCTACGCCCCCTGGCCCCTGCCCAACCAACCCGAAGGGCCTTCCCCTTCATAGCCTCTGAGAATCCGAATACAATTATACAACATCCGGCCGCACAATAAACGTTTGATTTTCAGAGAAAAAGGGCCTTCCCCTTCATAGCCTCTGAGAATCTGAATACAATTACACAACATCCGGCCGCACAATAAACGTTTGATTTTCAGAGAAAAAGGGCCTTCCCCTTCATAGCCTCTGAGAATCTGAATACAATTACACAACATCCGGCCGCACAATAAACGTTTGATTTTCAGAGAAAAAGGGCCTTCCCCTTCAGGGCTAGTTCATATAGATAAATCAAATACAAAATCCAGCTGGGGTTACCAGCTACAAGTACCCTGACGGCATGACAGAGTATATATAGTGCTACCAAAATCTAAGACAAGAATTTTGGGCAAGGCAAAGCCTGAAATAAAAAAACAAAGATTACCAATCAGGGTCGCACCACGACCAGATGGAATTTGAAGCAGAATCGCAGCACAACTCGTGCGACGACCCTAGCAACAGCTCAAAGCCTCGAACGCAAAAGGAGAAACCCTCACCCCCCGGTGACTGCCTCGAAAGAAAAACTCAACTCAAAATTTTGGGTAGGGAGTCCATGTAAACAGTACTCTCGATGAGAATCGATCACGCGCACCCTGCAACTCTAGCGAAGCAGCACAGACATCTCTGAGCAGCGTCTTCCATACCGCCTCCGTCGCCGTCCCCTTGAGGCCCGTTGGACGCCTGCGCTGTATTGCTCAAGCGCCCGACCAAGACGATGAAGAGGGCGCAGAGAAAACAGCCTGCGAGGAACGAAAGCACCACGCAGAGGATGCCGACCTTGGTGACATGGATATGGAGCGACGCTGGCCAGGACGGATGATCAGCTGCTGACCCAGCGGCGGCGGCGGGTATGGCACAAATATTGCTGGTGGGGGCTGGAGAAGCGGTGCTGCGAGAGCGGCGGGTGAGGGCTGGAGAAGCGGTGCTGGAGGGGCCTCGTGAAGGGCACGCCCGGCCACGGCCAAGGCCGGTAGAGTGAGGATTAGGGTGAACAAGATTGCAGGCTGCTGCTGTGCCATTGTTCTGGAACGAGAAGAGGTGGGTGATAGGAATGTGGATTTGGCGCTTTGGGCACTATATAGGGAAAGGGGTTTGCAACGAGAAAGGATTTAGGAGCGTTGGCATGCATGTCAGGGGAAGGGGACCGCATGTCAGGGGGATGGGGACAAGGGCGTGTGAACGACTGTCAGCCACAGCGGGAGGGGGACTTATTATACTAGTAAGCATGCACGTGCAACGCACGTATATTATAAAATAATAAAGTATCGTCATGCAATGTAAAGTATACCTATTCAAAAGTGCATGACAAAAAATCTCATATGAATCATAAAATTTAACATCCGAAGACCAAAAGATTAACAAATATGAAAGAAGTGGACTTCAAAAAACAAATATGAAAGAAATCTTATACTCGCTCCGATACAAATTAATTGTCGTTCAAACCGATGTATGTAGTAGGGAGTAATATGTTTATAAAACTATCAAAATAATCATGACTGAACATTTTTTCTAAAATCTTCTGACTATGTAAAAAGATAGCACGTACATAGTCAAACAGGACATGTGTGTTAAAAAAAGGAATTGGACAACGTCCCACTCTAATAACATGAACCAAATGACCGAAAGGGCTATTTTGATATAATAATAAAAGAATAAGAAAGTGGACAGCGCTGGACGTTGTATCTGTATTACTTTTTGTTGAGCGGCTTATTTGTGTACTGCATTCTCTTAATCAAAGTGAAACACTATCGATCCACCTGAAAAAAAGAGCTATCCATCGGAAAAAAAATTGGACACGCCCACTCCGCCCACTCTCCCTCCCTCTCAGTTCTGCTCACCTTATCTCTTCTATTTGTCTCCCCACCGCTGTCGTCCATGGTGCTCCCGTCGATTACGGCGATGGAGTCCCTGGGCGTGCTGCTGCTGCACCCCACGAACGGCTATCTGGAGCAGGAGCTGGACTGCCTCTTCCGCTTATGGGACTCCCCTCCAGACGGGGGCGCCGAGTTCCTCCGTGCGGTCGTCGGCAACGCCGGATACAACGCCGACGCCGCGCTCATCGATGCGCTGCCGTCCCTCGAGAACGTCGCGTCCTCTGTGGGGATCGACCGCGTCGACCTCACCAAGTGCCGCGAGCGCGGGATCCATGCTCACCGACGCCGTCGGCCTCGCCATCTCCGCGGTAAGGAAGATCACGCATGGTGACCGCTATGTGCGCGCCGGCTTGTGGAAGGCCAAGGGGGACTACACGGTACACACTCACCACGCGGGTTGGTTTTAGATGCTTGCTCTTTGACTTCCGTTCATATTTTTCTATCCAACGATTGAGTGCATTATTTAGTGATACTCGTTTTATAATTGCCCAATTCGTTTCACGATACCTTGTGTCTTTAATTTAAATGAAAAATGATCGAGGATTGCTTTCATTTGGGCCTTTTGGATTGAAATCATGAATTTCATGGTGTATTCTTACATATACTGAAGACAGTTCATCTGTCCACTATGTCTGCTGTGTTTGCACATGAACCACCCAGGCAATCAGAACTTCAGAACCAAAGCACCAGTACTTAGATCCTTGCATCAATACTTTCCTTATTTATCATCTCGGAGGAATAGTCGGAGCCAGATAAATAAGGTTCATGTATTGCAATCAAAACTGCAGATGCAGCTAATAAAATCAACTGATAGTGTCATATTCCTATGAGTAGCAGCAATGATATCTTTTGTTATATCTAAACAGGTCTTTGTGTTATGAATATAGACCAGATTAAAGATCTGATGCTTACTTTACTGTTAAACATAGACAAGAGGCTAGCAAATGATTGAAATGTTGCACTGCTTCAAGTTAGAAAATGCTAAAGTAGTTTTTTGTGTGTGAAATAAATGCTAAAGTAGTTGAGGGGCTAAAACTCAGATTTATTATAATGGATAAACAATTCCCACGGTTTAACTTACCTATACATCTTGAATCTAGAAATTTTATACTCAGGAATGTATTGTGTATTGTCTATGTTATTGGACTACCAACTCTACCAGTTCTGGATTCAGATGATTGACCACATCTTTGACTCGTAGCTAAAGTAGTCGTTGTGCCACTGAAATTTACAACAACACACATTTCACGTTAAGAATGAAACTGGTCTCCATGATTTCAGTGATGTCTCCAGATAAGAAATTTGGAATGCTAACAAGAGATAAACATGCACATAGCAATTAAAGTGATTTTGTTCCTGCCATCTTATATTTAAGCACACTGCTCACTTGTGATGTTTTGCTATTGTAGGTTAACATGATGCATGAGTAGTCTCGTGACGAAGACCTTTAACTATGATGTCATCTACTCTCATTTGGTACGTGCATATGCATACTTTTATTATAAATTGCGGAGACATTTCCTCTTTGATGCTTATATAGTTCGGTCTGATCAAAACCTGCAAATGAAAAATAATAATGTTAGATCTAAAAGTAGTCATAAATACAACACCATCCAAAAAATAATGGAATAACACACCTGCCTCATCTCTCTAAAACATCTTTGTAGACAATGTTCTTGGTGCTTTTCCCGGATTTGTCAACCTCCTTGTTTGGCTTGGCCAAAATCCGTGTCATCTTTCTTGACACTCCCCTCGACAATGCAACATATAGCTGACCATGTGAGAATACAGGCTCGGGAAGGTAAATACCGACGTTTGGGATGGTCTAACCCTGTGCCTTGTTAATTGTCATCGCAAAGCTCAGGTGGATGGGGAACTGCTTTCTCTTAAGTTTGAAGGGAAGTGAGCTGTCCTCTGAGGGCGACATAGGGATCCTAGGTATGAACACCCTCTTTCCAGCATGCTGACCACCAACAATCTCCACATCGATTGCATTAATCTGGAAGGCTCTGATCATAAGCCATGTTCCGTTGCATAGACCATTATGAGGGTCGAGGTTCCGGAGCATAATGACTAGACAGTTGACCTTTAATCTCAAAACATGCGGTGGCAAACCATTTGGTGTGATCGAGTTCAGAAAATCAATTGTGTAATTATTCTGCAAGTCATCCTCGATTGAGTCAAAGCTATGGTATAACTTTTCTTCGCCTGGAAACCTCGAGATCATCTTGTCATTGAGGTCATCCACATGATCGTTCTTGGTCGATAGAATTGCACGTGCGCTCATGTACTCTCTTGATCTAGCATTAGCATGCAACGATGGAAAGACATCTTCGATGAGCTTGTTAATAGCTTTTTCATCGTCGGTATAGCCAATCACAATGTCGTCAGGGAGACGCACATAGTCATCGCCTATTGTCTCTTCTGTTCCATTACTGATCCTTAGGAGGTATTCAGAGAACCAAGGATCAACCTGTGCCCGCATATTGTGCGTGAGGCATATCTTGCGGGTCTTCTCCCACAAATAGGATCTCAGAAGTGTAGCATCCGTGATATGTGCTCTTGTCCCACGTGTGACAACAGGAAGGACTTGCCGAAAATCCCCACCAAAGATGACAACCTTTCCCCCAAATGGCAAAGGACACTCCATTATATCCTGGAGCGATCTATCAAGCGTCTCAACTGCTTGACGTTTTGTCATAGCGACTTCGTCCCAAATTATCAAGGACGCCTGTTTAAGCAACTCCGCTGTACCACTCTGCTTTGTGAAACTACACATGCTGTTGTCAGTGAGCTTGATTGGAATTTTGAACCTGGAGTGCGCAGTCCGTCCTCCTGGCATTATCGACGCCGCTATACCTGATGTAGCAGTTGCGATCGCTATTTGGCCCATGGAACGCACCTTTGCAAGCAAGGCCTTGTACAAGTATGTCTTCCCAGTGCCTCCTGGACCATCAACAAAGAATATCTGGCTTTTTTGGTTCATCACATGATCCATTATGTCATTAAAACCAGCCAACTGCTCATTGTTCAAACTGTTAAACAGATCTAGATGTTCTTTGTCCACTATGACTTGCCTCTCCTCTGTTACTTCTCTGTACTCAGAGTCATAAGAACCGTTGGTCTCAACCAGATCCGGAAGTTCATAGTTTCTAATATCCTTTCCCATGGATTGTAACATATCCCTGATATCTCTAAGGACCATCTGCTCAAGTGTTGCCTCATCGGACTGATTACGATGGTAATCCTCAGACATTGATGCTAGATGTTTGTCCCACATCTGTCGGATTTCTGTTGCCTCACAGAATACCAGTATAGTCACAAACAACCGTCTTAGGGCACAAGGCATCTGAAATGTGGCTGCCTCCGTCATGCAATCATCAAGAGTCCTATCGTGCTCAATGAGGCCTAAGTGCTCGCATGCCTCCCTGAAGGAACTGCATGGCTTGCCATTTACTATTTTTAAATCATAAAATGAAGTGGCACCTCGGACATGACTTAGGAGCACACGCAAGTAGTACCTCTCTCCTTCAGCAGGGTGTGCATACACAAGTCTTCCAATCTGTGATCTCTTACTTTTTCTATTCTGCCAACTCTTATTTCCAGCTATCCATCTATAATGTTCTGGAAACTCTCTGTACAACCATTTCCGTGCTTCTGGAAACTTCTGGTTCATCTGAAAGTACTCGGTAAGCATGGACTTGGAAGAAGATGGCCGAGCGACAACATCTTCCAGATTTTCACACGCTTTAAATGCAACCGTATGCATGTTTGGCAAATGAAGCTGGAGCTGTAGCACAGATGGACTGACACCAAACATTTTAAAACCGAAAATCCTATAAATAGCTTCTGGAGGAGATACATAGCGTGCATCCCTATACTGTCGGATTTCATTGATGATTCCACCTTCATTGATGATATCCTGCTCGAATGCAAATGATATCCGATCATGCTCTTTGTAGATGTACTTGAACAAGTACTTGACTGCCTTAATGCTCGAGCATGCTTCGACATTAATGTGGCAGTTGTATGTCATAAGTAGATAAGGGTTGTAAGGGACTACCCATCTATTGTCCAAATCAACTCGTCTTATCCGAACCCTGTGCCCGTCGTCCCTCCTTCTATATATGGGATATGTGTCTTTCCCTTGCTGTGTGGCATTGCAAAAATCTCGCGGGTAATGAAATCGGCACTGTCCCTCAATCATGGAAGGACAACTTTTTTTGAGCTCACCACAGGGTCCGTGTAGCATGTGTTTGACGACCAGATCATGTAGAACGGGGTGTTTCTCTTTGTCAGGTATCTCTGCAGATATCACCCGATCATAGTCATCTGGGGTCGCTAACTTGCTTTTTGCTTTCATGATTAGAAGTATATGCTCATGAGGGAGGCCTCGTTTCTGAAACTCCGTGACATGTACATAAGCTGCTACTTCTCCGAAATGCTTACCCTTAGTTAGTAAGTCCATCATATGTCGTTGTTTAGCTCTGTATACTCTTGCCACCAGGTCTGGACGGTCTTGTGGCAGTTGTCCAGGCAATAGTTTCTCTGTTATCTCCTCCCAATAGGGATTGCAAGTCATCGTAATAAAATAATCTGGTTTACCCCACCACTGGACAATTGCCATTGCATCCAGGAATCTTCGTTGTATATTGTCGTTGCATTATAATGTGTTAGAATAAACACAAGCACGTTACCTGGTAGAGGTCGGCGCGTATAACCTTCTGATTTTCTGGCTCCGAGTACTAGTCAAGCCTCATAGACTCAATCTTGATATACATGTCAACAGCCCACTGTTGGAAAAGGCGCCCCCCGAACAAGATGATGTTTAAAAGTTTCTTTCTGACCTGCAGCTTGAAGCAGTAGTACTCCCTTGCACTAACAAATTTCCTGGATTGTGTTGCATTCACCTCATTGTCACCAAAATCCTCATCTGGGTTATCCTCGTTGTCGTCTACAAGATTGACAACATAAATATCAGTGTGCTGGCTGGACTCATAATGATTGACACAATAAGAATTGAAGAATAAGAAATGATGACCGATACCTGCAGGTAAATCAGTGGCATGGTCTTCATGTGCTACAAAATTCCCAACTTGTTCGCTTTCTCTAATCAAGTTTTCCTCTGATAGATAGATGAAAACATAAGTTTACATTATTCATTAACAAGCCTAACCCTTGTTAATGAACACATACCTGTATGTATATCAATGTCTTGGTTTCCTTGTGGTGTAGAATTATCCGATGAATGTTGGGTCCTGTCATCGGGGGGACCAACATATGGCATCCAACGATTCCAACCGATCTCCCCATGTGGGAAGAATAGGGGATAAGACAACGGGTCATAGTACCCATAGTATGCTCTAATATACAGGGGCCGTTCTCCCTTTTTTTCCATGCACGACAACACTCCTGTCAAAGCAATTTTGTGGGTCGCTCCCTTCAACCCATATCGCTGCCACCTGAGAAGTCATTGGGGCATTGTACCTTTGTTGATCCAGCTTGATATCCGTGTTTAGTGAGATCCTATACTCATCTAGATTTGGAACAGACCCAAGGCTCTTGAAAACTTGCGCATAAGGGTTAGGCTCTAGTATTCGCAGAATCTTCCGTATGAGGTCTATCTTAAGGTCTGGAGATCTCTTAGCCCTGTGAACCAAGTTTTCATCTGTATCATAAATATAGAGTTGGAAATGTTGAGGGCCATTATCAGCCGGCACCAGATCATCAAGAGTGTGGTACAACCCGCCACACGCACGAAAAGTATATACTCCAGTTCCTGCCGCATTCCTGACTCGGCGATCAAGGGTGACTCCTAAACTTGTTAATGAGAAGTGCGAGTTGAAATATCGTATATGCTCTCTGAAATATTTAGCATCCTCATCAGCTTGACATGTAAACAACCGTTTCAACTCTTCTGGAACCTCTGGAGTAAATATTCGGACTTTTCCTTTTCTGCAACAAAATGCTGGCCCCTCGAATGGAAACCGCAAAGCCCCACAGTGAAGGCAGTCTGCAACCTTTTTTAGGACATGGTGCTTTGTAGGTAGATTTCGGTATATGAACTCATCAATATTTGCTACGGGTCCTGCTTGTGCATTCTGGCGTCCAAGCTGGTACGACTCGAAAGCAACATCTAGCACAGAAGAACAGTAGGTATTAAATTATCACTCAATACAACTAAAGTGTGCATGTGAGGGTGCTAAGTTGGAAAATAGATAATGGACATACCCTGATCCATAAATATTCTAGCTTCTTCATCAGGATCATGGTATGCGGCTTCTCCATTCTGCAGTGGCTCCATGTAATCTAGTACGCAATATGTTGGTCAAATATAAATTCCTCAAATTTATGAAGACATTCAAATGGGAATGACAGTATATATAATGTACCTTGAAAATTGGTTTGTTGAACAGGAGGCTCAAATATTCCATACGGATCAGCTGTCTGGTTGTTGCCCACTATGGAAAATCATAAGATCAGTACAACATAACAATATAGGTGTTCTAGTAGACGTAGGGTCGGCAAAACTACCTTGCAGATTTTGAGTGTTTTGAGCAGTCTCTGTTGTCGGTTCTACTCCTCGCCTATCATTAGCCAGGGACTTTTGAGGTTGATTGGAGGCATTAAGAGGCTCTATACATAAAAAATGAAAGAGAACCCAGATTACAGTAAACACGCTTGCACTATAAATAATATTGAGGTTGATTATAGTAATATTGTTCCTTACACTGTACAAACGCCTAATGATATACCTGATGCAATATCTGCAGTGACGTTGGAAATTGTTTGCGTTTTATGACCAAGAGGTACAGCAACAGCTCTCAGTCTCCCTGCAATTTCCACCATCTGATATGCATCATTCCTATGCAACCAATTGGATTCATCAATGTTTCCTAAAATATTGTCCTCGTCAGGAGGGATGCCTTCATGTGATTGGGATGAAGTTGGCATGTTTGATAAGCCTGCAAGAAATTTGGTGTCACCACATCAGTGCATATAAATACTCCCTCCGTCCTAAAATAAGTGTCTCAACTTTATACTAATTTTAGTACAAAGTTGTACTTAAGTTGAGACACTTATGTTGGGACGGATGAAGTATCGCTTAATAATATGCGAGATAATAAAAGGCAATGACTATTTTATGGTACCACACAACCTGTAAATGATATTGTTTGTAGCTGGCTGACACCCGATTGTCCTGTAGCTGGTGTGCGTGACACATTGTCAACGTTGTTGACAGTGGCAATAGATGTCTTTGCCTGTTCACGGGATTGGCGTTTTCTTCTTAATATTTCATCCCTGTTCTGTGCATACCGCTCCCTGTCCCTTTGCCTCCTTAACTCTTTAGGGTCTACATAGATGCAAAAAGCTAATTAGCTTCAACAGTTAGGGGTGTATGTAATGCGTTGATCGTCATTACCAATGGATGTGGACATCGGTGTTTGTGTTTCATCTTTCTGGGCACCGGTCCCTGCAGAAGCCTGAGACAATTTTTTCTGACTTTAGGCTTGACGTTGTCTCTTTAATATGTCATCCCTATTTTGTGAATACCGTTCCCTTTCCAGTTGCCTCTTTTGCTCCATAGGATCTACATCTATGATACATTATAGTTATAATTCAGAGTCTCAAAATGTTACCTGAACAACGGAACATAAGCCAACAGTACAAGGTTATTTTTACTTTGGGTCATGGCCAGGGGTGTATGTGGCACACATTGCTGGTCATTAGGCAGCGCTTTTGGAGTCTCGTTATTTTGGCGTGCATCACGACGCCGTTTGAGAATGGCATCTTTATTTCGTGCATAGTATTCTCTGTCCCGCTGCCTCTTCAATTCCTTAGGGTCTGTATAAATACAAACAGAAAGTTAGCGCATAAGCAATAACAGTGTTCATCATTCAAGAAAAACTATAGCGCTTAGTAGGCTGTTAATTACCCACAGAGTGGGAGTTGGTTATATCCTGAAATGGGGTGCGTGCAACCCCCCCCCCCCCCCTCCCCCCGATTGGGAGATGACATACCGCCGCGTATTAGTAGAATCTGCCAAGAGGGTTGAATTAAAGCATATTAGTTAGAATCAAATTGCAAATCTGATCCCTGTTACCATTACTGGCAAATAGCATTCATATACACACAGTATTATTAAGAATAAACATGCTTGTTATGTTTATGCAGGATACAGGCTCAAGATTTTTTGTTTTTATTGATGTCAAGCAGGATGGTGCGGTTAGTAGATTGACTGTATTATAAATTCTGCTCACCTTAGGCCTTCATCTGAGGTAGGTTCAGGGACTTGCCGATAGCGAGGAGGCGACGGAGGAACGGCTGCCCACGGTGCGGTGCAGGGCGGCGAGGGCATCGTTCCGGAAGCAGACGATGCTGCCCCAGGGCGAGGGGATCTACTGGGCGGCGAGGACGGTGCTACGATGCAGCGATAGGATAATTGTTTTGTTTCCTTCCTGATGATGCGTGATTTCAGGTGTTCCCTCCCACCATGCTATGTTGCAGCGATGGGAAGTTATTTGTTTCCCTGCGTGTGATTGATGATTGGGAGGGATGTGGAGGTGATTTCCTCTGCGGTGGAACGGTCCGTCCGTGTGTAAATTATTAAGTGCACCCAAACAGCACATGAGGTTAAGGTTGACCATTAGATTGATTTTAGTGGGCCTAATCGTAGGGTGGTAATAGGTCTGTGTACGTTTAATAGGGTGCGTGAAGAGAAGTTAATGTTTGCTCTTTTATTAGTAGTAGAGTTTTTTGAGATAAAGAAACAAAAAACAAATACGAAGGCATTTTTTGTGAACCAGATGAGGACACGTAAGTCCCTAATTCGGTGCGTGCAACCTCATTTCACGGAGTATTCTTTCTCTCAAAACGACGACGCTTTACGTGTGCACTGACTAAAAAGAAAGACAATATGATACTAGATCCGATCTATTCGTTGATCTACATGTGTGTTCTGCCGCCGGCCGCCGCTCATGCCATCCTCCATCCGAGTTGGCGCTATTCACTGGTCTACGTTTCGTTGTCCGGATATTAGGGAAAGGGGTTTGCAACGAGAAAGGAAACTTCCACTTCGATACTTCGGTGCGTGCAACCTCATTTGACAGAGGATTTTCCAGCCATGTACAGTAAGAAAGATTGTCAAAAAGTAGTATTTATTTCTCTCTAAACGACGCTTTAAGTCGGCCCTAGGTCGGTGTGTGTGTCTAACCTCGCCAGATGATCATCGGCCCAAAGCTCCACTTGTCCCTATGCGTGGCAACATGTCGCTTCCAGCGCGCTCCTTCGATGATCCCTAAGTTTCTCGTTTAGGCGATACTTTTTAGTTATACTTTGTGCGGAAATAGCTCATGCATCGTTGTACTTTTGCATCTGCATAGTAAGCTGGACCGTCGAGTCCTTTTTTCAACACAAGGGAATAATCTTTTTTCTATTGTCTAGTGGATATTTAAGATGAGTAGTTTTCATTGCACTGTTGAGACGACTATTTATTAGATGGAAGATTTAGTTTGATATAGTACTATATCTTTACCTTCGGATAACTATAAGTTTTCCACATCTTTTCCAAAAAAAAGTTTTCCACGTCTTAAGTGTTAGTTGACTAGTAAAAGTTAACAGCTCTAAGTGATAAATTATCTTTGTTTCAATTACCCAATTAATTGTTGAGCAAAATAAAGAGATATTTTTCGACATGTGCCCCGACAGAAGAAACTTAGTAGAGCAAGGAGCGGGAAAGGCAAGCTCTCAAAAGTGTCAGTTGTCGTGGTTCTAAGTCTGATAGTAGAATATGGGGTAGGTATGAGGAGGCAAGATCCTAGCTACGATGAGGTTGTGCACGCAAGATTTACGAGTTCAGGCCCTTCTCGGAGGAAGTAACAGCCCTACGTCTCGGTGCCCGGAGGCTCGGTCGATTGAATTATGCGTGAAGTTACAGGGGGTGCGAACCCTTGTGCCAGTGGAAGGGGGTGGCTTATATAGAGTGCGCCAGGACCCCAGCCGTCCCACGTTACAAGGGGTTCAATGTCCATAAAGACAGGACGTTACTGATAACGCCAGCAATAAAGGCAAATAAATGATCATTAAGACTACGGAGTGAACGCCTGACCCTTGCCATCCTAAGTGACCTTTGATCTTCTGTCTTCCGAGTGGTTTCTGGTGTGGTCGAGTGAGTACACCCCGGTCGAATGGAATTGGGTTATCCGAGTGAACTGTTGGTCGAGTGGGTTGCACCCTATGGTGATTTCAGTCGGTAGATGATGCTATCCTTTGAATGTCCTTGGCCTTAGAGCAGTGTCCTCGGGGAAGGGTGTCTAGGTCAGGCCTATTACCCTACCCTAGGTACATGTCTTCGTCATTAGCCCCCGAATGGATCTGGGTCCGAGTGGAGAAGGGGTTGAAGATGGTTCCGACCCGATTTATATGCTTCAGAGGCATCCTAACCGGGCCGGTGATCTTTGTAAGAACTTCAACTTCATTTTCAGTCGCCTGGGTCCATTCAGAGGTCGTCGAGTGATTTTTGCTGATAAGCTCTGAGTGTTGGTATGGTATAAAATCCTCGACGCGATTGGTCACGCTGCCGCTTCCGGATCTCACGGGATTCGAAATTTGGAGAAGCGTGCGGGACGGAGAGTGCCGCAGTAAACGGAGCGGGTTAGGCAGGAACGCCTCGATTCTCGCGCCACCTTTTTCGCCACGTATCCAACACGCGACTGTTGCGGGATTTGACTGGATTGCCTGGGCCCACAAGTCAGCCACTCGGGAGCAGGCCCATATAAGGCGTCGGGGCCGATGAGCCTGGTACTGTGCTCCCCATCCCCTTCCTCATCTCCTGTTTCACCACCACATTCGCCGCCACCTTCGACACCGCCGCCCCGCCCGAGCGCAGCCTGCCGCGATGGGGAAGGAGAAGACGGCGGCCCTGGAGCATGCGAAGAAAGCGACGGCGGCAGCGAAGGGCAAGAAGACGAGTCGGGGTGGATCGTCATCGAGATCCGGCCTGCCGCCCGGCTGGATCCAGGGCGACTGGAATCGCTCCACGATTCGGCAAGAGGATATGGAGGATCTGGTCGAGGGGGGCTTGATCGCTCATGGATCCTGGAGGCTGCCAGGTGATGAGACCGAGCCGCAGCCGCAGGAGGGTGAGTGCGTCCTCCTCGCGACCCACGTCGACCGTGGTTTTTCTCTGCCCCCTCATCCTTTTTTCCGAGGTTTTCTGAACTTTTCGGGGCCCAACTTCATCACTTTTCTCCGAACACCATCACATATCTCGCTGCGTTTGTCTCCATGTGTGAGAATTTCCTGGGTTGTCGACCGCTTTGGGGTCTCTTCAAACACATATTTACTTGTCGCTCACAGTCTGTGAAAAAGGCCAATCCGAGTGACGAGAGGACGCACGTGATCCAGATGTGCGGAGGTCTAGGGATCCAGATGAGAGGAAAAAGCACTTTTCCACCTATGACTCTTCCCGATTCGGTCAGAGGGTGGCAGTCGACCTGGTTTTATTGTAAGGACAAACCAACTCCTGGTCAGTCGACTGGCCTTCCCCCCTTCACCATGGGGCGAATTGAGAAGCCCTCTCCCTTGAAAGTGACTGCAGCAGAAAAGGCGGAGGTGACTATGTTGGTTGACCGAGTGATTCAACTTGTCCGCGATGGTGTGACCGGCATGGATTTGCTAGAGGTGTTTCTCACTCGCCGCATCCAGCCACTCCAGGCCCGTGATCATCCTATGTGGATGTACTCGGGCGCCGATGATTCTGCTCGGATCCACCCGGAGGAAGTTGCCGAGGAGACGGTGGCGCAGTGGCTGCAGGGCATTACCGGAAACAAAGACAACCCCAGGGGGTCCAGGAGAATTCCGCCACTCGGCGCTGATAACGAACCAGACAAGGTCAGACCTTCGATGTCGAGTGACTTTTACTCTAATTTGTAAACTGTCTTTGGAACCGCCTGATGCTTGTTCGGTTCTTTGCTTCGCAGATATATACTGAGATGTACTCGATGCCCAACGGGGAGCAGATCCAGGAAGGTGAAGAGAGCGGAGGCGACAACGGCGACTGGAACTCCGATGGGGAGAGTGATGAAGAGCACGAAAACTCGAGCAGTGATGAGGAGGTCGATTCTCCACCTCGCACAGAAAAGCGTTCCAAGCACAAGCACGACCCAGCAAGTATCCGGGGCAAGGTGGCAGCACCGACTGGACAGACTTCGAAGCGCACTCGGACATCTTCTCTGGTGCCGACTGAGAAGGCTCCGAAGCAGCTCAAGACCGCGCCGTCAAAGCCACGGAAGGCTTTGCCCAAGATCAAGGTTGACGTTCCCGTCGCCTCTGCGTAAGCGTTTCGTTTTCACCCTTTGTTCGAAGAATCTTATATTAGTTGTCGACCCATTCACTTGCTTGACCGAGTGAACCTTGAGATTTGCAGCGCTACTACCTTCGGGACTTCTGCTTACCAAGATGATGGTGACGAGGAGATGGAGGACGCGGTCACCTCCAAAGCGGGTATGACCCCTGTTATCTCGTCTTTTCTTTGCTAGCCGATTCTACAGTCGACTGAACTCTTGTGGTCGATTCTTTTGCAGCTCCGCAAAATGTTATTGAACTTCAAGACGATGATGAAGATGAGCCACAGAAACTCGTGGGTAGGAGGAGCAGGACCTCAGTCAAGAAGGTACCAGCTAGCAACGCGCCTCAGTCGACGCCGGCGACGGAACCAGCTATCCAGCAATCCGGGGACTTCAACCGTGCCTCCGTTACTTTTGCAAATCCCTTGTCGAGTGTTCGTCCTTCATCGTCGACTGTGCCGGCCCTTGCTTCGTCTATCCAACTTCATGCCTCAAGCTCTCAAGCTACTGCAACTGATACACCGACTGCACCTCCCACCGCCCATCACGTCCCAGAAGACCAAGTGAGTGCTGCCAAGGAGGCTATACGCCAGGCTGGCGTTATGATGGAGTAGATGAAGGTGGTGCGCGAGGCCAGTCAAGCTGCCTATGATGCCAGCTCAGCACTTCAGGCCAATGTCCAGGTTAGCTTACTTCCGACTGAACTCCATCTTGACGCTTGTTCTGTTAGGATATGATATTTAGAAACTGCCGCCTTATCCGCAAGACGTCCGTGGATGAGCGTTTTGGAACCTTAATTGCACACCCATTGTCAGTCTGCACACCCAGTGGGTGTTTTAATTTCTGTTGAGTAGTTCTTCCACTTGAGTCGACTAGGTTGTGCTGATTGAATCTCTGAACCAGTGGGGGCACACTGAGTGCACCCACTGGGTGTAGTCCCCGAGACCGCCGTCGAATGTTTGATTCGGCGGGGGTCTTTGAACAGAGCTTTTCCACTCGGTCTGGGCAGATCATGCCGAGTGGAACCTTTACCAGTGGGGGCACGCTGAGTGCACCCACTGGGTGTAGTCCCCGAGACCGTAGTCGACTACGGGTAGTCGGCTATGGTCTGAGTTTTTTTTTGACTGGACGGACCAAGTCGATTGAAAAAGTTGGACCAGTGGGGGCACGCTGAGTGCACCCACTGGGTGTAGTCCCCGAGACTATTGGCGAATGTTTGATTCGGCAGTAGTCTTAGAACTATTTGAACTTGCTACTTTATTGCTCGGAAGCAATCAATCTTTGTGTCTGCTGACTGACTATTTTCTGAACACAGAAATCTTGTGATCTTGGAGCCCGGTTTGCCGACTTGGAGAAGAAGCAAATCTAGCTCAATCTTGACCTGGAGTTGGCTCGAAACAACTTGCAAAAGGCTAAGGATGACACTGCTGGTAAGGAAAGCTTGTCGACTGGTTCTCTTGCCATCTTTTCTCCTCCTTTTTCTGATTCGAATGTTATTCTTTCTAGAAACAATGAGACAGGCTTTGGAGAAGAAGGACCTTGACCTTGCGGTTGCGAAGAAAACCGCCGAAGACAAAACGGTGCTTGCCGACCAAAAGATGGCCTCAGTCGGAAAGCTGGAGGGAGAGAATACCAAGCTGAAGGCTGCTCTTGACGAAGCCAACAAAGAAGTGACTCGTCTGAAGAAGGACAAGCGGACCCTGACCGACAAAGTAGAAGACATCACCCGCAGGAGGGACGAGCTGGAGAACTACCTGGGAGGACTCGCCAAAAAATTATTCCTCATGCTTGAAGGTACTTTTCTCTGTGCGATGGGTTTGCTTTCGTTGACTCATCATACTACTGTCGACTCATTATTTCTCTACGAGTGCAGAATTCTGTCAAGACTTCGAGGAAGAGACCGGGTGGGTCGAGACGAACTTGGACCCCATCAACTCCCCTATCAAAGATGAAGCAGCCATGAATGTGCTCCGATTGGAGTCTCGCCTTGCCAGTGCCTTGGAATATCTTGCTCGACTCAAGGTTGCGGTGTCGCGGATCGACACAGCGCTCTGGCCAGGGGACATGCTCCGAAACGATCTCGAGTCTCTGATGACTCGACTCAACGAGATTCCTGGTCGAGTGCAGGAGTGGAAGAAGTCCGCTGCTCGATGCGGTGCTGACGTAGCTTTGTCCTTGGTTCGTGTCCACTGCAAGGAAGCCAGAGAAGAGAAGCTAGCGGCAATCAAGGTCGCCAACACCAAGAAACTTGACTTCCAGTCTTTCATGGAGACCTTCATTGCTGCTTCTACTCGAATCGCAGATGGAATCGATCTGGACGAGTTTGTCGAGCCTGCCAGCCCCTCTGCGCAGTGAATGAAACTTTTATGATCTGATTCAATTTGCCTCGGTATGCCGAGTGATTCTGTAACCGTAAAACTCCTTCGGGCCTGATGCCCGAATACTTTAAGCTCCTTCATCCGAACTTTTATGATCCGGTTCAATTTGCCTCGGTATGCCGAGTGATTTTGTAACCATAAAACTCCTTCGGGCCTGATGCCCGAGTACTTTAAGCTCCTTCGTCCGAACTTAGTTTGCCCTTAAATATGCTTGTTTTTATTTCCGAGTGGAACTTGTATCTTCACTCGGAACAGATGCAGTTCTGAGGAGAGGATCGCGGACGACCTGCACCTCGTCGTCCTTGCAGATCAGGATGGAGCATGTTTTGCGCTTAGGCGAGTACAGGACTGTAGCCAAGCCCCCGAGTGTGAGGATTGCTCGTCACTCGGTGGGATTTTACAAACTTAGGCGAGTACAGGACTGCAGCTAAGCCCCCGAGTGAGAGGATTGCTCATCACTTGGTAGGATTTTACAAACTTAGGCGAGTACAAGACTGCAGCTAAGCCTCCGAGTGAGAGGGTTGCTCATCACTCGGGAGGATTTTACAAACTTAGGCGAGTACAGGACTGCAGCTAAGCCCCCGAGTGTGAGGATTGCTCGTCATGGTGGGATTTTACAAAATAGGCGAGTACAGGACTACAGCTAAGCCCCCGAGTGAGAGGATTGCTCATCACTCGGTAGGATTTTACAAACTTAGGCGAGTACAGGACTGCAGCTAAGCCTCCGAGTGAGAGGGTTTGCTCATCACTCGGTAGGATTTACAAACTTAGGCGAGTACAGGACTGCAGCTAAGACCGACCCCGAGTGAGAGGGGTTGCTCATCACTCGGTAGGATTTTACAACTTAGGCAGTACAGGACTGCAGCTAAGCCCGAGTGAGAGGGTTGCTCATCACTCGGTAGGATTTTACAAACTTAGGCGAGTACAGGACTGCAGCTAAGCCCCGAGTGAGAGGGTTGCTCATCACTCGGTAGGATTTTACAAACTTAGGCGAGTACAGGACTGCAGCTAAGCCCCGAGTGAGAGGGTTGCTCATCACTCGGTGGATTTTACAAATTAGGCGATACAGGACTGCAGCTAAGCCCCCGAGTGAGAGGGTTGCTCATCACTCGGTAGGATTTTTTGAAACTTAGGCGAGTACAGGACTGAGTAAGCCCCCGAGTGAGAGGTTGCTCATCACTGGTAGGATTACAAACTTAGGCGAGTACAGGACTGCAGCTAAGCACACGAGTGAGAGGGTTGCTCATCACTCGGTAGGATTTTACAAACTTAGGCGAGTACAGGACTGCAGCTAAGCCTCCGAGTGAGAGGGTTGCTCATCACTCGGTAGGATTTTTTGAACTTAGGCGAGTACAGGACTGCAGCTAAGCCTCCGAGTGAGAGGGTTGCTCATTACTCGGTTGGATTTTTTGAACTTAGGCGAGTACATGACTGCAGCTAAGCCCCCGAGTGAGAGGGTTGCTCATCACTCGGTAGGATTTTTTGAACTTAGGCGAATCGGATTCGCGGCTAAGCCACCCACTGGGGATTTTGGACACATGTATTAGTAACAACAATCATTTAGGAGACTGTAAAACCATGTCTTTGATAAACGAACTGAAAGGTACTCTTTATTACATCTCATCAGTCTGAACACTTAAGTATAAAAACGGCGGAGTAGCTCCGCATTCCAAGCGCGTGGCTCGTCTTTATTATGCTCCACATTGTAGAGGTGATACGCTCCGTTGTGGAGCACCTTGGTGACGATGAAGGGACCCTCCCAAGCGGGGGCAAGTTTGTGAGGCCGTTGCTGGTCCACTCGGAGCACAAGGTCCCCTTCCTGAAATGCTCGACCCTTCACATTTCTGGCATATAATCGGCGAAGGTCTTGCTGATAAATGGTCGATCGGATCAAGGCCATCTCTCTTTCTTCTTCCAGAAGATCAACAACATCTTCTCGAGCTCGTTCTGCTTCGGCTTCTGAAAAAAGTTCTACTCGGGGCGCATTGTGAAGCAAGTCACTCGGCAGCACAGCCTCAGCCCCATAGACCATGAAGAAGGGGGTTCGACCTGTCGACCGATTTGGTGTTGTTCTTAATCCCCAAAGGACTGACGGTAGCTCATCTACCCAAGCGCCGGCCGCATGCTTGAGGTCGCGCATCAATCGAGGTTTTAGCCCTTTGAGAATCAAACCGTTCGCTCTTTCTGCTTGTCCATTCGACTGAGGGTGGGTGACTGAAGCATAGTTGACCCGAGTACCTTGGGACGCACAGAAAGCTCGGAACTCATCAGAATCAAAGTTCGACCCATTGTCCGTGATGATGCTGTGTGGGACTCCGTATCTAAATGTTAACCCTCTGATGAAGCTGACTGCAGTACTTGCATCCAGGCTTTTGACAGGTTCAGCTTCGATCCATTTGGTGAACTTGTCGACTGCTACAAGCACATGGGTGAAACCACTCCTGCCAGTCTTCAGAGGTCCCACCATATCTAAACCCCAAACAGCGAATGGCCAGACGAGTGGAATGGTCTTCAGGGCTGAAGCGGGTTTGTGGGACATGTTGGAGTAGAACTGACAGCCCTCACATTTGTCAATTATTTCCTTTGCCATCTCATTTGCCCGCGGCCAATAAAACCCTGCTCGATACGCTTTGGCCACGATGGCCCGAGAACACGCATGGTGACCACAGGTTCCCGAGTGAATATCATCGAGGATCATTCGGCCTTCTTCCGGAGTGATGCATTTCTGAACGACCCCAGTGACACTTTCTCTATAGAGTTGCCCCCCCATTATTGTGAAGGCTTTGGATCGACGGACAATCTGGCGAGCCTCTTCTTCATCCTCTGGAAGCTCTTTCCTGAGAATATATGTGATATACGGCACTGTCCAATCAGGAATAACGATCAAAACTTCCATGATCAAGTCGACCACAGCTGGGATTTCAACTTCAGTCGGATCAGTGGAACTTTTAGGCTGTGGGGGCTCTTCAGTGAAGGGATCTTCTTGAACTGATGGTGCGTGAATATGCTCCAAAAACACATTGCTGGGAATAGGCTCCCGCTTGGAACCTATTTTCGCCAAGTCATCAGCTGCTTGATTCTTCAGTCGGGGTATATGGTGGAGCTCTAGCCCTTCAAACTTCTTTTTTAACTTTCTCACCGCATTGCAATAACCAGTCATAGCTTGGCTCCTAACGTCCCACTCCTTCATCACTTGATTAACCACTAAATCTGAGTCACCATAAACCATTAGGCGGCGGACGCCGAGTGAAATGGCCATACGCAACCCATACAAGAGTGCCTCATATTCAGCTTCATTGTTGGAGGAATCAAAGTGAATCTGAAGAACATATCTGAGGTTGTCGCCTCGTGGAGATACCAGGACTACTCCGACGCCTGAACTATTCAACATCTTGGACCCGTCGAAGAACATAGTCCAATGTTCCGACTGTATCTGGGTCAGTAGCTATTATTCAATCCACTCGACGAGGAAATCTGCTATCGCTTGAGACTTGATCGCTTTCTTTGCCTCGAACTTGATATCCAGCGGAAGGAGTTCAATCGCCCACTTTGCCACTCGGCCAGTTGCATCTCTATTGTTCAGAATTTCTAACAACGGAGTGTCGCTGACGACTGTAATCGAATGATCTGAGAAGTAATGTGCAACCTTCTTTGTGGTCAAGTAAATTCCATAGACAAGCTTCTGATAATGTGGATATCTCTGCTTGGATGGAGTTAAGACTTCAGAAATATAGTACACTGGGCGTTGAACCTGGTAGGTTTTACCTTCTTCTTCCCGCTCGACCGTGAGTACTGTACTGACAACCTGTCCAGTGGCTGCTATATAAAGCAGTAAAGGCTCTTTGCTGATTGGAGCAGCAAGCACCGGCTGGGTGGAAAGGAGGGCTTTGAGCTCTGCAAACGTTGCGTCAGCTTCAGGAGTCCACTCGAACTTATCAGATTTCTTCATCAGTCGGTAAAGAGGCAATGCCTTTTCACCGAGACGAGAGATGAATCGACTCAAAGCGGCCAAACAACCAGTAAGCTTCTGAACGTCGTGTACACGCACAGGGCGTTTCATTCGAAGGATTGCACCAACTTTCTCTGGGTTCGCATCGATCCCACGTTCGGAAACGAGGAAACCGAGTAACTTTCCACCCGGAACTCCAAATGTACACTTCGATGGATTAAGCTTGATATCATATCTTCTCAAATTGGCAAAGGTTTCGGCAAGGTCAGTCAGCAGGTCGGAACCTTTGCGCGACTTAACCACGATGTCATCCATGTATGCTTCCACATTCTGACTGATTTGAGCTAGCAGACACTTCTCTATCATGCGCATGAATGTGGCACCAGCATTTTTGAGACCAAAGGGCATGGTGATGTAGCAAAAGCACCCGAATGGGGTGATAAAAGCTGTTTTTATTTCATCAGGTCCATACAGTCGGATCTGATGGTACCCGGAATATGCATCCAGGAAGGACAATCGCTCACATCCCGCAGTTGAGTCGACTATCTGATCGATGCGGGGGGAGAGGAAAATGATCTTTCAGGCAGGCCCGATTAATATGCTTGAAATCAATGCACATACGGAGTGAATCGTCCTTCTTGGGAACCATGACAACATTGGCGAGCCACTCGGAGTGGTAAATTTCGCGGATGAACTCAGCTGCCAAAAGCCGAGCCACCTCTTCGCCGATTGCCTTTCTCTTCTCCGCAGCGGACCGACGGAGGTGCTCTTTCACGGGTTTTGCCTTTGGATCGACTCGCAGACGGTGCTTAGCCAGCCCCCTGGGTACACCCAGCATGTCAGACGGCTTCCATGCGAAGATGTCCCAGTTCTCACGGAGGAACTGGATGAGCGCTTCTTCCTATTTGCTGTCGAGTGTTGTTGAGATATGAGTCGGAGCAGCACTGGGATCGGTCGGGTGAATGTGAACAGGCTTTGTTTCACCGGACGACTGAAATGCAGACTCGGAAGCAGGCTTCTTAGCGTGCAACAAATCACTCGGATCTGCAGTCTTCTTATATTCTTCCATTTCTATCGCTGCCATCTGTTCATCGGCTATCTTAGAGCCCTTCTGGAGGCACTCTTCTGCTCGTTGCCGATTACCTGTGACCGTGATCACGCCCCTGGGGCCAGGCATCTTCAGCTTGAGGTACACGTAACACGGTCGAGCCATGAAACGGGCATATGCAGTTCTGCCCAGAATAGCATGATAGGCACTGTGAAAATCCACAACTTCAAATGTCAACTTCTCCTTGCGGTAATTCTTTGAGTCACCGAAAACCACGTCAAGAGTGATCTGTCCGAGTGAATCAGCTTTCCTCCCTGGAATGACACCGTGGAACCGCATGTTGCTCTCACTGAGCTTGGACATCGGAATGCCCATCCCACGAAGAGTCTCAGCATACAAAATGTTCAAGCCGCTGCCACCATCCATCAAGACTTTGGTCAATCGGGTGCCCCCAACGACCGGGTCGACCACCAACGCTTGCCTCCCGGGGGTAGCGACGTGCGGTGGGTGGTCAGATTGGTCGAATGTGATGGGAGTCTTTGACCATTTCAAATATGTCGTCGTTGCCGGAGCGACCATGTTTACCTCTCTGTTGATGACTTTCAGTCGACTTTTACTCTCAATGTTAGCAAAAATCATCAAAGTGGAATTGACGTTAGGGAAACCGTCATCATCTTCTTCCTGGTCACCATTCTTGTCAGACTCTTTTTTCTTTTCATTGGGCTTTTTCTCTCGGAACTGCTGGATCAGGAGCCGACATTGTCGAGTGGTATGTTTGGGATAAATCAGATTTCCCTCTTCATCCTTCTTGGTGTGAATGTGGCATGGCAAGTCCAACACATCGTTCCCAGCCTGATCTTTCACCTTCTTGGGGACCCAGGGTCCCTTAGGCTTCCCCTTGAATTTTCCTTGAATTACAACTGCAGCTTCACCTGGACCTGCTGGCTCGGCTTTGCGTTTCTGCTTCCGACCCACTCCGGTGTCTTGGGCGACTGGTTTGCCCTTTCCACTGCGGAGTCGGTCCTCTTCTTCACCATTAGCGTACCGGGTGGCTATTTCCATCATTCGGGTCAGAGACATATCTCCTGTCCGACCGAATTTCAAGTTAAGCTCTCGATACCGAACGCCTTCCTTGAAGGCACAAACTGCTTGGTGTTGGGATACATTTTCTACTGTGTGGTGTAAAGTGGTCCATCTTTGGATGTAATCCCTCAGAGTTTCATTCGGCTTCTGTACACAATGTTGCAATTCTGTCAACCCCGCAGGTCGTTTGCATGTGCCCTCGAATGTCCAGACAAACACTCGGGCTAACTCCTCCCAGCTGAATATACTGCCTGGAGCCAACTAATTCAGCCATGCTCTGGCCGACCCTTCCAGCATGAGAGGAAGATGTTTCATAGCTACCTCATCATTTCCACCACCGATCTGAACAGCCACTCGGTAATCTTCCAGCCAAGTGTCAGGCTTCGACTCACCGGTGAACTTACTAACCCCAGTCGCCAACCTGAAGTTGGGGGGGGGGGGGGGGGGATCTCAGCGGCTCTGATAGCTCTGCTAAAACACTCGGGACCCGAAACATGAATTCTGCTTCCACTCGGGCGATCCCTGCCTTGCCCCTCTCTGTGTGCTCGGTTCCTGTCGACCAAACCTTGCACTAAAATTGACCTCGCATCAAACCCTGGCTCTCTTGGGTCGACCGGCGTCCTCCGCCCTCTGATGTGCGGGCGCCTGTCATCATAGTGCCGGGGCACATATGATCCGCTTCTCGGAGGGGGTGTAGGCGCCCGACGGCGGTCATCACGGCTGAGTCGATGATCGTACTGCTCGTGGATCCGACCCAAGTGCTGATCCTGGCGATGCACCCGCCCCTCACGCCGCGGAGGCGATCTTGGGCTGTGAGCCGACTGAACTGTGTCAGCCACCACAGATCTGCTATGGATTCTGTTACGCGACTGTGATACTGCAGTGTTTTGGTCTCCTACCGCACAGAGCAGAGCCCGGATCTGCATCAAACCTCGTCCAGCTTCTGACTGGGATGGCTGGATGGATTCTGCTATACGAGCTGCAGCTGCAAGATTCTGAATCGGAGTGCGGTATACCTGAGGTTCAGGAGGGAACAATTGCCGTCGTCGACTGGACTCAGGAATCCGCTGCCGAGCACGTTCGTCGAGTGCATGCTGAAGATTTTCCAGTCGAGTGCGTTCAGCCAAAGTGGCCAAGCACGCTGCCTCCAAGGCCCGAGCCTCAGAGGTCTCTCCGACGATGGGTGTGTGGAGTGCTTCCTTGTTACGGCGGTGAAGTTCCTCCCTCCGCTGTGAAGAGAGGGTTTCGGGGTGGTATTCCTCGTGAACACGCGACGGATTGCCACCGCTGTCGCCGCCTCCGTTGCGACGCATGCCAGGTGGGCTACGCGGCGTGTCGACCATCAGGACCTTCGCCGCAGGATCGCTGAAGTCACACTCGGACAGAGTCTCGACGGAGCCAGTCGATAGATCGAACAGGCCGTAGAGAGATTCATCGGGCTCGATTGCCGTGACTTGAGGGGTGGCCGATTGACGTGCCACTGCATGCTTCACCCACCGCTGAAGCCGTGATCGACCGGATTGCATGCGACGGCGAACAGCGGGGAACGAAGACGCCGTAGGAAACGACCGATATTGGGTCGACGGCTGCCGCAAAAGGACGCCGCGGACACATGCGCGAAAGTGCGTCGCCCCGCGGACGGGGAACGTCTCGACGTCGAGGGGGGCCTCCTGGAGCCGGGCGGAGTCGTCGGCGATGAAGACGAGCGCGCCGAGACGGATCTCGTGGCCCTCAGCCAAACCTCCACCCGAAACCATGATGATGGGAATCAGAAAAAACTGCAACCTCACCGGAAAGTCGCTAAGACACCAGCCCCACGGTGGGCGTCAACTGTCGTGGTTCTAAGTCTGACAGTAGAATAGGGGGTAGGTATGAGGAGGCAAGATCCTAGCTACGATGAGGTTGTGCACGCAAGATTTACGAGTTCAGGCCCTTCTCGGAGGAAGTAACAGCCCTACGTCTCGGTGCCCGGAGGCTCGGTCGATTGAATTATGCGTGAAGTTACAGGGGGTGCGAACCCTTGTGCCAGTGGAGGGGGGTGGCTTATATAGAGTGCGCCAGGACCCCAGCCGTCCCATGTTACAAGGGGTTCAATGTCCATAAAGACAGGACGTTACTGATAACGCCAGCAATAAAGGCAAATAAATGATCATTAAGACTACGGAGTGAACGCCTGACCCTTGCCATCCTGAGTGACCTTTGATCTTCTGTCTTCCGAGTGGTTTCTGGTGTGGTCGAGTGAGTACACCCTGGTCGAATGGAATTGGGTTATCCGAGTGAACTATTGGTCGAGTGGGTTGCACCCTGTGGTGATTTCTGTCGGTAGATGATGCTATCCTTTGAATGTCCTTGGCCTTAGAGCAGTGTCCTCGGGGAAGGGTGTCTAGGTCAGGCCTATTACCCTACCCTAGGTACATGTCTTCGTCATCAGTAAGAATGATTGTGATTGTTGAAATATGTGAAGCTCGGATTTCATTTATCCCAATCATAAAGTATGCCTAGCTTAGGGCATCTCCAACGCCGACTGGCAAACTGCCCGAATAGGACAGCGCTCTCCGGACCACGGAAGTCATCCCGCACGGTCTTGTATTGGTCCGCGGCGCGGTCCGGATGTACTTTGTCCCATAAACCGGAGACAAACGTGGGGGGGGGGGGGGGGGCTTTACGGGAGTCCGGACCGCTCCGAACCCTGCTTCTGGCCGCCCTGGCCCCCCCTGTTCGGACGTACTTTGTCCCACAAACCGGAGACAAACGTGGGGGAGGGAGGCTTTACGGGAGTCCGGACCGCTCCAAACCCTGCTTCTGACCGCCCTGGCCCCCCTCCCTCTCGCGCGCGCGTTCCCGCTGGGCGCCAGCTGTCCGCATTCATGCCGCTGTAGAGCGCGCCACTCCACATTGAAGACGGTTCAGGGCAGCCACGATCTCTCACTGCCTCCACCACTGAAGCGGCGTGCCGGCCAAGGGCGCCGGCCGTGACGCGTCTCCGGTGTCCGCGCCTGTTCAATGCCGGAGACGCGTGACAGGACGGGACGGGACAGATATCTACCACACCCATTGAATGCCCGTCCGTCCGTATGCCGCCATTAAGCAGGCTCGCCGGTCGAGAAACCCACTCTGGCGCCTCGCATTGACGCACCCGGACGCCTGACCTCACCGAAATCCGCTATTTAAAGGCGGCCGCATGCAGCTAACTCCACGCCACAACACAAGCTGCTCCACATCCTCCTCCTTTGCACTGCATCCACCATGATTGCAGGCGGTGAGACTCTGTGGGAAACCCTTTCCACGAAGATGAAGCACGAGGTGGCCGCACTTGCCGCTGCCTCGCAGAGCCGCCATGCCAGGCAGATCGAGGCCGGCTTGCCGGCCAGCTCTACGGCGAGGGCGTGAGCGAGGAGGCCGCGACGAACCCCAACTTCGCCGCGAAGCAGCGTGCCATCTACGACGCCATCCGCGCTCAAGCCGCCGCTCGCCAGGAAGCGGCCGCCATGGAGGCGCAGCTCCAGGCGATCGCGAAGGAGAACAATGCCAGCTGTGCCTCCTACGTGCCGCCGACAAACTATCTGGCAGCCCGGTGACGACAGCGCGGGCGCCACCCCCACCATTTCCATCGTGGACCTCACGTCCACCGGCGACGGACAAGGCGCGGACTCCTCCGAGGATGAGTAGGGCACACAGGAGGCGGCAGGGCCTAGTGTCCCATGTGGGGCAGTCTGTCTCCCGTGTTCTACTCTTCCTCGCCGGAGACCGCAGCTTCACTTCATCGGTCTTATTGTCGGTGGTCATGGAGATGGCGGATGAAGGACGACAAGGGCTTGGACGCCGGCCGCCGCCGCCGTAGGATAGGTTTAGGGTGTGGTCATTTTTTTCTTTCTAAATGTTCGAGATCCACTTGAAATTCGCCATGTTTGTATGAAATCCGGCATGTTTATATTAAATCTGACCGTGTTTGTATGAATTTTATCCGGTTTGTAATATATGCGGCTACGGTTGAATGGCGGTTTCCTGCATCCGTGTCCGCGGACTGGTCCCCCATCCGCGGACGGATGCGGAAGAAAATTTACGGGTCAGCATTGGAGATGCTCTTACATGCCACAAGTTAGACGATAAACGATTATGACGGGCGGAGGACGACGACATCACCACCACGGCACCACCGGTGCGGAGGCGGCGGAGAGCTGCGGCATGCCTTCGCCTTGTCACGGCATGCACAGCGTGCCTCGGGCTCGTCGTAGCCCCCGCATCCGCTGCAGGTGGGGCCGTGGAGGTTCCGTTCGCATAATAAGCTGGACCGTCGAGTCCTTTTTTGAACAAGGGAAGAATCTTTTTTGATGTCTAGTGGATATTTATGATGAGTAGTTTTCATTGCACTGTTGAGATTATTATATTAGATGGAAGATTTAGTTTGCCTTTACCTTGGGATAACTATACGTTCTCCACATCTTAAGCGTCAGTTGATTAGTGAAAGTTAGCAGCTCTGAGTGATAATTTTTTTTCAATTATCCCATTTAATTGTTGAGGAAAATAAGGAGATAATTTTGGGACATGTGCCCCAACATAAGAAAATTAGTAGAGCAAGGAGCGGGAAAGGCAAGCTCTCAAAGGTGTTAAGAATGATTTTTTTTTAACACTGCATGATCGAAGTCGCTCACGTACACGGGTATACACTCACCCCTATGAACGCACGTTATAACTGGCCATGGGCAGCCCGGTCTTCCCGCAGGCCGGGCCTGGGCCTGAAAATTGAGCTCGAAGGTCAGGTCGGGCAGGGCCTGGGCCCGCCATATTTGCGATTTACTGAAGAGGCCCGGTCCGAGGCCCGACGGGCTTTTACGTTGACGGGCTGGGCTTGGGCATGGATTCTAGGCCCGATGGCCGGGCCGGGCCGGGATTGGGCCTATGTTTTCTTCATCGGGCTTTGTCCGGCCCGACCCGACGGATGGCCAGGTATAACGCACGCTTGCACATCCTATCCCTATGAGCACCTTCGAGCGACTGAGCCGTCACATTATCTTGAGGTTGACGAAGTCATCCCAGGTGCCTTCGTAGCCGATGGGAACATCTCCACTCACTGAACGCACATCGCCAAAAGGTCTGAAATAAATCCAGAAAAATGCGAGCACCAATGTCAAGTCTAAGACTTGAACTCTGGTGGGCTAGAATATCACCGTCCTCATAATCATCCAACCACAGATTATTCATGCTAAGAATAAGTTACAATACTAAAGCGGGAATGCTATGATTTTTCTCTTTTTTAAAACTTCTACTGTCCATTTTTTTTACGCTTTGTTTTTTTTACTTCTAATGTTTGGTTTACGTGGACAGTAGTGAACATTGTGAACAGTAACCTGTCATTGTGATCCGTGCCCATTTGTGAACAGTACCCAGAGAAAAAATAGAAACGTAGTTCAGAACAACAACGGGGAACTTTTTGCACATCATTTCTCTTCCCTCCACCCTCGCGTTCTTATATGGAGGGTTAAGATCTATGATTTTTCTACACATCATTTCTCTCGATAAACCAGAACAATAAAAACAGTAAATCAACATTATGCATTCACATGAACAGTAATTTAGAAGAAATACCAAAAACCAAAATTCCTAAAAGAAAACTGGGACTCCTCCTTCCTCGGTGTGTTCACCCACGCAAGGAGAATAGTCGATGTTGCTGCCGTCATCTACCTCGCCTTCTCCTTCCCTATAGCCAACCAGATCGAGACTTGAACCATAATGCGGTCACTGAAGCCACCTTTACGACGCGCTCTAACACGACAGTCCATAAGCAGCCATCGAGAAGGGGCAACATGAAAATAAAAACAATCACTCGACCAACCTGATTACAAAAGGGGAAAATATGTGTCTATGAAAAAACATTAATAGGCCAGTCGGTTTACTTAATTTGTTAGATCAGTTAATATGTGTTACGTGCCTACACAGATCATGGGGTAAAGATAGAATTTGTCTTCTCCTTTTCATTATATTTTCTCGCGTAATACATGTTGTTTTCTTGATTATTTTGGCACGCCACGCTTCTTCGGCACTAGTGATTGTTTAAATATGGAAGCTCGTTCTTTATTTATGTCAATCACAAAGTATGCTTAGCTTACATGTGACAAGTTAAACGATAAATGACTGTGACATGGGTGGAGGACGACTGACACCACCGCCACTGGAGCGGACGGAGCGGACAAGCAGGAGCCGCGGCATGCTTTCGCTTTCGCCTCGGTCAGCCGCCACAGGCGCTGCAGGTGGGGCCGTGGAGGTTCCATGGAAAGCCGTGATTGTGTCGCCTAGCTAGATTGGGCGTTGGCTTCGCTTTCTCTCACCGTTGGCATGTCGGCACATGAACAACCAGATCGATTACATCAGTAGTACGTCGTTTGAGTTGGTAGAGACGTCGAAAATGAGAAGAAAATATAATCCTGCCGGGCCTAATCTCTAGTAGTGTTGCATATTGTGATCTATTTGTAACTTGACTATTAAGATAAGAAAAGGGGTTTGCGATCTGGACTTCTGGTGAACTAGTTGCCCTGCAGCAGAGCAACACCATTGTGGGGTTTCCAAAGGTTCCTGCAGCAGAGCAAGCTGAATAGGAGTACAAGTGAAGTAGTACATACAACGACCAAATCAAAATCAAGCTGACTAGATCACATGATTGCACCCCCACCAAATTCTCTGTGATTTGTTCAGAAAAAAGAAAGACTCGACTCAAAAACGTCTGGAATTGGAAAATTTTAAAAAGTATCGCACTCCTCCTGCGACTCAACGACCCATGGTGGGGAACTCCCCCTGCCCGTTGGGCGACTCCATCAAAACTGCTCTCGGCACTTGTAATCCACTAGACCCAACATGGAACTCGGACAGGAATCGATATCACGCGCACGCGCACCCGGCGACCCTAGCGAAGCAGCCGATGCACTGCCGGGCGGAGTTCTCGATGTCAGCAGTGCCTCCGTCGCCGCCTTCGTCCTCGCGAGGCCTGTTGGCCGCCGCCTGCCCCTTCCTCCAGCGCGCGGCCAAGAAGATGAACAGGGCGCAGAGGAAGCAGCCAGCGAGGAACGAGAGCACCGCACATACGAGGCCGGCCCTCGTCACGTGCAGATGGAACGCGGTTGGCCACTGCGGTTGCTCGGCCGGCGGCGGTGGCGGAAGAATTACTGAGGCAGCGGGGGCAGGCGGCACTGGCGGAGGGTACGGGACGAGCATGGCTGGAGCTGGCTGGAGAAGAGTTGCCGCCGGGGCCTCGTCCAGGGCTCGGCCGGCGGGCATGGCCGACAGATTGAAGATTATGAGGAACACTATAACTTGCCGCGGCGCCATAGCTATAGGAGAGAAACGAGTCGAGTACTAGTGCTTATGGAGGAGAAGGCGTCTACAGATCACTGGGTATATATAGGCACCCGGTTTCGGAGAAGGCGTCTATAGGAAACTTTAGCAGGGCCCAAAACTCGCTCCAGCTCGGCCCGACATGGAAATAGGCCGAGCCGAGCCGAGCTGTGAATTTTGGACTCGTTCAAAGACCGAGCCGAGCCTGTTTCCGCTCGGTCCAGCTCGGTGGCCCGTTTCACAGCCCAGATTTTTCTTTTAGGAAATTTGCAGGTCAGTGTATACACTAAGCAGCCCAGGGTATATATAGGACGTGTTCGGATCCTCTCCAGCTTCACAAAACTCCACAGATTCAACTTCTCATCCTCGCTTCTAACTTCAGGTAGCGATTCCTTGAGCGTTCGGGACATCGGCAGCTTCTCCCACAGCTGCAGCCCAACTGAGAGAGGGTTGTGGCCTGTTAGGCGTATGTTGGGCCGGCTGGATGCAGCCCAATTAGGAGGGGGTAGCGGTACAAGCGAGGATTCACATAACGGTTCGAGTTGTTCTGTTTCTTTTCGAGGGGAGCCAACGAAGCGGTATACTTGGCGGTGGCAGTTCCCTGTAAATAGAGCGAACTCCATGCATCACGTTTCGGTGGAGCTGGGCCGGCCTTGCTTCTCTTTTTTACACGTAGGGAACGGGCAGCTTCCCGAATCCAGCTTCTCAAGCTAAAACCGTTCGGGACAATTTCATCTGGGAAGTTTTCGAAGTGTGAAGCTGAAGGACATCAGAACAAGCCCATAGGCAGCGAGCGAGGCTCGGACGTGAATGCCGATGCTGGGCTCTACCGCCGCTCTTCATCTGTGCCCGTATTATCCTGGTCAGGTTTATCTTCTAGTTGGATCTTGAGGAAGCGTGTAAGTAGTTTGCTTTGTTAATTGTAGATAAAATGTTACTGTTTGGTACTGTTTGCAACTGTATCGCTGAAGCTGGCCCTGGGCGTGGAGCTGCAACGCGACCAGGTTGCGTCGTTGAGATTTGTTTCGCGTCCAAGTTGGAAAGTTGCAGGTTTGTTTCGCGTTGCAGCTCCACGCATTAACTCCCCGTCGTCCCAATCCTTCTCCGTCGCTGTCAAGGGAGCTGACGCGTGCCCCCAGATGCGACTTGTTCCTTTCTTAGTGCTACAGTAGCATTCTCGTCTCGCGATCAGGGCTTTGCTGGTTAAGAACTGAAGAACTTCACAATATTCACCTCAGGACGAGATGACAAACATCCACCTCAACTCTTTTTTGCACCAACTTAGCCAGGCTAGACTCAGCCAGGATGGTGCATACGATGCAGCGCGGGGCTATTCAACTTCTCATCCTCGCTTCTAACTTCAGGTAGCTTTTAACTTCTCCGTGGCCCTGAGGTTTGTTTCGCGTTGCTGTCTCACGCATTAACTCCCCGTCGTACATGCGGGAGGCGTCGTACTCGTGGGGTCAGGGACGGAGCCGCGGGGGCGTTGTTGACTAATCGCGTTGCTGCCTCCCCGCCATCCCAATCTATTAATGGTCAGGAAAGTTCCCTTGTTAGTGCTAGCTTTGCTGCTAGAATTTCTCTCGTCTCGCGATCAGGGCTTTGCTGGGAAGTGAATTTTTTATGTGAACATGACGGTGGCATGCACGGGAAGTGAAATTCATCGCCCTTGAGGAAAAATTTAATTTTCACAGATCAAGCTTTTGGTTTCGGAGATTGGCAGAAAATAACAGCGGGAGGTCCTCGCCTGTTTAGGGATTTCTTAGTGAATAGCATAGCGGTTTGGATCTATATTACATAAGTGTCCTCCTGGGTATCAATCAAAGGGTTTTATTGCCAATTTTACTAGATGAGTTGGGAAAGTTTCAGAGAAGGAACTAGATGTTCAGGAAACAGGAAATTTTGTGCATCTGCATGTCAAGCTTGATGTGATGGAATTATTGGTAGGCTTTATTGCCAGATTTTCTTGCACAACCTATTTTCTTCTAAAGCACTCGTAATTTTACGGAATCAATAAATCCCGAACGTGCCACGTTTTGTCGTCTCGTCCCGAACGTGCTCATTGCCATTGGATCGGAACGCACACATCTTGACGCTCCCCACTGGCCACGTCATCCCAGCGGCTCGTTCGGGACGAGGGCGAAGTCGACCGAACACTTTTTTTCTGCTCACCCCCACCACTATTCTGCCTCCTATTCCCCCACTCACCCGTAAGCACTAGAAGGAGCCCGATCCAGTGCGTCCCCACCGTATCTCCCGCGCCTCCGGCGACCGGCGAGCGCCGCCGAGCGTCGGCACGTTCCTTCACATCTGCCCCATGCCGCTCCTCTTCTATCGCTCTGCTCATCGCCCCCCTCTCATCTCTCTTCTACCTCGCTGTGCAGATTGCCGCCGCCGCCGCCGTCCATCACCGGGAACGCCGCCTTCGGCAAGCCATCCTCCGGATCCGCCCGTTTTCGCCCTGATCTACAAGTTCTGTCGCATGCCAGGGCAGGGTGTCGATGCCGCCTCCAGAAGCAGCCTACACGTTACCATCAGATTCTAGTTCACTTTGGCGTGTCTCAAATTGTGTGATTTTTTTGCTAGCTGTTTTTTCTGACTCAAGTTGTGATAAATTAATTAGTTTGCTATGTACTGAAGTTAGTTTAGTTCACGTGTACCTAAGGTTCTGCTCAAAATGAATTATTACTTGTCAACTACAATAGTTACCATTGTATTAGACATATATTTGCCATCTTATTTAGCAAGATATTCCTCCAGAATAGACACACAACTAATATACATCTTGTTTAATATAGAAATCTATTAACTGAACTAACTTCAGTAAACTGCCATGGCAATTACTATGTTCTTTTTCCATGTCACATAGTCAGTGATTTTCAGAAGGCAAATTTCACCCAATTTCAACAATCTCGTAAACTGCCATGGTAATTAATCATGACTAGTTGAGTGCCAGTGCGTTGCCACGGAACGACATATACTTTTCCTGTATCTGAGCACACCAAATCGCTTCTCATTTATGTGGATGTGACGAATCCTTCATCGTATCCATGCCCTCCGATTGCGCACCTGCCCCTTGCATCACATCCACCCGTCATATAGCAGGTTGGGGCAAACGCTCCCCCCCCCCCTCCCCCACACACACACACACACATCAATTGTGTCATAAAGAGTACGTGCAAGGCTAGCTATATATCTGCGTGTTGGTATGGATCAACAATACAGATTTTCTTGACATGTGGACTTAGCAATCCAAACCACGTCCTTCGTTTCATCATGCACTCTACTGATCTTTACAATGAAGTCCAATTCATAGACCGCACACGCTCCGCCTCCACATGCCCTTCTCAACTACTTACTTTCTCCAACAATCATCATGCCCATCAATGTTAATGAGGCATGACCACGGCGATGGCGACATTCCCCTCCCCACAAGAATACAAGGTGTTGTCTACTTCCTCCCTTTCGCTTGTCCTTAGCTTCAATCATATATAGCGAGCCAAGTCTACTGGCCGGTGTAACTGCATCATCATTTTTTAGTCGATCCAGAGATAAAAACAACATACTTAGAACGAGCACCATGAATCTTCTTTGTTATGTATTGAAGTTAGAGTACATTTGGCTTGTGAAAAACAATCATATTACACGTTTTATGACAGAGCTGTTCTTCAAAAAAGATTTGCAGAGTATAAGTTTGCCCTTACAAACGAAACATAATAATCGAAAAGATATAACATGGCCAATATTTGCAGGTCTGCAATCAAGATTCGAATCATACCAATTATGCTAGCTACACAAACTTTGGCGTACATGAAAGGATTTCACAGTGAGAACTACAACAAACTAAAGATTATATATACCACCAATTTTTTTGTTCATATATTCATGTATGGCAATGTCCTTGTTGTTAGTTAACAGTGCATAACCCAGCTTATACTATTTTGCAAGGAATATTACGTTTCTTCAAAGGAACTTATTTGCTTCACACAACATCTGTTCCTGCAAAATTATTCAGTGTATTATTGGGAACTGTGAGAAATTTATTAATACAAAAATTACGATCAAATTTATTTGGTTAAGAGCATACCTTTCTCTGGAGACCAGCGAGTTAACCATGCATATGCTATGTCTACAAGACTGAATTTGATCCACATTTTTCTTGTGTTGCAACATATGCTGGCTGGCATAACCTGGAAAAAATATGCAGGCCAATGGAGGCAAAATATTTCTAGTTTGTAGGACATATATATATATATATATATATGATGCATTTGCACTACGAAATTAAAAGTATTAATGTATCATTTTCCATTCCTAGAATAATGATGACGAATCATAGAGCCTCAGTTGAAAACCAAAAAATATGAGATTAGTTTTGCCCTTCGAAAAGCAGCTCACTAATCTGAGATTAGTTTTGCCCTTCGAAAAGCAGCTCACTAATCTGAGATTAGTTTTGCCCTTCGAAAAGCAGCTCACTAATCTGAGATTAGTTTTGCCCTTCGAAAAGCAGCTCACTAATCTGAGATTAGTTTTGCCCTTCGAAAACCAAAAATGAGGAAGTTTGGAGCTATATTTGAATAGGACAAACACGTACTCAATTTTAATTAAAAACGAAGCAATACAAATACTTTTGATCTACCTACAACCAAGGTTTTGGCTACCAAGGGGCACTTTTTTCTCGTGGGTCACCGAGAAACTCGGTTACCACGGTTACCGTGAAATTCCGAGCAAATTTCGGACGATTTTTTTTGAATTCAAACAAAATTCGTCAAAATTCCATTCAAAATTCATTCAAATTCAAAATTTCGGAATTTTTCGCTTGGGAAGTTGATTTCTCGTGGGGTACTGGGAAACGCGGTAACCGCCCGGTAACCGGTTTTCTCGAGCGGTACCCAAAACCATGCCTACAACACTAACCAAAAGTCACTATGAAATCCTACATCTGGTACCATAATATCGCTTACGATAAACTAACAAAGTAGAAATCAACAGAAAACACCCGAAGGTACACAACAACATAAAAAGATATGGAAGAATATGTACCTTTTTGTAGATAATGGAAGAGATAGTACTCCTAGGATCTGTATCACAAACATATGAAAACTAATAAATTAGCCTTACAGATCTTATGTGCCTCGAAGATGAAGCAAGTTGTTTTTCAAGCTCCTCAGGCTCTTTGAGTCTTTGATGCCATGTGATCCGAGACCTTCACCAAGTAAATTTCTGTAATTGTCCTTGAATTAGAAGATTACTGTAAGTACCATGTATTTGTTAATACATATTTAAACTAAGTTACATGCAGTTGTTTAGCTTCGCTGTTATAAACGTTCATATTTCATTTCCGATCCAGAAGTGCATCTGACTGCACCAGGTGACAAAATGCTCCTAAAACGATGGCCCTGCCATCCCCAAATCCCCTCACCACATTGTCTAACGAAGAAACAGCAATCTGTGGTGGTGACAAAAATTAGAACTCAATAGTAAGTAGGCAAAGAAGAGTTGGAAATTAAATAATCTACACGCCTTTAGAATATATCAATGTTGTAAGTGCCCTAACAGAGAGGAAGTATGTCAATACATACTGCATGTTTCTCTCTTTTTATTATTGTGGTATCATGAGGGGTAAAATCACAGCTTTGCAAATCCTACAAGTGATAACTAAGCTAAATGAGAGTATGAAACACATTACACCTACTTTTGGCATGCCCTTACCAGAAAAATCTAATCAAAACAACCTGCAAACGAATCAATCCAAGTTGCGACACTCCGGGCTTCCTGAGATTCTGAATCCCGCGAATTAATTACTGAACCCCGCTCTCGATGCTTGAATCCCGAAAAAATCAACCTTCAAATCCACTGCCCGGCCCACCCCGCAGTCTAGCAGACCAAAACATCCGGAACAAATTAGCACGGAATCGACAAAAAAAATTCCAGAGTCATGCCGCCAAAACACCACCACTTCCACACAAAAAAACACAGAAAACCACAAGTCTCGAACTGGAATCCTTTAGGTATAACTCGTTTCCCATCACTGATCGAAAGTTCTAGCGTGTAATCACCAAAATAAATCATATGTGGGGGCGCAGGGACTGAACCGGATAACACAGAAAAGGAATGCCTGCATGGGGAAGTCGATGGGGTGAATCGTATAGGCGCACTGAAGTGGAGCTTAGCAGGGATTTAACTGAACGCCTGGACACCGGGGAGGTCGCGGCGCGCGGGGGGAGTGGAGACACGACCTCCCCCGCCGGCGACGCTGCGCGGACTATAAAAAAACTGAAGAAAGGAAGAAGCGTGGAGTGGCTTACCTGTCTCGCCGGCGGCAACCTCCCCCGCTCCTTCCTGGGGCGCGTACGATGGGGTCTGTGTTGGACCAGTTCTCGGTGCCGTGGTGCGCCCCTCTACCTCCTGATGAACCCAGGCCCTGGATGCACCCATCATCGTGCACCTCAGGCCGCACATGGCGGTTCCTGGCTGGCCGAGGAAGGGTACCATCTCCATAGGGAGTCGAAGGAGGTGGCAACAGTTCCTCTTTTTGGTTTCACTGGTCGGCGGCGCGCAGATGAATGCGCAGAGCAGATGCACGGTGGTTCCATGGCGCGATGGTAGTGAAGGTAGTAGGGAGGAGAGGTGGAGAGGGAGGGTGCTGGGTTGCTTGCGGGAAAGAGGGGTCGTCGGGGTGGTTCGGGGTCGGGAGGGAGAGATCAGGAGATGGGAGGTGAGACTGGCAGGTCGTGGGAGAAGTGGAGGTCGTCAGAGTTTTTCTTCTCCTGCTTTTTCGGTCCTCCTTAATTTTATTTCTGCGTGGGAATCCAACGAGGGGAGGGAGGATCGAACGAGGTCGGTCGATAGGAGGGGGAGGTCGAACCATCGGCAGGTTGAACCATCACCACGTTTGATTCTTTTTAATAGTAGAGATTTTGCCATCATGAGACTTGTGATTGGATTAGTTACCACGAGTATTGATAGAGTTCACATGGAGGTTCCCGGGTTGCATCACGACAATCTGGACGGTCTCGCTGTAGCTGTTGTGGTACAGGTTGACGATGAGTGGGTCAGCCTACCATAGTGGCCCGCTCGGACGCACATAATGGTGACATGGGGCTGGCCGTCGATGACGCCAATGCGGCTGGTGTGATGTCCCCGACTTAATCGTGCACTAATCATACATGCAAACATGCACGATCAAGCACAGGAACTCACGGGAAAATATCATAACACAACTCTAACATAAATAAACGAAGATCCACAATATTACAGACCAGAGATCTGAAGATCCGAATACATAAGTCAGTCATACAAATATTATCTGAGTACAGACATAGTTAGACAAGTTTTGCCTTAAGAAGGCTAGCATAAACAACGACTCTAGATCGAAAGGCGTAGGCCTCCTGCCTGGGAGCCTCCGATCCTACTCCTGGTCGGCTGGCTCGATCCAGTATTAAGTGCCGTCTGGACCCTCCTGGTAGTAAGCTCCTGTGGTGGCATCTGGCTCCGGGGCTCCATCGTCTGATGTATCATCAAGTAGGGGAATATGGGGAAAAATAAGTAACAAAGCAACCGTGAGTACTCATCCGAAGTACTCAGCAAGCAAGGATCTACACTACATATGCAACATTATCAAAGGGGAAAGGCTGTATATGTAGACTGGACTGCAGAAATGTCAGAATAGAGAGAAGGCCTATTCCTATCGAAGACTAGCATCTTCACAAAGCCATCATCTTGCAGCAATAGAAGAGAGTAGAATAGCATTTTATTAGCAAACATGTTGAAGCAAGCCTAGAGATCCTTCCTCGACTCCCAGCGAGAAAGCGATCCCGAAGCTTCAATTAAGCAACAATTATCCAGTTCAAGTAGTAGATCGGGATACACAAACTGAGCGTCCTTTACCGTAGGACCGGCTATCGATAGATTATTCTTCCCTGCAGGGGTGCACTACTGTTACCCAACACGCTCGATCAACTCTGGCCGGACACACTTGCTGGGTAATGCCCGTCCTCGGGAGATCAACACAAAGCAGCGCCCTACCTAGGCTCAGCAGAGAGGTCAGCACGCCGGACTAACCTATGCACCCAGAGGTCTTGGGCCATCGCCCTGGGCACCCTACGCGTTGCGTGGCTGGCCGGGGTGCAGGCGCGACACTGAACTCGTCAGTGAAGTATCCAGCCCATTCCCGGCGATCAGCCCGCACGGTGAACTGTGACGTCTGATGAGTTTTCGGGAGAAACGTACATCGCAGAGGGCCCCATAACCATTATCCCGCGTGGTGGTAGTGCGAAAAAGGGCACGACAACCCACTCAGATCAAACACCCAAATCCGATAGGCTGATTTAGTAACACGCGGAGGCGATCAGAGTTTCTGAAGCTCCGCCACAATATCACACTCGAGTGCCCTTCCGGCACACCCGACATCATAGATCCCCTGCGGGTACCCATCAGGGTCGACCCGCCTGTAACAAAGATCAAAGTAACCGTGTGGTCATAACATCAAGGAGGAAACCCCGAGGAATCACCCTCGGTGAATTCCACTCGATGAAATCATCAGGGTGAACGTATGAGGCATCACCCTCGAGGTTCACACTGAGGGGTTGCACGACAGAGTCGTGTTGAAAGTGGAGATGGAGGAATCACCCTCGATGACCACGACCGAACAGCTACACTGCAGAGTATTCATCAGGAGTGTGTTACGAGGTATCACCCTTGGCACTCGAGAGTAACTATACAGAGTCGTACAACTAAGGGGGTGAAGTGATGTGTCGGTCTCTGGTCGACGATCACACTGATCGAGTCGTCGATGATCAAGCAGGGGCAACAAGGGTAAGGTGGTGGGGGTCACTGATGGTTCACTACCAACCTATACTAAACAGTTTATCATAGGCAGGTAAGGTAACAATGAACAGGTTACGAAAGCATGCTATGCATCAGAATAGGAGCAAACATTAACAGTAGTAAAAATCTAATGCAAGCAGGAGAAATAGAATGGGCGATATCTGGATGCTCAGGGGGGGGGGGGGGGCTTGCCTGGTTGCTCAGGCAAGAAAGAGGGGTCATCAACGGGCTGCTCGTCTGTAGCGTAGTCGTACCCGGCTGCAACGTCGTCGATCTCGGCGTCTATCGAGAGAGAAGGAGGGGGAGAGAAACAATAAATTCACGGCAAAAATGCAAACAAGATGCATGACATGACTAAATGATATGCCGGGGTGTTCTACTGCCTAACTAAATGATTTACTTAATTTAGAATTTTATCCGGATTTATTTAATTAAAGTTGGGCACTATTCATTTATTAAAATCGGTCTAAAAGTTCCATGTTCATCTAGCTAGAGGCATCTGACAGGAATACGGAGGGCGTATTCAGATTCGTATTGAAATTCTGAGCAACTTTCATATATAAAATATTTTCATCGGAGTTACGGATTATTTTATATGATTTTCTAAAGTTTTAATTATTTTCTGGAATTTAATTATTTATTTAAATTCGAATTATCCAAAATATTAAATGATGACATCGGCAGGTCAAACCCAGCTGACCAGGTCAAACCTGACGTGTGGGTCCCTCTGGGTCCCACATGTCATACACAATAGCTTAATCAAGTGAGTTAATTTAACTAAAAGGGCTTAATTAGCACGTGGGCCCTGTTAGTCAGTGACACAGGCTTAATTAGGATTTAATTAATTGCTATAGTGCATGGGCCCACGTGTCAGTGACATGTTTTAATCCAAACGTTATTTTTACAGGGGCCCCACATGTCAGCGGCTATTTAACTTAACTAAACACAGATTAACCCTAATCTAACTAGCTGACAAGTGGGCCCGGTGAACAGTGCCGGCCGACGTTTAAACGCCGGCGCCACAGCACGCGGCGGCGACTCGTCGGAACACGCTACGGGCGGCCATTTGCGGCGGGGCTTGGTCCATTCGGACGAGCACGAAGCCGCGCATCCAGTGGGGGCATCGGCCGGATGAAGGGGTCACCGGAGTTGGCCGGACGACGAGCCAGGCGTCGGCGCGGCAACGGCCATAGTGAAAAACATGCGCGCGGGCTCGGAATCGAGCTCGGAAGAGAGGGGGAAGATGCGTGCGCTCACAGGGAACTCGTAGAGGGGGCCGGCGAGGCGTGGGGAGGTCGGCATCGACCTAATCGACCGGAAGAAGCCGTCGGTGCCGAAGACGAAGGCGAGCTCGGGGAGGAGGTTGCGGTGCGTCCCGGCCCGGTGGAGTGCGGGGAGTCGAAGGAGGAGACGCCCACGGTGCTGCCGGACACGGGGGATGCGGTGACCGCGAGATCTCACGGGGGCGCGGCCATGGCGTACGGTGAGCTCGAGGGAAAGAGAAGAGAGGCGGTGGAGAGGGGAGGAGAGAGACCAGAGGGTTCAGTGGGGAGCCAGGGGAGGCCCTTATCCACCCACGGCGAGCGGCGGGACGCGGTGTCGAGCAGCAGAGGGGGGTCAGGGGTGAGCGTGCGCGCGGGGGCGCTGTGGAGACGACAGAGGGGGGGGGGGGGGGGGGGTGAACAGCGCGAGGTGGGGGACGGCAGGCGGTGAGCTGAGCCGCCTGTGCTGACTTAGGCCCAGGTGGCGGTGGGCTCTTTTCTATATTTCTTTTCTTCTTTTCTCTTTTCTGTTTTCTCTTTTCTTTTGTTTTCTGTTTTTCTCTAAAATGTGTGGCCTCATATTTAGTTTTGTAAAATATGTGAACTAGCCACAAAACTCCAGTGCAAGATCTACCAATGCCATTGTTGAAAATAATAACCCAGTGATTATTAAGGGATAATCACCACTTCCCATATTGGCAGTTGCCTCCCGAGGAGGCGCCTCAGCAAACCGTCGCGTCCCATGGATGCGTTCGTTCCCCTTTAATATAAGTGTACATCCATGATGAATAAAGAACACTTGAATCATTTGTTGCCTCTCTCGATTCTCTCTCGATCTCAATTCTAAACAGGTTATCAGCACGCTCCCGGCGGAGCGATTCCATCTGCGCGACGATTCCCCCTACAGCATCGCTCGCTCACGAGTTCGTCCGCTTGGTGGTGCCCGCTACCGCGGCGGCCCTCAGGACCGGCATTTCTGCAGCGCGCTGTGGCCATGAATTCTTGCAGGCGAAACAAGGCCACGAAGAACAGAAAATGAATGAAGAACAGGGGAGATGGCATCCATCGATCAAAAGATTGGAGGTTTAAACCGAGAATTCATTGTCTCCCATCAGGGCAAGAGTGCAAATCGAGATCCACCAACGAACGGATCGGGAAGAAAACGAAAAAGGTACACGCGTTGATTTCTTAAATCGCTTTACCTTTGTTTCCTCTATGAGGGACAGTCTCGTCGCGAAGAACGGCGGCGGTCGAACCCTCGGGCCCCATCGGCAGGGCGCCTCATCGGCGTCCACTGGTGGGAGACCGCCCTCGGCCGCGTGATCCGGCGCACGAGCGGCGGGCATCAGGCGCAAAGGCGTCCTGGCCCCGGCGCTGCTCCTCCCGGCACGCCCCGCGCTCGGCCATCGGCCTTGCCCTCACGGGCGCAGAGGCGACCTGGCCCCGGCGCTGACACATGGAGCCCAGCGGCGCTCGGGCTCGCGAATGGCGCCTCCAACGGCGTCGTACCCGGCACCCACCTCCCCGGTGACTCCTCCTCCGAGGACGAGCGTGGCGGGATCTCCTCTCGCCGCCGGTGAGTGCCGCTGGAGCGGCATGGCAGCAGACTCGCGTGGTAGCCTCCGTCGGTTGATGGATTGGGGACAATACGAATCAGTCCTCTGGAACCTTATCCTTCTGATCGTGGTGTGGGTTCGTGCGTACACGCAGCCTATAGTGGGCTCCTCTGTTTGGCCCATGTACACATGGTGCAGCCGCTGCTTATTAATCTTAGTCTGTATATTTCAGCATTTTAGTAGATTAGTGTTCTAGCAACACTTCTAGCCGTGATTTCCCCCCCTGTTTTAGACTAAATTCTCTAGAACATGTTTTCCGCGACTGAGATTAAATTTTACTCGCACAACAATGTTGATTTGCGATTGAGAAATTTTTCTCGCAAAACAATCTCATTGCGATTGAGATTAATTTTCTCTTGCAAAATATTAATTCATTTTGCTGAATTATCTTGCAACTTGATACAAGATCATCTCATTTTATTTTGAGATCTATACACTTCAAGTTTTTCACTTGAACATCAAGTTTGCAACATCATTACTATTCATTACAATAGTAGTGTATATCTGTTGAGTACCGAGATGTATTCCAGATCTTAAGTTGATGTAATATATTTCCACGTTTACCACGTGTTGAGATTAATTACGTTCATTTGCAATTGAGATTTCTCATCTCTTGCAAAGATAAATTCAGTACCTCCGCAGTACTGTTTCTCCGTTGAGTACGATGTATTCCGGAATATATCTATGATGTATTTATTTCCATGTTAAACACATGTCAAGATTAATACTTCTATTTGCAATTGAGATTTTCAATTCCTTTCAAATACAGATGCAAAATTCAAAGTGATTTCGTCAAATTGATGCTTGGGATCACAAGGTAGCCATATGGATCTACTGCCTACGCAGATTATCGATGATTACTGATAAAGCCCACATCTTTTCGTTTCGACATTATGGTTGCTTTACAAAGTGCTCTCCCACGCATTTTACTAAGTCATGACATAAGGCATTGTGAGTGAGTATCTACTGATTTCATCAGATTATACTCCCTATGCTGCGAGACCCACTCCATTTTGGAGATTATCTTCAAGGTGTCATACTTAACAATTTGAGATTCACATTGATGGCTTCAAGATAACTTCTTGAAATACCCATTGATTTTGCTAAGTTCATTACAACATCAACCATGATGGTATTTAATTTACTGGCTGTAAACTAATTATCTCTGTTTTACCCATAGAGGTAACATATGGTTATAGAATTTGAGGCTTTCGCCCTCAGTGGCCACCACTGTCCTATCTGGGCCATGGACATCATGATCGCTCTTGTGTCTCGTGGGATAATGTGTGCAATCCTGGATTCACCTCTAGTCAGGATCACACCGCTAACAGAAAAATGGTGTCTTATATATCATATGGCATTAGATTCAGATCTCAGCATCTGGTTATTCTGTATCAGCAATTCCTGGGATACAATGAACCTCAAGGGCAAAGGTTTGAATCTTACTTCAACCTTCAATCCGACATCACCAGCTGTGACGGGACCTTATGGGCTCGGAGAATGTGATGGTTGAATATGCCTCAACCGACATATTTGGAGATTATGAATAGTATTTCAATCTCCTGAGTGGTCAATATAATTAATGTCCATTTACGATGTTGTAACAACAACATAAGTATTGTTGCCATCATATATTGTATATCACAATATATTGTATCAGCACTTTTGGTACAAATACATTTGTATGTATTCTATATATCTGACAGTGATTTTCATATTGAGAATCTTCATGTCTATATATAGATTTCTACGGGAGTCAATCCGATGAAAAATAATATGTGCCTTGTGGACATATGCACCACAAACTCTATACTCAGGGAAGTCCAATGTTTCCACTCTCATTGAAAGAAAGGAGATATTTTAAAATCGCTAGACGCGATGAGGTATTTGTTGGCTCAACTCGAGTCATATTTACTATCCCTGTGGGTACTCGAGTAATGTCGAGATGCTTTATTGCTTCCCAGGTTTAACTCGTACCCTACTAAACTATGGAGGTATCCGTCAAAAGTTTCCATAGCGAAACTTATGATGACAACAAAGAGGACTAACTTCTCTTTACCATATGCAATGGATATGGCAAGCACATTCTCTAAGTATCATCTGGGTTGTACTACACATACTACAAAACCCGTAGCACATGTTGCTTACGAGATAGTTTTCCAGAGTGTCTTTTGCATGACAAACTTGGCATTCCTGCTTTGGTCATCATTGACATTGGGTTGAAACTGAAACTATCAGCAATTCCAATGGTTTATGATTATTATGATGCTAAATTCTAACAATATTTGGATTTTGTGCGCACTACATGTGACACAGGGAGGCAAATTTTAAGGCTCGCACACCTTAAAGTCTACGCTGAACCACTCAGACTCCTTGAATGCATCAAGTTGAGGTAAGTGGCTCTTCCCATCCATTGACTAGACTATTCAGGTGTTTCATGGTTCTAAAAGACACATCTATATGATGGTCCCAAGTGTGGTTTTTCCACATGAAACCATTGGCTCATTATCCTGACATCGATTTCAAGCAAATCGAATGGATAACATTGCAGAATTCTCCTTAAGTGTCTTCTCTATGGCCCTTGGATTGAAGTTTAGCAATTTGTCCTAATGTCTAGACTCAAAATGGTTTGGTAGAATCCTTTATCCAAAGAGTTAAGCTCATTGCATTATCTTTACTCCGGAATTGCAACTCACCAACTTTACGTTGGAGTCATGTACTTTTACACGCTCATGACCAAACTGCATAATATTATTCCCCTCTAGCTTTGATACGTGGAAATCTACCAAGTATTTCCCATCTGCGGTAATTCGGTTACACACCGATATCACCATCCCGGCATACATCATTGGCCCCTCAACATATAGTTGGGATCTATGTGAGGAATAACTGTATTTCCGTCAATACCTCATGCCCCTCGCATGGGGAGTTATTCAAGGCCAGTATGTTGATTCAATGAGGAACATTTCCAGGCATTAGGGGGAGATTTCAAATACCATAAAGAATGCCAGGAAATTAGTGGAATGGTCAACACATTTCTGCCTCAAATCCACGTACTCAAAGATCTGAACCATGCGTTCAGAAGATTTGCAACACATTGCAAATAACCTGCCAAATTCATTTACTGACTATAAAGGTGTCACACAATCCTACAATCCTACAAAAGTACGCCTGAAAGAGTGGAGGTACCAACAAAATCCACTCCACTCAACTCCCCGTTCAAAGCAACAAGGGGAGATGTATGGCAGAAGTACATCAGGATTCCGCTTCTCGCAAGCAAGGATATCAAGGCCTGTGAATCAGTAAATGCAAGTCAACTTTACATTGGCAGACACCTAATGGGTAGTATACACCCAGTTGACGGGAAACCTCCACCAACCCAGGTCATAGTGCACACAATGACCAGGACATCGGAATACCCGACTCAATCGCATTGGGAAATCGCGAGCAGTCACCATGGGTAATGATATTTCCATCAACTATATATTGATATATAGATTCTGGAGAATCATATAACTGGAAGTCTACAATTGTCGACATACATTTCTCAACTAGATTGCAAAACCTTTCAAATGATTCAGATCCAAAGACCATGGCCATGGCAAAATGTGAACAACACTCGGACTGAACTCAAGCAAAGGGTATAATCTAGATAGAAATGATCTTGCTCAATAATGGGAAGGTATTCATAAGCAATACCTACACCAGTTTTTCTTCTGGAAACAGAATTGAGAACAACGAGGTGGTGAAACAGGGAGCAAGTATTGTAGCACAAGGGTTCACGCAGATACCCAATTATTCTCCAGAGGTGGGATCTCATTCCGATAACTTATATCATTGGCAGTTCAAAATCATCTATCTCTGCAGTTGATAGATGTAGTGATTACATATCCATGTAGATCACTAGATTCAGATATAGATGGTTCCTGGCGAAACCTCAATTCTGAATCGAAGTACAAAATGCAACATACATCGTGTAAAATCAATAAGTCACCATATGACTTATTATTATTGTCGGTACATTTGGTACAACCGACGTAGTGAGTTCCTTATTCACAAGGATTACTCCTACAATGATGATTATCCATGTTTGTGTGTTTGCAATGACGACACATGTAATCATCTAAATGACGGAGTTTAAAAAGAAGGATTTGGGTAAACCAAAATATCGCTCGTTACTACAACTTGAGCACCTTCATTCGTACATTATGGTATACTATGTTGTCTATATCCAAAATATATTGGAGAAATTCATTGTGGACAAATCTTATCCATCCATAACTCTCATGGTAGTTCATTCTCTAGGCATAGAGAAAGGTCTATTTAGACCAAGAGATGATGGAAATGAGATATTGGGACTCAACGTTCCATAATGCCATTGGATCCACCAAACACAATTGGTTGGTACTCAAGAATATCTTTCGATATCTCCAAGGCATCAAACATCTTGTCCTGGTTTTTCAGTTTCACAGAAATATGAACACCGAAATCATTGGATACATCGATCAGATCCCCACTATGTCAGATCGTAGAGAAGCTTAGTGTTCCTACTAGGTGTGGTAGCCCTCTCAGGAAGAGTCTTCAAAACAGACCTCATGGCTACATCCACCAACCATTATCTCAAAGATAATGTTGCTTGTGTTGCCCGGATGCAAACATGTTACTAATAAGCAATATCTTTATATTGCATATCTTGCAAGTGAAATCATGCAACTGATTTGTTCACCAAGTCTCTACCAACTTTTACATTCCAGAAACATGTTCATGGAATTGGTATGTGACGGCTTTGGAATTTGCAAGAATCAGGGGGAGTATCTTCCTAAATTGTTCATGTTCAATGCATCATATTATACTCTTTTTACCTTCATGAGTTTACTATACAGGTTCTCATTAAGGTTTTTAATGAGGTAATATCAACATGAGATCATATGTCATACTTTCTGTTTTCCCCATCGGGGTTTTTGGGAAAGTATATACGACATATTTATTGTCCTCTAAATTCTATGAATATATATTTCATATTGAGTTAACAGAGGCAATAATCATTATGTGTTGTATCATTTTCTCCTTATTTTCCCACTGGGTTTGAAGGAGTTTTAACAACACATACTACACTACTCCTCACATTTTTCCCACGGGGTTTTTGGAGGAGACTTAATCAAGATAATGGATTCTTATGTCAAGCGGTGATTAGGGGGAGTGTTGAAAATAATAACCCAGTGGTTATTAAGGGATAATCCCCGCTTCCCATATCGGCAGTTGCCTCCCGAGGAGGCGCCTCAGCAAACCGTCGCGTCCCATGGACGCGTCCGTTCCCCTTGTATATAAGTGTACATCCATGATGAATAAAGAACACTTGAATCATTTGTTGTCTCTCTCGATCTCAATTCTAAACAGCCATAAAATGGTTTTGAGTTCATATCATTTCATTTGCAATTTTATAAAATTAAATGGGATTAAATATTGCTATTTTGACACTGTTAGAGTCACTAAATTAATTTATTAATTATTGGTTACAATTATAGCATTGTCTCTAGAATATTTGTCACCTAATGAACATTTTAGTTTCTGTGTTTGAACAACTTTTATTTTCCACTTTAATTTAATTTTAATTTTGAGTTAGGAGTTGAAATGCAATATGATGCAAATGATGATTTGGCACTGTTAATCATGCTGACTTGTCATTATCAAATGTGATTACTGTGGCTAATGACATGGGGTGTTACAGCTGGTGAGCTCATTCCTCAGATTGTACACGACCCCCCCCCCCCCCCACACCCCCCCCACATGGAGTGCAGACCAGCCATCCTCAAGGCGAGTTCTTTTCGGTCAATTCTGGACAATCATAATCCAAGGAATCATAATCAGATAAGAACTCATCTCTGCCCCAAGAATCACCTAGAATTATCAATCACAAGTGTATTTGAGAATCACCGAAAATGGACGATTCTGGCAATTATGGGATGCCCCTTAAAAGAAAACGATTCGCTTTCACAGCCTACCACTATTTAACGTGGTATTTACGGTCAAAATGCCACTCGTGTTCGCCACAAACAGGAACGCTTTGCCCAGCCCCCGATGGCTCCTCTCATCTCTCACCTGCTCGATCCCCCGGATACCACGCTCCACGACCTGAAGCTCCGCCGCCAGCCGCCCAATGCGCCACCCCGAGGATCCAGGCTGCCCATGCCAGTTCCCGTCGCTCGCCGCTCCCGATCAAGGCCGCCCGCGCTCCTCGACCTCGAGCTCCACCACCGGCCGCCCAGTCCACCGCCACCCGTCTAGTCCGCCGCCTTGAGGATCCAAGCTGCCCACGCCCGTTCCCGTCACTCCGAATCGGGGCCACCCGCTGCTAGATCCGGATCTGTGTATGCGTGCTGTTACTGCTATGTGGTCGCTCGTGCTGCCATGAATGAACTCCCTCCTGCTTATCCCATCGCTGTTGCATGCTGTTGCGTCTCGTGCCACTGCTGCTGCTATTTCTTGGAGATTAAATTGTTGTATTTTGGTAGTACGAGATGTATGATTGAAATATTTGGATGACACAGTTCCAAGCTAGGGGCATTACAGACATTTCAGCATACAACTCATACAACAATCTCATACTAGAATCACATAAAAGAACTGGACAGTTGATTCTGTGGGCAGTTTTCCAAAATGAGGTTCTGGAGAATCAAGAGCCGAAAAGAACTGGCCCTCAGTATGCTTGCTCAAACTACCCGAATCCACCGAAAACGAGGACAGAGAGGTCTCCACGTCTGCAGTTGAGCCGCAAAGAATTATGGTTATATTCAGGAGATCAAAGAAGTGGGGTATTATTCTGAGTTCTCTGGTCGAAAACACAAACGCAAGCAGGAATCACGAAAGTGTAAGAAGTCAAGAAGCACAAACACACCAGAACCAGATTCAAAAAATATGGAAGAGTTCAAGGTAGAGAGTCAGTAGCAGAACAGGACCATATTTGAGCAAGGAAATGAATATTAGTGAATCTTGTGAGCATCTTACAGAGAGTATTCTATAAATCATAGACAGACATCATCTAAACGCTACACAGGCTGTCCATATTATATTAGTGTTTTTTTTTCAAAATCTGAATTAAGCAGATTTGAAATAAGCTAAAAAGTTATAAAAAAACTGAAATAAACATGTGTTAAACAAACCGGATATCAATATAAGAACATCTGCTGGTCTTGCTGCAGCAACATCAAATGAACCAGGAAAAAAAAGACCAGCTTAGGTTGCAGAAACCATACGGTTCATGCCTAGCTAGATTTGCATGGCAGCAGTTGGCAGATTCAGAACCCAAACCTAAACCATGGTGGTGCCAAATCTAAGAGCAACTAGAACATTGTTTATAGCAAGCCCAAGTCAAAACAGTAGCAATTTCCAAATTTTCTGGCAAAAACAGAGTTGATAATGTAGAGAGGGAGGAGACACCAACTCACCAGAACCAAGGACGAGACAGCCACCACCTTGTCGCGCTGCAGGGGAAGTCAGAGTAGTGGCCGAGAAGGAGTAGTCCACCAAAGCCGTAGTAGCCGAACACGGAGGTTACGACATAGTCGGCACCATCCCATCATGACGGCGCCCAAAACAAAGGGGCACAGCAGTAACCGTTCGGTCACCAAGCCAGACCACCATCAGGCACCTTTAGCAGCTGAAGTCTCACACGGCCAGGCCAATGTACTCGCTGCTGATGTTGGGCGCCTTCTCCCCCACGCACACGATCTCTTATGCACCTGAGTGAGGAACTACATCAGGGAAAAAGAACAAACTTGACCTCGAATATTAATATACACACAAACTGAAACCCTGCAAGTCTAAAGCTTTTTATCACAAGAACTCCACAGTTTTGTACTGCCACTGTTGATCAAGAGAACTAACTGCAGCCACTACGGTGAATGACGAAACTACGGACTGTACACGGGTTACCATACTGAAAGAAAGGGGTAGGGTTGTGGTTCACATGCCTATATGCAAAGAAAGTAAATGTAAGCTAGCATTTCTTAAAACAAAAAACAGTCTACATCTACAACTATAATCTTAATCTAATGAAAGATAAAAGCAGCAGTTTAGATGTTCACAGCCAAGATATCAACTGTTCATAGTCAAATATCATAAACTAGACAGTAGCAACTAGTATCAACCAAGTAACTCCTAGGCCTCGAGGGTTTCCGATGTAGCCATAGTAGCCAGGCATGGGGGTTTACATGCCTACATCAAAGAGAAATGGCATTTTAACATAATGTGCCCTGAAAAAATACACAAGTTGCTCTAACCAAGCAAATGAAGGCTAGCATTTCATCTAACAATAAACAGTCTAATAGTGACCAAACCAGAATTAAAACAGCTATATTCAGGAAGAGAACGTTCCTAATCATCTACGAAACAGACATCGCACAGCACCTACACATGCCTTGGTAAGAAAAAAGACTAAAATTCAAATGTGTTCTACTAGACAGTAGCAACTAGAAACAACAAAGTTCCAGTACCACAGTACGTCATTAAACTCTAGAAACCAGGAGATAAAACCATGTGTGGTATCATATTCCTGACAGATAGGACCCGAACCTGAACCATGGCGGTGCCAAATATAAGAGCAACTACAACAATGTTTAGCAAGCCCAGGTCAAAACAGTAGCAACTTCCAAACTTTCTGGCATGAACAGAGATAATAACCATGCCTATATCAAAGGAAATAATGCTTTTCAATGATAGGGTTATTTTAAACATGTCGTGCAGCATGCTATAATTAACATAATGTGCTATGGGAAAATATCTAATTATTGACAAGAGCCCAATTTCATTAACCACCACATAATTACAAGAGACCAATTTCATTGACAAGAAACATGAGCACTCCACGGCTTTGGAAGTTTGTACATCAGTTCAACCGACCATGTGACACTGGCATGTAAACCAGCAACCACAGGATATAACGACATGCCAACCACAAACCAAGGAGACCAAAGAGGGGTCCAAACTAGTGGCAGTTACGGTAGGCACGCGGCATAACTGGGCATAGCAAACGACAGGAAACACGTCCCATCAGGTCTAAAGGCGGTACTGCAGCCACTCTACTTTGTCAACCATCCATTCATATGTAGCAACACTACACTGGCTTGTTTTCTCCAAGCTAAGCTAGTTGCAAAACTGGGCATTTCCTAAGAGCATCAAAGAAGGAAAATTTGCCTATACATGAATATATGGTCACTTCTTAACACCATTGGGATACCACTGGCCATGTAGCAAATATTATCTACACCACAATCTGTACAAATAGAAGCATTTTTTAGCTCTTGCCTACCAAGTTTTCAGAAATCACAACCAAGAGATGCAACAAGGTTCACAACATAATATGTTGTTGAACAGCGCACAATCTGAGTTTTTTTTAGATGCTCATGCCATACAAATATACTGAATACGCAGAATAAGATGTCATATTAGGAGGTTTCTCTAAAAGACCAACATCTATGAAATTCTCCAGGTGCTTGTTAATAAGACCAGAGAAGGGAACAACTTAATACAGCAGGGGAATATTTGTACAAGAGTAATAACTTAACAGAAGGTTCAGAACTTCGGACACTACTTAAGAAAGCGAGACATTATTTTGGTGCCCCACGAAATATGTCTCAGGCTCTCAGCACAAGCATTCTTGACGCAGGAGGAACAATACAAATGCAATGTAATTGCACTCGAGCTATAATTTAAGCCAAGGAAAAAATGAAGACAGGCATGTGGCCATAAAAAGCTCGTAGGACAGAAGGACCATCAGGTCACGCACATAAACATGCATAACACATAGAGATGTAGCATTTTTCTGCACTTGTTTATTTATAGCATCAATTTGACTTGAATAACATGGTACATTTCCAACTTCCACCAAGACCTTGCACAATTGCTAATGATAATCAGTAGTACAGATTCAGAGTAACCCAGTTCCATTAGCTTTTCATAACCCGCTGTAGAATATATGTACATGGTGACAGCGTGAAAACGTATATTTGATTATTTGGTCATTTACTGCCATTATAACATCTTAAACATGCTATAGGATGGTGTCAAGGAAATGATTACAAGATAGGACCGAATACTTCAACTTCACCATCCATCTACCAAGTACATTAACTTGGTCATCCATTTGCGATCCAGAAAACAAGCACACAGATCATCGCTAAGTGGCAAAGATCAACTTATACAGGCAAGTTTCCACTGCCTCTACAAGTACCAAGTTTCCAGAAATCACAAACGAGACATACAACTTAAAATGTTGTTGAACAGCAGACGATCTGAGCATTTTTTGAGATGCTCATGCCATACAAATTATATTGAATACAACAGAATAAGATGGCATATTAGTATGTTTCTCTAAAACACCAACATCTATGAAATTCACAATAAGACTGGAGAATGGAACAAGTTAATACAGCAGGGTAATGGTTGTACAAAAGGTTCAGAACTCCGGATATACTACTTAAGAAGAAAGCAAGGCATTATTTTGGTGGCCTGGGGAATCTGTCTCATGCTCTCGGCACAAACATTCTGGAAGAAGCAGGAACAATAGAAACGTAATGTAATTACACTTGAGTTATAATTTAAGCCAAGGGAAAAATGAAGACGAGCATGCTGTCCATATTAATATTAGTGTGTGTTTTTTTTCAAAATCTGGAATGAACAGCATTGAAACAAGCAGAAAAGTTACAAAAAATCTGAAATAAACGGTTCCGCTTCCGAGGTATGGCCAGCAACATGCGGTGCGGCTAGGGTTCGCGTGCGTGCACCTGCGTGACCAACAGCAGCAGCGGCGGCGGCATGCGGGGAGGGAAGGGAAGGAGCGAAGAGCAAACAGAAGATGGGCGTACCTTGACCAGCAGCAGCAGCAGCAGCAACACTAGGGAGGGTTAAGGTGGGAGCAGGGGAAGAGCGGGCCATGGCGTTGGCGTGGAGCAGGCGGCCGAGCAGAAGCACGCGGACGCCCTGGTCGGACGACGGAGCTGGCGGATCTGGGAGAGCCATGGCCGCCGCCTTGACCTGCTCGCTCTGCCTCTTCTCTTCTCGTCCCTTCTGATGATGGGAGGGGAGGGTGTGGGCGGCGTGGTGCGAGGGAGACGAGTAGAGAGGTCGGCGGCGGCGGCGAGGTGTGAGGGACGGAGACGAGGAGAGGTCGGCGGCGCCGATGTGGATGTGGGAGACGAGGTCTGAGGTCGGGCGGGGATTTACCTTTTCGTTTCGGTACCCGAGCTGCTCTTTCATTCATTGGTTACCTTGGACGTCCCACGGATCGGTGGGTCTTTTCAGTCAATCTTAGTCGTCTGCGTCTGCTCGCATCCAACGGAGGAGAGAGCGTTTTGCTTTGCTGCTCGTTCATTGAGATGATTTTTGATGGGTTTGATCACATGTTCACGTCGAACCACTGTGTCAGGGGTTTGAATCCCTCATCGCCCAATAAGATCCAAATGCAACTCAAAAGTTCTTTTTGGTTTAAATTATTCTCTTTATAGCTAGTGATCTTCTGGTACAAACATTTGGTGTGAAATGCACATGATGGGAGGTTATATGTAAAAATACTAAAACAACATGTCACACCATGATGGCAAGACTGTCAGCATAATGGTAAACCCCACGTGTTCCACGACAGGGTGTACATGCAGAGATTGAACTAATTTGCTGTCGCACAATTCCAAGATTGAACAATTTATATCTCGTGTAACAAAATCCTACACTAGTTTTTTTTTTTTTGGAGAGAAATCCTACACCAGTTGTGTGTAGGTGCGCTAGCAGTGCAACCGTCGTCGCCTGCATTCGTGTTTCGGATGGTGTCCATGTTCTGCCGTGCAGACGAGACGAGACAAGGGATTGGCGTTAATGGGCTTCCATAATGAAAGAGAGCGCCTGTAATGGACAATTAAGAGTTGCAGAAGAGAGACGAGAGATTGGTGTTCCGTCTTGGCGGCTGCACCGGCCGGATATGAAGGAGACGAGGTCGATGGAGGGGATGGCGGCGGCGACGAAGAAGAGGGAGGATAGGTGTCCTTGCGTTGGGCAGGTGAGGTGCCGCCGGCGAGGCGATCCCCACCTCGTTGTGAGCTGCCGGGGGGCAGGTGAGGTGCCGCCGGCGAGGCAATCCCCACCTCGCTGTGAGCTGACGGCGGGCAGGGGCGATGACGTGAGGCCCCGATGCTCTGGCCCGTCGCGGGCGAGGCGTGGTAACGGCCGGCAGCAGAGGGAGCAGGTGACGGCGGCGGCAAGGAGCAAGCGAAGGCTCCCACGTGCAAGCAAGCGAAGGCTCCGACGTACCCATGATCACATCGCTAGGTAATTGCACAATTGCAGTTGTGATTGATGGCAAAGTAAGAAGAAGATTCTCAGTCGGAAAACAGCTTCAAAATCTTTTCTAAGTTGCTTACTAACAGACTTTCTAAGATCCTACAAAGGCTGGTTGCTAGCAATCAATCAGCCTTCCTTAAGGGTAGGTATATATATTAGAGAGTGTGGTCACTGCTCATGAGGTAGTACATTCGGTACACTCTAGTAAAAAAGCAGGGATTGTTTTGAAGCTAGATTACGAAAAAGCGTTTGATAAAGTAGATCTAGATTTCCTGGCTGTCTTCTAAAGAAGAGGGGCTTTGGAAGTAAGTGGCTGCTGTGGATGCAACAACTTACTCATAATGGCTCGGTTGGAGTCAAGCTTAATAATGTAGAAAGTGACTTCTTCCTTAGTAGCAAAGACCTTAGGCAAGGGGATCCTATCTCACCTCTTCTTTTTAACCTAGTGGTAGATGTGCTTACCAAGATGTTAGTCAAAGCAGCAGGCCACAACCTGATTGCAGGGCTCTGTCCTGAGGTTTGCCCCGGTGGTATCATTTGCTTACAATACGCAGATGATACCATCCTATTCCTGGACAATAACATCTCTCATGCCAAAAACCTCAAAACAGTCTTGACCTGTTTTGAGCAGGTGTCTGGCATGAGAATCAATTAAAGCAAAAGTGAACTCATTCCCATGTACATAGAGGATGGTGATTTTCAAGAATTTCTCTCTATATTAGAATGTAGTGGGGAGGGGGGGGGGGGGGGGGGTTCCCTATTAAATACTTGGGTATTCCCCTCCATCATGACAAGCTGAAAAGAGAGGATATCCAGCCACTCATAGACAAAATCCTGAAGAGGATTGCTGGGTGGAGGGGTAAACTTCTTTCTTGCAAAGGTAGACTAGTACTCATTCAGGCTTGTCTTGCTAGTATTCCTCTATATTTGCTGTCTTTCTTTAAATTCCCAAAATGGGCTATTGAGCTGATTAATTCTCAGATGGCTAACTGTCTGTGGAATGATTTTGAAGGACATAGAAAGCTACACCTAGCCAATTGGAGACTAGTTTGCATGAAAAAAGAATTTGGAGGTTTGGGCATCCCAAACCTCCAAGACATTAATTTATGCCATGCTAGGCTCTTGGGTGAAAAGATATTACGAGGGGGGGGGGGGGGGGGCAAACCTTGGAAAATGATCATTGATCACAAGTACATGACTGGGAGACCTAATCTCTTTGCCCCTGGCTCTGCTCCAAAGACTTCCAGATTTTGGAAAGGAGTCAGATCCATCTTTCAAGCTCTAAAACTTGGCTATATGTGGAAAATTGGTAATGGTAACAACATTAGATTTTGGGAAGACACTTGGTTTGGTACCTCTCCATTAGTTGTTCAATTTTGGCCTATTTACTCCATTTGCAATGAGCAAAACAAATGCATCAGTGATGTTTGGGACGGTCATCAGTTGAAAATGACTTTTAGAAGGAATTTTGATGACAAACTCATGAAGACATCAAAAATTCTATTTTTATCATTTACCTACTCAAGGACGAGCAGGAATTAAGCTTGGGGATGCTTGATACATCTTCAACGTATCTATAATTTTTTATTGTTCCATGCTATTATAGTATCAATCTTGGATGCTTTTATATGCAATTATATATCATTTTTTGGGACTAACCTATTAACCCAGTGTCTAGTGCCAGTTGCTGTTTTCTGCTTGTTTTTTGGCTTTTCAGAGAAACGTTACCCAGTGTCTAGAAGCCCGTAGCAGCCACGTAAAACTTGAAACAACAAAGTAGATGACGTCTAACTTGTTTTTGCAGGGCATGTTGTGATGTGATATGGTCAAGACATGATGTGATATACATTGTTGTATGAGATGATCATGTTTTGTAAAAGTTATCGGCAACTGGTAGGAGCCTTATGGTTGTTGCTTTATTGTATGAAATGCAAACGCCATGTAATTGCTTTACTTTATCACTATGCGTTAGCGATAGTTGTAGAAGCAATAGTTGGCGAGACAACAACGACGCTATGATGGAGATCGAGGTGTCAAGCCGGTGACGATGGAGATAATGATGGTGCTTTGGAGATGGAGATCAAAGGCACAAGATGATGATGGCCATATCATGTCACATATTTTGATTGCATGTGATGTTTATCTTTTATGCATCTTATTTTGCTTAGTACGGCGGTAGCATTATAAGATGACCCCTTACTAAAATTTCAAGGTATAAGTGTTCTCCCTAAGTATGCACCGTTGCGATAGTTCGTCGTGCTGAGACACCACGTGATGATCGGGTGTGATAAGCTCTACGTTCACATACAACGGTTGCAAGACAGTTTTGCACATGCGGAATACTCGGGTTAAACTTGACGAGCCTAGCATGTACAGACATGGCCTCGGAACACTGGAGACCGAAAGGTCAAACGTGAATCATATAGTAGATATGATCAACATAGAGATGTTCACCATTGAAAACTACTCCATCTCACGTGATGATCGGACATGGTTTAGTTGATTTGGATCACGTGATCATTTAGATGACTCGAGGGATGTCTATCTAAGTGGGAGTTCTTAAGTAATATGATTAATTGAACTTAATTTATCATGAACTTAGTCCTGATAGTTTTTGCATATCTATGTTGTAGATCAATGGCCCGTACTACCATTCCCTTGAATTTTAATGCGTTCCTAGAGAAAGCTAAGTTGAAAGATGATGGTAGCAACTACACGGACTGGGTCCGTAACTTAAGGATTATCCTCATTGCTGCACAGAAGAATTATGTCCTTGATGCACCGCTGGGTGAAAGGCCTGCTGCAGGAGCAGATGTTGAAGTTATGAACGTCTGGCAAGCTCGATCTGATGACTACTCGATAGTTCAGTGTGCCATGCTTTACGGCTTAGAATCGAGACTTCAAAGACGTTTTGAACGTCATGGACCATATGAGATGTTCCAGGAGTTGAACTTAATATTTCAAGCAAATGCCCGAGTTCAGAGATATGAAGTCTCCAACAAGTTCTATAGCTGCAAGATGGAGGAGAATAGCTCTGTCAGTGAACACATACTCAAAATGTCTGGGTATCATAATCACTTGACTCAGCTGGGAGTTAATCTTCCAGATGATAGTGTTATTGACAGAGTTCTCCAATCACTGCCACCAAGCTATAAAGGCTTCGTGATGAACTATAATATGCAAGGGATGGAGAAGACTATTCCCAAGCTCTTCGCAATGCTCAAAGCTGCGGAGGTAGAAATCAAGAAGGAGCATCAAGTGTTGATGGTTAACAAGACCACTAGTTTCAAGAAAAATGGCAAGGGAAAGAAGGGGAGCTTCAAGAAGAATGGCAAGCAAGTTGCCACTCCCGGGAAGAAGCCCAAGTCTGGACCTAAGCCTGAAACTGAGTGCTTCTACTGCAAAGGGATTGGTCACTGGAAGCGGAACTGCCCCAAGTATTTGGCGGATAAGAAGGATGGCAAAGTGAACAAAGGTATATTTGATATACATGTTATTGATATGTACCTTACTAATGCTCGTAGTAGTTCTTGGGTATTTGATACCGGTTCGGTTGCTCATATTTGTAACTCGAAACAGGGACTACGGATTAAACGAAGATTGGCTAAGGACGAGGTGACGATGCGCGTCGGGAATGGTTCCAAGGTCGATGTGATCGCCGTCGGCACGCTACCTCTACATCTACCTTCGGGATTAGTTTTAGACCTGAATAATTGTTATTTGGTGCCAGCGTTGAGCATGAACATTATATCTGGATCTTGTTTAATGCGAGACGGTTATTCATTTAAATCAGAGAATAATGGTTGTTTTATTTATATGAGTAATATCTTTTATGGTCATGCACCCTTGAAGAGTGGTCTATTTTTGTTGAATCTCGATCGTGGTGGTACACATATTCATAATATTGATGCCAAAAGATGCAAAGTTGATAATGATAGTGCAACATACTTGTGGCACTGCCGTTTAGGTCATATTGGTGTAAAGCGCATGAAGAAACTCCATGTGGATGGACTTTTGGAATCACTTGATTATGAATCATTTGATGCTTGCGAACCATGCATCATGGGCAAGATGACTAAAACTCCGTTCTCCGGAACAATGGAGCGAGCCACTGACTTATTGGAAATAATACATACCGATGTATGCGGTCCGATGAGTGTTGAGGCTCGCGGCGGGTATCGTTATTTTCTGACCTTCACAGATGATTTGAGCAGATATGGGTATATCTACTTGATGAAACACAAGTCTGAAACATTTGAAAAGTTCAAAGAATTTCAGAGTGAAGTGGAGAATCATCGTAACAAGAAAATAAAGTTTCTACGATCTGATTGCGGAGGCGAATATTTGAGTTACGATTTTGGCCTTCATTTAAAACAATGTGGAATAGTTTCACAACTCACGCCACCTGGAACACCACAGCGTAATGGTGTGTCCGAACGTCGTAACCGTGCTTTATTGGATATGGTGCGATCTATGATGTCTCTTACCGATTTACCACTATCGTTTTGGGGTTATACATTAGAGACAGCTGCATTCACGTTAAATAGGGCACCATCTAAATCCGTTGAGACGACACCGTATGAACTGTGGTTTGGCAAGAAACCTAAGCTGTCGTTTCTTAAAGTTTGGGGTTGCGATGCTTATGTGAAAAAGCTTCAGCCTGATAAGCTCGAACCCAAATCGGAGAAGTGCGTCTTCATAGGATACCCAAAAGAAACTGTTGGGTACACCTTCTATCACAGATCCGAAGGCAAGATCTTTGTTGCTAAGAATGGATCCTTTCTAGAGAAGGAGTTTCTCTTGAAAGAAGTGAGTGGGAGGAAAGTAGAACTTGATGAGGTAATTGTACCTTCTCTTAATTTGGAAAGTAGCTCATCAGAGAAATCTGTTCCCGTGATGCCTACACCAACCAGAGAGGAAGCTAATGATAATGATCATGAAACTTCAGATCAAGTTACTACCGAACCTCGTAGGTCAACCAGAGCACGTTCTGCACCAGAGTGGTACGGTAATCCTGTTCTGGAGGTCATGTTACTAGACCATGATGAACCTACAAACTATGAGGAAGCGACGATGAGCCCAGATTCCGAGAAATGGCTTGAGGCCATGAAATCCGAGATAGGATCCACGTATGAGAACAAAGTGTGGACTTTGGTGGATTTGCCCGATGATCGGCGAGCCATAGAAAATAAATGGATCTTCAAGAAGAAGACTAACGCTGATGGTAATGTTACTGTCTACAAAGCTCGACTTGTTGCGAAAGGTTTTCGACAAGTTCAAGGAGTTGACTACGATGAGACTTTCTCACCCGTAGCGATGCTTAAGTCTGTCCGAATCATGTTAGCAATTGTCGCATTTTATGATTATGAAATCTAGCAAATGGATGTCAAAACTGCATTCCTTAATGGATTTCTTAAAGAAGGGTTGTATATGATGCAACCAGAAGGTTTTGTCGATCCTAAAGGTGATAACAAAGTGTGCAAGCTTCAGCGATCCATTTATGGACTGGTGCAAGCATCTCAGAGTTGGAATATACGCTTTGATGAAGTGATCAAAGCATATGGTTTTATATAGACTTTTGGAGAAGCCTGTATTTACAAGAAAGTGAGTGGGAGCTCTGTAGCATTTCTAATATTATATGTGGATGACATATTGTTGATTGGAAATGATATAGAATTTCTGGATAGCATAAAAGGATACTTGAATAAAAGTTTTTCAATGAAAGACCTCGGTGAAGCTGCTTATATATTGGGCATCAAGATCTATAGGGATAGATCGAGACGCTTAATAGGACTTTCACAAAGCACATACCTTGATAAAGTTTTGAAGAAGTTCAAAATGGATCAGTCAAAGAAAGGGTTCTTGCCTATGTTGCAAGGTGTGAAGTTGAGTAAGACTCAATGCCCGACCACTGCAGAAGATAGAGAGAAAATGAAAGTCATTCCCTATGCCTCAGCCATAGGTTCTATCATGTATGCTATGCTGTGTACCAGACCTGATGTGTGCCTTGCTATAAGTTTAGCAGGGAGGTACCAAAGTAATCCAGGAGTGGATCACTGGACAATGGTCAAGAACATCCTGAAGTACCTGAAAAGGACTAAGGATATGTTTCTCGTTTATGGAGGTGACAAAGAGCTTGTCGTAAATGGTTACGTCGATGCTAGCTTTGACACTGATCCGGATGACTCTAAGTCACAAACCGGATACGTATTTATATTGAATGGTGGAGCTGTCAGTTGGTGCAGTTCCAAGCAAAGCGTCGTGGCGGGATCTACGTGTGAAGCGGAGTACATAGCTACTTCAGAAGCAGCGAATGAAGGAGTCTGGATGAAGGAGTTCATATCCGATCTAGGTGTAATACCTAGTGCATCGGGTCCAATGAAAATCTTTTGTGACAATACTGGAGCAATTGCCTTGGCGAAGGAATCCAGATTTCACAAAAGAACCAAACACATCAAGAGTCGCTTCAACTCCATCCGTGATCAAGTCAAGGAGGGAGACATAGAGATTTGCAAAATACATACGGATCTAAATGTGGCAGACCCGTTGACTAAGCCTCTTCCACGAGCAAAACATGATCAGCACCAAGACTCCATGGGTGTTAGAATCATTACAATGTAATCTAGATTATTGACTCTAGTGGAAGTGGGAGACTGAAGGAAATATGCCCTAGAGGCAATAATAAAGTTGTTATTTATATTTCCTTATATCATGATAAATGTTTATTATTCATGCTAGAATTGTATTAACCAGAAACTTAATACATGTGTGGATACATAGACAAAACACTGAGTCCCTAGTAAGCCTCTACTAGACTAGCTCGTTAATCAAAGATGGTTAAGTTTACTAACCATAGACATGTGTTGTCATTTGATGAACGGAATCACATCATTAGGAGAATGATGTGATGGACAAGACCCATCAATTAGCTTAGCATAATGATCGTTCAGTTTTATTGCTACTGCTTTCTTCATGACATATACATATTCCTTTGACTATGAGATTATGCAACTCCCGGATACCGAAGGAATACCTTGTGTGCTATCAAACATCACAACGTAACTGGGTGATCATAAAGATGCTCTACAGGTATCTCCGAAGGTGTTTTTTGGGTTGGCATAGATCGAGATTAGGATTTGTCACTCCGAGTATCGGAGAGGTATCTCTGGGCCCTCTCGGTAATACACATCATAAGAAGCCTTGCAAGCAATGTGACTAATGAGTTAGTTATGGGATGATGCATTACGGAACGAGTAAAGAGACTTGCTGGTAACGAGATTGAACTAAGTATGAAGATACCGACGATCGAATCTCGGGCAAGTAACATACCGATGACAAAGGGAATAACGTATGTTGTCATTACGGTACGACCGATAAAGATCTTCGTAGAATATGTGGGAACCAATATGAGCATCCAGGTTCCGCTGTTGGTTATTGACCGGAGAGGTGTCTCGGTCATGTCTACATAGTTCTCGAACCTGTAGGGTCCGCACGCTTAACGTTCGATGACGATTTTGTATTATATGAGTTATGTGATTGGTGACCGAATATTGTTCGGAGTCCCGGATGAGATCACGGACATGACGAGGAGTCTCGAAATGGTCGAGAGGTAAAAATTCATATATAGTACGATAGTATTCGGACACCGGAAGTGTTCCGGGGGTACCGGGTACATATCGGGTCACCGGAAAGGGGTTCCGGGCACTCCCGGCAAAGATATGGGCCTTATGGGCCAAGAGAGGGACAGACCAGCCCCTGGTGGGCTGGTGCGCCCCCATATAGGCCGAAATAGGAGGAGAAGGAAGGAGGGGAAGGGAGAAGGAAAGGGGAGGATTCGGCCTCCCCCTTTCCTTCTCTCCCCCCTCTCTTTCCTTCCCCCTCCGACACTTATGGAAGGGGGGGTGGGGGGCGAATTGGACTAGGGGCCCAAGTAGGATTCCTCCTACTTGGGTGCCCCCTTGGCTGCTCCCTCTCCCCTCCAACCTATATATATGAGGGGGGGGGGGGGGGGGGGCACCGCTAGAACACACACCAACAATTGTTAGCCGTGTGCGGCGCCCCCCTCCACAGTTTACGCTTCCGGTCATATTTACGTAGTGCTTAGGCGAAGCCCTGCGCGGATCACTTCACCATCACCGTCACCACACCGTCGTGCTGACGGAACTCTCCCTCGACACTTTGCTGGATCAAGAGTTCGAGGGACATCATCGAGCTGAACGTGTGCAGAACTCGGAGGTGCCGTACGTTCGGTACTTGATCGGTCGGAACGAGAAGACGTTCGATTACATCAACCGCGTTAACAAACGCTTTCGCTTTCGGTCTACGAGGGTACGTGGACACACTCTCCCCCTCTCGTTGCTATCCATCTCCTAGATAGATCTTGCGTGAGCGTAGGAATTTTTTTGAAATTGCATGCTACGTTCTCCAACAGTGACCAGCGATGGCGACGGCTGCGGGCGTTGTTGACCTTCTTGGAGGCATCGCTGCCGCACCCCTCCTGCACGAATCTAGTCGCCTTTGCAGCTTTGGGGGAAACCCTTGATCCTTTGTGATCGGACGTTGGCGGCACTTTCGTGTCGTTTTCCTTCTTGGGGCCTCGTCTTTGGAGCTGGGCACCGGCAAGCGGAACTTGTGGATGGAGTTGGTGTGGCGTTGAGACTTCTGTGGCAATGGTGTCGTGGGGAGCGAGGTAGGAGACGCGACATTGGCTGCGGTAGTCGGCTCTTCTCCGGCGTGTTTGTGGGATGACCTCGGCTGGTTTGTTGCTGCGAAGCCGAAGCTACGACGGCGGGGCCCTGTGGCGTACGATGACGGGTAGCAGCTGGTCCGTTCAGTGATCTTCCACGACGCCAGCCTTGCCTGGTTATCCATCGTACCACTCCCTCGGTGTCGGAGCTGCGCTGTCTTGTCGCAGTGGCTGAGGTCTGGCACGGAACTTTATGTGCCACACGGCCTTTTCAGTGTGGGTTGGTTCGTCGACCGTCTTGGACGAAGTCGGAGTCGTTTCTCAGAGATTGGGATGGTGATGATGCCTTTAGGGGAGAAGTGATAACAATGACGTTGTTGTATTGTCTCGACGAGGCCCTCTGTGGAGTGGCGTGTGTGGGTTTTGTGTGTGTGCCGCTTAGCGGTCTGGGATGGTTTTCGCCCAGTTTTCCACTAATTAACTGGGCAACTCTCTTCTGCTTAGTTAATGGATGAGGCAAATCTTTTGCCACCGTTTTAAAAAAAAAGAACATGTTCCCCCAGGCTTTTTCGGGCCGTGTTTATTTTAAGATACATGATCTTCTTTGAAAAATATGTAAAACATATGAAAGTACCATGAACATTCTTTATATAAATGAACGTTCTTTTGCAACACGTGTGCAATTTTTTCACTTATTATTTTAAATTGGTAATGTAAATTAATGATTTTAAAGTTATATAAAAACAAAATAAAATTCCTAATTAATAGGGCATGCTGATTGCCGCCCATTTATGTACCACTTTGAGTGATGCCATGCTTAGTGCACTTAGTAAGCGATGTTAGCGGTTCCCGGTTGACGAGCCATGGGCAAGACTGATGGGGAATGAAGCATGAAAATCAAAAAATTTCCTACGAACACCCAAGATCTATCTAGGAGAAGCATAGCAACGAGAGGGGAGAGTGTGTCTACATACCCTTGTAGACCGAAAGCGGAAGCGTATATAATGCGGTTGATGTAGTTGTACTCTTCGCGATCCGATCACGATCCAACCGATCTAGTACCGAACGGATGGCACCTCTGAGTTTAGCACACGTGCGGCTCAATGACGTCTCCTTCTCCTTGATCCAGCAAGAGAAGGCGGAGAAGTAGATGGGATCACAACCAGCACGACGGCGTGGTGGTGGTGGAGCTAGTTCACCAGGGCTTTGCCAAGCGCTACTAGAACGAGAACAAAGGAACTACGGAGTAACGAGAGAGAGAGGGGCGCCAAGGGCTTGGTGTGTCCTCTTGGGGCACCCCTCCCCTCTATATATAGGTAGAGGGGCCTGGGGAACAGCCCCTCCAAGTCCTAGGGCACAACCAAGGGGGAGAAGACTTGCACTCCAAGTCCAATCCGATTCCTACTAGGAATCCCCCCTTTTTTCCCTTCCCTAGCCACATGGGCTTTTGAGGACTTGGTGCGCATAGCACAATAAGGCCAGGGTGGCTCCCCTCAGCTCTTGCCAGCCCTTGGGTCATGGTGGACCCACTTGTGGACTTCCGGACCCCTCCGGAATCCTCCGGAACCTTCTAGAAGCTTCACGGTACAATACCAAAAAAACCGCACCTTTTTCCGGAACCCAAAATATGACTTCCTATATATAAATCTTTACCTCTCGACCATTCCGAGACTCCTTGTGACGTCCGGGATCTCATTCGGGACTCTGAACAACATTCGGTTACCAATCATCAAATATCCCAATACTACTCTAGCATCAACGAACGTTAAGCGTGCGACCTTGCGGGTTCGGGATCATGTAGTCATGACCGAGACACCTCTCCGGTCAATAACTAATAGCGGGACATGGATGCCCATATTGATTCCTACATATTCCACCAAGATCTTTTATCGGTTGAACCACGATGTCAAGGATTAGGTTAATCCCGTATGCAATTCCCTTTGTCCGGCGATATGTTACTTGCCCGAGATTCGATCGTCGGTATCTCCATACCTAGTCCAATCTCGTTACCGGCAAGTCTCTTTACTCGTTCCGTAATACAAGATCCCGTGACTAAATCATTAGTCACATTGCTTGCAAGCTCTTTAAGATGTTGTATTACCGAGAGGGCCCAGAGATATCTCTCCGTCATACGGAGTGACAAATCCTAGTCTTGGTCCAAGCCAACCGAACAGATACCTTCGGAGATACCTGTAGAGTATCTTTATGATCACCTAGTTACGAAGTGACATTTGATAGCTCACAAGGTATTCCTCCGGTTCCGGGAGTTGCATGATCTCATGGTCGAAGGAACAGATACTTGACATGAAGAAAGCTATAACAAATAACTTAAAAATCTAATGCTAAGCTTACGATTGGGTCTAGTCCATCACATCATTCTCCTAATGATGTGATCCCGTTATCAAATGACAACTCATGTCTATGGTTAGGAAACCTTAACCATCTTTGATCAAGAGGCTTACTAGGGACATGGTATAGTTTATGTATTCACACATGTATTTAAGTTTCCGGTCAATACAATTCTATCATGAACAATAAACATTTATCATGAACAGGAAATATGATAATAACTATTTTATTATTGGCTCTAGGGCATATTTCCAACAGTCTCCCACTTGCACTAGAGTCAATAATCTAGTTCACATCTCCATGTGATTAACACCCAATCAGTTCTGGGGTTTGATCATGTTTTTCTTGTGAGAGAGGTTTTAGTCAACGGCTCTACAACATTCAGATCCGTGTGTACTTTGCAAATCTCTATGCCATACTATAGATGCTGCTACCACACTCCACTTGGAGCTATTCCAAATGACTGCTCCACTATACGTGTCCGATTTGCGACTCAGAGTCATCCAGATCGGTGTCAAAGCTTGTATTGACGTAACCCTTTACGACAAACTCTTTATCACCTCCATAACCGAGAAACATTTCTTTAGTCCTCTTTAGGCACTTAAGGATATTTTTGACCGCTGTCCAGTGATCCACTCCTGGATCACTCTTGTACCCCCTTGCCAGACTTATGGCAAGGCACACATCAGTCTGGTACACATCATGGCATACATTATAGAGCCTATGGCTCAAGCATAGGGGATGACCTTCATCCTTTCTCTTTCTTCTGCCGTGGTCGAGCTTTGAGTCTTACTCAACTTCACACCTTACAATACAGGAAATAACTCCTTCTTTGACTGGTCCATTTTGAACTCCTTCAAAATCTTTGTCAAGGTATGTGCTCTATGAAAGTCTTATCAGGTGTCTTGATCTATCTCTATAGATCTTCATGCCCAATATGTAAGCAAATTTACCCAGGTCTTCCTTTGAATAACTCCTTTCAAACAACCCTTTATGCTTTCCAGAAATTCTACATCATTTCCAATCAATAATATGTCATCCACATATACTTATCAGAAATGCTATAGAGCTCCCACTCACTTTCTTGTAAATACAAGCTTCTCCGTAAGTTTGTATAAAACCATAGGTTTTGATCACCTCATCAAAGTGTATATTCCAACTCCGAGATGCTTGCTGTCGGTGTCAAAACCGGCAGACCTCGGGGTAGGGGGTCCCGAGCTGTGGATCTAGGATCGATGGTAACAAAGACGATGAACACGGTGTTTTACCCAGGTTCGGGCCCTCTCTATGGAGGTAAAACCCTACGTCCTGCTCTCGTTTATATTGATGAAGTATCAAGGTACAGAGTTGATCTACCTCGAGATCATATGTTGTGGTCTAAACCCAAGGGGTATGATGAGTAATGTCATAATCTATCTATCAACGAGCCTGGCCTCGGCTTATATAATGTACCGGAGGCCTAGGATAGCAAGAGTCCTAGTCGGCTACGTCGGTGGAGAGGAGTCCTTGTCTTGATCACCAAGTCTTGTGGAATCTTCCTCGTATATGTCATCGGCTGTCCAAACTGGTCCATTAGTGAACCGCCACGGGGGTCCTCGGCCCAACCCATTGGTCGGGAGGCGACATGGTGAGTACCCCCTAGTCCAGGACACCATCACTTGCACCAGTCCATAGATGGATCACTGGAGCTTGCATACTTTGTTAGCATCCTTAGGATCGACAAAACCTTCTAGTTGCATCATATACAACTCTTCCTTAAGAAACCCGTTAAGGAATGCCGTTTTGACGTCCATTTGCCAGATCTCATAACTATAAAATGCGACAATATCTAACATAATTCTAAAATCTTAAGCATCGCTACGGGTGAGAAAGTCTCATCGTAGTCAACCCCTTGAACTTGTCGGAAACCTTTTGCGACAAGTCGAGCTTTATAGATGGTGACATTACCATCAACGTCTGTCTTCTTCTTAAAGATCCATTTATTCTCAATGGCTTGCCGATCATTGGGCAAGTCCACCAAAGTCCATACTTTGTTCTCAAACATGGGTCCTATCTCGAATTTCATGGCCTCAAGCCATTTGTTGGAATTCGGGCTCATCATAGCTTCTTCATAGTTCGTAGGTTTGCCGTTGTCTAACAACATGACTTCCAGGACTGGAGTACTGTATCACTCTGGTGCGGAACATACCCTGGTCGACCTACGAAGTTCAGTAGTAACTTGATCCGAAGTTTCATGAACATCATCAGCTTCCTCTCCAGTTGGTGTAGGCATCACGGGAACTGCTTTCTTTCATGTGCTACTTTCCAATTCGAGAGAAGGTACACTTACCTCATCAAGTTCTACTTTCCTCCCACTCACTTCTTTCGAGAGAAACTCCTTCTCTAGAAAGGACCCGTTCTTGGCAACAAAGATCTTGCGCTCGGATCTGTGGTAGAAGGTATACCCAATGGTCTCTTTAGGGTATCCTATGAAGACGCACTTCTCTGCTTTGGGTTCGAGCTTATCAGGCTGAAGCCTCTTGACATAAGCGTCGCATCCCCAAACTTTAAGAAACGACGGCTTAGGTTTCTTGCCAAACCACAACTCATACGGTGTCGTCTCAATAGATTTAGACGGTGCCCTATTTAAAGTGAATGCGGCTATCTCTAATGCATGACCCCAAAATGGAAGTGGCAAATCAGTAAGAGACATCATAGAACGCACCATATCCAATAGAGTATGATTACATCATTCGGACACACCATTACACTGTGGTGTTCCAGGTGGCGTGAGCTGTGAAACAATTCCACATTGTCTTAAATGCATACCAAACTCGTAACTCAAATATTCACCTCCAAGATCAGATTGTAGAAACTTTATTTTCTTGTTACGATGATTTTCCACTTCACTCTGAAATTCCTTAAACTTTTCAAATATTTCAGACTTGTGTTTCATTAAGTAAATATACCCATATCTACTCAAATCATCTGTGAAGGTAAGAAAATAACGATATCCACCGCGTGCTTCAACACTCATCGGACCGCATACATCAGTATGCATTATTTCCAATAAGTCATTAGCTCGCTCAATTGTTTCGGAGAACGGTCATATTGCCCATGAGCACTAGTAGAAAACAGGGCTTTGGTCCAGGCCAGATAATTGCATTAGTCCCGGTCGTGTTACGAACTGGGACTAATGGGTGCATCAGTCCCGGTTCGTGAGGCCAGGACGCCGGCCGGGCCTCGGCAAGCACCAGTCCCAGTTCATTTGACCCCTTCAGTCCTAGTTCCAGACACGAACCAGGACTAAAGGTCCTCGCTCCTAGCGTAGCCCCTTTAGTCCCGGTTGGTGGCTGGAACCGGGACTAAAGAGATGCCTATATATATGCGGCCGCTCACTCCTCTGTTTTTTGGCCGGCCGGCGTGTGGGAGGTGTGCTGCTCTCTGTTTTCACCTCCTATGCACATGAGGTGTTCGATGAAATGCCGGAGCCACACTTAAGCTTTCTCCTCTCCAAGCTCCATTTTCCCCAAGATTTGTCTAGGTTTGGCGGTGCACCAACTACACAAGTGTTCTAAAATGTTAGCTACTTCATCCTTTCATCTCTCACTTCTAGTTTAGCTCATTTCAAATGCTCTAGAAGTAGAGTGGTTTGTGGGTTTTAGTGTAGGAGTGTATGTGGGAGTTCTTTTAATTTAGATGCACAATTTGAGCTCAAATTAACTTCTTAGAGTCCGCACATGTGTAGGGTACCATCCCGTCCCCGTCCTCACCGTCTATCGCCCGCACTGATCTCGTCGCCGGCACCATCGTGGTGAGCCTCTTGTTCTTATCTTCTTTTTAAAAGAAATTTTTTTCTTAATTGTATGATTTAGATAGATACTTGTATAAATTTCTTACTTTTATTATTGTTTGTTATTATATAGTGCCATGGTTTTGGTATCCGCCCCCGTCGGCCCTCGTCCGGTTCTATGATTCGGATGTGGTATATTATCTTTTATAACTATTGTTCATTTAGTGTTTATGACAATTATGCCGACCAACGTGACATAGATGTTTTTATCTAGGAGGCATGTGAACCGGAAATTCCAACCGACCCTCTTGTCGAGAGGTTAAATTTAGTTGAAAAAGAAAACGAGTATTTGAAAGAAAAATTGAAAAGAATTGGGGAGGAGAAGATGAAATTGGAGTTGCATGTTGCCGATGTCGTCGATGATCACAAGATCAAGATGTATGCAATGCGCTTGAAGATTAGAAAGATAAGAAAATATGCCATTGATAATGAGGCTTGGTATCATTATGCTGTTGGATCAATTGTTACCTTAGTTGCGATTATGATCGCATTTGTTGTTGCATTTAAATGTTTTACATAGTTGTATGTTAGTTTCAATGTATGTTTTAATTAGATGCTCTAGAGAGCTGTATGTTGTTCTATGAGAACTATGTATGAACTTTATGTATTTATTTTTTCAGTAATAACATTTGATCACTACTGTACTTTGGTTTTAATGTGATGATGAACTTGTATTAATTTGGTCACTTCTCTATTCATGATGTTCTGTAATAGTTTTTGATACACTTAATTATATAATGCACGCAGATGAACCGACAATGGATGTACGGTGACCGACGGACCTCCGAGTATATTGAGGGCCTGCATAAATTTCTCGAAGTGGCTGAGGCAAACAAGCAGAATGGTTTTATGTATTGTCCATGTACTGTGTGTGGGAATACGAAGGATCACTCTAACTTGAAAACCCTTCACATCCACCTGCTTGAGAAGGGTTTCATGCCACACTATAATGTTTGGACCAAGCATGGAGAAAGACGGGTTATGATGGAAGACAACGAAGAAGAAGAGGATGATGACAACTATCCTATGTTCCCTGAATACGGTGATACTGCAACGGGGGAAGCTGAAGATCAAGAGGAACCAGACGATGTGCCCAATGATGATCTTCGCCAGGTCATTGTTGATGCACAAAGAGAATGCCAAAGTGAAAGGGAGAAGTTAAAGTTCGATCGCATGTTAGAGGATCACAAAAAAGGCTTGTACCCAAATTGCGAAGATGACAACACAAAGCTCGGTACCACACTGGAATTGCTGCAATGGAAGGCAGACAATGGTGTATCTGACAAGGTATTTGGGAAGCTACTGAAAATAATGAAGAAGAAGCTTCCAAAGGATAACGAATTGCCTGACAGTACGTACAAAGCAAAGAAGGTTTTATGCCCTCTAGGATTGGAGGTGCAGAAGATACATGCATGCCCTAATGAATGCATCCTCTACCACAGTGAGTACAAGGATTTGAACGCATGCCCAGTATGCGGTGCATTGCGGTATAAGATCAGACGAGATGACCATGGTGATGTTGAGGGCGAGCGCCCCAGGAAGAGGGTACCTGCCAAGGTGATGTGGTATGCTCCTATAATACCATGGTTGAAATGTCTGTTCAGAAACAAAGAGCATGCCAAGTTGATGCGATGGCACAAAGAAGACCGTAAGAAAGACGGGAAGTTGAGAGCACCCGCTGACGGGTCACAGTGGAGAAAAATGGAGAGAAGTTGGGGGGACTTTGCAGGTGACGCAAGGAACGTATGGTTTGGTTTAAGTGCAGATGGAATTAATCCTTTTGGGGAGGAGAGCAACAATCATAGCACCTGGCCCGTGACTCTATGTATCTATAACCTTCCTCCTTGGTTGTGCATGAAGCGGAAGTTCATTATGATGCCAGAGCTCATCCAAGGCCCTAAGCAACCCGGCAACGACATTGATGTGTACCTAAGGCCATTAGTTGAAGAACTTTTACAACTGTGGAATGGAAAAGGTGTACGTGTGTGGGATGAGCACAAACAACAGGAATTTAACCTACATGCGTTGCTGTTTATAACCATCAATGATTGTCCTGCTCTTAGTAACCTTTCAGGACAGACAAACAAGGGATACCACGCATGCACGCACTGTTTAGATGATACCAAAAGTATATATTTGGACAAATACAGGAAGAATGTGTACCTGGGACATCGTCGATTTCTTCCGACCAACCATCTCTTAAGAAAGAAAGGCAAGCATTTCAAAGGTGAGGCAGGTCACCGGAAGAAGCCCGTCCTCCGTACTGGTGATGCCATACTTGATATGGTCAAGGATTTACAAGTGATCTATGGAAAGGGTCCTGGTGGACAATCTGTTCCGAATGACGCTGAGGGATGCGCACCCATGTGGAAGAAGAAATCTATATTTTGGGACCTACCCTATTGGAAAGACCAAGAGGTCCGCTCTGCAATCGACGTGATGCACGTGATGAAGAATATTTGCATGAACCTGCTAGGATTCTTGGGCATGTATGGGAAGACAAAAGATACACCGGAGGCACGGGAGGACCAGCAACGTGTGCACAAAAAAGACGGCATGCATCCAAAGCAGTATCATGGTCCTGCCAGCTACGCTCTTACCAAAGAAATGAAGGAAATCTTCTTTGAATGCCTGCTCAGTATGAAGGTCCCGTCTGGCTTCTCGTCCAATATAAAGGGAATAATAAATATGGCCGAGAAAAAGTTCCAGAACCTAAAGTCTCATGACTGCCACGTGATTATGACGCAACTGCTTCCGGTTGCATTGAGGGGGCTTCTACCGGAAAGCGTTCGATTAGCCATTGTGAAGCTATGTGCATTCCTCAATGCAATCTCTCAGAAGGTAATCGATCCAGAAATCCTACCAAGGTTAAAGAATGATTTGGTGCAATGTCTTGTCAGTTTTGAGTTGGTGTTCCCACCATCCTTCTTCAATATCATGATGCACGTCCTAGTTCATCTAGTTGACGAGATTGCCATTCTGGGTCCTGTATTTCTACACAGTATGTTCCCCTTTGAGAGGTTCATGGGAGTCTTAAAGAAATATGTTCATAACCGTGCTAGGCCAGAAGGAAGCATCTCCATGGGCCATCAAACAGAGGAGGTCATTGGGTTTTGTGTTGACTTTATTCCTGACCTTAAGCCGATTGGTCTCTCTCAATCGCGGTATGAGGGGAGACTGACCGGAAAAGGCACGCTAGAAGCGGATTCAATAATATGTAGGGACGGGCATTCTTGGGCTCAAGCACACTACACAGTTCTACATAATTCTACCTTGGTGACCCCGTCTGTCAATGAACACAAGAATATTCTGTGCTCCAAACACCCGGAGTAGTCTGACGACTGGATTATATGTGAACACATCAGGACTTTCGGCAGTTGGTTGCAAACACATCTCATGGGTAACAACATTGTTGGAGATGAGTTGTACTCATTGTCCAGGACACCATCTTCGACTGTATTGACTTACCAAGGGTACGAGATAAATGGGAATACATTTTACACGATCTCCCAAGATCAAAGGAGCACCAACCAAAACAATGGTGTCCACTTTGATGCAGCAACCAACAGGGGAAATGACACATATTATGGTTACATAGTGGACATATGGGAACTTGACTATGGACATGATTTTAAGGTCCCTTTGTTTCGGTGCGAATGGGTCAATCTGTCAGGAGGTGGGGTATAGGTAGACCCGTAGTACGGAATGACAACAGTGGATCTCAACAATCTTGGGTAGACAGATGAACCATTCATCCTAGCCAATGATGTGGCGCAGGTTTTCTATGTGAAGGACATGTCTACCAAACCGAGAAAAAGAAAAGATAAGGAAGCGAATACATCATACGATGAGCCAAGGCGCCACATAGTTCTTTCAGGGAAAAGAGACATTGTGGGAGTGGAGGGCAAGACAGACATGTCTACAGATTATGAAAAGTTTCATGAAATTCCTCCCTTCAAAGTGAAGGTTGACCCAAGCACCCTGTTAAACAATGAAGATTATCCATGGTTACGGCGCAATAAGCAAGGGGCACACACAAAGAAAAAGTGAAGACTTTCTCTCCACAACTATTCTGATGATGGCTTTGATCTAGAATACCACTACAGTTACATGTCAAGAAATGAAATCCCTTTTGTAATCGATGAGTTTTCGTCCGAAACCCTGATACTTCGAAAGAGATTGTCCAGTTTGTACACGAAGTGCATCCAGTTTTTCCCGTAACCCTCTCAACTATTTAGCACATGCTATGTGGGTGAAATTATGATACGATGCCAAGTTTCGACCTTTTCAGAGTTCATTTGTAGTGCTTGTCAATTTCAGCGTCATTTAGCTCTAAATAAATCATTAAATGCATGAAAAATAGCAAAAGAAGTCACAAAAGGGTTGAAAATTGATAATGTGGCTTTGAATGGTGCATTTTAAACACACAGAAAGTCTGGAGATAAAATAAGTTAAAAAAATGAAATCCCTTTTGTAGTAGATGAGTTTTCGTCCGAAACCCTGATACTTCGAAAGAGATTGTCCAGTTTGTACACGAAGTGCATCCAGTTTTTCCCGTAACCCTCTCAACTCTTTAGCACATGCTATGTGGCTGAAATTATGATACCATGCCAGGTTTCACCCTTTTCAGAGTTCATTTGTAGTGCTTTTCAATTTCAGGGTCATTTAGCTCAAAAGTTCTTTTTGAAGATTAAGAAAGATCCGAAATAGCTTGAAATAAATAATAATTGTTCCGAGAGAACCTTGTATTAAGAGTTGGCCATTGATACATGGTATAAACATAACCTTAATGAATTAACTGACTTGTTTTACTTATTAAAATAAAAATCTTAAAAATCTAAAATTTGACCTGTTAGTGTTCTAAGTTCAAAAGTTTAAATGCATAAAAAATAGCAAATGAAGTCACACAAGGGTTGAAAATTGATGATGTGGCTATGAATGGTGCATTTTGAACACACAAAAAGTCTGGAGTTAAAATAAGTTAAAAAAATGAAATCCCTTTGTAGTAGATGAGTTTTCGTCTGAAACCCTGATACTTGGAAAGAGCTTGTCCAGTTTGTACACGAAGTGCATCCATTTGTTCCCGTAACCCTCTCAACTTTTTAGCACATGCTACGTGGCTGAAATTATGATACCATGCCAAGTTTCAACCGTTTCAGAGTTCATTTGTAGTGCTTGTCAATTTCAGGGTCATTTAGCTCAAGATAAATCATTAAATGCATGAAAAATAGCAAATGAAGTCACAAAAGGGTTGAAAATTGATCATGTGGCTTTGAATGGTGCATTTTGAACACACAAAAAGTCTGGAGTTAAAATAAGTTAAAAAAATAAAATCCCTTTGTAGTAGATGAGTTTTCGTCCGAAACCCTGATACTTCGAAAGAGATTGTCCAGTTTGTACACGAAGTGCATCCAGTTTTTCCTGTAACCCTCTCAACTCTTTAGCATATGCTATGTGGCTGAAATTATGATACCATGCCAAGTTTCAACCTTTTCAGAGTTCATTTGTAGTGCTTTTCAATTTCAGGGTCATTTAGCTCAAAATAAATCATTAAATGCATGAAAAATAGCAAATGAAGTTACAAAAGGGTTGAAACTTGATGATATGGCTTTGAATGGTGCATTTTGAAAACACAAAAAGTCTGGAGTTAAAATAAGTTAAAAAAAATGAAATCCCTTTGTAGTAGATGAGTTTTCGTCAGAAACCCTGATACTTTGAAAGAGATTGTCTAGTTTGTACACGAAGTGCATCCAATTTTTCCCGTAACCCTCTAAGCTTTTTAGCACATGGTATGTGGCTGAAATTATGACACCATGCCAACTTTCAACCTTTTCAGAGTTCATTTGTAGTGCTTTTCAATTTCAGGGTCATTTAGCTCAAAGAATGAACTAATACCAAAAAGAATGAACTAAAAAGCTTTTATAAAACTCTAATAGCAAAAAGAATGAACTAAAAAGCTTTTATAAAACTCTAATAGCAAAAAGAATGAACTGAAAAGAATCAATTAAATATTAGATTCTTCAATAGCAAAAAGAATCAACTAAAAAGAATCAACATAATATTAACTAAAATTATCAAAGTATTTATTTGTTAAAAACTTTAATAGTAAAAAGAATTTTCATAAAGTATATTTTGTTACAAACTTTAATAGAAAACTAAAAAGTTTTTATAAAACTCTAACAACAAAAGGAATCAAGTAAAAAGAATCAATAAAAAATAAAACTTATGCAACTAATATTATATAAAATTTATGCAACTAAAATTATATAACTAAAAATAACATATGCAAAAAATAACATTAAAAATTAAAAAACATAATATATGAAAAAAAACAGGCCCACCTACTAGCCACCACGGCCTGCATACGATTAGAAACCCTAGAAATGGGCCAGGAAGCAGGCCCACAGTGCTAGCGGGCCCAACAGGGCGTGAGATAGGCATATACTGCCCGCATTAGAGAGGAGCTCGAGAGGGCAGCGGCAGCAGCGCTTATAAACCACTCCAAGCCCCTCTCAACTAGCGAGGTGGGACTAAACATTTGGCTGCGGCAGCACAACCCTTTAGTCTCGGTTCGTGGCTCCAACCGGGACTAAAGGCACCCCTTTCGTCCCGGTTCGAGCCACCAACCGGGACTAAAGGTCTCTGCTTCCCGCCCTTTGGGCTGCTCAAATTGACCTTTAGTCCCGGTTGGTGGCTCCAACCGGGACGAAAGGGGGCCTTTAGTCCCGGTTGGAGCCACCAACCGGGACTAAATGTTGGTGTATATAAGCAGGACTTTGCAAAATTTGCAAAAGCCATCTGCTTTTCCCCCGACGACGCCGAAGACCTCCTCGATGCCGCCAGACTGCCCGAGCTCGCCGTCCCCGAGCCCGCTCCTCGTCGCCGAACCTCCCCGCCGTCCTCGTCGCCGGACCTCCTCGCCCTCCTCTCCGAGCCTGCTCCTCGTCGCCGCCCCCGACGCCATCCCCGATCACGCTCTCGCTCCTCGTCGCCGCCCCTGTCTGCCCTCCTCGCCGCCGCCCCCTCCGGCCCTCCTCGCTGGCCCTCCTCCCCGAGCCCTCGCCGCCCCCGCTGTGAGCCGCCGCCACCCTGGCCCGATGTGCTTCTGTTGTTTTTTTGTTTATTAATTATGTTGTGTAGATATCTATGTATGTATATGTTTATGTATGTATGTATGTATGTATGTATGTATGTATGTATGTTTATGTATGCTTAGAAAATGTTGGTGCTTGGTGTATATATATGTATGTAGATGTATATGTATGTATCAAGTGGTACTTTTTGTTCATAGAATTTTTTATGTTCATAGAATTAATATCAAGTGGCACTTTTCAAACAAAGTTTTGAGCAAGCTAATGGACTCTAGTAGAGATGCAATTGATACTATCTTGTAGATCACAGGAGAGTGATCAATATTGATATAAGGCACTAACCCATAGGATGTACAGAACAATAGTTGTAGCCTTTGGAAAACAGCTAAGTGATGTTTAAAGCTGAGGAATTCTCAGACTTGGCACAATTCCAGGAATTTTCAGGATATTGGTAAAACTTTAGAAATTCGTAGAAAATTAACCGTAACTCCAATGAAAATAATTTATATATGAAAATCGATCAGAAAAATATGACGAATCCGAATATTCCCTCCGTTCGTCTATCACAAGCAGCTAGCATAGAGAACTTGGAACCGTCCCCCTCCGTTTCATCTGTCCGAAAATGCGGACTTCGGGAAAACATTCCCGGATGTTATCCCCCTTCATCTATATCATGTAGTACCGCGTTAGAACACCCCTAACTCTCTCGGGAATTCAACATATCCCCGATAACTTTGACAAGAAGGGGGGGTCCGCAAGTATCCTCGACGACCATGAGAGAGGCGGTCGGCAAAGTATCCTCTCTCGAAAGATTGGACGACTCATCAGACATGAGGAGGGAGAACTCCTCGACGATCGTATGAAACTGACTGTTATAAAACTTGTGAACTTGGCATGATGTTTGCAACTAATCCCTTACTCATATGCATATGATTCCTTGTTGTGATTAAGTCTATGTTTGCCACTAATCCATCTCTCATGGTTGTATATTGCCATGTTGTAATATTTGCAGAAACTATGGACAGAGACTTAGAAAAAGAAGAGTTGTTGGGGGATATAATCCGCGACGGAGGTGATATCACCTTGTCGTTTCTCAACGACACCGATGGTGATGAAATACATGATGACGGCTCCGGTGATCCAATGGAGGAGGAAGGAGATCACGACGGCTCCGGTGATCGAATGGAGGAGGAAGGAGATCATGACGGCTCCGGTGAACGAATGGGGGAGGAAGGAGCCTTAACTGTAGCAAAGTCCGACGAGGTATATATGTCGGGGATATACCCCGCGATATGACCCGGCCGGACTTGGTGACTCACTGGTGACCCGCCCTGACTTGGCGACTCACTAAGTGACTCGTCCGGATCTCTCCACTCACTGATGACCCGACCGGGCCAGGTGACTCATTGGTGACCCGGCAGGCGGGTCAGAGGAGCGACAAGACCCGGAGGCCCAAGGCCCAGAGGGCAGCTTATGAGAAGACCGGCTCAAGGTGCGTGTCCGGTGGGCTGGCTTAAGGGGAAAGCATAAGGAATATTCCCTTACAAAGGAAGCAAGACTAGGACTCCACTTGTAATAGAGTAATCCTAATCCTACTAGGACTAGTCATGTAACCCGCCCCTTCAACTTATACTAGCATAATGCCCGTGCGTTGCTACAGGCGCAATACAAAAATAGATGAGCACAAGACCATAAATTGTGGGCATTTTTATCTTCTCCACCAAGATGGAGTACCTCAACTTTTCTAGGAGTACATACATAGCTAATATACATTTAGATACATACCAAAATTGTGGGAAGACATAACATAATCTTTTTGATCTCTTTGTTCCTTTCTACTCCCTCTGTTTCTTTATCTAAGGTGTATTATTTTTGGCACGGTGACCAAGGCACACAATTATAGACAAGGTAGGACAAAATTACTCTTGGCATCATCGCGAGACATGACCGCAACAAGAGTATTTACTTATGGGTCACCACGGCAACAAGACATGACATCATCTTCATTCTCCCTGCCTACCTCCTATTTTCTGATAGCCCTTCGACCTCACCTCTGACCTTGCTATCACATAGTCATTGCTCTTGTTTGTCATGGTTCATACCCTTCCTATCCACCAATGATAGTGCATTAAAACACCTCAAGGTAATATTCTCTCACTATCACATACAATTGACAATAGTAACAATTGTGGTGGCAGGGAAATATTCTTTCAATGGGAGGCGATGTTTTTGCGACTTTGTCAATCTCAAGACCAACTGCCGTTGCCACGGAAAAATAAATATAGTTCACACGAAAAATATATACTCTTAAGAAAGCATAATTGTCCATCTACATTGCTTGTTCTACTTCTAACTCTGACATGAATGAAATATTTGTAATCCCTCCCTCTCTTCGATCGTCTTGCTCCGCTCTACAGTAAGTTCAATAGAGCACAAATTTTATTCTTCCTAGCTCACATTTATGGTTACAAGGAATTAAGTCTTATACTGGACACAACCTTGCGAATACATAACACGCCCACTAATGTACTAACCAACTAAACTCTGCCATGGAAGCTGGGCACATCCTTAATGTAGAAAATTGTATTTTCACAAACCTTATGAAAATTTAGTACTGTAGCCTGCATTTTCACAATCACCTAAATAGTATTGTTCACCCTAACCAGATAAAAAATGAAAAGAGTGTATGAAAAACCACCATACGTCAAAACATTCCATGAAAAAACATCTCATCTATGCATGCACAGATGGTCGTGTAATCTGAGTATCCAAATTGGCATCCAAAATTTGATCTCAATACATCCAGTGAATTCTCAAGCATTGCTGGTATAGAGGAACAAAGGGTCAAGGTACATATACAGGAAACCCAAATTAGTAGAACTATTCAAGTGATTGTTACTGAATCCATCCTTCTATGTACAGAAGTATGACGCCGACACTGCAAGATACATAAGTCAGCTGGCCGGTACATCATTTACAAACTGTTCGTTGTAATGCCCGAGTCATCCCAATTCATCTCCAACTAACTTACTGTGAGAAAATAGCACTGATTTTATTTTACCTTTTCTCGCAATGAAAAATTTATTTTAAATTATTGTGCATTATGAATGTTTTCTCTTGATGAAAATTTGCACGTAAGTAGGACATTAAAAAATGTCTGTTGCTGCTTGTCTAGAGCAATTAACTTCCGAGGAGAGCAAGCATATATGTTTAACATAAAAAATAGCAGAGTATATATAGTATTATGCTGAAACAAAATGAGTGTAATACTGGATACCTTGAAAGGTTTGTGACGATGAGAATTTTAGCACATCTGAAACCGAAATTATTACTCTTGGGAGGAAACGGCATAAATAAATCTAGCAAAACATAAATGGGCCAACCAATTGAGGCTCAAGATCTGAAACGCAGTAATCCAAAATGTTAAGAGTTAGTCTGAAAATTGTTTACATTATGAAATAGGTTGAAGAAACAAAAGAAAAGCTAGTGTCGCCTAAAGGAATAGTTAACAGGAATACAAAGCTTCTTGGCGAACTGACCAACAGTTAACTAAAGAAAAATACCTGAACCGGGGCATACATATTATACATGGAGGATCATCATGCACATCAATCGACATTATCAATTTTTTAAACCAGGAATTCACTCCTCTTCCTCCAACCAATGAACATTTGTACAACGGATTCGTGAAAAAGATAAATCTACAACAAAAAATATCAAGAGATAAAGTTATATATGAATGCACTTGCTTCTCCAACGATGACAAAGTTATAATTATAGTTACTGTTGCTGCCCTCACATGCCTGCCGTCGTGTAGAGTTGTGGGCATATCGGCTTGTTTCAATGAATAGTGCGATGATAACTGGAAAAGAGACTACTGCTATAATTTGTTCCATCGCCCTTGGCTTCCCCTACCCTAATCCTATCACCAACCTTGACGCAGAATCGTAAATTCAAAGAGATTGTTTCATGTGTTTTTCCTTGGTTAAAGGTGCTTCGAAGACAGCAACTACAGTCGATACCATGCCAAATCATGCTGGGAATGGTGGGACAGACATTAGTTATATATAAAAAAAGCAAAATTGTATAGTAACATAAATAGAAATCCATTTAAAGCATACCTTAGAATGATCTGAATATAAATAAATGTCATGCAGAAGACATACTTCGACAGAGGCAACATTAGTAGCACCAAGTGCTGTTATTGCAACAAAACATTGCATAGAGTTAGGGTCCCTTTTCTTATGCATAAGTTCGACATACTGTATGTATGTGTCCAACTGTACACAAATACAAAATATACATTACAACGGAAAATGCTTGAAGATGATGATGAATAACTTATTCTGAACTCTTTTGCATCTTGTATAACGGACTGGGATTGAGATTCTAATTTTGGCACTACTGGATAGTATGTTGTATGCAAAAAGAAACTATATGCAGTAATCTACATGATTGTTTGTACTAGCAGAGAAACAATTTTACATTTAGTAGATGCATGTACGTTTTAGTGTTGCTTTCACAATATTTAGTTGGTATCCAAAAAACACTTATGGCTAGCAAACAGAATTAATCTACATAGAAAGTAGAGAACTGATAGCTACAGTAAATTATGAACTGATATCACACCTAAAACAGTAACATACCGCAAAATCATTGCCTCGCAGCTCCCACGAGTCTTCCTTTGCCCTCTTCTGCTCCACCAACCCCTGTTATGATTTCTCTCCCCGATATATATCCTGTCTCAGCAAAGCAAACCACCAAAACGGACGTGTGCTACATCATTGTAGGAAAAGGTATGAGAATAGAGAGTAAAATTCTGAATTACCTAATGTGGTGTTGCCACGAAATTATAGACCTTCTGCATCCTGGCAAAGAAGTCCTGCAAGGTTTATATAACAATTTTAAGAAACAACCAACCGCCGCAAAATTGGAACTCTGGTGCCACAGGAAAGACATACTCGTGATTACGTGTGTGGTGTACAATTACAACCAAACACATTATCACCGATGTGTCATACGAGCCACGGCGGTGGAGTTCAGACTTGGAGGAGTGACGATTGCGAGGTGTTCAACCAAAACAAAGCAGTAATGAAGGGGAATATAGTAAGGTACTTATGACCTACTAACACTCAGTCTCCTCACTTCTATTCATGCAACTATTATAGAGGGGGCCCAGAATTTTTAGATAGTTTAATCTGAGTTGTTCCATCTGAATATTTTATAAATACATATTCAAGATTTCTAAAACTAAACCTAATTGGACACTGATGAACAACAATGATCAAAATTTCTCATCAAAGCTTTGAATAAACACATCCGCGGACCTCCAGAATAGCAGAATTCACCAACAAATACATATTGTATGAGTCTCGGTATTATAAGGAGAATTACACCCAGCAGCCCACAAATTTTCAAGGGAGGGGATAAAGTAGCTAAAAGGAAGAAGAGTAGACATGGAGAATAACTTACAACTGATGTTCCCCCAAATACCTATTTTAGTTCCACTTTACTATTTTGCGTTTGCTTGCATTGGCTCAGCCTTAGGCACGGCACATCATGGCTTGACGCTGCACCAGCACCGCAACACAGATGGTACCTCTGGGCCGCCCATGTGATACATGTGCTATTTGTCCATGGCTTCACATGGAATCAAACTGCATATGTACATTCATGTTTACCTAAAACTACTGGAACAAACATGTTCAACTGAATTGTTTTCAGCAGTGGATCAACTCACAAACTTACTTAGACTGATAAGTAGGATGCTTCTGTTCTATTAGGGAAACATCACAAAACTCATATAGGTACATGAAAATTCGTAGCTTTGTACTTACCTAGCTGATCTATGGGTCTCACGGATGCCAAGTATCTTGGGCTGCTCTAATGTATAGAAGAAAAATGAGGCTTGCCCACTGATTCACACGTCCATGTGACCTTCACTTGGTCTTGGTCTTCTCTGCTCATGCTGATACAGTTAGAATGCAATGACCATGGTGTCCTCTAGTGCAGCCGCCCCCGGGCCCGACCGCGACATCCTCCTCGAAGGCTTTAAGGAGCCCGCACCGGCGTCCACGCCCTTGTCTACCATCCCCGACCTCTTCTTCCATAGGTGCCCCTATGCATCATCTGCTCGCTTAGGGATGTGTTGCTCCAGTGGCGGCTGCCAAGATGCCTGACCAACTTTAAAGATATGCCTGTCACCTTGTCAAATAAGGCGAGCAAATGATAAGAATTTAGTGTAACAGAATTCATGTGGTTTCACTCTGTTGTGTCAAGCCATCACAAGATTTTACAATAAATGAACCAAAATCACCATGGCCTCTTCAAGCAGAACTACTCACACTCGACTGTAAGGAGTGCAGTACATCTACTAAATCAGTTGTACCTTTCGAGGCAACATACTAACATAACAAAGTAAACATGAAAAATCTCACCCGTAGTATCATGTCTTCAGCGGCAATGGCTTTTCCTTCAAGGTTGCAGGCTTGTGCTCACTGAAAATCCATAATATATCAGGCAATTGAAACATTCCAGGATTAGCTTCCAAATCCATAATCGATGGGAAAAACCAGGAACAAAAACATACAAAATTTATCCATCTCTACCTATCCAGACACACACGTACTGCAGGGCATATATAGATTAGTGATTTGTACTCTCTATGTATTAGCTCGTTTCTTGAATCAATTTGATAAGCAAACTGGGTTGCAGCAGTGCCTCAATAAGAATCATTATACAGGACACGATGGCACACACGACAGCATTTAAATCACGGCTCTAAAAATTCAGGGATATGCAAAAAAAAAATCAAACCTGCATTAGTTCATCGTCCAGATTCCAGAGCACGGCAACAAGTAGATGAACACCCTTGAGGCCAAGGTAGAGCAAGGACCCTTCCAGGCTCAAAATTAGGGGGCATACCGGCACCTCCACAAGCACGTCCGTGCAGCCATCGCTCCATCCGCTCTCGCAACTGTGCCGGTCGACGCAGTCGCCGCTCCATCCCCTCTCGCAAATGCTCGGGCCCTCGCGACCCACGCATGGGTTATTGTTGCCTCTCCTCAGCTGCTGCTCCTTGCGACCGCGGTGCCGTCTCTAGATCTCACCCGTCCATGGCGACTACAAACATAGAATTCAGGATTCCAACTACAAACACACCACATACATACATAAATAACATTTCCATAGATCCACAAAATTCCAAACAGCAGTGGAAGATCAGAACAGTCAAGTAACAATATTCTAAAGGATACAAGGACCTTTATTCATCAAAGAGGCAACAATATATTGTTGTTGGACCAAAACAAGGAATTAAATGTGTTGTGTTTTCTTTCGTAAACAGGCATGTGCCCATCTGAGCTACACACATCACATCAGGAAGTACTGCAGTTTTGGTGCCTTGATGTATCCACGGTCCGCTAAATCTCAGTGGGTCTTAAAGAAATCTGATCGCAGCACACAATCACATAGGAATAATATTCAGTGGATTCTCAAAAATTATCCCAAACAATCAAAAGACTTATATGTGGCCACACCAAGTAGGAACAGAGCAAGCAACAAGCAGTTAATATATGTAATTCCCACAATTTGAGTTGAAACCTGACTCAGGTAATAGACTGTTCGTATATGGGCAAGGTAATGATGATGGCAGCTATGCTTGCAGACACACAGATAATATTAAGTCTCTCAACACGGCAGAAGTGAATTTAGCTTGCAAATCAAAACGACAGAACTGAATGTAGCTCGCATGAGATCAATCGTACCTGGTACATCGGCGAGATTGTGCGTATGGAGCAGGAGCGGCCGACGGAGTTGGTAGTACAACGAGGATTGGATGCTTCCATGGAGGGCTCTGAGGCCTTTTATGTGGAGTCTGTTTCCGGCAAGGTCGTGTGCCCGAGAAAGACATCTACCTGGACTCTCCGCGCACGGGGACTCTTTGTCCGTGTCCGGCAAGGCGTGCAGCCGGGCGGCGGCTTGAACTCCTACAGGGCGGCCGAGATCCAATCGGGCGGCGGCGTTCCCTGATGAACGCACGTGCAGCGGCGGCGCTCCCTGCCGAACAAGCGGGCGGCGTGATCCAATCGGGCGGGCAGCGTGATCCGATCGGGACGGTGGCGGAGTGCTTGGGGCATCCGCAGGATCAGGCCTAGCGGCGGTGCATAGAGAGGATCTGGGAGGCTGCAGCCGGCAAGGCGTCGATGGCCACCGCGGGCAACGACCTTGGCAGATTCATGAGGTGAGGAGGTCACGGCTGGTGCGATGACGTCGCCGGGGAGCAGCACTGCTTGAGGAGGCGGGGTCGGATGGTGGCGACGGATGAGAACCCTAGCTTGGTCGGGGGATGGGCAGGGAGCCAGGGAGAGGGACGTGGGCGGAGGAAGCGGGACGAAAAAACCGACAGTGGTGGATGAAATAAAACCTACGAAATAAAACCGGACGAAATAAAACCAGACGAAATTTAACCGGGAACGGAGACTACCAACTGAGACATTCACTACTGGGATCAGCTTCTTTGCCTTCTGCCATGGCGGACGGCAAAGGCATACATGCCGGACGGCAAAATGATTTGCCGTTAGCCAGCGGACGACAAACAGTCCGGCTGAACGAGTGCCAGCAAAGGCCTACTTTGCCGTCTGCTTCTTGGAAACGGATGGCAAAGTATTGTGCCGTCCGCCGTCGGAAGCTAGCAGACGGCAAAGATCATGGATGACAGTGGGGTGGGGTGAGAGCCGTTAGGGGTTTAACGGCGCTCTTTGCCGTCCGCCAGCGGACGGCAAAGAGGCAAAGCTCTTTGCCGTCTGCTGACAGATGGCAAAGAGCTCAGCTCGGCCAGCACTGAGAAGCTGCCACGTGGCTAGCTATGCCGTCCGCCAGCAGACGGCAAAGATGTTTGAATCTTTGCCATCTGCTGGCGGATGGCATAGCTGGCCCTATTTGCCAGTCCTATTTGATCACTTTGCCGTCCGCCAGCGGACGGCAAAGATTGAAACCTCTTTGCTGTCCGCTGGCAGACGGCAAAGTGACCAAAATAGGCAACCAGTGTTCCCAGTTTCTACAGGTGGCTGCCACGTGTCCTCTTTGCCGTCCGCTAGCGGACGGCAAAGAGGCTATATATCCCTTGTTTTTATTTGAATCCATTTAATTTGACAGGATTTCACACACAGATATACATGCACACATTCCAACATATCCAACAACATATAACAGCATGTCCAACAACATATTTCATCAAATCCAACATATATATCCAACAACATAGTTCAACAAAGTCCAACATATCCATATATACATACATAACCAGAAACAAGTTTCCAACAACATATCCATATAGACATACATATCCAAACAAGTTTTCATAAACAAAAGGAAGCACCAGAAGAATAGTACACTCCATGAATCCAAGCTTCCTCATGTAAAGCAAATCTGCAAATTGGGAAAGATGTAAGTTAGAAGAAGAAGAAGAAGACTAGCTAGAAGAAAAGGAAGAGGAGGAAAAGAAGAAGAAGAAGAATTTATCTTCTCTTTCTTTCTCTCCTCTCCTATTATTTATCTTCTTCTTTTCTAACTAATGTAGGCAAAAATGCCATTTTTGGGCTAAGGTAGGTAAAAATGCTAAGTGTGTAGGTCAATTTAGAGCTAAGCTAGGCAAATAGGTCATTTTGGAGCTAACATAGGTTAAATGGATCATATTGGAGCTAACCTAGCTAAACTTGGTCATTTTTGAGCTAACCTAGCTAATTATGCCATTTTTGACCTAACTAAGCTTATTGTGTCATTTTAGAGGACAACAAGCTAAGTATATGACATTTATGAGGTTAGCAAGGTTATTATGCCATTTACGAATAAAAACAAGTAAGAGGAGGAGAAGAAGAAGAAGAAGAAGCTTCTTCTTTTCTTCTTCTTCTTCTTCTTCTTCTACTTCTTCTTCTTCTTATTCCTTCTTTCCTTCCTCTTCCTTGATTTTCTTCATCTTATTATGTCATTAGTGGACTAAATAGGCTAAATTATGTCAAAAATGGACTAAATAGGCTAAATAAGAAGAAAAATACCGTTATCACGGAGGTGTAGGAATGGTCGGGGCTGCGCCAGTGGCAGACGAAGGTGAAGGACCGGTCGGGGTTCCGCCATTGGCAGACGCAGAATGATTGGTCGATGCTTGTCGGGAGCCATGCTGCACCAAAGATCATTTCCAATAATGTCTCGTTAACATGATGCAAACTGAAATGTGAATACTAGTAACTAACGACCATTCAAATCAAACTCACCGTGGTCGCCGGAGCAATCTGGGGCATCGGCGGAGGGGGCTGACCGTTTTTCTTGCACATGGTCTGCACATTTGGTTCTCACGAGTCAGTCATATTAGTTAGTAATGCGAACATTACGTGCATGATTGGGCTAATATGCACGAGAAACGTACCACGATGAGCTCGTATAGGGCCCGGTTAGACGCCTCGTTCCGGTTCCTCTCCTCCTCCAACAGCTTAGCCGTCCTCTCCTCCAACTCCCTCTCCCTCTCCGCTGCCTCCGTTTTTGCCTCCTCCAAAAGCGCCTGGGTGTTCAATCTCTCTTTCTCAACCAAGGCCTGCAACACACCACTCCTCGTTAGCATTGTAATCATCGACGGACGCACACGCAATGTAATGGAGGAAAGGTGAGAGAGTCCGTATAACTAATCGCCATGGCGAGCTCCGCGGGCCGTGCACGAGGTGTTATCTCAGGATCAGAGCTACTCTGGCGCTTCTTGATCTGCGGGAGAGTCCTAGGACAACGTATCAGTCCATCACCAATGGCTACGGAGCCATGGGACCTCCCGCCACCAGATATCATCACCAGCTCTGTATCAAAAGGATCCTGGCTCAGGTTAAAGTCCTCCCCTTTCCTCGCCTTCCTCTCGTCTCTGTACTTCACAAGCTTGTGGTGGGAGGAGATGTTGGTGAAGCTCTCTGGATGATCTAGGTCAGACTCCGTGAATGGCTTGGCCTTCTTGTACGGGGCCATATGGGCCATGCCATAGAGGTCGAACAGATTTGGCACAGGCTTCTTGTGGTGGTGCGCCTGAGAGAGAGGAACACAATATTAGTTAAGGGCTCAAGCTAGCATGAAGAATGATATTGCTATGTAAATAAGTCATTTTGGAGCTAAGTAAGGTTATTATGTCATTTCGAGGAAAATAAGCTAAGTTTAGGTCATTTTCGAGGTAACCAAGATTATTATGCCATTTTTGACCAAAGTATGCTAATTATGTCATTATTGAGCTATCCAAGGTAGTTATGCCATTTTTAGCTAACTAAAGCATATTTAGGGATTCTATAGATCTATCTAAGGTTATTATGTCATTTTAGAGCTAATTATGTCATGAATGAACTAGCTAAGATTAGTTTAGGTCATTATTGAGCTATCGAAGGTAGTTATGCCATTTTTTAACTAACTAAAGCATATTAAGTCATTTTATAGAGCTATCTAAGGTTATTATGTCATTTTAGAGCTAAATATGTCATAAATGAACAAGCTAAGATTAGTTTAGGTCATTATTTAGCTATCCTAAGTAGTTATGCCATTTTTTAACTAACTAAAGCATATTTAGTTATTTTATAGAGCTATCTAAGGTTATTATGTCATTTTAGAGCTCATTATGTCATAAATGAACTATCCAAGGTAGTTATGCCATTTTTAAACTAACTAAGCATATTAAGTCATTTTGGAAGGGATAAATGCTAGCATGAAGAATGAAACATGTAGCAAACCACATACCCAGTTATCCCCGTACTCAAACAGGTTGGAGCTCCCTTGATGGTGTGGCACACCTTCCATTTGGTCACGCTTATCCTTGGCCCTATGGTGTTCGACTAGCCATTGGGGAGAGCACCACGCATCCACCAACGCCTCCCAACAGTCCATCTTATCCACACACCATCTCGGGGGCACCTAAGTGAGTCAAGAGAAATTTCAGCGCTACGCCTACGAATCAAATCAAGAAAACTAAGTTCAAGGCCTTAAGAATAGGTAATTACCTGCATGTACTTCTCCTTACTCAGAAACTTGCCGTGACACTTCTTCTTGGCCCTCCTATTACCCTTCGAGGCGTAGTAGTCTCGAACGGCCTGCACCCGAGCCTCGTGCCGTAAGTTCTGAAGTAGGCGCTTGCACTCGGTTTCGACAACCATAGACGCGGCCTCCTGCTCTCCCTCTGAAACCCTGTAGAAGGTCTACAATCAAACAAGACAACACTAATTAGTACAATCACTAGGTAGTGTTGATTTTTAATTTTGTAAAGGAGAAATTACCCAAAACCGACGGAACACAATGTCGGCCACCGTCTCGCACAAGACACCGGCGACCATCTCCTCCGGCGGGGCCGGGGCAACCGAGTACAGCTCCCAGCTCAGTGCTAGCTGTGGAACCTGACCCTCACCGGGCAACGTGACCCACCCAGGGAAGTGCTCCCGGCAAAGCACACCAAGGACCTGGTTGGGCCTGCGGACACCACGGGGGTGTACCCAGCCCCTGCAGTATGACAAGGCCAACGCATTAGATATTAATTTGTAGGAACATGAAGGCAAAAGGTTAAAAAATAGTAAATGCACTTACTTCAACCATTTAGGCGCAATCAACCACCTCTGGTCGGGGGTCGTCGGCATGGGCGGGAGCTTTGTACAGCCACGCTTGTAGACCTTCTTGTCCTTCTCAACCAGCTCGTCGTTGCTATAGCTATCATCTAAAAAGGTGTCCTCGCTACCATCAGTAGGGCCACTAGCCTCCGGAGTCCCGTGGGAAGAAGACTGTGGGATCAGAGTCTTCTAGGACGAAGACTCCGTGACCAGAGTCTTCTGGGACGAAGACTCCGTGACCAGAGTCTTCTGGGATGAAGACTCTGGGACCGGACTAACGTGGGGCGAAAGATTGGCGACACGAGTCTGGTGGGCCGAAGGATTGGCGACCCGAGTCTGGTGGGGCGAAGGATCGGCGACCGGAGGCTCATGGACCGGAGTCCGAGACGGGTCCATGTCAGACGGAGCAGTCCTGTGGTTGGGTGAATCAGCTGAGGGTGGCGGCGAGGAAGGCGTAGCAGCCTTCCTACCTCTCCCGCTGCCACGTCCACCTCTAGCAGCCTTCTTCGTCCTCCCCCGACCTCTCCCAGCCGAAGAAGAAGTGCCCGCCGCAACTGTCTGCATATTGTCTAGCAGCGCTCTCCGGAGGGGCTGGGCTGGAATAATGGAACCACCCCTCCCAGTAGCGCTCGCAGGAGGCTCGGGGCGCTCTGGACCCTTGCCCACCATCCTGTCAACACATGCAATGACAAAAAGTAAACGAATTTAGTACAACATAAAAAAATTTGAATACTTGACATGAACATAATAATATGTATATAATTTAAGTGTATCATCATCATGAACATAATAAAAAATTGAATACCTCACATTACTAATATTACTCTGAATCGTCTATATATGCTCCGGGATCATTAAATGCATCATCATCATCACTATCAGTGACGTGCTCATCATCATCATCAATAAATACATCAACATGTGGAAGGCCTCCTTTACGTAATCGTTCAAGCATTGACAGGTCATCTGCAGCAGTAACTTCTTCTTGTTCCGGCTCTTCTTGTTCCGGCTCAGGGGTGAAGTCGGATTCACTATCGTTGTCTACTTCAATGTTCTGGGGTGGAGTAGAGCGGTTTTAAGGTGGAGTAGAGCGGTTCTTGAAACGTTTTTTGGAAAGACGTGTTTCTTGGAAGAATTCTCCTTCGTCATATGTGTCTTGGTTAATGTGAGGTTCATAATCCTCTTCATTGGGGGGAGGTGGTCTAACACATGGCGGCACTTCATAAACGACATCCCAACCACTGAGATTTGGATCACTTTGGCAGGCCCACGGTAGATAGAAAACTTGGGTTGCCTGTTGAGCCGTAATATAGACATCGGGAACATCCAAATGGGTGCTTTGTTTGATTTCGACTAGCCCTATATGTTCATGAGTCCTTCTAGTCTCCCTCGGCTGGAACCAATAACATCTGAAGACTACGACGTTTGGTGGGTTTTCACCATAGAATTGAAGTTCATAAATTGCTTCAACTCTTCCATAATACTAGATATCTCCTTCGCCGATAGCAGAGACACAACAATTTGTAGACTTTCGGTCGGCCATAGATAGCTCTTTGCCATAGGTACGAAAGTGATACCCGTTGATGTCGTATTTGTCAAATGAACGGACCTTATAGTCAAAACCATTAGCTACTTGTCTCAATTCGGCATCCATAATCTTTGAATTAGCCTACAAGTTTAATACAAAAGGATTGTTGCATTAGACGCAAATTAGCCAAAGAAATGAAATGGTCTAATGGAAATTACCGTTTTTTGAACCAAGAGATGAAACCGGGATATTCGCCTCCTTGCTTTGCCAGAAGCTCATACTCTTTGACGGAATCCTTTTGGATCACCGCTCCATACGAGAATATGGCGACGTATCGACTGCATCAAATATCCAAAAATAAGAGCATTTCAAAGGAATTAGAAGTTGCGAAACAATGTACCGAGATCTTACTCGATGTACGGCCGCACTTCTGTTAGGTTGTTGAAGAGATACAGCGAAATGGTCCGCCATTCTTCAACATCCAACGATACTGGCTTCCAACCACTGGCTGGTGCGAGATTCCCTTTGAATAGGCTGAGGTTGGATCGACCCTTTTTAGGGTCGTCAGCATTGTACCAAGGCTTCGGATTATGCAAATGATGATTTTTGGCTTCGTAGTGTGCTGTCACGAAGTTTGCCGCCTCCTCAGTGATGAATGCCTCAGCTATCAATGCTTCAATTCTACGTTTATTTTTACATTTTGCTCGAAGCGTCTTCTGCATCCGCTCAGTTGAGTAGCACCAATGATTTTGCACGGGCCCCCCCAATCGTGCCTCGGTTGGGAGATGCAAAATCAAGTGTTGCATTGGATTAAAGAAGCTTGGCGAAAAGATCATCTCTAACTTGCAGATCAACTCCGGCGCCAACTGTTCCATTTCTTCTAGGAGGCCAGGCGATAGTTCTTTCGCACAAAGAACATGGAAGAAATAGATCAGCTCTGCCAGTACTAGCTATTCATCCTCAGGGATGAAGCCACGCAACATCACCGGCATTATCCGCTCAATCCATATGTGCCAATCATGACTTTTTAGACCAAATATTTTCAATTTTTCAAGACTCGCTCCCCTCTTTAGATTTGCTGCATACCCATCGGGGAACATCAACTGCATTTTCACCCACAAAATAATTTCCTTCATAGCTGGCCTTCCAAGATTGAACCATGCCTTTGGCTTCGCCCCGTTCCGCTTTCCTTTTGGTTCTTGCATGTTTTGTAACAGTCTATCACATAGCTCCTCTTGATCGACTCTAGCCTTAGTATTATCCTTTGATTTCCCCTCTATGCCGAACAATGTACCAAAATTGGCTTCGGCGATATTCTTTTCAGTGTGCATCACGTCAATGTTGTGTGGGCAAAGGAGGTCTTTGAAGTAAGGCAGATCCCAGAAGCATGTCTTGTGAGTCCAGGCATGTTCCTTATTATACCCCTTGAAATACCCTGGACGCTCTGGATCTAGCTCGAGAGCGTTTAACTGATCTAGTGTCTGTTGGCCTGTCAACGCAGGTGGTGCAGAGTGTTTGACAACTCTACCTTTGATGAAGTTCTTCTTGTCTTTCCTAAACTTGTGGCGAGGATCTAGAAATGGTCTATGCAAGTCGAAGCAAGTATACTTGTGCCCTGCCGTCAGCCAACGAAACTCAAGAGCTCCCTTGCATGTGGGGCACGGGAACCTTCCATGCACACACCAGCCAACGAATAGCGCATACGCCGGCAAGTCATGCATCGAGTACATGTACCAGGCATGCATTATGAAGTTCTGTTTGCTAAAGGCGTCGTATGTCTTGAACCCATTATCCCAAGCTTCTTGCAATTCGTCCTTAAGCGGCTGCATGTACACATTCATATTCTTCCCCGGATAGTTGGGCCCTGGAATTATCAACGTCTGGAAAATGATCTTTCTTTGCATAATCTGCCCGGGGGGGGGGGGGGGGGAGATTGAGTGGAATGACAAACACGGGCCAACAACTGTATTGGGCTGCCGTCTGACCAAACACACTGAACCCATCCGTGCTGACGGCCACTTGAGGATGCCTTGGATCTGCCGTTCTTTCCTTATGTAATGCATCGAAGCGCTTGCACGCTTCACCATCCGATGTGTGCACCATCATCACATTCCCATCTGCATCTAGTTCGGTTCTTTTGCCCGTTTTGTGCCATGTCATCTGTCTGGCCGTCTCTTTGACCATGAAAATACGTTGAAGTCTTGGTACGATTGGCATATACCGAAGAACATTAACGGGTATTTTGGTCTGCGTCTTCTCACCCATACCGTTGTCTACCACAACATACCTGGAAGACTTGCAAATGGGAAAATAGTTCAAGTCCTCATACTGAAGCCTAAATAAGACACATCCTTTCTCACAGGCATGTATCTTCTCATAGGGCATCTTAAGAGCACGGAGGATTTTGTCTGACTGGTACAGGTTTGGAGGTAGCACATGGCCTTTGGGTAGAAATCGTCCGAATACTGTCATCATCGCGTCGTAGCATTCTCTGCCCAAGTTGAATTGAGCCTTCAAAGCCATTATTTGTGAGATGGCATCCAGCTGACAAAGCTCAGTGTGCTCATGGAGAGGACGTTTTGAGGATTCCAACATTTCAGTGAAGGCCTTTGCAGATTCCTCCATCTCCTCGTCCGAGTCCTGAGCATCGTCAAAGTCTTGCACCATGTCTTCCATCCCGGTACCATGCTCGTCGGTGCGACGACGAACCACCTCGGCTCTGGCACGTTGGGCAGACTCACCATGTAATGTCCAGACCCTGTAACCAGGCGTAAAACCAAAGTTCTGCAGGTCTTTACTCATTTCAAGCTCGTCCCTCATTTTATAGTTGTCGCACTGGACACAGGGGCACCAGCTTAATTTCTGGCCATTTGCAAATGCGGCTCTAACAAACCCCTTGGTTTTTGTTAACCATTCCTCGGTCCAAACTTTCTGACTAGTGTAACCGGTGTACATCCACGCACGATCACTCATATTGACTTCCTACTGGACACACAAGAAATATATACATAATTAAGCAAACCATATCCATCAGTTAATGGAGTTTGTCAGTTTTATTACGTCCATGCAACCTACACGCTAATAGGTAAAGATAGGTCCTAATCCCACCCAAGTATGTGTAGATTGGGTTCATTTTCCCATGCTTTGCTCCGGATCCGACGCAAAATTTTGGCAGCACCTCCCCGCTGTTCTCTTGATATATGTCTCGGCAATAAGCAGAGAGGATGTGTACCCGGAGAACAACAGGGAGGCACTGACGAAATTCTGCATCGGATCCGGAGCAGAGCATATGGGAAAACGAACCAATCTACACATACTCGGGCTGTCCATGGATAACGTTGGACAATTCGAAAGAATCACGATTATAAATATGCAAATGCATGCATATTTATAGATGTAACCCTTTCGAACGGGAGACGCATAGTGGTTACGCATACTGATGATTGACACCTTTAGCTAGCAAGTTTCATCGGCACGAAGACCGGAACAGAGCAAATGAAGGGGGAGGAGATGTCATTTGTGCTCACCAACGAACGCAGGGGCGGAGCTCGTCGAACGCACAGGGAGGTTGTCAAACAGCACACCCTCGCAGCGACGAAACAACTGCACATTTAAATACACCCGATCAACACAAATATATATGATGTTTTGCATAACAAAATCGAAAAATATACGACCTAACTCATAATTCACAAATATATGACCCCGTTGGGGTCGGGGTCGGGGTCGGGGTGTGGTGTGGTGTCAGGGTGTCGGGGTCGATCGGGGTGTCAGGGTGTCGGGGTGTCGGGGTCGGGGTGTGGTGTCAGGGTGTCGGGGTGTGGTGTGGTGTAGGGTGTCCGGTTGGGAGGGGGGGGGGGGGAGAGCGGGGAGGGGTGGAAGGGTTGGAGGGGAGGGGGGGGGAGGGGTGGAACGGGGGGTGGGAACGGGCGGGAGGGGAGGAGGTCGGGGGGAGGTGGGGAGGGGAGGTGGAGGTCGGGTGGTCAGGGTGTCGGGGGGAAGGGGTAGCGGGGTGATTTTTTTTCTGGATTCTGAGTATGGTCTGCTTTAGTGATTCGTTGGTTGCTTTTTAGATGGTCAAGGTAGAGATCTACGGCGCTTAGAGGAGGAGGACGGAGGAGGGAGAAGAAGAAGAGGAGAGGAGGGAGAAGAGAGAAGAAGGAGGAGAACGAAGAAGAAAGAAGAGAAGAGGAGGAGAAGAGGAGGGGAGAGGGAGGTTCGGAGTCGGAGGAGGGGGAAGTTCCCTCCTCCTCTTCTCCCTCCTCCTTCTACTCTTTTCTTCTTCTAAACTAAAACTAAAACTAATCTAAAATAAACTAAACTAAATAAACTAAAACTAAAACTAAAACTAAACTGAAACTAAAACTAAACTAAAACTATAACTATAACTATAACGAAAACAGAAACTAAACTAAAAGAAACTAAAAAAATAAACTAGAAAAAAGGGGGGGGGGAGAACTCACCTGCAGGGGATCGTCGGTGGAGGGGTGCGGGGCGGCCGGTGTGAATGGGAGGGGCGTGGAGGAGGTGGGCGGCCGGTGGAGGGGGAGGCGGACGACGCGGCGGGACGGGAGGGGGGGGGACGGCGACTCAGGGGAGGGGGCGGGGGCTGGACGGCCGCGGCGCGGCTGGCCGACGTGGAAGGGGCGGCGGGGGCGCAGTGGAGGTGGGGCGCCGCAGGGGGGGGTGGGGCGACGGGGCGAGGGGCGACGGGGCAAGGGGCGGGCGGCGGTGGTGGGGTGGTGGGGCAAGGGGGGGCGGCGGGTGGTCGGGGGACGGGGCGAAGGGGGTGGGTGGGCGGGTGGGGGGCAAGGGGGCGGCGGGGGTGGTTGGGGCGGCGGCGGGTGGCTGGTGGGGGGGGGGGGGGGGGCGGGTGGCGGTGGTCGTGGGAGAGAAGACAAGAAACAGAGAGAGAGAGAGAGGGGGGGGGGGACGGGGTGGGGATAGGCGTTAGTTAGGTCAACTCTTTGCCGTCCGCGCTCCTTTGCCGTCCGCTTTATTCTCTTTGCCGCCTGCTAGCAGACGACAAAGAGGGGGGCCGTTAGGTTTTTCCTAAGCAGCTCGTTAGTGGGCCCACCTCTCTCTTTGCCGTCCGCCAGCTGACGGCAAAGATTCTTTGCTGTCCGCTAGCAGACGGCAAAGAAATGGCTGATGACAAAGAAGGTCTTTGCCATCAGCCAAAGAAGGTCTTTGCCATCAGCCATTTCTTTGCCGTCCGTTTTATGTAAGCGGACGGCAAAGACCTTCTTTGCCGTCAGCCAGCAGACGGCAAAGAATTGGCAGACGGCAAATAAGCTAATTCCAGTAGTGATTAGGAGTAGAGATAAGGAGGGGCGGGGCACCCCAAGAGGGACAAGTTTCACAAGTTGAGACAGACAAGTCAATAGCTCTCGAGATAGAGGTAGCCAAATAGCACCCTTGTAATCATGAGCACGAGGATCAATATCAATGAAGCAGGATGTAGGTTTTTACCTTCACCGTGAGGGGCCGAACCTGGGTAAAAAACCTCGCGTCTCTTGTCCCGCTCAACCCCTCTCAAGCTACCACATAGATGCGTTGGCCTTACGACTAAGTCCTTTCAACGAGGACATCTGTCGTGACAAATCCACGACAGTTGGCGCCCACCATGGGGCCCGCGCATGGTGATGTTGAGTTCTTTAAGGGATCTCTTACAGGGATAGAAGAGTTCGTAATTTTCCAGATGAAAAAAAGGATCTACATCAATGACGAGCAGTCGGAAAAGCATATACAAGATTGAGATCGAGAGGATTAGGGTTGCGGTTTGTACGACGCCGCGGCTGGCGATACGTCGAAATTCGATTTCTGCTGCTGTTGCCACACGCCTCCGAGCCGGACAGGAGTTCGCGTTAGGGTTGCAGCTAATCCGACCAAAACCAACAGAAAAATTCTATTCGGCGCCGCCGCTGAGACCAGCTAAATCTATATCCAAGATGGGTTAGCACAAGGGTCGCCCCGAAGTGAATCCAAAAACCAGTCTGCTAAAGCCTGCAGCTACTACTATTGATCTACTACTAGTTTTACATGAGCATGTACGGCCAGCAAGAAACCTGAATTTGGTCAAAACAACTACGACCCGGAGAAGGACGGGGACTCGGAGTAATCAGCCGCCGTGGTCTCTGCCTCCTGCAGCTGCAACTGCGCCCCGAGCCGCCCGGTTTGCCTTGGCCGTCGACCCACCGGTGCGCCTTTGCTGCTGTACTCCGACGCCGGCTCGTTTCTGCTGCTCCTGCTGGTTGCCCGTGGTGGATTCCGAGTCGTTTTCTCTGCAGCCGTTAGCATGCAAACTCCTCTGCTGCCTAGCTTCGCCGGTGACTCACCATCTGAGCCTGCCATCTTGAAAAACATCTTCTCCCTTGAGCCGCCGGGCCTTGCCGTCCGCTCCTGCCACGGCTGCCTCCCGCGCCGCCCCGCGCGGCCCGCGAGGCGTCTCCTCTGCCGCGGCCGCCTTCAAAAACCGCCGGTGTTCCGGCCAGGGGTCTGTCTTCAAGTCGCCGTCGGTCGTGCCTCGCCTCGCCAGGGGCCTTTTCATGCCGCAGCTGTGCTGAGCCATCGTCGCCTTGAGCCGCCCCTTTTCGCTGCTTCAACCGCCGTACTGGCCCCGCCTCGGATGCCTCCTCTGCCTACCACGCGTCGACCGCGTCTGTTGACCCGCCAAGATCGTCACAGTTCCCCCGTGGTGTCACCTTCACCTCGCCGGAGACGGCACCGCTTCACCTTGCCGGCGTCACCTTCGAGCCGCCGCTGCGTGGCCGTAGCCGCGCCTCAAGCCGGCTCCGCCTCGACTCGCTGGGGTGCGCGCGTCTACTGGCACTACTTCGCCATCACGCCTCCACCTCACGGGACTCCATGTCTCCGAGCAGGGCCGGTTTGTGCCCACTGCGCCTTGCGCCGTCGACGAGCCGCCTCTGCCGCTACCGGCGAGCCGCTGCTTCCGCCTCCTCCACAGCTGCGACCCGCCGCGGGTGAGCCGCCCGCGCGACTCCGCCCCCGAGTCGCTGGTCTTGGTGTTGAGCCGCCGTCGTTGAGTCGCCCCGGCCTCACTCCAAGTCGCTTCGGCCGCCTCAAGTCGCCGTTGCATATCCAAGCCACCGCTGCGTTTTCTGTCGTCGCTGTGGCCATGGCCTACGGCCCTGCCTCTACAAGCCGCCGCGGCCCCTGCCAAGCCGCCGGTTCTCGCCATCAGGGACGCGCTGCTCCCCTCGCCGTGCCTGGGCCGCCGGCGCCCCTCCGTCGACCTGCTACTGCCGTGACCCGCCGTTGCTGAGACCCGTTGTGGCTGTGGAAAAATTGCAAACAATGTTGAAACGGAGTAAGTGCTTATTTGATGAGGAAGCTGGTTCCTGGACGGGGAGGATGAGTGCAATAAGTTGTACTATATTTTAGTCAAGAATGTACAAGAGGAACAGAGGAAACTGAGTTTCGTCCACTGGGATTTTCGAAATTTTGCGAAAAGCAAAGACCGTAAGTGTGCTGCGTATTTTAGGAGGTGTGGCGAGTGAAGCACCGGACCTTGCTGAATTTTACTACAGCGGGAAGCCAAAAATTCAGAAAAGAAGCTTCTCAGGATATGAGAAAAGACGATAGCAGACATGAGCCTTTTTTGGTGATGTTACTTGTTATCAAATTGGAATTCTTCGTACAAATTGCGTAGACTGCCTGGATCACACAAATGTCCAACAGTATGCTTATAGCCTTGCTGCTCTGGAGAGGCAACTTCATGTGATGGGACTGACGGGTGTTTCAAAACTCCACCCAGACTGAGATAAAAAAAAAACATGGTCTACGGTGCTAGGGCCATATCAGACATTTGATATGTTTTTGATCCCCAGTATCCACTGTCATCCGACAAAAAATGCCAGGACAATGATTCATTATAAATGTGGTCCCATGTTGTGCCTATGGAGTGTGTGTTAGCATCATCATGCACCGGCGTCCGCGCCCGCTTGTTGTTGGACAGGTGTGCGCAAGCCGCCGCCCGTGCAGCTTGATCTACATCAACTTGCTGGGACCGCACCTGCGATTGACTCGCCTGTCTGCACCGGCTTATAATGTCGCGGCCGGCTCATCTGTCTGCTCCCGCGGCCGACTCGCCCGTGATTGATTTCAGCTTCACCGTCGTGATCATCAACTCCGCGGTGGATAATTTCTGGCCTAACGTATCAGGTGAAATCCATCCAGTATATTTTTATATTACTCTGGTTTGCAATCTCTTTATCGCAGGGCAATTGTCTACTGCAAAAGTGATCGTCATGTCACGGAGTTTGTTAAATAATTTATGCTGGAAATATACATTGAGTATTGCGAGGATTGTCAATTCACCTCAAGCCTCTGGTTTACATCAAATTTCAGCATTCCGCTGCTCAAATTATATGGCGGTTTATATCATGGTCAAGTATGAAGAATCTCAAGCCAACTCCTCGAGTCGTCTTAAGACTCGGGGGCTACAATGACATGACTCGGCAGAATTGGCCGGTTTCAGTGAATTCAAGAACTCCAGGTCATTGGAGGGAAAAATAACCTGGCCCCTGAGGCTACTGCCCTATTGGTGAAAATTTAAAGGCCGTCAGAAAGTTTCCGGCTTAAAAAGAAGGATTCCGGTTTGAAATCCGGTTCAAGGGAAATCTGCCTCCCACAAAGCTCTGAAGCTCTCAATATCCGGTTTAAAATCCTGGCTTAAAAAGAATTTATCTCTCGCAAAGTTCGAGTTCTCAGAAAAAATTAAAGGTTGCCAAAGAGAACTTGCTGCCATGATGCACGGTTCAAACATGGGTATCCTGCCTTATTGGCTTGTCATATTGCAGGTCACTTGGGGGCTTCCTGCTCACTGAGCATAGCTGTGATTACCCTCTTGATCCGGCTTGCACGCCTTGTTAAAAATTACTTGGGGGCTTACTGCTCATTGAGCATAGCTATGACTACCCTACTAATCCGGCTTGTACGCCTTGATTGCAAATAACTTGGGGGTTTTCTGCCCAAGTTGAATTGTTACCAAAGAGAACTTGCTATAATGTGCAGTTCAAACATAGGTAACCTGCCTTGATGGCTTGTTAAAGGTCACTTGGGGGCTTCCTATTCAATGAACATAGCTATATTCACCCTTTTGATCTGCTTGGACGCCAGGTGTATTCACAAAAAATCCGGGTTATCCTGCCTTTGTATGTCTGCCACTCTGCCCTGGTAATCCTGAAATGGCTCGCCGTACTCTTGACAGTCAATCTTATAAAGACCCTGAACTTGTCAAAGTTAAAACGGCGATTGGTCATGTGAGGCCCGGCTTACAGGTTTGAATAAAGGATTAACTCAGTGGCTGTGCGGCCCTTGAATAGCACTTGATATTGAGGTTTAGCAACCTATGAAAGCCTTGTTTTTCTGATTTGTTATTTTCTATGAACATTGTTTTGGTTCATATTCTTATACCATATTGACATATGGTTTAAAACAATTCAGGCCATGTAGCCTTAATTCTTATGACTCATATTTGAGAATATTTGGAGTTTCGATAACCCGTCCTGACTTTGGACGTTAAGTCGCCAGTATACTTTGATTGCGCAATTGGAATTATGCGCTTATGAGTACTTGGGTTGTCACCCTCACTGGATGTGGCGCTGTAAGCCGGCAATTTGAGCCAATTTTCCAGGTATGTTTTTAAATTGTTGGATGAATATGTGAGGTTTGATAACCCGCCCTGGCTTTGGACGTTAAGTCACCAGTATATTTTGGATTGCGCCATTGGAATCATGCGCTTATAAATCATTGGATTGTTACCCTCATTGAATATGGTGATGTAAGCCAGCAGTATGAGCCAATTCTACAGGTATGTTTTCCAGGTTATATAAATATGCGAGGTTTGATAACCCGCCCTGGCTTTGGACGTTAAGTCGCCAGTATATTTTGGCTTTGATGGCCTTAATTCTAGTCTTTTCCATAATTGCATAAGACTATATTATGTTTGGGTTGTTATCCGCCCTAATTTTGACGTTAAGTCGCCAAGGCATATGTTGTTTAAACTTTGTGTAGGACATGCTAAGCTTTACACATAAGTAAAAATACTGCTATGGCTCATATGAATCATTGCATTTAAACCCATTATCTGACCATCTGAAGATGTTGCCGGGTTATCCAGCTCCGGGTTATATTGCTCAATATGGAGTTTATTGAGGCTATGAGCCGCCAAAGTGATCTTTTCAAAAACTGGACATGACTATGAGACACCATGGATGGGGCTATCAATTCCTGATTTTTTACAAGGGCTATAAGCCGCCGGGTTACAAAAATCCCGGAGTATAATGGATGCGTATTAAGTCGCCATCGGCCAAGAGCCGCCGGATATTTAATTCTAGATTTACTCGTCAACATATAAGTATTCAAATCTTTAATAGCCAAACTTGGCTGGATTTTCGTTATGGTATTGAATGATTGAGGTTTTCATACCGGATTATATTGTTCAAATCTTTAATAGCCAACATGGCTGGATTTTTATTATGGTTATGAATAACCAGTAATATGATTGAGATTTTCAAAAGCCGTTTCATAGCAATGGCTATTATTTCTTCATCCAAGAATACCGGCTCACAGCAAAGGGCATGGTTTAATATTGAATATGCAAAGGCTTTCAGCAAACATCATCCGGGCAATGGATATGATTTTATTTTACAATGGAAGGAATAGTCCCGAGTCACTGCAGGCACACGACCCGGCACTTGGGGGCTACATTATTCAAATCATGATTATATCAAGTATGCAAGTCCCATGTCACTGCAGGCATGCACCATGGCACTTGGGGGCTAATGCAAGGTCATTTTTAACTCGCCTCATTGAAGACCCGACCCATCACATGGTGATGAGTCGGCCCTTGGGGGCTACTAATTGCTCCTGTCAAAGGTAACCCGAAACTTGGGAGCTACATCATATGGTGTTATTTTTTGAAGTACATATAAAGTCCCAGCTCAGTATTATCTTACTGAGCCGGCCCTTGGGCGCTACACGTTGCTGCTCAAATCTGCATGATCATACCTACAAAGTCCCTGCTCATTATTACATAATGACCCGGCACTTGGGGGCTACACATGTGAGGTGCAAAATATTCAGTTTATGATTGGCGACTTACATGAACAATCCAGATTTCTTCAAAGTTGCAGCATTTATATTGAAGCAAGTCTTAAGCTATCACTATGTTTTCCTCTTAAGACTTGGGGGCTACAGATGATATGCATATCAGGGAGGAATATCTTCAAGTTCTCAATTTTTTGAACAAACCAGGTATTATATTCTCAGTTTTGGCCTGGATAACTCAAGAAAGTCAATTACATGACCCGGTGTCAGCAATGATAATGACCCGGTATCATCAGTTTTTATAACCCGGCAATTTTGGTAATCATAACTCGCCAAGCTCTACATCTTCAAGCTGGCTGAACATTGGATGAATATTTCAAGACCAATATTTTTGTCAAGTCAGAGCATTGGAGGCCGACTCAAATGGATTTTCTTTGACAATATTTTTTCTACAAGGAAATTGACAATGAAGTTGGCCTATTGACCCAGCCTTTCCAGGAGAAGGAAATGACAAGGACTTAAGGATGATCAGGTGCCGGTTCAGAAAAACTTTTAACCCAGAGCACAACCTGTCAAATTTGTTCTTGTGTTTATTTTGCAGGATCAGTTTAACATGGATAAATCCAAATTAAACTGGGGGCTAATGTCGGGGATATACCCCGTGATATGACCTGGCTGGAAGTATGACTCGGCCGGACTTGGCGACTCACTGGTGACCCGCCCTGACTTGGCGACTCACTAAGTGACCCGTCCGGATCTCTCCACTCACTGATGACCGGGCCGGGCCAGGTGACTCATTGGTGACCCGGCAGGCGGGTCAGAGGAGCGACAAGACCTGGAGGCCCAAGGCCCAGAGGGCGGCTTATGAGAAGACCGGCTCAAGGTGCGTGTCCGGTGGGCCGACTTAAGGGGAAAGCATAAGGAATATTCCCTTACAAAGGAAGCAAGACTAGGACTCCACTTGTAATAGAGTAATCCTAATCCTACTAGGACTAGTCATGTAACCCGCCCCTTCAACTTATATAAGGAGGGGCGGGGCACCCCAAGAGGGACAAGTTTCACAAGTTGAGACAGACAAGTCAATAGCTCTCGAGATAGAGATAGCCAAATAGCACCCTTGTAATCGTGAGCACGAGGATCAATATCAATGAAGCAGGATGTAGGTTTTTACCTCCACCGTGAGGGGCCGAACCTGGGTAAAAAATCTCGCGTCTCTCGTCCCGCTCAACCCCTCTCAAGCTACCACATAGATGCGTTGGCCTCATGACTAAGTCCTTTCAACAAGGACATCTGCCTTGACAAATCCACGACAATATATATATATATATATATATATATATATATATATATATATATATATAAATATTAATTAAGCCTCTGCTGAATAGATGCATTAATAGTTTTGTATGTACATATATTGACGCTTCTTTCTTATTTTATAGCCCTCCAGATCGAGCCAAACTTCAGTAAGGAGACGAGGCCCGAAGAAAAGGTTGGGCCAGGATGAAAGGTTCATGATCGAAGAAGTCGCTCCAAATGGCCAACCGATTGCTCCCAAGCAGACCAAGGACACATTTATACATCAGTGCGGAGAAAAGGTTGGGCCAGTGATCAGCATCCAAGAATGGAACAAGAAGAAGGACCCTGAAGTTTCTTATGTCCACGATAGACAGAAAGATGATCTTTGGAACTCGCTGATGACAAATTTCAGCCTACCGCCAAAGGAGGATCCGAATAAGCTAGTTATTCTCCCAAAGGTCAAGGCGTTTGCTCTTAAGAAGATGGCAGAACTATTCAAGATCTGGAAGAAAGATTTGAAGAAAAAGTTTGTCGACAAAGACAAGACTCCAGAATTCACCGGTCAATATGAGAAGATAAAAGATCACTGGCCCGCATTTGTGGCCTACAAGAAATCGGAGAAGGGTAAGCAAAGGTCACAGATAAATAAGCAAAATGCTGCAAAGAAGAAGTATCACCATGTTACGGGGTCAGGTGGCTACAGCAAAGCCCGGCCTATGTGGGACAAAGCTGAGCAAGACCTGCTTGCTAAAGGGGTCCAACCAGCGACATTGCACTGGCCAGATCGGGCAAGGACTTGGTTCTTCGGGGTTGGGGGAACTTTGGACCCAGAATCAGGGAAGTGTCATTTCACGAAAGCTCAACTTGCAATACCTGTCAAAAAGCTTGAGGAAGCAATCAAGGAAGCGCTGGAAGGGCGGTTCCATCCTGACAGAGAGAAGGACGAGCTGTCCAAGGCCCTCGGGAATCCTAAACACCCTGGACGAACACGAGGCACATCAGGCTCCGTTCCGTGGGTGCATGGGTTTCCCGACAACAGTGGTTATAGAAGCCGACAGAGAAAGAAGATAGAGGAAGCAAGCAAAATGTAGAAGATCAATGAAAGATTAGCGAAACTAGAGGAACTTGAGAGCCAACGAGCAACCAGCCAACCATCTCAGTGGCACGAAGATCCTTCATTCGACACTGCCCCTGAAGCTACCCCACCATCTCAGCGGAGAAGCAGCGTGGCTTCCACGGAGCTCATTCAGCCTAATATCACGGCTGCTCACTACCCCGTGGATAGTATCACGGAGAATGAACATTGTGTGCTAATGGCGAAATGCCATAACCTGATGTTGAAGGTGGCGGTCGGCTCTGTCTTACCTCCTCGAGCTGAGGGAACTTTCCATTGCCGTTCGATTCCACATGGCTTTGCTATTGTCGGGATGGATGAAATAATGGAGGTATTTGAGGGGCTGGAGCTTGAGTACCCTACAGGTGAAGGGGAGATTCTTCTAGAAAATGACTTAAGGAGTACCTGTCTATGGAGAAAGGAGAACATCAAGCTTCCAAACTGGACGCCGCCTCAGCAGACTCAGCCGGATGAGGCCCCTCAGTAGACTCCTCATAGTCCAGCTCAGTCATCTCAGCTGCCTGAGTCATCTCCGGTGCGTGAGCTGTCTCCGCCGCCTCAGCCGTCTTCGGCGGAGGAGGCCCTTCAGCAGAGTCATCTTCCTCCTCAGCTGTGTCCGGCGCGTCAGCGGACTCCGCCTCCTCTGGCGCATCAGCGGACTCCGCCGCCTCAGCAACAGCGGAAGAGAGCTGCCGCCGGTCCGGCGGCTAGCAGTACAAAAGGCGGGAAGAAATTCAAAGCTGGTCCAAGCCTCAGGGCTCCTCCAAAGTTACCATATGAGAGGACTGACGAGGAAAACAAGGACATCATGGATGCCGAAGTGCAGGCCCATTTTGAATGGAAACGTCCACCTCCGAAGGAAATAATAGATCCGGTGAAAGCGAAGCGCACTCTGGATGCCCTTAAGCGACCACCACCGCCTCCGCCACAATCCAACTATGACCGCTATATTGAAAAGACATATGATGAAGCGCGGCGGTCGGGAAGTACTACCAATGCTGCAAGACGAAGTGGGAAAACAATTCCCCAGCTCAGCGAACAGGAGAAGCAATCGTGCCCCCCGCTCAAGGTGTCTAGCGATATCGCTAATCATCCGAGGCTAGCACCCGGTACAACTCTTGGTGATTATGTGGGCGATGATGTACAGTTTGAAATGGCTGAGGTAGTAGCGCCCTTTACATATGAGCATGGGAAGCCTCTTGTCAAACCTAATCAGCTCCCGCATCTACCAACGATGATGCGACGATTGCATGACTGGTACTTGGAAACACGCAGCAAGGATGGGACCGACAGTATTTTGCTGGGAATTAAAGATGAGCACGACTTCATTGGAGTCGACCTGATGCCTGTTGAATTTGTGGAATTATTTTAGTTATTCAATCAAGACGCCATCGACAAATAACTCATGACTTGCTATTGTCTGTAAGTATCACTTCTGTAATTAAGTCTCTAGCTTAGCTCGTTCATTGCATGTATATATAATTATCCTCACTATATTATGCAGATTGAAGATAGTCGAATGTAAAAGAGGACAAATCTATGGCATTGGGTTCATTAGCACAAATATCGTAAATGAATGGACGGTACAAAACAGAGCTGAAGATACTAAGGAAAACTTGCTAAAAGCGTTACTTCGACAACAAAACAAAAGGGAAATACTCTTTCCTTACAACTTCAAGTGAGTGTTACTATCTTGTGCATATTCGGTTTCGCTTACTCGAGGTTAAGTACTGTAATTGATGAGTTATGCATGCGTAGGTTCCACTTTATTCCGCTATCCATTAAGCTTGACGGGGAAGTAGTAACTGTCTTAGACTAGAGACGTAAAGATCCTAAGGATTGTGCGGACATGAGTGCAATGCTCCAGAAGTAAGTTCAATTATTATCACACCATATCGGCAACTTTCGTTCATTTCCTGATATCAAATAATCATTTTCTTGGCCGGGCAGGGTTTGGAAAAAGTTCACCACAATGGTTCCTGGTCTGAAGAAGGAGCTGCGATTTACACACCCCAAAGTAAGTAGTACTACCTAGTTCCGCGCATCTCTCATTGATTCTTGTTTCATCAATACCATTATCATGCTTGATTATCAGTTTGATTGAACTCTATTCTCATAAAGTGCTTGTGGCAGGCAGGCGGGAATAATTTATGTGGATACTACGTTTGCGAGTTCATTCGCCACTCGACCTCTGAGCGGGGCTCCTCTGACCAACAATTTGAAGTACGTAAACAATATTCACAATTTTATTTTATTACCATCAATTGTGTTGAGTTTCATTGATATATATGTATTGACCCCCTTCTTTAAATTAGATGCGGCAGATGCGGGAAGAACTCCTACCACATGATCGCATACGAGCAATTCAAGAGGAATTGGCGGGATTCTTTCTTGACCACGTCATACATGAAAAGGGAGAATACCATACGGAAATTCAATGGAATTTTGGTGCTTGATGATGTCAGGGATCATAAGAGATGTTATATTGTATATATGTAGTAGCGTCGGATAGATATACGAAACTTGTTGTTCGACCAAGCACGGAGAAAGAGAGGTCACTTCTCTCTCTATATATGTTCATGACGATCTTGTGTAATGGTTCCTTCATTGCTATATGTAGTAGCTAGCTTCGAGTCGAATGGAAAATATTAAATAAAAATGAAACCCTCAATGTAAAAGAATTGAAGGGTAAACACAAAAATAAAAGGGGGAAACACAATATGAAAACCCCTAAACCCTCCAAAACCCCTCCTTTTAAAAAAAACTCCAGCGCCTGGCAGCTGCTGACGCGTGGCTGCCTTTTTGTCCCGGTCGGTGTTACCAACCGGGACTAAAGGTCCTCCTGCCTGGGTGCCCCACAGCGGCCACGTGGAGCTAATTTAGTCCTGGTTCGTAAGCTAACCGGGACTAAAAGTAATGGGCATTAGTCCCGATCGTTTTGTCCCGGTTGCAGAAACGGGACTAAAGGCCCTCTGGAACCAGGACAGATGCCCTGTTTTCGACTAGTGGAGGCATGGTTTACATGTCTCAAATGATTCATAATCAAGAGATTCCAAAAGTCCATCTGCATGGAGTTTCTTCATGCGCTTTACACCAATATGACCTAAGCGACAGTGCCACAAATATGTGGTGCCATCATATTAACTTTGCATCTTTTGGCATCAATATTATGAATATGTGTATCACTACGATCGGGATTCAACAGGAATAAACCATTCACAAGGGGTGCATGAACATAAAAGATATTACTTATATAAATAGAACAACCATTATTCTGCGACTTAAATGAATAACCATCTCGCAATAAACAAGATCCAGATATAATGTTCATGCTCAACGCAAGCACCAAATAACAATTATTTAGGTATAAAACTAATCCCGAAGGTAGATGTAGAGGTAGCATGCTGATGGCGATCACATCAACCTTGGAACCATTTCCGACGCGCATCGTCACCTCGTCCTTAGCCAGTCTTCGTTTATTCCACAACTCCTATTTCTAGTTACAAATATGAGCAACCGAACCAGTATCAAATACCCATGCGCTACTACGAGCACTAGTAAGGTACACATCAATAACATGTATAACAAATATACCTTTTTTGACGTTGCTAGCCTTCTTATCTACCAAGTACTTGGGGCAGTTCTGCTTCCAGTGACCATTCCCCTTGCTGTAGAAGCACTCAGTCTCAGGTTTGGGTCCAGCCTTGGGTTTCTTCACGGGAGCAGCAACTGCTTTATCGTTCTTCTTGAAGTTCCCTTTCTTTCCCTTGCCTTTCTTGAAACTAGTGGTCTTCTTAACCATCAACACTTGATGCTTCTTCTTGATTTCTATCTTCGCGGCCTTAAGCATCATGAAGAGCTCGGGACGTATTTTCTCCATCCCTTGCATATTATAGTTAATCACAAAGCCCTTATAGCTCCCAAGTGAGTCAAGCGGTTGTGCAACCCAGACATTCTGAGTATATGCTCACTAACAGAACTGTTGTCCTCCATTTTACAACTAAAGAACTTGTCGGAGATGTCATATCTATTGACCCGAGCATGAGCTTGAAATATCAATTTCAGCTCCTGGAACATCTCATATGCTCAGTGGTGCTCAAAACATCTTTGGAGCCCCGGTTCTAAGCTGTAAAGCATGGCGCACTGAACTATCGAGTAGTCATCAGAACGTGCCTACCAGATGTTCACAACATCCACAGACGACGCTGGAGGGGGTGTGTCACCTAGCGGTGCATCAAGGACATAAGCCTTCTGTGCAGCAATGAGGATAATCCTCAAGTTACGGACCCAGTCCGCATAGTTTCTTCCATCATCTTTCAACTTAGCTTTCTCTAGGAATGCATTAAAATTCAGGGGAACTACAGTGCGGGCCATTGATCTACAACACAAATTTTGCAAAGACAATTAAGACTAAGTTCATGATAATTTAGTTTAGTTAATCAAATTACTAATGAACTCCCACTTAAATCAACATCCCTGAAGTTGTCTAAGTGACACATGATCCAAATCAACTAACCCATGTCCGATCATCACGTGAGATGGAGTAGTCATCAATGGTGAACATCTTCATGTTGATCACATCTACTATATGACTCATGTTCGACCTTTCGGTCTCATGTGTTCCGAGGCCATGACTGTACATGCTAGGCTCGTCAAGTTTAAGGCAAGTATTCTGCATGTGTAAAACTGGCTTACACCCGTTGTATGCGAATGTAGAGTCTATCACACCCAATCATCACGAGGTGCTTTGAAACGATGAACTTTTGCAATGGTGCATACTCAGGGAGAACACAATTTCTCAAAATTAAGTGAAGGAATCATCTTATAATGCTACCATCATTCTAAGCAAAATAAGATGCATAAAAAGGATAAACATCACATGCAATCAATATGTGACATGATATGGCCATTATCATCTCATGCCTTTGATCTCCATCTCCAAAGCACCGGCATGATCTCCATCGTCATCGGCATGACATCATGATCTCCATCATCGTGTCGTCACGTGGTCGTCTCCGCCAATTATTTCTTCTACAACTATTGCTAACGCATAGCGATAAAGTAAAACAATTACATGGCGATTAATAAATTAAAGACAACCCTATGGCTCCTGCCGGTTGCCGTACTCATCGACATGAAAGTCGTGAACCTATTACAAAACATGATCATCTCATACATCAATATATATCACATCATGTTTTGGCCATACCACATCACAACATGCCCTGCAAAAACAAGTTAGACATCCTCTACTTTGTTGTTGCAAATTTTACGTGGCTGCTATGGACAACTAGCAAGAACCGTTCTTACCTACGCAAAGCCCCAACGGTGATAATAAAGTTGCCTTTTAACCTTCTATAAGGACCACCTTCGTCAAATTAGATTCAACTAAAGTAGGAGAGACAGACACCCACTAGCCACCTTATGCAAAACAAGTTGCATGTTAGTCGGTGGAACTGGTCTCGTGTGCGAGGACATGTAAGGTTGGTCCGAGCTGCTTCATCCCACAATAGCGCCGAATCCAAATAAGACAAGAGAGGTAAGAAATTTGAGCATCAATGCCCACAACTTTTTGTGCTCTACTTGTGCATATACATCAACGCATAGACCTAGCTCGTGATGCCACTGATGGGGAACAAAGCATCAAAATCAAAAATTTCCCTACGAACACCCAAGATCTATCTAGGAGAAGCATAGCAACAAGAGGGGAGAGTGTGTCTACGTACCCTCTTAGACCGAAAGCGGAAGCGTATATAATGCGGTTGATGTAGTTGTACTCTTCGCAATCCGATCACGATCCAACCGATCTAGTACCGAACGGACTGCACCTCCGAGTTTAGCACACGTGCGGCTCAATGACGTCTCCTCCTCCTTCATCCAGTAAGAGAAGGCAGAGAAGTAGATGGGATCACAACCAGCACGATGGCGTGGTGGTGATGGTGGTGGTGGAGCTAGTTCATTAGGGCTTCGCCAAGCGCTACTAGAACAAGGACGGAGGAACTACGAAGTAACGGGAGAGAGAGGGGCGCCAAGGGCTTGGTGTGTCCTCTTGGGGCGCCCCCTCCCCTCTATATATAGGTGGAGGGGCATGGGGAACAGCCCCTCCACGTCCTAGGGTGCAGCCAAGGGGGAGAAGACTTGGACTCCAAGTCCAATCCTATTCCTACTAGGAGTCCCCCTTTTTTTCCCTTCCCTAGCCACATGGGCTTTTGAGGACTTGGTGCGCCTAGCCCAATAAGGCCAGGGCGGCTCCCCTCAGCCCATGCCAGCCCTTGGGTCGTGGTGGACCACTTGTGGACTTCTGGACCCCTACGGAATCATTTGAAACCTTCTAGAAGCTTCACGGTACGATACCGAACAAACTGCACCTTTTTTGGGAAGCCAAAATATGACTTCCCATATATAAATATTTACCTCTCGACCATTCTAAGACTCCTCGTGACGTCGGGGATCTCATCTGGGCTCCGAACAACATTCGGTTACCAATCATCAAATATCCCAATACTATTCTAGCATGAATGAACGTTAAGTGTGCGACCCTGCGGGTCGGGAATCATGTAGTCATGACCGAGACACCTCTCCGGTCAATAACCAATAGCGGGACCTGGATGCCCATATTGATTCCTACATATTCCACGAAGATCTTTTATCGGTTGAACCACGATGTCAAGGATTCGGTTAACCCCGTATGCAATTCCCTTTGTCCGGTGATATGTTACTTGCCCGAGATTCGATCGTCGGTATCTCCATACCTACTTCAATCTCGTTACCGGCAAGTCTCTTTACTCGTTCCTTAATACAAGTTCCCGTGACTAACTCATTAGTCACATTGCTTGCAAGCTCTTTAAGATGTTGTATGACCGAGAGGGCCCAGAGATATCTCTCCATCATACGGAGTGACAAATCCCAGTCTTGATCCATGCCAACCCAACAGATACCTTCGGAGATACATGTAGAGAATCTTTGTGATCACCCAGTTATGAAGTGACATTTGATAGCACACAAGGTATTCCTCCGGTATCCGAGAGTTGCATGATCTCATGGTCGAAGAAACATATACTTGACATGAAGAAAGCTATAGCAAATAGCTTAAACGATCTGATGCTAAGCTTACAGTTGGGTCTAGTCCATCACATCATTCTCCTAATGATGTGATCCCGTTATCAAATGACAACTCATGTCTATGGTTAGGAAACCTTAACCATCTTTGATCAACGAGCTAGTGTAGTACATGCTTACTAGGGACATGGTATAGTTTATGTATTCACACATGTATTTACGTTTCCAGTCAATACAATTCTAGCATGAACAATAAACATTTATCATGAACGGGAAATATGATAATAACTATTTTATTATTGCCTCTAGGGCATATTTCCAACAAAGACCATCCCCTTCTAGAACATGGATCGAACAACAATACCCACTTTGTGGTGCACACCTTGGAGTTTGGTCTCAACGATAATCTCATGGAGATCGCAGAGAGCGGCAAGAGCAAAGAACAGGGGAAGGCCAACTCACTGATCCAACTAGCCCTGAAGTGTCATTCATAGAAGAATGAAGTCATTTTTTTGGAGAGTTTCTTTGAGGACTTGATGGTATAAATAAGGAATGTACCAAGATTAATTAGTTCCACTATAGATCCAAGGAGAGACCTCTCTTAATAATGTAGCTTTCCTATGACTCAAATAAAATTGAAAAACCTTTGAGTCTTTGGAAAACCAAAGCTTTTCCTTTTTGAATTAGGGGGCCACCCATCTCCCTTGATAAATGCTACTTCTTGAGCTTGCGTTGGTTTTTTCCTTGAAGAGGAAAGGATGATGCAGCAAAGTAGAGATAAGTATGTCCCTCAGTTTGAGAACCAAGGTATCAATCCAGTAGGAGGCACAAGCAAGTCTATATGCACCTGGACAAACAATCAAACACTTGCACCCAACGCGATAAAGGGGTTGTCAATCCCTTCACGGTCACTTGCAAGGATGAGATCTGAAAGAGATAGATATAAAAGATTACTAAAGCGTAAAATAAAGTAAATATAAATAAATTGCAGCAAGGTATTTTTGGGTTTTTGGTTTTATAGATCTGAAAATATATGATGGAAAATAGACCTAGGGGCCATAGGTTTCACTAGAGGCTTCTCTCTTGAATAAAGCATACGGTGGGTAAACAAACTACTATTGAGCAATTGATAGAAAAGCGAATAATTATGATGATATCTAGGGCAATGATCATGAATATAGGCATCACGTCCGTGATAAGTAGACCGACTCCTGCCTGCATCTACTACTATTACTCCACACATTGACCGCTATCCAGCATGCATCTAGTATTAAGTTCATAAGAACAGAGTAACGCCTTGAGCAAAATGACATAATGTAGAGGGATAAACTCAAGCAATATGATATAAACCCCATCTTTTTACCCTTAATGGCAACAATACAATACGTGCCTCGCTATCCCTACTATGTCACAGGGTGAGGACACCACAAGATTGAACCCATCACAAAGCACCTCTCCCATTGCAAGATAGATCAATCTAGTTGGCCAAACCAAATAAATAGATCAGAGAGAAATACAAAGCTATTTAAATCAAGCATAAAAGAGTTCAGAGGAGACTCAAATAATATTCATAGATAATCTGATCATAAACTCACAATTCATCGGATCTCAACAAACACACCGCAAAAGAAGATTACATCGGATAGAACTCCAAGAACATAGAGGAGAACATGGTATTGAAGATCAAAGAGAGAGAAGAAGCCATCTAGCTGTGGACCCGTTGGTCTGTGGTAAACTACTCACACATCATCGGTAGGGCATTAAGGTTGATGTAGAAGCCCTCCGTGATCGAATCCCCCTCTGGCAGATTGCCGAAAAAGGCCCCAAGATGGGATCTCACAAGAACAGAAGTTTGCGGCGGCCGAAAAGTGTTTATGTGGACGCTTCTGATGGTTTGGGAATATTTTGGAATTCAGAGTGCAAAGATTAGGGTTGGGGGACTCCCGAGGGGTCCACAAGCCAGGGGATGCGCCCTCCTAGGGCGTGGCCTGAGGGCTTGTGGGCTCCTCGGGACTCCTCTAGCCCCCTCTCCAAGCTATGTGGGTGTCTTCTGGTCCAAGAAAAATCACCGCGAAGGTTTTATTCCGTTTGGACTCCGTTTGATATTCCTTTCTGAAAAAGTCAAAAACAACAACTGGCACTGGGCACTTGGTTAATAGGTTAGTCCCAAAAAATGATATAAAATAGTACCAAAATGCATATAAAACATCCAAGATAGATAATATAATAGCATGGCACAATCAAAACTTATAGATACGTTGGAGACGTATCAAGCATCCCCAAGCTTATTCCTGCTTGTCCTCGAGTATGTAAATGATAAAAACCGAATTTTTTATGTGGAATGGTACCTAACATATTTCTCAATATAATCCTCTTTATTATGGCATGAATGTTCAGATCCATAAGATTCAAAACAAAAGTTTTATATTGACATAAAAACAATAATACTTTGAGCATACTAATAAAGCAATCATGTCTTCCCAAAATAACTGGCCAAAGAAAGTTATCCCTACAAAATCATATGGTCTGGCTATGCTCCATCTTCACCACACAAAGTATTTCATTATGCACAACCCCGATGACAAGCCAAGCAATTGTGTCATACTTTTAGTGTTGTCAAACTTTTTCAACTTTCACGCAATACATGAGCGTGAGCCATGGATATAACACTATTGGTGGAATAGAATATGGTGGTTGTGGAGAAGACAAAAAGAAGGAGATAGTCTCACATCAACTAGGCAAATTAATGAGCTATGAAGATGCCCATCAATTGATATCGATGCAAGTGAGTAGGGATTGCCATGCAACGGATGCACTAGAGCTATAAGTGTATGAAAAGTCAAAAAGAAACTAAGTGGGTGTGCATCCAACTTGCTTGCTCATGAAGACCTAGGGCATTTTGAGGAAGCCATCATTGGAATATACAAGTCAAGTTATATAATGAAAAATTCCCACTAGTATATGAAAATGACAAAATAGGAGACTCTCTATCATGAAGAACATGGTGCTACTTTGAAGCACAAGTGTGGAAAAAGGATAGTAACGTTGTCCCTTCTACCTTTTTCTCTCATTTTTTCTTTTCTTTTTTTTCTTTTCTTTTTTTGTTGGGCTCTTTGGCCTCTTTTTTATTTTTATTTTTCATCCAGAGCCTCATCCCGACTTGTGGGGGAATCATAGCCTCCATCATCCTTTCCTCACATGGGACAATGCTCTAATAATGATGATCATCCCACTTTTATTTACTTACAACTCAAGAATTACAACTCGATACTAGAACAAAGATATGACTCTATATGAATGACTCCGGCGGTGTACCGGGATGTGCAATGATCTAGCGTGACATGTATGAAAAATATATGAACGATAGTCAAAGCCACAAATACTATGTCAACTATATGATCATGCAAAAGCAATATGACAATGATGGTGTGTGTCATAATAAACGGAACGGTGGAAGTTGCATGGCAATATATCTCGGAATGGCTATGGAAATGCCATAAGAGGTAGGTATGGTGGCTGTTTTGAGGAAGGTATATGGTGGGTTTAATGCATCGGCGAAAGTTGCACGGTACTAGAGAGGCTAGCAATGGTGGAAGGCTGAGAGTGCGTATAATCCATGGACTCAACATTAGTCATAAAGAACTCACATACTTATTGCAAAAGTTTATTAGACATCGAAACAAAGTACTACATGCATGCTCCTAGGGGAATAGATTGGTAGGAAAAGACCATCGCTCGTCCCCGACCACCACTCATAAGAAGACAATCAAAAAATAAATCATGCTTCGACTTCATCACATAACGGTTCACCATACATGTATGCTACGTGAATCACAAACTTTAACACAAGTATTTCTACCAATCCACAATTACTCACTAGCATTACTCTAATATCACCATCTTTATATCTCAAAACAAATGCAAGGAATCAAACTTCTCTAATATTCAATGCTCTTTATATGAAAGTTTTTATTATATCCTCTTGGATGCCAATCATATTAGGACTAAATTCATAACCTAAGCAAATTACCATGCTATTTAAGACTCTCAAAATAATATAAGTGAAGCATGAGAGTTCATCAATTTCTATAAAATGAAACCACCGTCGTGCTCTAAAAAGATATAAGTGAAGCACTAGAGCAAACTGCCTAGCTGAAAAGATATAAGTGAAGCACATAGAGTATTCTAATAAATGCATGATTAAAGTGTGTCCCTCTCAAAAGGTGTGTATAGGAAGGATGATTGTGGAAAATTAAAAAGCAAAGTCTCTTATCATACAAGATGCTCCAAGCAAAAATATAGCCTCAAGTAAATTTACCGATGGATTGAAGACGAAAGAGGGGATGCCATCCGGGGCATCCCCAAGCTTAGATGCTTGGTTGTCCTTGAATATTACCTTGGGGTGCCTTGGGAATCCCCAAGCTTAGTCTCTTGCCACTCCTTATTCCATTGTCCATCAAATCTTTACCCAAAACTTGAAAACTTCACAACACAAAACTCAACAGAAAACTCATAAGATCCGTTAGTATAAGAAAAGCAAATCACCACTTTAGGTACTGTTGTGAAGTCATTCTAAATTTATAATGGTGTTATATTTACTGTATTCCAACTTCTCCATGGTTCATTGCTACTTCTTGAGCTTGCGTTGGTTTTTCCCTTGAAGAGGAAAGGGTGATGCAGCAAAGTAGAGATAAGTATTTCCCTCAGTTTGAGAACCAAGGTATCAATCCAGTAGGAGACAGCGCACAAATCACCGAATACCTGCACAAACAATCAAACAACTTGCATCCAACACGATAAAGGGGTTGTCAATCCCTTCATGGTTACTTGCAAAAGTGAGATCTGATAGAGATAGATAAACGATAAAGTAAATATTTTTGGAATTTTTGGTTTATAGATAGGAAAGTAAAGGATTGCAAAATAGTAGATTGGAAACTTGTATGATGGAAAATAGAAACTTATATGATGGAAAATAGACCCGGGGGCCATAGGTTTCACTAGAGGCTTCTCTCAAGATAGCAAATAAAGCGTTGGGTGAACAAATTACTGCTGAGCAATTGATAGAAAAGCGCAAAGTAATGACGATATCAAAGGCAATGATCATGAATATAGGTATCACGTCCGTGTCAAGTAGACCGAAACGATTCTTCATCTACTACTATTACTCCACACATCGACCGCTATCCAGCATGCATCTAGAGTATTAAGTTCATAAAGAACGGAGTAACGCATTAAGTAAGATGACATGATGTAGAGGAATTAACTCAAGCAATATGATGAAAACCCCATCTTTTTATCCTCGATGGCAACAATACAATACGTGCCTTTTTGCCCCTACTGTCACTGGGAAAGGACACCGCAAGATTGAACCCAAAGCTAAGCACTTCTCCCATTGCAAGAAAAACCAATCTAGTTGGCCAAACCAAACCGATAGTTTGAAGAGAATTACAAAGATATCAAATCATGCATAAAAGAATTCAAAGAAGATTCAAATAATATTCATAGATAAGCTGAACATAAATCCACAATTCATCGGATCTCGGCAAACACACCGCAAAAAAGTATTACATCGAATAGATATCCAAGAACATCGAGGAGAACATGGTATTGAGAATTAAAGAGAGAGAGAGAAGAAGCCATCTAGCTACTAGCTATGGACCCGTAGGTCTGTGGTAAACTACTCACGCTTCATCGGAAGGGCAATAGAATTGATGTAGAAGCCCTCAGTGATCGAATCCCCCTCCGGTAGGGTGCCGGCAAAGGTCCCTAGATGGGATCTCACGGGTACAGAAGGTTGCAGCGATGGAAAAGTGTTTTCGTGGATGCTTCTGGTGGTTTGGGTATATTTGGGAATATATAGGCGAAAGAATTAGGCCAGGAGGGTCACGGGGGGCCCACAAGGGTGGGGGCGCGCCCAACCCCCCTTGGCACGCCCTCCGTCCTTGTGGCCGCCTCGTGGCTCCTTCGACTTCATCTCCAAGTCTCCTGGTTGTCTTCTGGTCCAAGAAAAATCATCGCGAAGGTTTCATTCCGTTTGGTATTCCTTTTCCGCGAAACTCAAAAACAAGGAAAAACAGGAACGGGCACTGGGCTCTAGGTTAATAGGTTAGTCCCAAAATTAATATAAAATAGCATATTAATGCATATAAAACATCCAAAACAGATAATATAATAGCATGGAAAAATCAAAAATTATAGATACGTTGGAGACGTATTAAGCATCCCCAAGCTTAATTCCTGCTCGTCCTCGAGTAGGTAAATGATAAAAACATAATTTTTCATGTGGAATGCTACCTAACATATTTATCCATGTAATTTTCTTTATTGTGGCATGAATGTTCAGATCGATAAGATTCAAAACAAAAGTTTAATATTGACATAAAAACAATAATAATTCAAGCATACTAACAAGGCAATTATGTCTTCTCAAAATAACATGGCCAAAGAAAGCTTATCCCTACAAAATCATATAGTCTGGCTATGCTCCATCTTCATCACACAAAATATTCAAATCATGCACAACCCCGATGACAAGACAAGCAATTGTTTCTTACTTTTGATGTTCTCAAACCTTTTCAACTTTCACGCAATACATGAGCGTGAGCCATGGATATAGCACTATAGGTGGAATAGAATATGGTGGTTGTGGAGAAGACAAAAAGAGGGAGATAGTCTCACATCAACTAGGCGTATCAACGGGCTATGGAGATGCCCATCAATAGATATCAATGTGAGTGAGTAGGTATTGTCATGCAACGGATGCACTAGAGCTATAAGTTTAAGAAAGCTCAAAAAGAAAACTAGGTGGGTGTGCATCCAACTTGCTTGCTCATGAAGACCTAGGGCAATTTGAGGAAGCCCATCGTTGGAATATACAAGCCAAGTTCTATAATGAAAAATTACCAATAGTATATTAAAGTGACAACATAGGAGACTCTCTATCTTGAAGATCATGGTGCTACTTTGAAGCACAAGTGTGGTAAAAGGATAGTAACATTGCCCCTTCTCTCTTTTTCTCTCATTTTTTAGGCCTTTTTTTTGGCCTTTTCTTTCTCCTTTTTTTCCTTTTCTTTTTTTTATTTCCTCACATGGGACAATGCTCTAGTAATGAAGATTATCACACTTTTATTTACTTACAACTCAAAAATTACAACTCGATACTAGAACAAAATATGACTCTATATGAATGCCTCCAGCGGTGTACCGGGATGTGCAATGGATCAAGAGTGACATGTATGAAAGAAATATGAATGGTGGCTTTGCCACAAATACGATGTCAACTACATGATCATGCAAAGCAATATGACAATGTTGGAACTTGTCATAATAAACGGAACGGTGGAAAGTTGCATGGCAGTATATCTCGGAATGGCTATGGAAATGCCATAATAGGTAGGTATGGTGGCTGTTTTGAGGAAGGTATATGGTGGGTGTATGGTAATGGCGAAAGTTGCGCGGTACTAGAGAGGCTAGCAATGGTGGAAGGGTGAGAGTCCATATAATCCATGGACTCAACATTAGTCATAAAGAACTCACATACTTATTGCAAAAATATATTAGTCATCGAAACAAAGTACTACGCGCATGCTCCTAGGGGGATAGATTGGTAGGAAAAGACCATCGCTCGTCCCCGACGGCCACTCATAAGGAAGACAATCAAAAAATATCTCATGCTCCAACTTCGTTACATAACGGTTCACCATACGTGCATGATACGGGACTCACAAACCTTAACACAAGTATTTCTCAAATTCACAACTACTCAGTAGCATGACTCTAATATCACCATCTTCATATCTCAAAACAATCATAAGGAATCAAACTTCTCATAGTATTCAACGCACTTTATATGAATGTTTTTTATTATATCCCTCTTGGATGCCTGTCATATTAGGACTAAATTTATAACCAAAGCAAATTACCGTGCTGTTTAAAGACTCTCAAAATAATATAAGTGAAACATGAGAGTTCATTAATTTCTATAAAATAAAACCACCGCCGTGCTCTAAAAAGATATAAGTGAAGCACTAGAGCAAAATTGCCTAGCTCAAAAGATATAAGTGAAGCACATAGAGTATTCTAATAAATCACGATTCATGCGTGTCCCTCTCAAAAGGTGTGTACAGAAAGTATGATTGTGGCAAACTAAAAAGCAAAGACTCAAATCATACAAGACGCTCCAAGCAAAGCACATATCATGTGGTGAATAAAAATATAGCCTCAAGTAAAGTTACCGATAGACGAAGACGAAAGAGGGGATGCCTTCCGGGGCATCCCCAAGCTTAGGCTCTTGGTTGTCCTTGAATATTACCTTGGGGTGCCTTGGGCATCCCCAAGCTTAGGCGTTTGCCACTCCTTATTCCATAGTCCATCAAATCCTTACCCAAAACTTGAAAACTTCACAACACAAAACTCAACAGAAAATCTCATAAGCTCCGTTAGTATAAGAAAATGAATCACCACTTTTGGTACTGTTGTTTACTCATTATTTATTTATATTGGTGTAATATCTACTGTATTCAAACTTTTCCATGGTTCATACCCCCCGATACTACCCATAGATTCATCAAAATAAGCAAACAACACAAAGAAAACAGAATCTGTCAAAAACAGAACAGTCTGTAATAATCTGGATACTTCGAAGAATTCTCTACCTCGAAAAATTCTGAAAAATTAGGAAAACCTGAGAAATTTGTGTAGAAATCTTGTGAAAAAAGAATCAGATAAAAATCAAGCTTATGTGAATTATGAAAATTATTTTCCTGGGCGCAAAAGTTTCTGTTTTTCAGCAAGATCAAAACAACTATCACCGTAAGCTATCCCAAAGGTCTTACTTGGCACAAACACTAATTAAAACATAAAACCACATCTAACCAGAGGCTAGATGAATTATTTATTGCAAAACAGAACCAAAAAAAGCAAAAACAAAAATAAAATTGGGTTGCCTCCCAACAAGCGCTATTGTTTAACGCCCTTAGCTAGGCATAAAAACACGAATAGATCTAGCTATTGTCATCTTTGGTATGCAATCCATAAGTAGCTCTCATAATAGATTCATATGGCAATTTAATTTTCTTTCTTGGAAAATGTTCCATGCCCTTCCTTAACGAAAATTGGAATCTAATGTTTCCTTCTTTCATATCAATAATTGCACCAATCGTTCTAAGGAAAGGTCTACCAAGAATAATAGGACATGTAGGATTGCAATCTATATCAAGAACAATGAAATCTATGGGAACATAATTCCTATTTGCAACAATAAGAACATCATTAATCCTTCCCATAGGTTTCTTAATAGTGGAATCCGCAAGATGCAAATTTAATGAACAATCATCAAATTCACGGAAACCTAACACATTACATAAAGTTTTTGGAATCGTGGAAACGCTAGCACCCAAATCACACAAAGCATGGCACTCATAATATTTAATCTTAATCTTAATAGTAGGTTCCCACTCATCATAAAGTTTTCTAGGGATAGAAACTTCCAATTCAAGCTTTTCTTCAAAATATTGCATCATGGCATCAACGATATGTTTAGTAAAAGCTTTGTTTTGATTATAAGCATGAGGAGAATTCAACATGGATTGCAACAAGGAAATACAATCTATTAAAGAACAATTATCATAATTAAATTCCCTGAAATCCAAAAGAGTGGGTTCATTGCTACTTAAAGTTTTGACCTCTCCAATCCCACTTTTATCAATTTTTGCATCAAGATCTAAAAACTCCGAATCATTGGGACGCCTTTTAACTAAAGTTGACTCATCTCCAATCCCATCTTTATCAAAATTTATATTGGAAAACAAAGATTTAATAGGAGTCACATCAATCACTTTAAGATCTTCATCATTATTTTCACGGAAACTAGAAGAACACGTTTTTACAAACCAATCTCGTTTAGCACGCATTTTAGCGGTTCTTTCTTTGCACTCATCAATGGAAATTCTCATAGCTTTGAGAGACTCATTAATAGCATGCTTGGGTGGAAGAGATCTAAGTTTCAAAAAGTCAACATCAAGAGAAATTATATCCACGTTCCTAGCCAAATCATCAATCTTAAGCAATTTTTCTTCAATCAAAGCATTGAAATTCTTTTGCGAACTCATAAATTCTTTAACACTAATCTCAAAATCAGAGGGCATCTTATTATAATTTCCATAAGAATTTTTGTAGGAATTACCATAATTATTAGAGGAATTACTAGGAAACGGCTTAGGATTAAAATTACCTCTATACGCGTTATTACCAAAATTGTTCCTACCGACAAAATTCACATCCATAGATTCATGATTATTTTCAATCAAAGTAGACAAATGCATATCATTAGGATCAATAGAAGCACTCTTGCTAGAAAATAATTTCATAAGCTCATCCATCTTTCCACTCAAAACATTATTCTCTTCAATCGTATGCACTTTTTTACTAGTGAAAGATCTTTCGGTATGCCATTGAGAATAATTAACCATAATATTATCTAGGAGTTTAGTAGCTTCTCCTAAAGTAATTTCCATAAAAGTACCTCCCGCGGCCGAATCCAAAAGATTTCTAGAAGCAAAATTCAATCCGGCAGAATTTTTTTGTATAATCATCCACAAATTCAAACCATGAGTAGGGCAATTTCGTATCATTAATTTCCTCCTCTCCCAAGATTGTGCAACATGTTCATGATCAAGTTGCTTAAAATTCATAATATCATTCCTAAGGGAGATGATCTTAGCGGGAGGAAAATACTTGGAAATAAAAGCATCTTTACACTTATTCCATGAATCAATACTATTTTTAGGCAAAGATGAAAACCAAGTTTTAGCACGATCTCGTAGTGAGAACGGAAATAGCTTCAATTTAACAATATCATTATCCACATCTTTTTTTCTTTTGCATATCACATAACTCAACGAAACTATTAAGATGGGATGCGGCATCTTTACTAGGAAGGCCAGAAAATTGATCTTTCATAACAAGATTCAGCAAAGCGGCATTAATTTCATAAGATTTCGCACTAGTGGCGGGAGCAATTGGATTACTAATAAAATCATTGTTATTGGTGTTGGAAAAATCACACAATTTGGTATTCTCTTGAGCCATCGTGACAAAGCAAGCAATCCAACACACGAGCACACAAGGAGCAAACGAAGAAGACAAACGGAAAAGGGGCGAAGAAAAGGCAAATCTTTTTCGAAAATCATTTTAGAAGTGGGGGAGAGGAAAATGACAGGCGAATGGCGAATAATGTAATGCAAGAGATGAGAGTTTATGATGGGTACTTGGTATGTCTTGACTTGGCATAGATCTTCCCAGCAACGGCGCCAGAAATTCTTTCTGCTACTTCTTGAGCTTGCGTTGGTTTTTCCCTTGAAGAGGAAAGGGTGATGCAGCAAAGTAGAGATAAGTATTTCCCTCAGTTTGAGAACCAAGGTATCAATCCAGAAGGAGACATCACACAAATCACCGAATACCTGCACAAACAATTAAACAACTTGCACCCAGCGCGATAAAGGGGTTGTCAATCCCTTCATGGTTACTTGCAAAAGTGAGATCTGATAGAGATAGATAAATGATAAAGTAAATATTTTTGGTATTTTTGGTTTATAGATCAGAAACTAAAAGATTGCAAAATAGTAGATCAGAAACTTGTATGATGTTAAATAGAAACTTATATGATGGAAAATGGACCCGGGGGCCATAGGTTTCACTAGAGGCTTCTCTCAAGATAGCAAATAATACGGTGGGTGAACAAATTACTGCCAAGCAATTGATAGAAAAGTGCAAAGTTATGATGATATCTAAGGCAATGATCATGAATATAGGCATCACGTCCGTGTCAAGTAGACTGAAACGATTCTGCATCTACTACTATTACTACACACATCGACCGCTATCCAGCATGCATCTAGAGTATTAAGTTCATAAAGAACGGAGTAACGCATTAAGTAAGATGACATGATGTAGAGGAATTAACTCAAGCAATATGATGAAAACCCCATCTTTTTATCCTCGATGGCAACAATACAATACGTGCCTTGCTGCCCCTACTGTCACTGGGAAAGGACACCACAAGATTGAACCCAATGCTAAGCACTTCTCCCATTGCAAGAAAAACCAATCTAGTTGGCCAAACCAAACCGATAGTTCAAAGAGAATTACAAAGAGATCATATCATGCATAAAAGAATTCAGAGAAGATTCAAATAATATTCATAGATAAGCTGAATATAAATCCACAATTCATCGGATCTCGGCAAACACACCGCAAAAAAAGTACTACATCGAATAGATCTCCAAGAACATCGAGGAGAACATGGTATTGAGAATTAAAGAGAGAGAAGAAGCCATCTAGCTACTAGCTATGGACCTATAGGTCTGTGGTAAACTACTCATGCTTCATCGGAAGGGCAATAGAGTTCATGTAGAAGCCCTCAGTGATCGAATACCCCTCCGGCAGGGTGCCGGCAAAGGTCCCTAGATGGGATCTCACGGGTACAGAAGGTTGCGACGGTGGAAAAGTGTTTTCGTGGATGCTTCCGGTGGTTTGGGGATATTTGGGAATTTATATGCGAAAGAATTAGGTCAGGAGGTTCACGGGGGGCCCACAAGGGTGGGGGGCGCACCCTACCCCCTCTGGGCGCGCCCTCCATCCTTGTGGCCGCCTCGTGGCTCCTCCGACTTCATCTCCAAGTCTCCTAGTTGTCTTCTGGCCCAAGAAAAATCATCGCGATGGTTTCATTCCGTTTGGACTCCGTTTGGTATTCCTTTTCTGCGAAACTCAGAAACAAGGAAAAAACATGAACTGGCACTGGGCTCTAGGTTAATAGGTTAGTCCCAAAAAATAATATAAAATAGCATATTAATACATATAAAACATCCAAAATAGATAATATAATTGCATGGAACAACCAAAAATGATAGATACATTGGAGACGTATCATTCATACCCCCCGATACTACCCATAGATTCATCAAAATCAAACAACACATAAAAAACAGAATATGTCAAAAACAGAACAGTCTGCGAAGATCTGAATTGTTCTCATACTTATGTAACTGTAAAAATTCTGAAAAATTAGGACAACGTAGGTTATTTATATATCAATCTTGTGTAAAACTTTCAGAACCAGAACACGCTCCTATGAATTTAAACAGTTCTGTTACTGGACGCAAAAGTTTTTGTTTTTCAGCAAAATCAAATCAACTATCACCGTAGATCATCCCAAAGGTCTTACTTGGCTCAAACACTAATTAAAACACAATTACTACAGAATTAATAATGTGTATACTCATAAAAGCAGAAAGGAAAAATATTGGGTTGTCTCCCAACAAGCACTTTTCTTTTAAGCCTTTTAGCTAGGCATTGAGATTTCGCTGATGCTCACATGAAAGATAATTATTGAAACACAAAGACAGCATCATAAAACATGTGAAAAACATATTTAAGTCTAACATACTTCCTATGCATAGGCATTTTATAAGTAAACAAATTATCAAGGCAAGCAAAAACAAGCATATGCAAAGAAGAAGAAAGAAGCAATTGCTATCTTAACATAATGAGAGGTAATTTAGTAACATGAAAATTTCTACAACCATATTTTCCTCTCTCATAATAGTTACATGTAGGATCATATTCAAATTCAACAATATAGCTAATTTTTTTTCTTCATGATCCACATGCATGCAAAGTTGACACTCTTCCAAAATAGTGGGATCATCAAATAAAGTCATGACCTCTCCAAGCCCACTTTTATCAAAAATTTCATAAGATTGATGAATCTCCTAAGTAGTGGGATCATTATTACCTAGAGTTGACAATCTTCCAAACCCACTTTCAATATTATCGCAAACATATTCATCATGAGGCTTAAATAAATTTTCAAGATCATAAGAAGCATTATCACCCCAATCATGATCATTGCAATAAGTAGAAGACATAGCAAAATTAGCATCCCCAAGCTTGGGGTTTTGCATATTATTAGCACAATTGACATTAATAGAATTCATAGTAACATCATTGCAATCAAGCTTTTCATTCATGGAGCTATCGTGAATCACTTCATAAATTTCTTCTTTTAATACTTCATCACAATTTTCAGATTCACGAATTTCAAGCAAAACTTCATAAAGATAATCTAATGCACTCAAATCACTAGCAATTGGTTCATTATAATTGGATCTTCTAAAAAGTTTAACATGTGGATGAGGATCCATAAACTTTTTGCTTTCTGATTTTGAATAAATACACAATTATGGCAAGCAAACAAGCAAACAAATCAAGTAAGACATAAAGGCAAACAAAAAGAAGGCAAATAAAAGAGGCCAATATTTTTGTATTTTTCTGAAAATGTTTTAGAAGTTGGGGAGAGAAAAATGAGAGGCAAATGGAAAATAATGTAATGCGAGGGATGAGAGTTTATGGTAGGTACTTGGTAGGCTTGATGTAGAACCTTCCCGGCAACGGCGCCAAATTTTTTTCCTGCTACTTCTTCAGCTTGCATTGGTTTTTCCCTTCAAGAGGAAAGGGTGATGCAGCAAAGTAGAGACAAGTATTTCCCTCAGTTTGAGAACCAAGGTATCAATCTAGTAGGAGGCACAAGCAAGTCTACAATATATGCACCTGCACAAACAAGCAAACACTTGCACCCAACGCGATAAAGGGGTTCTCAATCCCTTCATGGTCACTTGCAAGGAAGAGATCTGATAGAGATAGATATAAAAAATTACTAAAACGTAAGATAAAGTAAATATAAATAAATTGCAGCAAGGTATTTTTGGGTTTTTGGTTTTATAGATCTGAAAATATATGATGGAAAATAGACCCGGGGGCCATAGGTTTCACTAGAGGCTTCTCTCTTGAATAAAGCATACGGTGGGTAAACATATTACTGCTGAGCAATTGATAAAAAAGTGAATAATTTTGACGATATCTAAGGCAATGATCATGAATATAGGCATCATGTCATTGACAAGTAGACCGACTCCTGCCTGCATCTACTACTATTACTCCACACATCGACCGCTATCCAACATGCATCTAGAGTATTAAGTTCATAAGAACGGAGTAACGGCTGAAGCAAGATGACATGATGTAGAGGGATAAACTCAAGCAATATGACATAAACCACATCTTTTTACCCTTAATGGCAACAATACAATACGTGCCTCGCTACCCCTACTATGTCACTGGGTGAGGACACCACAAGATTGAACCCATCACAAAGCACCTCTCCCATTGCAAGATAGATCAATCTAGTTGGCAAAACCAAATCAATAGATCGGAGAGAAATACAAAGCTATTTAAATCATGCATAAAAGATTTCAGAGGAGACTGAAATAATATTCATAGATAATCTGATCATAAACTCACAATTCATTGGATCTCAACAAACACACCGCAAAAGTAGATTACATCGAATAGAACTCAAAGAACATCGAGGAGAACATGGTATTGAAGATGAAAGAGAGAGAAGAAGCCATCTAGCTATGGACCCGTAGGTTTGTGGTAAACTACTCACACATCATCGGTAGGGCAGTAAGGTTGATGTAGAAGCCCTCCGTGATCGAATCCCCCTCTGGCAGATCACCGGAAAAGGCCCCAAGATGGGATCTCACTAGAAGAGAAGCTTGTGGCGGCGGAAAAGTATTTTTGTGGACGCTTCTGATGGTTTGGGAATATTTGGGAATTTATAGTGCAAAGATTAGGGTTGGGGGACTCCCGAGGGGTCCACAAGCCAGGGGGCACGCCCCCCTAGGGCGCGGCCTGAGGGCTTGTGGGCTCCTCGGGACTCCTCTGGCCCCCTCTCCAAGCTATGTGGGTGTCTTCTGGTCTAAGGAAAATCATCGCGAAAGTTTTATTCCATTTGGACTCCGTTTGATATTCCTTTCTGAAAAAGTCAAAAACAAGGAAAAACAGCAACTGGCACCGAGCACTAGGTTAATAGGTTAGTCCCAAAAAATGATATAAAATAGTACCAAAATGCATATAAAACATCCAAGATAGATAATATAATAGCATGGAACAATAAAAAATTATAGATACGTTGGAGACATATCAATAAACACCGAGCAACCAATATCCTGATATACACTTGATAACCGACATTATTCCTCACTAACTCCTGTTGGAAATATGCCCTAGAGGCAATAATGAATTGGTTATTATCATATTTCCCTGTTCATGATAAACTCCTGTTGGATACATGTGTGGATACATATACAACACCATGTACCTAGGGAGCCTCTACCAGACTAGCTCATTGAACAAAGATAGTTAAGGTTTCCTAACCATCAGACATGAGTTGTCATTTGATAACGGGATCACATCATTAGTAGAATGATGTGATGGATAAGACCCATTCGTTAGCATAGTATATGATCGTTCAGTTTATTGCTATGAGATCATGCAACTCCCGGATACCGGAGGAATACCTTGTGTGCTATCAAACGTCACTTCGTAACTTGGTGATCATAAAGATGCTCTACAGGTATCTCCAAAGGTGTCTGTTGAGTTGGCATGGATATCGAGATTGGGATTTGTCACTCCGTATGAAAGAGAGGTATCTCTGGGCCCTCTCAGTAATACAGCATCACAAGAAGCTTGCAAGCAAAGTGACTAAGGACTTAGTTACAAGATGATGTATTACGAAACAACTAAAGAGACTTGCCGGTGACGAGATTAAACTAGGAATGGAGATACCGATGATCGAATCTCAGGCAAGTAACATACCGACAAAGGGAACTACGTATGTTGTCATAAAGGTTCGACCGATAAAGATCGTCGTAGTATATGTAGGAACCAATATGGACATCCAGCCCCTGCTATTGGTTATTGAGCAGAGAACCGTCTCGGTCATGTGTACATCATTCTCGAACCCGTAGGGACCACACGCTTAATGTTTGTTGATGATATAGTACTATATGAGTTATGTATGTTGGTGACTGAGTGTTGTTTGGAGTCCCGGATGAGATCACGGACATGACAAGGAGCTCCGGAATGGTCCGGAGGTAAAGATTGATATATAGGATGAAGGTATTCGGGTTTCGAAAAGGTTTCGGAATGCACCGGATTACCATCGGAGTGCCGGAAGGGGTTCCGGGAGGCCACCGGTAGGTTATACCTACTTGGTGGGCCTCATGGGCCAAGGAGGGAGGTGTACCAGCCCACAAGGGGGCTGGGCATGCTCCACCTCCCTGCCCGCGTGCCTGAAGGAAGGAGGGGGCTCCCTAGGGCAGCCGGCCCCCCTTTCCGTCCCCCCATACACCAAATATGGAAGGGAGGGGTGCCTAGGCAGGCGCCTAGGGCAGCCGCCGGCCCCTCGGGGCGCGCCCTAGGGCTGCCTCTCCTCCCCCTCCACCTATATATATGTGAGGAGGGGAGGGGTGATGTCTACTACGCAACTTTATTCTTGTAGACACGTGTTGGGCCTCCAAGCGCAGTGTTTTGTAAAACAGTATCAATTTTCCCTCAAGTGAATGACCTAAGGTTTATCAATCCGTGGGAGGTGTAGGATGAAGATGGTCTCTCTCAAACGACCCTGCAACCAAATACAAGAAATCTCTTGTGTCCCCAACACATCTAATACAATGGCAAATTGTATAGGTGCACTAGTTCGGCGAAGAGATGATGATAAAAGTGTAATATTGATGGTAGAAATATATTTTTATAATCTGAATAAATAAAAACAGCAAGGTAGCAAATAGTAAATGGGCACAAAAACGGTATTGCAATGCTTGAAAATGAGTCCTAGGGTCCGTACTTTCGCTAGTGCAATCTCTCAACAATGCTAATATAATTGGATCATATAACCATCCCTCAAAGTGCGATGAAGAATCACTCCAAAGTTCCTATCTAGCGGAGAACATAAGAAGAAATTGTTTGTAGGGTACGAAACCACCTCAAAGCTATTCTTTCCGATCAATCTATCCTAGAGTTCGTACTAAAATAACACAAGCTATTCTTTCCGATCGATCTAATCAAGAGCTCATACTAAAATAACACCATGTGATACACATCAACCAACTCTAATGTCACCTAGATAATCCAATGTCACCACGAGTGTCCGTGAGTTGATTATACGATATGCATCAAACAATTTCAGATTCATAATACTCAATCCAACACAAAGAACCTCAAAGAGTGCCCCAAGATTTCTACCGGAGAAACAAAGACAAGAACGTGCATCAACCCCTATGCATAGATTACCCCAATATCACATCGAGAATCCGCGAGTTGAGTGCCAAAACATATATCAAGTGAATCAATACGATACCCCATTGTCACCACGGGTATTCATAGCAAGACATACATAAAGTGTTCTCAAATCCATAAAAGTATTCAATCCGATAAAATGAAATCTCAAAGGGAAAACTCAATTCACAACAAGATAGAGAGGGGAAAACACCATATGATCCAACTATATTAACAAAGCCCGCGATACATCAAGATCGTGACATCTCAAGAACACGAGAGAGAGAGATTAAACACATAGCTACTGGTACAAACCCTCAGCCCCGAGGGTGGACTACTCCCTCCTCATCATGGTGGCCGCCGAGATGATGAAGATGGCCACCGGTGATGATTTCCCCCTCCGGCAGGGTGCCGGAACGGGGTCTAGATTGGTTTTTGCGTGGCTATAGAGCCTTGTGGTGGCAGAACTTCTGATCTATGGTTACCCTAAGGGTTTTCGGAATATTTGTGAATTTACAGGGTAAAGAGGGGGTGCGGCAGGCCACCGAGGTGGGCACAACCCACCTGGGCGCGCCTGGGCCCCCAGGCGCACCCTGGTGGGTTGTGCCCCCCTCGGGGCACCCCCCAGGTGCTTGTCTGACCCACTGGTGGTCTTCTGGTCCATAAAAAATCCACAAATGTTTCGCGGTGTTTGGACTCCGTTTGATATTGATTTCTTGCGATGTAAAAACAAGCAAAAAACAGCAACTGGCACTGGGCACTGGGTCAATAGGTTAGTCCCAAAAAATGATATAAAGTTGCTATAAAATGATTGTAAAACATCCAGGAATGATAATATATCAGCATGAATACTTCATAAATTATAGATACGTTGGAGACGTATCAAGGGGCGCCAAACACCATGAATCCCCAAGCCGTGTGCCGGCGCCCCCTCTCCCTCCAGTTCATCCTCCATCGAAAAACCGATGTGCTTGACGAAGCCCTGCGGAAATAGCTTCACCACCACCGTCATCATGCCATCGTGCTGCCAGAACTCATCTACTACTTTGCCCCTCTTGCTGGATCAAGAAGGCAAGGACGTCATCGAATTGAACCTGTGCTCAACGCGGAGGTACCGTGCGTTCGGTGCTTGATCGAAACAGATCGTGAATGTGTACGACTACGTCAACCACATTGATAAACGCTTTTGCTTAGCGATCTACAAGGGTATGTAGATGCTCTCCCCCTCACGTAGCTATGCATGTCCACGGATAGATCTTGCGTGTGCATAGAAATTTTTGTTTTCCATGCAACGTTCCCCAACAGTGGCATCATGAGCCAGGTCTATGCCTAGATGATATGCACGAGTAGAACACAAAGGAGTTGTGGGCGGTGATGTTCATATTGCTTACCACCTATGTCTTATTTTGATTCGGCGGTATTGTGGGATGAAGCGGCTTGGACCAACCTTACATGTCCATGTACATGAGACTAGTTCCACCGACTGACATGCAACTTGTTTTGCATAAAGGTGGCTGGCGGGTGTCTATCTCTACCACTTTAGTTGAATCAAATTTGACTACGGCAGTCCTTGAAGAAGGTTAAAATAGCAACTTGATAATCACCATTGTGGTTTTGCATAGGTAAGAACGGTTCTTGCTAGTTGCCTGTAGCAGCCACGTAAAACTTGCAACAACAAAGTAGAGGACGTCTAACTTGTTTTTGCAGGGTATGCCGTGATGTGATATGGTCAAGACGTGATATGATATATGTTGATGTATGAGATGATCATGTTTTGTAACAAGTTCACGACTTGAATGTCGATGAGTATGACAACCAGTAGGAGCCTTAGGGTTGTCTTTAATTTATTGTATGACCTGCGTGTCAATCGCTGAAGTGCCATGTAATTGCATTACTTTATCACTATGCATTAGGAATAGTCATAGAAGCAATAGTTGGCGAGATGACCCCGACAAAACGTTGGAGATCAAGGTGTCGCGCCGGTGACAATGGAGGTCATGCCGTTGCTTTGGAGATGGAGATCAAAAGCACAAGATGATGATGGCCATATCATGTCACATATTTTGATTGCATGTGATGTTTATTCTTTATGCATCTTATTTTGTTTAGAACGATGGTAGCATTATAAGATGATCCCTTCACTTAATTTAAAGATAAAAGTGTTCTGCCTGATTATGCACCGTTGCTAAAGTTCATCGTTTCGAAGCACCTCGTGAGGATCCGGTGTGATAGACTCTATGTTCACATACAACGGGTGTAAGCCAGTTTTGCACATGCAGAATAATTGGGTTAAACTTGACGAGCCTAGCATGTACAGACATGGTTTCGGAACACAAGAGACCATAATGTCGAACATGAGTCATATAGTAGATATGATCAACATGGAGATGTTCACCATTGAAACCACCTCATCTCACGTGAGGATCGTACTTGGGTTGGTGGATTTGGATCATGTCACACTTAGTCAACCTGAGGGATGTTGATTTGAGTGGAAGTTCGTTAGTAATTTGATTAATTGAACTAATTATCATGAACATAGTCAAAATGTCTTTGCAAATTATGATGTAGATCAATAGCTCGCACTGTAGATTCCCTGTATTTTGATACGTTCCTAGAGAAAACTAAGTTGAAAGATGATGGTAGCAATAATGCGGACTGGGTCCGTGATATGAGGATTGTCCTCATTGCTGCACAGAAGGCTTATGTCCTTGATGCGCCACTCGGTGCGCCACCCCCTCAAGTGTTGTCTGTGGATGTTGTGAACATCTGACAGGCACGTTTTGATGACTACTTGATAGTTCAGTGCGTCATGCATTATCACTTAGAATTGAGGCTCCACAAACGTTTTGAACGTTACAGAGCATATGAGATGTTCCAAGAGCTGAAATTGGAATTTCAGGCTCATGCCTGTGTTGAGAAGTATGAGACCTCCGACTAGTTCTTTGCTTGCAAGATGGAGGAGAATAGCTCAATCGGTGAGCATGTGCTCAGAATGTCTGGGTGCTAGAATCACTTGAATCAAATGGGAGTTAGTCTTCCTAATAAGATAGTGATTGACATAGTTCTCCAAGTCACTGCCACCAAGCTACTACAGCTTCGTGATGAACTATACCATGCAAGGGATGGAGAAGATGATCCCTGAGCTATTCACGATGTTTTACATCGCAAAGGTAGAAATCAAGAAGGAGCATCAAGTGTTGATGGTAAGACCACTAGTTTCAAGAAGGGCAAGGGGAAGAAGGGAAACTTCAAGAATGGCAAGCCAGTTGTCGCTCCAGTGAAGAAACCCAAGGTTGAACCCAAACCCGAGACTGAGTGCTTTTACTGTAAGGGGGAATGATCATAGGTAGCGGAACTGCCCCATATACTTAGTAGATAAGAAGACTGGCAACGTCAACAAAAGTATATTTGATATACATGTTATTGATGTGTACCTTACTAGTGCTCGTAGTAGCCCCTGGGTATTTGATACCGGTTTAGTTGCTAATATTAGTAACTCAAAACAGGAGTTGCAGAATAAACGGAGACTAGTTAAGGGCGAGGTGACGATGTATGTTGGAAGTGTTTCCACGGTTGATGTGATCACCATCGCACACTCCCTCTACCTTCGAGATTAGTGTTGAACATAAAAAAATGTTATTTGGTGTTTGCGTTGAGCATGAACATGATTAGATCGTGTTTATTGCAATACGGTTATTCATTTAAGTCAGAGAATAATTGTTGTTCTGTTTACATGAATAATACCATCTATGGTCATACACCCAATGTGAATGGTTTATTGAATCTCGATCGTAGTGATACACATATTCATAATATTGATGCCAAAAAATGCAAAGTTGATAATGATAGTGCAACATATTTATGGCACTGCCGTTTAGGTCATATTGGTGCAAAGCGCATGAAGAAACTCCATGCGGATGGACGTTTGGAATCACCTGATTATGAATCATCTGATACTTACGAACCATGCCTCATGGTTAAGATGACTAAAACTCCGTTCTCCGGAACAATGAAGCGAGCTAATGACTTAATGGAAATAATACATACCGATGTATGCGGTCCGATGAGTGTTGAAGCACACGGCGGGTATCGTTATTTTCTGACCTTCACAGATGATTTGAGTAGGTATGGATATATCTACTTAATGAAACACAAGTCTGAAACATTTGAAAAGTTCAAAGAATTTCAGAGTGAAGTGGAGAATCATCCTAACAAGAAAATTAAATTTCTACGATCTGATCGCGGAGGTGAATAGTTGAGTTACGAGTTTGGCCTTCATTTAAGACAATGTGGAATTGTTTCACAACTCACGCCACCTGGAACGCCACAGCGTAATGGTGTGTCCATACGTCATAACCCTACTTTATTAGATATGGTGCATTCTATGATGTCTCTTACCGATTTGCCGCTATCATTTTGGGTTATGCTTTAGAGACAGCCGCATTCATGTTAAATAGGGCATTGTCTAAATCAGTTGAGATGACACCGTATGAACTATGGTTTGGCAAGAAACCTAAACTATCGTTTTTAAAGTTTGGGGATGCGACACTTATGTCAAAAGGCTTCAGCCTGATAAGCTCGAACCCAAAGCGGAAAAGTGTGTCTTCATAGGATACCCTAAAAGAAACTATTGGGTATAACTTCTACAACAGATCCGAAGGCAAGAACTTTGTTGCTAAGAATGGGTCATTTCTAGAGAAGGAGTTTCTCTCGAAAGAAGTGAGTGGGAGGAAATCAGAACTTGATGAGGTAGTTGTACCTTCTCTCGAATTGGAAAGTAGCACATCAGAGAAAACTGTTCCCGTGATGCCTACACCAACCAGAGAGGAAGCAAATGATGATCATGAAACTTCAAATCAAGTTACTACTGAACCTCGTAGGTCGACCAGAACACGTACCGCACTAGAGTGGTACGGTAATCCTGTCCTGGAAATCATGTTGTTAGACAACGGCGAACCTACGAACTATGAAGAAGCTATGATGAGCCCAGATTCTGACAAATGGCTTGAAGCCATGAAATCTGAGATAGGATCCATGTATGAGAACAAAGTGTAGACTTTGGTGGACTTGCTCGATGATCGACAAGCCATTGAGAATAAATGGATCTTCAAGAGGAAGATGGACGCTGATGGTAATATCACTGTCTACAAAGCTTGACTCGTCGCAAAAGGTTTTCGACAAGTTCAAGGGGTTGACTACGATGAGACTTTCTCACCCGTAGTGATGCTTAAGTCTCTCAGAATCATGTTAGCAATTGCCGTATTTTATGATTATGAAATCTGGCAATTGGACGTCAAAACTGCATTCCTTAACGGGTTTCTTAAAGAAGAGTTGTATATGATGCAACCAGAAGGTTTTGTCGATCCTAAGGGTGCTAACAAAGTGTGCAAGCACCAGCGATCCATCTATGGGCTGGTGTAAGCATCTCGGAGTTGGAATATACGCTTTGTTGAGGTGATCAAAGCATTTGGTTTTATACAGACTTACAGTGAAGCCTGTATTTACAAGAAAGTGAGTGGGGGCTCTGTAGCATTTCTGATATTATATGTGGATAATATATTGCTGATTGGAAATGATATAGAATTTCTGGATAGCATAAAAGGATATTTGAATGAGAATTTTTAAGTGGAAGACCTCGGTGAAGCTGTTTACATATTGAGCATCAAGATCTATAGAGATAGATCAAGACACTTGATAAGACTTTCAGTGAGTACATACCTTGACAAGATTTTGAAGGAGTTCAAAATGGATCAGTCAAATGAGTTCTTGCCTGTATTGTAAGGTGTGAAGTTGAGTATGACTCAAAGCTCGACCACGGCAGAAGAAAGAGAAAGGACGAAGGTCGTCCCCTTTGCCTTAGCTATAGGCTCTATACGGTATGCCATGTTGTGTACCACACCTGATGTGTGCCTTGCCACGTGTCTGGCAAGGGGGTACAAGAGTGATCCAGGAGTGGATCACTGGACAGTGGTCAAAATTATCCTTAGTAACTAGAGGACTAAGGAAATGTTTCTCGATTATGGAGGTGATAAAGAGTTCGCCGTAAAGGGTTACGTCGATGCAAGCTTTGACACCAATCCGGATGACTCTAAGTAGCAAACCGGATACGTATAGTGGAGCAGTCATTTGGAATAGATCCAAGTGAAGCGTGATAGCGGCATCTACAGTATGACATAAGGATTTGCAAAATACACATGGATCTGAATGTTGCAGACCCATTTGACTAAAACCTCTCTCGCAAGCAAAACATGATCAAACCCCATAACTCATTGGGTGTTAATCACAAGGCGATGTGAACTAGATTATTGACTCTAGTGCAAGTGGGAGACTGTTGGAAATATGCCCTAGAGGCAATAATGAATTGGTTATTATCATATTTCCCTGTTCATGATAAACGTCTATTATCCAGGCTAGAATTGTATTGATCGGAAACTCAGATACATGTGTGGATACATAGACAACACCATGTCCCTAGGGAGCCTCTACTAGACTAGCTCGTTGATCAAAGATGGATAAGGTTTCCTAACCATAAGACATGAGTTGTCATTTTATAATGGGATCACATCATTAGTAGAATGATGTGATGGACAAGACCCATTCGTTAGCATAGCATATGATCGTTCAGTTTATTGCTATTGCTTTCTTAATGTCAAATACATGTTCCTTCTATCATGAGATCATGCAACTCCCGGATACCGGAGGAATACCTTGTGTGCTATCAAACGTCACTTCATAACTTGGTGATCATAAAGATGCTCTACAGGTATCTCCAAAGGTGTCTCTTGAGTTGGCATGGATCAAGATTGGGATTTTTCACTCCGTATGATGGAGAGGTATCTCTGGGCCCTCTCGATAATACATCATCACAAGAAGCTTGCAAGCAAAGTGACTAAGGAGTTAGTTACAAGATGATGTATTACAGAACGAGTAAAGAGACTTGCCGGTGAGGAGATTGAACTAGGTATGGAGATACCGACGATCGAATCTCGGACAAGTAACATACCGACGGAAAATGGGAACTATGTATGTTGTCATAAAGGTTCGGCCGATAAAAATCTTCATAGAATATATAGGAACCAAAATGGACATCCAGGTCCCGCTATTGGTTATTGGCCGGAGAAGCGTCTCGGTCATGTCTACATCATTCTCGAACCCGCAGAGTTCAAACGCTTAACGTTCATTGATGATATAGTACTATATGAGTTATGTATGTTGGTGACCGAATGTTGTTCGGAGTCCCGGATGAGATCACGGACATGACGAGGAGCTCCGAAATGGTCCGGAGGTAAAGATTGATATATAGGATGAAGGTATTCAGGTTTCAGAAAGGTTTCAAAATGCACTGGATTACCATCGGAGTGCCGGAAGTGGTTCCGGGAGGCCACCGGTAGGTTATACCTACTTGGTGGGCCTCATGGGCCAAGGAGGGAGGCACACCAAACCACATGGTGGTTGGGCGCGCTCCACCAACGCTGCCCGCGCGCGAGAAGGAAGGAGGGGGCGCCCTAGGGCAGCCGCCCCCCTTTCCTTCCCCCCATGCACCAAATATGGAAGGGGGGGTGGCGCCTAGGCAGGCGCCTAGGGCAGCCGCCGGCCCCTTGGGGCGCGCCCTAGGGCTGCCTCTCCTCCCCTCCACCTATATATATGTGAGGAGGGGAGGGGGTGCCAAACACCACGAATCCCCAAGCCGTGTGCCGGCGCCCCCTCACCCTCTAGTTCATCTTCCATCCAAAAAACCGTTGTGCTTGGCAAAGCCCTGCGGAAATAGCTTCCCCGCCACCGTCATCACGCCGTCGTGCTGCCAAAACTCATCTACTACTTTGCCCCTCTTGCTGAATCAAGAAGGCAAGGACATCATCGAACTGAACGTGTGCTGAACACGGAGGTGCCGTGTGTTCGGTGCTTGATCGGAACGGATCGTGAAGGTGTACGACTACATTAACCGCGTTGATAAACGCTTCCGCTTAGCGATCTACAAGGGTATGCTGATGCTCTCCCCCTCTCGTAGCTATGCATCTCCATGGATTGATCTTGCGTGTGCGTAGAATTTTTTTTGTTTCCATGCAACGTTCCCCAACAGTGGCATCATGAGCCAGGTCTATGCCTAGTTGATACGCACGAGTAGAACACAAAGGAATTGTGGGCGGTGATGTTCATATTGCTTACTACCTATGTCTTAATTTGATTCGGCGGTATTGTGGGATGAAGCGGCTCGGACCAACCTTACATGTCCAGCTACATGAGACCGGTTCGACCGACTGACATGCAACTTGTTTTGCACAAAGGTGGCTGGCAGGTGTTTGTCTCTCCCACTTTAGTTGAATCGAATTTGACTATGGCAGTCCTCGCAGAAGGTTAAAACAGCAACTTGATAATCACCGTTGTGGTTTTGCGTAGGTAAGAACGGTTCTTGCTAGTTGCCTGTAGCAGCCACATAAAACTTGCAACAACAAAATAGAGGACGTCTAACTTGTTTTTGCAGGGTATGTTGTGATGTGATATGGTCAAGAAGTGATATGATATATGTTGATGTATGAGATGATCATGTTTTGTAATAAGTTCACGACTTGAATGTCGATGAGTACGACAACCGGCAGGAGCCTTAGGGTTGTCTTTGATTTATTGTATGACCTGCGTGTCAATCACTGAAGTGCCATGTAATTGCATTACTTTATCGCTATGCGTTAGCAATAGTCGTAGAAGCAATAGTTGGCGAGATGACCCCGACGCAACAATGGAGATCAAAGTGTCGCGCCGATGACGATGGAGATCATGCCGTTGCTTTGGAGATGGAGATCAAAAGAACAAGATGATGATGGCCAAATCATGTCACATATTTTGATTGCATGTGATGTTTATCCTTTATGCATCTTATTTTGCTTAGAACGACGGTAGCATTATAAGATAATCCCTTCACTTAAATTCAAGATAAAAGTGTTCTCCTTGAGTATGCTCAGAATGTCTGGGTGCTAGATAAACGTCTATTATCCATGCTAGAATTGTATTGATCGGAAACTCAGATACATGTGTGGATACATAGACAACACCATGTCCCTAGGGAGCCTCTACTAGACTAGCTCGTTGATCAAAGATAGTTAAGGTTTCCTAACCATAAGGCATGAGTTGTCATTTGATAATGGGATCACATCATTAGTAGAATGATGTGATGGACAAGACCCATTCGCTAGCATAGCATATGATCGTTCAGTTTATTGCTACTGCTTTCTTAATGTCAAATACATGTTCCTTCGACCATGAGATCATGCAACTCCCAGATACCGGAGGAATACCTTGTGTTCTATCAAATATCACTTCGTAACTGGGTGATCATAAAGATGCTCTACAGGTATCTCCGAAGGTATCTGTTGAGTTGGCACGGATCGATATTGGGATTTGTCACTCCGTATGACGGAGATGTATCTCTGGGCCCTCTTGGTAATACATCATCACAAGAAGCTTGCAAGTAAAGTGACTAAGGAGTTAGTTACAAGATGATGTATTACGGAACGAGTAAAGAGACTTGCCGGTGACGAGATTGAACTAGGTATGGAGATACCGTCGATCGAATCTCGGGCAAGTAACATACCGACCGACAAAGGGAACTACGTATGTTGTCATAAAGGTTCGACCGATAAAGATCTTTGTAAAATATGTAGGAACCAATATGGACATTCAGGTCCCGCTATTGGTTATTGACCGGAGAAGCGTCTCGGTCATGTCTACATCATTCTCGATCCCGTAGGGTCTGCATGCTTAATGTTCGTTGATGATATAGTACTATATGAGTTATGTATGTTGGTGACTGAATATTGTTCGGAGTCCCGGATGAGATCATGGACATGACGAGGAGCTCCGGAGGTAAATAATTATATATAGGATGAAGGTATTCGGCTTTCGTAACGGTTTCGAAATGCACCGGATTACCATCGGAGTGCCGGAAGGTGTTCCGAGAGGCCACCGGTAGGTTAGACCTACTTAGTGGGCCTCATGGGCCAAGGAGGGAGGCACACCAGCCCACAAGGGGGCTGGGCGCACTCCACCTCCCTTGCCCGCGCGCCAGAAGGAAGGAGGGGCGCCCTAGGGCTGCCGGCCCCCCTTTCCCCCCCCCCCCCCCGTGCACCAAATATGGGAGGGGGGTCGCCTAGGCAGTCTCCTAGGCCCCTTGGACAGATCTTGCGTGTGCGTAGAATTTTTTTTGTTTTCGATGCAACGTTCCCCAACAACTCCAACATCATCAACGCCAAAATACCACTGGGTAAAAATGCAGTTTCAACGGGGACCCTTGGACTTCTGTCTGGTAGTGATAGGTGTGGGAATTGTTTAGGGTTTATGATGATTCCATGCCCCGGGGCATAGCAATGGAGGGAAGCTCAACCCAACCACCACGGGGGTGACCCCGGCTCATGACTCTACAGCGATCCTTCAAAATTCTATCATAATCCGATGGCCGAATCTCTCGATAGCTTCGAATAACCAAGGTGTTGTTTGAATCTAGTCAGGAATCCATGAGATCTCAGAAAATAGAACAGCGGTTGACTCCGCCATTGTTTCAAAAATCACACCGTTAAAATTGTGCGTAAATACTACACCAAGGACTACTTAAAATTTTCATTTCAATTGGATGGTTCTACCTCCGCGAAACGCCCTATGAGTGTTGAAATTCGGAGCTATATGAGTTCTTGGGCAGGAAATTTCCTCAAACGCGACATGGAGGACTCCATAGCCAAGTTATTTGCATTGCATGTCCCACACCTCCCTTAAAAATGGAGAAGCCGAGCGACTCATCTAGTCCACCAGCAATATCATGCACATCTTGCTCATTTAAGCTTGCTTTCCTCCCCAATTTGGGTCAAGGCACTCCATCATGTCACTCATTTACTTAATCATCGTCCCACTTGCCCCATTAATTTCCTCACACCCCATGGTCTTCCCTATCATTTTCACCCCATTTATGACCACCTTCGTGTGTTTGGTTGCATTTCCTCCCCAACACCTATGTCGGAATGCTTGACAAACTATCCCCTCATTCCTCTCGTTGTGTTTTTTTGTACCCACTTGAACACAAGTTGTATCAGTGTCTTGATCTTCAAACTCAAAAAGTTGAGTTACCTCCCATGTTAATTTTTATTAAGATTGTTTACCTTGTGTTTATATCACACACAAATGTACACACATGCCCCCCGCAGCGAATCTTGCGCTTCTTGAGCCCTTTCGCCTGGTCTACTTCCAGCTCTGACCACGACCTATCTCGTACCCTTCTGCCAGAGACCCACACCCACTACGAAATCACCTCCCACTCTAACACACCCGCACCACTCGTCTCCGAACAGGTCGCCTGGACCCAGCCCAACATCACCCGTTTCCCGCTCGACAACAACACCCTCAGCTCCCGCTCCACACCAGCTCGGTTTGTCTTTTGTGTCGTTGACCACATCTTTACCGATCTATGCACTCTCTCTCTCCACACACCACCTCAGCCCTGTTTCCCACTTAGTTCCATCCCAGTAGAGCCACCCCATAATGCACACGAGACACACACACATGGGAAATATCCAGTTATTTCATGACTAAAAGGAAATTTTCATTGTGTATTTTCTCACCCATTTCTTCTATTATTTCTTCATATAAAATATCACTCCATGGTCTAGACTTGTGTCATGCAATATGTGATTTATTTAATGCTTTGTTGTAGAATGACACTTGGTATTTGGTTCGTCGTCCAACATTAATGCCATCTCTGGGAAATGTATCTTTCGACCCAAATTCAACACCAATAGTATGTTGGCGAGGTGCAAGGCAAGGAGGTGCAGGGGGGTGTTCGTGGCTTCAATAAACGTGAGGGTGTTGAGCATGGCGAGATATTAGTCTGATTTTCGAATGGGCTATTATTCATATGGTGTCCAGTCTCGCCACATCCTCCCTGTGGCAGTATCCTTTGAATGAGATCACTGTGAAGAAACACATTCTTAAAAAAGTGAAGATATATTGTATCGACCCACATACTAGTGTAGGGATCCTTTTCGGACTGACGTGTCCGTTCTAGAAAGACTATTTTGGAAACATAAAAAATCATAACACTCCGGGTCCGGTCCATGCATTATTATTTTTAATCCTAATACATAAGCTGCCTCATTTGGTAAAATACCCTTTTTTTCATTTTGAAAAGGCAGGTACACCCTGGCTGCTGCATCAATTGATGCACACAACCTTTTTTTGCCGAACTTTTGTGTACTTTATTTTAAAAAGGGAAAATGTATTCTCAACGAAGCTAGGAAGATTGAACTGTGTACTTATAGGTTATTCAACAAGATCTTTTATAATATTGGGAACCCGGTCAACATGGGCACATAAAATGTGGAATCTTGCATGAACGTGACACTGCAGTCTGGGTAACACTGCATTGGACATGTATGTGCATATGGTCAACTACACAAGGATGTAATGTAATATGTGTAAAATTTCATGATGAAATACCTTGAATTGTGAGCTGCACACAAAAAATCATGGACTTTGAGGATGAACAGAACATGTGCTAAAAAACAAAAATTGTTCTTTTATTTAGCCCTCAATTTAGTGTATTTCATCATGAAAATTTGCACACATGTACACTATGTCTCTGGGTATATGTGTATTTTTTGAAACGTAAAAGTATGGTTTGAAAATTTCAAAATTAAGGCCTCCATTTGGCATTTGTTGCTCAAGCACTAGTAGAAAATAGGGCTTTGGTCTAGGCCAGATAAGAGCATTAATCCAGGTTCTATTACGAACCGGGACCAATGGGTGCATTAGTCCCGGTTCGTGAGGCCAGGGCGCCGGCCGGGCCTCGGCAGGCACCAGCCCCGGTTCGTCTGACCCCTTTAGTCCCTATTCCAGACACGAACCGGGACTAAAGGTCCTCGCTCTTGGCGCAGCCCCTTTAGTCCCGGTTGGTGGCTGGAACCGGGACTAAAGAGATGCCTATATATATGCCCCTGCCCTCTCACTCCTCTGTTTTTTGGCAGGCCGGCGTGTGGGAGGTGTGCAGCTCTCTGTTTTCACCTCCTACGCACATGAGGTGTTCGATGAAATGCCCGAGCCACACTTAAGCTTTCTCCTCTCCAAGCTCGACCTCCAAGCTCCATTTTCCCCAAGATTTGTCTAGGTTTGGCGGTCCCTCCCGTCCCGTCCCCGTCCTCACCACCGTCGATCGCCCGCGCCAATCTCGTCACCGGCACGACCGCGGTGAGCCTCTTGTTCTTATCTTCTTTCTAAAAGAAAGAATTTCTTACTTGTATGATTTAGATAGATACTTGTATAATTTTCTTACTTTTATTATTGTTTGTTATTATATAGTGCCATGGTTTTGTTATCCGCCCCGTCGGCCCTCGTCCTGTCTATGATTCGGATGTGGTATATTATCTTTTATAACTATTTGTTTCATTGAGTGTTTATGACAATTATGCCGACCAACGTGACATAGATGTTTTTATCTAGGAGGTATGTGAACTGGAAATTCCAACCGACCCTCTTGTCGAGAGGTTAAATTTAGTTGAAAAAGAAAACAATTACTTGAAGAAAAAATTAAAAAGAATTGAGGAGGAGAAGATGCAATTGGAGTTGCATGTTGCCGATGTCGTCGATGATCACAAGATCCAGATGGATGCAATGCGCTTGAAGATTAGAAAGATTAGAAAATATGCCATTGATACTGAGGCTTGGTATCATTATGCTGTTGGATCAATTGTTACCTTAGTTGCGATTGTGATCGCATTTGTTGTTGCATTTAAATGTTTTACATAGTTGTATGTTAGTTTGAATGTATGTTTTAATTAGATGCTCTAGAGAGCTATATGTTGTTCTATGAGAACTATGTATGAACTTTATGTATTTATTTTTTCAGTAATAACATTTGATCACTACTGTACTTTGGTTTTAATGTGATGATGAACTTATATTAATTTGGTTACTTCTCTAATCATGATGTTCTGTAAAGGTTTTTGATACACTTAATTATATAATGCACGCAGATGAACCGGCAATGGATGTACGGTGACCGACGCACCTCCGAGTACATTGATGGCATGCATAATTTTCTCGAAGTGGCTGAGGCAAACAAGCAGAATGGTTTTATGTATTGTCCATGCCCTATCTGTGGGAATATGAAGGATTGCTCTGACTCGAAAACCCTTCACTTGCACCTGCTTGAGAAGGGTTTCATGCCACACTATAATGTTTGGACCAATCACGGAGAAAGAGGGGTTATGATGGAAGACACCGAAGAAGAAGAGGATGATGACTACTATCCCCCTGAGTACGGTGATACTGCAACGGGGGAAGCTGAAGATCAAGAGGAACCAGACGATGTGCCCGATAATGATCTTTGCCGGGTCATTGTTGATGCAAAGAGAGAATGCCAAAGTGAAAGGGAGAAGTTGAAGTTCGATCGCATGTTAGAGGATCACAAAAAAGGGTTGTACCCAAATTGCGAAGATGACAACACAAAGCTCGGTACCACACTGGAATTGCTGCAATGGAAGGCAGACAATGGTGTATCTGACAACGGATTTGGGAAGCTACTGAAAATAATGAAGAAGAAGCTTCCAAAGGATAACGAATTGCCCGACAGTACGTACGAAGCAAAGAAGGTTCTATGCCCTCTAGGATTGGAGGTGCAGAAGATACAAGCATGCCCTAATGACTGCATCCTCTACCACGGTGAGTACGAGGATTTGAACGCATGCCCGGTATGCGGTGCATTGCGGTATAAGATCAGACGAGATGACCCTGGTGATGTTGAAGGCGAGCGCCCGAGGAAGAGGGTTCCTGCCAAGGTGATGTGTTATGCTCCTATAATACGACGGTTGAAACGTCTGTTCAGAAACAAAGAGCATGCCAAGTTGATGCGATGGCACAAAGAAGACCGTAAGAAAGACGGGAAGTTGAGAGCACCCGCTGACGGGTCGCAGTGGAGAAAAATCGACAGAAGGTGGGGGGGGCTTTGCAGGTGACGCAAAGAACGTATGGTTTGGTTTAAGTGCAGATGGCATTAATCCTTTTGGGGAGCAGAGCAGCAATCATAGCACCTGACCCGTGACTCTATGTATCTATAACCTTCCTCCTTGGTTGTGCATGAAGCGGAAGTTCATTATGATGCCAGTGCTCATCCAAGGCCCTAAGAAACCCGGCAACGACATTGATGTGTACCTAAGGCCATTAGTTGAAGAACTTTTATAGCTGTGGAATGGAAAAGGTGTACGTGTGTGGGATGAGCACAAACAGGAGGAATTTGACCTACATGCATTGCTGTTTATAACCATCAATGATTGGCCTGCTCTCAGTAACCTTTCAGGACAGACAAACAAGGGATACCACGCATGCACGCACTGTTTAGGTGATACCGAAAGTATATATTTAGACAAATGCAGGAATAATGTGTACCTGGGACATCGTCGATTTCTTCCAACCAACCATCTCTTAAGAAAGAAAGGCAAGCATTTCAAAGGTGAGGCAGATCACCAGAAGAAGCCCGTCCTCCGTACTGGTGATGCCATACTTGATATGGTCAAGGATTTACATGTAATCTATGGAAAGGGTCCTGGCGGATAATCTGTTCCGAATGACACTGAGGGACGCGCACCCATGTGGAAGAAGAAATCTATATTTTGGGACCTACCATATTGGAAAGACCTAGAGGTCAGCTCTGCCATCGACGTGATGCACGTGACGAAGAATATTTGCGTGAGCCTGCTAGGCTTCTTGGGCGTGTATGGGAAGACAAAAGATACATCGGAGGCACGGGAGGACCAGCAACGTGTGCACGAAAAAGATGGCATGCATCCAAAGCAGTATCAAGTCCTGCCAACTACGCTTTTACCAAAGAAAAGAAGGAAATCTTCTTTGAATGCCTGCTCAGTATGAAGGACCCGTCTGGCTTCTCGTCCAATATAAAGGGAATAATAAATATCCCAGAGAAAAAGTTCCAGAACCTAAAGTCTCATGATTGCCACGTGATTATGACGCAACTGCTTCCGGTTGCATTGAGGGGGCTTCTACCGGACAACGTTCGATTAGCCATTGTGAAGCTATGTGCATTCCTCAATGCAATATCTCAGAAGGTAATCGATCCAGAAATTCTACCAAGGTTAAAGAATGATTTGGTGCAATGCCTTGTCAGTTTCGAGCTGGTGTTCCCACCATCCTTGTTCAATATCATGACGCACGTCCTAGTTCATCTAGTCAACGAGATTGCCATTCTGGGTCCTGTATTTCTACACAATATGTTCCCCTTTGAGAGGTCCATGGGAGTCTTAAATAAATATGTTTGTAACCGTGCTAGGCCAGAAGAAAGCATCTCCATGGGCCATCAAACAGAGGACGTCATTGGGTTTTGTGTTGACTTTATTCCTGACCTTAAGCCCATTGGTCTCCCTCAATCGCGGTATGAGGGGAGACTGACTGGAAAAGGCACGCTAGGAGCGGATTCAATAATATGTAGGGACGGGCATTCTTGGGCTCAAGCACACTACACAGTTCTACAGAATTCTACCTTGGTGACCCCGTATGTCAGTGAACATAAGAATATTCTGCGCTCCAAATACCCGGAGCAGTCTGACGACTGGATTACATGTGAACACATCATGACTTTCGGCAGTTGGTTGCACACACATCTCATGGGTAACAACATTATTGGAGATGAGCTGTACTCGTCGGCCAGGACACCATCTTCGACTGTATTGACTTACCAAGGGTACGAGATAAATGGGAATCCATTTTACACAATCACCCAAGATCAAAAGAGCACCAACCAAAACAGTGGTGTCCGCTTTGATGCAGCAACCAAGAGGGGAAAGGACACATATTATGGTTACATAATGGACATATGGGAACTTGACTATGGACATGATTTTAAGGTCCCTTCGTTTCGGTGCAAATGGGTCAATCTGTCAGGAGGCGGGGTACAGGTAGACCCGCAGTACGGAATTACAACTATGGATCTCAATAATCTTGGGTACACAGACGAACCATTCGTCCAAGCCAATGATGTGGCGTAGGTTTTCTATGTGAAGGACATGTCTACCAAACTGAGAAAAAGAAAAGATAAGGAAGTGAATACATCATACAATGAGCCAAAGCGCCACATAGTTCTTTCAGGGAAAAGAGACATCATGGGAGTGGAGGGCAAGACAGACATGTCTGAAGATTATGAAAAGTTTCATGAAATTCCTCCTTTCAAAGTGAAGGCTGACTCAAGTATCATGTTAAACGATGAAGATTATCCATGATTACGACGCAATAAGCAAGGGACACACGCGAAGAAAAAGTGAAGACTTTCTCTCCACAACTATTCTGATGATGGCTTTTATCTAGAATATCACTGCAGTTACATGTCAAGAAATGTAATGCCTTTTGTAACAGATGAGTTTTCGTCCGAAACCCTGATACTTCGAAAGAGATTGTCCATTTTGTACACGAAGTGCATCCAGTTTTCGCCGTAACCCTCTCAACTTTTTAGCACATGCTATGTGGGTGAAATGATGATACCATGCCAACTTTCAACCTTTTCAGACTTCATTTGTACTGCTTTTCAATTTCAGGGTCATTTAGCTATAAAAAATCAGTAAATGCAGGAAAATAGCAAATGAAGTCAGAAAGGGTTGAAGATTGATGATGTGGCTTTGAATGGTGCATGTTGAATGCACAAAAATTCTGGAGTTGAAATAAGTTAAAAAAAAGAAATGCCTTTTGTAACATATGAGTTTTCGTCTGAAACCCTGATACTTCGAAAGAGATTGTCCATTTTGTACACGAAGTGCATCCAATTTTTGACGTAACCCTCTCAACTTTTTTGCACATGCTATGTCAGTGAAATGATGATACCACGCCAACTTTCAACCTTTTTAGAGTTCATTTGTACTGCTTTTCAATTTCAGGGTCATTTAGCTAAAAAAATCAGTAAATGCATGAAAAATAGCAAATGAAGTCAGAAACGGTTGAAAATTGATGATGTGGCTTTGAATGGTGCATGTTGAACGCACAAAATTCTGGAGTTGAAATAAGTTAAAAAAATGAAATGCCTTTGTAAGAGATGAGTTTTCGTCCGAAACCCTGATACTTCGAAAGAGATTGTCCATTTTGTACACGAAGTGCATCCAGTTTTTGCCGTAACCCTCTCAACTTTTTAGCACATTTTATGTGGGTGAAATGATGATACCATGCCAACTTTCCACCTTTTCAGAGTTCATTTGTACTGCTTTTCAATTTCAGGGTCATTTAGCTAAAAAAATCAGTAAATGCATGAAAAATAACAAATGAAGTCAGAAAGGGTTGAAATTGATGATGTGGATTTGAATGGTGCATGTTGAACGCACACAAAGTCTGGAGTTGAAATAAGTTAAAAAAATGAAATGCCTTTATAACAGATGAGTTTTCGTCTGAAACCCTGATACTTCGAAAAAGATTGTCCATTTTGTACACGAAGTGCATCCAGTTTTTGCCGTAACCATCTCAACTTTTTAGCACATGCTATGTGGGTGAAATGATGATACCATGCCAATTTTCAACCTTTTCAGAGTTTATTTGTACTGCTTTTCAATTTCAGGGTCATTTAGCTCAAAGAATGAACTAATAGCAAAAAGAATGAATTAAAAAGCTTTTATAAAATTCTAATAGCAAAAAGAATGAACTAAAAAGCTTTTATGAAACTCTAATAGCAAAAAGAATGAACTAAAAATAATTAATTAAATATAATATTATTTAATAGCAAAAAGAATCAGCTAAAATAATCAAAATAATATTAACTAAAATTATCAAAGTATTTATTTGTTAAAAAATTTAATAGTAAAAGGAATTTTCATAAAGTATTTTTTGTTACAAACTTTAATAGAAAACTAAAAAGCTTTTATAAAACTCTAATAGCAAAAGGAATCAACTAACAAGAATCAATAAAAAATAAAACTTATGCAACTAAAATTATATAGAATTTATGCAACTAAAATCATATAAAATTTATGCAACTAAAATTATATAACTAAAAATAACATATGCACAAAATAACATTAAAATTTTAAAAACATAACTAATGCAAAAAATAAAAAAAAATGCCTACCTACTTGCCACCACGGCCTGCATACAACTAGAAACCCTAGAAATGGGCCAGGATGCAGGCCCACAGTGCAAGCAGGCCCAACAGGGCGTCAAGTAGGCATGTACTGCCTGCAGTAGAGAGGAGCTCAAGAGGGTAGCGGCAGCAGTGCTTATAAACCACTCCGAGCCCCTCTCAACTAGCGAGGTGGGACTAAAATGTGGATGCGGCAGCACAGCCCTTTAGTCCTAGTTGGTGGCTCCAACCGGGACTGAAGGCCCCCCTTTAGTCCCGGTTCGAGCCACCAACCGGGACTAAAGCCCTTTGCTTCCCGCCCTTTCGACTGCTGAAAATGAGCTTTAGACCCGGTTGGTGGCTCGGACCGGGACTAAAGGGAAGCCTTTAGTCCCGGTTGGAGCCACCAACCGGGACTAAAGGGCTGGGTATATAAGCCAACACTTAGGAAATTTTCCCCAACCTCCTATTCTCCTCCCGACGCCGACGCCCTACCCCGACGCCCTACCCCGACGTCGACGCCCTGCCCCGACGCCGACACCCTGCCCCGACGCCGACGCCGCCAGGCTGCTGCGCCGCCCTCCCGACGCCGACGCCCTGCCTCCCAGTGAGTTCCGCCCCAGCCCCTTCCCCTGCGCTGCCGCCGCCGCTGCCCCTGCCCAGCGCTGCCGCCGCCGCCCCTACCCTGCTGCTTAGCTGCCGCCGCCGCCCCTACCCTGCTGCTTAGCCGCCGCCCCTGCCCTTGCCCTGCATTTTTTTTCATATGTTGGAATTTTCATATGTTCATATGTTCATATGCAAAGTTAGAATATGTTCATATTTTCATATGCAAAGAATATGCAAAGAAAATGTATGTATGTATGTATGGATGGATGGATGGATTGATGTATATAGAAAATGTTCATATGTTTGTAACAAAGTTAGAATTTTTTATGTTCATAGAATTTTTTTTCTTAAAATTTTGTATGTTCATAGAATTTTTTTGTCCATGTATGTATGTATATATGTATGGATGGATGGATTGATGTATATAGAAATTGTTCATATGTTCATATGTTTGTAACAAAGTTAGAATTTTTTTGTCCATGTAAAACATTTATATGAAGTGTCTCCGTTAGAACTATAGATCAATGGCAATCATCTAACAAAGTTTGTAAATTATAACAGTTTCTGAAATTAATATCAAGTGGAACCGTCCCCCTCCGGTTCATCTGTCTGAAAATGTAGGCTTCGGGAAAACATTCCCGGATGTTACCCCCTTCACCTATATCGTGTAGTGCCGCGTTAGAACACCCCTAACACTCTCGGGAATTCAACATATCCCAGATAACTTCGACATGAGGGGGGGGGGGTCCGCAAGTATCGTCGACGACCATGAGAGAGGCGGTCCGCAAAGTATCCTCTCTCGAAAGGTAGGACGACTCATCAGACATGAGGGGGGAGGAGTCCTCGACGATTGTCTGAAACTGACTGTCACAAGCAGCTAGCATAGCGAACCTGGAACCGTCCCCCTCCGGTTCATCTGTCCGAAAATGCAGACTTCGAGAAAACATTCCCGGATGTTATCCCCCTTCACCTATATCATGTAGTGCCGCGTTAGAACACCCCTAACTCTCTCGGGAATTCAACATATCCCCGATAACTCAGACATGAGGGGGAGGATTCCTCGACGATCGTCTGAAACTGACTGTTATAAAACTTGTGAACTTTGCATGATGTTTGCCACTAATCCATTGCTCATGTGCATATGATTCCTTGTAGTGATTAAGTCCATGTTTGCCACTAATCCATCTCTCATGTTTGTATATTGCCATGTTGTAATATTTGCAGAAACTATGGACAGAGACTTAGAAAAAGAAGAGTTGTTGGGGGATATAATCCGCGACGGAGGTGATATCACCTTGTCGTTTCTCAACAACACCGATGGTCAGGAAAGAGAGGATGATGGCACCGGTGATCTAATGGAGGAGGAAGGAGATCATGATGGCTCTAGTGACCGAATGGAGGAGGAAGGAGATCATGACAGCTCCGGTGACCGAACGGAGGAGGGAGCCTTAACTATTGCAAAGTCCGGCGAGGTATATATGTATATATATTAATTAAGCCTCTGCTGACTTGATGCATTAATTGTTTTGTATGTACATATATTAGTGCATCTTTCTTCTTTTAGCCCTCCGGATCAAGCCAAACTTCCGTAAGGAGACGAGACCCGAAGAAAAGGTTGCGCCAGGATGAAAGGTTGACGATCAAAGAAGTCGCTCGAGATGGCCAACCGATTGCTCCCAAGCGGAGCGGTCCAAGGACACATTTGTACATCAGTGCAGAGTTGTTGTTAGGGATAGCGTCCCGATCAGCATCCAAGAATGGAATAAGAAGAAGGACCCTGAAGTTTCTTATGTCCAGGATAGACTGAAAGATGATCTTTGGAACTCGCTGATGACAAATTTCAGCCTACCGCCATAGGAGGATCCGAATAACCCAGTTATAGAGCGAAAGGTCAAGGCGTTTGCACTTAAGAAGATGGCAGAACTATTCAAGAACTAGAAGAAAGATTTTAACAAAAAGTTTGTCGACAAATACAAGACTCCAGAATTCACCGGTCAATATGAGAAGATAAAAGATCACTGCCCTGCATTTGTGGCCTACAAGAAATCGGAGAAGGGTAAGCAAAGGTCACTGATAAATAAGCAAAATGCTGCAAAGAAGAAGTATCACCATGTTACGGGGTCAGGTGGCTACAGCAAAGCTTGGCCTACGTGGGACAAAGCTGAGAAAGACCTGCTTGCTAAAGGGGTCCAACCAGTGACATTGCACTGGCCAGATCGGTCAAGGACTTGGTTCTTCGGGGTTGGGGAAACTTTGGACCCAGAATCAGGGAAGTGTGTTTGGACGAAAGCTCAACTTGCAATACCCGTCAAGAAGCTTGAGGAAGCAATCTAGGCAGCGCAGGAAGGGAGGTTCCAGCCCTACAGAGAGAAGGACGAGCTGACAGAGGCCCTCAGGAATCCTGAACACCCTAGACGAACACGAGGCACATCAGGCTCCGTTCCGTGGGTGTCGGTTTCCCGACAGCGGTGTTTATAGAAGCCAACAGAGAAAGAAGAAAGAGGAAGCAAGCGAAATGCAGAAGATCAATGCAAGATTAGCGTAACTAGAGGAACTTGAGAGCCAGGGAGCTACCGGCCAACCATCTCAGCAGCACAAAGATCCTTCATTCGACGCCCCCGAAGCTAACCCACCATCTCAGCGGAGAAGCAGCGTGGCTTACACGGAGCTCGTTCAGCCTGATTTCACGGCTCCTCGCAACCCCGTGGATAGTATCACGGAGAATGAACATTGTGTGCTAATGGCGAAATGCCATAACCTGACCTTGAAGGTGGCGGTCGGCTCTGTCTTACCTCCTCGAGCTGAGGGAACTTTTCATTGCCGTCCGATTCCACATGGCTTTGCTATTGTCGGGGTCGATGAAATAATGGAGGGATTTGAGGGGCTGGAGGTTGGGTACCCTATAGGTGAAGGGGAGATTCTTATGGAAAATGCCATAAGGAGTACCTGTCTATGGAGAAAGGAGAACATTAAGCTTCCAAACTGGACGCCGCCTCAGCAGACTCAGTCGGATCCTCAGCGGACTCCGCCTCACAGTCCAGCTCTGCTATCTCCGCTGCATGAGTCGTCTCCGGCGCGTCAGCCATCTCCGGCGCCTCAGCGGACTCTAACGGAGAAGGCCCCTTAGTAGAATCCTCCTCCACCTCAGCTGTCTCCGGTGCATCAGCCATCTCCGCCGCCTCAGCGGGCTCTGCCGCCACAGCAACAGCTGAAGAGAGGCGCCGTCGCTCCAGCGGTTAGCAGCACAACAGGCAAGAAATTCAGAGCTGGTCCAAGCCTCAGGGCTCCTCCAAAGTTACCATATGAGTGGACTGATGAGGAAAGCAAGGACATCAGTGCTGCCGAAGTGCAGGCCCATTTTGAATGGAAGCTTCCACCTCCGAAGGAAAAAATAGATCCGGTGAAAGCGAAGCGCACTCTAGATGCCCTTAAGCGACCACCACCGCCTCCGCCGCAATCCAACTATGAACGTTGTATTGAAAAGACATATGATGAAGCGCGGCGGTCGGGAAGTACTACCAGTGCTGCAAGATGAAGTAGGAAAACAATTCCCCAGCTCGGCGAACAAGAGAAGCAATCGTGCCCCCCGCTCAAGGTGTCTAGCAATATCGCTAATCATCCAGGGCTAGTGGCCGGTACCACTCTTGTTGATTACGTGGGCGATGATGTACAGTTTGAAATTGCTGAGGTAGTAGCGCCCTTTACATACGAGCACGGGAAGCCTCTCGTCAAACCTGATCAGCTCCCGCATCTACCAACGATGATGCGAAGATTGCATGACTGGTACATGGAAACCTGCAGCAAGGATGGGACCGACAATATTTTGCTAGGAATTAAAGATGAGCATGACTTCATTGGAGTCGACCTGATGCCTGTTGAATTTGTGGAATTATTTCAGTTATTCAATCAAGACGCCCTCGACAAACAACTCATGACATGCTATTGTGTGTAAGTATTACTTATGTAATTCTCTAGCTCAGCTTGTTCATTGCATGTATATATAATTATCGTCATTATATTATGCAGATTGAAGATCGCCGAATGCAAAAGAGGACAAATCTATGACATTGGGTTCATTAGCCCAAATACCGTAAATGAATGGACGGTACAAAACAGAGTTGAAGATACTGAGGAAAACTTACTAAAAGCGTTCCTTCGACATCAAAACAAAAGGGAAATACTCTTTCCTTACAACTTCAAGTGAGTGTTACTGTCTTGTGCATATTCGGTTTCGCTTACTCGAGGTTAAGTACTGTAATTGATGAGTTATGCGTGCGCAGCTTCCACTTTATTCTGCTATCCATTAAGCTTGACAGGGCAGTAGTAACTGTCTTAGACTCAAGATGTAAAGATCCTAAGGATTATGCGGACATGAGTGCAATGCTCCAGAAGTAAGTTCAATCATTATCGCACCATATCGGCAACTTTCGTTCATTTCCTGATATCAAGTAATCATTTTCTTTGCCGGGCAGAGTTTGGAAAAAGTTCACCACAATGGTTCCGGGTCTGAAGAACGAGCTGCCAAAACACACCCTAAAGTAAGTAGTACTAGCTAGTTCCGCACATCTCTCATTGATTCTAGTTTCATCAATACCATTATCATGCTTGATTATCAGTTTAATTAAACTCTATTCTCGTAAAGTGCTTGTTCCAGGCAGACGGGAATAATTTATGTGGATACTACGTTTGCGAGTTCATGAGCCACACGACCTCTGAGCAGGGCTCCTCTAACCAACAATTTGAAGTACGTAAATAATATTCACAATTTTATTTTATTACCATCAATTGTGTTGAGTTTAATTCATATATATGTATTGACCCCCTTCTTTAAATTAGATGTGGGAAGAACTCCTACCACATGATTGCATACGAGCAATTCAAGAGGAATTGGCGGGATTCTTTCTTGACCACGTCATACATGAAAAGAGAGAATACCATACGGAAATTCAATGGAATTTTGGTGCTTGATGATGTCACGGATCGTAAGAGGTGTTATATTGTACATATGTAGTAGCATCGGATAGATATACGAAAACTTGTTGTTCGACCAAGCACGGAGAAAGAGAGGTCACTTCTCTCTCTATATATATTCATGACGATCCTGTGTAATTAATGGTTCCTTCATTTGCTTGCTAGCTAGCGTTGAGTTCTCTCTATATGTAGTAGCTAGCGTCGACCAAGCATGGAGAAAGAGAGGTCACTTCTCTCTATATGTAGTAGCTAGCTAACACAATATGAAACCCCTAAACCCTCCAAAACCCCTAAACCGCCCCTTTCAAAAAAAAAACCCAGCGCCTGGGAGCTGCTGGCGCGTGGCTGCCTTTTAGTTCCGGTCGGTGTTACCAACCGGGACTAAAGGTCCTCCTGCCTGGGCGCCCCACAACGGCCACATGGAGCCCCTTTAGTCCCGGTTCGTAAGCCAACCGGGACTAAAAGTAATGGGCATTAGTCCCGGTCGTTTAGTCCCGGTTGGCCCTCTGGAATCGAGACTGATGCCCTGTTTTCTACTAGTGAAGCTAGCACTCTTTATTTGTCTATTAATCGAGCTAATTACATATCCAAGTGACCTGTGAAGGCCTCTGACGTTGATCTCCTCATCATCATGGGCTGTGGTTTATATCTCTATATCCATGCAAGGATATGACGCCTGACACACCTAGACTATATAGCTAGAGACATGATGAGTGTGTGGAAATTGTAGGTGAGGGTTACGTTGATATTCTCTAGCTAGCATTAGTGTAGCAGTATTCTCTAATAGCGAGCAATTATTAATTTTGTGTTTATTTTAAGTAGCAAGTGTTACATAGTTCTAAATTTTTCTTGGGTATTTATTTCACAATATCTATAAGGGGTAAATTTAAATGTAACCAATATATACTTTATGTGGTAGGTTCTTCCTTAAAAATATTAAGTCCCATGATCAAATGAATACAAGCCCGATGTTTACACTTGTATCCATGTCCAACTGATAATTGTCATATCAACCTTTCCTTCTTACCAAATCCTCCAGGATTGCGCTGGATTCAACACACATATCCGTGTCCAGTTGTCTTTCACTATGTGGGAATCTCTGATGGTCGAATTAACATCCGAATCCGAGTCGGATTAGGACAGTTGTGTTTGTGTCCGATTCTGTGGAGTGCGCTAGCATTATAAATGTATATCCATGCAGCTGAAAATGGAGCGTCTTTGGTTTTGAATAATGCTGTATTCGACATACATGATTTCGTTTCATGAAAATTTGGAGATTTTTTTGTTTCAGAAATATTTCTTGGCCCCATTGCTCTTCTGATTTCAGAAAAAAACGACACTCTTATAGCGTATACAGAGTTGAAACAGAGCGCGTTAATTACTCCGATGATGCCAATATATCTCCAATATATACATTGGGAATCAATATCATTAACTTGGGAAATGGTAAGAAAGCATGCGACACAGTTCACGTTTCACTACAAGACATAAATATTCCAACTATTTCTGTTCTTATTTGCAAAGCTACTTCTGGTTTCTGGTAATGAAGATTAGATTAGGAAATCACAGTTCAATTAATGAGAGTATCGTACTGGACTGGATCGACCCTTTAATCATCCATTAATCTCATGCATATACATTCTGACCCTTTTCCTATCTATATGAAATGGGCACAATGCCTGGAGAAACAATCTCATGTGATTCTCTTTTGAAATGTTGAGAAACCAGATATATGCATGCAATATTGAGCTAGCTATGTATTAATTCAACTCATTAAATAATTCTCTGTCACGATATAAAATTTCTGGAGCTGGACACATGGTAGTTAACCGTAGATCTAATTTTAGATCGGCTAATGTCAAATAAAACAGCACCAAATCAGCTCAAGAAACTAAGAATCACATGAAATAACCTGAAGAATTAGTTCTAGATGCATCAAAGTATCAAACACAAACATAGCAGCTTAATTGCAGTCTTCATTTATTTTTCTATTTAGGGGGGATCGATCGAGAGCTATTTGCACCCCAAGTCTGGAAACACAAAGTCAAAGAGAAAGAGGGCAGAATAAAATATAGAGAAGCTAAACACCAAATATAGCACACGCAAGCACAGCTCCAACAACTGTCAACTGAGAACACTAGCAAGCTGCTCGATCGATCTGTTCATCACTCCTACTCCTCCTCCTCCTGTTCCTCTGCCTCTGGAGCTGGAAGGTTGAGATCAACGTCGAACATGATGGGCTTCCGAGCTTCTTCGGCGGCGGCGAGCTCCTCCCTTTCGAGCCAGGAGCAGCCTTTCTTACCATTGTGGCTGGCACGGTGTCCGCCGAGCGCCTGCCGCGTCTGGAACGGCATCTTGCAGCGGTCGCACACGTACGGATAGCGCCGCCCGTCTGGCCCGAGCTCGCCGAGAGGTTCCAGCCGGGGTGGCTTCATGCCGGCCAGCTGCGGTCCGTGTGGCTGCGCATGTGGCCATGGACGGCCTTGGCACTGGCGAATGTGCGGAAGCAGATGGGGCACCCGTAGGGCTCTACCGGTGCTCCATGGGCGATGGCAGGGACGACGGCGTCCACCTCGTGCAGGGACTTGAAGGTCCAGGGGTACCTGGGGTCGTCGCCTCCTCCGGAGCCTCCCGCGACGAGGTAGTGGACATGGCCGGCGCCGGGCATGATGAACACTTGGGAGCTCGATCCGGTCATCATGTTGTGGGTTCTGGGTTGTGGCTGCCGTTTCTTTATTTGTGTATGTAGACGAAGACGACAACACACTCTAGCTGCACTTTGTATTTGTGTATCTGCCGCGGCTTGGGACTGCTGCAGTAGGCGTGGAGAGTACTGTGAGTAGATGGGCCGCAGGCGAGGTGAGTAGTATCGGTTTATCTAGTTCGGTCTTGTCTTTATTAATTCATTCATATTAGTGTCGCCGGTGGGAAGACTGTAAGCTTTGCTAAGAAACATTTGCGTAATTTGACATGGAGACAATTTTTTTTACAATTTCAGTTTCGGTTTGAGAAGAGAAGCCACCCCTGGTTTTTGGAAAAACCATGGGCTGTTTATTAAAATTGGGCACTCTCCTAACCCTGTCACGACCAGCAGGCTTTCGGCGGTCGGATTTCGTAATCTTGCCATCGTGAACGGTTCTAATACGGGGTCCACTTTCACATGGGCCATCCGGCCATCGTAAGTAGATTCCCAGGCCGAAAGTTCTGGACGGAAGCTTTTCAAAGGAAAAAAAAAGTGGACCCCATAGGTTAAATGGGCCTCTCTCTCCATCGCACGCAGCCCGTTTAGCTGAGGTTTAGAGGAAACAAAGCACCATCGGATCTTGATTTGCATTGAGAGGTCAACAGGATGTCAGTTGCTCTACTGTAAAGTAAACCGACTCCGCTGGTGTAGGTTTCCATCGAGAGAACTTAGTACCCATCGTTGTGCTCTCCCAAGAAAAGAGTCATGTTCAATTGACGACTGGTTCTTTTTGAGAGGATGCCCAATCCACCCAACCCACTCCACCCCCCCCCCCCCCCCCCCCCCCCCCCCCCCCACACACACACACACACATTTTTTTTAGAGGATGCCTATCCAGGCCTCCCGCCAGTGGGGGAGCCAGAATTTTGTTGAGCCTAACAGTCCAATCTGAAAACTGAAATAGGGTGTTCATATACACAGCATATAAAATAGCCGCAAACTTTCCAACCACAAATCTACATTAATAAGGAAGTGAAAATGTAAAATAATCTCCAGCAGTCCCCTCAAACGCCTTCACTTATACGTGCGTTTAGGGCTCTCCCTATAAATTTTCTAGATGTCAAAGTTGTGTGTGGCAATCACGGCTCCCCTATTAAACTCTCTATACTTTGCCTGACATACGTGCCCCATCCGCAAATTACCACCAAACGTCCTTAGAAGAGACTACAAGATAAATAATGGATTTGTAATTCACAAAAACTAAGTGTTATGATTTCTAAATATATTCAAAATAGAGAGCTTGCTGAATCTCATTTGGATTAAACTCATTGGCAAATTTAGACGGTGGTTCTGTCTCTACTTTGTTTTCTATTGCACACCATTTACATTTTCACTGCTTGATCTATTAACGGAAAAACTCATCATCTCTGAAATTTAATGATTCAAATTTTTATTCAGCTGCCTAGAACAAATCCCTAAATTAAAAAATTAGGCTCTTAAGTAATGATCGTTCATAATGGATAATTCCCCATGATCTGACCTCCAAATTTATGCCCTAAGTCTATAATTCACAGGATGGACATATCAGTTAGCAACTTTACCGAAATAATCACGAAGGAGACTATTAGCCGCCGTTCTATTTCCTAGCTCCCAGTAACTTGCGATAAGTGAGAAAGGAACGAACAGCCAACGAGGTGAAGGGATCAGCAATGGACAAGGACCTATCATGTAACGAGTAGACAAGCTTTTTTTTGAGTCTAAACATACTTTGCTTTATTGATTGAACAAGTGTGTGGGTCCTGAAGATGTTGGATTATTTGTACTTATTAGTTAATGAAGATAGCAACTCCATGCACTTGATCAATGAACTAGAGAATTTATAAAGGTTCACTTTTCACTTCTCCCTCTTTTAATCCACTTCCCCCTCTTTCAATTCTTTGTGGCTTTGCTTTCATATTTATAGGTCGGGTCTGACACACCTCGTAAATATAGCTCCATTTACCTTCTATTGGTCCGTGGGGAAGATGATATGCCTATATATAGCCATAGAAACAAACTTCTGAATCGACATTGACCTGAATTCTATTTAAAAAAGTTGGATCTTTTATGCCTTTACTATAAAATTATGGTTAAATATTTTGTGATATATATGAAGTTTAACTTTCACGTGGAAACATCCATGGAAGTTCAAAGACAAAAACAATATCAAAATATAAGTGAAAAACCATATTTCAGGCCTACAAAGTGTATCAACAAGAATGTATGATGGTATATTTACTTATACCATAATGGTCAAAAAGTAGAAAAGGTCTAGCCCGTGCTGGTGCACGGGTTGCTGACTAGTACATGCAACTCGTTTCATTATTAATACAAAGGGTCCATCAGTATTTATGTTTGGCCCTCTTTGGTTTTGTATTTTTTTAAATGCTAAATGCTTATCTTTTTTGAAAAATGAAATGATGATCTTGAGTTGCCTTCATTTTCAATACAACGAGGGATGGCTGTTTCTAGTTGCCTAATTGGCTTGAACTTATACTTGTCTGGGTCACGATTGGCAACAAGTACATTATTTTCTTGGGCTATAAATTTTACTAAATCTAGGGGTTAAGATTCATATGCGTGATCGGGCTAAAGTTTACGGGGATACATCGTCGCTCAACCTGTCGATTTACCACACAAAAGTTATATCTCACTTACTGCGATGTACAACGAGTGACCGCCTCTGTCGTTCCACCCACGGACCAGGCCTATTAACGCAGTTTTTTTCTGCTTTATTTCTTTGTGCAGTTTTTTTTGTTTCTTTTCTTGTTTTGTTTTCAGTTTTCCTTTCTGTGTTTTTACTTTTTTTGTTTATTCTTTGACTTCTTTACTTTTTATTTGTCTGGTTTTCTAATTTAGGTTTATCTTTTATTCCCTTCTTTCCATTTTTTTATCTCTTTCCATTTATCTCTTTTGTTTTGTCTTTTTTACTAAACACTATTTTTGCTTCCATTTCCTTTTCTGAATACTGTTTATGATAAATAATTATTTAGGAAAGGATACAAGATTTCTTTAATATAAGAATACTTTTGAATTACGTGATGCACATTTGTTTTCATATGGGGTGGACATTGTTCTAAGTACATGATGAACATTTTTCGAATATGTGGTAAATAATTTTAAAACATGTGATGAACATTTACAAAATACACAATGAATATTTCATAAATACGAGATGAAACGTTTTTCAATATGTGGTGAATTTTTATTAAATACAAGATGCACTTTTTTTGAACACGTTGGAACAGTTTTATACAGGAGAAATGTTTATCCAAATATATATTGAATAGTTTTTGGATACACGATGAACATTTTCGAACACAGAAAGTAAATGTTTTGGATATGTGGTGCACATTTTTTAAATGCACGATGTACATTATTTTACATTAGAAACATTTTGAAATATGCAATTAAGATTTTCCAAATAAATGGTGAATATTTTTCAAATACACAAGAATATTTTTTAAATACATTGTGACAAAAAAATTTATATGTGATGAAAAATTTTGAGATATGCAAAGATATAATTTTTTAGAATATGAGGTGAATATTTTGGAATACATGATGTATATCTTGTGAAATATGCGATCAATATATTTTCTAATATGCGACGAACTATGTTGAACTACACCATATCATGGAATTTTTTTCACTCTTTTACAATTTTCATTTTAAATTAATTAAATATAGATACTAAAAGTAGTTTCCCAAAAATATCAGTGGAGAATTTCTAAAAGTAGAGGAACAAACAAAAAGAAAAATATGAAGTGAACATCACAACATGGGCCCGTGTTCCTTCACCATACCATGAATTTTTTTTCACTCTTTTACAATTTTCATTTTAAATTAATTAAATATAGATACTAAAAGTAGTTTCCCAAAAATATCAGTGCAGAATTTCTAAAAGTAGAGGAACAAACAAAAACAAAAATATGAAGTGAACATCACAACATGGGCCCGTGTTCATTCACGCATGCAGGGCTCATGTCGCGCATGGGCGGACATTCTGAACACTTGTTTTCAGATAAAGTTGGGCATTCTCCGGGATGAGCTTGGTTCAGACCCGGCTGTACAAAGCCCGACCCAAATTTCACACGCCTGGGCCTCGCTTGGCCTAGTTCATATCCCAGGTAAATGGCTATTTTCTCATTTAAAATTAATAAAATACCTAATTTCGGTGCTATATAAACTATACGGCTGTTTTTATATATAATCATGTTCCCTTTCCGGTATAATATAATCGTTTATCATTTAGGGTCCGTTTGGGCGACCAGCAAGCTTCCGATCGGCACGCACGCAGGAAGGGCATCTAGACCTTTGTTTGTGTCAGCCTAGAAAGGTGGGGTCGCTGTCACCTATATTCGCATCTTACCTCAAAAAAATAAAACTATCACTACAAGAAATATGCTAACTTGCGACCATCAATATTGGTCGCTGAATGGTCATTGTTTTTTGTTTGCGACCTTTTTATGATAAAAAACAATTGGTCAAAAGCTGACCGTCTTTAATGAAACTTAACGACCTTCTCTGTGATATGGTCGTAGAAGGTAACGACCAAAACAAAAGGTCGTTGGTCCTACGACTAATTGTTTTGGTCACTGGCAGTCTGCCCACGACATGTCGGATCCGACGTGGCAAGCTGACGTGGCAAAATTACGACGAATTGAATTGGTCATTGATAAGAATCAGCCCAGTCCAATTCAGTGTCTATATGGGCCAAGCCCATTAATTCAGCCTTTTTAATATTATTTTTCTATTAATTTTGCTTAGCTACCTAGGCCTTTCCCAAGTAAATGGCGAATATTTTTCAAATAGGCAAGAAACATTTTCAAATATGTGTTCACCGCGTAATACAAAAGAGGATTATGGCATACTAAAAAAGTCCATTGACGTTTGTTTTGAAAAGTGTTCACGCATTAAAGAAAAGGTTTACGTGATTTGTAGAAAGTATTCACATATTCGTTGGTAATTTAGAGAGTATTCTTGAAAAAGGAAAATAAACAGAAAAATATGAAGAATTAAAAACGGAAGAGAAAGAGAAGAAAACATGTTGGCTTCACCTGCACGTCAGCAAATGCACGTACGAAGCAGGAGCAGAAAAAAAATGAGCATCACTATTTTCGGCCTGGCCCATTGGGGGTGTGCTTACAATTTCCGCCCTGGCACGGTTGCATTGCTTGGACCGATCATATCTGATCTGTGTTGGCCAGATAGAGTGGCTTGTTCAAAAATTGGTAATTGGTTTCGGGGTGAAGATCGGACTAAATTGGAGTAGTTTTCATTTATATTGGTGGGCTAAAATACAGAAGACTTGACTGGATGATGTAAAGAAAAAGGCAATTGTTTAGATTCAGCCGGATGATTTCTCAGTCCCGTAAACCTCCTCTCCCGCATGGCACATGTCGTATGGGGGGCCGCCACCGCTCTCTTCCCCCAACCTTATCTTTATCTCGTGAGTCCCGTCCACACAATCCTCCCGAGCACTTTTCTTCTTCCTCCCTTTGCTCAGTTTGTTTTCTCCATCGCCCACTCGCCGCAGCACACCACACCACCGCCGTTCAACCTGCCTCCGGCCACCGCGCTGCAAGGACCTGCTGCCGCCACTGACGCTGTTGCAGACATAGCCCACTTCGGCAACAGCTCCTTTGCTGCAACACTAGAGGGACATCATGCGCTGTTGCATCCATCGTCCTCGCCGTCGCCGGCAACGCATGCTTCAAAGCAACCTCGCCGGCGACGCCTGCTGCAACACAACTCGGCTAGGGGTGTTGCACGCCCGACCATGTTAGTGGCGTCTGCAGCCTACTGTAACACAACCTCTGACGGAGGTGTCGCAGCGGGGCGTTGAACTCTGCCGCTGCTGCATCGGGACATCGGCGCTCCAATGGAGCTTCAAGGGTGCGGTGCTGCATGCTAGCCGGCGGACTGCAGCAGCCGGTTCGTCGGCGTTGCGATGAAGCATCATGGGGGCCTGGGGGGGCACCAAAGCTACAGCGAAACACGCGGGGTCGTTGTAGCTCTGTCGAAGTTGCATTGAAGCTCCGCTGGAGCTGCTATGAAGCGTCGCCGGAGCTGCAATGAAGCGTCGTCGGGCACCGTCTGTGCTGCATGGAGTTGTCAAAGGAGCTGCTGCTTGGTCTTCCATGAGAGCTGCCTCATCGTGTTGCATGGAGTTGTCAAAAGAGCTGCTACGTGGTCTGCCATGGGAGCTGCCTCATCCTGGGGCTGGGAGCGTCTTAATTGGACGTCTCTGGGGCAGTTTATTTCTGCCTAAAATCATCCGGCTGACTGGTAGCAGTCGGCAAAGAAAAAGGATAAGCAATCGAAACGAACCTAGGTCAACTCTAGCAACGCACGCGCGCAATGTTGTTCTCTCGATCTCCCTCGCAGCTTCGCTCCCATCTCCGGCGGCGGCCTGCATCTGCTTCTGCTCGTCTCCTGCCGGGTGGATCATCTCGTGTGCACACCTTGGCGGGCGCCTGCAACTCGGCGGGCGGCGCACCGGTGGCCGCAAGATCATTGTCGACTCGTTGCTGGCCTCTGCTTGTCTCCCTACTACGCGAGCGTCCTCAACTTCTAGCTACAACCAAAACATTATCACTCCTACTAATCACTAGTCCATCAATCCATGGAGCCATCTCAAAGTTCAGAGATAAAAACATCAGCCAGCATGTTTGAAGGGAACAGAGAGATTGGTGGAATCGTTGATTTATTGCTTGAGCCTCGTGGACATATATATAGGAGTACATGATCATCTTGGAGTACAAGTCAATGTAGAATAAATCCTATGCTATTCTACATTTTCTAAATAACCCTCATACTCAACATCCCCCTGCAGTCACAACGGTAGAGACGCAGACGATGAGACTGGAGAAGAATCCGATGGCAAGCCGACGGACACCCCCCCTCCCCCCACAGTCGTAACGGTCGATGCATCGCGGAAGTCATAGTTGGAGTGGAAACCGACGAGATTGCTCAAGCAAGGCGATAGCCATTTGTACAGTGATTGGCAACAAGTACGTTGTCTTATTGGGCTATAAATTTCACTAAATCTAGGGGTTAAGATTCATATGCGTGATCGGGCTAAAGTTTACGCTAGGATACATCGTCGTTCAATCTGTCGATTTACAGCGAGTTACAACAAGTGATCACCTCTGTTGTTCCATCCACGGGTCTGGCCTATTAACGCAGTTTATTTTTACTGGTTTTATTTCTTTGTGCAATTTTTTTTGTTTCTTTTCTACTTTTGTTCTTGATTTTTTCCTTTTTCCTTTTTGTTTCTTCTTTCGTTTTATTTTTTCCTTTTTATTTTCTGGTTTTCTAATTTAGGTTTATGTTTCATTCCCTTCTTTCCATTTTTTCATCTCTTTCCATTTATCTTTTTTTGTCCTTTTCCTTTAACACTATTTTTGTTTCAATTTCCTTTTCTGAATACTTTTTATGATAAATAGTTATTTAAGAAAGGATGCAAGATTTTCTTAATATAAGGTACTTCTATAAAAAACCGAGTTGATGGTGATGGTGTGCCTGTCTCCGGGCCATCTCAACCATCGGATCTGAAACGAATGGCTTAGATAACACTAATGTTGCACAGTCACAGGCTCATAGCTCCACCATCGTTCTGGACCGCTGGTGCGCAGCACTCCCCCTCATCTCTTCTAGAATGTTCATGCGAACTTCTGGAACCGTCCCCTCTTTTCTCCCCAACAGTAGAGGGCGACCTTCAAGCGAACTCCAGATCCCGCCGGCGATACCGGTGGTCCTCCTCATCTCCGGTGGCCGCTCTGGCCGCTGGAGAGGCGGGGGACCCCGGATCTCCAATCGGGCGGTGTAGATAGTCTTGGTCTAGGTTTGATGTCCGAGACGCAGGCGTCATGGTGGAGAGGGCGGCTGCGGTTGGAATAAACTGGCCTTCGCTCCTTCTTCGCCCGCCCGTCGTCGTCTTCGGCGACGGTGAGGGGTTTGAGGCTTCTTGGTCTCGCGGATCTGGTTGCCTGGGTCCTGCGAGTTGGGACCCGGCGTCGGATTTCGCTGCGCTCGTCGGCGGGGTGGAGATGCCGAGCTGGGCTGGTTTTTCTGGCCTGCGGCGTCCGCTGCTCCGTTCCTGCTGGAAGGGGGTGGTGGCTCGTTCAGCACTTGGGTCCTGCAGGGAGGTTGCGGCGACGCTTATTTTTCTCCAGGATGCGGGATGAGCTTCATTTGGCTGGGGAAGATGGTTCGATGCATCGGTGGTCATTTTTCGACCTCTTCTGGCGAAGTATACCGATGCGGTACCGGCGTTGCACGGGGCGAGTCCCCGGTCGGCGATGTTCTGGGGCAAATCATCAAAGTATCTGTGCCGATCTGGCCTCTCGCGGCGGGCTACAGCTGTGTTTGGTCGACTCACAAAGCTACTATGCGATGGTACTCCTCCGGGACCAGGTGGGGTGGCTGCTGCTCTGCTTCTTGTCCGGCGACTGCGTCGACTGCAAACGGCGGATAGCGGTGAACCTCTGGTTGGATGAATTGGGATTGAAGTCCTCCTGTATCCTGTGTATCTGTTCCGTCTTATATGTATTTGCTACCGTAGGTGTACTGGTTTCCTACTCATTTGAATACAGATACCTTCCTAGAGAAAAGAGTAGTAATGGATGGAGAAGTCTGGCACTCTCTCGACCTGGCCGTAGATCTTAAACCCCACCTTCCAGTCTTTGGCGCCGTTGATAATTGTTCACTGCAATTTTTTTAATCCGTCTCTTATCGTCATCAGATCATACTACCTCTCCAACGAGCCAGCCAGATTGACAATGTAAGTTACGGAGAAAGGGATTGTGTGCATCGATAATTCTCATTGATCGTGTACTAGGCACATATATAGATACAAGGGGTGCGCCTGGTGTCTTGTCTCCCAAGATACAACAAGTTACAGAGGGGAGAGAGACGCGACAGGTGCAATGTACAATACCCAGACCTATATACGTATATGCATGTTCAACACCCCAAGCAGTCGAAGCGTCGCCGGAGAAGCAAAGACTGGACCGAAAGCCCTCGAAAGTCGAGGTGGGCAGTCCCTTCGTCATGACATCGGCGAACTGCTGATCGGTGGGCACATGCAAGACTCGAACACGGCCAAGTGCAACCTGCTCCCGGACAAAGTGGATGTCGAGCTCAATGTGCTTCGTCCGGCAATGATGGACAGGGTTGGCAGAGAGGTAGACCGCGGAGACGTTGTCCACAGTAGACAATCGTGGCCTTGGGAACCTCATATAGCAACTCCTGAAGCAGCTATCGTAGCCAGGAGCACTCCGCGACGGCGTTAGCCACAACCCTGTACTCGGCCTCGGCACTCGATCGTGAAACCGTGGGTTGTCGTTTAGACGACCACGAGATCAGAGAGGGCCCGAGGTAGACGCAGTAGCCTGAGGTGGAGCGCCGAGTGTCGGGGCACCCAGCCCAGTCGGCGTCGGAGTAGACGACGAGGCCGGTGGCGGAGAAAGCCGTCAGAGTGAGACCCATAGCCATGGTGCCATATATATACCGGAGAATACGTTTCACTAGAGCCCAATGAGTATCACAGGGGGAGTGCATGTGAAGGCACACCTGCTGAATAGCATACTGAAGATCAGGCCGCGTCAGCGTGAGGTACTTTAGAGCACCTACGATGGAGCGGTAGAAGGGAGCGTCGGACGCCGGGGAACCCTCGACAGCGGACACCTTAGCCTTCGTATCGACGGGCGTGGGAGCGGGCTTGCAATTAAGCATGCCGGCTCGCTCCAGAAGCTCGTGGGTGTACTTCTGCTGATGCAGAAAGAAGCCAGTGGCACGGCGAACGACCTCGATGCCGAGGAAGTAATGGAGAGCCCCCAAGTCCTTGAGGGCGAACTCGGTGTTGAGACGAGCTGTGATCTGCTGAAGGAGCGCTGGCGAGGACGCAGTCAAGATGATGTCGTCGACGTACAAGAGGAGGTACGCAGTAGCGACGCCCTGATGATAAACAAACAGAGAGGCATTGGACCGTGTGGACCGGAACCCCTGCTGCTGAAGGAAGGCCGCAATACGCTGGTACCAAGCCCGAGGTGCCTGCTTCAACCCGTAGAGTGAACAGGAAAGCAAGCACACATGGTCCGGGTAGGTGGTGTCGACGAAACCGGTGGGCTGCTGACAAAACACCTGCTCATCGAGGTGACCATGCAAGAAAGCATTGGACACGTCGAGCTGGTGAATAGGCCGGGCTCGAGAAACAGCCAACTGGAGAACAGCGTGAATCGTGCCCGGTTTGACAACCGGGGCGAAGGTGTCGGTGAAGTCCACGCCAGCACGCTGTCAAAAACCTCGCACCACCCATCGCGCCTTATAGTGCTCGAGGGAGCCGTCGGGGCGAGGCTTGTGGCGGAATACCCACTTGCCAATGATGAGATTAGCGTGGGGAGGCCGCGGAACAAGCTGCCACGTACGGTTGCGCTGCAGGGCATCGAATTCCTCACGCATCGCAGCAAGCCAATTCGGATCCCGAAGGGCTGCATGAGCGGAGGAAGGGAGCGGAGACGGTGCCGACGTAGATGCCACACACGCGTACTCATCGGAGGTGTAGCGCGTGCTAGGACGGAATGTCCCGGTACGAGCCCGAGTGACCACACCGGTGGGGGGTGCAGCACCCGCCGGACGAGCCGGAGGGGAGACCGGCGATGTGGAGGTCGAGCCAGTCTCTGAGGACTCCGAAGGTGAGGCAGCCGAAGAGCCCGCAGCCGCTGAGCCAGAAGAGGTGGCGCCCGACGGGACCGAGCCGGAGGCCGCGCCCGCGGTGGTAGTAGGAGCACCCGAGGGGGCACCGCTAGAGGAGGCGGCCACGCCTGATGCGCCGCTGGAGGAGGCGGCCGCGCCCGCGACGGCCGTGGGGGCACCCGAGGGGACGTCGCTGGAGGAGGCAGCCGCGCTAGAGGGCGCCGAGCTCGGGGGCGGGGTCGGGGCGGTACTCGGCGAAGGAGGCGGTCCGCCAATTGTGGTGGTAGGGGCGAGCCGTGGCCGGGTGCCGTGCCAGGGCAGGGGCGCCGCGGGAGGAGCCGAAGGCTGCTCGGCAGAGGATGGTACCTGCTGAAAAGGGAACACCGTCTCATCAAAGTACACGTGCCACGATGTATAAACGCAGTGGGACAATGGATCATAGCACCGGTAACCTTTGGTGTTGGGAGGGTAGCCGAGAAAGATGCAAGGGACCGACCGTGGAGCGAGTTTGTGGGGAGTGGTGGACGCAGTGCTAGGATAACAGAGACACCCGAAGATGCAGAGGCCATTGTAAGATGGGAGCGCACCGAATAGGAGATGGTGAGGAGCATAGGTCCAGCGAGGGCGACACGGGCGGATGTTGATGAGGAGGCTGGCGGTGGCGAGAGCATCTGGCCAAAACAGAGGGGGTACGTTAGAGTGAAAGAGTAACGTGCGGACGCAGTCATTAAGAGTGCGAATGACACGCTCGGCGCGGCCATTTTGTTGAGACGTATAGGGACAAGTGAGGCAAAAAATGGTGCCGTGAGAGGCGAGGAGGTTACGGACAGCGACGTTGTCAAACTCTTTTCCGTTGTTAGTTTGTAATGCAAGGATAGGACGACCGAACTATGTGGTGACGTAGGAATAAAAGGCGGTGAGTGTGGCAAAGGCGTCGGACTTGCGACGAAGAGGAAATGTCCACACATAATGAGAGAAATCATCTAAAATCACCAAATAGTATAGATAGCCCGTGTTGCTTGCAACCGGGGACGTCCAAACATCACTATGCAATAACTGAAACAGAAAAGTGGAAATAGTTGTAGACTCGCTAAAGGGAAGACGAACGTGCTTGCCAAGACGACAAGCATCACAAGTGTGGTTGTCAACCTTATTACATGAGAAAGAAAAACTCTGAAGAATCTGACGCAAAACGGTGGAGTTGGGATGACCAAGACGAGCATGCCAAAGATCGACATTGGTGGCGAGGGCGACTGGACGGGTGGCGGTGGTGGCGGAGGGGTGCGCCGGGTAGAGCTCGTCGGGGCTATCACATTGGTGGAGTACCATCCAGGTACGGGCGTCCTTCAAAGAAAAGCCAACATCATCAAATTCGACAGTAATAGGATTCTCACGAGCAAGGCGACGAACGGACACAAGGTTCGTGACTAAGTCAGCAGAGACAAGAACATTAGACATGGTGATAGGAGTAGAAGTAGACGGAAACGACATATGACCAACATATGTAATGGGTAATGAGGAACCGTTACCAACGGTGATACGAGTGGGAGTATGAACGGGAGTGGAAGGTGTGAGGTTACTGGGATGAGATGTCATATGAGCGGTGGCACCCGAGTCCATGTACCAGTCACCACCGCCACCGTAGTTACTGGGTGACGGAGCCGAGTGCAAGGCAGTCAGGAGGACGGGATCCCACGGCGGCGGCACCTGGGGCGGGTAGAACCCACCATAAGGGGGCGCCGGAGCGGCGCCATATCCTCCGGCGACTGGCGGTGCAGGAAGGGCCAGGTAGGGGGTGGCGCCGGGCGTGGCGAGGTACGCCTGGTGGCTCGCCGGACGAGGCCCGAGGATGCCCGGTGCAGGAGGCCGTGGGACCGGCATTGAGTACGCTTGGACGACACCAGTCCATGGGTTGGTGCCGTATGTCCATAGCGGCGTGGGCTGCTGCTGCCAAGGCCCCCCTCCCCCCCGTGCGCCTGCTGCTGCTGCTTGAGGCGCCCGCCCCCACGGCGGTTGCCGCGCCGACCGCCACCTTGCGGCTGCTGCTGGGGTGCAGCGGGAGGGGCGGGTGCCGCGGGTCGGAGGGGGTAATACCCCGGGGGCGCGGGAGGCGGCAGTTGCCGCGGCGCGGGTGGGGCGGGCAGCGGTGGTGCGCCACGAGAGGTGCCGGCGGCGAGGGCGGTGTGCTACACGCGCTTCTTCACCTGCTTCATCCGGCGCTCCTCCAACCGCAAGTACGCCACAAACTTGGGGAAGGAGGGCTCCGACATCAAGGTGAGGTTGGCGGCGGCGTTGCCGAAGTCCTAGTTGAGGCCGACGGTGAGCGTGCTGAGGAGGAGATCATCATCAATCTTGGCGCCAATGTCACGGAGCTCATCAGACAACGTCTTGAGGCGGCGGCAGTAGTCACCGATGGATTGATCATCCTGATGACAATCAAAAAATTCCTGCTGCAGAAAAACGCGACGCTGAAGCTTGTTGTCGGTGAAGAGGCCGTTGAGTTTGACCCACACGGCGCGTGCATCATCACCATCGCTCACGACCGTGTGAAACAGGTCCTTCGAGATGGTGGTGAAGAACCACCGGATGAGCGTAGCGTCGATCGCGGTCCATTCGGAGTCATCCACCATGGCGCGAGAGTCGACGGAGCTGTCGACGTGATCCACGAGATTGTTCTCGCGGAAGAGGAGCGAGAAGTATGTCTTCCACGCATAGTACGTGGAGTTGGTGGCATCGAGGATCACGGGAACGCGGTCATGGATGTTGATGTCGCGGATGTCAGCGGGGTCCGGACCGGCGAATGGGTTGGTGGCACCGGAGATGGATGAGTGGATGGACATGGTGCGGGAGAGGTGGCGGCGTGTGGTGGGAGGGAGGAAAGAGGCGGCGGCGGCTAGGGTTGTAGATGGGAGGGAGGAGCGGCGGAGCAGCGGGGGAAGAGGGGCGGCGCGGCGGCTGTTGGGGTGGAGCGGCTGCGAGAGGGAGGAGCAGCGGCGTGGGAGGGTGGTGGCGGCGGCGGCCCGGGGCGGCGGCAGCTAGGGTCGCGGAAGGTGTTTAGGCAGGGATCGATACGGTATCTGATACCATGTAAGTTAGGGAGAAAGGGATTGTGTACATCGATAATTCTCATTGATCGTGCACTAGGCACATATATAGATACAAGGGTGCGCCTGGTGTCTTGTCTTCCAAGATACAACAAGTTACAGAGGGGAGAGAGACGCGACAGGTGCAATATACAATACCCAGACCTATATACGTATATGATGTTCGAACAGACAACAACCGGCAACCCCATTTTCAACAAATGCGTCCATTCTTAGCTATCCAGTTCGATGCTTGATTGATTGATTTTATATTGTGATGCTACGCATTGATCTTAGTAGTTCGATGCAATTCAAGATGCATTTCGCCTCGGTCTCCGGCGATTAGGTCTTTCAGTGCGGCCGCTGACGGCAAGGAGTCTGCCCGGCCGCCGTGCACGGATGAGAGCAGCAAGTTTGAGAAACCTAAATTATGTATCTAATCCAGCCTTTAATAACTGATTTGCGAGCCTTGCTTCAGTGCTCCCCCTAACATAATTTTCGAGGGGTATTCTTGTCCCCGCGAGTTTGTTTTTTTCCTGGCCCGCCGTAGCCTAGATCCAAGCCCTGTCTAGTCCTGTATAACCCAGACCGTATACGTACAGTACCCTACTCCGAAAAAAAAAAATCACACGACCCCACGACCAATCTCGCGAGCATTCACGCAGCTCCATAATTCACGCAGTAGATCTCCAGCGGCGGCTATCTCGTCGCCGGCGATCTCGTTGGACAGCGGGCGCGGCAACATCGTGAATCTCCAGCGCTCACAGGTACCGCATCCCGCGTCCCCCCATTAGTCTCGCTCGCGGCAACATCGAACGAACTGCCGCCGTCATCGTGGTAGTGGTTAACCTAGCGGGGCGGGTAACCTAGCTACCCGGCGGCGCAGGCGATCGTGGATCTTGTTCCAGTAGTGCTGCTCCTCGTGATCTGGATTTCTTCAGTCTAGGGTTAACGTAGCGTCGGTTGCCGTCGGCTGTGTGCACCACGACTATCGTTATTTGATGTGGCGGCTATCCTAGGTATCCGGCGGCAGAGGTAATCACAGATCTAGCTAGGTTTTATAGTGCTGCTCCTCGCGATTGAAAGTGATCACGACGGGTGCCGTGGCCATCTTCCTTACTAGGTTTGCAAGATCTGAACGCCCTCGGTTGGGGTAGTTTACATAACATCCGTGATCGTGTGCTATGTGTTGTATATTTCAGTATTGATAATGTTTGCACATGTGATGATACATATTATTTGTTGTAGAAAATGGCGGACGATGAGTTAACTGATATCATGGTAGACATGGAGTTTGGAGAACTGATGAAAGACTGGATAGAAGATTGGTCAAATGATGAAAATTCAGATCGTGGAGATTGGTCAGAGAATGGGAACGAATGGGAAGATCTTAATGTGAGTGGCATTATCATGTTGTAATTTTTTGGTGGCATCCGACAACATTATATTTTTGTGTTGAAAATTTATAGATGGATGAGCTTGATGATGGTCAGGAAAACAACTCGGAGCTCTCGAATGAAGATTACATTAGTCAGGTACGGAAGTAGAATTTTTTGTTGGCATGAAATTGAATTTTTCCTGGAATATTATATGATAAGTAATTATGTATTTGTGTTGTATTTTTCAGCTCATTTCTGAATGTCATAATGCGTACGACTATTACGGTGAATCCGACGCGGAGACAGGCCTTAACGACGAATCATTAGATGCACCTGATTCTGGGGAGTCACAGTCGTCGGTCTTCATGAGTGAGGTATGTATGTAATCAATGTTGTATGGAAGTAATGTTAAACCATAGAAAACTGTTTTCATGGCTATATTTTGATTGTGTAGGTGACACAAGATGATGGGGCAAAGGATGTCCAAGATACTGCCAGTGCAGATGATAAGAGGGATATATATGTTCATGCAGATAATGGAAATGACTTTTATGTCTCACGATGCTGCATTTGATTTCTACAACAGCTATGCTAGAGATAATGGTTTCAGCATTAGAAAGGGTAAGGTCAGGTATAGCAAAACCGAGTCACATCATATGCGTTATAGGCAGTTTGTTTGTTCCAGAGAAGGGAAACGTGACAGCAAGTTGCTAACCGAGGAAGGACACAGCCGTAGGCTCAGAGCCGAGACACGCTGCTTTTGCGAAGCGCACCTGACCGTCAAGCTTGACCAAAAGCGTGGGGTTTGGTATGTTGAAAGTTTTGAGGACAAGCATAGCCATATGATGGCAAGACCGGACGAGGTACCTTTTCTTTGGTCCCACAGAAAAATCAAAGAGTACGAGAAAGCTGAGATAATGTCCATGGGAGCTGCAGGGATTAGAATTCACGACATTATGGTTTCCTTCATCAGCAAACATGTATGGTATGGCGGTGTTGGTTTTACCAGGCGTGAAATATACAACCTTTGCTCCAGGGAGAAGAGGAAGCTGCTTTCAAAAGGTGATGTTGCCACAACCATAGGCATCATGGCCAGTAGGAAAGAGAGGGATCCTAGCTTCTTTTTCGAGTACAAGCTAGATAAGGAAGGACATATGAATAGGATGTTCTGGTGTGACTCCCAGTCTCGTCATGACTATGAGGACTTTGGCGACGTGCTTGCATTTGACAGCACGTACAAGATGAACCGCTATGGTATGCCATTCATACCTTTTGTTGGTCTTAACAATCACCGGAAGACCTCTATTTTTGGTTGTGCCATAGTTTCGGACGAGACCGAAGAGACATATGTGTGGCTGCTGCAGACTTTTTTGAGGTCCATGTGTCAAAAGCTGCCGAAGAGTGTAATCACGGACGCCGACGCTGCGATGATCAAGGCAATTCGCGAAGTCTTGCCAGACGTGTGGCACCATATATGTACATGGCATATAGAAAAAAATATGAAGATTCACCTCAGTCACAAGTCCTTGAAGGAGTTCCGAACTCTTCTGTACTACAGCACGTCCACGGCCACGTTTGAGGAGAGATGGCACGCGTTTTCCAAAAGATGGCAGTTGGAAAAAACAGTAACATGGTTGAGACGGATGTATAAGAAGAGGAGACTGTGGGCCGCAGCTTATCTGACAGAGGGGTTTTGGCTTGGCATGAAAAGCAACCAGAGGAGTGAAAGTCTGAACTCATGCCTTCACGTCCACCTAGACGGTGAAATGACCCTGGTGGATATGATTTTGCACTATGAGAACGCCGTTGTACGTATCCGTGAGAACGAGGCGCGAGATGACTGCACGGCCTCACAGAGTTTACCGGTGCCAGTTACTAGCTCGAGGGAACTTGAGATAGCTGCTTCTCACGTCTTCACTCCAGCAAACTTCTATATGTTGCAAGATGATCTTAGAAAAATTGGTGGCATGGAGATTGTAGAAATTAAGCTCGGAGACGGATCACAGCAGTACATCGTGGCCTGGAAGAATAACCGGAAGAGCCTTTTTTGGGTGAAGTATACACCAGTAAATTCCGCAGAAACTATAAGCTGCAGCTGCAGAAGAATGATTCGAAAGGGTCTACCTTGCAAGCACATATTCCATGTACTGAAGTACTTGAACATATCTGAAATACCAAAGTGTTTAGTTCTTGTTCGGTTCACGAAAGAAGCAAGGTTGGGACTGCCCGCGAGGCGCACAAGCGATCTGTTGGGATTTGGTTGGACTGGGGCAGGGGAAAGAATGAAATATAGCCAGGTCAGTGTGTTAGCGTCAAAAGCTATGCATGCGGCATGCAAACACCCAGCTTTGTGGGATCAGTTACATGAGAGTTTGAAGGCTTTGATAGCCAAGAGTCATGAGTATGATCTGCTACAGGAAAATTTGAGCAAGAAAACGTATGACCTCAGTAAGTGTGCAGTTGAATATGTATACGATGGTGAAGGCAACATGGTTGCAGTTAAAGATCCTATGAAAGTGTCAGGCAAAGGTGCACCAAAGGTAGATGAGAACCGCCCTGTCTCGAAAAATGGTAGACCACTCTCTTTTGATGAGTTGAAAACCCGGTGCGGCGCTTGCAAATTGCTAGGGCACACTAGACGTAGCAAGAAATGCAAACTAAATAAGAAGTAAGTGTTTGTATGCATTGTGGATTATTAATTTTTTTATCATTCATTAACTTATCTTGTCTTTTATCATGTGCAGAAATGTGGAGAAGGAAGAAGGGTAGAACACTTGCTTCAATTATTTACGGATGAATCGAGTGAACTGGACAGTATATCCTTCACATTATGGCATCAAATTTAGTTCGACATTTCCCGTGTTTGGTTCCTATATATTGTAGCAACTCCATCGGCACTTTGTGTAGTGGGAGTGTCAACCTTTTACATCTCTAAATAAGCAACAAAATCTGACCTAAATAAATTAGTTTTGCATGGTTGGGAATCGTAGATTGCAATGCCACTGTGTTATGACCGGGGCGGGAGGTAGAAAGAATATTGTACATTTCCCCTCCCCACGTCCTAACTGCCATTAAATAAGTAACTCTACCACTCCCCACCACGCACTCACCCACCTCCCACGCGCGCTGGTTCGAACTCCCCTCTTATCCCCACCTAGAGTAGATCGAGAAACCCTCGCCGGCGACCGCTGCAGCCGCCTCCATGGAGAGAAGCCTGGGCTGGCAGCAAGCTATGATGGAGCTCGCCGGCGATGACGAGGCGTGGCGTGCGCAGTTGATGGAGGTGTGCAGCTGGTTCCCCAGCACGGAGATGCTGGTCAACCACGCGCGTGGCCTCGTCAAAGTCCTCACCGACGCCGAGAAGAAGCGCGCCTTCCCCTACGGCCGCGGCGTCCCGCCGGCTCTCCTCCTCGTCTGGGCAATGCGAGAGGCCATGCTGAGCGACTCCCCTGTTCAACGCGCAAGGTGGTGGATGTACCGCTCCACCACCATGCCGCAGTGGGCAGATCCAGCACGCGTCACGTCGAAGGCGGAGCGCGTCGACGTTGAGCTCGCTCTCCCAGCGCCCGTCAGCCCAGACTACCAGGTCCGCCACGTGCCTGCGCCAGTCCAGCCATTGGGCTCTGACGTCGTGGAGGACGACGTGGACGAGGTATTGGTCATCCCTGATGACGATGAAGAGGGCGAGGAGGACGTCGTGCAGATGGTAGCGCCGGTCGCCGTCGAGGGTGGCAAGACAATGCCCATCGACGTCGAGCTCCTTCCCCTCCTCCCTGACATAGTGAAGGTGGAAGAAGAGGAGGTGGCTCAAGATCAGGTGGCGCAGCTGTCGAAGAGGACGGCGGTCAAGAAGAAGACTTCTCCGTGTGTGGTGCGCCGCTCACGCCGCCTCAAATTTCTGAAGAAGTGAAGATGGGCACAGTTGCTGAAGGAGGAGGAAGCTACTGGAGTTATCTTTATTTAGGTATGCTGTTATATGTTTCAGCATATAAGTAACAATATTTTGGGTTTGATGTTGGTTAGGTATGCTGGTATATGTAAGCATATAAGTTATGCAATCGGTACGGTTTGGTCGGGTTCTTTGTGACTGAAGAACTGAATATCTAGTGTTCACCCTATGTGTCAAGTTCAGTTAAATTTCAGCATATTGAATATGTACTGTTGCTTTGCTTCAGTGTTGCATCAAAGGTGTAGGTGCTGCTAGATGTTGCTCCTATGTTGCAACAAGACAATGAACTGTGCTGCTGCACAAATCAGTAGTGCTGCTAGGTGATGTGCCCATGTGCATCACTTACCAAATATAGAACATGCCAAATGTGCATTGTCTGCCAAATATAGAACATGCCGTCATGATGGCCCCATGTTATTTCTGCTGCAATCTCTGTTACAATGTGCCCATAAACTGAATAGCAAATATTTCATCATCATTTCATCATGTCAATAACAATGATGTCAATAACTTTATGAACAATCTACTTGCTAACTATGACAGCAATCATAATGGCAAACAGGCCAAGATATAGCAGACCTCCAAATCCTAAAATCCTATCCCTATAGAGCAATATTTCCTTCTGCATCTTAACCATTGCCCTCTTTTCTTTCTCATTCCTTTTAATTTCAGCTTCATATTCTGTAATCTTAGTCTCCAGTTTCTTGTTCTTCATGGCAAGATACTTAATGACTAACTTTGCTTTGCTACCCCACTCCCCATCAACCCATTCAACATAATCAGAAGTGATAGCATCCTAAATAAATCATGAGCAATTCAAGTCAATTTATAACTGAACTTGTCACTGCAAGTGGTAAACACTGAATTTTTTTGCATCTTGACCGCAATATAGCAGTACTACTTTTAAGATCATGCACAGTACACTAACCTCAAAGCCACATCTCAAGAATGCGCTGCCAAAATTCTCTGCATCTATGCAGAGACGGCCACCAGGAGTTTCCTGATGACCACATAGATGGAGCTTCTCAGGGCCACTGGTCATGAATTGTGGGCGAAAATGCCGGGATGTAAAGAACAACGCTAAAGAACTTACCTTATTGCCACCAAAGTGTAGCACTGAAGAGACCCTAGCCATCGGTTCTCCCGGCCAGCCGCCGCCCAGGAAACCCCCGTCCCCTGTTCCACTGGTCTGCACGAATTCAGACACAAAATGCACGTTGCGTCACGTCGGGGCAGTGTTCTAGGGTTTTTTCGCCGGAAAAACCCCAGAAAATGCATCGAGTGTCAGAAATGAACAACACTTGTCATGCATGCATGCCATGGTCATGCTAGGGTGTGCATAAAGTTTGGGATCAATTGGTGGGACCGGCAAGGAAAACCTATTTCAGACTTGCCCTCCGGCAGACCCGAATGGTCCTGCTTGTACATGGTGCATGTGGAGGCATGCATGAGATGACCCCAACTTTTGGGACCATGTGGGCATGGCCAATGTGGTCCCCCAGGAAAGGTCTGCACGAATTCGGACACAAAACGCATGTTGCGTCACGTCGGGGCCGCGTTCTAGGGTTTTATCGCTGGAAAAACACTACAAAATGCATCAAGTGTCGGAAATGAACGATACTTGTCATGCATGCTTGCCATGGTCATCCTAGGGTGTGCATAAAGTTTGGTCTCAATTGGTGAGACCGAGAAGAAAAACCTACTTGTAGTACATGGTGCATGTGGAGGCATGCATGCGATTGTCCCAACTAGATTTGATTTAAAAATATTTGAAGTATCAAACAGAAAAGAAAATTTATAATTAGGAAGGACAAACATGAAAAGTGAAATAAAAGACAACATGATATCGTACATTTTTTTAATTTATAACTGTCAGAACAAAGAAAAGAGGAGAATATAGAAAACAGAAGAAAATTTGAATGAATAAGTGCAATAAAAGACAACAATATCTTAGATTTAAAAAATAATTCAAATATAAAAAAGATAAGATCTATTAGAATGAAGAAGTGAAATAAAATATAAACAATTATCTTACATTTTAAAAATATGTCAAAATAAAGAAGAGAAGAAATATTAGAATGAAGAAGTGAAATAAAACACAACATTTTATCTTACATTGTAAAAATATTTCAAATATAAAAAAGATAAGAAATATTAGAATGAAGAAGTGAAATAAAACACACCATTTTATCTTATATTTTGTAAATATTTCAAATATAAAAAAGAGAACGAACAAATGAAATAAAACACAACATATTTTGGAAGATTTTTTAATTTTTGTAAACACTGTTAAAAATAATATAGAAAAAAGAGATTTGATTTTAAAATATTAGAAATATAAAAAAGAAAAGAAATATTGGAATTAAGAAGTGAAATAAAATAGAATATAAAACAGAAACAAATTTAAGAATTTAAAAAAGTAAATTATTTCAGCGCGCGGGTGAGGCTGCCCTGGGCCAGCCCACCCGAATTGGGCCCAAGGCAAAGCCGCGCAGGGCACAGCCGTGGGGTGGTGGGAGTTTAGTCCCACCTCGCCAAGTGAGAGGACACCACACCGGTTTATATACCCGGCTGCAACTCCCCACTCAACCTCCTCTCATATGCAGGCAGTACATTGCCTAACCATCATCCCCTCTGCCCCGTCGGGCCTACCAGCAGCAGAGAAATCTGCACCACCGGCCTGCATCCTGGCCCATAAAAGGTTGGGTTCCTAGTCGTATGCAGGCCGTGGTGTATGAATTCTCCTGCCTCTGGTAGGTGGGCATTTTTTTTTTGCATATTGACATGTGTTTTGATCTTCTTCAAATCACCTACTAAATTTTACACATGCTCACTTACATGTAATACACATTTTTTTGCATATATGACATGTTAATGTTTTGATATTCTTCAAATCACCTACTAAATTTTGCACATGCTCACTTACATGTAATACACATGGCTATTAATGGAATTTCAACAAAAATGAGGCTGTGGTGTATGAATTCTCCTGCCTTAGTTTTGCGGTGATTTTTTCGACCACCTCTAGATCACCTCAATTTTTGCACACATGATCTTTTGCACTAACACAGCTAGGTTTCCAAGGTTTTATATTTTTTTGAATTTTTTTGAATTTATACTGCCCTCTGGACTGACTGATCAAAACATCGGTCTATACCTCAAGGGGGCATTGTAAAATACTTTTTTTTTTCAAATTTTCTTTCATAGCCATGTTTGGCACATGTAGGTCACCATGTAAAAGAAAATTGGGGTGATTTGGAGGTGGTGGAAAAAAATCACCTCCTCCAAATGGTCCCTCCGGAATGCGGTGATTTTTTCGACCACCTCCAAATCACCTCAATTTTTGCACACATGATCTCTTGCACAAACACAGCTAGGTTTCCAAGGTTTTATTTTCTTTTTGAATTTTTTTGAATTTATACTGCCCTCTAGACTGACTGATCAAAAAATCGGTCTATACCTCAAGGGGGCATTGTAAAGTACTTTTTTTTTCAAATTTTCTTTCATAGCCATGTTTGGGATGAAGTAATTGATTTGGGATGAAGTAACATGTGACAGATGAAACATAGTAGTATTTGATTTGGGTTGAAAAACATGTGACAGATTAAAAATAGTAGTAATTGATTTGGGATGAAAAACATGTGACAGATGAAAAAAAAACCCGCCCTTACTAGCAGTAGATTTCAACACAGACATATATGCAAAAAAAAAATGTGTATTACATGTAAGTGAGCATGTGTAAAATTTTGTTGGTGATTTGAAGAAGATCAAAACATTAACATGTCAATATGCAAAAAAAATAATGCCCACCTACCAGAGGCAGGAGATTTCATACCCCACGGCCTGCATACGACTAGGAACCCAACCGTTTATGGGCCAGGATGGAGGCCCGTGGTGCAGATTTCTCTGCTGCTGGTAGGCCCCACGGGGCAGAGGGGATGATGGTTAGGCAATGTACTTCCTGCATATGAGAGGAGCTTGAGTGGGGAGTCGCAGTCGGGTATATAAGCTGGTGCGACTGCCTCTCGCTAGGCGAGGTCGGAATAAACTCCCACCACCGTCTGCTCTGCCCTGGTGCGCCCATGCGATGGGCCAGATTAGATGGGCTTTCACAGGCCAGCCTAACCCGCGTGCTGGACCACACGTGGGTCTAGATGGCTAGGCTGGCCCATGCTTTTCCTTTTGTTTAATTTTTTTCCTTTTCCTTTTGTTTACATAAAAATTACCTGACCCTTCAAAAAATAACATATAAATTACCTAATTTTTAATTATTTCCTATGAATTCAAAAGGTATTTTTATCAAACACATCTTTTTAAATTTTTATATCCTTTTTTCTTATAAATAAGTGACATTTTCAAAATTCTAATAAGTAGGATAATATAACTTTATTAAAAAATATAGTACATCTTATTTCAAATTCCGTTTTTTGCACACACTATTTTTAACTAGTATTACATTACTCTTCTAAATTTACATTTTATTTGCTTCACACTTTGATGATGGAATATTTGCTCTGTTATTGCAACAGTTGTTCAAATGATGGAACATTTGATCTTTTTGCTTATTCAAATTATGTAATGATGGAATGTGTGAGGATGAACAATTATCAGTAACTTTACTAAACCCCATGTACCATAATTCATGACATAGCTAATTTGGAACATTGCCAGATTCTAAATTTGGTACGATTTACACATGGGCACAGCATGTTGCACTTGCCCACAGCATGGATAAGTCTTGCAACATGTCTAAAGCAACACTGAAGCAGCTTTTGTGATCATTGCACCATCGAAACTCGTAAACTACACATTGAAACAACATCTAAACAGAAGGTAGCATTCACCACAAATAAAGTTAAGGCCACACAAATATAGATAGCATTCTAGATTACCACCACAGGTACCATCCAGTTCACAACAGATCCAGTTCAGACACATAATACATTACATTAATATATGCATACTAGATTAGTAGAGCTTGTTCCCAACAGTTCACACCCAGATGCAGCTTTCCAAAAGTAAAACATCATCAAATCTACTGATGATGAGTAGGGCTTCTAGCTTCTGATGATCAGCATGATGTAGGGCAACTAGACTGGATACAGGGCCTTCACGAGGGCAGCATGCTGCGCCCTAATCTTCGGGTCGTCCCCGCTGACCGATGAAGCCCGTGCATGATCCAGAAGATGCTCATAGAGCCCATCCCTGGGCTTTGGCTTCGTGCAGTACGGGCATTTGAACTTCCCCCCCTTGTAGTAGCAAGAAAGACCCTTGTCCCTGATCTTCTGCACCTCCTTCTCGATGAATGATTCGACGTTGGTGTGCTTCACCTCATCTCCAGAGTTATACTGCACACATGAATGAATTCCATTGTTACTTATATAAAACCAGTGCCGATAATACAATATAGGCTTCAGCCTACCATACATTTAGGAAAGCAAAGTTAAGCCAAATGTTACTAGAAAAATGTATAGTGAAGATTAAAATATTTTAATCTGAAGTTGTGGAGCAAAGGAGGATACACATAAACTCACTTTAGGTGTTTGTTTATACTATCAGCTCAATTACTTGCATAATCAGGCCTAGTCATTCAACTAAAGCGGTGAGAGATGTATTTCAATGGTGGCAAGAAGAGAAATTGAGAGAGCAATTAGTGATGAGAACAATCAGCTTCAAACCTACATAGTGGAAACTGGAACCTAACTTTTACAACAACTAGTTTCATTTTGACCACTCAAGGTTTGATCTTCTTGTAGGAAAGAAAGTACATTGGATCACTCAAGATATATTCTAACATGATAACATGGGATTCTGATCAGCGAGACCTGGCAGGAGTAAATCAAATTCTGGGTGTGTGCCACACTGATCTATATCTCCTTATAATCATATAGATTTGAATGCACAATTGTACAAAAGAGCCTTCACTTGCTTTCTCTCACTAAGCATGTCAACCAAGCTGCCACAAAAAGTGTGGCTAACAAAATGGCCACCACAAGTGTGGCAACATTTGGCCAAAAATGGCCACCAAACAGGCCCTCATTTTCAGGGTGGGCTTACCTCAAACACTTCGTCGTCACCATAGCCTTCAGCATACGGGTCTTCGAAGTCGGTCATGTCCAGCTTCCTCTTCTTCTCCACTGAACCATCCACCTAAATATAAAATTACATACATTACTACTAATTATAGAAGCCAACTGCAAATTTTAATATGCACACATGACACATTGATCAGCTTATCCAAACTATGATCATACTTGCATTTTCCATTTTCATGCACACAATCTGAACAACATAGCTAATATAACTACATATTCTGGAAAACTTTCTAATTACAGGAAACCTACACAAAAGAATAATTAAAATGTACCTAAGCATTTTTTGGGATAATGCAGCAAAGCTCCTACATATATTAACACTATGCAGTAGTTACTTAGGTACAACTTCAACTATAAATGCATACATCTCCAACTAACATCTAAAATTTCATTACTTACCTAAACAACAAAAAATTATACTATAGATGAATCAAGTATCATCTAAATCAATTCATTGGCACATCAAAATTAATGCATTCCAATCTGTTTCCATCAAGTAGCATTGAACCACAGATCAAATCAAATAATCATATATGTCTGCAGCATTGAACTACAGATCTAATAATCATATATGGTCTATCTGTCCTTAAATTCCCTCTTAAATAAGGTGTTCAACCTCATACTAATTAATATCTAAGAAGCAAAAATTCAACTACTAATCTAATAAGCATCTGAAAAAACCCCATCCCTCAATCCGGCTACTTCTAACCTAATCATATATGGTCCACCATTCTTGCACGAATCAAATACAGAAAACCCTAATGCAGAGAAAACCCTCCATCCAACTAATCTAACCCAAGAAACTTCTAGCCAAAAACCCTAGAATCTAAAAACTACCAACTAAAAGGGATAAGCAATTAGCTTCTGCTCCACCTGCTCCTCGCCAGAGCCGGCCTCCACCTTCTCCACCTTGTGCGCCTCGCCAGAGCCCGCCTCCACCTTCTCCACCTTCTGTGCCTCGCCGGAGCTCGTCAGAGCGGGCGCATCTGGCTGGACTGCGCCGCTCCAGCCCGCGTCCACCTTCTCCAGATCTGCAGCATCTGCTGCACCGCCCTGGACGCCGGCATCTCCCCTCACCGCTGCGGGCGCCGCGACCTGCTGCGCCATCGCCAGCAGATCTGCGCCCCAATCGGGGCGCTCGCCTCCTGCGTCCTCCATGGCGATGGAGGTGATGGAGAGGATGCGGTGGGGGAGAGGGAGACGACGCGGTGTGAGAGGAGAGGGAGAGGAGAGGGAGACGATGCGGCGGGGGGAAATGGTGGGCGATGCGGCCGGAGGTGGTTGCCGTCCACATTTATATGATGGGACAGTTTTGGCTTGTTGCCATGGACACGTGCTGCCGCACACCCGCGGGCGGCTGCACGCGAAAACGAAACGCCCGCCGTATACAAATACGTACATGGCCGGGCATACGATCTAACCGGGCCCGTACGGGCCTCCTAGGGCTCCTTGACGGCTATGCGCGGGGGCAACAAAGACGATCGTGCCCCTCGTACTGAACCGTTTTTGGTTCATCCTGGCCGTTCTTGTGTTTTTCCCCCTCGCGTTCAGCCCAGGGGGGATCACCGGAGCAGAAACGCTGATTTGCAGGGATGGAAACAGGAAAGAATAGGATGACACTTGAATACGCTTAGAAACTATTTTATCAATATTTAGTATCGGCTGATCATGCTTGCAGTATTGCAGATTGCTATCTTCAAGATAGTATGATGAGATTTGATTTTTTTATCTTTAAACCATGCAAAGTGGTTAAACCTTGCAGAGTAGACGGTTTGGATTCAAAGATAAAACTGGTCCATGTTGTCACAGTTGCCACGTGTGTGGACGAATTTGCCTATTTACTGCCGAAATAGGATAGAGCGAGCAATAGAGCTGAGTAGGGAGAACAACGAGTCTTCCTACTAGATGGGCTCCTTGCTATGACTTAAGTCCACCTAATCTTTTTTGTTCCCGTAGCTTAGCACGGGCATCTTACTAGTATAAGATGACTTTTTGAGTATGTGATGCACATTTGTTTCCATATGGGGTGGAATTTGTTCAAAGTACATGATGAACATTTTTCAAATATGTGGTGAATACTTTTTAATTATGTGATGAACATTTATAAAATACATGATGAATATTAAATAAATACGTGATGAAACATTTTCAATATGCGATGAATTTTTATTAAATACGCAATGCACATTCTTTAACACATGTGAACAATTTTATACAGGATAAACATTTTTTTAAATATGCAATGAACATTTTTTTAAATATGTTCGTGGGCCGGCACCCCCTACGAGCTCCGCAACGTAAGTCTTCCTCTTCTCCAGGCCTGAAGCTGGCGCTGAACCTCCTGATCAACTCCAAGGACTCCCCGTCTGGATGCCCTTGGCTCCGTGGTCGGCTGCGTGTTTGTGATGGTGTGCACGTTGTGTTGGGCAGACGAGACCAGAGATTGGCGTCCGTAGAGAAAGAAAGAAGGACGATTAAGAGTTGCAGAGGAGAGGATAAACGAGAGATTGGGGTTCCGGAGATGAAGGAGACGAGGTCGATGGAAGCCGGCGTGGCGTGGTAAGGTAGGAAGGACGAGGAAGATGCTGCCTTTGTGCTCCGTCCGTATTGCAAATGCAATGCGATGCAATCGACGGAGGAAAAAAAAGAATAAGAAGACATATCCATAAATCTAGGGGAAGGAACATAATGTGTACCATACATTACAGTCCCATGTGACACTACAACAACAGTTGGTAGCAGCAGTTGGTTTTCTTATATCTTTTTACCTTTTCAGTTTTTCTGGTTTTCTAATTTAGTTTTATGTTTTATTCTCGTCTTTCCATTTATCTGTTTTCTGTTTTCTTTTTCCATTTGTACTATTTTTGTTTCCATTACCTTTTTCTGAATATTATTTAGGATAAATAATTATTTAAAGGAGATTAAAATATTTTAAAATATAATAGTACTTTTGAATTACATGATGCATATTTTGTCCATATTGGGTGGATGCCTTTCTAAATACGTGATGAACATTTTTTGAATATGTGGTGAATAATTTTGAAATATGCGATGACCATTTATAAAATACACGACCAAATATTTAATAAATACATGATGAAACTTTTCACAATATATGGTGAAATTCATAAATACGCGATGAATATTTTTTTGAACACATAGTGAACAATTTTTAAATACACAATTTTTTTTTAAATACGCAATGAAGACTTCTTCAAATATGTTGTGAATAGTTTTTGAATATGCGACGACAATTTTTGGAATACAGGAAGAACATGTTCTGATTATGTGGTGCAATTTTTTTAAATATATGATGTACATTTTTTAAATACATGAAAAACATTTTTGAAATATGCAATGAGCATTTTCAAAATAAATGGCGAATATTTTTCGAATAAGCGAGAAACATTTTTCAAATATGTGTTCACCGCGTAATACAAAAGAGGATTATGGCGTACTAAAAGTTGTTCATCATGTGTTTAAAAAAGTCCATTAACGTTTGTTTTGAAAAGTGCTCACGCATTAAAGAAAAGGTTTACATGATTTGAAGAAAGTATTCAGATATTCGTTGGTAATTTAGAGAGTATTCTTGAAAAAGGAAAATAAACAGAGAAAGATGATGAATTAAAAACGGAAGAGAAAGAGAAGAAAACATGCTGCGCTTCACCTACACGTCTGCACATGCACATACGAGGCAGGAGCAGAAAAAAAATGAGCATCACTATTTTTGGCCTGGCCCATTGGTGGTGTGCTTACATTTTTCGGCCTGGCCCGGTTGCATTGCTTGGGCCGATCATATCTGATCTGTGATGGGCAGATAGAGTGGCTTGTTCAAAAATTGGTAATTGGTTTCGGGGTGAAGATCTGACTAAATTGGAGTAGTTTTCATTTATATTGGTGGGCTAAAGTACAGAAGACTGGACTGGATGATGTAAAGAAAAAGGAAATTGTTTAGATTCAGCCGGATGATTTCTCAGCCCCGTAAACCTCCTCTCCCGCATGACACGTGCCGTGTGGGGGCCCGCCACCGCTCTCTTCCCCCAACCTTATCTTTACTAGTAGAATGCCCGTGCGTTGCCATGGGCTTTTGAAGTATTTTTCTGGAGTTACATATAAACATAATCTATGTTAAATTTCGCATGCAATTCGATGATTGAAATCCATATCACTTGTAATGTGAGTTGATAAAAAAAGTAATTCGGCTATATATACATACTATATTACAAATTAAGATCTACTTAATGTGCTTAAGATATTCTCGCATAATATAAAAAATATTGTCTTTAGCTTCATTCGCACGATATTTGAGCAAGTATGATAAAAACTTCTTCCTCAACTCATAACCAAAATATTTTTCCCCAAACCAGCCTTATCCTCACCGCATCCACTCCTCTCACTTTCTCCCCTCATAGCCGCTCCTCTCACCGCAGCCACCCCACTCACTCATTCTCTCCGCCACGACGTCGCCGCCGCCACATCTCCCCACCGTGGCATGTCTCTGCTGTCCCCCTCCACGCTCATCGTCGCGTCCCACCCCTCCATTGTAGGAGATATGCCCTAGAGGCAATAATAAATGTTATTGATTATCTCCCTGTTCATAATTAGGTTTATGTTCCATGCTATAACTGCTATGGTTCTCGAGTCTACAATAACCACGAGGCTCGGAGGAAGACTCATATGCACGTGTGGGATAATAAACGGTAAAATGCATTTCTAGTCTGGCCTCTAAGACTAGCTCAAGTGTTGCATGAGGGTTCTGTTTTCCTGATCATGGGCATGTCTATGCCACCAACTTTGAGGGCACAATGTTAGAAGAACATTTGTGTTGAATCGACCCGAATAGATGTTATGCTATGAGATACATTCGTAACAAGTTAATGGTTAATAACACAGACATGGTTTACGTTTGCCTGATTCCTTAGACCATGAGAGTATCGAGTTTCTTCATGCTTGCTTCATGAACTTTGGGGTTTGTTAAACGTCATCCGTAAATGGGTGGCTATTACGGCGGCTTACGGGTTCATGGAAAAGTATGTCAAGTAACTTGATAGCTCAAGATTGGGATTTGCTCCTCCGACGATGGAGAGATATCTCTGGGCCCTCTCGGTGTTATGGTATCCATAATCGTCTGGCCAGACACTTTGTGATTTGATCACGGGGATGCCGGAACACGGGAACGAGAAAAGAGAACAATACCGGTAATGAGGTAACTGGCATAGTGGACAAGTTGTTGATCCACGGGGATGCCAACATGTCTCACCTCGGGTATTTGTAACATATCACGAAGCAACATGAATAGCACACGGCAACTGGAGGTTCACTCGAATATTCATTCGTGTGGGTATAGGGGTCAATATGGGTGTCCACGGCTCCGATGTTGATCATTGATCGGAAGGGGTTCCGGGTCATGTTTATACTTCACCGAACCTATAGGGTCACACGCCTAAGGGTCATCTATCTGCTGAATGCTAGACAAGGAGTCTGAGAGAAAGTCACCGGAAAAGTTTCGGAGACAGCGGAAGAGTTCCGGAGAGAGAACACCGGAATAGTTTCGGTAAAACTGAAAAGTTGTTTCAGGGTATACCATTAAGTCAAATTGGTTTCGGCACGTGTCTGGAAATTCTTGGAGGGTGCCAGAATCATTCTGGAAACTTCTGGGTTTTTTCCGGAAGAAAAATCGGAAATGTTCCGGAGCTGCCGGAACCGCTTTGTTTGCTTTTCGCAGATGAAAATCACTAATCCGGAATTGTTTCGGAACACGTTGAAAATTATTTTAGTGGGTACTGGAAATGTTCTAAGCCCACATAAATATTTTCAGTTCGAACGGACGCTGAAAAATGTCGTCGTGAATAGTGAAACTGTTTTTTGGATATTTTTGGAAAGCATCTTTTGGGATTTTCCCAAAAGGCTTCTAGAATGCCTTAGGCACTAAGGAATCCCCCTTGGGGGGGGGGGCATGAGGGTGGCCGGCCATGGTGGTGCTCCTCCATGGAGCTCCACATGGCACACATTTTTGCCTTTTATTCTTTTATGTATGACATAAAGTGGGGGCACTTTGGTACTTTTGTATGCCAATTTTGCCCCTTGGCTTTCCTGTAAATAGGAGGTGAGTGGGCTGCCCAAAACTCATCCCTTGCTCTCATACACATGCCATGCCTTATCTGGCTTCTTCTCTCCCTCCCACGAAAAGAGTTTCGTAGAGCCGAAAGGCTGTCTGGGTTCCGGTGGGAACTAGTTCTGGACGGCGAAGCCCTGCTGGATAGATGACACCGTATGTGTGCAACCCCGTAGAGAGGTCGTAGTTTCGATCTTTGTGCCCGAGGGGCTGTTTTGAGAGTGCCTCCCGAAGGGCTGTCCAAGTGACGGTCCGAGTTCTGTGAGTCCTCCCGAAGGGCTGTCCGAGTGATCGTCCGAGTTTTGAGGGTCCGTCCGAAGGACTGTCCGACCGCCACCCGGAGGGCTGTCCGTGGGGCAGATGAGGGAGTACATCCTCGCGATTGGGAGGTTGTAAATCCTAGTTGCGGGGATCTGCACCGCCGATCGTCATCGACTCTACTTCCGTTGCGCTACGAGTCGGTAACGAGAAGATCAAACCTTGTATGCAGTCTCCATAGTGGTCCTGGGCTGGTGCATAGGTCGGATTTTTTTTGTTTTCTGCTGCGTTACCCTACAGTGGCATCATGAGCCGTGCTATGCGTAGATGCAGGTTGCGATCTAGAATACATAGAGATGTATGGGTGTTGCACAATATAATTAGGTAGTAGATGAGTTCTATTACTGAAAATTATTTGTGCGGGTAGCAGATGAAATCTGTTACCCGATGTTCCTGTTGCTTCCCTTGAATTTGCATAATCCTGGTCTTGACTACATGGTGGAATCTCACAACGTTCTGGCAATCCGTGATCCTTTCATGCTGCTCCTGAGTATGCTGATTGAAAGATCAACGAAGTGCTAACAGTTCTTTGGGTTCCACCATAGTTAAAGAAAGATGGATGTTTCGCAAACGAAAGGGCAAAGCAGATATGATCTGCACGGGGGTCATGCGTATGACGAAGTTCAGTATGGGGCTCGAGATTTTATTATCTCGTGTTTCATACACCCCGCAATGTTAATCTAGCGACTTGGATAATCATGCTTGATGATGGACGTTGGTAGCTTTGGTTTGTTTCGAAACCTTAGAAGCCACGTAAAAACAAGTTTTTGCTGGACCGATTAGAGGCGTCTAACTTGGTTTTGCAGGATGGTTTGCATGTGCATATGATGTGGTATAGCAGTGCTCATAATAATTTGATTATGTATGAGATGACTATACAAATATAAATTAACATGACCTGCGTGTCATGATTCGGCATGATGGCTGGAGCCATATGATTGCACTTTAATGACCTACGTGTCAACCTTAAGTAATGCACTTATTTTATTAGCTATAGAGATAGCAATACTTTCTGGTGCATCGACAAGGTGGTGGCAATCTTCGCAAAGGTGAACACCGACGCGAATGCCGAAGACGAAGAAATACAAGACTTCTCCGTCAGAAAGGGCTATACCATATCATGCTATTATGAATTGCCTGAGATGTTTATCCCTTATGATGCACCCTGCTTGATTGCGCGGTAGTCGCTTTTTATTAGGGTGATCTCTCACAAAAATATCAAGTAGTTAGTGTTCTCCCAAGTGTAGCACCGTCACGGCACCTAACTTTTCGTAGTGCGTCATGTTTCCATGAGTACAAACGATTAGGGATGTGTGAGGCGGGTGAGTTGAGACCTCGCAGCGAGATCACTTAGTTGTCTTGACGTTCTAGCTTGAAAGTCCTGAGCTCGGAACACGCCCATCGAAAGATGAACAAGAGTCACATAGAGATGTGATCGGCATGTTGGCCTACCGATTGAAGTTCCCGTCATCAGTGATGTTCCCATCAATGGCGTGGAATTGAAATGCGGATCTTGAATCACTCACAATCAATTATGAGAGATATTGATTTGAGTGGGAGCGCACTATTGAATTAACTTGTTTAATTCTCAGTGCAATTAATTTTGAACACTGTCTAAGTGTGTTTTGCTAATAGTTGTAGAATAATGGCTTGCGTTTCCACCTTCCCTGTTAAAATTGAATAGCTGTTTAATATCTGGTTAAACATTTACGGTTGGTAACGTAATGTGAGGATTGTCCTCAAGAGTGCCGAGAAGGACTTTGTCCTATCGCATACTTTCGGTATTCTCTCGCTTATGCTATGGATCATGTGACTCTCGTCCTTCGATCCAAAAGCTAGAATTCCGTTTCAGTCAAGTGCAATATGTTTGCTTCCATGAGACCCGAACTTCGAAAGTTTGGATAGTTATTTGATATTCATGGAATCTGAAAATCATTTTCAGAGACAGACAAAGGCTAAAAGATATGAGATATCCAAAGCAATGTTTGTTTGCAAACTATTAGTAAAGGAGTTTACTATGCATTAGACTGATAAGAGAGGGATCCAGAAGAACGCCTGCCATATGATGAAAGGTGAATAAAACAACAACTTAAAGAGAAAGGAAGTGTCTGAAGGGTGTTAGTGAAACTTTCACGCCTAGGAAGTCCGGGGCTAACGCCACTCTTAAGTTGGGTGCTTCTTCTGAGAGTAGGAGAAATACTGAAAGTTAAAACTGTTAGAAGTATAAAGGCAAAAAGGAAAGAAGACTGAAATATCCAGCTCATGTATGAATGTCATGTAAGTTTTTAATGTATAGAAGGCTGGTCAAAGATATAGTTCTTGGGAATTATGGTTAAACATGTTAATCACTAATTCTTGGGTATTGTGAGTTAATCACAAAGATACCCGCTCGATTGCATTATGTTGCAACTCGATGTAAGAACTACTATGGCATGAAAGACTAGCCAGGAATGAGGTTTAGATACACACAGGGAACATAGTAAATGTTACTATAACTTCCATCGGTGTATTACCTATGTATTTACTTTAATAATTCATTTTAGAGTTTTACACACTAGCCCTTTGCATAAGGTATTGAAAGGAAATGCGGTGCCCCCATGTGTGGTTTTGGTAATTGATGACATTCTCTATGGACTAATGGTTGCATTTAGTTATATTTGAAGGATTTGTCCATAGGCTTTTCTTGAAGTCCATGTGTTGGTTTCAAGGAGTTTACGAGTTGACCAAGGTGCTATTAAGGAATTATCCAAAGATTGGTCATGTGAGTGTTGAGCTTATTGCTAGCATGTCTTGAAGAAGAAGATTGTGTGATCATTCATGTTTACATTCAAGACATCATCCAAATGAAGAGAGTTGGAAAGATTCAAGGTTGATCAAGTCTAAGTCAAGAGTGAACCAAGTTGATCAACTTACAAAGCGTAGAAGATGTACCGAGAGGGATCAAGTGATCCCATGGTATGGTAAGCATTGTCCATTACGCTTTGTGTACTAACCCATGGTCTATGTGAGAGTTCTATGTGGGGTTAGGTACGTGTCCATGGGTTTGCATCAAGAGGAAGATCTCATACAACCCATGGAGGATGACATCAAGTGGTGATCGCCATCAAGATTGCGGTGTGCAAGTTGAAGTGGAGCATCACGAAGAGATCATCCTTGAAGCCTGCCGTCCATTGTGGTGTCAATGGACTTGTGAAGATGTGCCGAAGAGTGGCTCACCCATAGTGGAGTATGGGGGAGCAATCAACTAGTCTTCATCGAGCCAACGCAATCAAGATAGATGGTCCATCTTGAGGAGGACAAGATCGTCATCATATAGTTCAAGTGGACTATGTGCAAGGCAAAGGTTTGCCCTTGATAGGTTTTCTATTTTACCGGTCTCATGGTGGTAGTTGGGAGACCGGGTTATAGGATCGATTGCCGTACTATCAAGGGGGGCTCTCGATGAGTAGCTTGATCGTATCGTTCATAGAGAGCTCAAACCATTGCATCCTTCCATCATCTTTCTTGGTTCTTGTTTGTTTCTCTTTGTGAGTCTTAGAGCTTATGGTCATCTTGATGACAAGCTCGAGTTCATCGAAAACGGAGTTCACATGCTTCTTCTATTGTGTTTTTGGTGTTGGAGGTTTTACCGGTCCTATTCGAGGAAGGGTTCTCACCATTTTCTTATGGGCCTTTTCTATTTTCCTTCTTATTGATATTTCTATCAAGATTGTGTAAGCCCTTGTCGCTAGCTTTCCAACAAACTTGGTTTCGTTGAATTCGGAGTCCGTTTGCAGAAGTTGTGTTAGTTTTGGTGTCCTTAAAAAGGCTACAGCGGTACTACCGCTCATGGGAGCGGTACTACCGCTTGGAGGGGATGTAATTTTTTACTACCGCTCTTGGGAGCGGTACTACCGCGGCTACTTCCGTGGCTACTTCCGCTCCGGACCAAAAACTCGTCTTAAGTCCAGCGGTGGTAGGCACGGATGTATTTTTTTAGTACCGCTCGCAAGCAGTAGTACCGCTACCCTTAGCGGTAGTACCGCTACCCCTAGCGGTAGTACCGTGAGGACGAGCAACTTTCCTCCGAAAAGTGAAGTGACTGAAATATCGTTCACAGGCCATAAGGAATGAGCAACAAACTTATTGGTGATCATACTTTTTGATGTGTGTAGTCCGATAAATGTTGCAAGTAGTGGATTTACTATCTTCAGAAATGACTCAAGTAGATATATGGATATTTGCTTGATGAGACGTAACTCTGGATCTTTTGAAATCATTCAAAAGGTTTTCAAAAATGAAGTAGAAGTTATTGTAACATGAAAATTATGTTTCTACAATTCGATTGCAGAAAGGAATATTTGAGTTACAAGTTTAGCGAATGTCTGATGAGTTGTGAAAGGGGTTTCATAACTTGCACCTCCCGGAACACCACTGCAAGTGGAAAGTCTGTGAAGATGTAATCGAACCATTTATGACATGGTAAGATCAAAGATGACATAAATAGATTTGCCATTATCCCTTTTAAAAGGTGATGCTTTAGAGACTGCGGCTTTTACACTGAAAAGAGCTCCATCGGGTCTGTTGAAATGACACCATGGTATGGTACGCCCGACCATGTTATATCTTTTCTTAACATTTGGAATATGGGGCTTGTGTAAAAGGTTACAAACCTATTCCAAATCAGACAAGTGCTACTTTGTAGGTTATCCCAAGTCATTGGGTATTCCTCCCTCACTATACCGAGGAAAATAGGTTTGCCACAGAGAACGGTATGTTTTTAAAGAAAATGGTTCTTTCAAAAAGGTGAGTGGGAGAACAGTGCAACTCGACGAGATAACCAGTATCTTCGTCATCAGATCAAAGGAAAGGAACCTTGGAAATGATTCCGGAGTTACCTACTGCGACTGATACGGAAGTCTCTACAATAAAATGTATGGACTTTGGTCGAACTTGCAGTTGAATCACCTAGGCAAGGCTCGTGCAAACCTCTCAGGTGCGCATACGAGATATTGTTGTTAGACAACAGTATACCTACGATACACAAGGAAGCGTTGATGGGCCCTGACTCCGGGATTGGCTAAATGCCAATATAATCCGAGATAGTTTCCATAAAATGATTCAAGATTTAAATCTTGATAAACCTTCCGGAAGACTTAGAGTCTAACGGATTGTATTGGAACTATAAACTGATACGGATAAAAATGTTTTATCCATAAAAGCTCGACTTGTTGCAATAAAAAATTCAAGGAGTTGACTACGATGAGATTGTCTCACCGTAGCGATGCTTAAAGTCAGATTGGGTTGAACTAGCAATTAATACATATTTCAATCATCAGATATGAAACAAGGATGACGAAAGGATTTCCATCTGATGGAAATGAAACCAAGGACTTGCATGTGTTACAGTTCAAGGTATTTTGTCAGTCCAGAGGATGCTAGTGAGTGTGCAAACTTCAGAGTTCCAGCGATGGACAGAAGAGAGCAAAATGGAGTTGGAATCTTCGTGTTTTGATGAAATGGTTAAATGGGTTTGACTTGATCAATCGATAACAAAGATGCTTGTGATTCAAGAAAGTAAGTGGGAGCATAATAATATTTCTAAACACCTTGTGTGCTTGACACATTGTTAAATGGAAATAAATTTCTTGACACGAATTAGGACTTCATTTGAAAATAGTTTTTCGATGAAGTGCTTGGGCTAAATAGCCTTGATATTAGGCATGATGATCTATGGAGATAGATTTACCTAATGGGGCTGAGCAAAGATACATATTGACAAGATGCTAAAACTTTTTAGCATTTAAAACGCCAAGGAGTGATTCTTGCCGAAGTCACATGGAAAGAGTTTTGCAAGACTCGGTGTCCCTATTACACTGATGAGCAAAATACATGATGGAGATTCCACACACCTTCGTGTTTGGATTAATCATGTATTCCATGGTATTTAAAAACAACCAGATATGTCCAATACTCCAAAGTTGTTGTGAGTATAGATACCAAAGTGATCAAAAGTACTGATCATAGGACAACAGTGAAAGATGTCATTAAGTACTAGTGTAGTACTGATCACATGTTTTCTCGCAAGCAGAGATTATGAAGTGCTCGTTGTAAGTAATTACATCGATACAGTCTTCATCAATGCTCCATGTGATTTTCGATTTAAGTTAAGGGTTTTTGCATAATACACAATGTGGTGGCACAGTTAGTTGGAAATTGTTTCAAACAGGATACTGTGGCGAATTCTATAACAAAGGCTAAGTATGTTGACGCTTTAGAAGCAACAAAGAAATTGTTGAATCATATAGTTCATTCATGAACTTAGTATGGTTCCAAGATGGCTTTAGTCAATGGGACACTATTGCAGATAGTTGCTCCATAGCTCAGTCTGAGGAATCAGGTTTCGACCAATGATTCACACATATGCAAAGCCAAGTCAACACAAAATATGAATTTTGTAAAAGCGTAAAACGCGAGGATATGCAAAGATACACACAGAGCTGAAGTCGTCAGATCCGTTGGACATCAGGCTATACCACAAGTGAAGCATATTTACAACGGTGTGCCACAGGTGTAAAGTGCATTAGCATTAACTAGATTATTGACTCTAGTGCAAGTGGGAGTCTGTAGGAGATATGTCCTAGAGGCAATAATAAATGTTATTGATTATCTCCCTGTTCATTATTAGGTTTATGTTCCATGCTATAACTGCTATGGTTCTCGAGTCTACAATAACCACGAGGCTCGGAGGAAGACTCATATGCACGTGTGGTATAATAAACGGTAAAATACATTCCTAGTCTGGCCTCTAAGACTAGCTCAAGTGTTGCATGAGGGTTCTGTTTTCCTGATCATGGGCATGTCTATGCCAGCAACTTTGAGGGCACAATGTTAGAAGAACATTTGTGTTGAATCAACCCGAATAGATGTTATGCTATGAGATACATTCATCACAAGTTAATGGTTAATATCACAGAGATGGTTTACGTTTGCATGATTCCTTAGACTATGAGAGTATCGAGTTTCTTCATGCTTGCTTCATGAACTTTGGCATTTGTTAAATGTCATCCGTAAATGGGTGGCTATTACGGCGGCTTACGGGTTCATGGAAAAGTATGTCAAGTAACTTGATAGCTCAAGATTGGGATTTGCTCCTCCGGCGATGGAGAGATATCTCTGGGCCCTCTCGGTGTTACGGTATCCATAATCGTCTGGCCAGACACTTTGTGATTTGATCACGGGGATGCCGGAACACGAGAACGAGAAAAGAGAACAATACCAGTAATGAGGTAACTGGTATAGTGGACAAATTGTTGATCCACGGGGATGCCAACATGTCTCACCTTGGGTATTTGTAACATATCGCGAAGCAACAGGAATAGCACACGGCAACTGGAGGTTCACTCGAATATTCATTCGTGTGGGTATAGGGGTCAATATGGGTGTCCACGGCTCCGATGTTGATCATTGATCGGAAGGGGTTCTGGGTCATGTCTATACTTCACCGAACCTATAGGGTCACATGCTTAAGGGTCATCTATCTACTGAATGCTAGACAAGGAGTCTGAGAGAAAGTCACCGGAAAAGTTTCGGAGACAGCAGAAGAGTTCCGGAGAGAGAACACTGGAATAGTTTCGGTAAAACTGAAAAGTTGTTTCAGGGTATACCATTAAGTCAAATTGGTTTCGGCACGTGTCTGGAAATTCTTGGAGGGTGCCATAATCATTCTGGAAACTTCTGGGTTTTTTCCGGAAGAAAAATCGGAAATGTTCTGGAGCTGCCGGAACCGCTTTGTTTGCTTTTCGCAGATGAAAACCACTAATCCGGAATTGTTTCGGAATGCATTGAAAATTATTTTAGTGGGTACTGGAAATGTTCTAAGCCCACATAAATATTTTCAGTTCGAACGGACGCTGAAAAATGTCGTTGTGAATAGTGAAAGTGCTTTTTGGATATTTTTGGAAAGCACCTTTTGGGATTTTCCCAAAAGGCTTCTAGAATGCCTTAGGAACTAAGGAAGCCCCCTTGGGGGGGGGGGTCCATGAGGGTGGCCGGCCATGGTGGTGCTTCTCCATGGAGCTCCACATGGCACACCTTTTTGCCTTTTATTCTTTTATGTATGACATAAAGTGGGGGCACTTTGGTACTTTTGTATGCCAATTTTGCCCCTTGGCTTTCCTATAAATAGGAGGTGAGTGGGCTGCCCAAAACTCATCTCTTGCTCTCATACACATGCCATGCCTTATCTGGCTTCTTCTCTCCCTTCCACGAAAAGAGTTTTGTAGAGCCGAAAGGCTGTCTGTGTTCCAATGGGAACTAGTTCTGGACGGCGAAGCCCTGCCGGATAGATGACACCGTATGTGTGCAACCCCGTAGAGAGGTCGTAGTTTCGATCTTTGTGCCCGAGGGGCTGTTTTGAGAGTGCCTCCCGAAGGGCTGTCCAAGTGACGGTCCGAGTTCTGTGAGTCCTCCCGAAGGGCTGTCCGAGTGACCGTCTGAGTTTTGAGGGTTCGTCCGAAGGACTATCCGACCGCCTCCTGGAAGGCTGTCCGTGGGGCAGATGAGGGAGTATATCCTCACGGTTGGGAGGTTGTAAATCCTAGCTGCGATGATCTGCACCGCCGATCGCCATAGGCTCTACTTCCGCTGCGCTACGAGTCGGTAACGAAAAGATCAAACCTTGTATGCAGTCTCCATAGTGGTCCTAGGCTGGTGCGTAGGTCGGAATTTTTTTGTTTTCTGCTGCGTTACCCAACATCCATCCGATGTCGCCTGTCCCCTCCATGGTTATCTCTTCTGGTCTAATCTGATGAGCAGCGGTGAGCAAATATATGTCACGGTGAGTAGCCGGATCTGGCTGCCGGCAAGCCGCGCCGTCGATCTAGCCATCCCAAAGCGATTTCCGGTGCCGAGGGCTTCCTCGAGGACGATTTCCACCTCAGGTGAGTCGCACTGTTGATCTGCGCATCCTAGGACGATTTCCGATGTCGAGGGTGACCTCCAGGTAAATTGGTGTCCCGTGCAGCCGTGTCCGTGGCTCCTTGCCCCCATGCAGCTGCGTCCGTGGCTGCTTGCCCCCGCAAGCCATTAACTGGATGGTGTCATGCCTTGAATCCATCACAAGTTAATTGTCCGTGCGTTGATACGGGAGCACACATATTTTCATAGTTTAATATACACCTTTAGGGTACTCATGCAAATTGGACAGTGTTATTGACTATTCTTTTACCATTAAATCACTCTACTTCCTTTCGTTTTCTTATTTCATCCACTATTTTCGTCTCTCCACCCTCTATCCAAACTTGCCACCTCCGAGAATGGTGCATGATGCATTTAGCTCACAATTCCTCTTACAATCCACTCACACACACACATCAAAATTCAAACCCGTGATGGTCCAGCTATTGTATATTTCACATCATGCTTGTGTTAATAAGATGTCTCTGCAATTTTTTATTATGTCATGGTAAACGCACATGGGGTTTTTGCTTCAGGGTGCACATGCACACAGTCTGCACCAACACTAAAATCCGAAAAAATAAAAATCATTTTTTTTGTTTTCTTAATGAGCATTCATGAGTGTTTCACCCGTGTGCGAATTTTCATGATGGAATCACATTCCTATTGGCCCGGGCAAAAAGAAGTCAATGTTCCAAAAAACAAATTATTGAAAGCATATTGAAGCACTGATTTTGTCACCTCCACGAATGTGATTTCATCACAAAAAATTGCACATAGACAGAGAAACTGCAGTGTTTGTTGTCACAAAAAGTTAGTTTTATCTATGTTTTTACTGTTCATCGCATTGTCACGGTCGAACTCACCAATAATCACACACTAGTGCCTCACAATGATACTTGATACCAAAATAGTCGTGGTAGCAACCGGTTGTGCCGTCCTAAAACACTTTCCCGTTAAAGGGTCAAGATAATACAACTCAAAAGAGTTCATACATGAAATCTGCATAACAAGATGTTCATATATATCCATCCATAGACCATTAAAAAAATCCATCCATTTCATCGATCAAAAATATTTTTGTAATCACTCATTTCATTTGTCAAGATAGAGAACATATCTCTACGAGCGATGCCATGTTACATTTAGCAGTCACTCCTGATTAGAGATGGAAGAATATTGCTCTCTTACAATCCACGGAAGCATAATCAATGATGCGGCTATTGGCACTTTGTGAAGAACAACTCATATATATTGTTAGTGATAATGTGAAGCAACCCTGTCAAGTGCAACTGTGTTTTTTATGTTTCAAAGCCAGTTCATAATAACAATTCATCAAAGGTAGTAATCAGATATCTTCTAACGCCAACAAGTAATTACCATGGTAAAAACAAAATTACCTGAGATAACGTTACTTGCACTTCCTATGGTGTTCATTACCCATCGAGCGCTTGGTACATCCTCGCCACGACTACTGGTGTCTGACTTCGGGAACCTCAAGAAGGATTTATACAAGCATGAATTCAAACAAAAGATTAGCAAGTCATCAAAGGTATTTATAATACACCAGTGAATCAGTAGCATCAAGAACCTCATGCATGACGGAGAGAGCCAAAATTTCATAGGCTGTCAATTCTCAAGTACTTAACGATGACAGTTCAGAATTACATAAAGTTATACAACACAATTAGTATATTCCATGACAGAGAAATTATGCATATAAACAATGGTATGGAGTACTCGATGGTATGAGAAGCACTGCACTTTCTACTAACCAATTCAATGCGAAAACCAAATCCTATATGTAATAACTAATTTTGTTTGAAGAGGCAATGTTTGGCTCCAGTTTATACAAAATGAAATGGATGTCATGAGTTCTGTACAGTAAGCAATACGGTTTATATTTTGAATTTGTGACATATGTTTCTGCTAGGTACTATACACAGACTAAACCTGACATTAATTCTAAAATTCAACATTTGGTGTGAGGATAAGACAACATACAACAATTGAATATTACAGCATGTTGCAAATTCCTTGCCTACCTTGCAGAGAACAAACACCACAAAGCTACAAATATTTGCAGCAAAAAAAGGAGGCACCGAATCTTTTTCTTCCAGCCCCTAGAGCTACCCAAGGCCGCATGAGTTCTTTCTCAATCAAATGGATGATTAATAACTACATGTCAACATTAACTACGCAAGAAAGTATAGATCAGAGGTACTGGAGATCATAATATTTAGTGCAAAGGGCAAAAGCTAAGCAATGAAATGTCCAATACATCTTACCCCAACGGTTAAGAATTATCTCATTTATCTTGGGGAAATATCCCTTGTGAGGGTGATCTCTCTTTTTCATCACATCCTTTATCTCCCTGTCACCTAATTTGATAAGAAAATACAACGACTTTGTGCTTGCAAGGACGATGTCGACCCTCATCCCAAAGAACGTCATCCTTGATTGTATAGGTAACCAAATCTGCTGTTGTTCTGGCATATTGATCACCAACCTTTGCCCTTTCTTATTACTTTGTAGTCATCATGGTCCCAACATGTGCGTGTGATGTGGAGCTTGTTTTTGCCACATTCAGAATGTTTAATTTTGAATTAGCTCTAAAAAGTGACAAGCAATGTGAGTGTTTCAGAATGTATTTGCCAATTGTCTTTCCAGCCTTATAAGTGATGACCAGCCATTGGAACTGTTTGGCTAAATCTTTGAATATCAGTTTTAAAGTGTGAACCACACAAGGGGACCAAAATATATGCTTGTTCACCTATTCAAGAAAAACTAAAAATAAAAACCCGTTGTTTCATGCTTAAGTATGACTATGAAATTAATAAACTATCTGCGAAATATGAAATATATTGATTATGCACTATGCACTTACTTCCCCATGGAATTGCTGGCTGATCTGCATTTTCAATCATTACCTGTCAGACTGTCACTACTTGAAGAACATTTGATGGGCCAATTTCATCAAGAGATTTCAGCAAAAATTGAACAGTAGCTTCAGACATTTATCACTATGCAGTATGTACTTAGCAAGAATTAAGAAACGGCAGGTTCATACTATTGAGGGCTTCTCATCACATTGAAAGGAATACCATTCGCAGTAATAAACTTCATGATTTTCAGATCAACACAATCTCTTTCCATGACACCAGATGCTTCTGCTAATGTGATATACGTCTTGGTGACAATGGTCTTTGAAACTACTTTCTTTGATTTATCCTATTCAAATTCAGGATTAAATCAGAATAGAAAAGTAAAACACGGCAGCAGGATAATTAAGTCTTATCAAGGAAATTTTAGGGTATTATTTCAGTTTAGAACATTATATGTACACATGTACCTTATCCCATAATAATCTTTTGTACAGGCTGCGGTCATTTGATACCACAGAGCAACACTAGATCTGTGCTTTTTCACCAACTCCAGCTCCAAAGAAATGCACATGAATCCTAGTATAGCTGCTACTGATCGACCTTCTGGAGTGCTTACACTGCCAAGATTTGGATCTGCCCAGATTTTTTTAGAAAATATTATTACTCCCTCCATTCCCTTATACAAGGCCACTATGAAATATACATTTTGCATCTATACAAGGCCACTAACAGTAATCGAGGAAAAAAAATTAATAATGTTTCCTCGTACTAGCAACTTTTTTAATATTTGCATGCATGTAGTCATAATGACACTGTGCTACTTCCTTCTCACTCCTTCCTTGCATGCATGCAGGCGTATTAATGATCCCGGTTAACAAAAAGAAAAGTTGGCTTACAAAGTGGTCATTAAATTTTACCTTGGTACCTGTAATTTGAGTTTGTAACCTTTTATAAGGGAATCGAGGGAGTACCTCATCCAGATTTCTCTCTCACTCTTGGCAAAGAATCAGACGCGAGCGCACATGAGCAGCGACTCCCATCAATCCCGTCGTAGTCATGGATCCTGACTGTACTGCTCCTTCTTTCCTCGGCTATTCCATGGGGAGACTAAAACTTTGTGCCGGGGCTTGCCGGTGGCCATCGACGCGGCGGCAGGCGAGTGTAGGAGATATGCCCTAGAGGCAGTAATAACAGTTATTTTGTATCTTCGAGTTTGTAATGAATGTTTATGTTCCATGCTATAACTGCAATGATTCTCGAGTCTACAATAACCACGAGGCTCGGAGGGAAACTCATTTGCACGCGTGGTATAATAAACGGTAAAATGTATTCCTAGTCTTGCCTCTAAGACTGGCTCAAGTATTGCATGATGATCCTGTTTTCCTGATCATGGGCATGGCTATGCCGGCAATTTTGAGGGCACAATGTTGGTAGAACACTTGTGTTGAATCGACCCGATTGATGTTATGCTATGAGATACTTTCGTCACAAGTTAATGGTTAATAACACAGAGATAGTTAATGTTTGCATAATTCCTTAGACCATGAGGGTGTCGAGTTTCTTCATGCTTGCTTCATGAACTTTGGGGTTTGTTAAACGTCATCCGTAAATGGGTGGCTATTACGGCGGCTTATGGGTTCATGGAAAAGTATGTCAAGTAACTTGATAACTCAAGATTGGGATTTGCTCCTCCGACGATGGAGAGATATACTCGGGCCCTCTCGGTGTAACGGTATCCATCATCGTCTGGCCAGACACCTTGTGATTTGATCACTGGGATACCGCAACACGGAAACGAGAAAAGAGAACAAAACCGGTAACGAGGTAACTTGCATGGTGGACAAAGTGTTGGCCCACGGGAATGCAATAAATCTCACCTCGGGTATTTGTGATATATCGTGAAGCAACAGGAATAGCACACGGCAACTGGAGGTTCACTCGGATATTTATTCGTGTGGGTATAGGGGTCAATATGGGTGTCCACGGCTCCGATGTTGATCATTGATCGGAAGGGGTTCCGGGTCATGTCTATACTTCACCGAACCTATAGGGTCACACGCTTAAGGGTCATCTATCTGCTGAATACTAGACAGGGAGTCTGAGAGATAGTCACCGAAAAAGTTTCGGAGACAACGAAAGAGTTTCGAAGAGAGAGAACACCGAAAGAGTTTCGGTAAAACCAAAAAGTTGTTTTGGAATATATTATTAGGTCAAAAAGGGTTTCGGCATCGCATGGAAATTTTCAGAGGATGCCAGAATTCGTCTGGGAACTTCTGGGAATTTTCAGAGATCAAAACTGGAAATGTTCCGAAACTGCCGTAACCGCTGTTGTTGCTTTTCGCTGATAAAAACTACCATACCGGAAATGTTTCGGAAAATTCCCAGAATAATTTTAGAGGGTGCCGGAAATGTTCTGGGACCTTCTGGAATTTTTCAGAAAAAAGTTTCGCGGAAAACATCTTGTCTCAGCGCGAGGGGACAAGATCCCACGAATCGGGGGTTGCTTGTTTGGTGGCTTTTTGTCTAGGGAGCACCCTTGTTTCAAGGGAGACATGTTGGTGGCTTGTTGGGGGCCCCCCCCATGGGGGGGGCAAGGTTGTGGCCGGCCAAAGGGGGGACCCCATGGTGTCCCCTTGGTGCCCCACTTGAATTACCATTCCACCCTTCATGTGGGACATGTAGCATGGGTCTTTTGGTATTTCCTCCACCACCCCACCCCTTGCCTTGGCCTATAAAAGGAGGAGAAGGGGCTGCCATTCTCCTCATCCCCTTGCTCTCATACACATGCCATGCATTATCTGGCTTCTTCTCTCCCTCCCATGAAAAGAGTTTCGTAGAGCCTAAAGGTTGTCTGGGTTCCGGCAGGAACTAGTTCTGGACGGCGAAGCCCTGCCGGATAGCTGACACCGTATGTGTGCAACCCCATAGAGAGGTCGTAGTTTCGGTCTTTTGCCCGAGGGGCTGTTCGAGTGTCCTCCCGGAGGGCTGTCCGAGTCTCCGTTCGAGTTTCAAGGGTCCTCCCGAAGGGCTGTCCGCGACATCGTCCGGGGGACTGTCCGACCGCCTCCCGAAGGGCTGTCCGACGAGGGAGTACATCCTCGCGGTTGGGAGGTTGTAAATCCTAGCTGCGGGGATCTGCACCAACGATCTCCACCGACTCTTCTTCCGCTGCGCTTCGAGTCGGTACGGAACAGATCAAACCTTGTATGCAGTCTCCATAGTGGTCCTGGGCGTGTTCGCTATACCGAAAATTTTGATTTTCTGTCGAGTTACCCTACAACGAGTCCTAGAGGTCAATCTTCGACCACTCTTCCACGCGCGAGGAGGGGGGGGGGGGGGTTGGAGCTGATCCACCGGCCAGAGGAGGGAAGTGACTCTGGTCACCGACAGCTGTGAATGAGGAAAAACTGAGCTGGGGTCGAGCGTGGGGTGAGACTATGAGAACACCAGTGCTTTCGAGAAGAAGGATGGCGGCGGCGGCGTGCACGCAAGCAGAAGACCTAGACCTCGCTAGGGATGTCAAAAGGGAAGGGCCGTTTGTTTTTCCTTCGATCGAGGGGGCTGCATTGCTCATTTCATGGAGAGAAAATTGGAAACGACAGACGAGGGACATTTCCTTTTATCGAACGTAAAGAGAGGTGGGACTGAGTGCGGCGAGCGAATGAACTAACGAAATGAAAACCCACCATCAGGACCGCGACTCCTCCTTTAGGAGTAGAGATCTCGTGAGGCCCGTCCACACAATCCTCCCAAGCACTTTTCTTCTTTGTCCCTTTGCTCGGTTTGTTTTCTCCATCGCCCACTCGCCGCAGCACACCATCCCACCGCCGGTTCAACCTGCCTCCGGCCACCGCGCTGCAAGGACCTACTGCCGCCACTGCCACTGTTGCAGACAGAGCCCACTTTGGCAGCAGCTCCATTGCTGCAACACTGGAGGGACATCATGCGTTGCTGCATCCATCGTCCTCGTCGTCGCCGGCAACGCATGCTTCAAAGCAACCTCGCCGGCGACGCATGCTGCAACGCAACTCGGCGAGGGGTGTTGCACGACCGACCGTGTTAGCGGCGTCTGCAGCCTGCTGCAATACAACCTCTGACGGAGGTGTGGCAGTGGGGTGTTGAACTGTGTCGGTGCTGCATCGAGACATCGGCGCTCCGATGGAGCTTCAAGGGTGCGATGCTGCAGGCTGGCAAGCGACTGTAGCAGCCAGTGAAACAGAGGGGGCTCGTCAGCGTTGTGATGAAGCATCATGGGGCGGGGGGCACCAAAGCTACAGCGAAACGCGCGGGGTCGTTGTAGCTCCTGCGGCTGGGAGCATCTTAATCGGACGTCTCTGGGGGCGGTTTATTTTTGCCTAAAATCATCCGGCTGACAGGTAGCAGTCGCCAAAGAAAAAGGATAAGCGATCGAAACAAACCTAGGTCAACTCTAGCAACGCACGCACGCACGCAATGTTGCTCTCTCGGTCTCTTCCGCAACTTCGCTCCCATCTCCGGCGGCGGCCTTCATCTGCTTCTCCTCGTGTCCTGCCGGGTGGATCATCTCGTGTGCACACCTCGGCGGGCGCCTGCGACTCGGCAGGCGGCGCACTGGTGGCCGAAAGATCGGTATTTTTTTAAAAATAATACATTTTTTTATTAATTTACAGAAATATTACGCTGAAAAATTATTGTTCAAAAATAATACACCGTCGGCCTTGTCGGCCCACAGCGAGCCGAGTGGGCGCAGTCGGCCAGTAGCCGGCCGACAGCTGGCCCGCCTGGCACGTGTCGGCCTCGGATTGGGCTGGCCACATCGCGAGGGGGAGGGAGGGAGCTGTCGGCGCGGGCGCGCCCCTGTCAGCATGCCGCGGGCCGATCGGCCTGCTGCTGGCCGACAGGGTGCGGCCCCACCTCGCGCACAGCTGGCCCGGCTCCCTGCGGCCTTATCCTCCCTTTGCTATCCCTTTCGTCCACGCTCCACGCGAAAGCTTCTGTTCTTCTTCTGTTCTTGCTTTCTCCTCTCTCTATACGAAAATGCCTCCAATTTCTACACCTAAATGAGCCAGTTTTTTGCAGTTTTGGCACCGTAAATGGATTCAACTTAGTTAGGGCAGCCAAAAGAGGTCTCGATCTACTGATGGGGTAGCTCGTGGTGGTCGTGGTGAGCATTTTGGTGGAGGTGGTGGTGGTGAAGTTGGGGCAGTGTGGTGGAGGTGAAGCTCCGGCAGTTTGGTGGCTACCGTTCGTCGTTCGTCGTTCTTCGTTCGCACGCACGCTTCAAGGGTATATTTCAACAAACATTTTATTTTTCGTAGGTATTTGTTAATATGTTTCGATGTGGAATAAATTACCTGTGCGATTATTGTTATTTGCCCCGGTAGTGTACGTAAATATATTTAGATGTCAACTAATTAGTTGTGTAAAAATGTGTAGTTGCTCCGGTAATATTCCGTACTATATGTGGATGTCAAGTATTTAGGAGTGTCTGTATTTGTAGTAGCTCCGAAAAAAAGGTCCATAATATAGGCAGTCCAGTCAAATATATTAATCTGTCAATATTTGTAGTTGCTACGGCAAATATTCGTAATATACTTGTAGTTGTGTGAATTGTATTAGTTGCTCCGTTAATATTCTGTAATATATAGCTAGCTAATATATAGACATGTATAATATTTGTTAGTGGGGGTATATTAAGTTGTTGCTTAATTTTTTTTTATTTCGTTGTTGAAAAAAAATAGGTGAGCCGAGATGTCCGATGTAGTGAAGTTCAGATTTTACTATGGTCCTCGTACTGTCCAAACAACTGAGATGGGAGCAGATCTGAGTGAATTTACTCACATAGAGGTGCCAATGAGCACACCTCAAACATGGTCTGTCAGTCAGTTGAAAGAATGGATTGCGGCAAGTTTAGGTCTTGATACTGAAACACACACCGTCGGTGTTCATGCATTGTGGACACGGTCAAGTTCAATAATTTACTTTTATTTGAGGCCAATAGAGGGAGACTCCGATTGGGTGCGGTGGTTACAAGGTTGTGAACGAAGGGGATGCAATCCTGTTGCTTTAGTGCTTCCCGTCGTGAAGGAGGTCACTGCACATGAAGGCGAGGGTGGCTACGAAGGACAGAGCAGTCAGGTAGAAGGAGGAAATGCTTATGGTTACGAAGAAGGACAGAGCAGTCAGGTAGAAGGAAGAAATGCTTATGGTTATGAACCAGGGCAGAGTAGTCAGGTAGAAGGAGGAAATGCCGATGGTGATTACAATGGCGAGGTGGACGCTGACGAGGTAGATGGGCACATGCAGGACCTGATGGAAGAAGAAGACACCGATGTTGAAAGGGGTCATGCCGATGATTCTGACGAGTCAGATGAAGAAGAAAATGCAGAGGAGGTCCCGAATCCTGCATCGTGGAATCATGACTTCTCATCTGCAATGACCGTGAATGATGGACATGATTCAGCCTGGCAATATCACCAGAACAATATTGCGACGGGTGCTATGTATCCGAACAAGCAAGCCCTGAAGGATGCAATAATTAATTGGGCAATGTCCACGCAAAGGGTTTTCACAGCTCAGGTGTCCAGTCAGAAATTCTTGACAATGGTATGCAAGAACGCAGATTGTCCCGCCAGGGTGCACGGCTTTCTCCCTAAGTATGGCACAAGTTGGGTGATAAGTGACTTAGTTAATCATACTTGTCTTATTCCCTGCATCCCTCAAGATCATGCGAACCTTTCATCCATGCTTATTGCTCGGTTGTTTTACGATGAGATAGTGCAGGGCAAAGCTATGGAAGTGAAGGCAGTCCAGACGAAAGTCTTCGCCAGGTTCAAGTACAGAATTTCTTATGGCAAGGCTTGGAGGGCTAAGCATGCGGCGCTTGAGAGGAGATTTGGTTCTTATTTTGATGCATATGACTCTGTTGTCCAGCTCCTCCACACCCTGCAGCAGCGGAATCCAGGCACCTATATCGATATCCAAGACATGTTCATGCCAGAGTTCCCAACTATGAGGGTGCTGCATCGTCTCTTCTTCTCTTTCGGTGTATGCATCGAAGCTTTCAGGCATTGCCGACCGGTGATATGTGTTGACGGTATTTTTCTCACAGGCAAGTACAAGGGTTAGATCCTGACAGCCATAGGTCAGGACGGCCAAAATCTAGTCGTCCCACTCGCATTTGCTTTTGTGGAGAGTGAGAACATTGAAAGTTGGACATGGTTCTTCAGGCAGTTGAAAATATCAGTTGTGAAGGAGAAGCCCAATGTGTGCATCCTTCATGACAGGCATGCAGGTATACTCAGTGCGATAAGGACACTGACAAACCCAGGCCCTGAGGAACAAGTTCCATGGCAGGACTTGCAGAGCCGTTGGTGCATGCGCCATCTGGGGGCTAATTTCTTCTCGCAGTTTAGAAATAAGAACCTGATGAATCTGTTCAAAAAACTCTGCAAGCAGAACCAGTCATGGAAGTACAATTTGATACATGGCAGACTTAATGTGTGCACGCAGAGACACGTTAGGGATAGGAAAGCTGCAAGAGATGCAGCGGTGAGGGCACATGTTGAAGCAGTAGCTGCACAATTGGCAACAGGATCAGCGGCCGTGGAGGAGGAGCCTGTTGGGTTATGTGACCTGCCAGGCTTTGACCCACCTGGTACTAGGAGAAGGCTCGGAAGGTCGATTAAAACCTTCGAGCAGTGGATTGAGCATGAGCCTCTGGAGAGGTGGTCTTTGCTACATGACACACATGGAGCAAGGTACGGTGTCATGGCAACCAACCTCGCGGAAACATACAACTTTGTCCTCAGAGGAAACCGGGCTTTGCCACTTACAGCCATCGTTGAGGGTATTTTCTATGGCACCGTGAATTATTTCAGAGATAGACGTCAAAAAGCAGAGCAGCATATGTTGAACAACCCGAATACACGTTACTGTGAAAGAGTGACGAAGTACATGGACAACAAGATGCAAAAAGCTAGGTCACACACTGTAGTCGCCATCGGTAATCAAGAGAGAAGGTTTGAGGTCCGCTTAGTCAACAACAAATTCGGATGTGCAAATGAGTTGAGGACGCATGAGGTGAAAATTGGAAATGAAGCCTGGCCAACTTGTGAGTGCACATGCAACAAACCGAAATTGTTTCACCTACCTTGCTCACATGTACTTGCTGCTTGCGGGCAGCTTGGAATGGACGCAATATCGTTTGTGTCTCCATTTTTTCTGAAAGAGTCTGTCCTCAATACCTGGACAGGTGAGCTGATGGGTTTTCGATCAATGGGTAACTCCAACAACGTCAACCCCGCTGAAAGGCGTTACATTCCAAACCCAGAGCATATGCGTACAAGTAGAGGCAGACGGCAGTGTCAGCGCATCCGGAATGATATGGATGAATCTGAAGCAGGAGGTCCGACTAGGCAATGCATTCTATGCAATGAATTTGGCCATAGGGACACTAATTGTCCCACTTTCGTCATTGGGCGTGGATGAGGCAACCGGGGAAGAAGAGGAGGTAGAGGCAGTAGAGGAGTAAGGGCGAGAGGAAGAAGCTAAGCTAGCAGTAGTATGTTCTGAATTTTTATTAAGTGTGGCACTATGTTCTGAATTTGTATTAAGTGTGGCACTATGTTCTGAATTTTTATTAAGTGTGGCACTATGTTCTGAATTTGTATTAAGTGTGGCAGTATGTTCTGAATTTTTATTAAGTGTGGCACTATGTTCTGAATTTGTATTAAGTGTGGCACTATGTTCTGAATTTGTATTAAGTGTGGCACTATGTTCTGATTTTTTTATGTGCAGGAATGTCGGGAATGTGGTTGCTGAATGGGGACATTGATAGGGGTCATCGTGCTGCGATATGGTCTGAGCGCAAGCTTGAGCCTATGGTCACTCGCACTCCTAAGGAGAACTGGATGATACACCCAGGATGGCTTCAGCGGTACGTGCTTTATTAATTTGCACACTGACATGCATATTAATGGGAGACACTAACTGAAATGTTCTCTGATGAAGGTTGAAATGGGCCGGCCTTTTACCTTTCGCGCGTCTGGTTGAGTCTATCCCGGGTGAGAAACGCCTCGCCATCGACGGGTCCTTGCTGAGCTGCTTGACGGACCGTTGGAGGCCAGAGACCCACACGTTTCACTTCCGATGGGGAGAGATGGCTCCTACTCTGGAGGATGTGTCACTTTTGCTCGGACTACCGTTGGCAGGTCATGCCATAGGACCGTTGGACGCACCGGCTGGTTGGGAGCGAGCTCTTACACAACGTTTTCATGGTGTTTTGCAGGCTACCTTGACAAATGAACTCTACGACGACGTGACCACCTTTGGACGATCACTGTCGTCTGGACCTCTTCTTCAGCACCGTCCAGTGCTACAACCCTTCTTGGAACGAATTCAGAACAAGATACGGACTGTGTATGAGGCTATCACGTGCACCCGGAGAACCGACGTTGTTCAGCACCAGCAGCAGCAGCCGCGTCACTCCATGCACCGACATCAACCACGTCCACGTCTAGCACATCAGCAGACAACCAGGCCACCCCGTCCTGACCAACCTGGCAGTTCAACGTGGCAGCACCCGCAGCACTATGGTCCCACGTCGAGCACCGTGTTTTCTCCACAGCCACAGCAGCACGGTCCCTCGTCGAGCTTCGTGTTATCTCCACAGCCACAGCAGCACGGTCCCTCGTCCAGCTTCGTGTTTGAGCCAGAGCAGCCAGCAGGTATGTGTCTTCATATTTATTGTTTTCAATATTAATTGACGCGACCTCATTCTTCACGATGAAACGTTCCATCGCGCAGGAGCCTACGGATATCAGGCGTCTATGTCGGCATCACATGATACGTGGGGGAGTGATCAACATCCCGAGGACAACATACAGGCTCAGATGTCGCAGCACACCCAGTGGATGAACATGTTTTCGACTCCTCCACCAGGCCCCACACAGGATACACAGCATGACCAGGGAGAGTCTAAGATTCCTCCTCGTCACATTAGGGCACCCGACAGGTGGGGATGGTCGCCGCTTCCAGATCCGCCTCCCCGCCAGGCCAGACGTCGTCACTGACGCTTCTATCTATCAGTAGAGACATTACCATCTATTTCTGTCTGAGACTTATGTCTATTCTATGTATGAGACAAATGACTATGTACTTATGTATGAGACATATGCCTACTCTATTTTAGTACTCTGTTATCCGAACTACAAGATCATATTTAGATAGAACATAATGCTCATACAAAAAGACATTACAAACAACTACATAGAACTACATCTAAATTAAATGGTACGTACGACTGAACTCACAACATACAGCATAAAAACTACATGAAGTCATCATCGTCATCCTCGATCGATGCAGAACTCTTGCCCTTCGACGATGCAGAAACCTTGCCCTTCGACGATGAAGAACTCTTGCCCTTCGATGATGCAGAAACCTTGCCCTTCGACGATGAAGAACTCTTGCCCTTCGACGATGCAGAAACCTTGCCCTTCGACGATGAAGAACTCTTGCCCTTCGACGATGCAGAACCCGGAAGCGGCGGCATGAAGATATCGTCTTCATCTTCGCTGTCGTCAGTCCATAAAAATGTATGCTCTGCTGCAATCCTTAAGAAACTTTCACTCTTCGTCTGCACTACCTTCTTCCACCTTCCATGCAACCTAAGAAGTTCTTTACGTACCTCCTCATAGGTCCTTTCAGGCCACCCAGACCTACGTAATTCGTGAGCCAACTCATTCATTATGGTGTCACTACCGGTGAGTTCGTCCCATGGAACTATCCTATTGTCCATCCTGAAATCGGTAGCTAGCCTCAGAAGAGTCCTGCTCATCCCAGGGTGAAAACTACGATCGAAAGGATAATGGGACATCTCAACTACACTACACTGGAATGCTTATCCACCTCCGTCTGAAGGGGGTTTTATAGGTAGAGAGGAGAAAATGGCGGGAAAGAACGACTGCGGTATGGCGAGAAAGGGTTGGCGGGAAACGGGTGGCGGGAAAGAGTTGGCGGGAACATATGGCGGGAAAATATTGCGGGGAAAGGGTTGCGCGAAATACATCATAGTTTTAAAAAAATCCGGGGATCGTTCGGGAAAAAATGGTGTCATGCACCAGTCGGCCCACAGCAGGCCAATTAGTCCCTGTCGGCCCACTGCAGGCCAATTAGTCCCTGTCGGCCCACTGCTGGCCGACTGGAGCTAAACTGGTGGCTGACAGGCCAATCGGCCAGCAGCAAGCCGACAGGATTTCAGTCGGCCTGCTGTGAGCCGACAGGGTCCAGTCGGCCAGCAGCGGGCCGACGGTGTATTATTTTTGAAATATAATTTTTCAGCGTAATATTTGTGCAAATTAATAAAAAAATGTATTATTTAAAAAAAATTAGCCGAAAGATCATTGTCTACTCGTTGCTGGCCTCTGCTTGTCTCCCTACTACGCCAGCGCCCTCAACTTCTAGCTACAACCAAAACATTATTACTCCTACTAATCACTAGTCCATTAATCCATGGAGCCATCTCAAAATTCAGAGATAAAAACATCAGCCAGCAGAGTATGCAGCGGTTGTCGAATGTGGCAACATACACTTTTGGGATGGAGTCGACTGGTTAATTGGCATATGAAACTCAATATATGACACAGCTAGAGAAAAGAATGGTGAAATTTCACCATCTATAGTACATATAGAGGAGCCACATTTTCAGTACTCTATTAATTACTAGTTCAATGGAGTTTGTCCAGAATTCATAGATTTGATGGATGCATGATCGGTGCAAGATGTATTTACATATCCGATCAAATACATGCATAATAGATTGGGCATTCACACCAAATTCCATAACCTGAGCTTTTCGGATGGGGTTTATTGGTGGGCGCATGAAACTCACTGTATTACGTGAGTCGGAGAAAGTGGAAATTGATGAGTTAGAAATACATGTAACTCATTTAGTTTTGCATACAAAAGGTCGATCAGTATTTATATTAGGTCATCTTTGGATTTGTATCATTTTAATGGCAAGTGTTGATTTTTTCTTTGTAAAATGAAATGATGATCTTGAGTTGCCTTCATTTTCAGTACAACGAGGGATGGTTCTAGTTGCCTAATCAGGCTGGAACTTATACTTGTCTGGGCCGCGATTGCCAACAAGAAAATTACTCATTCGGGCTATAAATTTCTCTAAATTTAGGTGGTAAGATTCACATGTGTGGTCGGGCTAAAGTTTATGCTAGGATACATCGTCGCTCAATCTATCGATTTAGCACAGAAAAGCTTTACCTCACTAAATGCGAGTTACAAAAAGTGATCACGTCTGTCGTTCCACCCACGGGCCTGCCTAGTAACGCATTTTTTTTCTTCTTTCGGGCATTATTTCTTTGTGCAGTTCTTTTTTCAGGTTTTGTTTTCAATTTTCCTTTTTAATTTTCTAATTTTTCTTTTCTCCCCCTTTTGCCATTTTTGTTTGTTGGGTTTCTTCTTTGGTTTTCTTATTTTTTTTCTCTTTTCATTTTCAGGTTTTCTAATTTAGTTTTATGTTTTATTCACATCTTTCCATTTTTTATTTCTTTCAATTTATCTGTTTTGTCTTGCCTTTCTCCCTTTACACTATTTCTACTTCAATTACCTTTTTTGAATATTTTTTAGGATAAGTAATTGTTTAAAAAGAATACACCATTTTCTAATATAAGTACACTTTTGAATTACATGATGCACACATTTTTCCACTTGGGGTGGAAATTTTCTAAGTAAGCGGTGAACATTTTTCGAATATGTTGAGAATAATTTTGAATATGAGACAACATTTATAAACATTTATCTCTTTCAATTTATCTGTTTTGTCTTGTCTTTTCCATTCACACTATTTTTGTTTCCATGTCCTTTTGTAAATATATTCTAGGTTAGTTGATTATTTAAAAAATAATACATGATATTTTTAGTATAAAATACTTTTGAATTACGTGAAGCACTGTTTTTTCATATAGGGTGGACGTTTTTCTAAGTAAGTGATGCACATTTTCATTCATGTGGTGAATACTTTTGAAATATGTGGTGAATATTAAATAAATATGCGATGAAACTTTTTGCAATATGCCGTGACTTTTTATTAAATCCACGATGACCATTTTTTGGAACACGCGGTGAACAATTTTTCAATACACAATTTCAAAATACGCAATGCACTTTTTTCAAATATGTGGTGAACATTTTTTTTAATATGTGAGGAACATTTCTTGAATACAGGAAGAATATGTTTTGAATATGTGGTGCACATTTTTTCAGCAGACGATGTACAGTTTTTAAATGCATGATTTTTTTGAAACATGCAATGAACATTTTCCAAATAAATGGTGAATATTTTTCAAATACGCGAGAAACATCTTTTAAATATATGGTGACAACACTTTTAATACGCGATGGACAGTTTTGAGATATGTGAAAGATTCTTTTTAGAATACGTTGATGAACATGTTTTGAATAAGAGGTGGATACTTTTTAATACATGACGTATATTTTGTGAAATATGTGACCACTACATTTTTAATACGTGATGAGCGATTGTGAAGTACACTATACCACATGGAATTTGTTTTTCACTCTTTTACACTTTATCATCTTGTAGATAATGAAATATAAAAACTAAAAGTAGTTTTCCCAATATATTTGTAGAGAAGTTGTAAAAGTAGAGGAAAAGACGAAAACGAAAATATGAAGTAAAATTTGTAAGTGAAACAAAAAAAAATCCAGGGTTGTGGCTGTGTATGTAGACGAAGACGGCAACACACTCTAGCTGCACTTTGTATTTGTGTGTATATATAGCGGCTTGGGACTGCTGCAGTAGGCGTGGAGAGTACTAGCTATGAATAGATGGGCCGTAGTAGTGGTGAGTACTCCCTACATAGTAGTGATCTAATCACTTATATTTCTTTAGAGGGAGTATCTGTTTATCTAGTTCGGTCTGGTCTTTATTAATTTATTCATATTAGTGTGGCCAGTAGGGAGACTGTGAGCTTTGCTAACAAACAATTGCGTAATTTCACATGGAGACAAAAGATTTTACAATTTCAATTTCTGGTTGAGAAGGGAAGCCACCCCTGGTTTTTTGCAATAACCGCGGAGTGTTTATTAAAACCGGGCACTCTCCTATCCCTCTCGCGACCAGCATGCTTTCGGCCATCGGATTTCATGATCTTGCTACCCTAAAGGGTTTTAATATGGTGTCTATTCTCGCATGGGCCATCCGGCCATCAGCTTTCAGATTCGTAGGCCAAAAGTTCTGGAGGAAGCTTTTTCCACCGGAAAACATGGAGCCCATAGGTTAAATGGGCCTCTCTTTCTCTCCATCACCCACAACCTGTTTAGCTGAGGTTTAGAGGAAATAGAGCACCATCGGATCTCGATTTCTATTGACAGGTCAAACGGGATGTCAGTCGCCCAGCTGTAAAAAAACAGATTTCGTCAGTGTAGGTTTCCAGCGAGAGAACGTTGTGCAGTCGTTCTACTCTCCCGAGAAAAGAGTCATCTAGAAAACTTTGTACACCTACCCTTCAACCCTAAATGTTAAAGCAACAAGCAGTTTCTACTTGCACCCTCTAAAGTTTAGCTGTATGTATCCCCCTAGTCATTCCAGGCTACATTCTCGGCTAAGACTCGTCGTAGATTGCGATCATAGCTAACAAATACCTACCGGCAAATGATGTTCGATCCTTCCCTGTCTCTCACTCCTCACAATGACATGCACGGTTTTGAAACGCGCCCCCTTGCCTGACCTCTGTAGAATGAGATATATGTGCAGTTGCTTGGGTTTGAAGCTTCAAAGAATGTTCTCAACCCACAACGGGGTAGGCGTTTTGGCTCCCGGGAGCATATGCTCCCGGATGTACAGTAACTCAAAAAAATGGTAAAATGTTTTCAAAAAATTCTGAATTATTTTGTGGATGTTTATATTAGTGCCACAAGAATGCTTAACAATTTTCATGCGAAAAGGAGCTGCAGTATTTCGTCAGTGAAAAAAAAAACAAATTTGGGGTGACATTTTGGTGTAACATTTGCATTCGGTTTTTTTTTTGCGCAGGCCAAAATGTTAACCTTTTTGCCATATACTTTGCAGGTAGCATTTGGAGTGACTATGAATACATAAAAAAAATTGTTCGGATTTTTTTGACAGTTCAAAAATCATTTTCGTGTGCAGGAGCACGTTCTCCCGGGAGCCGAATTGGATTTCCGACCCACAACTCTCTTTCATGTTTCCTTTTTTTTCTACTTGTAAGAACTAAGATACTTCCGTTGAACAACTAATGGTAAGAGGATTGGCTTTATTGAAAAAATGCAGTCAAATTACTATTTCACAAAAAAAAAATCGACCGAGATGTGCCCCCTAGTTTTATACAAAGTTGGACTCAAAGTTATATTTGCTTGGAGTAGTTTTTTGTTGTAAAATAACATGCATGATTTTTGCTCAAATGCTATATACTTCTTGTAGCAGTACCGTGCACAGGAATCGTCAACGGCCACTTCCTGCAGGCCAAGGCCTAATAGTGTGGGCCGGAATGGCATGCATTCATTTTTTTTTGTGCATCCGGCATTTGCCGGTTTTGCTTTATCTTAATTAAACTTTTTAAAATTACATGAACAATTTTAAATAGATGAAACCTTTTTTAATATTACATTAACCTTTTACTAAAATGCGTAAACACTTTTGCAAGTTTCATGAATATACTTTTATAGGTTGTGAACATTTTTTAAAATTATAGGACCTTTTTCAATATACATGAGCGCATCTTTTAATTACATGAACGCTTTTGACATGCATCAACACTTTTTTTTTAATTGCAAGAATATTTAAAAAAATATGAACACATTTAATTACACGAACATTTTAAAAAGTACATGAACGCTTTATTGAAATTATACGAACATTACTTAATGTGTGAAGATATTTTTAAAATTTACATCAATATTTGGAGTAAATGGATTTTCTTAATACGTGTAGTTGTTATCTGTAACGCTAAAATATTTTATACTTCTTTGGTTACAAATTTGATAATAATATATATTTTTCATAAAAAATCCATGGAAAATACTGAAGCTCTTTTTATATAATCATGTCCCCTTTTCGGTATAATATAATCTTGTATCATTTAGGGTCCGTTTGGGCTACCAGCAAGCTTCCGATCGGTACACTCGCACAAAGGGCATCTAGACCTTGGTTTGTGTCAGCCTAGGAAGGGGGATGTCAGTCCCTAGGTTTGCGTCTTATCTCAAAAATAAAAATAAAAATAAAATTGTTCGAAATACACAACAAACATTTTTCAAATAGGGAATGAACGTATTTTTTCAAATATGTCATGAAAAGTGTTTCAATATGAGAGGAATATTTTTTGAATACAGGAAGATCATGTGTTGAATATGTGGTGCACGGCGCGAAAGTGAGGCCCGAGCCTGGCCCAAATGTTGGGATTCGGTTGGGCTTCTCAGGCTAGGCCACACCGGCCCGTGTTTATTTTATGATACATGAACTTTTTTGAAAAATATGTAAAACATATGATAGTTCCATGGACATTCTTTATATACATGAACATTCTTTTGCAACACCTGTGCAATTTTTTCACTTATTATTTTAAATATATGCTTGTGCACCTATTCAACAAAAACTAAAAATAAAAACCCGTTGTTTCATGCTTAAGAATGACTATGGAATTAATCAACTATCTGCGAAATATGAAATATATTGATTATGCACTATGCACTTACTTCCCCATGGAATTGCCGGCTGATCTGCATTTTCAATCATTACCTGTCAGACTGTCACTACTTGAAGAACATTTGATGGGCCAATTTCATCAAGAGATTTCGGTAAAAATGGAACAATTGCTTCAGACATTTATCACTATGCAGTATGTACTTAGCAAGAATTAAGAAACTGCAGGTTCATACTATTGAGGGCTTCTCATCACATAGAAAGGAATACCGTTCGCAGTAATAAACTTCACGATTTTCAGATCAACACTATCTCTTTCCATGACACCAGATGCTTCTGCTAATGTGATATACGTCTTGGTGACAACGGTCTTTGAAACTTCTTTCTTTGATTTATCCTATTCAAATTCAAGATTAAATCAGAATAGAAAAGTAAAACACGGCAGCAGGATAATTAAGTCTTATCAAGGAAATTTTAGGGTATTATTTCAGTTTAGAACATTATATGTATGCATGTACCTTATCCCATAATAATCTTTTGTACAGGCTGCGGTCATTTGATACCACAGAGCAACACTGGATCTGTGCTTTTTCACCAACTCCAGCTCCAAAGAAATGCACATGAATCCTAGTATAGTTGCTACTGATCGACCTTCTGGAGTGCTTACACTGCCAAGATTTGGATCCGCCCGGATTTTTTTAGAAAATATTATTACTCCCTTCATTCCCTTATACAAGGCCACTATGAAAAATACATTTTGCATCTATACAAGGCCACTAACAGTAATCAAGGAAAAAAATTAACAATGTTTCCTCATACTAGCAACTTTTTTAATATTTGCATGCATGTAGTCATAACGACATTGTGCTACTTCCTTCTCACTCCTTCCTTGCTTGCATGCAGGCGAATTAATGATCCCGGTTAACAAAAAGAAAAGTTGGCTTACAAAGTGGTCATTAAATTTTACCTTGGTACCTGTAATTTAAGTTTGTGGCCTTTTATAAGGGAATCGAGGGAGTACCTCACCCAGATTTCTCTCTCACTCTTGGCAAAGATTCAGACGCGAGCGCACATGAGCAGCGACTCCCATCAATCCCGTCGAAGTCATGGATCCTGACTGTACTGCTCCTTCTTTCCTCGGCTATTCCATGGGGAGACTAAAACTTTGTGCCGGGGCTTGCCGGCGGCCATGGACGCGGCGGCAGGCGAGTCCTATAGGTCAATCTTCGACCACTCTTCCGCGCACGAGGGGGGGTGGGGTGGGTTGGAGCCGATCCACCGGCCGGAGGAGGGAAGCGACTCCGGTCACCGACAGCTAGGAATGAGGAAAAACTGAGCTGGGGTCGGGCGTGGGGTGAGACTATGAGAACACCAGGGCTTTCGAGCAGAAGGATGGCGGCGGCGGCGTGCGCGCAAGCAGAAGACCTAGACCACGCTAGGGATGTCAAAAGGGAAGGGCCGTTTGTTTTTCCTTCGATCGAGGGGGCTGCATTGCTGATTTCATGGAGAGAAAATTGGAAACGACAGACGAGGGACATTTCCTTTTATCGAACGTAAAGAGAGGTGGGACTGAGTGCGGCGAGCGAACGAACTAACGAAACGAAAACCCACCATCAGGACCGCGACTCCTCCTTTAGGAGTAGAGATCTCATGAGGCCCGTCCACACAATCCTCCCGAGCACTTTTCTTCTTCCTCCCTTTGCTCGGTTTGGTTTCTCCATCGCCCACTCGCCGCAGCACACCATCCCACCGCCGGTTCAACCTGCCTCCGCCCACCGCGCTGCAAGGACCTACTGCCGCCACTGCCGCTGTTGCAGACATAGCCCACTTTGGCAACAGCTCCATTGCTTCAACACTGGAGGGACATCATGCGCTGCTGCATCCATTGTCCTCGTCATCGCCGGCAACGCATGCTTCAAAGCAACCTCGCCGGCGACGCCTGCTGCAACGCAACTCGGCGAGGGGTGTTGCACGACCGACTGTGTTAGCGGTGTCTGCAGCCTGCTGCAATACAACCTCTGACGGAGGTATGGCAGCGGGGCGTTGAACTCTGTCGGTGCTGCATCGAGACATCGGCGCTCCGATGGAGCTTCAAGGGTGCGATGCTACAGGCTGGCAAGCGACTGTAGCAGCCGGTGAAACAGAGGGGGCTCGTCAGCGTTGTGATGAAGCATCATGGGGGGGGGGGGGGGGGCACCAAAGCTACAGCGAAACGCGCGAGGTCGTTGTAGCTCCGTCGGAGTTGCATTGAAGCTCTGCCGGAGCTGCAATGAAGCACCGTCGGTGCTGCATGGAGTTGTCAAAGGAGCTGCTGCTTGGTCTTCCATGGGAGCTGCCTCATCGTGCTGCATGGAGTTGTCAAAAGAGCTGCTGCGTGGTCTGCCATGGGATGGGAGCTGCCTCATCCTGCGGCTGGAGGCGTCTTATCGGAGCGTCTCTGTGGGTGGGGGTGGGGGAGGTGGGCGGGGGGTGGGTTTGCTCCCTGTCGCCAAAGAAAAATATAAGCGAATCGAAACGAACCTAGGTCCAACTGTAGAACGCAGCTAATGCGCACGCAATGTTGCTCGTCTCTCGGTCTCTCCCGCAGCTTCGCTCCCATCTCCGGCGGCGGCCTGCATCTGCTTCTCCTCGTGTCCTGCCGGGTGGATCATCTCGTGTGCACACCTCGGCGGGCGCCTGCGACTCGGCGGGTGGCGCACTGGTGGCCGCAACATCATTGTCTACTCGTTGCTGGCCTCTGCTTGTCTCCCTAGTCCCTACTACGCCAGCGTCCTCAACTTCTAGCTACAGCCAAAACATTATTACTCCTACTAATCACTAGTCCATTAATCCATGGAGCCATCTCAAAATTCAGAGATAAAAACATCAGCCAGCAGAGTATGCAGTAGTTGTCGAATGTGGCAACATACACTTTTGGGATGGAGTCGACTGGTTAATTGGCATATGAAACTCAATATATGACACAGCTAGAGAAAAGAATGGTGAAATTTCACCATCTATAGTACATATAGAGGAGCCACATTTTCAGTACTCTATTAATTACTAGTTCAACTTCAAGGGAGTTTGTCCAGAATTCATAGATTTGATGGATGCATGGTTGGTGCAAGATGTATTTACATATCCGATCAAATACATGCATAATAGATTGGGCATTCACACCAAATTCCATAACCTGAGCTTTTCTGATGGGGTTTATTGGTGGGCGCATGAAACTCACTGTGATACGTGAGTCGGAGAAAGTGGAAATTGATGAGTTAGAAATACATGTAACTCATTTAGTTTTGAATACAAAGGGTCGATCAGTATTTATATTAGGTCATCTTTGGATTTGTATCATTTTAATGGCAAGTCTTGATTTTTTTTTTGTAAAATGAAATGATGATCTTGAGTTGCCTTCATTTTCAGTACAACGAGGGATGGTTCTAGTTGCCTAATCAGGCTGGAACTTATACTTGTCTGGGCCGCGATTGCCAACAAGTAAATTACTCATTCGGGCTATAAATTTCACTAAATTTAGGGGGGGTAAGATTCACATGTGTGGTCGGGCTAAAGTTTATGCTAGGATACATCGTCGCTCAATCTGTCGATTTAGCACAGAAAAGCTTTACCTCACTAAATGCGAGTTACAACAAGTGATCACGTCTGTCGTTCCACCCACGGGCCTGGCCTATTAACCCATTTTTTTTTCTTCTTTCGGGCTTTATTTCTTGCGGTTCTTTTTTCAGGTTTTGTTTTCAATTTTTCTTTTTTCTTTTTAATTTTCTATTTTTTCTTTTCTTCCCCCCTTTTGCCATTTTTGTTTGTTGGGTTTCTTCTCAGGTTTTCTAATTTAGTTTTATGTTTTATTCTCATCTTTCCATTTTTTATTTCTTTCAATTTATCTGTTTTGTCTTGCCTTTCTCCCTTTACACTATTTCTACTTCCATTACCTTTTTTGAATATATTTTAGGATAAGTAATTGTTTAAAAAGAATACACCATTTTCTAATATAAGTACACTTTTGAATTACATGATGCACACATTTTTCCACATGGGGTGGACATTTTCTAAGTAAGCGGTGAACATTTTTCGAATATGTTGAGAATAATTTTGAATATGAGACAACATTTATAAACATTTATCTCTTTCAATTTATCTGTTTTGTCTTGTCTTTTCCCTTCACACTACTTTTGTTTCCATGTCCTTTTGTAAATGTATTCTAGGTTAGTTGATTATTTAAAAAATAATATATGATATTTTTATTATAAAATACTTTTGAATTACGTGAAGCACAGTTTTTTCATATAGGGTGGACATTTTTCTAAGTAAGTAATGCACATTTTCATACATGTGGTGAATACTTTTGAAATATGCGGTGAATATTAAATAAATACGTGATGAAACTTTTTGCAATATGCCATGACTTTTTATTAAATCCACGATGAACATTTTTTGGAACACGCGGTGAACAATTTTTCAATACACAATTTCAAAATACGCAATGCACTTTTTTTCAAATATGTGGTGAACATTTTTTTTAATATGTGAGGAACATTTCTTGAATACAGGAAGAATATGTTTTCAATATGTGGTGCACATTTTTTCAACAGACGATATACAGTTTTTAAATGCATGATTTTTTTGAAACAAGCAATGACCATTTTCCAAATAAATGGTGAATATTTTTCAAATACGCGAGAAACATCTTTTAAATATATGGTGACAACTCTTTTAATACGCGATGGACAGTTTTGAGATATGTGAAAGATTCTTTTTAGAATACGTTGATGAACATGTTTTGAATAAGAGGTGGATATTTTTAATACATGACGTATATTTTGTGAAATATGTGACCACTACATTTTTAATACGTGATGAGCGATTGTGAAATACACTATACCACATGGAATTTGTTTTTCACTCTTTTACACTTTATCATCTTATAGATAATGAAATATAAAAACTAAAAGTAGTTTTCCCAATATATTTGTAGAGAAGTTGTAAAAGTAGATGAAAAGATGAAAACGAAAATATGAAGTAAAATTTGTAAGTGAAAAAAAAAATCCAGGGTTGTGGCTGTGTATGTAGACGAAGAGGGCAACACACTCTAGCTGCACTTTGTATTTGTGTGTATATACAGCGGCTTGGGACTGCTGCAGTAGGCATGGAGAGTACTAGCTATGAATAGATGGGCCGTAGTAGTGGTGAGTACTCCCTACATAGTAGTGATCTAATCACTTATATTTCTTTAGAGGGAGTATCTGTTTATCTAGTTCGGTCTGGTCTTTATTAATTTATTCATATTAGTGTCGCCAGTAGGGAGACTGTGAGCTTTGCTAACAAACAATTGCGTAATTTCACATGGAGACAAAAGATTTTACAATTTCAATTTCTGGTTGAGAAGGGAAGCCACCCCTGGTTTTTTGCAATAACCGCGGAGTGTTTATTAAAACCGGGCACTCTCCTATCCCTCTCGCGACCAGCATGCTTTCGGCCGTCGGATTTCATGATCTTGCCACCCTAAAGGGTTTTAATATGGTGTCTACTCTCGCATGGGCCATCTGGCCATCAGCTTTCAGATTTGTAGGCCAAAAGTTCTGGAGGGAAGCTTTTTCCAGAGGAAAAAGTGGAGCCCATAGGTTAAATGGGCCTCTCTTTCTCTCCGTCGCCCACAACCTGTTTAGCTGAGGTTTAGAGGAAATAGAGCACCATCGGATCTCGATTTCTATTGACAGGTCAAACGGGATGTCAGTCGCCCAGCTGTAAGAAAACAGATTTCATCAGTGTCGGTTTCCAGCGAGAGAACCTTGTGTAGTCGTTCTACTCTCCCGAGAAAAGACTCATCGTCAATCGAGAACTGGTTCTTTTTGAGAGCATCCCCCCCCCCCCCCCCACCCCCCCCCCCCCCCACACACACACACACACCAAGAAAGAAAACTTTGTACATCTACCCTTCAACCCTAAATGTTAAAACAACAAGCAGTTTCTACTTGCCCCCTCTAAAGTTTAGCTGTATGTATCCCCCTAGTCATTCCAGGCTACATTCTCGGCTAAGACTCATCGTAGATTGCGATCATAGCTAACAAATACCTACCGGCAAATGATGTTGGATCCTTCCCTGTCTCTCACTCCTCACAATGACACGCACGGTTTTGAAACGCGCCCCCTTGCCTGACCTCTGTAGAATGAGATATATGCGTAGTTGCTTGGGGTTGAAGCTTCAAAGAATATTCTCAACCCACAACGGGGTAGGTGTTTTGGCTCCCGGGAGCATGTGCTCCTGGATGTACAGTAACTCAAAAAAGTGGTAAAATGTTTTCAAAAAATTCTGAATTATTTTGTGGATGTTTATGTTAGTGCCACAAGAATGCTTAACAATTTTCATGCGAAAAGGAGCTGCAGTATTTCGTCAGTGACAAAAAAGCAAATTTGGGGTGACATTTTGGGGTAACATTTGGTGTTTCAATTTGTTTTTTTTTTTGCGCAGGCCAAAATGTTAACCTTTTTGCCATAGACTTTGCAGGTAGCATTTGGAGTGACTATGAATACATAAAAAAAATTGTTCGGATTTTTTTGACAGTTCAAAAATCATTTTTCGTCTGCAGGAGCATGTGCTCCCGGGAGCCGAATTGGATTTCCGACCCACAACTCTCTTTCATGTTTCCTTTTTTTTCTACTTGTAAGAACTACGATACTTCCGTTGAACAACTAATGGTAAGAGGATTGGCTTTATTGAAAAAATGCAGTCAAATTACTATTTTACAAAATAATTTCGACCGAGATGTGCCCCCTAGTTTTATACAAAGTTGGGCTCAAAGTTATATTTGCGTGGAGTAATTTTTTGTTGTAAAATAACATGCATGATTTTTGCTCAAATGCTATATACTTCTTGTAGCAGTACCATGCACAGGAATCGTCAACAGGCACTTCTTGCGGGCCAAGGCCTAATAGTGTGGGCCGGAATGGCATGCATTCATTTTTTTGTGCATCCGGCATTTGCCGGTTTTGCTTTATCTTAATTACACTTTTTAAAATTACATGAACAATTTTAAATAGACGAAAGCTTTTTAAACATTACATTAACCTTTTCCTAAAATGCGTAAACACTTTTGCAAGTTCCATGAATATACTTTTATAGGTTGTGAACACTTTTTAAAATTATAGGACCCTTTTCAATATACATGAGCGCATCTTTTAATTACATGAACGCTTTTGACATGCATCAACACTTTTTTTAATTGCAAGAATATTTAAAAAAATATGAACACATTTAATTACACGAACATTTTAAAAAGTACATGAATGCTTTATTGAAATTATACGAACATTTCTTAATGTGTGAAGACATTTTTTAAATTTACATCAATATTTGGAGTAAATGGATTTTCTTAATACGTGTAGTTGTTATCTGTAACGCTAACATATTTTATACTTCTGTGGTTACTAATTTGATAATAATATATATTTTTCATAAAAAATGCATGGAAAATACTGAAGCTCTTTTTATATAATCAAGTCCCCTTTTTGGTATAATATAATCTTGTATCATTTAGGGTCCGTTTGGGCTACCAGCAAGCTTCTGATCGGTACACTCGCACAAAGGGCATCTAGACCTTGGTTTGTGTCAGCCTAGGAAGGGGGATGTCAGTCCCTAGGTTTGCGTCTTATCTCAAAAATAAAAATAAAAATAAATTATTTGAAATACATAATAAACATTTTTCAAATAGGGAATGAACATATTTTTTCAAATATGTGATGAATTGTTTTTCAATATGCTAGGAATATTTTTTGAATACAGGAAGATCATGTTTTCAATATGTGGTGCACATTTTTTAAACATACATTGTACATTTTTAAATACATGACAAACAAGTTTGAATAATGGAATGAACATTTTTCCAAATAAATAGTGATTTTTTTTTAAATATGTGAGTGGCATTTTTTAAATACATGGTGATAATTTTTTTAACATGTGATGAACAGGTTTGAGAAATGCGAAAATTGTTTTTAGAATACGCTGATAAACATATTTTGCATATCAGGTGAATAGTTTTTAATAGAGTTAGTATATTTTGTGAAATATGTGATCAATACAATTCTTAATATGCAACGAATGAGTTTCAAATACACCATGGAATGGTTCACCATTCTTTTACAAATTTTCACTTTAAGTTGATGAAATATTAAAAATTAAAAGTAGTTTCTCCAAAATATTAGTAGAGCTAAAAGTAGAGGGAAAAATGAAAAGGAAAATACATAGTACAATCATAAAAGAAACAAAAAAAACCCACACATGCATGTGTTCCTTTGTGTGTGTAGGTTCCAGTCAGTTTGTAAATGTTTTGGGAAACTTCCAGAAGCTTCCTGAACCAGTTTTGTGTTTCTTTTACAGGTTTTCCTGGGTTTTCGGTTTTTATTTTTATTTTTCTGATTTTTTTATCTTTTTCATAAATTCATAGTATCTAAAAAATATTCAAATCTACAAAAAATGTTCAGAACTTGAATAATTGTTACTTTTAAAAAAAATTGTCTAGGAATACATTTTTGTGGTTTAAGAAAATGTTCGGAAATTTTATTTAAAAAGGAAAATTGTTCAAAATTGTGTTTGATATTTTTTTTAGAATTTTAGGTTTTTCACATTGTTTTAAAAAAGTTCGGGATTTCCACCACTATTGCAGATTTTCAATTTGTATTTAAAAAATTCAGGTTTATAACTTTCTCGTTTTTTCCATAAAATAGTCAAATAATTTCTGTTTTTTTCGGAATTTCTGATTTTCTTCGTGTTTTCAAAAAACTGCTTTGAATCTTTTGTTTGTCATCTCGCGCTACATTCAGTTTCCCGATATTCTCGCTTCTTCCAATTTACGAGCATCCATCAGTTCCATTTGCTAGCAGCTTAGTTCAGGAGTGGAAGACCGCAAATTCAATTCCCTGTTAACGCGTCCCTTTTTTGGATTTTTATGCTGTTGCATGACAAGCACACTGGGCCAGTCCCACGTAGCTAGCTTCCTTGGCGTTTCCCTTTAATTTGATGCAATTAATGTCAGATAGGGATTCCCCGTCAAATAGTAATGGTCAAGCCTCCAGTCGGGCCGGCCTTTTTCTGTTTTATTCTTTTTTTTTCTATGTGTTGTTTTTTGTTTCCGTTTTCTTTATATTTTCTATAATTTCTCTTTTGAGATTTGGTTTTTCTTCTGGTTTTCGTTTTTTATATTTGTACAGTTTATCATTATAGTTTTTGCAACATAAGTTAAACTATTTTTCTACATAGAGAGTGAACATTTTATTTTCTGAATTTTTTTATACATGGGAACAATATTTTCAATACACCATGAACAAGTCATTAATTCACAATGAACATTTTTTTAATACACACTAAACATGTATGTAATATGCATATACATTGAACAATTTAATATAGATCAACCTTTTTAAGTTATATGATGAACATTTTTTGAATACACACTGATTATTATTTTTATATATGATGGATTCTTTTCATTATATGGGGAATATTTTTTTCACATAAACCAATGGATTTTGAAAATATAATAACATTTTTGATAAATGTTAAATGTATTTCTAAAAACAGGTTCATAATTTCAGAAGTTGTTCAAAATTTCAAAAAATGTTCACCTTTTAAGGAAGTTGTTCTTCTTTCCGAAGAACATTCTTATTTATAAAACGTTTTGGAAAACCCTAGTTAAAACCGGCGTGTTACAGTGCATTGAATGCCCCGATGTGATTATGCAGTTGTTTGACGCGCGCAGGCGTCATACAGGACGTCTTCTCTAGTATAGGCGGTGGCCCAGTAACACTAGTTCTTTTCTTCCGTTCTGTCTTTATTTGTTTCATTTTCATTATCTATGATCCTCTTTTTATTTTTACTTTGTTTTTCACGTTTAATCGTTTCTATTATTTCATATTATTTAATTTTATTCTCTATGTATCAATGTATTAATGTTTTTTTTATTTTCTTTGTTTCTTTGTTTCCTTTTCATTTTTGAGATACATGCACAAATTTTTTAAAATCATTAAAATGTTCTCACACAGAAGACATGTAAAACATATATGTGTAATTTTTCGATGCACAATAATAATACATGAATATTTATTATTCATGAACATTTATTTGGTATACATATTTTTTGATATGAGCAAATCTTAGAGAAAATTTGGAAATTCATTCAAGTATTAAAATATTATTTTAAATAACATGCAATTTTTAAAATAGATAAACCCATATTTATAAATGTGATCATTTTTGTTGCAACACCCGAACACTTCTTTTCAGATAAACCTCTCCAGCCTGGGCTGGGTTCCGGTCGGGCTTTAAAAAGCCCGATAAAAATTTCTCAAGCTTGGGCTTGGCCTGGCCTAGTCTGCAACCAAGAAAAATGGCCTGTTTTCTCATTTTAAAGTAATAAAATACCTAATTTCATGGCTATATATACTACATTATACCTATATTTCTCAATGCACCACAAAAAATATGTTCCACCAGGCTTTTTCCGGGCTTCAGTCAGGGCCATGGGCGCGAAAGTGAGGCCCGAGCCTGGCCCAAATGTTGGGATTCGGGCGGGCTTCTCAGGCTAGGCCACACCGGCCCGTGTTTATTTTATGATACATGAACTTTTTTGAAAAATATGTAAAACATATGATAGTTCCATGGACATTCTTTATATACATGAACATTCTTTTGCAACACCTGGGCAATTTTTTCACTTATTATTTTAAATTGGTAATGTAAATTAATGATTTTAAAGTTATATAAAAACAAAATAAAATTCCTAATTAATAGGACGTACTAATTGCGACCCATTTAAGTACCAATTTGAGTGATGCCATGCTTACTGCACTTAGTAAGCGATGTTAGTGGTTCTCGGTCGAGGAGCCTATGGCAAGACCACCCCCTTCAAGAACATGGATCGAACAACAATACCCACTTTGTGGTGCACAGCTTGGAGTTTGGTCTCAACGATAATCTCACGGAGATCGCAGAGAGTGGCAAGAGCAAAGAGCAGGGGAAGGCCAACTCACTGATCCAACTAGCCCTGAAGTGTCATCATAGAAGAATGAAGTGATTTTTTTGGAGATTTTCTTTGAGGACTTGATGGTATGAATATGGTGGAGATATAGAATGGTCAATTTGGCCATCTTGGTGGCAATGGGACGTACATAGGAATGTACCAAGATTAGTTCCACTATAGATCCAAGGAGAGACCCCTCTTAATAGTGTAGCTTTCCTATGACTCAAATAAAATTGAAAAACCTTTGAGTCTTTGGAAAACCAAAGCTTTTCCCTTTTTGAATTAGGGGGCCATCCATCTCCTCGATAAACACCGATCAACCAATGTCCTGAGATACACTTGATAATCGACATTATTCCTCACTAACTCCAACATCACCAACACCAAAATACCATTGGGAAAAAATGCAGTTTCAACAGGGACCCTAGGACTTCGGTCCGATAGTGATAGGTGTGGGAATTGTTTAGGGTTTATGATGATTCCATGCCCCGGGCATAGCAATGGAGGGAAGACTCAACCCAACCACCACGGGGGTGGCCCAGGCTCATGACTCAAAGCCCGCCATGTATATCAGGACACATCATCTACTTAGGGTACAAGATAGATCTAGTTGTAAACTGAATACGACTTACCATGAATACCGACTCGGGCCCGTGTAATGCCACCCTCGTCCACCTATATAAGAGGAGGTAGGGGCCTCCCGATTAGTATGCTTAATACATAGCCTCATACACCATGCGTGGTCACACACAACCCTAGCTCTAATACGAGGCAACTATCAATATAATACATGAAAGGTAGGATGTAAGGTATTACCTCATCTCAAGGACCTGAACGTCAGTAAATCCTTGTCTCACGTGCACCCTTCTGGACTCTCTATGCGTATGCCACCACTTGTTCATTATTGTCGGAAATTACACCCACAATTGGCGCTCCAGGTAGGGTTGTGTTCATAGATTAATATGAAAGTATCCAATAATTTTTTTCATCAACATAAAGTTTGATCTCACCCAATATCTTGGAGAAATTGAACCACGAAGCTCGGGGACTCGACATCGAAACAATGATGTGCGATCGTGTAGGACAACACAATGACCGACTTGTTAGCGCTCCTGCTGCTGCCTCGAACATTGTTTCACCGATCCTTTAATCGAAACGTGCGGGATAGACTCTACATCGACCTTGCAAAATTCTGTCATAATCCGATGGATGATTTTCTGGATAGCTTTGAATAACTGAGGTGTTGTTTGAATCTAGTCGGGAATCCATGAGATCTCAGAAAATAGAATAGCGGTTGACTATGTCATTGATTCAAAAATCACACCGTTCAAGTTGTGCGTAAATACTACACCAATGACTATTTAAAAATTTCATTTCAATTGGATGGTTCTACCTCCGCGAAACACCTTATGACTGTTGTAATTTGGATCTATATGAGTTCTTGGGCAGGAAATTTCCTCGAAAACAACATGGAGGACTTCATAGCCATGTGTATTTGCATTGCATGCCCCACACCTCCCTTAAAAATGGAGAAGCCTAGCGTCTAATCTAGTCCACCAGCAATATCATGCACATGTTGCTCATTTAAGCTTGCTTTCCTCCGCAATTTGAGTCAAGGCACTCAATCATGTCACTCATTTACTTAATCATTGTCCCACTTGCCCCATTAATTTCCTCACACCCCATGGTCTTCCCTATCGTTTTCACCCCATTTATAACCACCTTCGTGTGTTTGGTTGCATTTTCTTCCCCAACACCTATGTCGGAATGCTTGACAAACTATCCCCCCATTTATAACCACCTTCGTGTGTTTGGTTGCATTTTCTTCCCCAACACCTATGTCGGAATGCTTGACAAACTATCCCCTCATTCCTCTCGTTGTGTTTTTTGGTACCCACTTGAACACAAGGGGTATCAGTGTCTTGATCTTCAAACTCAAAAAGTTGAGTTACCTCCCATGTTATTTTTTATTAAGATTGTTTACCTTGTGTTTATATCACACACAAATGTACACACATTTGCCCCCCCCCCCCCCCCCCCCCCCCGCGCAGCGAATCGAACGCTTCTTGAGCCCTTTCGCCTGGTCTACTCTTCCAGCTCTGACCACGACCCATCTCGTAGCCTTGTGCCCGAGACCCACACCCACTGCGAAATCACCTCCCACTCTAACACACCTGCACCACTCTTCTCCGAACACGTCACCTGGACCCAACCCAACATCACCCGTTTCCCGCTCGACAACATCACCCTCAGCTCCCGCTCCACACCAGCTCGCTTTGTCTTTTGTGCCGTTGGCCGCATCTTTATCGATCTATGCACTCTTTCTCTACACACCACCTCATCCCTGTTTCCCACTTAGTTCCATCCTAGTAGAGCCACCCCACAATGCACATGAGATGCACACACATGGGAAATATCCAGTTATTTCATGACCAAAAGGAAATTTTCATTGTGCATTTTCTCACCCATTTCTTCTATTACTTCTTCATATAAAATATCACTCCATGGTCTGGACTGGTGTCATGCAATATGTGATGCATTTAATGCTTTTCTGTAGAATGACACTTGGTATTTGGTTCGTCGTCCAACATTAATGCCATCTTTGGGAAATGTATCTTTCGACCCAAATTCAACACCAATAGTATGTTTGCGAGGTGCAAGGCAAGGAGGGGCAGGGGGTGTTCGTGGCTTCAATAAACGTGAGGGTGTTGAGCATGGCGAGATATTAGTCCAATTTTCGAATCGGTTATTATTCATATGGTGCTCAGTCTCGCCACATCCTCCCTGTGGCAATATCTTTTGAATGAGATCACTGTGCAGAAACACATTCTTAAGTATGTGAAGATATATTGTATCCACCCACATACTAGTGTAGGGATCCTTCTCGGATTGAAGTGTCCGTTCTAGAAAGACTATTTTGGAAACATAAAAATCATAGCACTCGGGGTCCGGTTCATGCATTAATTTTTTAATCCTAATACATAAGCTGCCTCATTTGGTAAAAATACCCTTTTTCATTTTGAAAAGGCAGGTACACCCCTGGCTGCTGCATCAATTGATGCACACAACCTTTTTTTGCGGAACTTTTGTGTACTTTATTTTAAAAAGGGAAAATGTATTCTCAATGAAGCTAGGAAGATTACACTGTGCACTTATAGGTTATTCAGTATGATCTTATATAATATCGGGAACCCGATCAACGTGGGCACGTAAAATGTGGAATCTTGCATGAACGTGACACTGCAGTCTGGGTAACACTGCATTGGACATGTATGTGCATATGGTCAAGTACACAAGGATGTAATGTAATATGCGTAAAATTTCATGATGAAATACCTTGAATTGTGAGCTGCACACAAAAAATCATGGACTTTGAGGATGAACAGACATGTGCTAAAAACCAAAATTTGTTCTTTTATTTAGCCCTCATTTTAGTGTATTTCATCATGAAAATGTGCACACATGTACACTATGTCTCTGTGTATATGTGTATTTTTTGAAACGTAAAAGTATGGTTTGAAAATTTCAAAATTAAGGCCTCCATTTGGCATTTGTTGTTGAAGCTAGCACTCTTTATTTGTCAATTGATCGAGCTAATTACATATCCAAGTGACCTGTGAAGGCCTATGACGTTGATCCCATCATCATCATGGGCTGTGGTTTATATCTCTATATCCATGCAAGGCAATGACGCCTGACACACCTAGACTATATAGCTAGAGACATGATGAGTGTGTGGAAGTTGTGGGTGGATATTCTCTAACTAGCATTAGTGTAGCAGTATTCACTAATAGGAGCAATTATTAATTTTGTGTTTATTTTAAGTAGCAAGTGTGACATAGTTCTAAATTTTTCTTGGGTATTTATTTCACAATATCTATAAGGGTAAATTTAAATGTAACCAATATATACTTTATGTGGTAGGTTCTTCCTTAAAAATATTTAAGTCCGATGATCAAATGAATACAAGCCTGATGTTTACACTTGTATCCATGTCCGACTGATAATTGTTATATCAACCTTTCGGTCTTACCAAATCCTCCAGGATTCCGCTGGATTCAACACACATATCCGTGTCCAGTTGTCTTTCACTATGTGGGAATCTCTGATGGACGAATTAGACATCCGAATCCGAGTCAGATTCGGACAGTTGTGTTTGTGTCCGATTATGTGCAGTGCGCTAGCATTATAAATGTATATCCATGCAGCTGAAAATGGAGCATCTTTGATTTTGAGTAACACTTATTCGACATACATGATTTCGTTTCATGAAGATTTGGATTTTTTTTTTGTTTCAGAAATATTTCTTCGCCCCATTGCTCTTCTGATTTCCTATATAAAACAAGGACACTCTTATAGCGTATATAGAGTCGAAACAGAGCGCGTTAATTACTCCAATGATGCCAATATATCTCCAACATATACATTGGGAATCAATATCATTAACTTGGGAAATGGTATGAAAGCATGCGACACACTTCATGTTTCACTAGAAGACAAAAATACTCCAACTATTTCTGTTCTTATTTGCAAAGCTACTTTTGGTTTCTGGTAATGAAGATAAGATTTGGAAATCACAGTTCAACTAATTAGAGTAACGCACTAGGACTGGATCGACTCTTTTATCATCCATTAATCTCATGCATATACATTCTGACCCTTTTCCTATCTATATGAAATGGGCACAACACCTGGAGAAACAATCTCATGTGATTCTCTTTTGAAATGTTGAGAAACCAGATATATGCATGCAATATTGAGTAGCTATGTATTAATTCAACTCATTAAATAATTCTCAGTTACGATATAAAATTTCTGGAGCTGGACACATGGTAGAGTTAACCCGTAGATCTAATTTTAGATCGGCTAATGTCAAATAAAAGTAAAACAGCACCAAAACAGCTCAAGAAACTAAGAATCACATGAAATAACCTGAAGAATCAGTTCTAGATGCATCAAAGTATCAAACGCAAACATAGCAGCTTAATTGCAGTCTTCATTTATTTATCTATTTAGGGGGGATCGATCGAGAGCTATTTGCACCCCAAGTCTCGACACACAAAGTCAAAGAGAAGAAAGGCAGAATAAAATAGAGAAGCTAAACACCAAATATAGCACACGCAAGCACAGCTGCAACAACTGTCAACTGAGAACGCTAGCGAGCTGCTCGATCGATCTGTTCATCACTCCTACTACTACTCCTCCTGTTCCTGATCTGCCTCCGGAGCCGGAAGGTTCAGATCAACGTCGAACACGACGGGCTTCCAAGCTTCTTCGGCGGCGGCGAGCTCCTCCCTTTCGAGCCAGGAGCAGCCTTTCTTACCATTGTGGCTGGCGCGGTGGCCGCCGAGCGCCTGCCGCGTCTGGAACGGCATCTTGCAGCGGTCGCACACGTACGGGTAACGCCGCCCATCCGGCCCGAGCTCGCCCAGGGGCGGCTCCCGGGGTGGCTCCATGCCGCGCCAGCTGCGGTCCGTGTGGCTGCGCATGTGGCCATGGACGGCCTTGGCACTGGCGAATGTGCGGAAGCAGATGGGGCACCCGTAGGGCTCTACCGGTGCTCCACGGGCGATGGCAGGGACCACGGCGTCTACCTCGTGCAGGGACTTGAAGGTCCAGGGATACCTGGGGTCGTCGCCTCCTCCAGAGCCTCCCGCGACGAGGTAGTGGACATGGCCGGCGCCGGGCATGATGAACACTTGGGAGCTCGATCCGTTGAGCATGTTGTGGGTTGTGGGTTGTGGCTGCCGTTTCTGTATATCTCTGTGTATGTAGACGAAGACGACACCGACGCACTCTAGCAGCACTGCATTTGTGTATATATATAATGTCGTGGATAGTAGTATGCGAGTAGGTGGGCCGTAGGCATGGTGAGTATCTGTTTTATCTAGTTCTGTTTGGTCTTTATTAATCTATATTGGTGTCGCCGGTGTGGAGACTGTCTAAGAAATACTTTCCGTTTACTTGGTGGGAACATGCCGGTATGTGCAGTGCACGTGCCATCCTATTTATGCCCTATGAAACATTTGGACAGAGAAAAATCGTCTATTTTCTTGTTGTCATTTTTCAATAGTCCCCTTACCCTACCGTCAAGTGTCAGAGCTGACTTAATTTTGACCTAATAGAGAATGACCTTATAAATATTTGCCCCCCTATAATAATTATAAAGATTTGGCAAAAATCAAACCTGCAAAATTAGTTCAAGTACAACAAAGCCAATCACTTTTTTCATTCTTTTTTTTTGCGAGAAAAGGAAGATGATATTAAAGCTTCGTTCTTACAGAAAGATCCAGAAAAAAGTGAAAATTACACACGGGTCCCTCTGGATCCCGATCACGTCGACGAACAGAACAGCCGGTGGCGCGCCGCTGCCGCTGCTCCTCTTCACGCCTTGGTTCGGAGCCAGCCCCTCCACAGTCGGGAAGTCGCCGGACAATGGATCCGAAGATCCTGCACCCTGAAACGCCGTCGTCGTCGCGAAGCTTTGCCACACCATCTTCATCTTCAACATCAGCACCCGGATCCGCCGCCTATGCAGATCCGGCGAGGGCTTGACGCGCACGGTGGTTCCGACGAACCACGAGCACGGGGAAGACGAGCGCTCCGCCGCAGAGCTCCGTAGAGCACCACCGCCGAAGGGGAGGAGCACCGCCACCAAACTCCAAACCGACTGCGCCGCCGCCTCCACAACGCCGCCGGCTGGACCCCAAACAGACCCTACACTATGTACACGCCGAGATCCGGGGCTTCCCCAACCTCCCGCTGCCGGAGCAGCCGATGGAGGAGGAGAAACCCCTGGATCCACGGCGGGCGAGGTGGATCGACTGGGGACGCTCACAAATCACTTTTTTCTTTCTGAAGTAGCTTTTTCAATATAAGCAGGCAGCAGTATTGGCAACCTCAGCACCCACACTATTAATGAAGATAGGTAAAGGGTAAAAAAAAGGAATCGAGGAAGGAAAGGAGACAACACAAGGTTTTGTCAAATCCGACGTTGGTTCTTCCAAGATTATCAAGGGTGAGCCTACGCAAGCATTGCAACCTAGTTTACATGGTTTGATCTCAACTAGGAAGCTTCCCATGACACATACTGCAGTTTTATGTGACATTGGTATATCCCTAACATCTGAAATGAAAACAAATAAAAGAAAATAGTTTTGACTGCAAAATTAGCACAATAGTTCTTTGTAACTTCACATGAAGACAAAACTCTATAATTTCAGTTTCTGGTTGAGGACAGAAGCCACCCCTGGTTTTGCGAAAACCATGGGCTGGTTTTGTATTCTGCAAATATATATTATGGACATCAATACTGAGCACTCTCCTAACCCTCCCACGACCTGTACGCTTTTGGCTATCGGATTTCGTGATATTGTTGTCCAAATGCATTCTAATGGCCGAGTGTCCAGCCGGGCCGGCCCTTTCTTCTGTATTTTTTCGGTAGTATTATTTTTGTTTTTTCTATGTGTGTTTTTTTGTCTCAATTTTATTTTTCTTTATATTTATATTTTTTCTATACCTCTTTCGAGATTTGGTTTTTCTTCTGGTTTTGGTTTTTTCTATTTTCACACATTTTATTTTTGTAGTTTTTGCAACATACATTAACATTTTTTTCTAAATAGGCAGTGAACATTAAATTTTTAAACCTTTTTTAATACATGTGTACAATATTTTTAATACATGATGAACAAATCATTAATATATGATGAACATTTTTTGAATACGCACTGAACATTTATGTAATATACATTGAACAATTTAATATAAGATCAACCTTTTTAAGATATCCGATGAACATTTTTTGAATACATACTGGTCAAATTTTTATATATGTGGATTGTTTTTCAATCTACGGTGAACCTTTTTTGATATACACTATTTTTTAACAGATAATATTTTTTTGCAAATTTTTAAAAGAAACATTTTTGGGAAATTGTTTGTGTTTTCGAAGAAGATTCATATTTTAAGAAATTGTTTGGAAAACTGTATTTAAAACCGGCACATTAAAGTGTATCACAAGCTACAGTGTTGCTAAATGCACCGCCCAGATGTATCACGCAGGTGCAGCTGTTTGACGCACACGGGCATCATACATGACCTCTCTCTAGTATAGGCGGAGGCCCGGTAATACTACTCCCTCCGTTTTTAAATACTCCCTCCATTTCATAATGTAGTGCGCACACACTTTTCAAGATTTGAGTTTGACCATAAATTTAACCAATGAAATGCGGGTTGTGTGTCATAAAAATGATACACTGAATTCATATTCGAAAGAAGCATCCAATAGTATAATTTTTCAGTAACTTGATTAATGTACACTATTGGTCTAGTTTATGGTCAAAGTTAAATATAAGTCTTTTTAGAGATTTCAATAAGCACTACATACGGATGTACATAGACATATTTTAAAGTGTAGATTCACTCATTTTGCTCCGTATGTAGTCCACATTTGAATCTCTAAAATGACTTATATTTAGCAATGGAGGGAGTAGTTCTTTTTTTCCGTTCCGTTTTAAGTTATTTCATTTTCATTATATATGATCCTCCTTTTATTTTTCTGGTTTGGTATTTACGTTTTATGGTTTCTATTATTCTCTATTATTTAATTTCATTATCTATTTATCAATGTATTAAAGTTTGGTTTTCTTTTTTTTCCTTTTTTATTTGTTTCTTTGTTTCCTTTTCATTTTTTGAGATACATGCACAAACCTTTCAAAATCGTGAAAATATTCCGACACACAAGAACATGTGAAATATATATGTATAATCTTTTGAAACACAATAACCTGTAGCCTAGGCGAGTTGTTTCGTAGGAAAATTTCCACGACTGCGACCTGGAGGACTACATGTCTGAGTTCTTTGCATTGTGTGCCCCGCACCTCCCTTGAAAATGGCAAAGCCGGGCGTCTCATTCGGTCAACTGGCAATATCATGCACAAGGGTATCGGTGTCCTGATCTTCAAATTAAAAAAGTGAGTATCCCCTCATGTTAATTTTTTATTAACATTGTTTACCATATGTTTATACCACACACTAACCTACAGAAATGCCTCCAGCAGCGAATCCCGTGGCGCTTGAGCCCTTTCGCCTAGTCTACTTCGAGCTCCGACCGCGACCTACCTCATACGCTTGTGTCTGATACCCACATCCACTCCGGGATTGCTTCCCACTCTAACATGCATGCGCCACTCCCCTCCAAACATGTTGGCTGAACTCAGCCCAACATCACCCGTTTCGCGCTCGACAACATCACCCTCGGCTCCCGAACCACACCAACTCATTTTGTCTTTTGTGTAGTTGACCGCATCTTCCTGTCTATCTATGGCAGCTTCTCAGTACACGCCACCTCAGCCCTATTTCGCACTCAATTCCATCCCAGCAGAGACACCGCATTATGCACATGAGATGAACAATACCTATGGGAAATATCGGGCTATTTCATGCCAAAAGAGAAATTTTCAATTAACATTTTCTCGGCCATTTCGTCTATTACTTCTAATAAAGTAGCACTCCAGGATCTGAACTGGTATCATGCAATGCTTGATGTATGTAATGCTTTGTTGCAAAATGACCTTGGTCTTTGTTTCCTCGTCCAACATGTGTGAATGCCAATGGTATGTTGGCTAGGTGACACAAGGGGGGTGGGGGGGGGGGGGGGGGGGGGGGGGGGGGGGGGGGGGGGGGGGGGGGGGGGGGGGGGGGGGGGGGGGGGGGGGGGGGGGGGTTGTGGTGGTGGGGGGGGTCGGTGGCTTCACTAAATGTGAGGGTGTTGAGCATGGCGACATATTAGTCCAATTGTCAAACCGGCTATTTTTTTATACTGTGCTCAGTCTCACCACATCCTCCAAATGACATGTGTCAGTATCTTTTGAATGAGATCACTGTGAAGAAACACATTTTTAAAAAGCATGAAGATTATATTGTATCAACGCACATTCTACTGTTGCGATCCTTTTCGGATTTAGGTGTCCATTCTGGAAAGACTATTTTGGAAACATATAAAATCATAACACTTCGGGTCTGGTACATGAATTGAAATTTGATTCCTAATAAAAAATCTGCGCCCATTTGCTAAAAATACTTTGTTTCCTTTTTGAAAAGGTAGGTACACCCCTAGTTGCTGCATCAATTGATGCACAAAACCTTTTTTATTGCGGAATTTTTTTGTACATCTTTCTTAAAAAGGGAGAATGTATTCTCAGCAAAGCTAGGAAGATTATAGCAGTGCACTTATAGGTTATTCAACATGATCTTATATAATATTGGGAAGCTCATCAACATGGGCATGTAAAATGTGGAATCCTTCTTGAACGTGACACTGCAGTCTGGGTAACATTTCATTGGCCATGTATTTGCATATGGTCAAGGACACAAGGATGTAATGTATATGCGTGTAAAATTTCATGATGAAATATCTTGAATTGTGAGTTTTTTCCGGGCGGGACCTAATTTTTTCTCTGTGCCAAAAGCGACCTCCAAGTATATCTTGCCCACCAGACGAGCAGATTTGCCGAGGACAATGCCGTGAAACACAGTAGATGCTGGTTTTAGCTGTTTGTCAGAAAGATTCATCGGCTTGAATGTATCGTAGTACATTATATTGATACTGCTACCTCCATCCATGAGCACTTCAGTTAATTTGTAGCCACCAACCTAAGGCGCCATGACCAAAGGCAGACTCCCGGGACTATCAACCCGTGGAGGATGATCTACTCAACTCTAGGTGATTGGCTATTCAGACCAATTCAACCACTCTGTCACTGCTGGCGCAATTGTATGTACGGCTTGCTTCTGCAGGTTTCTATCTCTCTTGCACGTATTGGTGGTGAGACGTGATACTACCCACCGTTCAACTGCTTCGGATTACTCTGGAAACCAGACATGCCATCCGGGTTCTGATTACTCTGTCCAGCTCGCTGATTATTATCGCCGGAGTTGCCAGCCCCCGGAAAACCAGTTCCCTGGCCACCAGACCCCTGAAAGACGGTTCCTTGATAGTCGGCTCTGGGATTGCCGGCCCCGGGTTCCCAAGGGTGTCCGCCGTTACCATCATTATTGTTGTTATTGCCACCATTATTGTTGTTACTGTTCCTGAACTGTTGCATGATGTAACAAATGGCCCAAGAGTGGTTTGCTGGCTTATTCTCCTTGCTTTGCTTTGGGCATGGGCCCTTAAGGGCTTCCTGGTAATTTCGAGGACGAAAACCTTGGGACTGCTTCTTGAAATTTATATTCTGACGCGGATTCTTAAAACCTGTGTTGGTCTTAGCAACCAAATTTGACCCTGCTTCGGGGCTGTTGCGCTTACTGCCATGGTTGTTGTTCCCGTTGTTGTTATTCTGGTGGCTCCTGCTACTGTTCTTTCTACCTTTCCCAGATTTCTCATCATCTAAAGTTGGGTCCTTTGTATTGTTCGACTCGGTATATCTAGTCAAGATATCCATGATCTCACTCATGCCATTGACCTTCCTCTTGACATGCCCGAGCTTATGAACCAAAGGTTGAAACTTGCAATTTTTCTCCAGAACGAGAACAACTGTCTGTGCCGTGATGCTGTCAGAAGAGTGAACAAGCTCTGCAACCCGGCATGCCCAGTGATGTGCTGACTCATCATCTTTCTGGATGCAATGCTCTAAGTCAACAATTGTAGTCGGCTTCTTGTAAGTCCCCTGGAAGTTCTTGATAAAGAGCTCTTTCAACTCCTCAGGTGTTGATGAGGTTTGCGGCAATTTTTTTAGCCATGTTCGTGTCGGACCTTCCAGCATCATGGTCAGATACCGGCACAAACTGCATCACTGACTTTCAGCATATCACGACCAACTTGTAACTCTCAATCCATTCTGCTGGCGGCATGTCCGCTGTATAATTAGGAACTTTACAGGGACCATTGAAATCATGCGATATGTGCTCGTTTCTTAGGGCTGGCCCCAAACATCGAGTCCCAATAGTCCTCCCAACAAATCTGGGTCCTCCTGACGCTGGTTGGTCCATGGCGGGTGGGGCTCGCACTTCTGGCTGAACATACTCAATGCCCGTATGACCTGCGTTTGCATTGCGTAAGGCACGTGCATTATCCACAATAGCCTAGGCCTGGGCTGCTGCGGTGGTTGTTGCGGAACCGCCTGTTCCCTTTAGCGACGTGCACTGCTTGATACTGCGGGTGACTCTCTATGTCGGCTCCTGCTTCGACTCTGGTGAGGCGCGGAGTGCAACCGGTTCGGACTATGGGAGTAATTTGCATGCTGCGTGATTGCTATCTTTAACATCTCGATCGTGTTCCTGGCCTCTATCTCTATCAGGCTGTTGCCATTGAGTGGAATCGCAGCAAGGTTGCATGTTGCAGCCAACACCTTATCTGCTGGGTTTGAGTAGTGACTAGCCGGCATATGGAAACCATGTTGGACCTGATGATGAGGCAGCAATTGTGGGTACTATTGTTGAACTGGCAATTGCTGAGCCAGGGGCTGTTGCTGGGGTACGTTTGGCAGATTCTCCTCAATCAATTGGGGCATGACAGCTCCAACGCGCGCCGCTCCAGTGTCTGCTCACGTGAAGTGAGGAGGAAGGTCCGTCGGTGTCTTGAAAAGCCTTTACAGCTCCATCCCAGTAGGGAGCCGACTCTGAAATCTCCTCTAGTGGCACCACAGACACATCATTTTGACGAAAACCAAGGTGAATTCTTTCGTCCTCCGAATGCTTGGCCTTCTGAAGGATCTTGGTCTGAGCTTCAGCGAGATGTGCGTTTTCCACGTTGATTTGCTCTTGAACCTTGGCTAGATGTTCTCGACACTTCTTGATCTCTACCTTTCATGTTTCCTCGTTCCCAGGGGTTACTGGATTCGCGAGAAGGGCAACGAGCGTAGCCACCGTCTCTGTCAAAACTTGTGATCTGGGAATCCATACGCCGGCTCCTCCGCTGCGGCGGTTGCCCCTACGACGGCTGTCACGGCATTAGACAGTTGACCCGGCGTAACCTGAGCTGGGTTCTGACTCGAAGATGGGTTTGGCGGATCTGCAACCAAGTTCCCCTGGCGTCGTAATGGTGTTAGTTTCTGGCCATGTAGATGGCTACATAACGAGGCGGCCCGTAGGAAACTGAGACATCTTCCTCCAGGAAATCCCAGCCTCTCATTGGAGAGCTGGAAGATAGACCCGGTTTTGTCACGATCATTTTCGCTGACCAACGACTCGCTGTCTGAACAGACAAGCATCTCACCCCTTGAAATAGAGCCGGGAGCGGATTTTGACTCCTGCACTGTCTCGCCGATGAAAGTGCTGGTCCATTCGGGGGTGACTCGGCATGCGGACTCGACAACGCTGGCGGCGGAGTCCGGCTCTAGTCCAGACCCACCAATGAAGCCGATGAAAACATGGATCTTGCCAAAGGGGACCCGGTATCCTGACTCAACAGAGTCGGCCTCGGGGCCACAGCCTGCGTTGTCGATGTAGAGTTTCCCGCACCGGCTTTTGGACCAGTAGCAAGGATGGAGCGTTTGGGAAATTTTATATATCGCAAATGGTTGGCGGGCGACTCACGTTTGGGATGGATGTGAGCATCGCATATGCTTAGTTCTGCCAAACGCATGCATTCTCACTCGCTATCGCCAACGATTTCTGGGTCCTGTGGGATGGACCCCCCCCCCCCTATCGCACACACAGGCAAGGCGACGGTTTAAAACTCTGTAATGGAAAGGGGTAAAAAATGTTTGTATAGGACGTCATTGCACTAGTGTGCAGTCTTCATTTATTTATCTATTTAGGCGGGATTGACCGAGAACTATTTGCACCCCAAGTCTGGAAACACAAAGTCAAAGAGAAGGAAGGCAGAATAAAATGTATACAGCTAGCACAGAAATGACCCTTGAAGTGGATTTTTTGGAGAGTTTCTTTGAGGACTGGACAGTGCAAATATGGTGGAGATAGAGAATGATCATTTTTTCTACCTTTGTAGAAATGGGACATAGATACAAATGTACCAAGATGAGTTCCACCATAGATCCAAGGAGAGACTCCTCTTCATAGTGTCTCTTTCCTATGACTGAAATAAATAAAAAAAACCTTCGAATCTTCGGAAAACCGATACTTTTTCATTTTGAATTAGGGGGGGCATCCATCTCCCTCGATAAGCATGAAGCAACCAATGTTCCGAGATAAACTTGATGTAGAACATTAGTGCTTACTAACCCCATTGTCGTCGACACCAAAATACCATTGGGGGGAACAATGCACTTTCAGCGGGGATATTAAGACTTCGGTCCGGTAGTGATAGGTGTAGGAATAGTTTAGGGTTTACCATGACCCGTGGTATTGAAACATAGGGAAGACTCAACCCAACCACCACGGGGTAGCCCAGGCCCGTGACTCAAAGCCAGACACGTATATTGGGACACACCGTCTACTTAGAGTACAAGATAGATCTAGTTGTAAACCGAATATGACTAACCATGTAAACCGACTCGGGACCATTATAATCCCACCCCTTGTCCACCTATATAAGAAGAGGTAGGGGCCTCCCGTCGTTATGCTCAATACACAACCTCATATAGAATACATGCTCACACACAACCCTATCTCTCATACGAGGAAACTATCAATATAATACATCAAAGGCAGGACGCAGGGTATTACCTCATCTTTAGGCCCTGAACATGAGTAAGTCCTTTTCAAATGTGCACCCTGCCACATGTTCATTATTTCCAGAAATTATACAAACAATTGGCGCACCAGGTAGGGGTTGTACACATAGATTAGTATGAAAGGATGCAGACGATTTTTCATCAGCATAAACTTCTATCTCACCCAATATCGTGGAGAAATTCGGCCACAAAGCTCAGGACCTCGATAACAAAACCGCCCACACGCGATCGTGCAGGACAACACAAATGACCACTTGTTCGCGCTCCCCCCGCTAACTTGAACATTGTTTTACCAATCACTTCGATGGAACTGTGCCGGATAGACTCTACATTGACCCTGCAAAATTTTGTCACAATCCAACGGAGGATATCTGGCTGGCTCCGAATAACCGAGATGTTGTTTGGATCTTTTCGAGAATCCATGTGATCATGGTAAAAGAATACTAGTTGATTCCATCATTGATTCAACTATCACACCGTTTAGATTGTGCAGAACAACTACACCTATCACTACTTAAAATTTCAGTTCGTTTGGACGGTTCAATCTCTGGGAAACGCCCGATGAGTATGTCAACATTTGGATCTAGGCGATTTATTGCGTAGCAAATTTTTCTCGACCACGAACTAGAGGACTACATGGCCGAGTTATTTGCATTGTTTTCCCCATACTCCCCCCCCTTTCAAAATGGCAAAGACGAGCCTCTCATTCGATCCCAGTGATATCATGCACATCTTTCTCATTTGAGCTTGCTTTCCTCCCCAATTTTTGGTCAAAGCACTCCATCATGTCACTCATTTACTTAATCATTGTCCCTCTTGTACCATTAATTCTTTGACACCCCATTATCTTCCCTACGGGTTTCACCCCATTTAAGACCACCTCCCTGTGTTTGGCTCCATTTTCTTCCCCAACATCTATGCCAGAATGCTTGACAAACTATCCCCTCGCTCCTCTCTTTGTGTTTTTCTTGGGTACCCACTTGAACGTAAGGGGTATTGGTGTCTTGATCTTAAAACAAAAAAAGTTAGTGTCCCCCATCTTAACTAACATTGTTTACCTTATGTTTATACCACACACAAACCTACACACATGTCTCCTGCAGAGAATCTGACGCCTCTTGAGCCCTTTTGACTAGTCTACTTCCAGCTCCGAGCGCGACCTACCTCATACCCCTGTGCACACATGCCTCCTGCAGAGAATCTGGAGCCTCTTGAGCCCTTTTGACTGGTCTACTTCCAGCTCCGAGCATGACCTACCTCGTACCCCTGTGCCTGACACCCACATACACTGCAGGATCGCCTCCCACTCTAACATGCCAGCACCACTCCCTTCTGAACACGTTGCCTAAACTCAGCCCAACATCACCCGTTTCCCAGTCAACAACATCACCCTCGCGGCCCCCGCACCACACGAGCCCGCTTCGTATTTTGTGTCGTTGAACGCATTTTCCCGTCGATCTATGCCAACCTCTCTCTATGCGCCACCTCTGCCCCGTTTTCCACTCAGTTCCATCCCAGTACGCCCACCCCACAGTGGACATAGATGCACCTATGGGAAATGTCCGGTTATTTCATGCCTAAAAATAAAAATTCAATGTGTATTTCTTGCCCATTTCATCAAGTACTTCTTCATATCAAGTAAGACTCTGGGATCTGAAATGCTTGATGTATTTAATGCCTTATTGCAATGAAACTTGGTCTTTGGTTCCCCGTCCAACATGTGTAAATGCCATCTTTGGGAAATGGATCTTTCCATGCAAATTCAACAGCAATGGTATGCTGGTGAGGTGCAAGCAAGAGGAGGGGGGCGTTCGTGGCTTCACTAAACATGAGTGTTGAACATGGTGAGATATTAGTCCAATTGCCAAACCAGCTACTATATAGATGGTGCTCAATCTCGCCACATCCTCCTGATGGTACGTGTCAACATCTTTTGAATGAGATCGCTGTGAAAAATTTCTTAAAAATAATGAAGATTATATTGTATCGATGGACATAATAGTGTTGGGATCCATTTCGGATTGAGGTGTCCATTCCAGAAAGTCTATTTTGGAAACATAAATAATCGTAACACTCTGTGTCCGGTACATGCATTCAAATTTGAATCCTAATACAAAATCTTCCCCATTTTTAGAAAAACTTTTTTCCTTTCTAAAAAGGCAGGTACACCCCCGTCTGCTACATTAATTGATGCACACAACCTTTTTATTGCGGAATTTTTGTGTACTTCATTTTAAAAAGGGAGAATGTACTCTCAAGAAAGTTTGGAAGATTACACAGTGCACTTAGAACATGATCTTATATAATATTGGAACCCGATCAACATGGTCATGTAAAATGTGGAATCCTGTATCAACGTGAGCACTGCAGTATTGGTAACACTGCATTGGACATGTATGTGCATATGGTCAAGTACACAAGGATGTAAATGCGTAAATTCCATGATGAAATATCTTGAACTGTGAGCTGCACCAACAAAAATCCTTTGGGGATGAACAGTACATGGGCTGAAATGGCACAATTTTGTTTTTCAATTTAGATCTCATTTCAACGTATCTCATCATGAAAAATTGCACACATATGTACACTATGTCTCAGGGTATATGTGTATGTTTTTCAATAGTTTTGGAAACGTAAAAGTATGGATTTGATTTTTTCAAAATTATGGCATCCTTTTGGCATTTTCGCTCAAGCTTGCACTCTTCTATTTGTAAAATTGATCGAGCTAATCACATCTCCAAGTGACCTATGAAGGCCTGTCACGTTGATCTCCTCATGATCATGGGCATGCGGTTTATGTCTCTATATCCATGCAAGCCACTGACGCCAGACACACCTCGGTGGTACTAGGACTGTATAGCTAGGGACACTGTGTAGGAAATGACCGGTAAGGGTCTCGTGGGTATTCTCTAACTGGTATTTCTATAGCAGTATTCTCTAATAGCGAGAAATTATTAATTTTGTGTTGCTTTAAGTTGCAAGTGTGACGTAATCCTTAATTTTTCTTGGGTAATTATTACATTAAAACTATAAGGGGTAAATTTATATATAACCAATATATGTTTGATGAGGTAGCTTCTTCCTTAAAAACATATTAAGTCCGATGATCAAATAAATAGAAGTCCAATGTTTACACTTGTATCAATGTCAGGTTGATAATTGCCATGTCAACCTTTCAGTCGTACACAATTCTCTAGGATTGTGATGGATTCAACACACATATCCGTGTCTGAGTCTTCCACTATGCAGAAATCTCTGACGAATTGGACATCCTAATCCGAGTCGGATTTGGTCAGTTGTGTTTGTGTCTGATGTGTGCTGTGCGCTAGCATTATAAATTTATATCCATGCAGCTGAAAATGGAACATTGGTTTTGAGTAACACTGCATTCGACATACATGGTTATGTTTCATGAAAATATTGATATTTTTTGTTTCAAAAATATTTCTTGGCCCCATTGCTCTTCTGATTTCCTATATGGAAACAAGGACATCCTATAGCATATATAGAGTCGAAATAGAGTGCATTAATTACTCCAATGATGCCAATATATCTCCAATATAAACATTGTGAAGCAACACCATTAAGTCTGATGTTTACAGTTGTATCCATGTCTGACTGATGATTGTCATGTCAAACTCAGTCGCACCCAATCCTCTAGGACTGCAATGGATTCAACACACATATCTACGTCCAATTGTTTTCCACTATGCAGAAATCTCTGATGGCCGAATTAGACATCCGAATCCGAGTCGGATTCGGACAGTTGTGTTTGTATCTGATGCTCTGCTGTGCGCTACATTATAAATGTATGCCCATGCAGCTGAAAATGAAACATTGGTTTTGAGTAACAATGTATTCGACATACATCATTTTGGTTCATGAAAATATGGATTTTTTTGTTTCAAAAATAATTTTTGGCCCCATTGTTCTTCTCATTTCCTATATAGAAACAAGGACACTCTTATAGCATATAGAGTCCAGATACCCTTGTGAAGCAACATCATTAACTTGGGAAATGGTAAGTAAAGCACACGACACACTTCATGTTTTTCTAGAAGACATAAATACTCAAACTAATTCTGTTCTTTTTTCCAAAGCCACTTTTTCTTTCTGCCAAGGAAGAAAAGATTTGAAAATCACAGTGCAATTAATGAGAGTATATCATACTAGGACTGGATATGATCGACCCTTTTATCATCCATTAGTCTCATGCATATACATTGTGACCCTTTTCCTCCTTCTCCTACCTATATGAAATAGGCACAACACCTGAAAAAAACTCATGTAATTCTCTTTGGAACTGTTGAGAAGTAAGATGTATGCGTGCAAAATTGAGCTAGCTATAGATTAATGCAACTCATTAAAGAATTTCATTCACCACATATACAGAATTGCTGGAGCTGGACAAAAGGTAGTTAACCTATAGATCTAATTTTAGATCGGCTATAATTTCAAGTAAAACAGCACCAGATCAGCTCAAGAAACAAAGAATCACATGAAATAACCTGAAAAATTAGTATAGCAGCTCAATTGCAGTCTTCATTTATTCAAGTAAAACAGCACCAAAGTATCAAACACAATCTGACACACATATATAGCAGCTCAATTGCAGTCTTCATTTATTTATCTATTGAGCGGGGATAGATCGATCGAGAGAGCTATTTGCACCCCAAGTCCCGAAACACAAAGTCAAAAAGAAGAAAGACAGAATATAATATCGGAGAAGCTAAACACCAAATATAGCACACGCAAGCACAGCTGCAACAACTGTCAACTGAGAACACTAGCAAGCTGCTCGATCGATCTGTTCATCACTCCTACTCCTCCTCCTCCTGTTCCTCTACCTCGGGAGCCGGAAGGTTCAGATCAACGTCGAACACGATGGGCTTCCGAGCTTCTTCGGCGGCGGCGAGCTCCTCTCTTTCGAGCCAGGAGCAGCCTTTCTTACCATTGTGGCTGGCGCGGTGGCCGCCGAGCGCCTGCCGCGTCTGGAATGGCATCTTGCAGCGGTCACACACGTACGGGTAGCGCCGCCCGTCCGTCCCGAGCTCGCCGAGAGGTTCCAGCCGGGGCGGCTCCATACCGCGCCAGCTGCGGTCCGTGTGGCTGCGCATGTGGCCATGGACGGCCTTGGCACTGGCGAATGTGCGGAAGCAGATGGGGCACCCTCGACCGGTGCTCCACGGGCGATGGCAGGGACGACGGCGTCCACCTCATGCAGGGACTTGAAGGTCCAGGGGTACCTGGGGTCGTCGCCGCCTCCGGTGCCTCCCGCGACGAGGTAGTGGACACATGGCCGGCGCCGGGCATCTTATATTTACTAATTGGAGGCACCAATCGAGGCTCCACGTTAATCCTCGAAAACTAACAACTTTGTCCATTCGATCTGCGTATTAACAGTTTATAGCCGTCAGATGAGATATACAGAGAGTCCTCATGAGTTGTCCCACGTATCTCCATATTAAGAGTTTATAGCCGTCATATGAGATATACAGAGAGTCCTCATGAGTTGTCCCACGTGCACTTCCTTTTAGCAAACTCTTTCACGTTATGAAGAGTCAAAAAAGAAAACTCCTTTTGCTTCATAGAGAAAATCTATTTCACGGATGCAGAAAATACCTCCCTAAAAAATCTCTACCTGAACCTGGATGACTACTTCCTCCACCGATCCTTCCCCACCAGGAAACCAATGCGTCATCCATCTTTCGCTAGCGCTGCTCCTTCTCCTCCGTGCTCCGGTGTTCCTGACCCTATCCCTTCTCCAGTCTTTTCGCACAATCCTCTAAACCTGATCCAACCAGCCTCTCCCGACTGCCTTCCTGTGCAACCTTTGAATCCCACTGCCCCAAACATGGTGCAGTCAATCCTGCATGAAGAGGTCTTTCCAATATATGCTTCCATGCCCGGAACGAAGAACAATTCACGATGAATGATGCAGTGAAGAAAAGGGGGTGCACATAAGGTTGTTTGTTTCAGATCGGCTCGCCACCATTGCTGGTGAATCTGCAAAGTTGAGGAACTATGCAGACTGATTCCATGTATGCAAGGAACAAGGAGGGTGCAGGTTTTCATTTTTCGAGATTTTTATGTTGTCTGTCCATAATTTGAGACTTGGTCTCTTATCAAACAAGTGCAGCCTAGGGTTTTTGTTTTGTGGAATTTTGGTGATGTGCGTCCTTTGGTTTCAGACCTATCTAGATCCTATTACAAGGATGGTTAAGATTTGTAGGTTGATGTGCCATCTTATTCAGGGATTCAGTTCAGCAAATATTTAGACGTAAACTTGTGCACGAACTTGAGCACCTCCTCTAATTCTGTTGGGAAGTGGATAGGTCGTTTTTGAGCATTACATGCTTTGTCCAGTCTACTTCTCTTTATTTCTTTACAAGAGTACATGTTTGCTTTCATGCATGTGTTCTTTCAGTTATGCTTACCCATCAAGAGAATAGTATTTGTGAAACATAGAAGGACAAACTATACTTTTTTCTAATGGAACTTTTTGATAGTACTATTTGCAGACACGGAGCGTGTATGTATTCAGCAGGTCAAGAAGGTGTCACCCTATCAGTATTTATTGGAAGCAACACCAGAGATTGAAAAATGATGCTCAAGTTAACCTCTTCATAAAGGCTAGCGGCGAATTCCTGTTCACCTCATCGACGCTCCTGCAGTTCATCGGCGGTCGGTCCAATGTCCACACAGCAGGAAAAACTAGCTACGCATATATAAATTCTCTACTTCAGCCAATTTTTCCTCATAAAATTTGTCTAGAATACACTTTCCTAATTGTTCATGTTACGTCCATAACTTTAAATCTTGAGTTCGTCCATCAATTCTATGACAGAACAATGGCGTCAATGCATGTTGTGGGCAATCAAGAACAAGTGGTATACCTTATGTTTAATCAGCTACTTAATTGTTTGTTTCACTTTTGCCATGTTTATATACTCATCTTATGGTTTTATAATCAAGCCGGTATAAGAAATAGACCAATGTTTTCTCTTATTTTCTGCAGATGCATTAGTTACATCATACAGTCCACGAAGACTTCTCTCAAAAAAGTTTCAATTAGGTGTAGGTAAGTATTTGATGAGTTAATAGGATCCTTTTAGCTTGCCTATATACGTTGAGTTATACTTTCATATGCACTATGGACATGAACTAACCAAAAATATGTATCTTTTTTTCTTACAGGAGTGAAAATTTCAAAGTTAATTTGGTATTATGAAAAAAACAGTTATCTGCTAGCTGAATCAAGGAACATGCCAGAATATGATCATTTAACCGACGGAGAATCAAATCAAATCTGATCTCTGTATCAAATATCATTTGTGCAGGTCTGACATGGAACAGAGGCATGTTGCGTATCTAAAATAGAAAATGGTGTTTCATTCAGCACCAATCATAATACCTATAATGTTTGAGGCATCTGGAGCTTGTGGTTCATTTTGGTTTGCTCTTCTACGAAATAATTTACTCCAACAGATTGGTTCTAACACCCTGTATGACCCTCCACAGGACATGAAGTTGTCCAACTTCAGCACATCACTCGGTGGAACTTATATGGGAAACCTTCGGCTTCATAAAGAGCAAGTCTTTTTACATGCCATTTATGAAAAGAAATGATGGACAATTGCAAGATTTTCGTCATGTGCATGCGCGTATTTTTTCCTGTAAATACAACTTTTTTTTTGTGAATCCGTAAATACATCTCTTATCCTGCATACAGTCATTGACATATTAGATGGTCACCCTATATAGAGATGTACAACTCTAGATTCTGTGGAACTTCTATCCGTGGTTTACAAAAAGGTTTCTACAGCTCTTACTCCATGTTTAATTAAATCATTATAAAACTTACTGAATATATGTTCGACCATGCAGCATACCTAATTACTTATTTTCTTAGAAACAATATATTAATTCCATGTATTGTGCTGCTTCCAATAGTTATTTGATCCTAGGAAACAACCAAGGGCCGAGGCAATATATTACCACGTGCAAAGTGACCTTGCTGTTTGAAAAAACAGACACGAGGATCTCTTTTACCTGTTTTTTCCTAAACCCTCCAAGATGCTTAATATGTTTATGAACGACCATGAACAATAATCTTTATGCTCTATCAACAGGTATCTATCATTTCGTTCTACTTCCAAGACAAATATCTACAAGTAAATATGTGGGTCATTATTTGAAGTTCAAGTTGTGTAGTCTATATAAATTTTAAGATTATGTTTAGTTAAATGTATCCTTTTCTAGAGAGAGTGAGAACTGAAAACTACCATGAAGCAGATTGTATTGGTAAACCAATAGGTAATGATGTAGTTGCATCTGTGTAGAGTAGGATCATAAACCTCATGTTGAGAAGCCAATGAAGACTGCTACGCATGCTGTTCCTTTCCTCAGTAGCAGTAAAGAAGATAAGGCAGATATGGCTTCTACTGTATCATCCAAACTTAGTATACATACATGAATATAGTTAAAAGTCATAATCACATATTGTGCTCATTGCCCAATGAGTTGCAGGACCCGATTAACATCTCATGTTTGTTGGTCATTCTAATATGTTTGACTTGGATGAAGCTTCATTATACATTTGGTCACAAGTTTTGGTCCAAGAGTCATCTGAGCCGTGAGAATGGTAATGCTCATATGTCCCGAGTACCCAATGTCTAAATTCATGTAGAAAAATTCATAATATTGCAGCTTCACACGAACTGGATAACTTGGAAATAGAAAAAGTATGGATGTCACAACATATGTTATGTTCTCGACACACAAGAACATAATTATTAGCATTTGATGTTTCACATGAGACAATTCGAAATATATTGAGAAAGAGGGAGGGAGGCAATCTATCGTTGTTGCAATGTATAGTTCCTATGTTTACTGTGATTGTGCTTCACACATTTTGCTTATTTTTAATCAAATTTACGCAGTTCAGTTGGCATCCATGCTTTACTTCTTTCTGTTGGCTTACTGATCATATTGAGAAAATAAATGGAAATACTTAAGAATAAAGGAATAATACAAAAAGCGAAGTAGTCAAGCAGGCTCTGACCAAAGTACTATTTCCCAAATTATATTAGTGGTTTCCAGTATTTCACGAATTTTTGGAAATAAAAAACTAGCCCGTGCTGACAGCAGCACGGGATGAGGACTAGTGATGAACAGTTGGGAGCTCGATCCGGTCATCATGTTGTGGGTTCTGGGTTGTGGGTTGTGGCTGCCGTTTCTTTATTTGTGTATGTAGAAGAAGACGACAACAAACTCTAGCTGCACTTTGTATTTGTGTATCTGCTGCGGCTTGGGACTGCTGCATTAGGCGTGGAGAGTACTAGCTGTAAGTAGATGGGCCGTAGGCGTGGTGAGTAGTATCGGTTTGTCTAGTTCATTCATATTAGTGTCGCCGGTGTGGACTGTAAGCTTTGCTAAGAAACATTTGCGTAATTTCACATGGAGAAAAAAGATTTTATAATTTCAGTTTCTGGTTGAGAAGAGAAGCCACCCCTGGTTTTTGCAAAAACCATGGGCTGTTTATTAAAACTGGGCACTCTCCTAACCCTCTCATGACCAGCACGCTTTCGGCGGTCGGACTTTGTAATCTTGCCATCGTGAATGGTTCTAATATGGGGTCCACTCTCGCATGGGCCATCTGGCTACCTTGTGCAGATTCGCAGGCCGAAAGTTCTGGACGGAAGTTTTTCGAAGGAAAAAAGTGGACCCTATAGGTTAAATGGGCCTCCCTCTCCATCGCACGCAGCCTGTTTAGCTAAGGTTTAGAGAAACAAAGCACCATCAGATCTCGATTTGCATTGAGAGGTCAACAGGATGTCAGTTGCTCTACTGTAAAGCAAACCGATTCTAACCCCCCCCCCCCCACACACACACACACAATTGTTTTTGAGAGGATGCCTATCCAGGCCTCCCCCCAGTGGGGGAGCTGAGCCTAAGAGTCTAATCTGAAAACTGAAATAGGGTGTTCATATACACAACATATAAAATAGCCGCAAACTTTCCAACCACAAATCTACATTAATAATGAAGTGAAAATGTAAAATCATCTCCAGCAGTCCCCTCAAACGCCTTCCCTTATACGTGCGTTTAGGGCTCCTTATAAATTTTCTAGATGTCAAAGGTGTGTGTGGCAATCACGGCTCCCCTATTAAACTCTATACTTTGCCTGACATACGTGCCCCATCCGCAATTTACCACCAAACGTCCTAGAAGAGACTACAAGATAAATAATGGATTTGTAATTCACAAAAACTAAGTGTATGATTTATAAATATATTCAAAATAGAGAGCTTGCTGAATCCCATTTGGATTAAACTCATTGGCAAATTTAGACGGTGGTTATGTCTCTACTTTTGTTTTCTGTTGTACACCATTTACATTTTCACTGCTTGATCTATTAACGGAAAAACTCATCATCTCTGAAATTTAATGATTCAAAATTTTATTCAGCCATTTAGAACAAATCCCTAAACTAAAAATTAGGCTCTTAAGTCGTAATCGTTCAAAATGGATAATTCCGCATGATCTGACCTCCAAATTTATGCCCTAAGTCTATAATTCACAGGATGGACATATCAGTTAGCAATTTTACCTAAATAATCACGAATGAGACTATTAGCCACCGTTCTATTTCCTAGCTCCTAGTAACTGAAGGAAATATGCCCTAGAGGCAATAATAAAGTTGTTATTTTATATTTCTTTATTCATGATAAAGGTTTATTATTCATGCTAGAATTGTATTGATTGGAAACTTAAATACATGTGTGAATACATAAACAAATACGGTGTCCCTAGTGAGCCTCTACTAGACTAGCTCGTTGATCAAAGATGGTTAAGGTTTCCTAACCATGGACATGTGTTGTCGTTTGATAACGGGATCACATCATTAGGAGAATGATGTGATGGACAAGACCCATCCATTAGCTTAGCATAATGATCGTTCAGTTTGTTGCTACTACTTTCTTGAATGTCAAATACATGTTCCTTCGACCATGAGATCGTGCAACTCCCGGATACCGGAGGAATACCTTGTGTGCTATCAAATGTCACAACATAACTGGGTGATCATAAAGATGCTCTACAGGTATCTCCAAAGGTGTCTGTTGAGTTGACATGGATCGAGATTGGGATTTGTCACTCCGAGTATCGGAGAGGTATCTCTGGGCCCTCTCGGTAATGCACATCATAAGAAGCCTTGCAAGCAAAGTGACTAATGAGTTAGTTGCAAGATGATGTATTACGGAACGAGTAAAGAGACTTGCCGGTAACGAGATTGAACTAGGTATAGAGATACCGACGATCGAATCTCGGGCAAGTAACATACCGATGGACAAAGGGAATTACGTATGTTGTCATAACGGTTCGACCGATAAAGATCTTCGTAGAATATGTAGGAACCAATATGGACATCCAGATTCCGCTCTTGGTTATTGACCGGAGAGGTGTCTCGGTCATGTCTACATAGTTCTCGAACCCGTAGGGTCCGCACGCTTAACGTTCGTTGACGATATAGTGTTATATGAGTTATATGTTTTGCTGACCGAATGTTGTTCGGAGTCCCGGATGTGATCACGGACATGACGAGGAGTCTTGAAATGGTCGAGAGGTAAAGATTGATATATAGGACGATGGTATTTGGACACCAGAAGTGTTTCAGGACGTACCGGGAAGGAATCGGGTCACCGGAAGGGGTTCCGGGCACCCCCCGGCATGTTATGGGCCTTATGGGCCAAAGGAGGGGACAGACCAGCCCACAAGGGGGCTGGTGCGCCTTCTTCCTTGGCTGGCCGACCCTAGGGAAGGAAAGGGGGGAGGGCTAGCCCCTCCCGCCTTTCCCTCTCATGGGAGAAAGGAAAGGGGGGGGGGGGCACCCTCCTCTGCCTTTCCCCCGCACTCCAAATAAGGCAAGGGGGCCGCCACTTGGGGAGGACCCCAAGTAGGATTCTGCCTACTTGGGGGCGCCATCCTGGCTGCTCCCTCCAACCCCACCTATATATATGTGGGAGGGGGGCGCCTAGTAGAACACAACATTGTCTTAGCCATGTGCGGCGCCCCCCTCCACCGTTTACACCCCCGGTCATATTTTCGTAGTGCTTAGGCGAAGCCCTGCGGAGATAACTTCACCATCACCATCACCACGCCGTCGTGCTGCCGGAACTCATCCACTACCTTGTCGTCTTGCTGGATCAAGAAGGCGGAGGACGTCACCGAGCTGAACATGTGCTGAACGCGGAGGTGCCGTATGTTCGGTACTTGATCGGTTGGAGCATGAAGAAGTTCGACTACATCAACCGCGTTGTCAAACGCTTCCGCTTACGGTCTACGAGGGTACGTAGACACACTCTCCCCCCTCGTTGCTATGCATCTCCATGGATAGATCTTGCATGTGCGTAGAATTTTTTTTGTTTTCCATGTAATGTTTCCCAACAGTGGCATCCGAGCCAGGTTTATGCGTAGATGATATGCACGAGTAGAACACAAAGAGTTGTGGGTGATGACAGTCATACTGCTTACCACCAACGTCTTATTTTGATTCGGCGGTATTGTGGGATGAAGCGGCCCGGACCAACCTTACATGTCCACGCACATGAGACCGGTTCCACCGACTGACATGCAACTAGTTTTGCATAAAGGTGGCTGGCGGGTATCTGTTTCTCCTACTTTAGTTGAATCGAATTTGACTGTGGCCGGTCCTTGACACTACTAGGAGAAAGCCTACTAGTAGCACTTGAAATACCTATAGCAGTAGCGCTGGGGGCAGCGCTACTGCTAACGCGCTACAACTAAGTTTTAGTAGTAGCGCTACCCGGACCAGCGCTACTGGTAAGTATGGTTAGCAGTAGCGCTGCCTGGACCAGCGCTACTGCTAACTATCTGTAGCACTGCACCAAAGCAAGCACTGCTGCTAATCCAGCGCTGCCGCTAGATGCCTTCCAGCGCTACTGCTAGTATTCCTGCTTTCACAGATTTATTCCCCCTCTACATATTTTTGATGTATTTGTGCATGCTCTATACAGTAGTTTAATCAGATCATAATAAACATACACTATTCTCATCATATCATACACATACAGTAGTCTCGTCATACCATCATCATCATCATCATCATCATTCAACACAAATATCATCACATCTCGAAAATAGTGATACACAAGTCATGTCATGTCTCGAATAAATGCAACTGCATGATCATGGCACACACACAAGTTTCATCATCTCTATCTAAACCATGATGTATAAGAGAAGAGCGATCAACATGAGCAAGAGCGCGACTATGTAGTACTTCTTGAGGCACCGGCGGTTTCGCTCCTGCTCTTGCCGGAGCGTCCACCTTAATTAACTACTTTCTGCTTCGGCTCTGCTGTCGAACCCTCTATGGCTAGCACCCGGGTACTTGTCCACCTGGTCCTGAGCGTGTGGCCAGTTGTCGTACACTCCTGGAACCATCGCAACGAACACGACGTAGCAGTCCTTCGCCATCTCTGATCTATGTACCTGCATCATCAGTTGATGAATTCAACGATAATATGCAACATAATGTACTTAAGAAAACAAAGAGGCATAATTAGCAAAATACAAGCAACCTATAGTAAACATAAATAACGAAGTTCCTCATACCCAAACTAATTAACTAGAGCGATCTACGCTAGTTCAGAGGACGGTTTAATACATCACAGAGTTTCGCCGTGCATAAATTCAAAGTTTTGCCATAGAAAGATAGTAGTGACACATTGTCATCGACAATCAGTCCTCCATGTCGGCGGTCCAATCTTCATAGTCAGGGAGGAAGCACCCGAGCTTCTTGAAAGGCTTCAGGTCTAGACGCTGAGCGAGTAGCAGTGCTCGGACATCATCCCACGTGATTGGCCCGTGGTAGAACATCCCTGTTGGTTTGAGGACCTCCTTCATGATCACTTGGGCAAGTTCACACTGTACGTGATCAAACTCAGCTTGGATTCGATGATCCAGTGTCTTTCCTATGCTTGTGGCCCAGTTGACAATCTCGGCATCGTTGGTAGTAGCTGACATGCGAAGGCGTTGATTGTCCCTTCTGTACTCGATCAGGCGATGCATGAGGTAGAATCCATCAGCCTTACTGGTGTATGGTTGCTGGATGCAGTAGAAGTCGGTCTTATGGCTGAAAGCCAGCCCGTTGTTCCTGTACTTTTTCACCTTGATATATCCACCAGACAGGCTGAAGGTTAACAGGGCACTATCGAGAACACTCTTTATGTGCGTGTAATCCTTTTTCTTGATGTTCTTCGATGAGTCCAAATACATATCATGGGAGTATTCTGGGTACAGAACGATGAGGACAGCGCCCCCCCTCCCCGCTGCACAAAATAAGTACACCTCAAATTAGCCTCCATGCTTGCAAAGGAATGATTAAAACTTATGAAAGGATATGCGTGGATGACTTACGTGGGATGATAAGGCAGGAGAATCGCTTCCTTGTCCTTATTAGCAGTCATGAAGTCGGCGATGTACTTGCTCGCATAGTCATTGTGCTCTTTGCAGACTGCCAAGAAGCTCTTGTGCATATAGTACGGGTCTGCGACGCAGATATATTTTATGTTCTCGAGCCTGATGAAGTAGTTGAGATACAACGCATACATGCGGATGAACCGGAAATCCAGCTTGGTCATGTGGAACATGTCGTAGATGTAGTCAAATCGCACGATGAACTTATCCGCGAGCCATCTCTCGACATACAACTTCCCACCCGGCACCTGAGCCGCGTAAAGTGGGTATCCTGGTTTTTTCCAGATGAGAAGGCTTTTCTCTCTGGCCATCACATCTTCATGGAATCTCCTTAGATCATTGTTCAGTATGTGCTCTAGCGCTTTCCGAGGTAGGATCGGGTCGCCGGCGACATGGAAACGCTACACACCTTTGACAGGTATTCTGTCTACCTCCATGGGCTTCAGAGGCGACTGGCTGCTTGAAGCAGCTCTGGCGCCTTTAGGGCCTTTCTTGTCCGGTCTCCTCCTTTGCATCTTGGCGGGTGGAGGTAGTGAGCCCACCATACCTTCCCTAACCACCACCCCAGTGTCGTCGGGCTAATCAGTGGACAACCCTCAGGTTGTTGCTGGGTAGAGGCGGCATCTGGAGGCGTCTCCTGCGAGGATCGCATGAAGAGAGACTTTTTGCATTCCGCCTTAGGACGTTCCGGCTCCGGCAAATCATGAAGCATCAAGTCATCATCTCCATGCTCATAGCCTGAGTCATAGTCCCCAGCCATCAATCCTCCATCGTCATAGGCGGTATTGATATAATTGAGAGGGTCATCATCCTCCTCCTCCAAGACATCATCAGCATTTGCTTCTTCGACGGGGGCGACGTTATCTGGTACTAATGGAGGCTCTCCCTCGCGTCATCCGCTATCACCCGCCACGACAGGTGCAGGTAATTGGGTAGGTGGGGTGGTCTTCATACCTTCTTGAGAAGCTGTCGTTGGTGTGATACTAGGCGCCTCGACACGAAGAAGAGTCTTCGGCCAAGGCAAGAACCAGCTCTTGCATGCGCCAATCCGTTTAGGGGTATCCTCATCATCGACTGGTACCGGAGGAGGCAAATCCTTGAAGCCCGCTAAGACACTGGCCACGTTAACCTTGAAGACGCCATGGGGCATCTCTCGATTGTGGAACATGCGGTCCTTCGGCTTCACAATCGGTGCCTTTCCCACGGCCACCTTCTGGCCCTTGATGTCGTACAGTAGGGTGCACAGGGTATCGTCGGCCTACGAAGACATGTCTGCGACGTCAAACATCCGAAAGGCAACTGAAACGGAAGACTATAGACATGCTGGTGAAAAGGGTATGACGCGTAATTACCGTGAGGGCATCAAACTCAGCCATAGACGAAGCCCCGCCGAGCATGCCAGAGACGGAGGTCGGGCTACTATGAACAGGAGCGGGACCTTTTGCGGTTGCTTGAGCAGGTGATGGTGGTGTGATGTTCACCGAATTGCTCCTGACGTAGCTGGGAAGGGGAAAGTCCGCTGGCCCTTTATCTGGATTGTTCTTCGACCAATCGATAATTGCTGAAATCAAGCTGGTAATAATTGAAGATTGGAAGTGAGCCGTGACGCCAGCCACCACATCATTGACCACTGCATTAACTACCCCGAGCAACTCTTCTTTGGTCTCAGCTTTGGTCTTATTGACCGCAATCGCAACCTTCTTGTCGATGGTCTGTTGAGTGAGCGACCGTCTCTTCTTTCTTTCCTCTGGCTCCTCGTGGTAGCACATCTTCCACGAGGCGCCATCTCCAACACTGTGCACACATCCATAGGATGGCGGTTTGTCCTCTGGGACCTTTTTCAGTATGTTCAGGGTCCGGTTGAATGGGGTGTCCCACTTGGGCCGCGCCGACGATTGTGACGACTCATCGCTTTTGGCTACCTTTTGGTGCTGCTCTTTCTGCAAAAGGAACGAGGATGGTCTACTAATGTGACAAAACTTGTAGTCGAATTGATTGGAAGCTAATATCATAAGGTGGTAATATAATAATTACCAAAAGTCTCATGAACTCCCTCGTGTTCGGGTCCGTGTAAAAGATCTTTTTGATGCGGTCCCACTTGTACCGGGCCCTGATCCAGTCACACTCCAGCGGGTCGGTGAACTCCGCCAAGGGGTCTGGGATTCCGTGACTTTCACGTTCGGCGTCCTCCTTGGCGCATACATGCCTCTTCCCCTCATAACCACGGCTTCCGAGGCGGTGGGGAGCCGTGTTCCTGGCCTAGAGCGCATTCATTTTCTCCACCTTTGCCTTGACTTCTTCTTTAGCGCAAGTCTCCTTGAATTTTTGAAAGTCCTCTTCCTTTAGTGACGGATTGTCAGCATGAATCTTGGACCACGGTTCATTCTTTGCAATCGCTTTTTTCAGCCGAACTTTCCAGGCAGACAAGTCGTTGGTGAACGTCACGTTCGCCTTGTTGTTTATCTTTGTCATGGCGTCGTCGTACCACGGATGTTTGCTTTTATCCCGGCCGGGGAACAGGAACCTATTGTACAACTTCTTTAGGAGCATGTGCTCCATATGTGGCATCTTCTTCAACTTCTCATCGTTGATGTTGGTGGTTTCCCTGAGGATGCATCCTAGTTGATTGCCACAGCACGAGCGCGCTTTCTCCGGCGCTGTTGGCTCTAATTTCTTGGGGTGCATCTCCGTGACCACAATTTGTCCGATGCCGAGCACGATTGGTCTTCGTGTCCTCTTCTGCTTCAGTGCTTTACCGGCTACGACAGCATCGTTGCCGGTCTCGGGGGTGGTGTCGGTGCCGGTGCCAGTGCCGGTGCCGGTGTCGGCGTCGGTGTTGGGGTTGGTGCCACTGCCGCCACCCTACACCCGCAACTGGTGTTTGTCCAGGTAATCAAAATAATGATTTGCTGCCTTGATGGGATCTTCTTCGAGGCGACCAGAACCCCCAGCTTCGGCATGGCTAGACATGTTTCCTATTCAACAATTGTAAATAAAAGATATAATGAAGAGAAAAAATGGGCCTATATTTGGTCGGAATGTTGATTCATTCCCCCCGGTAAATCCCGGGCACTCCATATGTCCTAGTTTCTAGCACAAGTCATGTCAAAAATCACGGAAATTTTCGGCATGAACTTTTCTAAAAAGTGGACATATGGAGCGCCTGAAATTTGCCAGAACGGAAATGAATCAACATTCCGGCAAAACATAGGCCACTCGGATATTCTTCGACGATTGTCCATTCAACCAACATTAATCATATCATATTCAACAATTGTAAATAAAAGATATAATCAACAATAATGGAATATGCAAATGAACATCAATGCCCTAGCTACTGTTTTTTGTTTATAGCTAAATGCCATAGCTACTATTTTTTATTTATAGCTAAATGCTACTGTTTTTTGTTTAAAGCTAAATGCCCTAGCTAATTTATATACCCTCTGTTAATGCCCTACTCTCTTTTACTTTAACCAAGTTTTTGAAAAGACAAACAATTCTATTTTTTGTTTAAAGCTAAATGCTACTTTTTTGTTTAAAGCTAAACGCCCTAGCTAAATTGCTAAAAATATGAAGCTCTACAGCAATTCATTCCATAGGTTCAAATTCATTAGCATCACTGGTTAAAAGATACGGAGGCAACAAGATGCATAAATGATGTAACAGATTAATGACTTAATGAAATTCTCAGAGTAATCTGAAAAACTACAGCAACATAGCAACTTGGCAAGCTTGTAACAGTATGCATATCAACTCTAAAATGGAAGATCTTGGCATGCAGCTATATTACACATGGCATACTATAATTCATACAATTGGCACAATTTCAATAGAGTCATGGTTTTAACACCACCAAGCTCACAACATAGCATCATGATGTTGACAGCAGACAGAATTACTGTTTAGGCATTTTCATAGCAAAGAAAGTACATGCTACAGGACTCTAATGTGGCATAAAAGGGCATGGCATGATAGAGCAAACAACAAGGGAGGAAACATGTTTACTGAACATATCCAAACGGAGCATGGATTTGATGCTATCATCAAGAGAACATGGCAACATCATATAACAGATTTCCAGGACTTAGCAAATTAACCAAGTGTTAAAAATAGCAACATTGTATAGGCTACTTTGCATGCTTGTACTAGTCACCATAGGGCATATCATGCTCCTAAAACATCATCTAGGGTTCCTAATTTCCTAGCTAGGGTTCATATGAACACCACCTAAATTGCCCTAAACGGCTTATGGGGCAGGGGAGAGCGCAGAGAGAGGAGGGCAGGGGAGAGGAGAGGGAGAGGCTTACGGGGCGGCGGCGGCGAGGTCGGGGGCGGGCCCGCGCGGGCGACGGTGAGGTCGAGGGAGGGCTCGGGCGACGGCCGGCGTCGAGGTCGACGGCGGGCAGGGGCGACGGCGGGCAAGGGCGACGGCGGGTAGGGGCGATGGCCGGCGACAGAGTGGGGGAAGAGGTGGAGGAGAGGGGGGAAATGACTTGGTGAAATTTTGAGCCCGCGCGGCGGGGGGTTAACTCAAAATAGCAGTAGCGCTGGACTGGGATCCAGCACTATAGATAACTCAGCTATAGCGCTGGGTCCTAACCCAGCGCTACTGCTAACTATTCCAATTTATATTTTTTAATTCTAAAATACAAATAGCAGTAGCGCTGTATTATGGTCCAGCGCTATAGCTATAGCGCTGGTTCCCTGTCCAGCGCTACCGCTATTTTTCTTTTCTTTTCTTTATTTTCCTTTTCTAGTTTTTAGTTTTCTTTTCTTTTTATTATTTTCCTTTTCTTTTCTGTTTACTTTTTTTTTTCTTTTGTATTGCTTTCTCCCTTTTGTTTTTTTTCTCCCAACGACGGTGTCTCCCTCCCACACTGTGCGAATATCACCGGAACCATGCATGTGGTGGTAATTGAAGGGGATATGATGTATACATCATTTGACCGATAACAGTTACTTGAGTGCGTACACAAAATAGATACATATATATAAATGATGGTTTCTCAGCTGCATCGACGACGTTTCACATTGAGCTTCTTCCCTTTCTTGTTCGTTATCGAATAATTGAGCCCCTCCTTGTGACTTTTCCGGTACCATGGAGTACAATCTTTCTTAGGTAATGTAGTATTGATTCTTCTTTTCACGTATGCTTCATCGTCATCATCATCTTCCCTCATCGGGTTGCCGTATTGGTCATAGTCTTCCTCATTGGCGACTCCATCCAATCCGACGATGCTCCTTTTGCCTCTCCTCACGACAACACGGCTGGGATTGGTCTGGTCGGTTATGAAGAAGCATTGTGTCACATGCTTAGCGTGTACCCATGGCTCAGTTTTGGCGATGACGTTAACGTTCATGGTAGCGCTCTTCGCGTCGGGTATCGACATGGTAGTGAAATACTTGTTTTCTCTTACGACGTCCTTAGCCCATCTGACACGGAACATCGTTGCATTGTGCATTCCAGCATAGTCAAGCTCCCAGATCTCTTCGACCCTTCCGTAGAATCTTTCAGTTGTGCCGTTGGTGTCTGTCACGCATTCAATCATCACTCCTGAGTTCTGGTAATCACTGTCCATGTCTTTGGCCTCCGTGTAGAACGTGTACCCATTGATATCATATGCCTGATAGGTCGCGAGTTTGGGCGCGGGGCCGTGTGCTAAGGCGTGTATGAGCAATCCATCCGAACTGCCCTCTTCCGGGGGATTAGCAAGAACTTCCTCTTTGAACCAATGCAAGAAAGTGGCGTTGTGCTCTACAGTAACTTCGTCGTCCGTCTTGAGCATCCCCTTATCACGGTACTTCTTTGCGATGGTTTCTTTGTGCCGTGTCACATAATCATCTACCACATCTAGGTGTTGTAGCACTACTAAGTTAGCCCTGTCAAAGTCATTCCGTTGATCCGAGTAGTCCACGTGCAATTCCCTCTGGCCTTTGTCGTGACCTTCTCCTCCGAGCCTCCCATCGTGCTTCTTGACGGCCAAACCAACAACAGGGTCACCGACACATATATAATTCTCGCAAAAGGAGATGCACTCATGCGTCAGATACCCCTGGACGATGCTCCCATCGGGACGGGACATGTTACGAATGAATCCTTTGATGACCCCATTCATCCTCTCGAACGGCATCATGCTGTGAAGGAATGTCGGCCCGAGGTCGATCATGTCGTCCATGATGTGGACACACAGATGCACCATGACGTCAAAGAACGCGGGCGGGAAGTACATCTCAAGCTCACATAGTATGACAACGATCTCTTCCTGTAGCCTTCGGAGCTGCTTCACACTGATGGACTTTCGAGAGATAACGTCGAAGAAGTTGCAGAGACCAATAAGCGTGTCACGGACGTGCTTGTCCATTATCTCTCTAATGGCAACCGGGAGTATCTGCATCATCATCACGTGACAGTCATGAGACTTAATCCCACTGAACCTTTTCTTCTTGGTGTCTAGAAATCTGCTTATCTTCCCACAGTAACCGGAACTGACTTTGATTCCCGTAAGGCACTTGATGAATTGATCGATCTCCTTCGCACTTAAGGTGAAGCAAGAAGGGGGGCAATAATTCTCCTCCTTCTTGTTGAATTTTTTTGCCCGTTTCCCCCTCCTCCGTCTCCGTCTCCACCTCCTCCGTCGACTTTTTACGGGGCGGCATGTCGAGATCTTTCCTGATCTTCAAATCTTCCAAGTCTTTCCTTGCCTTCGGCCCATCCTTGGTCTTCTCCGGCATGTTCATCAGTGTGCCAAGCAAGCTCTCGAGGACATTTTTCGTGATATGCATTTGATCAAGGCAATGAGGCGTGTCATGATTGGGCCAGTACTCCAAGTCCTAGAAAACAGACCTCGTTTTCCATACCTTTAGCAGCGGCTCCGGCGCTTTTTTCATCTTTCCCGGCGCGGGGCACTGTTCCCAGTTTTTCAACAGCTTGTTGATTTCGGTGCCGCTCCTCTTATGTGGAGGTCCTTGATGCTCAGCCAACCCATTGAATAGATTTCCATGCTTTCTCCACGGGTCTTCCTTCTCGAGCCATCTATGATGCCCCATGTAATTTTCCCAGACCCGCCATCTTTCGTTGACGTAAGCTGCTGAGACGTTGTATCATCCATGCACCTCGTGCATCCACAGTATCCGTGGCACGCCTAGCCTGAGGTGTACCCGTAACCGAGATAGTCATGCACCATCGTCATCAGTGCGGCTCTCATATAGAAATACTCTCCTTTGCTGGCGTCCCATGTCCATGCCGGTGTTTTCCATAACGTGTCTAGCTCCTCTTTCAGAAGCCCAATATACAGGTTAATATTATTTCCTGGTTGTTTCGGCCCTTGAATCAGCATGCTCATGTGTATGTACTTTGTCTTCATGCACTTCCATGGGGGGAGGTTGTACATCCATACAAAGACGGGCCATGTGTTGTGGTTGGTGTTCTGGTTTCCAAACGGATTCATGCCATCGGTACTCGCACCAAGCACGATGTTCCTTGGATCTTCTGCAGCAAATCCATATACGGCGTTGAATGCTCTCCACTGGCTACCATCTATGAGGTGTCTCAGCTTCGGATCATCTCCATCGTCGGGCTTCTTCCTCTCCGCGTGCCAGCGCATGAGCTTTGCTTCCTTAGGATCTACGAAATACCACTGCAGACGGGGAGTGATCGGAAAGTACCATACAACTTTCTAAGGAGCTTTCTTTCCTGCCTTCTTGTATCGAGAAGCATTGCACACTGGACAGTTGGTTTTTTCCACGTGCTCCCCCCGATAAATGATTCAATCGTTGATGCATGCGTGGTACCTAATGTGCGGCAAATCAAAAGGGCAAACGGTTTTCTTGGCCTCCTCGACACTAGTAGGACACAGGTTCCCCATGGGGAGAACTTTATTATGTAGATACTTCAAATGCTCATCAAGGCTTTTGTCTGTCCATTTGTTTTTGGCCTTCGTCTTCAGAAGTTCGAGCGTGAAACTCAAGCGAGTCACCTCGGGATCGCAACCGTCATACAATGGAGTCTTCGAGTCTACTTCAAGTTGCGCCAGCTTGGCCTCCTCTCTAGAAGCAGCTCTCTCGCTAGTCGTACTCTTGCGAAGGAGGTCTCTAACATGAGGGTCCTGCACGACTGCACTTAGTCGCGTCGAAGACTGCGGCGTGACCGCCGCCTCTTCTCCGCCATGTCTGGACTCTTCTTCGCCGTGTCCGGAATCTTCTCCGCCGCCGTCATGTACGGACTCTTCCCCGCAGCCATGTCCGGCACCATCGTCTTCGTGTAGATCGGTCATCTCTTCGTCTAGCCCCATGTCGTTATTCCCTGCCATGTGGACGTACTCATCATCATCTTCACTTATCCACTGAGTATAGCCATCCATGAAACCATTCATCAGCAGGTGCGCCTTCAAACAACCACAATCAAAAGGGTCCAAAAGGACTCCTTCTTTGCATCTTGTGTAGGGTAACGCAGCAGAAAACAAAAATTTCCGACCTACGCACCAGCCCAGGACCAGCCCAGGACCACTATGGAGACTGCATACAAGGTTTGACCTTTTTCGTTACCGACTCGTAGCGCAGCGGAAGTAGAGTCGATGACGATCGGCGGTGCAGATCCCCGTAGCTAGGATTTACAACCTCCCAACCTCGAGGATGTACTCCCTCATCTGCCCCACGGACAGCCCTCCGGGAGGCGGTCGGACAGTCCCTCGAACGGTGTCGCGGACAGCCCTTCGGGAGGACTCACAGAACTCGGACCGTCACTTGGACAGCCCTTCGGGAGGCACTCTCAAAACAGCCCCTCGGGCACAAAGAACGAAACTACGACCTCTCTACGGGGTTGCACATATACGGTGTCATCTATCCGGCAGGGCTTCGCCGTCCGGAACTAGTTCCTGCCGGAACCCAGACAGCCTTTCGGCTCTACGAAACTCTTTTCGTGGGAGGGAGAGAGAAGCCAGACAAGTCTATGGCATGTGTATGAGAGCAAGGATGATCCTTTAGGCAGCCCCCTCCACCCCTATTTATAGGCCAAGCCCAAGGGTGGCTTCTCCAAGAAGCCAAGGGGGAAAATTACCAAAAGGCCCTCAAGATGGCTTCTCCAAGAAGCCACCCAAAAAGCACTTTTACTATTCATGACGACATTTTTCAGCGTCCGTTCGAACCAAAAATATTTATGTGGGCCTAGAACATTTCCAGTACCCACTAAAATAATTTTTGACGCATTTCGGAACAATTCCAGATTAGTGATTTTCATCTGCGAAAAGCAAACAAGAATGCGTTTTCACTATTCATGAAGACAATTTTTCGCGACCGTTAAATCCAAAAATATTTTTGTGGGTCTTAGAATAATTCCAGTACCCACTAAAATGATTTTGGATTCATTCCGAAATAATTCCGCATTAGTGAATTTCATCTGCGAAAAGCAACCAAACCGGTTCCGGCAGCTCCGGAACATTTCCGGTTTTTATACTGGAAAATTCCCAGAAGTTTCCAGAATGATTCTGGCACCCTCTAAGAATTACCAAGCATGTTCCGAAACCAATTTGACTTCATGGTATACCCTGAAACAACTTTTCAGTTTTACCGAAACTATTCCGGTGTTCTCTCTCCGGAACCTTTCCGGTGTGTCCGAAACTTTTTCGGTGAATTTCTCTCAGACTCCCTGTCTAGTATTCAGCAGATAGATGACCCTTAAGTGTGTGACCCTATAGGTTCGGTGATGTATAGATATGGCCGGAACTCTTTCCGATCAGTGATCAACATCGGAGCCGTGGACACCCATATTGACCCCTATACCCACACGAATGAATATTCGAGTGAACCTCCAGTTGTTGTGTGCTATTCTAGTTGCTTCGCGATATGTTACAAATACCCGAGGTGAGACATGTTGGCATTCACATGGATCAACAACTTGTCCACTATGCTAGTTACCTCGTTACCGGTATTGTTCTTTTTTCTCGTTACCGTGTTCCGGCATCCCTGTGATCAAATCACCCTATGTCTGGCCAGACGATGATGGATACCGTAACACTGAGAGGGCCCAGAGATATCTCTCCATCGTCGGAGGAGAAAATCCCAATCTTGAGCTATCAAGTTACTTGACATACTTTCCCATGAACCCGTAAGCCGCCGTAATAGCCATCTAGTTACGGATGACGTTTAACAAACCCCAAAGTTCATGAATCAAGCATGAAGAAACTCGATACTCTCATGGTCTGAGGAATCATGTAAACGTTAACCATCTCTGTGTTATTACCCATTAACTTGTGACGAATGTATCTCATAGCATAACATCAATACGGGTCGATTCAACACAAATGTTCTTCTAACATTGTGCCCTCAAAGTTGCTGGCATAGACATGCCCATGATTGGGAAAACATAATCATCATGCAATGCTTGAGCTAGTCTTAGAGGCATGACTAGGAATACATTTTACCGTTTATTATTCCACACGTGCACATGGGTTTTCCCCAGAGCCTTTATGGATATACGGGCTCGGGAACCACAACAGTTTTAGCGTGGAACATAAACATAATTATGAGCATGGAGATAAATAATAACATTTATTATTGCCTCTAGGGCATATCTCCTACATCTTGTACACGGACATCTAATCCTAGTCCGATTATTTGCATACATGTCCATCACCGCGGATTGCAAGTATCGCTCCACCTTCCATCCACTCACCTTCATGACCGAGATTGCACAGTATAACAAGCAAAAGGGTTATAAACAAAATGCATCAAAGTCATATAAAAATTTGGCATGACCTTGCCTAAAAATAGGACATATTGAGTTTGCTGGAAATTCACCGAAACGGAAATAAATCGACATTTCGGCAAAACATAAGCAACTCGGGGGCATGTCACTCGCACAAATCTCTCCATATCCCAAACACACATATTCCCATTCTTGAAATGCACAACTTTTTACTCACCTATCTCCCGAGAGAGACCGAGCACGGTTAGATGAGGCCTTTCGCTACCTATAGGGATCGAAAGTGTGGATGGCTAAATAGCTAGCTAGATCTAGTTGTTGGGGAGGAGAGATGACTCTAGCTAACTAATGGAGAGGGAGAGAGATGAGCTAGCTAGATCTACTAGTCGTCAACCCGTGCAGTTGCACGGGCTAGAAATTTTAATATTAGATATAACAAACTTTTCACAAATTAGAAATGTCAAACATAATTTGAATATGTTTCTATAGGTTATTATTACTACACATCCACATCGGGTCTAATGAAGTTACATTGCATTGACTATTTTGTGATTAGATTGTTTAAGTCTAATTGTGTCACAACGGTATAAATACTATCGTTGTGTGATGGTGAACCACCTCAGATTTATAGAAGACATGTGGAAATATGGATGTATAAGGGTATATGTGTTATGTCGGTAGAAAACACGGTTACAAACGCAAAAGTTGTTGCATGTATCATTTACTCATGAACTATAAATTTCTAAAAGGTATTAAAGATCAAGTGCCCTATTGTAGCATATATCTTCCTTTCTTACTCAACCAAAAAAAGACGTACATCTTTTTTTTTGCCACAGAAGCACGGTAGAATTATAAAGACTTTGTTTCTATACACAATAATGGACACATGCATGCACGGCTTTCTATCAAACATATATGATATCCTAGCAAATAATATACATATCTTAAAAGTGGAAGTTGTATTCTATAAGCACCATAGATTATTCAGATTAGAAATTCTTGTCTATACCAAGAAATTATTGAATATCAATGTATTTTGCATAACCCTTAAAATTTTAAAATTTATATCCATACTATACATATCACTATGCTTTCCATCTGCTATAGGTTTTCCAATGGGCAGCGTAACAATTAGGACAACAACACGATCTACTTTAGACCACCATCGGTACACCTCATCATACACTTCATCGACCATTATCATCATTTGATTGCAATCTGCTCGGAGCTTGAAGCCAAGAAGAATAGTTAGATGATGGATTTGATAGTTGGCCTTTTTTAGATCAGAAACGTGAGTGTACTTTGAAGCTTGCGATGGATGGAGAGAGATGCGGTGATCCTAAGAAACATGAAGACCACCGCTTAGGTCACTCATCATCCCTGCAGCACATGCCTTTGGTCCCTTTGTCGTTCGCCCATGGTCATACGGGTGGGAGAGCGCACTTGGTGGTGATGGGGACATCCTTGGGAGAGCAAAACACTGCCGACGGCCATAGAACAGAAGAATTGAAGGAGATGAAGTCAGCGGCCATGTATAGTAGTCAAGATAGATGTTTTTTTTCCTTCCCTTTTTTTCTGAGGGAGAGGTGTTTTTCCTTTTTTTTGAGTGATTTTCCTTTTTTTTCAATCGGCAGAAGAATTTCTTTACGTACATTGAATGTACATCAAATGGATGTGTTTTTTTCTTTTCAGCAGTAGAGTTTTTATGGAAGGATGCTATCCTTAAAAGGAACCGATGGATGCTTTCATTCTTTTCTCTCACTTCATAGTGCATGTATCCCCTTGATGCTAAATTATGACTCAATAAAAACCGCCCTTTATAAAAAAAATGACGTGTGAGATGTTTTTTTTGGACGGAACGTTCTATATGTTACGTATAATTTTCAGCGGCCAGGGGTCGAGGGAGAGACGTTTTTCCTTCTTTTTTTGCGTGAATTTTTTTCCTTTTTTAATCAGGAAAATGTTTTGTTGACGGAATATTAAGGGTCATCAAACGGATCTGAACCAACCTGTGGTTGGATGGTTAGAGGGACTGTGGTATCCCCAGCCCACCAGGGTTCAAATCCTGGTGCTCGCATTTATTCCTGGATTTATTTCAAGATTTCCGGTGATGCGCATTCAGTGGGAGGAGACGTTCCCGTCGACGACGAGGTGCCTAGGGTGACTTCGTAAATTTCAAGATGATATGCCGGCTCAGTCTTTCGGAGGTGCTCATAGGGGTAGGGTGTGTGTGTCTGCGTTCATAAGGGTGAGTGTATGCGCATGTATATGAGCGCTTGCGTCTGTACTGTGTTAAAAAAAAGGGTCATCAAACGGATCTGTTTTTTTCCTTCGATGGAGTTTTATGGAAGGAGGCTATCGTTTTTAAGAAACCGTTGATGCTTTCCTTTAGTTTCACGCCAACACTAAACGTGGTACATGCAATCTGTTATTTCTTTCCTTTTTTTCTGAAGTTATTTCCTTCCTTTTCATCCGTGGAGTTTATATGGAAGGATGTTTTTTTAAAAGGGAGGAGGCTATCCTTAAAAAGGAACCGTGGATGCTTTCCATGTTTTGTTTCACCAGCGTTAAAGTTGAACGTGTCAGATGCATTCTGTTTTTTTCTTTTCAACTTTGTAGTTTTTACAGAAGGAAGCTAACCTTTTTTAAGGAACCGAGGATGCTTTCCTTGTTTTGTTTGACCAACATTGAATTTCTCCGTCTACAAAAAAATGTTGAACGTGTCAGATATTTTTTGTGGGACCATGTGTGTTACGTAAGTTCTCCTTATATCTTAGACGTAAATTCTATAATCCAACGGTGTAATTAATTTTGATGATGTGTATTAATGAGAAGGCTTGAAAGGTGCCTCCAATTAGTAAATATAAGATATATATGGAATGGAGGGAGAGCCAAATAAATGAGGTAGCTAGATAGAGATGAGAAGGCCATTTATGGAGGAGAGTTATGGTGGAGGGGGCATTAATGGGGAGAGAAGAGAGGTAGGAGGAAGAGAGAAGGGCAACAATGGTGGAGAACTAACTTAGAGAGGGGAGAGGTGAAAGGAGGGGGAAGGGGGGAGGGGGGAGAGGGGGGGGTGGAAAAGGTGGCACCAGCCACAACTAGCAGTAGCGCTATTTCCCAGAATGCGCTGCCGCTATGATACTTAGTAGTAGCGCTTTCTAGGAAAAGCGCTACTACTAAGTGGGGCCCATTAGCAGTAGCGGTGCTGCCAAATAAACCGCTACTGCTAAAATCTTAGTAGTAGCACTATGTTCTGGACAGCGCTGCTACTACAGCTAGCGTCGGTGGGCTCTATGGGTCCCACTTAGTAGTAGCGCTTTTTATTTTTCCAGCGCTACTGCTAACGAGTTACTTGTAGCGCTGCTCCAGAAAAGCGCTACTGGTAATTAGCAGCAGCGTCTGCTATTTTTCAGCGCTACTACTGATGTCCTACCTATAAGCATTTCCCTAGTAGTGTGAAGAAGGTTAAAACAACAAATTTGATGAATCACCGTTGTGGTTTTTGCCGTAGGTAAGAACGGTTCTTGCTAGAAGCCCATAGCAGCCACGTAAAACTTGCAACAACGAAGTAGAGGACGTCTAACTTATTTTTGCAGGGCATGTTGTGATGTGATATGGTCAAGACATGATGTGATATACGTTATTGTATGAGATGATCATGTTTTGTAATTTATCGGCAATCTGCAGGAGCCTTAGGGTTGTCTCTTTATTGTATGGAATGCAAACGCCATGTAATTGCTTTACTTTATCGCTATGCATTAGCAATAGTTGGCGAGACGAACCCGACGCAACGATGGAGATCAAGGTGTCGAGCCGGTGACGATGGAGATCATGACGATGCTTTGGAGATGGAGATCAAAAGCACAAGATGATGATGGCCATATCATGTCACATATTTTGATTGCATGTGATGTTTATCCTTTATGCATCTTATTTTGCTTAGAACGGCGGTAGCATTATAAGATGATCCCTTCACTAAATTTCAAGATAAAAGTGTTCTCCCCGAGTATGCACCATTGCCAAAGTTTGTCGTTTCGAAGCACCACGTGATGATCGGGTGTGATAGACTCTACGTTCACATACAACGGGTGTAAGACAGTTTTGCACATGCAGAATACTTGTGTTAAACTTGATGAGCCTAGCATGTACAGACATGGTCTCGGAACACTGGAGACCGAAAGGTCGAACATGAGTCATATAGTAGATATGATCAACATAGAGATATTCACCATTGATGACTACCCCATCTCACGTGATGATCGGACATGGGTTAGTTGATTTGGATCATGTGTCACTTAGAAAACTTGAGGGATGTTAATTTAAGTGAGAGTTTATTAGTAATATTTGATTAATTAAACTTAATTTATCATGAACTTAGTCCTGATAGTATTTGTAAATATCTATGTTGTAGATCAATAGCTCGTGATATAGCTCCCCTATTTTTGATACGTTCCTAGAGAAAACTAAGTTGAAAGATGATGGTAGCAATGACGCGGACTGGGTCTGTGATCTGAGGATTATCCTCATTACTGCAGAGAAGAATTATGTCCTTGATGCACCGCTAGGTGACAGACCTGTTGCAGGAGCTGATGCAGATGTTATGAACGTTTGGCAAGCTCGATATGATGACTACTTGATAGTTTAGTGCACCATGCTTTACGGCTTAGAATCGGGGCTGCAAAGACGTTTTTAACGCCATGGAACATATGAGATGTTCCAAGAGCTGAAATTAGTATTTCAGGCTCATGCCCGTGTTGAGAGGTATGAGACCTCTGACAAGTACTTTGCCTACAAGATGGAGGAGAGTAGCTCAGCCAGTGAGCATGTGCTCAGAATGTTTGGGTACTATAATCACTTGAATCAAGTGGGAGTTAATCTTCCAGATAAGATAGTGATTGACAGAGTTCTCTAGTCACTATCACTAAAGCTACTAGAACTTCGTGATGAACTATAATATGCAAGGGATGACGAAAACGATTCCCAAGCTCTTCGCGATGCTGTAATCGGCGAAGGAAGAAATCAAGAAAGAGCATCAAGTGTTGATGTTTAACAAGACCACCAGTTTTAAGAAAAGGGCAAGGGAAAGAAAGTGAACTTCAAAAGGAACAGCAAGCAAGTTGCCGCTCCCATGAAAAAGCCCAAAGCTAGACCCAAGCCTGAAACTGAGTGCTTCTACTGCAAAGGAAATGGTCACTGGAAGCGGAACTGCCCCAAATACTTGGCGGATAAGAAGGATGGCAAAGTGAACAAGGGTATATTTGATATACATGTTTTTGATGTGTACTTTACTAGTGCTCGTAGTAGCCCATGGGTATTTGATACCGGTTCGGTTGCTAATATTAGTAACTCGAAACAGCAGTTACAGAATAAATAGACTAGTTAAGGGCGAGGTGACGATGAGTGTTGGAAGTGTTTCCAAGGTTGATACGATCACCATCGCACACTCCCTCTACCTTCGAAATTAGTGTTGAACCTAATTAAAAGTTATTTGGTGTTTGCGTTGAGCATGAATATTATTGAATCATGTTTATTGCAATACGGTTATTCATTTAAGTCAGAGAATAATTATTGTTCTGTTTACATGAATAAAACCTTCTATGGTCATACACCCAATGTGAATGGTTTATTGAATCTCGATCATAGTGATACACATATTCATAATATTGATGCCAAAAAGATGCAAAGTTGATAATGATAGTGCAACATACTTGTGGAACTGCCGTTTAGGTCATATTGGTGTAAAACGCATTAAGAAACTCCATACAGATGGGCTTTTGGAATCACTTGATTATGAATCATTTGATACTTGCGAACCATGCCTCATGGGCAAGATGACTAAAACTCCGTTCTCCGGAACAATGGAGCGAGGTAATGACTTATTGGAAATAATACATACCAATGTATGCAGTCCGGTAAGTGTTGAAGCACACGGCGGGTATCGTTATTTTCTGACCTTCACAGATGATTTGAGTAGGTATGGGTATATCTACTTAATGAAACACAAGTCTGAAACATTTGAATTCAAAGAATTTCAGAGTGAAGTGGAGAATCATCGTAACAAGAAAATAAAATTTCTATGATCTGATCACGGAGGCGAATATTTGAGTTACGAGTTTGGCCTTCATTTAAAACAATGTGGAATTGTTTCACAACTCACGCCACCTGGAACACCACAGCGTAATGGTGTGTCTGAACGTCGTAACTGTGCTTTATTGGATATGGTGCGTTCTATGATGTCTCTTACAAATTTACCACTATCATTTTGGGGTTATGCATTAGAGACAGCTGCATTCACGTTAAATAGGGCACCGTCTAAATCAGTTGAGACGACACCGTATGAACTGTGGTTTGGCAAGAAACCCAAGCTGTCGTTTCTTAAAGTTTGGGGATGCGACGCTTATGCCAAAAGGCTTATAAGCTCGAACCTAAATCGGAGAAGTGCATCTTCATAGGATACCCTAAAGAAACTATTGGGTACACCTTCTACCACAGATCCGAAGGCAAGATCTTTGTTGCTAAGAATGGGTACTTTCTAGAGAAGGAGTTTCTCTCGAAAGAAGTGAGTGGGAGGAAAGTAGAACTTGATGAGGTAATTGTAACTTCTCTCAAATTGGAGAGTAGTACATCACAGAAAACCGTTCCCGTGATGCCTACACCAACTAGAGAGGAAGCAAATGATAACGATCATGAAGCTTCAGATCAAGTTGCTACTGAACCTCGTAGGTCGACCAGAGCAAGATCCGCACCAGAGTGGTATGGTAATCCTGTCTTGGAAGTCATGTTATTAGACCAAGGAGAACCTACGAACTATGAAGAAGCTATGATGAGCCCAGATTCCGATAGATGGCTTGAGGCCATGAAATCTGAGATATGATCCATGTATGAGAACAAAGTATGGACTATGGTGGATTTGCCAGATGATCGGCAAGCCATAGAGAATAAAAGGATCTTCAAGAAGAAGACTGACGCTGATGGTAATGTTACTGTCTACAAAGCTCAACTTGTCGCAAAAGGATTTAGACAAGTTCAAGGGGTTGACTACGATGAGACTTTCTCACCCGTAGCGATGCTTAAGTCTGTTCGAATCATGTTAGCAATTGCCGCATTTTATGAAATCTGGCAAATGGACATCAAAGCTGCATTCCTTAATGGATTTCGTAAAGAAGACCTGTATATGATACAACGAGATGGTTTTGTCGATCCTAAAGGTGCTAACAAAGTGTGCAAGCTCCAGCGATCCATCTATGGACTGGTGCAAGCATCTCGGAGTTGGAATATACGCTTTGATGAGGTGATCAAAGCATATGGTTTTATACAGACTTACGGTGAAGCTTGTATTTACAAGAAAGTGAGTGGGAGCTGTGTAGCATTTCTAATATTATATGTGGATGACATATTACTGATTGGAAATGATATATAATTTCTGGATAGCATAAAAGGATACTTGAATAAGAATTTTTCAATAAAAGACCTCAGTGAAGCTACTTACATATTGGGCATAAAGATCTATAGAGATAGATCAAGACGCTTGATAAGACTTTCAATGAGTACATACCTTGACAAGATTTTGATGGAGTTCAAAATGGATCAGTTAAAGGAGTTTTTGCCTGTGTTGTAAGGTGTAAAGTTGAGTAAGACTTAAAACCCGACCACGGCAGAAGATAGAGAGAGAATGAAAGTCATTCCCTATGCCTCAGCCATAGGTTCTATATGTGACGACCCCGGCTTAATCGTGCACTAATCATACACGCAAATGCACACGATTAAGCCTAAGGACTCACTTGAAGATATCACAACACAACTCTAAAACATAAACAAATTCATACAAGATTTATATTACAAGACAGGGCCTCGAGGGCTCGAATACATAGCTCGATGGCATACAAGTGTCAGCGGAAGCATCAGATATCTGGGTACAGATATATTACAGAAAGAGAGATAAGCCTTCACAGAGGCGGGGCAAAATAAAAGCTACGATCGAAAGGAGTAGGCCTCCTGCCCTGGACCCTCCGAATCCTACTCCTGGTCGTCGGTCGGCTCCTCGTAGTAGTATTACTCTCCGGGCTGGTAGTAGTAGTGGTCGTCGACAGGGGCGTCTGGCTCTGGGGCTCCGACGTCTGGTGGCATCAAAAGGGATATGGGGAAAAAGAAAGTAAAGCAAACGTGAGTACTCATCCGAAGTACTCAGCAAGCAAGGATCTACAATACATATGCAACATTTTCAAAGGGGGCTGTATATGTGGACTGGGCTGCAGAAATGCCAGAATAGAGGGGGAAAGCCTAGTCCTATCGAAGACTAGCATCTTCAATCATCTTCATTGTTCTTGCAGCATTAGAAGAGAACAGAATAACATAATGTAAAGTATAACAGTGTCATTAACCTCAGCCAAAGATTCTTCCTCGACTCCCCACGAGAAAGCAATACCAGAGCCGTACTATCCATTTCATCTCAAGTCATGTTCTAGTTGTACCGATCGGGATACAATTCCGAGTGTCCGTTACCGTAGGACAGGCTATCGATAGAAGTTTCTTCCCTGCAGGGGTGCACCAACTTACCCACCACGCTCGCTTAACTCCGGCCGGACACACTTTTCTGGGTCATGCCCGGCCTCGGCTAAGCAACACGCCGCAACCCGACCTGGGCTCTAAAGAGAGGTCAGCACGCGGGACTAACCTATGCCCCCAGGGGTCTTGGGCCTTCGCCCAGGGAACCCTGCACGTTGCGAGGACGTTTCGGAAGTAGACCTAGCAACCCCTTATACAAGCGCAGTTGCGTTCCCAGTCCAATCCGAAATGGGCCGCTCCTCGCTGACGTCAGTAGAGCTTCGGCTGATGTATACGACGCAGAATGCCCATACTATGCCCACGTGATGGTTAGTGCTATCAGGCCAGAGGCCCCTCGGATCAAATATCCAAACCGTTTAGTGAATTAGGAGCGCGCGGTAACGAGCAGAGACTCACGATCGATGTGACCCCGTCGCTCCGTCTCGAGGACTTGCGGAAAGGGCTAAGAATGCCCGGCTACGCCTCGTAGTTATCTCGCGGGCACCTCTCAGGTCAACCCGACTTCACATCACTTCGCATTCATGCTCGCGCGAGTACCCCTTAGGGCCGACCCGTCTTTAGTATCATGGTTCAAAGTCAAGTCATAGTATCCAAAGTAGCTGTGTGTCTGACACCGAAGGGAACCCTGAGGAATCACCCTCGATGGAATTCCCGCTCGATGTTATCATCAAGGTGAACGAAGGAGGAATCACCCTCGAGGTCCACACTTGAGATGTTGCACGACGGCGTCGGTATCGGGGGTGGTGTAGGAGGAATCACCCTCGCTTACCACGACCAAGTAACTAACCTACAAGGTTATCATCTGAAGTGCTGTCGAGATATCACCCTCGGCACTCGATAGTAACCCAGTAGTGTCGAGCAACATATGGGGAAGTGACGTGCGGTGCCCGGGTCTGATCTTCGATCCCGATAATTGGGTCTTCTGATTATCCAGCGGGGCAGTCGGGACAAGTGGGTCTCTGATAAGGCTCTACCCATCCTATGCTATACAGTTTAGGATAACAGGCAGGTATCAACAGTAGGTTACAAGTAAACAGGCTATGCAACAGATATATGATAGTAACAGCAGCAGTAACATCTAATGCAAGCATAAGAGGGAAGAGAATAGGTGATATCGGAATGTTCAAAATGGGGGTGCTTGCCTGTCTGCTCGATGGCAAGGGCAGGGTCGTCGGGGACGTAGTCGTACTCCGGAGCGGCGTCTGCCTCAGGAGCTACGTCAACGTCGGGGTCTACCGAAAGAGAAGAGGGGAAAGAAACAGGTAAACATAATGCAAACAGATGCAACATAGTGCGTGCTATGCTATGATGCAGTGCAGGGTTGCCTAAATATGCATCTAAGTCATTTTAGTTATTTTTAGGATTATCGCGGGATTTATTTACCGGTGATTAGTCACTATTCATCTATCAGATACGGGTTCAGAGTTACGAGTTCTCCTACGTAGGAGGTTCCAACAAGGAAACATATGGCACGATCAGACTCGTCTCATCGTTCTGAGCAACTTTCATGTTTTAAGTTTTTCGATCCGGGCTACGGTTTAAAAGTTATTAATTTTCGAAGTTTAAATGATTTTCTGGAATTGATTTATTTTATCAGAAAAAAAATTATGACGTCAGCAGAACATCATGATGACATCAGCAGGTCAACTGACCGGCTGGCCAGGTCAAACCTGACATGTGGGTCCAGTGGGACCCACATGTCAGTCCCTGTTTAGTCTAATAGTGGATTAATCTAATTAGTAGGGTTAATTAGGGAGTGGGCCCCATCTGTCAGTGAGAGATTAGTCTAACTAATTAGTTTTAATTATTAAATCGTTTTATTTAAACTAATAAGCGGTGGGGCCTGCATGTCATAGGCACATAGTGCCCAGTCAGCAGAGTTGACTGAGTCAATTCAGTCAACTGCGGTCCCAGGGCCCACGGTCGGTGACCCAGGGTGGGCCCCACCTGCACCACGTCAGCGGTGGCCGGCGTCTCGCCGCCGGCGATGCCGGAACGCGGCGAAGAGCCCCGGCTCTCGCCGGAATTCATCTTCAGAGCGTCGTTCGGCGCGCAGCTTGACCCATTCGAATGGGCGCTCGCCCGCGAGTCTAGTGGTGGGGTTGGTTTCGCCGGACCAGGCCGGAAACTTCACCGGCGTCGAGGTCTGCGGCGGAGCGGCTACGGGTGTCGGCGCTACAGCGCGCTAGGCAGCAAATGGAGGGGTTGGGGAGGTGCTACGCGCTGCGTTGAGCACAAAGGGCTCGGCCCCGTGACCATTTGGTCACCGGAGAGGCGCCGTCGATGAGCCCCCCGGCGCTGTGTTCGGGCCCGCGTGGAAGAGGTAGCTAGGCTACGCGCCAGGACCAGCAGGGAGTGGGGAAGGAAGAGGAGCTCACCGGGGAGGCACAAGGTGGCCCGGTGTCAGCTTAGTAGCAGCAGGACGCCGCCGGGGACGAAGAAGGGCGGCGGCGACCAGAGATGGGGACGGAGGAATCCCGGCGCTGTGATGCCTCCCAGCTCCCGCTGCGACCACCAGAGGATGCGGAAGACATGGACGAAGGCGACGGGCACGTCAGTGAGGTGATCCGATGGCCGTAGCCGCGGACAGGAGCGAGGCGCGGCGGCGACCGCGTCGGACGTCGATGGATCTGAGGGGCGGAAGAGCAAGGAGGAAGGGAGGAAGTGCCTGGGAGGTGGCCAGGGGAGAGGAACGGGCCTGCCCTTATCCTCTCGGCTGTCGGTGGCTTTGGCGTCGTCGCCGTGTCGCCGCCCGGCTGGTGCGCGCGCGCGCGGCCATGGCGCGGCTGACACGGGGAGGAGGGAGACGGAGCTAGGCCGCGGTCGGGGCACTGTGCACTAAGGCCCAGTGCACAGTGCCTCATTTTAATTCTTCTTATATCTGCTTTGCTTTTCCTTTATTTATTTTCTGTTTTGAATTAGTTAGGTCACTTTTGCATTTTTGTAAAATATGGGACTTGGCTCAAATATTAATATGTAATGTAAGAATCCACCAAAAATTGGTTTGAGCAAAGTGGGGCTATATTTAAAGTTGATATGAATTTAAATGTATTAAATATTGTTGTTCTGGTGCTGATTCAAATTGTTTGAGTCATTTAACTAATCCAAATATCATTGGTTATATTTTTATGAGTGCTTCTGGATTATTTGCTATTTAGTGAACATTTTTGCAACAGTGCTTGAGCAAATTTATTTGGCACTTTTGAATTTGAGTTGATTTTCTGAATGGAGTTGATTTGCTTTGGATAACCACTATGTTTAGGCACTGCAAATGATATGACTTGACATTATTAGCAGCAGATCATAGTGGCTATTACACAGGGGTGTTACAAGTTCTCCTCCTCTAAAAGAAATTCTCGTCCCGAGAATTTAGGAGGTAGAAGGAAAGAGGTCGGGATATTCTTCCGGAAGATGATCCTCTCGTTCCCAAGTGGCTTCATCTTCAGTGTGATTCGACCACTGCACTTTCAGGAACTTGGTCGTCTTCTGATGAGTTCGACGTTCAGCTTCATCAAGGATGCGGATTGGATGCTCCTTATAAGACAAATCGTCTTGCAGTTGAAGCATCTCATGATCCACTGCACGGTGCGGAGATTCCTTAAAGCATTTGCAAAGTTGCGACATGTGGAAGACATCATGAATATGAGAGAATTGTGGCGGCAACTCCAATTTATAAGCCACCTGTCCACGTCTGGCCACAATGTGAAAGGGACCAATATAGCGAGGAGCTAGCTTGCCCTTAATTCCGAAACGACGGGTGCCCTTCAAAGGAGTGACACGCAGATAAGCTTGATCACCCGGTTGATAAGTCAGACCCCATCGCTTGCGATCATAATTGCTCTTCTGATGGTCTTGAGCTGCTTTGAGATTTTCACGGACAATTCTGACTTGTTCTTCAGCATGTTGGATAATGTCCGGTCCAACGAGAGGTCGTTCCCCAGTTTCTGACCAATTCAGAGGGGTTCGACACTTACATCCATATATCACTTCGAATGGAGCCATCTTCAAGCTGGCTTGATAGCTGTTATTATAAGAGAATTCGGCAAACGGGAGAGATTCTTCCCACTTCTTACCGAATGATATAACACAAGCGCGAAGCATATCTTCAAGCACTTGATTAACGCGCTCAACTTGGCCTTGGGATTGGGGATGATAAGCTGAACTCCATGTAATGTGAGTTCCCATAGATTCTTGGAAACTTTCCCAGAACTTGGACGTGAAAAGTTCGCCACGGTCCGAACTGATCTCCTTCGGAATGCCGTGGAGTGAAATGATTCTAGAGATATACAGCTCTGCTAGTTGGCTAGCAGTGATAGTCTCCTTGACAGGCAGAAAATGAGAAACCTTGGAGAGTTGGTCGACGATGACAAGAATAGCATCGTGACCTTTCTGAGACTTAGGAAGACCAGTAATGAAATCCATCTGCACTTTATCCCACTTCCACTAAGGAATGGGGAGTGGTTGAAGAATTCCAGCAGGCTTCTAATGTTCTGCTTTCATGCGACGACATACGTCACATTCAGCAACATATCGAGCAATATCCTGCTTCATTTTGGACCACCAGTACCTCTGTCGAAGACCGCGATACATCTTGGTGCTACCCGGATGGATAGACAGCGGTGTATCATGAGCCTCCTTCATGACCTTGTCAGTCATAAGCTCGAAGCGAGGTACTACGATGCGGTCTCTGAAATATAATGTTCCATCTTCAGCAACTGAGAAATCCCGGTACTTATCAAGGTGAAGCTCTTTCTTCATCAAGTCAATTTCAGCATCTTTGGCTTGCGCTTCCTTAACAGCCTTTTGAAGATCTGGCTGTACCACAAGGTTATTAAGAGAACCTTGGGGAACAATTCGCAGATTCAGCTGAGTCAGTTCTGCATAAAGACGAGGTTGAGCTCGCCTAACCATGAGGTTGTTGCAATATGACTTGCGGCTCAGGGCATCAGCCATCACGTTAGCCTTGCCCGGGGTATATGAAATACCACAGTCATAGTCCGTAATTGTTTCCAACCATCGTTGCTGACGGAGATTAAGATCCGGCTGAGTGAACAAATATTTCAAGCTTTGATGATCGGTATAGATCTCACACCGATTACCCAGAAGGTAATGACGCCATAACTTTAATGCATAGATCACTGCAGCAAGTTCAAGATCATGCACTGGATAATTTTCTTCATGTGGACGCAATTGACGTGAAGCATACGCAATTACTCTTCGTTCTTGCATTAGTACACAGCCTAATCCCTGACGAGAGGCGTCGCAGGATATGACAAAGTCCTTGCGAGAATCAGGAGGAGCAAGAACTAGAGCAGAAGTAAGCTTATCCTTGAGGGTCTGGAAACTTTCCTGACATTTGTCTGTCCACTCAAACTTAACGCCTTTGTGGAGCAGACTAGTCAGGGGCTTGGCAATCTTGGAGAAGTTCTCGACGAATCGACGGCAATAACTGGCTAGACCGAGGAAACTTCGGACTTGCTTGGCATTCTTCGGAGGAGTCCAGTCAAGGATAGCCTAAACACGCTCCGGGTTAACGGCAATACCATCCTTGGAAATCACATGTCCAAGGTAGGTCACTTCGGAAAGCCAGAATTCACATTTGGAGTACTTGGCATATAACTTGTGCTCTTAAAGCCTCTCCAGAACAAGGCGAAGATGTTCCGCCTGTTCTTCCTTATTCTTCGAATATACTAGGATATCATCCAGATACACCACGATGAATTTGTTGAGGTAATCCATGAATATATAATCCATCAGACGTGAGAATGTAGCTGGAGCATTCGTCAGGCCAAATGACATGACAGTGTATTCATAGGAGCCATATCGAGTAACGAATGCAGTCTTTGGAATATCCTCTTCTCGGACACGGATCTGGTGATAACCCAACCTCAAGTCGAGTTTAGAGAACACCGAAGATCCAGCAAGTTGATCATATAAGTCATTGATCCGGGGAAGTGGATATTTATTCTGAATGGTTGCCTGGTTGATAGGACGGTAATCTTGGACCAACCTATTCGTACCATCTTTCTTCTTGACAAAAAGAGATGGCGCTCCCCAGGTAGAGGAACTGGGACGGATGAAACCCTTCCTTAAGGATTTATCAATTTCTTCCTTAAGCTCGATAAGATGGTGCGGAGGCATCTTGTAGGGATGCTTCGCAATGGGAGTGGTGCCAGGCTTCAAGTCAATGGCGAACTCGACAGCTCTAGCAGGGGGTATTCCTGGAAGTTCTTCTGGAAAAACATCCGGGAAGTCACAGACAACTGGGATGTTATCGATCCCCTCAAGCAGAGAAGCGTTCAACGCATTCAAGGCATAAATCTGAGCCTCGGCGTTTTGAGTGAGATGAGCCTGATAATTCACTAGCTCATTCGATGGGTGTAAGAGGTGAACAACTTTAGTGGCACAATTGATTGAGGCATAGTGAGCCTTCAACCAATCCATTCCCAAGATAAGATCAATCTTGGAAGAACTCAGTATAATTGGGAGTGCCTGAAATTTCAGCCCCTCAATTTCAACAGTGACTTCGGGGCTGAACAGGGAGGCTCGACATCTACCCGTGGGATTGTCAACCCCTAACGAATGATGTAGGTTGTCACACTTAACGCCATGCATGAATGCAAAGTCTTCCGACATGAATGAATGCGATGCTCCTGAATCAAATAAAACAGATGCAGGTACTGAATTAACAAGAAGTGTACCCATCACGGTTTCAGGTTGGTCTTGAGCTTCAGCCATATTGACGTGGTAGTTCTGCCCACGACCATAAGAAGGTCTGGCATTGCTGTAGCGAGGCTGAGAATTCCCACGACCATTACCACGGCCAGCAGAAGGAAGAGCTAGCTGATTCTGACTCTGTGAGCAGTCTCTGGCACGGTGACCTGGCTGGCCACACTTGAAGCAGAGTCCATTGTCAGGACATGGTGCAGGAGCTCGAGGTGCTGGAGCTTGCAGAGGCTGCCGCGATGGTGGAGGAGGCAGATGAGGTGCGGCATAAGCAGGCCTGTACACTGGAGCTGCTGGACGGTACATGCTCTGCGGAATCCAGATGCGGTGCTTCTGGGAAGACGAGCCCGAAGATGAGCCTGCTTCACGAGTGCGTCTGGTCACTTCCTTTTGCTTCTTCAGACCAGTCTCGACCATGATAGCCTTATTCACCAAGGTGGCGAAATCAGGGTAGTCTTGAACAAGTAGGGCTAACTGAATGTCATGGTGCAGCCCTTCACGAAACTTCTCCTGCCTTCGATCATCAGTAGGAATGTCTTCTTCAGCATAGCGAGACAAGTCCAGAAACTCGCGCTGATAAACTTCCACATACTTGTTACCTTGAACGAGACTACGGAACTCGGCTTTCTTCCGGGCTATGACTGCTTGAGGAATATAGCGGGCGCGAAAAGCAATCTGGAATTCTGCCCAAGTGACAACAGTTCCCGGAGGTAGAGTCTGTCTGTGAGTGGCCCACCATTGTGTTGCGGGTCCCTTTAGAAAGTATGTCATGAAAGTGACATAGCTGACAGGGGGAACATCAGTTGACTCCATCTCATAAAAGATGTCACGTAGCCAGTCATCGGCATCCAGCGGATTAACAGTGTTGTGGAATTTCGATGGGTTGAGTCGGACAAACTCTGGCAGTGTGATTGAAGCTGGCTGATGGTTGGCATTGGGACGGGGGAATTGTTCCATAATCCCCATCATGAACTGATGGTTGAGTTCAAACTGTTGCATCATCGCAGCCATATAGTCAGGCGGTGGCGGCGGAGGTGGATTGTTATCTGCCATCCTGTTAAATCGACAGGGGTAGTTTAGCAAAAGCCAATGCGAGTGTTTAGCGACATGCATGATGTAACGCGATGGAATTTAAATAGTACAGCAGATGCTTAACAATAGTCATTAAGTCATACAGATCCATACAGAGTCGGTTACATTCGGGCAGCATAACGGCGCAAATACAAAAGCTAGACATGCTAGGCGGCGCGCAGGCTCGCGGTAAGGAAGTACACAATGAGACATAGCAAAGGCTACATCAACGTCGGAGAAAACCACTGAAACGGGGTAGCTGCATGTGCGGACGACGAACTTTCGTCGCAGAAGGATCCTGCGCTCCATGCGCCCTCTGATGCAGAACCCGGTCTCGAGCTGTAAGAAGAGGTCCACGTGCAGGCGTGTGACCTCCCACAGCAGGCCAATTGATCCCTGATGGCATCTCGATCGTGCTCGGGTAAAGAATGTGCTCCGGATGTATCCCTGCACGAACAGCGGGTAGCAACTGCATCATAGCCTCGTAGAGTCGTGCTCGAGTGGCAAACAACTCGACAGCAAGAGCACGAACAGTGCGATCCAGAGCCTGAGTACAGTGAATCAGAACTCGCTGATCGTAGCGACGAGGCTCATACGGGGCGCAGACAGCTGTGTAGAATCCAGTAGCATCTCCAGCAGGGACATACGGAATATACCGATACGAGCATCCAAGTCAGCGCTGAACTGTCCTCAAAGACGTGCAACAGCAGAGTAGGCGGCATCATGGACTGCCATCTCAATCGTCACGCCGATACCGTGAAAACGGTGTAGCTCAGTGTCAGAGTCATCCTGCTGATCGTAGATGCGAACATTAGCATAGTACTGCTCCTGGTTGAATTCACGATAAACCTCGTAGACCATGTACTCGGGGCACCAGCGGTATCCCAGCCTGATCAAGAGGGCGATCAAAACAACTGGAAACCCAGGGACGTCTCGAGCACAGGTGCGAAGCACAAGCTACGTCGTAGGGCGAGGTGGAAACAGACGATCCATCTGAAACAGAGAAGATTCAGGATTGTCATTCGACGACGAGAAATATAGAAGATCTCGAATTGAAAGGTTAAACAAAACAATGGAAAGGAAAATGATTATCAGACTAATCAGATCAAAGACAGGGAAATCGCACTGAATCCAACTCTCCGGGTGGATAGAATTTACGAGATCCTAAGTGTCGGTGTTAGTAATTTATTAAACCCAAATAGAAGAGAGATTAGAGTCCTAGAATAGAGGTCGAGGAATAAAAGATCCTAATACCACCCAGTTGGCGACGTGGGCCCGTAAGCCACACAGCCAAGTTAGTAAAACAGTTTTTGACGTCTAGACTCAACTTCGGCCAAGGAATTGGAACGGGGATTCCTAGAGGCAGTCGGCTCTGATACCAACCTGTGACGACCCCGGCTTAATCGTGCACTAATCATACACGCAAATGCACACGATTAAGCCTAAGGACTCACTTGAAGATATCACAACACAACTCTAAAACATAAATAAATTCATACAAGCTTATATTACAAGCCAGGGCCTTGAGGGCTCGAATACATAGCTCGATGGCATACAAGTGTCAGCGGAAGCATCAGATATCTGGGTACAGATATATTACAGAAAGAGAGATAAGCCTTCACAGAGGCGGGGCAAAATAAAAGCTATGATCGAAAGGCGTAGGCCTCCTGCCCTGGACCCTCCGAATCCTACTCCTGGTCATCGGTCGGCTCCTCATAGTAGTAGTACTCTCCGGGCTGGTAGTAGTAGTGGTCGTCGACAGGGGCGTCTGGCTCTGGGGCTCCGACGTCTGGTGGCATCAAAAGGGATATGGGGAAAAAGAAAGTAAAGCAAACGTGATTACTCATCCGAAGTACTCAGCAAGCAAGGATCTACACTACATATGCAACATTTTCAAAGGGGGCTGTATATGTGGACTGGGCTACAGAAATGCCAGAATAGAGGGGAAAGCCTAGTCCTATCGAAGACTAGAATCTTTAATCATCTTCATCGTTCTTGCAGCATTAGAAGAGAACAGAATAACATAATGTAAAGTATAATAGTGTCATTAACCTCGGCCAGAGATTCTTCCTCGACTCCCTGCGAGAAAGCAATCCCAGAGCCATACTATCCATTTCATCTCAAGTCATGTTCTAGTTGTACCGATCGGGATACAACTCCGAGTGTCCGTTACCGTAGGACAGGCTATCGATAGAAGTTTCTTCCCTGCAGGGGTGCACCAACTTACCCACCACGCTCGCTTAACTCCGGCCGGACACACTTTTCTGGGTCATGCCCGGCCTCGGCTAAGCAACACGCCGCAACCCGACCTGGGCTCTAAAGAGAGGTCAGCACGCCGGACTAACCTATGCCCCCAGGGGTCTTGGGCCTTCGCCCAGGGAACCCTGCACGTTGCGAGGACATTTCGGAAGCAGACCTAGCAACCCCTTATACAAGCGCAGTTGCGTTCCCAGTCCAATCCGAAAAGGGCCGCTCCTCGCTGACGTCAGTAGAGCTTCGGCTGATGTATACGACGCAGAACGCCCATACTATTCCCACGTGATGGTTAGTGCTATCAGGCCAGAGGCCCCTCGGATCAAATATCCAAACCGTTTAGTGAATTAGGAGCGCGCGGTAACGAGCAGAGACTCACGATCGATGTGATCCCGTCGCCCCGTCTCGAGGACTTGCGGAAAGGGCTAAGAATGCCCGGTCACGCCTCGTAGTTATCTCGCGGGCACCTCTCAGGTCAACCCGACTTCACATCACTTTGCATTCATGCTCGCGCGGGTACCCCTCAGGGCCGACCCGTCTTTAGTATCATGGTTCAAAGTCAAGTCATAGTATCCAAAGTAGCTGTGTGTCTGACACCGAAGGGAACCCTGAGGAATCACCCTCGATGGAATTCCCGCTCGATGTTATCATCAAGGTGAACGAAGGAAGAATCACCCTCAAGGTCCACACTTGAGAAGTTGCACGACGGCGTCGGTATCGGGGGTGGTGTAGGAGGAATCACCCTTGCTTACCATGACCGAGTAACTAACCTACAAGGTTATCATCTGAAGTGCTGTCGAGGTATCACCCTCGGCACTCGATAGTAACCCAGTAGTGTCGAGCAACATAGGGGGAAGTGACGTGCGGTGCCCGGGTCTGATCTTCGATCCCGATAATCGGGTCTTCTGATTATCCAGCGGGGCAGTCGGGACAAGTGGGTCTCTGATAAGGCTCTACCCATCCTATGCTATACAGTTTAGGATAACAGGCAGGTATCAACAGTAGGTTACAAGTAAACAGGCTATGCAACAGATATAGGATAGTAACAGCAGTAGTAACATCTAATGCAAGCATAAGAGGGAAGAGAATAAGTGATATCGGAATGTTCAAAATGGGGGTGCTTGCTTGTCTACTCGACGGCAAGGGCAGGGTCGTCGGGGACGTAGTCGTACTCCGGAGCGGCGTCTGCCTCAGGAGCTACGTCAACGTCGGGGTCTACCGAAAGAGAAGAGGGGGAAGAAACAGATAAACATAATGCAAACAGATGCAACACAGTGCGTGCTATGCTATGATGCAGTGCAGGGTTGCCTAAATATGCATCTAAGTCATTTTAGTTATTTTTAGGATTATCGCGGGATTTATTTACCGGTGATTAGTACTATTCATCTATCAGATACGGGTTCGGAGTTACGAGTTGTCCTACGTAGGAGGTTCCGACAAGGAAACAGACGGCCCGATCAGACTCGTCTTGTCGTTCTGAGCAACTTTCTTGTTTTAAGTTTTTCGATCCGGGCTACGGTTTAAAAGTTATTAATTTTCGAAGTTTAAATGATTTTCTGGAATTGATTTATTTTATCAGAAAAAAAAATTATGATGTCAGCAGAACATCATGATGATGTCAGCAGGTCAACTGACCGGCTGGCCAGGTCAAACCTGACATGTGGGTCCAGTGGGACCCACATGTCAGTCCCTGTTTAGTCTAACAGTGGATTAATCTAATTAGCAGGGTTAATTAGGGAGTGGGCCCCATCTGTCAGTGAGAGATTAGTCTAACAAATTAGTTTTAATTATTAAATTGTTTTATTTAAACTAATAAGCGGTGGGGCCTGCATGTCATAGGCACATAGTGCCCAGTCAGCAGAGTTGACTGAGTCAACTCAGTCAACTGCGGTCCCAGGGCCCACGGTCGGTGACCCAGGGTGGGCCCCACCTGCGCCACGTCAGCGGTGGCCGGCGTCTCGCCGCCGGCGACGCCGGAACGCGGAGGAGAGCCCCGGCTCTCGCCGGAATTCATCTTCAGAGCGTCGTTCGTCGCACGGCTTGACCCATTCGAACGGGCGCTCGCCCGCGAGTCTAGTGGTGGGGTTGGTTTCGCCGGACCTGGCCGGAAACTTCGCCGGCGTCGAGGTCTGCGGCGGAGCGGCTACGGGCGTCGGCGCAAACAGCGCTACAGCGCGCTAGGCAGCAAATGGAGGGGCTGGGGAGGTGCTACGCGCTGCGTTGAGCACAAAGGGCTCGGCCCCGTGACCATTTGGTCACCGGAGAGGCGCCGTCGATGAGCCCCGCGGCGCTGCGTTCGGGCGCGCGTGGAAGAGGTAGCTAAGCTACGCGCCAGGACCAGTAGGGAGTGGGGAAGGAAGAGGAGCTCACCGGGGAGGCACAAGGTGGCCCGGTGTCAGCTTAGTAGCAGCAGGACGCCGCCGGGGACGAAGAAGGGCGGCGGTGACCGGAGATGGGGACGGAGGAATCCCGGCGCGGTGATGCCTCCCAGCTCCCGCTGCGACCACCAGAGGATGCGGAAGACGTAGACGAAGGCGACGGGCATGTCAGCGAGATGATTCGATGGCCGTGGCCGCGGACAGGAGCGAGGCGCGGCGGCGACCGCGTCGGACGTCGATGGATCTGAGGGGGGGAAGAGCAAGGAGGAAGGGGGGAAGTGCCAGGGAGGTGGCCAGTGGGGAGGAACGGGCCTGCCCTTATCCTCTCGGCCGTCGGTGGCTTTGGCGTCGTCGCCGTGTCGCCGCCCGGCTGGTGCGCGAGCGCGCGGCCATGGCGCGGCTGACACGGGGAGGAGGGAGACGGAGCTGGGCCGGGTGGGCCGCGGTCGGGGCACTGTGCACTAAGGCCCAGTGCACAGTGCCTCATTTTAATTCTTCTTATTTCTACTTTGTTTTTCCTTTATTTATTTTCTGTTTTGAATTAGTTAGGTCACTTTTGCATTTTTGTAAAATATGGGACTTGGCTCAAATATTAATATGTAATGTAAGCATCCACCAAAAATTGGTTTGAGCAAAGTGGGGCTTTATTTAAAATTGATATGAATTTAAATGTATTATATATTGCTATTCTGGTGCTGATTCAAATTGTTTGTGTCATTTAACTAATCCAAATGTCATTGGTTATATTTTTATGAGTGCTTCTGGATTATTTGCTATTTAGTGAACATTTTTGCAACAGTGCTTGAGCAAATTTATTTGGCACTTTTGAATTTGAGTTGATTTTCTGAATGGAGTTGATTTGCTTTGGATAACCACTATGTTTAGGCACTGCAAATGATATGACTTGACATTATTAGCAGCTGATCACAGTGGCTATTACATAGGGGTGTTACACTATAAAGTATGCCATGCTGTGTACCAGACCTATTGTGTACCTTGCCATGAGTTTGATAAGGAGGTACAATAGTGATCCAGGAGTAGATCACTAGACAACGGTCAAAATTATCCTTAGTTACCTAAAAGGACTAAGGAAATGTTTCTCGGTTACGGAGGTGATAAAGAGTTCGTCGTAAAAGGGTTACGTCGATGCAAGCTTTAACACCGATCTGGATGACTCTGAGTCTCAATCTGGATACGTATTGAAAGTGGGAGCAATTAGCTAGAGTAGCTCCATACAGAGCATTGTAGGCATAGAAATTTGCAAATTACATACGGACCTGAATATAGCAGACCCGTTGACTAAACTTCTCTCACAAGTAAAACATGATCACACATTAGTACTCTTTGGGTGTTAATCACATAACGATGTGAACTAGATTATTGACTCTAGTAAACTCTTTGGGTATTAGTCACATGGCGATGTGAACTATGAGTGTTAATCACATGGCGATGTGAACTAGATTATTTACTCTAGTGCAAGTGGGAGACTGAAGGAAATATGCCCTAGAGGCAATAATAAAGTTGTTATTTTATATTTCCTTATTCATGATAAAGATTTATTATTCATGCTAGAATTGTATTGATTGGAAATTTAAATACATGTGTGAATACATAAACAAGTACCGTGTCCCTAATGAGCCTCTACTAGACTAGCTCGTTGATCAAAGATGGTTAAAATTTCCTAACCATGGACATGTGTTGTCATTTGATAACGGGATCACATCATTAGGAGAATGATATGATGGACAAGACCCATCCGTTATCTTAGCATAATGATCGTTCAGTTTGTTGCTACTGCTTTCTTGAATGTCAAATACATGATCCTTCGACCATGAGATCATGCAACTCCCGGATACCGGAGGAATACCTTGTGTGCTATCAAACGTCACAACGTAACTGGGTGATCATAAAGATGCTCTACAGGTATCTCCGAAGGTGTCTGTTGAGTTGGCATGGATCGAGATTGGGATTTGTCACTCCGAGTATCGGAGAGGTATCTCTGGGCCCTCTCGGTAATGCACATCATAAGAAGCCTTGCAAGCAAAGTGACTAATGAGTTAGTTGCAAGATGATGTATTACGGAACGAGTAAAGAGGCTTGCCGGTAACGAGATTGAACTAGGTATAGAGATACCGACGATCGAATCTTGGGCAAGTAACATACCGATGGACAAAGGGAATTACGTATGTTGTCATAACGGTTCGACCGATAAAGATCTTCGTAGAATATGTAGGAACCAATATGGGCATCCATGTTCTGCTATTGGTTATTGACCGGAGAGGTGTGTCGGTCATGTCTACATAGTTCTCGAACCCGTAGGGTCCGCACGGACATGACGAGGAGTCTCGAAATAGTCAAGAGGTAAAGATTGATATATAGGACGATGGTATTTGGACACCGGAAGTGTTTCGGGATGTGCCGGGAAGGAATCGGGTCACCGGAAGGGGTTCCACGCACCCTCCCGGCAAGTTATGGGCCTTATGGGCCAAAGGAGGGGACAGACCAGCCCACAAGGGGGCTGGTGTGCCTCCTCCCTTGGCTGGCCGGCCCTAGGGAAGGAAAGGGGGGAGGACTAGCACCTCCTGCCTTTCCCTCTCATGGGAGAAAGGAAAGGGGTGGGGGGGCGCCACCCTCCCCTGCCTTTCCCCCGCACTCCAAATAAGGGAAGTGGGGGCGCCACTTGGGGAGGACCCCAAGTAGGATTTGGCCTACTTGGGGGCGCCTCCTGGCTGCTCCCTCCACCCCCACCTATATATATGTGGGAGGGGGGCGCCTAGTAGAACACAACATTGTCTTAGCCGTGTGCGCCGCCCCATTCCACCGTTTGCACCCCCGGTTAGGCGAAGCCCTGCGGAGATAACTTCACCATCACCGTCACCACGTTGTCGTGCTGCTGGAACTTATCCACTACCTCGCCGTCTTGCTGGATCAAGAAGGCGGAGGACGTCACCGAGCTGAACGTGTGCTGAACGCGGAGGTGCCGTACGTTCGGTACTTGATCGGTTGGAGCACGAAGAAGTTCGACTACATCAACCGCGTTGTCAAATGCTTCCGCTTACGGTCTACGAGGGTACGTAGACACACTCTCCCCCCTCGTTGCTATGCATCTCCATGGATAGATCTTGCGTGTGCGTAGAATTGTTTTTGTTTTCCATGCAACGATTCCCAACAGTAACTAGCGATAATTGAGAAAGAACGAACAGCCAACAAGGTGGAGGGATCAGCAATGGACAAGGGCCTATCAAGTAACGAGCAGACGAGCTAATTATTTTGTTTTAGGGTTAGGCGAGCTAATTACTAAGCCAGTTCTCATGCAGCCTATTAGCACAAGAAGCTCAACTGTGTTGTACATATACCCTTCAACCCTAAATGTAAAAAAACATGCAGTATGTACTTGCTCCCCTCTAAAGTTTAGCGGTATGTACCCCCCTACTCATTCCAGGCTACGTCCCTGGACAAAATGGCATGCATTTGTTTTTTTTTTTTGTTGCATCCGACATTTTCCAGTTTTGCTTTGTTTTAATTACACTTTTTATAATTACTTGAATTTTTAAATCGGTGAAACCTTTTTTTAATTTTACATGAACCTTTTACTAAAATGCATGAACACTTTTTAAAGTTCCATGAATATACTTTTACAAGTTGTGAACACTTCCTAAAATTGCAGGACCGTTTTCAATATACATGAGCACATCTTTTAATTACATGGACGCTTTTAAAATGCGTTAACAATCTTTTAAATTTGGAAGAATAATTTTTGAAAATATGAACACATTTTAATTCAATGGACATTTTAAAAAGTACATGAACACTCTATTGAAGTCATACAAACATTTTCTTCCTGTGCGAAGATATTTTTGAAATGTACATCAATATTTGGAGGAGTAAATGAATTTTGTTAATATGTGTGGATATTATGTATAACACTAATATCTTTTTTACTTATTTGGTTACTAATTTGATAAGAATATATATTTTTCACAAAAAAATACTTCAAATGGGAAGACAAAACTGGAGCTGTTTTCATATATAATCATCTCCCCTTTTTGGTATAATATAATACTGTATCATTTAGGGTCCGTTTGGGCAACCAGCAAGCTTCCGATCCGTTTGTGTCAGCCTAGGAAGAAGGGGGCGGGGGGGGGGGGGGGGGGGGGGGGGGGGGGGGGGGGGGGTGGCAGCCACCTACGTTAGTGTCTTATCTTAAAAAACAATGTTCGTGTCGATGAACTGCCCCCATTTCCCCGTATTGCTAGTTTTTCATTTAAATTGATACCTAGCTTTTTTATAGGCTACATACAGTTTGCTGGTTCCCCTAAAAAAATTGTACGGTTCGCTAGTTATTCTTTACCTTCTTGTTGCTTCCTCTTGATTTACATAATTGAAAAAAAATTATGCACCAGTTTAATTAAAATACTCACCTGTATGGGATAAAAGATAAAACTTTTTGTGTGCGTGCGTTCACACTATTTTTGTTTCCATTTCCTTGTTCTAAGTATTTTTTAGGATATTTAAATACACAATGGGGTGGACATTTATTTTAATATAAGAATATTTTTGAAGGACAGGATGAACATTTTTACCATATGGGGTGGACATTTTCTAAGTACATAATGATTTTTTTTTAATATGTGGTTAATATTTTTAAATATGTGATGAACATCTATAAAATACACGATGAACATTTAATAAATAATAAATAAAACTTTTTGCAATATACGGTGATTTTTTTAATTAAATATGCACTGAACATATTATTGATCAGGCGGTCAAGAATTTGGAAATACACAACAAACATTTTTCAAATAGGGAATGAACATATTTTTCCAATATGTGACAAATAGTTTTTTGAATAAGTGAGGAATATTTTTCAAATACAGGAAGATCATGTTTTGAAAATGGTGTACATTTTTCAAATACACAATGTACATGTTTAAATACAGGACATGAAAGTTTGAATAATGGAAAGAACATTTTCCAAATAAATAGTGAATATTTTTGAAATATGCGAGACACATTTTTTAAATACATGGTGATAATTTTATTAATACGTGATGAACAATTTTGAGATATGCGAAGATTGTTTCTAGAATACAATGATAAACATGTTTTGAATCTGAGGTGAATGTGTTTTTGAGTAGAAGTTGTATATTTTGTGAAATATGCGATCAATACATTTTTTAATATGTGCTATGAACGAGTTTGAAATACACCATACGCCATGGAATAGTTTGCCATTCATTTAATGTTTTCATTTTAAGTTAATGAAAAATAAAAATAAAAAGTAGTTTCCCCAAAATATTTGTAGAGCTAAAAGTAGAGGGGGGAAATAAAAAGGAAAATACAAAGTAAAAACCGTGAAAGAAACAAAAAATATTTAAGTTAATGAAATATAAAAGTTAAGAAACATTTGCGTAATTTCACATGGAAACTAAAGATTTTACAATTTCATTTTGTGGTCGAGAAGAGAAGCCACCCCTGGATTTTGCAAAAACCGTGGGCTATTTATTAAAATACGGCACTCTCCTAACCCTCTCACTGACTAGCACACTTTCGGCGGTCGGATTTTGTAAAATTGCCATCGTTAAGGGTTCTAATATGGCGTCCACTCTCGCATGGGCCATCCGGCCATCCTGTGCAGATTCACAGGCCCAAATTCCGGACGGAAGCTTTTCAGAGGAAAAAAGTGGACCCCATATATTAAATGGGCTTCCCTCTCCAGCGTACTCAGTCCGTTTAGCTGAGGTTTAGAGGAAACAAAGCACCATCAGATCTCAATTTGCATTGAGAGGTCAACATGATGTTAGTTGCTCTGCTGTAAATCAAACCAATTCCGCTGGTGTAGATTTCCATCGAGACAACTTACTGCCGTCGTTGTGCTCTCCCAAGAAAAGGGTCGTGTTCAAGTGACAACCGGTACTTTTTGAGAGGATGCCCTACCTACCCCTATACACCCACCCCACCGCCGACGCCCCCCCCCCCCCCCCCCCCAGATAGAATTTTTGATAGGATGCCCATCCAGCACCCCCCCCCCCCCCCCCCACTAAAGATTGAAAACTCTATAGATATACCCTTCATTGTTAAAACAACAAGCATTTTCTACATGCCCCCCTCTAAAGTTTAGCGGTATGTATCCCCCCTACTCGTTCCAGGCTAAGTCCCCGGCTGAGACCCATCATAGTTTGCATTGAGAGGTCAAACAGGATGATAGTCGCTCAGCTGTAAAACAAAGGGATTCCGCCGGTGTAGTTTCCATCGAGAGAACCTCGTACTAGTCGTTGTACTGTCCCAAGAAACGAGTTATGGTCAATCGATGACCGGTTCTTTGTGAGAGTATGCCCATCCATGGCCCTTCCTCCCCCCCTCCACCAAGATTGAAAGCTTTGTACATATACCCTTCAAGTCTAAATGTTTAAACAACAAGTAGTTTCTACTTGCCCCCCTCTAAAGTATAGCAGTATGTATCCCTCCTACTCATTCCATGCTACGTCCCTGGACAGAATGACATGGATTCGATTTTTTTGTTGCATCCGACATTTGCCAGTTTTGCTTTGTTTCAATTACACTTTTTTTAAACTGCATGAACAATTTTTAAATAGGTGAAACCTTTTTAAATATTACGTGAACCTTTTACTTAAATGCGTGAACACTTTTTGAAGTTCCATGAATAATACACTTTTACAAGTACACTTTCTAAAATTATAGGACCATTTTCAATATACATGAGCACATCTTTTTATTACATGGGCACTTTTAAAATGCATCATCACTCTTTTAAAATTGCAAGAATATTTTTAAAAATATGAACACATTTTAATTACACGAACATTTTAAAAAGGACATTAACACTCTATTGAAACTATACAAACATGTTCTTAATGTATGAACCTGTTTTTGAAACATACATCAATATTTGGAGGAGTAAATGAGTTTTTTTTAATATGTGTGGATATCATTTATAACACAAATATCTTTTTTACCTTCTTGGTATTAATTTGATAATAATATATGTTTTTGACAAAAAAAACAATGAAAATGGAAAAAAAAATGAAGCTGTTTTTATATATGATCATGTGCCCTTTTCGGTATTATATAATCGTTTATCATTTAGGGTCCGTTTGGGCGCCCAACAATCTTCCGACCGGCACGCACGCACAAAGGGCATCTAGACCTTCGTTTGTGTCAGCTTAGAAAGGGGGATCGCAGTCACCTACATTCGTGTTTTATCTCAAAAAAAACCTACATTTGCCCGTACAATCGCTAGTTTTTCATTTAAATTGATACCTAGCTTCTTTTGCAGGTTACATACAGTATGCTGGTTCCCCTAAAAAAAATTATACAGTTCACTGGTTATTCTTTACCTTCTTGTTGTTTCCTCTTGATTTACAAATTTGGTAAAAAAAAATATGCATCAATTTAATTAAAATATTCACTGTATGGGATGAAGCTTTTTGTGTGCGTGCGTTCACACAATTTTTGTTTCCATTTCATTTTTCTGATTTTTTTAAATAAGTAATTGTTTAAAATAGAATACAATATATTTTAATATAAGAATACTTTTGAATGATGGGAGAACATCTTTTCCATATGGTATGGACATTTTCTATGTACTTGATGAATATTTTTCGAATATGTGGTCACTATTTTGAAATATGCGATGAACAACAGAAAAATACACGATGAATATTTAATAAATACGCAATGAAACTTTTTGCAGTATGCGATGATTTTTATTAAATATGCAATGAGCATATTATTGAGGATGCGATCATCAATTTAGAAATACACAACAAACATTTTTCAAATATGGAATGAACATATTTTCCAAATATGTGACAAATAGTTTTTGAATAAGCGAGAATATTTTCAAATACAGGAGATATCATGTTTTGAATAAATGATGTACATTTTTTAAATATGCAATGTACATGTTTAAATACAGGACACAAGTTTTAATAATGGAAAGAGCATTTTACAAATAAATAGTGAATATTTTTTAAATATGCGAGACACAATTTTAATACATGGTGATAATTTTATTAATACGTGATGAAAAATTTTGAGATATGTGAAGATTGTTTCTAGAATACAATGATAAACATGTTTTGAATCTAAGGTGAATGGTTTTTGAATAGAAGATGTATATTTTGTGAAATATGCGGTTAATACATTTTTTAATATGTGCTATGAATGAGTTCGAAATACACCATACACCATGGAATAGTTTGCCATTCTTTTACTGTTTTTCATTTTAATGAAAAATAAAAATTAGAAGTAGTTTCCCCAAAATATTTGTAGAGCTAAAAGTAGAGGGGGGAATGAAAAGGGAAATACAAAGTAAAAATCGTGAAAGAAACACAAAATATTTAAGTTAATGAAATATAAAAGTTAAGAAACATTTGTGTAATTTCACATGGAGACTAAGTTTTACAATTTCAGTTTCTAGTCAAGAAGAGAAGCCACCCCTGGTTTTTGCAAAAACCGTGGGCTATTTATTAAAATAGGGCACTCTCCTAACCCTCTAACTGAGTAGCACGCTTTCGGCGGTCGGATTTTGTAACCTTGCCATCGTTAAGGGTTCTAATATGGGTCCACTCTTGCATGGGCCATCTGGCCATCGTGTGCAGATTCGCAGGCCCAAATTCTGGATGGAAGCTTTTCAGAGGAAAAAAGTGGACCCCATAGATTAAATGTGTTGGGAAACGTTGCATGGAAAAAAAAAATCTACGCACACGCAATGATCTATCCATGGAGATGCATACCAACGAGGGGGAGAATGTGTCTACGTACCCTCGTAGACCGTAAGCGGAAGCGTTTAGTAATGCGGTTGATGTAGTCGAACTTCTTCGCGCTCAAACTGATCAAGTACCGAACGTACGGCACCTCCGAGTTCTGCACACGTTCAGCTCGGTGACGTCCTCGCCTTCTTGATCCAGCAAGACGGGCGAAGTAGTGGATGAGTTCCGGCAGCACGACGGCGTGGTGACGGTGATGGTGAAGTGATCTCCGCAGGGCTTCACCTAAGCACTACGAAAATATGACCGGGGGTGTAAACGGTGCAGGGGGGCGCCGCACACGGCTAAGACAATTGTCTGTTGTATGCTCGGCGCCCCCCTCCCACATATATATAGGTGGGAGGGAGGAGCAGCCAAAGGAGGCGCTCAAGTAGGAGGAATCCGACTTGGAGTTCCTCCCAAGCTGCGCCCCCCAGCCTTATATAGGTGTGGGGGAAAGGCAGGGGAGGGTGGTGCCCCCACCCCTTTCCTTTCTCCCATGAGAGGGAAAGGCAGGAGGGGCTAGCCCGTCCTCCTTTCCTTCCCTTAGGGCCTGCTGTCCAAACAAGGGGCACACCAGGGGCTGGTCTGTCCCCCCTTTGGCCCATTAGGCCCATACACTTACCGGGGGTGTCCGGAACCCGTTCCGATGACCCGATGACTACCCGGTGCACTCCGAAACTCTTCTGGTGTCCGAATACCATCATCCTATATATCAGTCTTTTCCAATCGACCATTTCGAGACTCCTCGTCATGTACGTGGTCACATCCGGGACTCCGAACAACATTCGGTCACCAAATCATATAACTCATATAACACTATATCGTCAACAAACGTTAAGCGTGCGGACCCTACGGGTTCGAGAACTATGTAGACATGACCGAGACACCTCTCCGGTCAATAACCAATTGCGGAACCGGGATGCCCATATTGGCTCCTACATATTCTACGAAGATCTTTATCGGTCGAACCGTTATGACAACATATGAAATTCCCTTTGTCCATCGGTATGTTACTTGCCCGAGATTCGACCGTCGGTATCTTCATACCAAGTTCAATCTCGTTACCGGCAAGTCTCGTTACTCGTTCCGTAATACATCACCTCGTGACCAACTCCTTAGTCATTTTCTTGCAAGCTTATGATGTGTATTACCGAGAGGGCCCATAGATACCTCTCCGATACTCAGAGTGACAAATCCTAATCTCGATCTATGTCAACTCAACAAACACCTTCGGAGATACCTGTAGAGCATCTTTATGATCACCCAGTTACGTTGTGATGTTTGATAGCACACAAGGTATTCCTCTGGTATCCGGGAGTTGCATAATCTCATAGTCGAAGGAATATGTATTTGACATGAAGAAAGCAATAGCAATAAACTGAACGATCATTATGCTAAGCTAACGGATGGGTCTTGTCCATCACATCATTCTCCTAATGACGTGATCCCGTTATCAAATGACAACACATGTCTATGGCTAGGAAACCTTAATCATCTTTGATCAACGAGCTAGTCCAGTAGAGGCTTACTAGGGACACGGTATTTGTATATGTATTCACACATGTATTTAAGTTTCCGATCAGTACAATTCTAGGATGAATAATAAACCTTTATCATGAAATAATGAAATATAAAATAACAACTTTATTATTGCCTCTAGGGCATATTTCCTTCAGTCTCCCACTTGCACTAGAGTCAATAATCTAGTTCACATCGTCATGTGATTAACACCCATAGTTCACATCGCCATGTGACCAACACCCAAAGAGTTTACTAGAGTCAATAATCTAGTTCACATCACCATGTGATTAACACCCAAAGAGTACTAAGGTGTGATCATGTTTTGCTTGTGAGAGAAGTTTAGTCAACGGGTCTGCCATATTCAGATCCGTATGTATTTTGCAAATTTCTATGTCTACAAAGCTCTGCAGGGAGCTACTCTAGCTAATTTGCTCCCACATTCAATATGTATCCAGATTGAGACTTAGAGTCATCCGGATTAGTGTCAAAGCTTGCATCGACGTAACCCTTTACGACGAACTCTTTATCACCTCCATAACCGAGAAACATTTCCTTAGTCCTATTAAGGCACCTAAGGATAATTTTGACCGCTGTCCAGTGATCCACTCCTGGATCACTATTGTACCCCCTTGCCAAACTCATGGCAAAGTACACAATAGGTCTGGTACACAGCATGGCATACTTTATAGAACCTATGGCTGAGGCATAGGGAATGACTTTCATTCTTTTTCTATCTTCTGCCGTAGTCGGGCTTTGAGTCTTACTCAACTTCACACCTTACAATATAGGCAAGAACTCCATCTTTGGCTAATCCATTTTGAACTCCTTCAAAAATCTTGTCAAGGTATGTACTCATTGAAAGTCTTATCAAGCGTCTTGATCTATCTCTATAGATCTTGACGCCCAATATGTAAGCAGCTTCACCGAGGTCTTTCATTGAAAAATTCTTATTCAAGTATCCTTTTATGCTATCGAGAAATTCTATATCATTTCCAATCAATAATATGTCATCCACATATAATATCAGAAATGCTACAGAGCTCCCACTCACTTTCTTGTAAATACAGGCTTCACCATAAGTCTGTATAAAAGCATATGCTTTGATCACCTCATCAAAGCATATATTCCAACTCTGAGATGCTTGCACCAGTCCATAGATGGATCGCCGGAGCTTGCATACTTTGTCAGCATCTTTAGGATCAACAAAACTTTCTGGTTGCATCATATACAACTCTTCTTAAAGATATCCATTAAGGAATGCAATTTTGATGTCCATTTGCCAGATTTCATAATCATAAAATGCGGCAATTGCTAACATGATTCGGACAGACTTAAGCATCGCTACGGGTGAGAAAGTCTCATCGTAGTCAACCCCTTGAACTTGTCGAAAACCTTTCGCAACAAGTCAAGCTTTGTAGACAGTAACATTACCATCAGCGTCAGTCTTGTTCTTGAAGATCCATTTATTCTCTATGGCTTGCCGATCATCGGGCAAATCCACCAAAGTCCACACTTTGTTCTCATACATGGATCCTATCTCAGATTTCATGGCCTCAAGCCATCTTTTGGAATCTGGGCTCATCATAGCTTCTCGTAGGTTCGCCTTGGTCTAATAACATGACTTCCAGGACAAGATTACCGTACCACTCTGGTGCGGATCATGCTCTGGTCTACCTACGAAGTTCAGTAGTAACTTGATCTGAAGTTTCATGATCATCATCATGAACTTCCTCTCTAGTTGGTGTAGGCATCACGGGAATGGTTTTCTGTGATGAGCTACTTTCCAATTCGAGAGAAGGTACAATTACCGCATCAAGTTCTACTTTCCTCCCACTCACTTCTTTTGAGAGAAACTCCTTCTCTAGAAAGGATCCAAACTTAGCAACAAAGATCTTGCCTTCAGATCTGTGGTATAAGGTGTACCCAATTGTTTCCTTAGGGTATCCTATGAAGACGCACTTCTCCGATTTGGGTTCGAGCTTATCTGGCTGAAGCCTTTTGACATAAGGGTCGCATCCCCAAACTTTAATGTAACACCCTGGATTTTGCCTATTTCTTTTTCCTTGGATTTTGGTCTGGATTTGCTTTTCTGTGGCTTACTGGTATTGAAACCTGGAGGGATCACCCTCGATTCCTCTCCCCAGTGGCTTGTCAATCTCAAAACCATCCCAAGACCTTGTCATTTCCATCTTGGACCAATCCAATGTTCTTTTCCTTGGGAATATTTCTTTTTCTATTAAAGGAATAACTCTATTTGCCCTGGGTTGTGAAGCAACCCACATTTCCAGCATTCCAAAGATTCCCAAATAATTCTCATAAATTGTTTGGGTCATATCTTCCTCAGATATTTCAAAATCCTTCCTTGCCATGTTCAAAAATATTTCACCCATATTCCTTTTCTAATTCTGCCCCAGCTGTCAAGTTGAGAAGCAAGTACCCTTTATATTTGTTTGCTTGCTCTCAAACTTTTTGTGCACCCTTTCCTGTCCATATATTTGCCACCTACCAAATTTCAACTTCATTTGCCTAGTGAATATTCCTGAGCAATTTTTCAAAGTTTCTGTTCAAACAGAGGCCTTGTGAAGGAAGGGCAAGCTAGGCATATCCAAATGAGTTAAAATTTTGCAAGCATCTTCATATGCGCAAATAATAGCTCTCCACCAAATTTGAGCATCATTCTATCATCTATGTGATCACAACATTAAATCTTTGTTTCTGGTAATTATTTTGGGTTGTGAAGCAACTCTAATTTTTATTGCTCCATAATTCATGAATAATTTCCAGAACATGCTTCTACCTATATGTCACCTCTCCACTAAATTTGGGCTCATTTGATCTAACCAATATTTCCCTAGAGTTTTTCTAAGATTCTGTCCAGTGGGATGCTGTGTGAAGGAAGTACCATTTTGGTTTATCCAAATGGTATGAAATTTATAAAGTATCTTCATATACCATAATAACAAGCCTCCTCCAAATTTCAGCTCAATCCAAGCAAGCATGTGAGTGCCACTTCAACATTTGCATTCCTGTCCAGTTTGGCACATTGTACAACAAGTGCTAGTTAACTTCATTCAAATGAGCTTCAAATTTGCAGAGATGGTCATCTTAGTGGTTGATCACCCTCAGCAAAATATCAGCATCTCCTTCTAGACCAATCTTCCTCACTTCACGACAAACACCTTGCTGTGTTGTTGTCTTCGAGCTCCCTCTGGTCACATCTTGAGCCACTGTGTTTGTTTCTTTGCTTAGTGGCCTTTTCTGATGAATGACCCTTTGAACAGACATGAGCTGGCCAACCAGTGCGTGTGTCACCGCCGCGTTTACGCGGTGACCACGCGGCTGGCATGCCCATTTATGTGCTCTGGTGATTTGGGCCCTCGGGGTCGTCCGTTTCCTCGCGACCTCGACACCTCGCCATGTCCAGGAGGTTCCCCTCGTCGTCACTTTCGCTCTGGATCCCTCTTCCCCTCTCTAGTCACCTCCTACGCAGTGTCGTGCCCGCGTCCATAGGCTGACCACGTCTGCCAGCTCCATGGTCGCCCGATGCGTGCCTCCCCGAGCCTTCTCGAGCACGCCCGAGCGCTCCTGCCCCTCCGTGAACCCTCTGGACTCGCCGCCCCTGCCCTCCGCATGGCCTCGACGCGCCAGCTCGCAGGCACACGCGTCGCCGAGGCCGTGCTAGCCCCTCTCGTCGCAATGGCTATCTAAGCCCTCCCCGAGGCCTCTCGTCCTCACCACCAGCCTCCCTTCACTCCCCTACTCCTCCCCAACTTTTCAATCCATCGCCGGAGCCTCTCCTCACCTCCAATTGCTGCCACGGCCGCCGGAGAGCCTCGCCTAAATTCCGGCGAGCCAGCCCTTCCCTCCTCCTCATTTCACCACCTTGAGCATCCACCAACACCGCTCACCCTTCCCAGTAGCTTGCCCCCTTCTTTAGTTGGCCGGAGCACCGTGCCCACCTCCGGTCGAGCCGCCATTCGCCGCGGCCATTACCCCGCTCGTTCCCGAGCTCCTCGACATCCATACCGTGCCTGGACGGGACCGCCTCGGCCCGCTGATGACACCGGTAGGCCGGGCACCACCAACGGTGGCCTGTGCCGCCGGCTATCGCCGGCCGGAGCAGCGCCTCCTTCGGCCAGACGCGGGCGACAGAGGAAGACGACAGCGCCTCCATCGCCTGCCGCTAGGTCCAACTCATAAGTGAGCCAGCCGCCGGGCCCGCGTTTTAAGTGGAAACGGTTTCCACAGGAGCCGTGTTCCCGAAGCAAAGGCGTACTCCAGTAAAGACGCCTTCAGCGTCACCCGCGCGGAGCAGTTGGGCCTGGCCCATGTGCACAGCGGCAGCAACAGCAGTTTCGGCCCAGAACGGCCCAAGTGCACAGTGCACTTTCTCTTTTATCGATGGATTTACTGGCAAGGACCTAGATGCAAATAAAATAATTGCAGAAAGGCCCCTGGCAGAAAAACCACTATATCTTTTCACTCCCTACTCCAAATGAGGTGATTCCAAAGCCCACTTCTTCGTATCGTCGAGCCCGTCATGTTGGTATCATTTTCATTATGTTTTGAAACAGTGGAAATGACCATTTTGCCCTTACCCGTAAACAGCCCCCTCCGAGAGAGAACTGTTTTCGGCAATCCTTTCCGCGGATTCTCGCACCTCTTCCCGGATAAACTCTTCATCCCCAGGCAAGCCACGACAGCCACTTGCATGATAGCATTGCAATAGCAAGGGTTTCCAACTTGAATCTTTAAATTGTTTATGCATGTCCTCATTTCGTGAATGCTTTAATTATGCTCGTGTTTGCATGCTTATACTTATGCTATGATCATTTGCATCTAGTGAGTAGATGTTTAATTACTAATGCTCTTGTTATACTTCAGTCAAGTAATTATTTTGATGCTAGTGATCATGCTATACTCATGTTATACCATTTTGTTCCTGTTCATCATCATGTCATGCTCATCGGTATAAATGTTTTGCTACTGTTGATATGTGGTATGCTTATGCTTCCCATCCATGTTCATGTTGTTATCATGGTCAGTTCATCATGTTACCTTGTTATCATGACTCAGCACATCATCATCCAAGTTTAACCGGATCTTAATCGAACTTGAATACATGTTGGCTGAGTCATAGTGCGCCACCGAATCGAGCTCACCAGTGCAACCACACTTGCCGGGATGGGGCGGCCCTAATTTGGTGTATTGTCATGCCTCTCGCTGGTACCTCCAACCAGGGAAGGTTATGAGTGCGTGCTACCCTGATTAGGCAGGCGGCTATAACCTTGTGAACCCAGTTTTGAAATTGAGCTCAGGTCCCCGTTTGGGACAGTTTTGTTTGCGATGACGATGGCAGGTGTCAGAAGGACACAGGGGTCACCCATGACATAGCCCAAAGGGGAGTTTGTCGGAGTGGCTGGGAGAGTGCCATGCAATAGATTGGGTTTTGTCGGAATGTCGTTGGTCCACCCGAATGGGAGCACGAGGCCATGCATTCCGTGGTGTGGGTACAGTGTACTAACCTCTGCAGAGTGTATAATCTACCGATAGCCGCGTCCTCGGTCATGGGCACATTTTGTAGTAGGACACACTACGGGTCAACAGTATAATAATCCTTCTTATGACAACCCGGTTCGATGAGAAAGAAGTTGGTTGATCTTTATGTGATCGCGAGAGGATCACCGTGGTATCGAGGATACCGATGTTGGTTGATCGTGATCACGAGAGGATCACCGTGGTATCATGGATACCGAATTTGGTTGATAGTGTTATGTGGTGATCTTGGGTAAAGACCAAGCTCCTTGTGATCATGTTATCACTACGGTATTGTAATACCAAGTTTGGTTGGTCTCGAGGTTATCATGTGGCACAATCGATGGTAAGTTCTTGCATGTGGTGGTTACGAGGTAACCCTGAACAGAGTAAGTGTCATAATGATAGTTTTAACCTGTTGCATGTAATGACATCCTGTGCCATGCCATGCCTATATTGTGCTAGCATCATCATGTTTACACTTGCTTAACCTGTAAATCCCATGTTGTTGCTTGCCTTGACTGCTTTGGTTGCTGTGAGCTTGCGAGTACGTTCAAAGTACTCACCTGGTGTGTCATGCCAGTTTGCAGGTCATGCCATGATTGCTTGCTTGTCGAGGATTCCGAGTTTGCGAGCTAGGATACGCGTTCCAGCCATAGTCCCTGCGGAATGGAATTCACCACCGCCGGTGTCGTTCCGCTGCTAGATGTGACTCCGCTTTCTTGGGTTGTTCCGCTGTTAGCATATAGGTACCCTGGGCAAGCTTAGTATCGCCGTGCCGATGTAATCCATGTACCCTTGTAACCTTATCCATAGTAATAAAGAGCTGATTTGTTCTATGCCAACAGTGCCGTATTCCAGAACACTTGTCTCTGAGCTAGAGTACGGGGCGTTCCGGTTTTCTCTAAGCCGGGGTGCCACAAGCATTGGTATTAGAGCAGGTCTGGCTGTAGGACGCCCTAGACAGCGCGAGCGTTAGTAAACGGTAGTATAGAGTCTTATCGGTTTGCTGCACTTGTTTGTTGCATTTGTTTGTCCACAGCATGCATATAGACTAGATATTTTATCACTAACGTTTGATCTGGTGAGTGTAGGTGGCATCGGTTTCGACCCACTACCTGCATCCTCCAGTTGCATAGTTGCTCCTTGGTGTGGTGTCATCTCCGTGCCAGCGGTGTGATGCCAAGGTGCTTGGTATTGTCGATCACTTGCAGGATTGATGCACCGGTACCACACCAATATATTTTATTCAGCCACCCCTATTGTTTCGGTGATAGACATGTTTGTATCCCGGCTCGTGCCATCCCACTAGCCGCGTTGGTAACCCTTACTGATCTTAGTAATCAGAAAAGGGTAATGCCCGCAAGCCTTTCTTTCCATCGCTATCCTACCCTACCACCCATTCTCTGGACGAGTACGGTTTTCTTCTGCCCACTTGATGATGATGTGGTCGTGACCTCTGTGTTCCGATACATGATCACCAACTCCGTCCTCACCTCTGTGTCCGTCCAGCTGCAACCAGTGTAAGCCCGTGTTTGGTGTAGCTTTGTTTACACCAACTCTTTCCACCCGTGGATTCACTTTCGTGCACATCGCCACAGCATGTTAGACCGTAATACCGGAGTTCTTGCGAGATTTGTGTGCTTAAGTAGGCATGCATACTATTGCTGTGAATAGATGTAAGATATGATATTGCTTGTGTGTGATCTTGATGCTTTGTGTGCTTTTGTTTTAGTCGTTTCTTTTGCTTCTTTCTTTGGGCCCTTGGTGTTACCTCATGTCCCCTTATGGAAGTTGCTCACCGACACCGGACTCAAAGAATCAGTGAAGAGGCAAGCATTTGGAAGCTCAGCTCAATAGTATGGAATTTTCCGCTGACTGCCTGATATTGGGAATATCTGGTCTGACTACAAATGGTATTCTGGATTGATTGTCAGCATCAAGTATACATCAGTATGCAATCTTTACAGCAGTAATGATTAAATCAGCAAGAAGGCAAAGATGTGTGCATGATCAACAGTACATTTCAAGTCAAAGGTATGGTTCATATACAAGGTTTGAGTCTGCTATGAGTACAATTTGAAACCTGCTATATTTCGAAAGCGAGCCAGCATATGATATGAACTTAGTGCTCAGCAAGAAGGATAGTCGAATAACGTTCTTTCTACAACAAGTAACCGACAGCAGAAACATTAAGGGATATATATATATATATATATATATATATATATATATATATATATATATATATATATATATATATATATATATATATATATATATATATATATATATCTGCATTCAGTCTGCATGTCACAAAGAGAAGCTACAGATGTAAGCAACCCAGTCTTTCTTCGCAAGCTACCAGAGAAGCTTACGACGCAAGGTTCCTCTGTCTTCCTCGACACGACACATGGATATCTTCCAGTGCAAGGTGCTCAGGCTTCTTCAGTAAGATACAACAGTAGTTCCTGGCATAAGGTACCGAGCCTTCCCCAGCAAGTCTTTAAGGGGGGAAGCTTCTGAAGTACGGTACCCAGTTTTCTTCAGCACACTATCCCAGCAGAAGCTTCAGGCGCAAGCTATTCAGTCTCCCTCAGCAGGATACTCCCGATGGTTTCCAACACAAGCTAAGCAACCCTCGCTAGTAAGGCATCACATCTTCACCAGTACAAGATGTTTCCCAGTCAGTTGGCAGAATATGCCCATGCATCCCAAGGATCAGCTCAACAACAGCTTGGTCAGAAGGCAAGAATCAATTAGGACGCAAGTCTGCATCAGAAATCCAGTGCCCAGCTACACATGTTTCCATAAATATTGTGAACATGCTGCCAAGGTCATACGAGTCAATCACATGATGATGCCAGCCCAGTGAGAATCCGACTATAAACTGGGTTAGATAAACGGAAGAAAACCAGTTATACGCTTCAGTGTGACGCAATGACCGACAAGCTATGAAGCAAGAGAATGGTGAGATAGCAATCTTGGCAGTAGCCAACAAGGCCAGTTTCCTCGTACCTGACTAAGGAATATCGTTAACCTTTGTCACTGTCTGCATGATTGATGACAACAATAAGCCTGGAACAGTGCTAGTGAACCTGAGTTCGGATGATCATTGCCCTACGAATAATGCGTGGAGGACGATAAAACTGGTCCTGTAAGCAAAGATACCCTGTCAGGGGATCAGGATAAAGTATGCCTGCCGGAATATTGCACCTGACAGTACTGTTTGAACCTGGAGGACATGCATCCCTTTTAAGCAGCCCAATGCAATGAGTAAAATATTTTTGTGTCCACCGAGAAAATTTGTTCACAACTCAATGGACGATCGTCCGTATTGGACTTCATCACAACACGTCCATGAGGAACAACTCTCGGACTTGTGAGAAGAACAGATATTTCAGTCAGGATAATTCATCGCACCCAGACAGGTCAGCAGACATAAAAGGATGGAAGTCAGAGTAATATATGAGGTAAGATTTGTCAGAGTAAGGATCCAGTGAAACAAACCACCCCGAAGCCAGGCAGTCAGTCAGATGATATTTAATAGGAGCATTATTCAAAGGCAAAAAGGAAGCCCGAGTTGGAAACGGTTTCCTCAAGTGGGAATATTCATGTTTGATCCCTGAGCAACCAAATCTCGAGGATGAGATTTCTTAAGGGGGGAAGGTTTGTAACACCCTGGATTTTGCCCATTTCTTTTTATTTTGATTTTGGTCTGGATTTGCTTTTCTATGGCTTAGTGGTATTGAAACCCGGAGGGATCACCCTCGATTCCTCTCCCCAGTGGCTTGTCAATCTCAAAACCATCCCAAGACCTTGTCATTTCCATCTTGGACCAATCCCAATATTCTTTTCCTTGGGAATATTTCTTTTTCTATTAAAGGAATAACCCCATTTGCCCTGGGTTGTTAAGCAACCCACATTTCCAGCATTCCAAAGATTCCCAAATAATTCTCATAAATTGTTTGGGTCATATCTTCCTCAGATATGTCAAAATCCTTCCTTGCCATGTTCAAAAATATTTCACTAATATTCCTTTTCTAATTCTGCCCCAGGTGTCAAGTTGAGAAGCAAGTACCCTTTATATTTGTTTTCTTGCTCTCAAACTTTTTGTGCGCCCTTTCCTATCCATATATTTGCCACCTGCCAAATTTCAACTTCATTTGCCTAGTGAATATTCCTGAGCAAATTTTCAAAGTTTCTGTTCAAACAGAGGCCTTGTGAAGGAAGGGCAAGCTAGGCATATCCAAATGACTTAAAAAATTTCAAGCATCTTCATATGCTCAAATAATAGCTCTCCACCAAATTTGAGCATCATTCCATCATCTATGTGATCACAGCATTAAATCTTTGTTTCTGGTAATTATTTTGGGTTGTGAAGCAACTATAATTTTTGTTGCTCCATAATTCATGAATAATTTCCAGAACATGCTTCTACATATATGTCACCTCTCCACTAAATTTGGGCTCATTTAATCTAACCAATAATTCCCTAGATTATTTCTAAGATTCTGTCCAGTGGGATGCTGTGTGAAGGAAGTACCATTTTGGTTCCAAATGGTATGAAATTTATAAATTATCTTCATATGCCTTAATAACTAGCATCCTCCAAATTTCAGCTCAATCCAAGCAAGCATGTGAGTGCCACTTCAACATTTGCATTCCTGTCTAGTTTGGCACATTGTACAGCAAGTGCTAGTTAACTTCATTCAAATGAGCTGCAAATTGCAGAGATGGTCATCTTAGTGGTAGATCACTCTCAGCAAAATATCAGCATCTCCTACCACACCAATCTTCCTCACTTCACGACAAACACCTTGCTGTGTTGTTGTCTTCGAGCTCCCTCTGGTCAATACTTGAGCCACTGTGTTTGTTTCTTTGCTTAGTGGCCTTCTCTGATGAATGACCCTTTGAACAGACATGAGCTGGCCAACCATAGCGCGTGTCACCGCCGCGTTTACGCGGTGACCACGCGGCTGGCATGCCCATTTGCGTGCTCTGGCGATTTGGGCCCTCGGGGTCGTCCGTTTCCTCGCGACCTCGACACCTCGCCATGTCCAGGAGGTTCCCCTCGTCGTCACCTTCGCTCTGGATCCCTCTCCCCTAGTCTAGTCACCTCCTACGCGGCGCCGTGCCCGCGTCTGCCACCTCCATGGTCGCCCGACGCGTGCCCCCCGAGCCTTCTCGAGCACGCCCGAGCACTCCTGCCCCTTCGTGAACCCTCTGGACTCGCCGCCCCTGCCCTCCGCGTGGCCTCGACGTGCCAGCTCGCTGGCACACACGTCGCTGAGGCCATGCTCGCCCCTCTCGTCGCCGTGGCTATTTAAGCCCTCCCCGAGGCCTCTCGTCTTCACCACCACCCTCCCCTCGCTCCCCTACTCCTCCCCGACCTTTCAATCCATCACCGGGGCCTCTCCTCACCTCCAATTGCCGCCACGGCCACCGAAGAGCCTCGGCTAAATTCTGGCGAGCCAGCCCTTCCCTCCTCCTCATTTCACCACCTTGAGCATCCACCAACACTGCTGACCCTTCCCAGTAGCTCGCCCCCTTCTTCAGTTGGCCGGAGCGCCGTGCCCAACTCCGGCCGAGCCGCCGTCCGCTGCGGCCATTGCCCTGCTCGTTCCCGAGCTCCTCGACATCCGTACCATGCCTGGACGGGACCGCCTCAGCCCGCTGATGACACCGGTAGGCCGGGTGCCGCCAACGGTGGCCTGTGCCGCCGGCTATCGCCGGCCGGAGCCGCGCCTCCCTCGGCCAGACGCGGGCGACAGAGGAAGACGACGGCACTTCCATCGCCTGCCGCTAGGTCCCACTCGTAAGTGAGCTAGCCGTCGGGCCCGCATTTTAAGTGGAAACGGTTTCCACAGGAGCCGTGTTCTTGAACCAAAGGCGTACTCCCGGAAAGACGCCTTCAGCGTCACCCGCGCGGAGCAGTTGGGCCTGGCCCATGTGCACAGCGGCAGCAGCAGCAGTTTCGGCCCAGAACGGCCCAAGTGCACAGTGCACTTTCTCTTTTATCGGTGGATTTACTGGCAAGGACCTAGATGCAAATAAAATAATTGCAGAAAGGCCCTTGGTAGAAAAACCACTATATCTTTTCACTCCCTACTCCAAATGAGGTGATTCCAAAGCCCACTTCTTCGTATCGTTGAGCCCGTCATGTTGGTATCATTTTCATTATGTTTTGAAATAGTGGAAATGACCATTTTAACCTTGCCCGTAAACAGCCCCCTCCGAGAGAGAACTGTTTCCGGCAATCCTTTCCGCGGATTCTCGCACCTCTTCCCGGATAAACTCTTCATCCCTAGGAAAGCCACGACAGCCACTTGCATGATAGCATTGCAATAGCAATGGTTTCCAACTTGAATCTTTAAATTGTTTGTGCATGTCCTCATTTCGTGAATGCTTTAATTTTGCTCGTGTTTGCATGCTTATACTTATGCTATGATCATTTGCATCTAGTGAGTAGATGTTTAATTACTAATGCTCTTGTTATACTTCAGTCAAGTAATTATTTTGATGCTAGTGATCATGCTATACTCATTTTATACCATTTTGTTCCTGTTCATCATCATGTCATGCTCATCGGTATAAATGTTTTGCTACTGTTGATATGTGGTATGCTTATGCTTCCAATCCATGTTCATGTTGTTATCATGGTCAGTTCATCATGTTACCTTGTTATCATGACTCAGCACATCATCATCCAAGTTTAACCGGATGTTAATCAAACTTGAATACCTGTTGGCTGAGTCATAGTGCGCCACCGAATCGAGCTCACCAGTGCAACCACACTTGCCGGGATGGGGCGGCCCTAATTCGGTCTATTGTCATGCCTCTCGCTGGTACCTTCAACCAGGGAAGGTTATGAGTGCGTGCTACCCTGATCAGGTAGGCGGCTATAACCTTGTGAACCCAGTTTTGGTATTGAGCTCAGGTCCCCGTTTGGGACAGTTTTGTTTCGCCACAACGGTGGCAGCTGTCAGAAGGACACAAGGGTCACCCATGACATAGCCCAAAGGGGAGTTTGTCGGAGTGGCCGGGAGAGTGCCATGCAATAGATTGGGTTTTGTCGGAATGTCGTTGGTCCACCCGAATGGGAGCACGAGGCCATGCATTCTGTGGTGTGGGTACAGTGTACTAACCTCTGCAGAGTGTATAATCTATCGATAGCCGCATCCTCGGTCATGGGCATAGTTCGTAGTAGGACACACTATGGGTCAACAGTATAATAATCCTGCTTATAACAACCCGGTTCGATGAGAAAGAAGTTGGTTGATCTTTATGTGATCGCAAGAGGATCACCGTGGTATCGAGGATACCGATGTTGGTTGATCGTGCTCACGAGAGGATCACCGTGGTATCATGGATACCGGATTTGGTAGATAGTGTTATGTGGTGATCTTGGGTAAAGACCAAGCTCCTTGTGATCATGTTATCACTACGGTATTATAATACCAAGTTTGGTTGGTCTCGAGGTTATCATGTGGCACAATCGATGGTAAGTTCTTGCATGTGGTGGTTACGAGGCAACCCTGAACAGATTAAGTGGCATCATGATAGTTTTAACCTGTTGCATGTAATGACATCCTGTGCCATGCCATGCCTATATTGTGCTAGCATCATCATGTTTACACCTGCTTAACCTGTAAATGCCATGTTGTTGCTTGTCTTGACTGCTTTGGTTGCTGTGAGCTTGCGAGTACATTCAAAGTACTCACCTGGCATGTCATGCCAGTTTGCAGGTCATGCCATGATTGCTTGCTTGTCGAGGATTCCGAGTTTGCGAGCTAGGATACGCGTTCCAGCCAGAGTCCCCGCGGAATGGAATTCACCACCGCCGGCGTCGTTCTGCTGCTAGATGTGACTCCGCTTTCTCGGGTTGTTCTGCTGTTAGCATAGAGCTACCCTGGGCAGGCGTAGTATCGCCGTGCCGATGTAATCCATGTACCCTTGTAACCTTATCCATAGTAATAAAGAGTTGGTTTGTTCTATGACAACAGTGCCGTATTCCAGAAGACTTGTCTCTGGGCTGGAATATGGGGCGTTCTGGTTTTCTCTGAGCCGGGGTGTCACATTTAAGAAATGAAAGCTTAGGTTTCTTGCCAAACCACAGTTCATACGGTGTCATCTCAATGGATTTAGACGGTGGCCTATTTAACGTGAATGCAGTTGTCTCTAATGTATAACCCCAAAACGATAGTGGTAAATCGGTAAGAGACATCATAGAACGCACCATGTCCAATAAAGTACGGTTACGACGTTCGGACACACCATTACGCTATGGTGTTCCAGGTGGCGTGAGTTGTGAAACAATTCCACATTGTTTTAAATGAAGGCCAATCTCGTAACTCAAATATTCGCCTCCGCGATCAGATCGTAGAAACTTTATTTTCTTGTTACAATGATTCTCCACTTTACTCTGAAATTCTTTAAACTTTTCAAATGTTTCTGGCTTGTGTTTCATCAAGTAGATATACCATACCTACTCAAATCATCTGTGAAGGTCAGAAAATAATGATACCCACCGCGTGCCCCAACACTCATCGGACCGCATACATCGGTATGTATTATTTCCAATAAGTCATTAGCTCACTCCATTGTTCTGGAGAACGGAGTTTTAGTCATCTTGCCCATGAGGCATGGTTCGCAAGTATCAAATGATTCATAATCAAGTGATTCCAAAATCCATCTACATGCACTTTACACCAATATGACCTAAACGGCAGTGCCACAAATATGTTGCACTATCATTATCAACTTTGCATCTTTTGGCATCAATATTATGAATATGTGTATCACTACGATCGAGATTCAATAAACCATTCACATTGGATGTATGACCATAGAACGTTTTATTCATGTAAACAGAACAACAATTATTCTCTGACTTAAATGAAGAACCGTATTGCAATAAACATGATCCAATCATATTCATGCTCAACGCAAACACCAAATAACATTTATTTAGGTTCAACACTAATCCCGAAGGTAGAAGGTGTGTGCGATGGTGATCATACCAACCTTGGAATCACTTCCAACACACATCGTCACCTCGCCCTTAACTAGTCTCTGTTCATTCTGCAACTCCTTTTTTGAGTTACTAATCTTAGCAACTGAACCGGTATCAAATACCCTGGAGTTACTACGAACACTAATAAAGTACACATCAATAACATGTATATCAAATATAGCTTTGTTCACTTTGCCATCCTTCTTATCCGCCAAGTATTTGGGGCAGTTCTGCTTCTAGTGATCATTCCCTTTGCAGTATAAGCACTCAGTTTCAGGCTTAGGTCCAGCTTTGGACTTCTTCATGGGAGTGGCAACTTGCTTGCCATTCTTCTTGAAGTTCCCTTTCTTTCCCTTGCCCTTTTCTTGAAACTAGTGGTCTTGATAACCATCAATATTTGATGATCTTTCTTGATTTCTACCTTCGTCGATTTCAGCATCGCGAAGAGCTTGGGAATCATTTTCGTCATCCCTTGCATATTATAGTTCATCACGAAGTTCTAGTAGCCTGGTGATAGTGACTAGAGAACTCTGTCAATCACTATCTTATCTGGAAGATTAACTCCCACTTGATTCAAGCGATTGCAGTACCCAGACATTCTGAGCACATGCTCACTAGCTGAGCTATTCTCCTCCATCTTGTAGGCAAAGTACTTGTCAGAGGTCTCATACCTCTTGACACGGGCATGATTCTGAAATACCAATTTCAGCTCTTGGAACATCTTATATGCTCCGTGGTGTTCAAAACATTTTTGAAGTCCCGGTTCTAAGCCGTAAAGCATGGCGCACTAAACTATCAAGTAGTCATCATATCGAGATCGCCAAACATTCATAACGTTTGCATCTGCTCCTGCAATAGGTCTGTCACCTAGCGGTGCATCAAGGACATAACTCTTCTATGCAGCAATGAGGATAATCCTCAGATCACGGACCTAGTCCGCATCATTGCTACCATCTTCTTTCAACTTAGTTTTCTCTAGGAACATATCAAAAATAGTGAAGCTATATCGTGAGCTATTGATCTACAACATAAATTTGCAAATAGTATCAGGACTAAGTTCATGATAAATTAAGTTCAATTAATCAAATTACTAATGAACTCTCACTTAAATAAACATCCCTCAAGTTATCTAGCTGATACATGATCCAAATCAACTAACCCATGTCCGATCATCACGTGAGATGGGGTAGTCATCAATGGTGAATATCTCTATGTTGATCATATCTACTATATGACTCATGTTCGACCTTTCGGTCTCGAGTGCTCCGAGACCATGTCTGTACATGCTAGGCTCGTCAAGTTTAACCCAAGTATTCTGCATGTGTAAAACTGTCTTACACCCGTTGTATGTGAACGTAGAGTCTATCACACCCGATCATCACGTGGTGTCTCGAAATGATGAACTTTCGCAAAGGTGCATACTCGGGGAGAACACTTTTTATCTTGAAATTTAGTGAAGGGATCATCTTATAATGCTATCGTCGATCTAAGCAAAATAAGATGCATAAAACATAAACATCACATGCAATCAAAATATGTGACATGATATGGCCATCATCATCTCGTGCTTTTGATCTCCATCTCCAAAGCATCGTCATGATCTCCATCGTCACCGGCTCGACACCTTGATCTCCACCGTTGCGTTGTGGTCGTCTCGCCAACTATTGCTTCTACAACTATTGCTAACGCATAGCGATAAAGTAAAGCAATTACATGGTGATTGCATTTCATACAATAAAGAGACAACCATAAGGCTCCTGCCGGTTGCTGATAAATTACAAAACATGATCATCTCATACAATAACGTATATCACATCATGTCTTGACCATATCACATCACAACATGCCCTGCAAAAACAAGTTAGACATCCTCTACTTTGTTGTTGCAAGTTTTACGTGGCTGCTACGGGCTTCTAGCAAGAACCGTTCTTACCTACGGCAAAAACCACAACGGTGAATTATCAAGTTTGCTGTTTTAACCTTCTTCAAGGACCAGCCACAGTCAAATTTGATTCAACTAAAGTAGGAGAAACAGACACCCGCCAGCTACCTTTATGCAAAACTAGTTGCATGTCAGTCGGTGGAAGCGGTCTCATGTGCGTGGACATGTAAGGTTCGTCCGGGCCGCTTCATCCCACAATACCGCCGAATCAAAATAAGACATTGGTGGTAAGTAGTATGACTATCACCGCCCACAACTCCTTTGTGTTCTACTCGTGCATATCATTTACGCATAGACCTGGCTCATGATGCCACTGTTGGGAAACGTTGCATGGAAAAAAAAAATTCTACACACACGCAATGATCTATCCATGGAGATGCATAGCAACGAGGGGGAGAATGTGTCTACGTAACCTCGTAGACCGTAAGCGGAAGCGTTTAGTAATGCGGTTGATGTAGTCGAACTTCTTTGCGCTCCAACCGATCAAGTACCGAACGTACGGCACCTCCGAGTTCTGCACATGTTCAGCTCGGTGACGTCCTCGCCTTCTTGATCTAGCAAGACGGGCGAAGTAGTGGATGAGTTCCGGCAGCATGACGGCGTGGTGACGGTGATGGTGAAGTGATCTCCGAAGGGCTTCGCCTAAGCACTACGAAAATATGACCTAGGGTGTAAACAGTGCAGGGCGGCGCCGCACACGGCTAAGACAATTGTCTGTTGTATGCTAGGCACCCCCTCCCACATATATATAGGTGGGAGGGAGGAGCAGCCAAAGGAGGCTCCCAAGTAGGAGGAATCCTACTTGGAGTCCTTCCCAAGCCACGCCCCCTGCCTTATATAGGTGCGGGGGAAAGGTAGGGGAGGGTGGCGCCCCCCCCCCCCCTTTTCCTTTCTCCCATGAGAGGGAAAGGCAGGAGGGGCTAGCCCTTCCTCCTTTCCGTCCGTTAGGGCCTGCTGTCCAAAGAAGGGGCGCACCAGGGGCTGGTCTGTCCCCCCTTTGGCCCATTAGGCCCATACACTTACCGGGGGTGTCCAGAACCCCTTCCGGTGACCCGATGACTACCCGATGCACTCCGAAACTCTTCTGGTGTCCGAATACCATCATCCAATATATCAATCTTTACCTGTTGACCATTTTGAGACTCCTCGTCATGTACGTGATCTCATCCGGGACTCCAAACAATATTCGGTCACCAAATCATATAACTCATATAACACTATATCGTCAACAAACGTTAAGCGTGCGGACCCTACGGGTTCAAGAACTATGTAGACATGGCCGAGACACCTCTCCGGTCAATAACCAATAGCAGAACCTGGATGCCCATATTGGCTCCTACATATTCTACGAAGATCTTTATCGGTCAAACCGTTATGACAATATACGTAATTCCCTTTGTCCATCGGTATGTTACTTGCCCGAGATTCGATCGTCGGTATCTTCATACCTAGTTCAATCTCGTTACCGGCAAGTCTCTTTACTCGTTCTGTAATACATCACCTCGTGACCAACTCCTTAGTCATTTGCTTGCAAGCTTATGATGTATATTACCGAGAGGGCCCAGAGATACCTCTCCGATACTCGGAGTGACAAATCCTAATCTCGATCTATGTCGACTCAACAAACACCTTCGGAGATACCTGTAGAGCATCTTTATGATCACCCAGTTACATTGTAACGTTTGATAGAACACAAGGTATTCCTCCGATATCTGGGAGTTGCATAATCTCATAGTCGAAGGAATATGTATTTGACATGAAGAAATCAATAGCATTAAACTAAACGATCATTATGCTAAGCTAACGGATGTGTCTTGTCCATCACATCATTCTATTAATGATGTGATCCCGTTATCAAATGACAACACATGTCTATGGCTAGGAAACCTTAACCATCTTTGATCGACGAGCTAGTCTAGTAGAGGCTTACTAGGGACACGGTATTTGTTTATGTATTCACACATGTATTTAAGTTTTCGATCACTACAATTCTAGCATGAATAATAAAGCTTTATCATGAAATAAGGAAATATAAAATAACAACTTTATTATTGCCTCTAGGGCATATTTCCTTCAAAATGGGCCGCTGTCTCCATCGCACGCAGTCCATTTAGCTGAGGTTTAGAGGAAACAAAGAACCATTGGATCTCGATTTGCATTGAGAGGTCAACATTATGTTAGTTGCTCTGCTGTAAAGCAAACCAATTCTGCCGGTGTAGGTTTCCATCAAGAGAACCTAGTACCCATCGTTGTGCTCTCGCAAGAAAAGGGTCATGTTCAAGTGACACCCCAGTACTTTTTGAGAGGATGCGCCCATCTAGCCCCCCTCCCCCTGATAGAAAATATTGAAAGGATGCCCATCCAGCCGCCCCATCACTACTAGGGAAAAGCCTAGCAGTAGCGCGGGTCTAAGGGCTATCAGTAGCGCGGGGCACCGCGCTACTGATATGGCGCTACAGTTAACATTTAGCAGTAGCGCGCTTCTGCCCGCGCTACTACTATAGCTACTTAGCAGTAGCACTGTCCATACCAGCGCTACTGCTAAGCCACTTAGTAGTATCGTTTTCCTGTTCAGCGCTAAAGAGCGCGACTACTATATTTTCAGATATCTTTTTTTGGCCACGTATTTGCGATGTTTTTGTACATATTTTATACAGTATTCTAATCATATCATAAACTGGCAATATGCTCATCATATCATACACATAATAGTCTCATCATATCATCCAACACAAATCATGTCGTCACATCATAATCATGATATAGCTATACAAGTTACATGGCATGTCTCATCATACATAATCTAGTACATCTTGAGGCACCGGTTTGTATCCCTCTCTCGCACTAGCGTGAACCTAAACTAACTACTTTCTGCTTCGGCTCTGCTATCTAACCCTCTCTGGCTATCGCTCGGAAACCGGTACACCTGGGCCTGACACTCCGGCCACTCGTCATATACTCCTGGCGTAGCACTTCTTCGCCATCGATGATCTATGTACCTGCATCGTGATATGAGTCAATAATATGCAACATATATAGTTGAGCAACAGAAAGAGACAGACTTGGCAAAAATAGAAGCAAAATCTCATAAGCATAAATAACAAAGTTCATAGTACCCAAAATGCCCTAACTAGAGTGATCTTCGCTAGTTGAGGAGGACGGTTTAATTACATCACAAATAAAGTTTCGTCGTCCATAACTCAAAGTTTCGTCATAGAGAAAGTATGGACTAAACGAACACTTTGTCATATATCGTCAATCACTCCAACATGTTGTGCCATCCATCCAAGTCAGGGAGATAGTCCCCGAGCGCAGTGAAAGGCTTCAGGTCGAGACGCTGAGCCGATACGCGTGTTCGGACGTCTTCCCGCGACATTTGCCCTTCTTCGTAGAACATCCCTGTTTTTTTGACGACCTCCTTCATGATGATTTGGGAAAGTTCACGCTGGATGTGATAGAACTCAGCTCGAAGTCGATGATCCGGGATATCTCCTAGGTTCTTTGCCCATTGCAGAATATGGGCATCGCCGGATCTAGGTGACATGCGAAGGTTCTGCTGATCCCATCTGTACTCCAGCATGTGGTGGAGGACATAGAATCCATCACTAAAGATAGCACTGTCGAGAACAGACTTGATGTGGGTGTAATCCTTTTTGTTCATGTTCTTCGATGAGTCCAAGTAAAGAGCGTGGGAGAATCTGCGGTAAAGGATGATGAGGACGGCGCGCCCGTCGCTGCGCAAAATAAGTACACCTCAAATTAGCCTCCACCGTGTAAATGAATGATTGAAATCGAAGGAAGGATATCCGCGCGGATGACTTACATGGGATGATAAGGCACGAGAATCGTCTCCTTGTCCTTATTGGCGACCATGAAATCGGCGATGTAGTTACTCGTGTATTCACGGTGCTTTGGGCAGACTGCCAAGAAGCCCTCATGCATGAAGTACGGGTCAGCGACACAGATATAAGGTATCTGCTCAATCCTGATGGTGTAGTTCATGTACAAGGCAAAAAGGCGGACAAACGTAAAATCCAGCTTTTTCAAGTGAAACATGTCGAAGATGTAATCGAATTGAAGGAAGAACTTCTCCGCGGGGGATGTGTCGACGTACAACCTTTGTTGCGGCACGTTAACCACGTAGAGCGGGTATCCTGGATTTTTTGAGGCGATCAGGCTTTTCTCTCTCCGCAGCACATCGTCATGAAGTCTCCTTAGATCGCCGTATATGGCCTATACCGCTGCCTTAGGTAGGATCGGATGAGCGGGGATATGATATTTTGCCGCACCGGGGATAGGTATACGGTCTTGAACCCTAGGCTACTGAGGCGGCTGGATCATAGAAGCATCTTTGTTGCCTTTCCTCGATCTCTTCCTATGCTTCTTTGCTACTGGAAGGTCGCCTATAATACGTTCATCCTCAGGCAATTCAGGCACCGACTCATCACGCTCAAACCCTGAGTACACATACTGCTGAGCCATCAATCCTCCGTCGTCATAGGCACCAGTATTGAGATACTGTAGAGGGTCATCGTCATCCTCATCGATGGCATCATGCATTGCTTCTTCGATGGCGGCGACGTCATCAGCCACTAATGGATCCTCTTCCTCACCCGGCACGACAGGCGACGCTAATTGGGTAGGTGGGGTGTTGGTGTTCATACCTTGCTGAGGCTGCTTGGTCGTGGGTGTGCTCCCGGCCGCCTCTAGACGAAGCAGACTCTTCGGCCACAACAGGACCCAACGCTTGCAATCGCCAAGCCACCGCAGGATCTCGTCGTCATCTCCCCCTAGTGCTACCGGAGAAGCCAAATTCTCGTGGCCCGGTTCGACACTAGCCACGGAAACCTTGAAGACGTCAGGGGGGATCGGCCGGCTATGGAACAATTGTTCCTTCGGCTTCACTATCGTCGCCTTTCCCACGTCCACCTTCTGGCCGTCGATGGTGTACAGTATGGTGCACGGGGTTACGTCGGCCTGCAAAGACATGTCTGCGATGTGAGACATCTAAAAGGCAACGGAAACGGGAGATTATACATATATTGAAGAGGGCCGGTGTGACAGGTACCGTGAGGGCGTCAAGCTCAGCCAAAGACGAAGCCCCACCGAGCACGATAGAGACAAAGGACGGGCTGCTAGCGGGTGCGGGAGCAGGTGCAGGAGCAGGTGCGCTAAACGAGCTGCTCCCGAATAAGTTGGAAAGGGGAAAATCCGCTGCCTCTTTATTTGGATTTTGCTTGGTCCAACTGACGATAGCCGGAACCAAGACACTATACGAAGCTGTCATCTCCTCTTTTGTGGCAGCTACCGCTGCTTTGATTGTCTCAGCTGATTTCTTCTCAATCTCAATCTCAACCTTCTTGTCGATGTTTTCTTCATTTAACCTCCGTCTTTCCTTTCTCTACTCCGTGGTCTCACGGTAGTACTTCTTCCACGTGGCGCCATCTCCAACACCGTGCACATGTCCATACGACGGCCGAGTGTCCACCGGGAGTCGTTTCAATTTGTTCAAGGCCTAGTTGAATGGGGTGTCCCACTTGGGCCTCGCCAATGCCTCAGACGGCGAGTCGCTTTCGGCCGCAATCCTGTGCTGCTCTTTCTGCAAAAGGAACGTGGATTGTTTACAAATGTGACTAAACGTGTTGTCGAATTGATGAGAAGCTAAAATTAGGGGGTAAATTAATAATTATCAGTAGTGTCATGAACTCCTTCGTGCCCGCGTCCGTATCGAAAACCTTGTTGACTGGGTCCCAATGGTACCGGGCCCTGATGACGTCATGCTCCTGCGGGATGGTGAACTCCGCCAAGGGGTCTGGGATCCCCAGACTTTCGCGTTCCGCATCCTCCTTGGCCCATATGGGCCTCTTCCCCGCGTAACCACGACTTCAGAGGTGGTGGCACCCCATGTTCCTCTCTTGGAGCCCCTTCATGTACTCCGACTTTTCTTTGACACCTTCGGTAACACAAGTCTTCTTGAATATTTCGAATTGCTCTTCCGTAATTGTCGGATTATCCTTTACAATCTCGGAGTAGGGTTCCTTTTTGGCGATGATCCGATGTTTCACCCTTACTTTCCAGGCGGACAACGCGCTGCTAAACTTGCCCATGGCGCATTAGTTTATCTTCTTCATTGCCGGGTCTTTATCTCGATCAGTATATTTGATTTCATCCTGGCCCGGGAACAAGAATACTTGGTGCAGCTTAGTTAGGAGGGAGTGCTTCATATCTGGTATCTTCTTTAGTTTCTCATCGTTGATGGTGGCGGTTTCCCGTAGGATGCAGCCTATTTGATTTCCGTAGCACGCGCGCGCTTCCGTAGGCTCTTTTGGCTCAAAATTGCCGGAGTCCACCTTCGTGACCACCAGTCTAGTAGTGATGAGCTGGTTTGGGCGCCGTTGCCTCTTTGGTTTCGGTTCTATAACGGCTTCGCTAGTCTCGGTGCCGGTATCGGCGCCGGTCTCGGCGCTTGTCTCGATGTCGGTCTCAGTCTCGGATGTGACAGGTGGGCCCTGCAACAACCGTTGCTCATCGAGAAGGTTCAAATAGGCATCTGCCACCGCGTAGACGTTGCAATCACCAGAACCCTGTCCTTCATCGTTGCTAGCCATGTTTCCTACGATTAAATCTAGTCAATTAATTCTAGACCTAATAAAATGAATAATGACATAAAAAAGGCCAATGTTTTGCAGGAATGTTGATTCATTCCCGTTGCAGAAAATCCCGGGCACTCGATATGTCCTAGTTTGTAGCACAAGTCATGCCGAAATTCACGGAAAATTTCGGCATGACCTTTGCTACAAACTGGACAAATAGAGCGCCTGAAATTTGCTGGAACGGAAATGAATCAACATTCCGGCAAAACATAGGCCACTCGGAATCATTCCCTGTAAACAACAAAAGGCCACTTGGGCACAATCGAACCACTTCAATGTTGCATATAACATGAGTAAACACTATTGAGGAATTTGCATATAACATGACCACTTCAGTGAAAAGATATAATCAACAATAATGGAATATGCAAATGAACATCAATGACATATATCATATAACATCAATCTTGTTTTTCATTTACATAGCAACAATTACTTTAACCAAGTTTTTGAAAAGAAAAACAATTCTGTTTTTTGTTTATAGCTAAATGCCATAGCTACTGTTTTTTATTTATAGCTAAATACTTTTTTTTTGTCTAAAGCTAAAACTCTAGGAAGGGATCATCTTTAAAATAAAACTTGCCTAAATTCTTTTCCTTGAAAAATAGTGGTCTTTTCAAAAACCAAAAACCTTTGCAAAATGGCCTCACTAAACACTTCTCTGCCTAGGACAGAACCCAAATTCTGTTCTACCTATTCCTCTCTCACACACACACACACACATTATTTTCTTTTCATCCAAATTGTTTTAGAGCAAATATTCCAACAATACTTGACCTTATTAGAAATCGCAAAGGAACTCATTTTTCTCTAACCCTTCTGACCTCACCAAAATTTCCACAGAAGGACCTTAGTACCTACACCCAATTTGTTCAAAAATATTCAGGTCCATAGTCCAAATAATTCAAATTTCATTTTTGGACCAGATTCAGGTCCATAGTCCAAATAATTTTTTATAGCAAAATGCTACTATTTTTTGTTTATAGCCTCTATTAATTTAAAGCTAAATGCTACTATTATTTATATACCCTCTGTTAATTTAAAGCTAAATGGAATTACTGTTGAGGCATTTTCATAAAAATTTGTCCTAGCTAATTTCCTAAAAAAAATTGCTAATCTTTTTTCCTAAATGTTAAAAAAATGCCTACTGCCCTAAACAAATCTAGGGTTCATATGAACACCTAGGGTTCATATGAACATCATCACAACAGAGAGAGAGAGAGGAGGGCAGGGGAGAGGAGAGGGAGAGCCTTATGGTCGGCGGCGAGGGCGGGCTCGGGCGGCGGCGGTGAGGTCGAGGGCAGCCTCGGGCGGCGGCGGTGAGGTCGAGGGCGTGCTCGATCGGGCAGGGCGATCGACGGCGGCGACAGAGGAGTTGGGGGATAGGGGGGGAGAGGGAGAGGGAAAAATGACTTAGCAAAATTTTGAGCCCGCGCGGGGTTAAGTCAAAATAGCAGTAGCGCTGGTAGGAAAAAAGCGCTATAGCTAAGTTAGCTATAGCGCTTTCTACCAAAACGCGCTACTGCTATAGGAAGTAGTTATTTATTTTCCTTTTTCTTTTCCTTTTATCTAAGGAACGTAGCTATAGCGCGGGCTTATAAAACGCGCTACTGCTAGAGTAACTATAGCGCTTTGTATTAACAAGCACTGCTGCTATGCCTTTCTCCTTTATTTTTATTTTTTTTGTTTATCTTTACATTTTCTTTTTTTTTTTCATTTCTCCTTTTTCTACTTCTTTCATTTTCATTTACTTTTCTATTTTATTTTCTTTTTTTAGCAGTAGCGCTCTATACAGGAAACGCGCTACTACAAGGCACTTAGCGGTAGCATACTTTTTGCGGCATCGCTACTACTATTCCTAGCCTACCGGCAACAGGTTGGGAATTACAGTAGTAGCACTTTTTTCAGGAGACGCGCTACTACTATAACCATAGCTGTAGCGCTCTTTCTTGACACGCGCTACTACTAAGTAGCAGTAGCGCTCTCTTCTAATACCCTCTGTGTATAAGGTTTTCCCTAGTAGTGCATCCCCCCCCCCCCCCCCCCCACACACACACACTAAAGATTGAAAACTCTGTACATATACCCTTCAATGTTAAAACAACAAGCATTTTCTACATGGCCCCCTCTAAAGTTTAGCAGTATGTATCCCCCCTACTCGTTCTAGGCTAACTCCCCGTCTAAGACCCATCATAGTTTGCATTGAGAGGTCAAACGGGATGATGGTCGCTCAGCTGTAAAAAGAAGGGATTCCGTCGCTGTAGTTTCCATCGAGAGAACCTCCTACCAGTCGTTGTACTGTCCCAAGAAAAGAGTCATGGTCAACCGATGACCGGTTCTTTGTGAGAGTACCCCCCACCCCCCCTCCCTCCTGAAAACTTTGTACATCTACCCTTCAAGCCTAAATGTTAAAACAACAAGCAGTTTCTTCTTGCCCCCCTCTAAAGTATAGCGGTATGTATCCCTCCTACTCATTCCAGGCTACGTCCCGGGCTAGAATGACATGCATTCGGTTTTTTTGTTGCATCCGACATTTGCCGGTTTTCCTTTGTTTTAGTTACATTTTTTAAATTACATGACCAATTTTTAAATAGGTGAAACCTTTTTAAATATTACATAAACCTTTTACTAAAATGTGTGAACACCTTTTGAAGTTCCATGAATAATATACTTTTACAAGTACACTTTGTAAAATTATAGGACCGTTTTCAATACACATGAGCACATCTTTTTATTAGATGGACACTTTTAAAATGCATCACACTCTTCTAAAATTGCAAGAATATTTTTAAAAATATGAACACATTTTAATTACACGAACATTTTAAAAAGGACATTAACACTTTATTGAAACTATACAAACATTTTCTTAATGTGTGAAGCTATTTTTTAAACATTCGTCAATATTTGGAGGAGTATTTTTTTTAATATGTGTGAATATGATTTACAACACAAATATCTTTTTTTACTATTTTGGTTATTAATTTGATAATAATATATGTTTTTGACAAAACAATAATGAAAATGGAAAAAAATGGAAGCTGTTTTTATATATAATCATGTCCCCTTTTCGGTATAATATAATCGTTTGTCATTTAGGGTCCATTTGGGTGACCAGCAAGCTTCCGATCGGAACGCACGCACGAAGGCAACTAGACCTTCATTTGTGTCAGCCTAGGAAGTGGTGCTGCAGTCACTTACATTCGTGTCTTATCTCAAAAAAATAAAACTACGTTCGCGTCGATCGGCTGCCTCCATTTGCCCGTACAATCGCTAGTTTTTCATTTATATTTATACCTAGCCTTTTTGCAGGCAACATACAGTATGTTGGTTCCCCTAAAAATTTTGTATAGATCGCTCGTTATTCTTTACCTTCTCGTTGTTTCCTCTTGATTTACAAAATTTGTAAAAAAGGTTATACACCAATTAATTAAAATATTCAGTGTATGGGATGAAGCTTTTTGTGTGCGTGCGTTCACAATATTTTTGTTTCCATTTCATTTTTCTGAATTTTTTTTAGAATAAGTAATTGCTTAAAATAGAATATAATATTTTTTTAATATAAGAATACTTGAATGATGGGATGTACATTTTTTCCATATGGCATGTACATTTTCTATGTACTTGATGAATATCTTTCGAATATGTGGTCACTATTTTGAAATATGCGATGAATATCTATGAAATACATGATGAATATTTAACAAATACGCAATGAAACTTTTTGCAATGTGCGGTGATTCTTTATTAAAAACGCAAAGAACATATTATTGATGATGCAGTAAACAATTTGAAACACACAAGAACTATTTTTCAAATATGGAATGAACATATTTTTCAAATATTTGACGAATAGATTTTCAATTAGGGAGGAATATTTCTCAAATATAGGAAGATCATTTTTTGAATATGTGGTACATATTTTTTAACTACACAATGTACATGTTTAAATACATGACAAACAAGTTTGAATAATGGAATAGCCATTTTCCAAATTTATAGTGAATATTTTTTAAATATGAGAGGCACATTTTAAATACACGGTGATAATTTTATTAATACGTGACAAAAATTTTGAGTATGTGGAAGATTGTTTTTAGGATATGTGATAAACATGTTTTGAATATGGGGTGAATGTTTTTTAATAGAGGATGTATATTTGTGAAATACACGATACAGCCTGGAATGGTTTGCCATTCTTTTACAGTTTTTAATTTTGAGTTAATGAATATAAAAAAAATAAAAAGTGACCCAAAAATATTTGTAGAGCTAAAAGTTAAGGAAAAAATGAAATGAAAATACAAAGTAAAATCTTAAAAGAAACAAAACATAATCGAACATTAAAATAGTGTTTCTTTTCTTCTTATTTATTATGAATTCATAGTATATAAAATATATTCAAATCTACATAATTTTCAAAATTTTAAGAATTGTTTCCTTTTCTAAAAAATTGTTTGGGAATTTCAAATTTTGTTCGTGTTTTTAGAAAATGTTCAAAATATTTATTTAAAAGTTACAGAAAAAATTGTTCAAATTTTCTTTTGAAATTTTTGGAAAGGTTTTGAAAATCTCAAAAAATTTGTCCACATTTTTTGATAAACAATTGGGATTTCAATATTTTTTCATTTTTTCTAAAAAGAACCCGTTTCCAAATTTTGTATGAAAAATTCCAAAAATTTGTTAAACTATAAATTTAAAAAACTTATGGTATTTATTTTTCGTATTTTGCATAAAAGTTTCAAAAAAATTCATTTTTTTCAAAATTCCTAATTTTCTCGGCTTTTACAAAAACTGCTATTAAACTTTAAATTTTGTTGCCATCTCCCGTTAAAATCAGTTCCTCAATAATCAGCCATCAATTCTATTTGCTAGCAGCTTCGGTTTAGGACTGAAAGATTGCAAATTTCAATTTTGTGTTAACACATCTCTTTTCTAGATTTTTATGCTGCTGCGCAACAAGCACATTGGGCCAGTCCCATGGAGCTAGCCTCCTATGCATTTCCCTTACCTTAGCGTCATATAGCCATGCCCAACAAATAGAAATGGTCGACCCTCCAACAGGGCCGGGCTTTCTCTGCTGCAACATAAGTTAAACATTTTTTTCTACATAGACGGTGAACTTTTTTATTTGTTCAACCTTTTTTTAATACATGGGAACAGTTTTGTTTGCAAGAAAACTTATGATCTAATATACCATGTAAAAATCATTAATTCACAATGAACATTTTTTTAATTCACACTAAACATTTTAATATACATTGAACAATTTAATATAAGATCAACCTTTTTAGGATATATGATGAAAATTTTTTAAATACACACATATCATATTTTTTATATATGATGAATTGTTTTTAAATATATGGCGAACCTTTTTTAGTATAAAATAATTGGTTTTAAAAACATACAAACAATTTTGTGAAAATATGAAATCTTTTTAACCTGTTTTAGATACTTTCGGGAGCTGTTAAAAATCCACAAAATGTTCGTGTTTTCGAAGAAGATTGTTATTTAAAAAATTATTCGGAAAACTCTACTTAAAACCGGTGAGTTACAGCTCATCGAATGCTACAGTGTTTGCTAAAAGCGCCGCTTAGTCATTTCGCGCCGGTGCGTGTGTGCAGCTATTTGACGCACATACAGGTCTGTCCCTAGTATAGGCGGATGCCCAGTAATGCTAGTTCTTTTTTTTCTGTTCTGTTTTATTTAATTCGACAGAGAACCAGCTACACCCCTTCTAACCCCAAGTCCAGCAGATAGTAACCCAGTTCCAATTGACACAACACCGTCTCCACCACAGAGCACCCAAACACGAGCAATTAGTAAGGCAACTGCAGTGCCCAAAGCATGAGGACCACCACTCCGAACCCAAACTCGCTTAAAGCAGAAGAAGATTGTTCTCAGGTCAGGTTCCGTAGCTATGGTTCATACTCCATTGCTCTAGCATCACTCTATTTACTCATACCAACTAATTTCAAATTTGAAGGATGCAATTGAAACTCCAGTGGCGCAACAGGTATGTTTTAAACCTGTTTCTTTAACTGGTTTGCTGTTGTAACTTGCTCTATGTTGATTTCAGTTTCAATTGTATAAACAGTTATGTTCTCATGTCATACACATTACAAGTGTTGTTAGTGTTGTGTAGTTTTCCACACTTATATTCTGTCTATGCTGCTTTGTCTTAAACATATATGATTTGAATTGTGTCTCTATCTTGATTTGGCAACATAAACTAGAATGATATAGACCATACAGTGACCATAGTATATAGATATATGTTTGTTTCATGCTGTTATCCTGTCCCCTTTACTAATGAACTTGTTTACCAAAATGAGTTTCATATACAACATGCTAAACCTGTGATGTGTCTGCTTGTTTCTCTTTTAGAATGCCGACAAAATATTGGAGAAGAGTACCCCGTTATGCAATGGTAAAGGAAGTAATGCAGATAAGGTTGAAGATAGTGAGACATCCCTGCTGGTCTCCAAGAAAGCTGATAAAAACTATCTTGAAGACAGCGAAACAACCCCAAAGTCCTGTCTTGATGTAGTGTTTGAGTTACTGGCCACTACTGCTGGCACAAGCTCTTCGAACTCACTGCCTGAAACAGTTCGGCTTCTTCAGTCTCAGCTACAAGTTGAAAGACATCGATCAGATGTGCTGCGACAAGAAGCCGAAGGACTGAGGAAGTCCCTACAGAATTCGGATGCATACTTTCTGGTGCAACAGCAAGCGCTGGAGGATTTAAGCGCTAAACAAGAGAAAGCTAATAAGCTTGCTAAGCTTCTTGTCAGCATGGTGGGTACCCAGGATATTGTTTCTTGAGCTCTTCTGAAGTGGCTTCAGTTCTGGACTTCTTTTGCTGTGGCGTTTATATGCACTGGTCACCAACTTTGACAACCAGTGTATGTAATATGCTGCTTTGTTCCCTATATTTGCACTGGTGGCGAATTTTGATGCCTAGTGGTTGTAATCCGTGTAATCGTCGTAATATCCTAGTGTTAGTTGCTTGATTATTTATTTTCTTACAGTCTTGTTTATTTGTTTGCTTCTAGTACTGAAGTTCCTTTTCCTCGGTTTCCTAGTGGCCGCAATAAGAATGGTCTACATATGGGCCATTGTAAGCATGGCCCTCCTACTGGCCGTAGGATCCATGGTCCTCCTACGGGCCTTAGGATCCTTGGTCCTCCTACGGGCCTTAGGATCCATGGGCCTCCTATGGGCATTAGGATCCATGGGCCTCTTACGGGCCGTCGGATCCATGGGCCATACTGATCGTGGACCACTGTCTAAACGCAATTTGGGACGTAAACGGGCCAGAATCAGAACCGTCTGTTTGTGGGCTCAGGCCATAATGGGATGTTAACAAGCCGTAAGGCAGCACATGCTTAATTCTATCGACATGCATAACGGGTCGTTAATGGGCTGTAATACATGACAGGACGAATAAGGCCCAAAGGTTTAACGGGCCACAGACGGACCAACTGTAACCACGGGCCAAATTTGGCCCATTAGAGGAACAGGCCAGTAACGGACCATAAGTAATCGAGGGCTGGAAATGAGCCCGAGAATATATGGGCCTTAGAAGGCCGAAAGATAACCCGGGCTGGAAATGGCCCAACTGAATCATGGGCCGTTAGTGGGTATAAAGCAATTTACTATTTATTATGGGCCAGAGTCACCACGGGGCGTTAAAGGGCCCAAAGAAACAAAATGCCTCATATGGGCCGAAAGACGTCATGGGCCATACATGGGCCGAAAGTGACAACAGGCTCGAATTATATTGGACTGCCCACATGACGCTAATGGGCCAAATTCGAAAAGGACATAACGGGCCGTGAGTTAACGGGACGTAAATGGGCTATACGCGCACAGGCCGTTGACAGGCTTTCGATGGGCCAGCCTTTTTAACCTAAATGGGCCACTTTTGGGCCGTGCCACGTGTCGACGTATCATAGGCGCCTCATGTCCAGTGGACGGTTGACATCTGTCCCAACGCAGAGCTGACACGTGGTTCCTTGGGCCAATGAGAATTTTACATGTGGAATATCGCCATTGGTCGTGGCTGTTAACGGGTTATCGGATCCAAAACTGGACCCGATAGCTTAACGGCAACCCGTTAAAGTGGATGCCATGTGTCGGTTACCCTTGACGAAAGAACTTCCATGACGCACCATTTATCATCATGGAAGTGGACACTTCCGTGATGATAATTTGAGTTTACTCATGGAACACTTCTACAACAGCACATGTATGACTATCTTGATTCTGTCATAAAATCGTCATGGATGTACATGCATGACAGAAAACGTGACCTACTGTGACAAATACGTACCATCACGGAAGTGTTTTTTTGTAGTGATAGTAGCGAATAATATTTCCCTCGGTGAGAACCAAGGTTATCGAACCAATAGGAGAACCACAGAAACACCTACTCAACAGTACCTACACACACAAGAGCAAATACTTGCACCCAATACGGGCAAGAGGATTGTCAATCCCCTTGAACTCATTACTTACAAGGATTAAATCTGATAGTGATAGATAGGTAAGTTGAAAAGTAAAATAAAAAGAGTAAAATTGCAGTAAGGTATTTTTGGTTTTTGTAATATGATGAAAGTAGACCCGTGGGCCATAGTTTTGACTAGAGGCTTCTCTCTCGAAACATAGCATACGGTGGCAGGCAAATTACTATTGGGCAATTGATACAAAAACACATAGTTATGACAATATTTGTGGCAATGATCATGTATACAGGCATCACGTCCATGACAAATAGACCGACTCCTGCCTGCATCTACTACTATTACTCCTCCAATCGACCGACTACTGCCTACATCTATGGTATTAAGTTCATGACAAACAGAGTAATGGTTTAAGCAAGATGACATGATGGCGATACAATATAACCAAGCAATATGATTAAACCCCGTTGTTTTACCCTTAATGGCAACAATACAAATACGCGCCTCGCTAGCCCTGCTTTCACTGGATGAGGACACCGCAAGATTGAACCAACTACAGAGCACCTGTCCCACTGAAGATAAATCAATCTAGTTGGCTGTAACGCCCGGATAATTAAGCTACAGTAATCCTATGCTAATGATGCCATGTCACCATGATTACTGTTGCTAAATCCCATGTTGATTCAAACCGGTTGAAATTCAAATTTAAAATAAAGTCAAAATTTAAAGTTTTCAAAATGTCAAAACTAAAATGCTCATAATGTTGCAAATATCCTATAGCTAATTATGGTGGTGAACCAACATTTTTACAATGTGGTTTAATGCCCTATAGTAATTGCAACAATGGCTAGAACAACATATTTAAATGCCTTTCCATTCATGAAAAATTCAAACAAACTCAAAAGCCCCCCAAACTTTTTGTGGCAGTGCTAGCTAATGCAAGGTATTTATGGGGACAAGTCCCACATTTTACATAATATATTTGCTAGATAAAAGAAATGCAAAAAGAAAAGAATTGATGGAAATATGCCCTAGAGGCAATAATAAAGTTGTTATTATTATATTTCCTTATTCATGATAAAGGTTTATTATTCATGCTAGAAATGTATTGACCGAAAACTTAAATACATGTGTGGATATATAAACAAATACCGTGTCCCTAGTGAGCCTCTACTAGACTAGATCGTTGATCAGAGATGGTTAAGGTTTCCTAACCATAGACATGAGTTGTCATTTGATAACGGAATCACATCATAAGGAGAATGATGTGATGGACAAGACCCAATCGTTAGCATAGCATATGATTGTTCAGTTTATTGCTACTGCTTTCTTAATGTCAAGTACATGTTTCTTCGACCATGAGATCATGCAACTCCTGGACTCCGGAGGAATGCCTTGTGTGCCATCAAACGTCACAACGTAACTGGGTGATCATAAATGTGCTCTACAGGTATCTCTGAAGGTGTCTGTTGGGTTGGCATGGATCAAGACAGGGATTTGTCACTCCGTGCGACGGAGAGGTATCTCTGGGCCCTCTCGGTAATACAACATCACAAGAAGCTTGCAAGCAAAGTGCCTAAGTAGTTAGTTACATGATGATGTATTACGGAACGAGTAAAGAGACTTGCCAGTACCGAGATTGAACTAGGTATGGAGATACCGACGATCGAATCTCAGGCAAGTAACATACCGACGGACAAAAGGAACTACGTATGTTGTCATAAAGGTTCGACCGATAAAGATCTTCGTAGAATATGTAGGAACCAATATGGGCATCCAGGTCCGGCTATTGGCTATTAACCGGAGAAGCGTCTCGGTCATGCCTACATGATTCTCGAACCCGTAGGGTCGCTTAATGTTCATTGACGATATAGTATTATATGAGTTATGTTTGTTGGTGACCGAATATTGTTCGGAGTCCTGGATGAGATCACAGACATGACGAAGAGCTCCGGAATAGTCCGGAGGTAAAGATTGATATATGGGATAATAGTATTTGGTCTCCGGAATGGTTCCGGAATTCACCGAAAGGGGTTTCGGATGTTTCCCGAAATGTTCGGGTACGAGAACACTTTATTTGGGCCAAGGGTAAAGCCCACGAGGCTTTAGGAAGGTGCAAAAGGAGTTTTGCGGAGGCAAGGGGGCCAAGGACCCTGGCGTCTGGTCCTGGAGTCTGAGAAGGACTCTTTCCTTGCGTGCTAAACCGACTTTGAGGAGGTTCTTTCTCCAAGTTACGACCCCAGGGCTCAACATATAAATAGAGGGGCAGGGCTAGCACCTGGAACACATCAAGATTCACCAAGCCGTGTGTCGGCAACCCCGCCCCTCTAGTTTATCCTCTGTCATAGTTTCTGTTGTGCTTGGCGAAGCCATGCGGAGATTGTTCTTCACCACCACCGTCACCAAGCCGTCGTGCTGCCAGAACTCATCTACTACTTCGCCCCTCTTGCTCGATCAAGAAGGCGAGGACGTCATCGAGCTGAACGTGTGTGCTGAACGCGGAGGTGCCGTAAGTTCGGTACTTGATCAGGACAGATCGTGAAGGTGTACGACTACATCAACCACGTTGAAAAATGCTTCTGCCTAGTGATCTTCAAGGGTATGAAGATGCTCTCCCCCTCTCGTAGCTATACATCTCCATGGATAGATCTTGCGTGTGTGTAGAAAATTTTTGTTTTCCATACAACGTTCCCCAACAGTGGCATCACGAGCTAGGTCTGTGCGTAGATGATATGCACGAGTAGAACACAAAGGAGTTGTGGGCGGTGATGTTCATACTGCTTACCAACAACGTCTTATTTTGATTCGGCGATATTGTGGGATGAAGTGGCCAGGACCAACCTTACATGTCCACGTACATGAGACCGGTTCCACCGACTGATGCAACTTGTTTTGCATAAGGTGGATGGTGGGTGTCTGTTTCTCTCACCTTTGTTGAATCGAATTTGACCACGGCCGGTCCTTGCAGAAGGTTAAAATTGCAAACTTGTTAATCACCATTGTGGTTTTGCGTAGGTAAGAACGGTTCTTGCTAGTTACCCATAGCAACCACGTAAAACTTGCAACAACAAAGTAGAAGACATCTAACTTGTTTTTGCAGGGTATGTAGTGATATGATATGGTTAAGACGTGATGTGATATACATTGTTGTATGAGATGATCATGTTTTGTAATATCGACAACCGGCAGGAGCCTTAGGGTTGTCTTTTAATTATTGTATGACCTGCGTGTCAATCATTAAGCGCCATGTATAGCTTTACTTTATCGCTATGCGTTAGCAATAGTTGTAGAAGCAATAGTTGGCGAGACGACCCCGATGCAACGATGGAGATCAAGTTGTCGCGCCGGTGACGATGGAGATCATGACGTTGCTTTGGAGATGGAGATCAAAAGCACAAGATGATGGCCATATCATGTCACATATTTTGATTGCATGTGATGTTTATCCTTTATGCATCTTATTTTGCTTAGAACGACTGTAGCATTATAAGATGATCCCTTCACTTAATTTCAAGATAAAAGTGTTCTCCCCGAGTATGCACCATTGCTAAAGTTTGTCATTTCGAAGCACCTCGTGATGATCGGGTGTGATGGACTCTACGTTCACATACAACAGGTGTAAACCAGTTTTGCACAAGCAGAATACTTGGGTTAAACTTGACGAGCCTAGCATGTACAGACATGGTCTCGGAACACTGGAGACCGAAAGGTCAAACGTGAGTCATATAGTAGATATGATCAACATGAAGATGTTCACCATTGAAGACTACTCCATCTCACGTGATGATCGGACATGGTTTAGTTGATATGGATCATGTATCACTTAGACACCTTGAGGGATGTTGATTTAAGTGGGAGTTCATTAGTAATTTGATTAATTGAACTAAAATTTATCATGAACTTAGTCTTAATAGTTTTTGCATATATATGTTGTAGATCAATGGCCCGTGCTACCGTTCCCTTGAATTTTAATGCGTTCCTAGAGAAAGCTAAGTTAAAAGATGATGGTAGCAACTACATGGACTGGGTCCGTAACTTGAGGATTATCCTCATTGCTACACAAAAGAATTGTGTCCGTGATGCACCGCTAGGTGACAGACCTGCTGTAGGAGCTAATGTAGATGTTATGAATGTCTGGCAGGCTCAATCTGATGACTACTCGATAGTTCAGTGTGCAATGCTTTACGGCCTGGAACCAGGACTTCAAAAGCGTTTTGAACGCCACGGAGCATATGAGATGTTCCAAGAACTAATGTTAATATTTCAAGCAAATGCCCGGGTTGAGAGATATGAAGTCTCCAACAAGTTCTTTAGATGTAAGATGGAGGAGAACAGTTCTGTCAGTGAACACATACTCAAAATGTCCAGGTATCATAATTCATAACCACTTGACTTAGTTGGGAATTGATCTTCCAGCTGAGAGTGTTATTGACAGAGTTCTTCAGTCACTGACACCAAGTTACAAAGGCTTCTTGATGAACTATAATATGCAAGGGATGACGAAAACGATTCCCGAGCTCTTCTCGATGCTGAAATCGGCGGAGGTAGAAATCAACAAGGAGCATCAAGTGTTGATGGTTAACAAGACCATCAGTTTTAAGAAAAAGGGCAAGGGAAAGAAAGGGAACTTCAAGAAGAATGGAAAGCAAGTTGCCTCTCCCGTGAAGAAGCCCAAAGCTGGACCCAAGCCTGAGACTGAGTGCTTTTACTGCAAGGGGAATGGTCACTAGAAGCGGAACTGCCCCAAATATTTGGCGGATAAGAAGGATGGCAAAGTGAACAAAGGTATATTTGATATACATGTTATTGATGTGTTCCTTACTAATGCTCGTAGTAGCGCCTGGGTATTTGATACCGGTTCGGTTGCTCATATTTGTAACTCGAAACAGGAGTTGCGGAATAAACGAAGATTGGCTAAGGATGAGGTGACGATGCGTGTCGGAAATGGTTCCAAGGTTGATTTTATCGCCGTCAGCACGCTACCTATCTACCTTCGGTATTAGTTTTAGACCTCAATAATTGTTATTTGGTGCCAGCGTTGAGCATGAACATTATATCTGGATCTTGATTAATGCGAAACGGTTATTCATTTAAGTCAGAGAATAATGGTTGTTCTATTTATACGAGTAACAACTTTTATGGTCATGCACCCTTAGTGAATGGTCTGTTCTTGTTGAATCTCGATTGTAGTGATACACATATTCATAATATTGATGCCAAAAGATGCAAAGTTGATAATGATAGTGCGACATACTTGTGGCACTGTCGTTTAGGTCATATTGGTGTAAAGAGCATGAAGAAACTCCATGCGGATGGACTTTTGGAATCACTTGATTATGAACCATTTGATACTTGCGAACCATGCCTCATGGGCAAGATGACTAAAACTCCATTCGCCGGAACAATGGAGTGAGCTAATGACTTATTGGAAATAATACATATCTATGTATGCGGTCCGATGAGTGTTGAAGCACACGGCGGGTATCGTTATTTTCTACCCTTCATAGATGATTTGAGTAGGTATGGGTATATCTACTTGATGAAACATAAGTCTGAAACATTTGAAAAGTTCAAAGAATTTCAGAATGAAGTGGAGAATCATCGTAACAAGAAAATAATGTTTCTACAATCCGATCACGGAGGCGAATATTTGTTTGGCCTTCATTTGAAACAATGTGGAATAGTTTCAAAACTCACGCCACCTAGAACACCACAACGTAATGGTGTGTCTGAATGTCGTAACCATACTTTATTAGATATGGTGCGTTCTATGATGTCTCTTACCAATTTGCCACTATCGTTTTGGGGTTATGCATTAGAGACAGCTGCATTCACGTTAAATAGGGCACCATCTAAATCCGTTGAGATGACACCGTATGAACTATGGTTGGCAAGAAACCTAAGCTGTCGTTTCTTAGAGTATGGGGATGCAAGGCTTATGTCAAAAGGCTTCAGCCTGATAAGCTCGACCCAAAGCATACCCGAAAGAAACTATTGGGTATACCTTCTACCACAGATCCGAAGGCAAAATCTTTGTTGCTAAGAATGGGTCCTTTCTAGAGAAGGAGTTTCTCTCAAAAGAAGTGAGTGGGAGGAAAGTAGAACTTGATGAGGTAGTTGTACCTGCTCTCGAATTAGAAAGCAGCACATCAGAGAAAACCGTTCCCGTGATGCCTACACCAACTAGAGAGGAAGCAAATGATGATCATGAAACTTCAGATCAAGTTACTATTGAACCTCGTAGGTCGACCAGAACACGTACCGCACTCGAGTGGTACAGTAATCCTGTCCTAGAATTCAAGTTGTTGGACAACGGCAAACCTACGAACTATGAAGAAGCTATGACAAGCCCAGATTCCGAAAAATGGCTTGAAGCCATGAAATCTGAGATAGGATCCATGTATGAGAACAAAGTGTGGACTTTGGTGGATTTGCCCGATGATCGGCAAGCCATTGAGAATAAATGGATCTTCAAGAGGAAGACAGATGCTGATTGTAATATCACTGTCGGCAAAGCTCGACTTGTCGCAAAAGGTTTTCGACAAGTTCAAGGGGTCGACTACGATGAGACTTTCTCACCCGTAGCGATGCTTAAGTCTGTCCGAATCATGTTAGCAATTGCCGCATTTTATGATTATGAAATCTGGCAAATGGACGTCAAAACTGCATTCCTTAACGGGTTTCTTAAGGAAGAGTTGTATATGATGCAACCGGAAGGTTTTATCGATCCTAAAGGTGCTAACAAAGTGTGCAAGCTCTAGCGATCCATCTATGGACTGGTGCAAGCATCTCGGAGTTGGAATAAATGCTTTGATGAGGTGATCAAAGCATTTGGTTTTATACAGACTTATGGTGAAGCCCGTATTTACAAGAAAGTGTGTGGGAGCTCTGTAGCATTTCTAATATTATATGTGGATGACATATTGCTGATTGGAAATGATATAGAATTTCTGGATAGCATAAAAGGATACTTGAATAAGAATTTTTCAATGAAAGATCTCGCTGAAGCTGCTTATATATTGGGCATCAAGATCTATAGGGATAGATCGAGACGCTTAATAGGACTTTCACAAAGCACATACCTTGACAAAGTTCTGAAGAAGTTCAAAATGGACTAGTCAAAGAAAGGGTTCTTACCTGTTTTGCAAGGTGTGAAATTGAGTAAGACTCAAAGCCTAACCATGACAGAAGATAGAGAGAGAATGAAAGTCATTCCCTATGCCTCAACCATAGGTTCTATAATGTATGCTATGCTGTATACAGACATGATGTGTGCCTTGCCATGAGTCTGGCAAGGGGGTACAAGAGTGATCCAGGAGTGAATCACTGGACAGCGGTCAAAATTATCCTTAGGTACTTAAATAGGACTAAGGAAATGTTTCTCAGTTATGGAGGTGATAAAGAGTTCGTCGTAAAGGGTTACGTTGATGCAAGCTTTAACACCGATCCGGACGACTTTGAGTCTCAATCTGGATACGTATTAAACATGGGAGCAATTAGCTAGAGTAGCTCCATGCAAGGGCATTGTAGACATAGATATTTGCAAAATACGCATGGATCTGAATGTTGCAGACCCGTTGACTAAAACCTCTCTCACAAGAAAAACATGATCACACCTTAGAACTCTTTGGGTGTTAATCACATGGCGATGTGAACTAGATTATTGACTCTAGTGCAAGTGGGAGACTGATGGAAATATGCCCTAGAGGCAATAATAAAGTTGTTATTATTATATTTCCTTATTCATGATAAAGGTTTATTATTCATGCTAGAATTGTATTGATCGGAAACTTAAATACATGTGTGGATATATAAACAAATACCGGGTCCCTAGTGAGCCTCTACTAGACTAGCTCATTGATCAGAGATGGTTAAGGTTTCCTAACCATAGACATGAGTTGTCATTTGATAACGGGATCACATCATGAGGAGAATGATGTGATGGACAAGACCCACCACACGAAGTACTCTCCAGATTCGGGAAACCTAGACATATGGGACCTCATGTACGTCAAACAGCTGCCAAACGAGACAGTCCACCATTATTGGGCTTGATTTCTCCTGGTAAAAAACAGGATGGCACCTTGCTATGACAAAGAAATAATTAAAGCCTTCCAGTTCAACTACAGGGACGAGGGCATCTTAAACACCCTCGCACGCCGCCGAATTCAAAGCTTCACCGAACTATTAGACATGGTACGCAAATATTGCGCCATGGAGAACACGTGGAGGGCGCAACAGCTGAACATGGGGCTACAGCCCGCCGCGCGTCACGGAAGGCCCCGCCCCAAACGAGCTTACACAAATCGGTCACCGGAGCGCAAGCCTAATGAAAGGAAAACTAGGCCCAGATCGGGTGTTAGACGAGTTGCTGGATAAACCATGCCCAATACATTTGGCCTTGCTAGACGCAAACCCAACCCACAGACTTCGAGCCTGTTGGGTGGTAAGACAAGTGGCCAAATACGGCGAGCCAATCTTGAGTCTCACACCCTCGGACATACTGTCCTCGGCCTCACCGCAGGACCACAATGTCCTTACGGTATACGAGACGTTCACCTCGAACAATAAAAGGAAAAAGGCTCTTCGAGAGCTCAACCAAATATATCAAGTAACGGCCGCACAACCATGGGAAGCCATGCCTATCACCTTCAATAAGAAGGATGACCCAAGCCCCCGTAATAACCACGCACCGGCCGCACTGGTCCTCGATCCCATTGTCGACGGTTTCCGGCTGACTAAAGTGCTGATGGACGGAGGCAGCGGCCTCAACCTCATTTATGAGGATACTCTAGACAAGATGCAGTTCAACAGGTCTCGCATCGAACGCAGTCATAGCACATTCCGAGGTATAATACCTGGAAAGGAGGCACACTGCTCGGGACGCGTAACCCTGGACGTTGTGTTCGGTACACCCGACAATTACAGATCCGAACCCTTACTATTTCACATCGCGCCCTTCCGCAGCGGATACCACGCCCTTCTAGGACGTGAGGCATTCTCAAGATTTCAGGCCATACCACATTACGCGTATATGAAACTCAAGATGCCAGGGCCCAACGGGGTGATCTCTCTTAAAAGCGACCCGAGCAAGGCCTTGCGAGCTGAAAATAAGACGGCATCCCTCGCCCTAGAGGCACTATCCGAAGCCCTCGCAGCCGAAGAGTTGACAGCGCTACGCACTACCGTCGACAGGGATGACGTGGTTCTCAGTAAAAGACAAAAATCCACGTCATTCAAGCCAGCAGATGAAATAGTAAAGTTTCAAGTGCATCCAACAGATCCCAACAAAACGACGTCCATAAGGGCACACCTGGACCCCACAGTCGATGAGGCATTAAGGACATTCCTGCGTGAAAACTGGGACATATTCGTCTGGCACCCCTCGGACATGCCAGGAATCCCACACTGGAAAGCAAAGCACAGTCTCAACATTCTAAAAGGCTTTAAGCCAGTGAAACAGACCATGCGCCTATTCTCCGAACCCAAACGACAAGCCATGGGCGAAGAACTCACAAAATTGCTGGAGGCCAGATTCATCCGTGAGATCAAGCATCCCGAGTGGTTAGCAAACCTGGTAATGGTACCAAACAAGGACAAGTCCTGGCGGCTCTGTGTCGATTTAAAAGACCTTAACAAGGCTTGCCCTAAGGACCCTTTCCCCCTGCCATGGATAGACCAGATCATCGACGCCACCCCGGAGCATGACTCACTATGTTTCCTTGACGCATACTCCGGATACCACTAGATCAAGATGAAAGAGTCCGACCAGGCGGCAACCGCGTTCATTACCCCTTACGGGCCCTTCTGCTTCAACACCATGCCGTTCGGATTGAAAAACGCAGAAGCCACATACCAACGCATGATTCAAGCATGCCTCGAAAATCAAATTAGCAAAACGGTCGAGGCATACGTGGACAATGTGGTTGTCAAAACCAAACACATAGACCAATTGGTAGACGACCTACGCCAAACCTTTGATAACTTGCGCGCTTATGACATACGGCTCAACCCGGAAAAATGTATCTTCGAGGTCCCCGCCGGAAAGCTACTCGGATTCACCGTTTCCCATAGAGGAATCGAGGCCAATCCGGCCAAAATTAGAGCACTATCTCAGCTCCCCATACCAACAGAGCTCACACATGTTCAGAAGCTGGCAGGATGCGTGGCAGCCTTGAGCCGCTTCATATCCCTCCTCGGAGAAAAAGCATTGCCGCTCTACAAGCTGCTCAAAAAGACCAAGAACTTCCAATGGACAGACGAAGCAACTGCGGCACTCGAGGAGATTAAAACACTTCTAGCCGACAACCCTATCCTAACCGCACCAAGTATCGGCGAGCCCATGCTGCTATATGTTTCAGCCACCAATCAGGTGGTCAGCGCGGTGCTTGTGGTGGAACGGGAATCTGAGGGCCATAAATTTCAAGTCCAGAAGCCGGTCTATTATGTGTCTGAGGTGCTAACGCCATGCAAATCACGGTACCCGCACTATCAAAAGATAGCTTACAAAGTCTTCATGGCATCCCGAAAGCTTCGACACTACTTTCAAGAATGTTCGGTCACAGTGGCATCGGAGGTCCACTTGAATGATATAATCAATAACAGAGATGCCACGGGCCGCATCGCCAAGTGGGCCATCGAGCTCATCCCTTTCGAGATAACATACAAATCACGCCGAGCCATTAAATCTTAGGTGCTGGCTGATTTCAAAGCCGAATGGACCGAAGCCGAACTACCCCGGGAGTACAGTACATATTCACACTGGACAATGTACTTCGACGGCTCAAAGATGTTAGCCGGACTGGGGGCTGGGGTCATCCTAATCTCCCCCACAGGCGACACTATCCGGTACGTCCTACAAATAATGTACATGGACTCCAACAACGTAGCCGAGTACGAAGCGCTACTACATGGTCTTCGTATGGCCACAACAATGGGAGTGCAGCGCCTTGAGGTAAGGGGAGATTCAAACCTAGCAATCTCTCTAGTTAACGGCGAATTCTACGCCAAGGACCCCAAGATGGCGGCATATAGAAATGCAGTCCTCCGGATATCGGCCCGATTCGAGGGCCTAGAATTTCATCATGTCGCTAGAGACAACAATTAAGCAACTGACGTCCTCGCCCGCATGGGCGCCAAGCGCGACCCGGTTCCTAAAAACACCTTCCTCGAGCGGCTCTTCAAGCCCTCCGTGGTGTGGCAGGACGACGTTATCAGCGCACCAACCGATGAGCTCGCTAACAACGCCTCACCGGAAAATGAACCAGATGAGCATATCATCAGCGGCTCCACACTCGAGGAAACACCTTCCGCCCACGAAGTCATGGCCGTAATCCCAACCTGGACGGAACCCCTGCTAGCCTATCTCACTCAACATCCGCTTCCGGAGGATCAAACCGAAGCACGGCGTATAGTTCGACGCTCTAAAGCATACAAAGTCCATGAAGGCGAACTCTATAAAAAGAGTACCACAGGAGTCTTAAAAAGATGCATCTCCGAAGAGGAGGGGCAGCAGCTCTTGGTAGAGATACACACAGGCATGGGCGAACACCACGCGGCGGCTTGGGCTTTGGTCAGCAAAGCTTTCCGAGCGGGTTTCTTCTGGCCCACCGCCCGTGAGGATGCCCGGACATTAGTCCAGCATTGCGTCGGATGCCAGCTATTCGCAAATCAGCACATGCCCCCACAGCCCTTCAGACGATACCGATAACATGGCCTTTCGCGGTCTGGGGCCTCGACATGGTCAGGCCACTCAAAAGGGGGACAAACAAAAAGAAGTACCTATTGGTCATGGTCGATAAATTCACCAAGTGGATCGAGGCAAGACTCGTCACTTCGGCAGAATCCGGACCAGTTGTCGACTTCTTATCGGATGTCGTACACCGTTATGGTGTCCCCCCCCCCAGCATAATTACCGATAATGGTACCAACTTCACCACCCAGGAAGTCAAAGACTGGTGCAGCAAAATGGGCATTAAGCTCGATTACGCCTCGGTGTACCACCCGCAGACCAACGAACAGGTTGAACGAGCCAATGGGCTCATTATGAGTGGCATTAAGCCTCGCCTAGTCCGATCCCTTCAACAATCAGACTGCCATTGGGTCGAGGAACTTGATTCCGTACTATGGGGGCTGCGCACCACTCCTAACCGCTCAACCGGATACACACTGTTTTTTATGGTATACGGTGTAGAAGCTGTCCTCCCATGCGACCTTATCCATGACGCGCCTAGAGTGCGCATGTATGAAGAAAAGGAAGCCGAGTTGGATCGGCAGGATGGCCTGGCTGCCTTGGAAGAAGAACGGGATATAGCTCGGGCTCGATCCGCGCTCTACCAACAGCAAGCACGGCGCTATCAAAACCGCGAAGTCCGGGTGAAGACATACAACGTGGGCGACCTTGTCCTCCGGCTCCCCGAAAAGCAAAAGCATAAACTATCACCCAAATGGGAGGGACCGTACATCACCGATGAAGTACTCATAGGAGGAGCATATCGCCTTCGCCGCCCGTCCGATGACGGCCTCGAACCGAACCCATGGAACGCAGCCCGGTTGCGGCGTTTTTACGCCTGAGTTCGACACACATCCCCACTTTCTCTTTCCTTTATTTTCTTTTTCCTTTCTTTCTTTTCGACATGGTAAGAGTTCGGTTAAACTGAACCATACCAAACTCGTATTATATATTCCATTAAATGTAACACCCAGTTTTGCATGGGGGCTCCCTTAGAGAAGCCAAATAATGTATAATTCACATTCGTACTGATTGCATCCTTCTCATACATGTTAAGCCAACATATGCACTTGTTTGACTTAAGAACTTTGCCAAGCTGGGTTACCTGGCTCCTGTGATTACCCCTACGTTCCCGATTGTTTGGCTAGGGAGTAAAGCGATCACCTCTGCGATTGTTACGACCGGGTCATCCGGGACCGTACCTCAGACGGGTGAAGTCGAAAGCTAGCATTCTTATAGAATACAATAAGTCGGCCCAAGGGAAGTGAATACAGCCTCGCGCTTATCACCAAGGTTTTTTCGTAGCCATTGGTCTCCGTTGATCTTACGTATCTGGACTACAAAACTACCCGAGGAAAGGAACCCTTGGAGGAACTATTTTCATCGGAAGATGTTTCTTACGTTAAACAGTAATATAACATAACTCTCCGCACATGTTTAGTCCGTTCAAGCCAGATGGCCGGATTGCCTGGTTCCCGAAGTGTTGCCCTGTTTCCCTAGGCACGGAGTACGGAACACTTCCCGATCACTGATCGGGGAGGTAGAAGCTGATGGGCGGTTAAGAAAACATTCTTTAAAAATAACAATAAGAAAGCGGATTGAGCTCGGTCAATGTAAAGTACATAGATACATAGAATTGACACAACTACTCTTGATCGACATTGTCTATCAATTGCTCTAAAGCACAATCCTTCTGAGAATAGCGAGCGGCTTGCATCACTTCATCGTACACCAAGCTTAGGGCCAGTTCTTTTGCTGGGTTTTTTGAGCTTCTAGAATAAGCTGGCCCCTACCCAGCTTATTCTAGAAGCCCATCCAAAAATAGGTTTTTAGAAGCCTACTAGTCAAGTCTTAATTAGTAGGCTTCTAAAAAAATAATTTTGATTGAGCTTCTAGAATAAGCTGGGTAGGGGCCAGCTTATTCCAGCTTATTATAGAAGCCAGCAAAAGAACTGGCCCTTAGTGGTAACTCCTGGCCGTCAGGGCCTACGGGACCAACCCGGGCCATATGCACCGGGTCTAGCTTGGTGAAGCGGGTCTTTACCATAGCCCATGCCTCGCGCACTCCTTCTCGGCAAGCTGAGATCTTCCATAACTCGAAGCGTCACCGACCTCCTTTAAAGCGACTGGCTAGTTCGGCCATACTTTCTGGAGGCACATCTGATGGCCATAACGCCTCGCCATGCTCTTCATGGCTTTCTGGGCCTTTTCGTAGGTCTTCGACAGTTCCTTTAAATGGTTCCCATCATAAGTGCTTACTTCCTCGGACCGCCCAGTCAGGAGACCTAACAAGAAGGAGTTGCATTTCGTCAGAAACAACACTCGTATCCACTCATAAAATGGTTAGACTAGTACTTACCAAATATGCCGCCTTTCAGCTTCTGGTTTTCCTTCAAGGCTTGTGCCAGCTATGTCTTCAAACTCTCAATTTCTTGGGCTTGCCGCTCATTCTCCGCCTTGAGCTCATTTTTCTCTTCATGACTTCGCGTCAACACTCGTTTACCAGCTTCAATCTCCTTGCGCAACTCGTTTGCGGCCTCAGTGGCTACAAGAAGAACCTGGTGTGAATACATAAGATACACCATATACCTCTCCCTGAGTTGGGATGTGGTTCTTCCCACTTACCAGACATATCGCTACTGACTTTTCGAGCCGCATCCAGTTCGGCCTTGGCGTCGACCAACTGTGTCCGGCTAGCCTCAAGATCCTCGGACAACTTTTTGCAATGTTCTCTCGCTGCCTACAAAATCATATCATTAGAAATCCTTAACTCGGCCGTCCCGCCCGAATTAAGGCTTGGGGGCTAGTTGGTCAGGGAACATGATCTGTTTTCAAGCTAGTTTAGTTGCATACCTACACTTTGGCGGCAAAGAGACTGGCGGTCCCTTCAAGACCTGTCCGGGCCACTCCAAGGTATGCATCCACCGAATTAAAGGCGTTATATTCCTGGTCGGCAAAGGCAACATGACGTAAAGTCTCCCTCCGGCGGCGATGATTCATTACGCTCTCGACTTCGGAATTGGTAACCGAAACATCATCGGAATCCGCCGGAGGCATGCCGGCTGCTGCGTGTTCGGAGGGGGCTCCGGCTTGTGCCGAAGACCTAGGATTGGTGCTGCGATTTAACGCGCCCAGGGAATCTTTGGACTGACGCAAGGGCATATTTCTTCTGTGAAAATTAAACAAATCTTAGTAAAAAGGCGTTGTAGAACAACCCTCGCTGTGACTCTGAAATATGTCACCTTTGGGCCGAGGAGGCAGGTGCTTCCGCTTCGGTGGAAGCCTTCCACTTTGACCCCCTGTTAGGGGCCGAGGCTGGCACAGTTCGCACTACCCCCAAGACGGTCTGGCGCGTAGTACGGTGACCCTTAAGAATAGAAGTCGTCACGTTGGGAATAGCGTGAGATGAGCGCCCCGTTTGGGAGGACTTCTTCTTTTCACTTACTGTGGAAGAGGGAAGCACCCCGGGGTGATCGGCTATTAAAGCAACCTTGGTGCCGTCGAGGCTCTCCTGATCTAATACCCCGTCTTCAAAATCAATCGACATCTCCAGGCCGTCATGATACCCCGGATCGTCAACGCGGGAATGATCCTCTGGTTAAGGAGGAGGGCACTTAATGGACGCGACTTGACGCCTCCATCCCTGTTCAAACACAACAAGTCAGAGTCCGGGTGCAGTTCAAACACAACGGAGTATGGCTTACCCAGTCCGCCGGGTTATATCCAGAACAGCCTTCCCGGATACTCATTCGTGCAAAGTCAGCCTCCTCTCCCTTGTAAAGATTGGCCAATATCTTAGTTAGGGCCGCTTTCTTGTCTGGCCCTTGTCGCTGGTGGTGGGTCACGTTGTTGGTCCCGTTGTAGCACCATAATGGACAACTCCTTTGCTGGAGGGGCTGCACACACCGGGAAATGGCTATGGCCATCACTTCGATCATGGTCAGCTTGTAGCTAGTCAGCAGCCTGACCTTGGCCGCCAACGCACATACCTCTTCACTGTCCTTTTTGGAAGGGGCTTTGGGCCACCAGTTGTACCGCTTTATGGGTGGGTCAACCAAGTATTCGGGCAGTCCTTGCCGAATTGGATCGGTGAGGGGAACGTCTTCAATATAAAACCATTCTGAAGTCCATTCTTCGGGATCCTTTCGTGGGGTTCCGATGGGGTGGCTTCCAACGCAAGCTGCTCAAAATCTTCTTCAATACGGCACTGGTACAAAATATTAAACTGTGAGTTGTCAGCATATGACAGTGTTCCCAAGTGGCAGATCTGTAACAGTTAAGTCAGAAGCAAGAATCAGTCAGAACAAAGGTATGCCTCAAGAATCAGATATTTCTTCATATGGTGAGTATACTGCCAAGTTCATGCAATTCTTCACACAAGGAAGAATTCACAGTACACATCCGACAACCTCACCGGTTATTCAAGAGATAGAAAACCAGTGGGTGATGCAAGAATCGACAAGTCTTGAAGAAAGACAATATTGAGACACCTGACGGTGTCCTAGACTAGGGGGTACTCACCATGTCATCTCCCGACCAGTGGGTTGGGCCGAGGACCCCCGTGGCGGTTCACTAATGGGCCAGTTCAGACAGCCGATGACATATACGAGGAAGATTCCACAAGACTTGGTGATCAAGACAAGGACTCCTCTCCACCAACGTAGCCGACTAGGACTCTTGTTATCCTAGGCCTCCGGTACATTATATAAGCCGAGGCCAGGCTCGTTGATACATAGATTATGAGATTACTCATCATACCCCTTGAGTTTAGACCACAACATATGATCTCGAGGTAGATCAACTCTGTACCTTGATACTTCATCAATATAAACAAGAGCAGGACGTAGGGTTTTACCTCCATAGAGAGGGCCCGAACCTGGGTAAAACACCGTGTTCATCGTCTCTATTACCATCGATCCTAGATCCACAGCTCGGGACCCCCTACCCCGAGATCCGCCGGTTTTGACACCGACAATGGTGCTTTCATTGAGAGTTCCGCTGTGTGATCGGCAAAGGATCAATGGCTCGCCCACAGATCAACTGCGACATTGGCATCTTCGTCGCCGGCTCGACTTGTCACCTTGGCTTGACCGAGGACTGCGCTCCACCTCAGATCGTTGTGATCGGACGAGGGCCTTCATCAACATCAACTCCGATCTCTATCAAGATCATGGAGGAATCATCCATATAGCTCGGGGGCTCAACTTCAACATTGTCCTCGAGCGACCGTGCTGTTTTTCTATACAGCGGATTCGTATTCGCTGTCGCCGCTTCCTCGAGTGTCGCTTTGATGATTGCTTTGGTGGCATAGTGCGGAATTGTGTATATAACAACCCTGTAAAATTTCGTCATATTCCGATGGAGGAATCTGGACGAGTTTAGGGCGTAGATTCCAGCATCTAGCTCAGACGTCCTTTGGGAGATCCAACCATTGATTAGCTGCGGAATTCCTGTATCTACCACCCCTCAAAATTTCAGCTCGATCCGACCGTTCAAACTCCGGGAAACCTCCGATGAGCGCATCAATTTTCTGCGCGAATACGAATCCGACCCGAGTTCATAGTTCTTCATGAACGGGATATTGGACAACCTTTTTGGAGGAATCTCTTTCTAGGGTATTGTGTTTTGTTTCCGAACACATGCTCACAAATTTTGCTCCTTTTCGGAGGTAACCTTCACCGTTGTGCCCGTGTCAAACCAGCCTAACAACGTTGCTGCACGGCTGCCGACCTGCGCCAGACGGGTCGTCGCTTCATCGAGCCGAACTCAACCTCTTCGGATCATTATCTCGGCAAGCCGAACAAGAGTTTGGCAACGTGATGGGTAAATCATCACCAACATTTTCGCCCCACGAATTATACGGAACGGGCACACCGGCATCGCCGCACTATTGCTTCTTCAAGCTAGGATGTGACCTCTGCGTCCGAAGATCGGAAGTCAATTCCGGCCGGACTCGCCTCTCTTATCCCTTATCCAGCCTCAATCCTGGACGCGACTTCGGCATCCGGACATCAGGAGTCAACCCTGGCCGGACTCGCCCCTCGCACCATAGTACCGGAGGACGATTCCGAAGAAATCCCAAATAACAATCCGGCTGACCAAGCCGATGTCCACCACGCCGACCTGCTTCGACACCTCGGCCGGCATGGGGCTGCAAACGTCATACTACCGACCTGCCCCGTCACCTCGGCTAGACCGGGGGCTTCGCCATCTCTTCATCAACCTACTCCGGTGACTTCGGCGTCACCAGCCGACCAGCTTCGTCACGTTAGCCGGACCGGGGGCTTCGCCTCACCATATCGACCGTACGGCATCACCACCTCATCAAGCCGAACTCCTCGCTTAGTTACCTCGGGCTTGGGGGCTGGAACCTTGGCTAGGCTACGGACTACGTCTTTGTCCCGCCACGAGCTCGGACCTCGTCAACAATACCGAGCACATCAACCAGCTAAGTCGCCTCCATGCTTAGTTTTTTTCTTTAAATTTTTTTATTTTATTTTATTTCTTGTTCGGATCAACCAAACATTATATTTGTGTTAAAAAAAAGTTGTTCGTTCAAACATTGATTGTTAAACACTTCTTTTTTTTTCGCCGAGCTCTTCGTCACCTCGGTCATGAGGGTAGGGTTTCTGTCACCTCGGCTGGACCACGGGCTTCGGCTCGCCATATCGATCGTGCGGCATCGCCACTTCATCGAGCCGAGCTCTTCGCTCGGACACCTCGGGACCGGCTTGGGGGCTAGGACCTCGACCCGCCGCAAGCTCGGCCCATGTCATCAATGCCAAACACATTAACCAGCTAAGTCACTTTCATGCTCAAAGTTCTTAAATTTTTAATTTGTGTTCGGTTCGGCCATGCTCGCATACGTTGTTTGAAACTCTACCCATGTTAACTTGGGGCTCTTAAAATTTATATGAGCCATTTTATAATAAATGTGTTTCCTTCTCAGTCGTTGCAAAGTCTTTTTCTATCACTCCTTCCTCAACTCGAGTGTGTGGTCAATAGCCGGATAGCCTGGGTCCGATCTTGACCCACTTGCAGTTTTGAGATCGGATGTGTCATGTTAAAGCACGACAGAAGCACAATTTTTTTAGAGCAATTTTCGGATTGGCACCAATTGACTTGATTTAGTTTGGACGTGGAGTTTCCGCATAAGTCTTTTGGTTTTTAAGCCTATGGCACTTTTAAATTATTTGTGTGTTTCCAGCATAAGTCTCGCAGTGCAACGCCGGACACCTTTAGAGATTCGGCAAAACATTATCGGGTATTGCTTTATATGCATCGGTTTCGAATTGTGTCTTTGGTCAATAGGTGGGTTGCCCGGCTCCTGTGCTTGCCTCCTACATTCCGCTTTGTTCGGCTAGGTGTGCAAAGGGAGAACCACTGCAATTGTGCTTCCAGCTCGAATGGTTAAGCACCTCAGTGGAGAAAGCCGAAAACTGACTGTCACAATAGGCGTAAACTGGTCAGTGATCCGATGACGGTGTCACACTATAGATCGATACCGATTACCCCGTGTTAAACGATGGGCCTTTCATAATATTGGCCGAAGTGTTAATGGCTAGACTTCGGTCGGTGCCGAACACAAACCGGGGGCTCGTAGCTAGCTTCCCCAGTTTAAAGCTCCTATGACTAAGTGAAAGTTATAAAGCCCGCATATCTGATTGCCTTGTTTCCGCTAACACAACCGCCTTCAGGCACCAAGACGTCGGCTAAGGGTTGTCTGGTTACTGCGGAAACACCCTGCGTAGTATCTACAAAGGGGTAGAAGCCGACGATGGGCCACTTTCAACTGATAAACGGTCGCAACGGAGTCAAAATAATCATATCGTCGGCCTTTGTATTTAGTATACGAGGGCTGCCTTCCGTAATCATCGTTATAAAGCCATAAATATGCATCAATTTGACTTAAGATTTTGGCCAAGCTGGGTTGCCTGGCTCCTGTGCTTACCCCTACGTTCCCGATTGTTCGGCTAGGTGGTAAAGGGAGCACCTCTATGATTGTTACTACCGGGTCATCCGAGTAAGTACCTCAGACTGGGTGAAGCCGAAAGCTAGCGATCTTAAAGGATCACATTGGTCGGCAACGACGGAAGTGAAAATTTTGGTTCATTAATACCATAGAGTTCGGGAACTTTCCTCGAACTAAAATCCTCAATATTTTTCCTCCCACATTGATCGGAGGTGAGGTTTCATGATCATGATAAGCATGACGACCCAAAGAAAGGAACCGATAGCGGGACTATTTTCTTTGGAAGATGTTTCTTACGTTAAAATGTAATATAACATATCTCTTCGTGTACCTTTGTTTACAAAACCGTATGACCGGATTGCCTTGTTTTCCATAAATCTTTGCCCTTATAACGGCTTTATAAAGTAGGACGAACACTCTTCGGCTGCTGGCCGAAGAGGTTGAAGCCGATGGTCGGTCAACAAAGTTTTGTACAATGCGGATCCGAGCATTAGTGATGTAAAGTACTTGGATACATAGAATCATTACACATAAATTGTGATATACTCCGGACATTGATCCTTAATTCGGCCACCCGTGCCCACATTAAGGCTCGGGGGCTACTGGGCTTCGCGCTTCTCATTTACAAATATTAAAGGGGTGCATTGATCCCCTGATCTGGTGTTGCCACCCGACCATTTGCTCGGGGGCTACTGCATCGATGATTCAATGCAGACAGTTTACAAAGTGCGAAATAGTTCCCGAGGAGATTATGATCCTCAGGTTGGTCGGCCGCACCCAACCTGAGTCTCGAGGAATATGCACACCAGATTTCTATTCCTAAGTATGCTACAGAGCTAGGAGTTGATCCTCATGCCGATTTTGTGAATAGACCTGAGTCTCAGGGGCTACTGGGATCACCGGTTTTATGCCATCCTTCAGGTGCATCTCGGGTTTTAGACCGACACAAACCTTGAGGGCTACTGGCTATATATCTCGGCAGAGAATAAATTGCAAAAATTGAAAATATTCACAAAAATCAGCCCGCAGTCAGGGTGGTGCACCACCTCGGAAGCAGTCCGGCATAAAGCTCGGGCGCCAGTGGTTGGCTCCATAGAGGGCATTTCCGGCATTAAGCTCGGCTGAATTCGGTCAATCTTTTAGACCGAGGTAGTTATGACACCTCGGATGCTGACCATCGTTAGAACTCGGATGCAGTCCGGCGTTGGAGCTCGGAAGCAGTCTGGCATAAAGCTTGGATTCGAATGGCTCGTTCCATAGAAGACTACTCCGGCATTTAAGATCGAATGAACTCATTCAAATTTTCAGAGGCCAAGGTAATCTATGATACCTTGGATTCAGTTCGGCGTTGGAGCTCGGATGCAAGAGGATACCTTGAATGCCGAATAGTGTGGGAGCTTGGTTGTGAAGAGACGCCTCGGATTTAGTTCGGCCTTAGAGCTCAGACGCAAGAGGGCGCCATCGCACGGGAAACATTTCAAACCCCAGGTGTGGCGTAAAAAACTTACAAGGCAATGATAAAGGCCGATAACTTAAAAAGACTCCTAGGATACCCGACGTATGAACTCTTCGGATACACCTCGGCGATCCTCAAGATCGGAGATGGGAAGATTTGTTGAACCAGTTTTCAAGACCGACGACCGAAGATGAAGAACAGTTCGGAAGAATCGAGGAGCGTCCCCAACTTGAAGACCGGTTCAGGGGGCTACTGACGGTGTCCTGGACTAGGGGGTACTCACCATGTCGTCTCCCGACCAGTGGGTTGGGCCGAGGACCCCCGTGGCGGTTCACTAATGGGCCAGTTCAGACAGCCGATGACATATACGAGGAAGATTCCACAAGACTTGGTGATCAAGACAAGGACTCCTCTCCACCAACGTAGCCGACTAGGACTCTTGTTATCCTAGGCCTCCGGTACATTATATAAGCCGAGGCCAGGCTCGTTGATAGATAGATTATGAGATTACTCATCATACCCCTTGGGTTTAGACCATAACATATGATCTCGAGGTAGATCAACTCTGTACCTTGATACTTCATCAATATAAACAAGAGCAGGACGTAGGGTTTTACCTCCATAGAGAGGGCCCGAACCTGGGTAAAACACCGTGTTCATCGTCTCTGTTACCATCGAGTCTAGATCCAAAGCTCGGGACCCCCTACCCCGAGATTCACCGATTTTGACACTGACAACACCCTCTTGGCAGTAGTTATCGAGGTCAGCCTCCTCACAACCGGCAAAGTGAAATTATTAATCCTGTCAAGATCCTGCATAATCAATAGTGAGATCCGTGCAAGCACACGTGAACCGGACAAATATCCCGAGACTCGAGACCAAAGTATGATTGCAAAATATTGCATATGACAGCACTCAGGGTCACAAAAGTAATCAAGGGTATATGAGGCCAAGTTCTGTTGGCAAAAAGATCCAGAGAAAGAAAATAATAATGAAGGAGCAAGGCCCACAATACAGGACCTCGTATCAAGGCAACTAGCTCAGTCCACAGTATGCTTAGAACTGTCAGTATTGAATACCCAAGTCTGTCAAGTCCGACCCAAGGACAGCTTAACGTATTAACCTCAGCAACCGCGCTAAAGCATTACACAGCCCATTCTTCCCATGAGAATACCGGCCAAATGAAGAATCAGAGTATTAAATCACAAAGCATGTGCTCTCACATATGGGAATAGATTAAAGAATAGCCTACCGTGAATGGGATCACCGCCAGTCTAGTCTGCAAATGTTATCATTAGGAGATGGTGCATTTTTTTCTATCAGTCACGTCAAGCGACAGTCAAACCTTTGGTACAAATTGGATACTCAAGACTATGAAGCCAGTCAAGATAAGTCAGAAACTCCTGCAAGATGTCAGAATCCATTAGAAGAACAGGTATGATTCACATCACTGTTTTGAACCCAGAAGGCATGCATATATATTCGAGCAGCACGATGCCTGGATAGAAGAGAGTCCTTGTTCCACGGGAAGATGTGTTCCCAACTCCGTGGAATATTCTCGGTACTCCATATGAGAATAACATCTCCAGCAAGGATCAGTATCGAGAAGGACACGTATGTCAGTAATGATAATCTTTCGGACCTCAGCTAAGCCAGCAGATATGAAGGAAAAATTTGAGTCAGTATGGACAGGAACATATGAGGGAAGTCCTGTCAGTATGTCAGATACGGTGAAGCAAACCACCCCAGATCAAGGCAGTCAGTCAGATGCAATTCGGTGGGAACATAATATAAGGACCTGTCCCAGCTATCCGCCATACTTCGGCGCCGCCCACCTCGAATATGGTCCCCCCGAAGGCGAGGGACAAGACAGAAGTATTTCCTCCACAAATCGAAGTGGGCCTCGCAACTCAAGAATATCTCGCAAAGAGCCATGAAGCCAGAAATATGCAATATGGATCCCGGGGTGAGGTTGTGGAGCTGGATCCCGTAGAACTTCAATAGACCCCGCAGAAAAGGATGGATGGGAAAGCCCAAGCCTCTTAAAAGGAAGGGAACAAGACATACCCTCTCCCCCTTATTTGGAGTGGGGGAGCTCTCAGCAAGAACGCGGTTGTCGATGGAGACGAGGCCGGCGCGGACGGGAACCAGATCTGCTAGAGGGAGGAAGCGCTGCGTTTGCATGCGCCTCAGTTGAAGGTGAGAAACTGAGCAGCTTGACCAATCGCCTGGAAGTGGACCGTGTGGGCGCGAAGATGAACCTGGAAGGTCGGCCATGGTCCTGGGAAAGTCCTTTGGTGTTAGAGAGGGAGGGCGAGATAGTTCCCCTACGCTTTTGGATCTATAAAAGGCATCTCATCCTGATGCTAGAAAGGCGGGCGTATGGAAAAGATGGCATTGGGCCGCACGCCTTCTGAAAAGGTGCACAGAGCCCTCGCCCCGAGGAATGGCATTAAAGCTCCGATGGTCCCACCTCAATCTAGAGGTATCTTCGGATCCCAGAATCCTGAAACTGTCCCGTCCCCGGGTAGTGTTCGGCATCTAAAATTGTTCCGAACCAAGTAAAGGGATGGGGGAACTCGTCTCGCAAGCCAATGATGTGAAGATTCCAGAAGATGATCCCTAGCGTTGGAGGCAAGTTCGGGGGCTACTGAGGGAGTCGTGGACTAAGGGGTCCTCGGGGCGATGGCCCATTGTACATGGGCTGGACTGGTGGAGCCATATGGAGACCTATGAAGCCGTGGTGTGTCCTCCAAGTCAAGGATGTACGAGATCTTTTTCCTTCTTGTTGTAATCTATCTCTGGTAACCCTAACCCTATCGGTGTCCATATAAACCGAGGGTTATAGTCATTAGGCCTAGAGCTACATTCATCACCCCATAGCCTTAGGGTTTAGCTCATGCTGATCTCGAGGTAGATCCACTTTGTAAACCCCATTGCACATTCAATACAATAAGGCAGGACGTAGGGTTTTACCTCTTCGAGAGGGCCCGAACCTGGGTAAAAACTGTGTTCGTCGTCCCTGTTACCCATTGATCCTAGATCCACAGCTCGGGACCCCCTACCCCGAGGTCTGCCGGTTTTGACACCGACACCCATGAGGCTTTAGGAAGGTGCAAAAGGAGTTTTGTGGAGGCCAGGGGGTAGACGCCAGGGACCCCGGCGTCTGGGGCCAGACGCCAAGAACCCTGGCTTCTGGTCCTGGAGTCCGAGAAGGACTCTTGCCTTGCGTGCTAAACCGACTTTGAGGAGGCTCTTTCTCCAAGAAAAGACCCCAGGGCTCAACATATAAATAGAGGGGCAGGGCTAGCACCCGGAACTTGATGTCTACTACGCAACCTTCTTCTTGTAGACTCGTGTTGGGCCACCAAGCGCAGAGTTTTGTAGGACAGTAGCAATTTTCCCTCAAGTGGATGACCTAAGGTTTATCAATCCGTGGGAGGCGTAGGATGAAGATGGTCTCTCTCAAACAACCCTGCAACCAAATAACAAAGAGTCTCTTGTGTACCCAACACACCCAATACAATGGTAAATTGTATAGGTGCACTAGTTCGGCGAAGAGATGGTAATACAAGTGTAATATGGATAGTAGATATGGGTTTTTGTAATCTGAAAATATAAAACAGCAAGGTAACTAGTAATAAAAGTGAGCAAAAACGGTATTGCAATGCTAGGAAGCAAGACCTAGGGCTCATACTTTCACTAGTGCAAATTCTCTCATCAATGATAACATATTTGGATCACATAACAATCCCTCAACGTGCAACAAAGAATCACTCCAAAGTTTCGATCGGAGAACGTAGAACGAAAATGTGCATCAACCCCTATGCATATATTACCCCAATGTCACCTTGGGAATCTGCAAGTTGAGTGCCAAAACATACATCAAGTGAATCAATAGAACATCCCATTGTCACCACAGATATCCCATCGCAAGACATACATCAAGTGTTCTCAAATCCAATACTCAATCCAACATAACAAAACCTCGAAGAGCAAGACTCAATTCATCACAAGAATGTAGAGGGGGAGAAACACCATATGATCCAACTATAGTAACAAAGCTCGCGGTACATCAAGATCGTGCCAAATCAAGAACATGAGAGAGAGATCAAACACATAGCTACTGGTACATACCCTCAACCCCGAGGGTGAACTACTCCCTCCTTGTCATGGGGACCACCGGGATGATGAAGATGGCCTCCGGCGATGATTTCCCCCTCCGGCAGGGTGTCGAACGGGCTCCCGATTGGTTTTTGGTGGCTATAGAGGCTTGCGGCGACGGAACTTCTGATCTAGGGTTCTTTTCGGGGGTTTTGGTATTTATAAGAATTTTCGGCGTCAGTCTCACGTCAAGGGGGTGCCCGAGGGGCCCACAAGCCGTGGGGGCGCCCTAGGGGTGTGGGCGTGCCCCCCAGGCTTGTGGCTTCCTTGTCCACTTCCTGGCCCATCTCTTGTGCTTTGGGGGTCTCTTTTGGTCCATAAAAAATCACCATAAATTTTCAGCCCATTCCGAGAACTTTTATTTCTGCACAAAAAACGACACCACGGTAGTTCTGCTGAAAACAGCGTCAGTTCGGGTTAATTCTAATCAAATCATACGGAAACCATATTTTTTTTTGTAAACATGACATGAGTACTTCATAAACTATAGATACGTTGGAGACGTATCAGCATCCCCAAGCTTAATTCCTGCTTGTCCTCGAGTAGGTAAATGATAAAAGAAATAATTTATGAAGTGCAAACGCTAGCAAGTGCACAAGTTTGATCAATAATAATTTCAACCACTTTTTCTAGCATCATTACATATCATAACAGTAGCTCATCTCATAAAACTTCTCATGATCAAGTAGCAAACTATTCACATGTTAAAGCATAGATCATAAACTTTCTTGAAAACTAACAAACTATGTTCTCAGTCATCAAACAATTGCAATTCATCTTATTTTCAGGAAGCGTCTATGTAAGAGCTTTGATTTAGCAAATTCCACATACTCAACTATCATATAGTCTTTCATGATTGCTACCACTCAAAGAATATTTTTAGAACAAATAGGATCCATCGAACACAGAGAAAGATAGGGGCTTAATGTTTCGCCTCCCAACTTATTTATCATATAGATAATTGTCAACAATAATAATTCATGATCAAATATATTTGAATGGCCATATATGCTTAGATCTTTCCCCATCACATGTTGCTTGCCAACTAAATAAAAAGTTGTAATAAGAAATTGACTCAACAATAAAAGTAAAAGATAGGCCCTTCACAGAGGGAAGCAGGGATTTGTAGAGGCGCCAAAGCTCGAAGCTTTTAAAACAGAGATGAATATAATTTTAAGAGGTATGCTTTCATTGTCAACATAACAACCAAGAATTCTCACTATCTTCCATGCTAGACACATTATAGGCGGTTCCCAAACAGAATGGTAAAGTTTTTACTCCCCCTCCACCAACAATCACACTCCACGATTAGCCGAATTCACGGGTCCCGTCCATACCAACAACTTTCCTAGGGGAGTTTTGTTTAACTATTTGTAATTTTTTTTGATCTTTTGATCATAGGACTGGGCATCCCAATTACCATACACTCTCTCGTGAATGACAAGTGAATAAACACTCATTGTGAGAATAACCCACCTAGCATGGAAGATACTGACAGCCCCTAGTCGCTACATGAGCGATTCGGGCATACAAAACAGATTATTATTTGAAGGTTTTGAGTTTGGCACATGCAAATTTACTTGGAACGGTAGGTAAATACCGCATATAGGTAGATATGGTGGACACTCATGGAAGAAACTTGGTTCAAGGATTTTGGATGCACAAGCAGTATTCCCGCTTAGTACAGAAATTTTGGCTAGCAAAAGATTGTAAATAGCAAGCACCACATGTTGGAGGATCCATAACAATATAACATCTATGCAAATATACCCAAGCATAACTCATTATGTTGTCTTCCTTGTCCAACTTCAACTAATTTGCTCAAGTTTGAAAATAATTAATGGGGCTCACAATCATAGAAGATGTCTAAGATAGTATATGTGGAATCTCTCTTCCTTCAATATTCTTTCATGAATTGTTCAAGTGACCAATACTATGTTTGCTAACTTTCAATAAATTTACCACCTCTACTTCTTATATGTGAAGTCATTACTCCCCATGGGATAGGCATATGAAACATGTATAATTTCAGATTTATGATATTCAATTCATTCAACCATTTACTCATAGGATATAAGTGAAGCACACGAGTAAATGGTAAACTACTCCAAAAAAGATATAAGTGAAGATCAATGAGTAGTCGAATAATTAAGTAGCTATGTGAAGACTCTCTCATAAAGAAAATTTTGATCTTAAGTATTTTATTCAAACAGCAAGCAAAAATAAATAAAATGACATTCCAAGGAAAGAACATATCATGTGAAGAAGCAAAAACTTAGGCTCAACCAAAACTGACCGATCATTGTTGAAGAAGAAAGGTGGGATGCCAACCGGGGCATCCCCAAGCTTAAATGATTGAGACTTCTTGAAATATTAACTAGGTATGCCTTGGGCATCCCCAATCTTGAGCTCTTGTGTCTCCTTAATTCCTCTCATATCACGGTTTCCCTAAATCTTAAAAACTTCATGCACACAAAACTCAACAAGAACTCGTGAGATAAGTTAGTGTAAATCCATGCAAAACCTTATCATTCTCTACTGTAGAAAATCACTAAAATTATAATTTGACATTGCATACTAAATTCCTCTGCATATTTAATACTCCCATCCTCAAATAGAATCATTAAACAAGCAAACTTATGCAAACAATGCAAACATAACAGCAATCTGTCTAAACAGAACAGTCTGTAAAGAATGCAAGAATATTCATACTTATTTAACTCAAACATTTCTGAAAATTTTCCACACTGTAGAGAATTCATCATTGCATATTGTGTCGAAATTTCAAGCTTTTATCACATTCTGACTCTTCTAGGGAATTTTTCCAATAGCGACAAACTTTCTGTTTTGAAACAGCAACTCATATACTTGCAAATTGAGCATGGTGAAGTCTATCCTTGAAACTTTTATTGAAATAAAAGATACCAAACCTTATTCTAAATAACAGCAAGCAAATCAAAAGAAAATGATGATCCAAGCAAAACACATATCATGTGGTGAATAAAAATATAGCCTCAAGTAAATTTACAGATGGATTGAAGACAAAAGAGGGGATGCCATCTGGGGCATCCCCAAGCTTAGATGCTTGGTTGTCCTTGAATATTACCTTGGGGTGCCTTGGGCATCCCCAAGCTTAGGCTCTTGCCACTCCTTATTCCATAGTCCATCGGAACTTCACCAAAAACTTGAAAACTTCACAACACAAAACTCAACAGAAAACTCATGAGCTCCGTTAGTATAATAAAGCAAATCACCACTTAGGTACCGTTGTGAACTCATTCAAGATTTATATTGGTGTAATATCTACTGTATTCCAACTTCTCCATGGTTCATACCCTTCGATACTACTCATAGATTCATCAAAATAAGCAAACAACACATAGAAAACAGAATTTGTCTGTCGGTGTTAAAACCGGCAGACCTCGGGGTAGGGGGTCCCGAGCTGTGGATCTAGGATCAATGGATAACAGGGACGACGAACACAGTGTTTACCCAGGTTCGTGTAACACTCCTGTGTAACTACCACTATGATCAGCTGCTAATATTGCCAAGTCATATCATTTGCAGTGCCTAAACATAGTGGTTAACCAAAGCAAATCAACTCCAATCTGAAAATCAACTCAAAATTCTAAAGTGCAAAATAAGTTTGCTCAAACACCTTTGGAAAAATGTTCACTAATTAGCAAATATTCCAAGAGCACACATAAAAATAACACCAGTAGCACTTGGACAAACTAAATGACTTAAACAAATTGAAACAGCACCAAAACAGCAATATTAAATCCATTTAAAATTATATTAAATTCAAATGAAATCTAACTATGCCCAAACCAATTTTTGGTGGAAGGGAATATTGCATTGTAATATTGGGGACAACTCTCATACCTTACAAAAATGCAAAAGAGACCTAACTAATACAAAACAGAAAAGAATAAAAGAAAAAGAGAAACAGAAACAGAAAAAAATAAAAACGAGGCACTGTGCACTGGGCCTTAGTGCACAGTGCCCCGAACTCTGGCCCAGCAGGCCCGCTCCACTCTCTCTCCCTCGCGCTGTCACCTCCTCTATGGCCGCGCCGGCGCGCGCCGACGAGCGGCCGACACCGCGACGTCGCGGGCGCCGCGAGGGGATAAGGCCGGCCCCGTCCATCCCCCCTGCCCTCCTCGACCACTCCTCCCCTCTTCCCTCATTTTCCTCCCTCAGATCCCATCGTGGCCGAGCACCTCCCCCGCCGTGCTTCGCCGCTTGCCGCGGCCACCGTGGATCTCCCGCTCCGCCTCGATGTCGTAGACGCGCGCCGCCGACTGCCTCATTGACTGGAGCAAGCAGCAGGAGCTGGGAGGCATCGCAGCGCCGGAATTCCTCCATCGCCATCTCCGGTCGCCGCCGTTCGTCTTTGTTCCCGGCGACGCCACTGCAGCTCCTAACCTGTCGCCAGGCCATCGTGTGCCTCCGCTGTGAGCCCCCCTCCCTTCTCCTTACCTCTGTTCGTCCCCGTGCGCGCGCTAGCTGCTTGTTCCCCCAACGCCCGAACGCGCCGCCGCTCGCGCATGTCGCCGGCGTGTCTCCGGTGAGCTTTTGGTCAAGGGCAAATGCCCGTTGCATTCCCCGCTTCGAGTAGATGCCGTAGCCACCTCGCGTTATTGGATTTGCACGCCACAGCCGTGTTTCCAGTGAGACCCGAGTTCCGGCCACCGCCTCGAGCTTGTTTCCGGCGAGCTCCGGCCACCCCAGTTGCCATGGACACCACCAACGGACGCGGCTCCGAGAGCCCGTTCAAATGAACCCAGGCGCACGCGAAACGGCTCACCGTAGCAGATTTCCGGCCAACTCCGGCGCGGATCCGTCGCGGGGGTGGTCGCCGGCGCAACTCCGGCAGCCCCGCTGGCGTGGCACCCACGTGGCACCACCTGGGCCACTGACTGATGGGCCCAGGGACCCCACTTTGACCTCGTTGACCAGGGTCAACGCAGCACTGTTCACCCCCTCTCACTGACATGTGGGCCCCACTCGGCTGATTAGGCTAATTAAACATTTTTATAAATAAAATAGATTAGTTAGTCTTATATCTCACTGACACCCGGGGCCCACACCCTTAATTAACCCTGTTATTTAGATTAATCCACTGTTAGTCTAAACAGAGACTGACATGTGGGTCCCACTGGACCCACATGTCATGTTTGACTGGTCAGCGACGCTGTTGACCGCTGACGTCACAGTGAAGTCATGCTGACGTCATAATTCATTTTCAGTAATAAAAATAATTCCAGATAATCATTTAAACTTGGAAAATTAATAACTTTTAAACCGTAGCTCGGATCGAAAAAGTTAAAACATGAAAGTTGTTCAAAACGACGAGACGAGTCTGATCGTGTCGTCTGTTTCTTTGCCGGAACCTCCTAAGTAGAAGAACTCGTAACTCCAGACCCGAATCCGGCAGATGAATAGTGCACACACATCGGTTAATAAATCCCCGGTTAATTCTAAAAATAACTACTGTTACTTAGAGGCATATTTAGGCAACCCTGCACTGCATCATAGCATCGCACGCACTGTGTTGCATCTGATTGCATTATATTTACTTGTTTCCTCCCCCTCCTCTCTTTCAGTAGACCCAGACGTTGCCGTAGCTCCTGAGGCCGACGCCGCTCCGGAGTACGACTACGTCCCCGACGACCTTGCCCTTGCCCCAGAGCAGACAGGCAAGCACCCCCAGTTTGAGCATGCCTATATCGCCTAATCTCTTCTCTCTTATGCTTGCATTATAACTGCTACTGCTACTGTTTTCCTATATCTGTTGCATAGCCTATTTAATTGTAGCCTACTGTTGATACCTGCCTGTTATCCTAGACTACTTAGAATAGGCTGGGTAGAGACCCGACAGAGACCCACTTGTCCCGACTGCCCCGCTGGACTCTCAGAAGACCCGAGCAACGGGATTGAAGATTAGAACCTGGCACCGCACGTCACTTCCCCTAAGATGCTCGACACTACTGGGTTACTATCGAGTGCCGAGGGTGATACCTCGACAGCACTTATGATGATAACCTTGTAGGTTAGTTAACCGGTAGTGGTAAGCGAGGGTGATTCCTCCTACACCACCCCCGATACCGACGCCGTCGCGCAATCTCTCAAGTGTGGACCTCGAGGGTGATTCCTCCTTCGTTCACCTTGATGATAACATCGAGCGGGAATTCCATCGAGGGTGATTCCTCAGGGTTCCCTTCGGTGTCAGACACACGGTTACTTTGGATATTATGACTTGACTTTGAAACATGTTACTAAAGACGGGTCGGCCCTGAGGGGTACCCGCGCGAGCTTAATGCGAAGTGATGTGGAGTCGGGTTGACCTGAGAGGTGCCCACGAGATAACTACGAGGCGTGGCCGGGCATTCTTAGCCCTTGCCACAAGTCCTCGAGATGGGGCGACGGGGTCACATCGATCGTGAGTCTCTGCTCGTTTCCGCGCGCTCCTAATCAACTACGGTTTGGATATTTGATCCGAGGGGCCTCTGGCCTGATAGCACTAACCATCACGTGGGCATAGTATGGGCGTTCTGCGTCGTATACTTCAGTCGAAGCTTAATAGACGTCAGCAACTGAGCGGCACACGCTGTGTTGGACTGGGAACGCAACCGCGCTTGTATAAGGGGTTGCTAGGTCTGCTCACCGGCGGTGTACGCAACGTGCAGGAGTGTCCGGGGCGATGGCCCAAGACCCCTGGGGGCATAGGTTAGTCCGGCGTGCTGACCTCTCTGTTAAGTATTTGGTCGGGTTGCGGCGTGTTGCTTAGCCGAGGCCGGGCATGACCCAGAAAAGCGTGTCCGGCCGAAGTTAAGTGAGCGTGGTGGGTAAGTTGGTGCACCCCTGCAGGGAAGAAACTTCTATCGATAGCCTGTCCTACGGTAACGGACACTCGGAGTTGTATCCTGATCGGTACAACTAGAACATGTGATGAGAACTGGATAGTACAGCTCTGGGTTTGCTTTCTCGCAGGGAGTCGAGGAAGTATCCCCGGCCGAGGTTGATGACATTGCTGCTATACTTTACATTATGTTGGTCTGCTCTCTTCTAATGCTGCGAGACCGTTGAAGATGCTGAAGATGCTAGTCTTCGATTGGACTAGGCTTCCCCCTCTATTCTGGCATTTCTGCAACCCAGTCCACATATACAACCCCCTTTGAAAATGTTGCATATGTAGTCTAGATCCTTGCTTGCTGAGTACTTCGGATGAGTACTCACGTTTGCTTTATTTTCCTTTTCCCCCCTTTATCCATTTGTCGCATCCAGACGACGGAGCCCCGGAGCCAGATGTCCCCGTCGACGACCACTACTACTACCAGCCCGGAGAGTACTACTACTACGAGGAGCCGTCTGACGACCAGGAGTAGGATCGGAGGGTCCAGGGCAGGAGGCCCACGCCTTTTCGATCGTAGATTTTATTTTACCCCGCCTCTGTGAAGGCCTATCTCTCTCTGTTCTGTAATATATCTGTACCCAGAAATCTGACGCTTCCGCTGACACTTGTATGCCATCAAGCTATGTATTCAAGCCCTCGAGGCCCTGGCTTGTAATATTAAGCTTGTATGAATTTATTTATGTTTTAGAGTTGTGTTGTGATATCTTCAAGTGAGTCCTTAGGCTTGATCATGTGCATTTGCGTGTATGATTAGTGCACGATTAAGCCGGGGTCGTCACAGGTTGGTATCAGAGCCGACTGCCTCTAGGAGTCCCCCTTTCCAACTCTTTGGCCGAAGTTGAGTCTAGTGGTCAAAACTGTTTTACTAACTTGGCTGTGTGGCTTACGGGCCCACGTCGCCAACTGGGTGGTATTAGGATCTTTTATTCCTCGTCTTTACTCTGGGACTCTGATCTCTCTTCTATTCGGGTTTAATAAAATTTACTAACACCGACACTTACGATCCCGATGATTCTATCCACCCAGAGAGCTGGATTCAATGCGATTTCCCTGTCTTTGATCTGATTAGTCTGATAATCACTTCCTTTCCATTGTTTTGTTTAACCTTTCAATTCGAGATTTTCTATATTTCTCGTCGTCGAATGACAATCCTGAATCTTCTTATTTCAGATGGACCGTTTGTTTCCACCTCGCCCTGCGACACAGCTTGTGCTTCGCACCTGTGCTCGAGATGTCCCTGGGTTTCCAGCTGTTCTGATCGCCCTCTTGATCAGGCTGGGATACCGCTGGTGCCCCGAGTACATGCTCTACGAGGTTTACCGTGAGTTCAACCAGGAGCAGTACTATGCTGATGTTCGCATCTACGATCAGCAGGATGACTCAGACACTGAGCTACACCGTTTTCACGGTATCGGCGTGACGATTGAGATGGCAGTCCATGATGCCGCCTACTCTGCTGTCGCACGTCTTCGAGGACAGTTCAGTGCTGACTTGGATGCCTCCGAGTATCGTTATATTCCCTACGCCCCTGCTGGAGATGCTTCTGGGTTCTACACAGCTGTCTGTGCCCCTTACGAGCCTCGATGCTACGATCAGCGAGTTCTGATTCACTGTACTCAGGCTCTGGATCGCACGGTTCACGCTCTTGCTGTCGAGTTGTTCGCCACTCGAGCACGACTCTACGAGGCTATGACGCAGTTGTTACCAGCTGTTCGTGCAGGGTTACACCCGGAGCACATTCTTTACCCGAGCAGGACCGACATGCCATCGGGGATCGATTGGCCTGCTGTGGGAGGTCACACGCCTGCACGTGGACCTCTTCTTACAGTTCGAGGCCGGGTTCTGCATCAGAGTGCACATGGAGCGCAGGATCCTTCAGCGACGAATGTCCATCGTCTGCACTTGCAGCTACCCAGTTTCAGTGGTTTTCTCCGACGTTGATGTAGCCTTTGCTATGTCTCGTTGTGTACTTCCTTACCGCGTGCCTGCGCGCCGCCTAGCATGTCTAGTTTTTGAATTTGCGCCGTTATGCTGCCCAAATGTAACCGACGCTGTATGGTTCTGTATGACTTAATGACTACTATTAAGCATCTGTTGTACTAGTTAAATTCCGTCACGTTACCCCATGCATGTCGTTAAACACTCGCATTGGCTTCTGCTAAACTACCCCTGTCGATTTAGCAGGATGGCTGACAACAATCCACCACCACCGCCGCCACCTGACTATATGGCTGCGATGATGCAACAGTTCGAACTCAACCGCCAACTTATGACGGGGATTATGCAGCAATTCCCCCGTCCCAATGCCGACCAGCCGCTACCTTCCATCACCTTGCCCGAGTTTATGAGACTCAACCCATCGTTCTTCCGCAACACCGTCAACCCATTGGATGCAGATGACTGGATGCGTGACATCTCCCATGAGATGGAGTCTGCTGGTTTCGCCCAGGTCAACTATGTCACCTTGGCGACATACCTTTTGAAGGGTCCCGCATCACAGTGGTGGGCTACTCACCGACAAACCCTACCACCTGGTACCGTCATCACTTGGGCAGAATTCAAGATTGCTTTCCGTGCCCGCTATATTCCTCAAGCTGTCATAGCTCGGAAGAAGGCCAAGTTCCGTAATCTCGTACAAGGCAACAAGTCTGTGGAAGTATATCAGCGCGAGTTTCTGGACTTGTCTTGCTACGCTGAAGAGGACGTTCCCACTGATGAACGAAGGCAGGAGAAATTCCGCGAAGGGCTGCACCATGATATTCAGTTAGCCCTGCTTGTTCAAGACTACCCTGATTTCGCCACCTTGGTGAATAAGGCTATTATGGTCGAGACTGGATTGAAGAAGCACAAGGAAGCTACCCGACGCACTCATGAGATAGGCTCATCTTCGGGCTCGTCTTCCCAGAAGCACCGCATCTGGATACCTCAGAGCATGTACCGTCCAGCAGCACCAGTGCACAGACCTTCCTATGCTGCACCACGTCTGCCTCCTCCACCACCAAGATGGCCTCTGCAAGCTCCAGCACCTCGAGCTCCTGCACCTCGTCTCGACAATGGACTATGCTTCAAGTGTGGCCAGCCAGGTCACCGTGCCAGAGATTGCTCTCAGAGTCAGAATCAGTTGGCCCTTCCCTCTGCTGGCCGTGGTATTCCTCAGCAGCGCAACTATAATGCCAGACCTTCTTATGGCCGTGGGCAGGCCTTCCATGTCAACCTGAATGAAGACCCCGAACAACCAGCAACCGTGATGGGTACACTTCTTGTTAATTCAGTTCCTGCAACTGTTTTATTTGATTCAGGAGCATCGCATTTATTCATGTCAGAACATTTTGCACTCTTGCATGACGTTAAGTGTGAAACACTACACCATCCGTTAGTTGTAAACACTCCCGCGGGTCAGTGCCAAGCGACCATATTCAGCCCCGACGTCACTATTGTGATCGAAGAGAGAAAGTTTCAGGCCTTCCCCATAATTCTGAATAATTCCAACATTGACCTTATTCTGGGAATGGATTGGTTGAAGGCTCATTACGCCTCAATCAATTGCGCCACTAAGTTTGTACACCTCCTTCATCCATCAGATGAGTTAGTGAATTATCAAGCTCATATCACTCAGAACACCGAGGCTCAGATTTATGCCTTGAACGCGTTGAATGCTTCTCCGCTTGAGGGGATCGAGAACATCCCAGTTGTCTGTGATTTCCCGGATGTTTTTCCAGAAGAACTTCCAGGAATACCCCCTGCTAGAGCTGTCGAGTTCGTCATTGACTTGAAGCCTGGCACCACTCCCACTGCGAAGCGTCCCTACAAGATGCCTCCGCACCATCTTATCGAGCTCAAGGAAGAAATTGATAAATCCTTAAGGAAGGGTTTCATTCGACCCAGTTCCTCTGCCTGGGGAGCACCGTCTCTCTTTGTCAAGAAGAAAGATGGTACGAATAGGTTGGTCCAAGATTACCGTCCTATCAACCAGGCAACCATTCAGAATAAATATCCACTTCCCCGGATCAACGATTTATATGATCAACTCGCTGGATCTTCGGTGTTCTCTAAACTCGACTTGAGGTTGGGTTATCACCAGATCCGCGTCCGTGAAGAGGATATTCCAAAGACCGCATTCGTTACTCGATATGGCTCTTATGAGTACACCGTCATGTCATTTGGCCTAACGAATGCTCTGGCCACGTTCTCCCGCTTAATGAATTACATATTCATGGACTACCTCGACAAGTTCGTCATGGTATATCTGGACGATATCCTAGTATATTCGAAGAATAAGGAAGAACATGTCGAACATCTTCGCCTTGTTCTGGAGAGGCTTCGAGAGCACAAGTTTTATGCCAAGTACTCCAAATGTGAATTCTGGCTTTCCGAAGTGACCTAACTTGGACATGTGATTTCCAAGGACGGTATTGCCGTTAACCCGGAGCGTGTTCAGGCTATCCTTGATTGGACTCCTCCGAAGAATGCCAATCAAGTCCGAAGCTTCCTCGGTCTAGCTAGTTATTGCCGACGATTCGTCGAGAACTTCTCCAAGATCGCCAAGCCCTTAACTAATTTGCTCCACAAAGGCGTTAAGTTTGAGTGGACAGACAAATGTCAGGAAAGTTTCCAGACCCTCAAGGACAAGCTTACCTCTGCTCCAGTGCTTGCTCCTCCTGATTCCCGCAAGGACTTTGTCATATACTGCGACGCCTCTCATCAGGGATTAGGCTATGTCCTAATGCAAAAACGAAGAGTGATTGCGTATGCTTCACGTCAATTGCATCCGCATGAAGAAAATTATCCAGTGCATAATCTTGAACTTGCTGCAGTGATCTATGCATTAAAGTTATGGCGACATTACCTTCTGGGTAACCGGTGTGAGATTTATACCGATCACCAGAGTCTGAAATACTTGTTCACCCAACCGGATCTTAATCTCCGTCAGCAACGATGGTTAGAAACAATTACGGAGTATGACTGCGGTATTTCATATACCCCGGGCAAGGCTAATGTAATGGTCGATGCCCTGAGCCGCAAGTCATATTGCAACAACCTCATGGTTAGGCGAGCTCAAGCTCGTCTCTATGCAGAATTGAATCAGCTGAATCTACGAATTGTTCCCCAAGGTTCTCTTAATAACCTTGTGGTACAACCAGACCTTCAAAAGGCTGTTAAGGAAGCGCAAGCCAAAGATGCTGAGATTGACCTAATGAAGAAAGAGCTTCACCTTGATAAGTACCGGGATTTCTCAGTTGCTGAAGATGGAACATTATATTTCAGACACCGCATTGTAGTACCTCGCTTCGAGCTGATGACTGACAAGGTCATGAAGGAGGCTCATGATACACCGCTGTCTATCCATCCGGGTAGCACCAAGATGTATCGCGATCTCCGACAGAGGTACTGGTGGTCCAGAATGAAGCAGGACATTGCTCGATACGTTGCCGAATGTGACGTATGTCGTCGCGTGAAAGCAGAACATCAGAAACCTGCTGGAATTTTGCAACCACTCCCTATTCCTCTGTGGAAGTGGGATAAAGTGCAGATGGATTTCATTACTGGTCTTCCCAAGTCTCAGAAAGGTCACGACGCCATTCTTGTCATCGTCGACCAACTTTCCAAGTTTGCTCATTTCCTACCTGTCAAGGAGACTATCACTGCTAGCCAGCTAGCAGAGCTGTATATCTCCAGAATCGTTTCACCCCACGGTATTTCGAAGGAGATCAGTTCGGACCGTGGCGATCTTTTCACGTCCAAGTTCTGGGAAAGTTTTCAAGAAGCTATAGGAACTCACATTACATGGAGTTCAGCTTATCATCCCCAATCCCAAGGCCAAGTTGAGCGCGTTAATCAAGTGCTTGAAGACATGCTCCGCGCTTGTGTTATATCCTTCGGTAAGAAATGGGAGGAATCTCTCCCGTATGCCGTGTTCTCTTATAACAACAGCTATCAAGCCAGCTTGAAAATGGCCCCCTTCGAAGTTCTCTATGGACGTAAATGTCGAACCCCTCTGAATTGGTCAGAAACTGGGGAACGACCTCTCGTGGGACCGGACATTATTCAACATGCCGAAGAACAAGTCCGTATTGTTCGAGAAAATCTCAAAGCAGCTCAAGACCGCCAGAAGAGCAACTATGATCGCAAACGATGGGGTCTGACTTATCAACCAGGTGATCATGCTTATCTTCGTGTCACTCCGATGAAAGGCACCCGTCGTTTCGGAATCAAGGGCAAGCTAGCTCCTCGCTATATCGGTCCTTTCCGCATTGTTGCCAGACGTGGACAGGTGGCTTATAAATTGGAGTTGCCGCCACAATTCTCTCATATTCATGATGTCTTCCACGTGTCGCAACTTCGCAAATGCTTCAAGGAATCTCCACACCGCGCAGTGGATCACGAGATGCTTCAGTTGCAAGACGACTTATCTTATAAGGAGCATCCGATCCGCAACCTTGATGAAGCTGAACGCCGAACTCGTCAGAAGACGACCAAGTTCCTGAAAGTGCAGTGGTCGAATCATACTAAAGATGAAGCCACTTGGGAACGCGAGGATCATCTTCGGGAAGAATATCCCGGACTCTTTCCTTCTACCTCCTAAAATTCTCGGGACGAGAATTTCTTTTAGAAGAGGAGAACTTGTAACACCCCTGTGTAACTACCACTGTGATCAGCTGCTAATATTGCCAAGTCATATCATTTGCAGTGCCTAAACATAGTGGTTAACCAAAGCAAATCAACTCCAATCTGAAAATCAACTCAAAATTCTAAAGTGCAAAATAAGTTTGCTCAAACACCTTTGGAAAAATGTTCACTAATTAGCAAATATTCCAAGAGCACACATAAAAATAACACCAGTAGCACTTGGACAAATTAAATGACTTAAACAAATTGAAACAGCACCAAAAAAGCAATATTAAATCCATTTAAAATTATATTAAATTCAACTGAAATCTAACTATGCCCAAACCAATTTTTGGTGGAAGGGAATATTGCATTGTAATATTGGGGACAACTCTCATACCTTACAAAAATGCAAAAGAGCCCTAACTAATACAAAACAGAAAAGAATAAAAGAAAAAGAGAAACAGAAGCAGAAAAAAATAAAAACGAGGCACTGTGCACTGGGCCTTAGTGCACAGTGCCCCGAACTCCGGCCCAGCAGGCCCGTGCCACTCTCTCTCCCTCGCGCTGTCACCTCCTCTGTGGCCGCGCCGGCGCGCGCAGACGAGCGGCCGACACCGCGACGCCGTGGGCGCCGCGAGGGGATAAGGCCGGCCCCGTCCATCCCCCCTGCCCTCCTCGACCACTCCTCCCCTCTTCCCTCGTTTTCCTCCCTCAGATCCCATCGCGAGCGAGCGCCTCCGCCGCCGTGCTTCGCCGTTTGCCGCGGCCACCGTGGATCTCCCGCTCCGCCTCGATGTCGTAGACGCGCGCCGCCGACTGCCTCGTTGACTGGAGCCAGCAGCAGGCGCTGGGAGGCATCGCAGCGCCGGAATTCCTCCATCGCCATCACCGGTCGCTGCCGTTCGTCTTCGTTCCCGGCGACGCCACTGCAGCTCCTAACCTGTCGCCAGGCCATCGTGTGCCTCCGCTTTGAGCCCCCCTCCCTTCTCCTTACCTCTGTTCGTCCCCGTGCACGCGCTAGCTGCTTGTTCCCCCAACGCTCGAACGCGCCGCCGCTCGCGCACGTCACCGGCGTGTCTCCGGTGAGCTTTTGGTCAAGGGCAAATGCCCGTTGCATTCCCCGCTTCGAGTAGATGTCGTAGCCACCTCGCGTTATTGGATTTGCACGCCATAGCCGTGTTTCCAGCGAGACCCGAGTTCCGGCCACCGCCTCGAGCTTGTTTCCGGTGAGCTCCGGCCACCCCAGTTGCCATGGACACCACCAACGGACGCGGCTCCGAGAGCCCGTTCGAATGAACCCGGGCGCACGCGAAACGGCTCACCATAGCAGATTTCCGGCCAACTCCGGCGTGGATCCGCCACGGGGGTGGTCGCCGGCGCAACTCCGGCAGCCCCGCTGGCGTGGCACACACGTGGCACCACCTGGGCCACTGACTGGTGGGCCCAGGGACCCCACTTTGACCTCGTTGACCAGGGTCAACGCGGCACTGTTCACCCCCTCTCACTGACATGTGGGCCCCACTCGGCTGATTAGGCTAATTAAACATTTTTATAAATAAAATAGATTAGTTAGTCTAATATCTCACTGACACCCGGGGCCCACACCCTTAATTAACCCTGTTATTTAGATTAATCCACTGTTAGTCTAAACAGAGACTGACATGTGGGTCCCACTGGACCCACATGTCATGTTTGACTGGTCATCGACGCTGTTGACCGCTGACGTCACAGTGAAGTCATGCTGACATCATAATTCATTTTCTGTAAATAAAAATAATTCCAGATAATCATTTAAACTTGGAAAATTAATAACTTTTAAACTGTAGCTCGGATCGAAAAAGTTAAAACATGAAAGTTGCTCACAATGACGAGACGAGTCTAATCGTGCCGTCTGTTTCTTTGCCGGAACCTCCTAAGTAGAAGAACTCGTAACTCCGGACCCGAATCCGGCTGATGAATAGTGCACACACATCGGTTAATAAATCCCCGGTTAATTCTAAAAATAACTACTGTGACTTAGAGGCATATTTAGGCAACCCTGCACTGCATCATAGCATCGCACGCACTGTGTTGCATCTGATTGCATTATATTTACTTGTTTCCTCCCCCTCTTCTCTTTCGGTAGACCCAGACGTTGTCGTAGCTCCTGAGGCTGATGCCGCTCCGGAGTACGACTACGTCCCCGACGACCTTGCCCTTGCCCCAGAGCAGACAGGCAAGCACCCCCATTTTGAGCATGCCTATATCGCCTAATCTCTTCTCTCTTATGCTTGCATTAGAACTGCTACTGCTACTGTTTTCCTATATCTGTTGCATAGCCTATTTAATTGTAGCCTACTGTTGATACCTGCCAGTTATCCTAGACTGGTTAGAATAGGCTGGGTAGAGACCCGACAGAGACCCACTTGTCCCGACTGCCGCGCTGGACTCTTAGAAGACCCGAGCAACGGGATTGAAGATTAGAACCTGGCACCGCACGTCACTTCCCCTAAGATGCTCGACACTACTGGGTTACTATCGAGTGCCAAGGGTGATACCTCGACAGCACTTATGATGATAACCTTGTAGGTTAGTTAACCGGTCGTGGTAAGCGAGGGTGATTCCTCCTACACCACCCCCGATACCGACGCCGTCGCGCAATCTCTCAAGTGTGGACCTCGAGGGTGATTCCTCCTTCGTTCACCTTGATGATAACATCGAGCGGGAATTCCATCGAGGGTGATTCCTCAGGGTTCCCTTTGGTGTCAGACACACGGTTACTTTGGATATTATGACTTGACTTTGAAACATGTTACTAAAGACGGGTCGGCCCTGAGGGGTACCCGCACGAGCTTAATGCGAAGTGATGTGGAGTCGGGTTGACCTGAGAGGTGCCCGCGAGATAACTACGAGGCATGGCCGGGCATTCTTAGCCCTTGCCGCAAGTCCTCGAGACGGGGCGACGGGGTCACATCGATCGTGAGTCTCTGCTCGTTTCCGCGCGCTCCTAATCCACTACAGTTTGGATATTTGATCCGAGGGGCCTCTGGCCTGATAGCACTAACCATCACGTGGGCATAGTATGGGCGTTCTGCGTCGTATACTTCAGCCGAAGATTAATAGACATCAGCAACTGAGCGGCACACGCTGGGTTGGACTGGGAACGCAACCGCGCTTGTATAAGGGGTTGCTAGGTCTGCTCACCGGCGGTGTACGCAACATGCAGGAGCGTCCGGGGCGATGGCCCAAGACCCCTGGGGGCATAGGTTTGTCCGGCGTGCTGACCTCTCTGTTAAGTATTTGGTCGGGTTGCGGCGTGTTGCTTAGCCGAGGCCGGGCATGACCCAGAAAAGCGTGTCCAGCCGGAGTTAAGCGAGCGTGGTGGGTAAGTTGGTGCACCCCTGCAAGGAAGAAACTTCTATCGATAGCCTGTCCTACGGTAACGGACACTCGGAGTTGTATCCCGATCAGTACAACTAGAACATGTGATGAGAACTGGATAGTACGGCTCTGGGATTGCTTTCTCGCAGGGAGTCGAGGAAGTATCCCCGGCCGAGGTTGATGACATTGCTGCTATACTTTACATTATGTTGTCTGCTCTCTTCTAATGCTGCAAGACTGTTGAAGATGCTGAAGATGCTAGTCTTCGATAGGACTAGGCTTCCCCCTCTATTCTGGCATTTCTGCAGCCCAGTCCACATATACAACCCCCTTTGAAAATGTTGCATATGTCGTGTAGATCCTTGCTTGCTGAGTACTTCGGATGAGTACTCACGTTTGCTTTATTTTCCTTTTCCCCCCCTTTATCCATTTGTCGCATCCAGACGACGGAGCCCCGGAGCCAGATGTCCCCGTCGACGACCACTACTACTACTAGCCCGGAGAGTACTACTACTATGAGGAGCCGTCTGACGACCAGGAGTAGGATCGGAGGGTCCAGGGCAGGAGGCCCACGCCTTTTCGATCGTAGATTTTATTTTACCCCGCCTCTGTGAAGGCCTATCTCTCTATCTGTTCTGTAATATATCTGTACCCAGAAATCTGACGCTTCCGCTGACACTTGTATGCCATCGAGCTATGTATTCGAGCCCTCGAGGTCGTGGCTTGTAATATTAAGCTTGTATGAATTTATTTATGTTTTAGAGTGTTGTGTTGTGATATCTTCAAGTGAGTCCTTAGGCTTGATTGTGTGCATTTGCCTGTATGATTAGTGCACGATTAAGCCGGGGTCGTCATAGTTCGGGCCCTCTCGAAGAGGTAAGAGCATCTCCAGCCGCGCCCCCAACAAGCCCCCCAGGGCGACTTTTTTCACGCCAGCGTCGAAAACACCCCCAGTCGCGCCCCCAAGATGCCGAAATCCGCCGGCTCGGCCCGTTTTTGGGCCCGGCGATCCCAGGCCGAATCCAACGCACTGGGGGGCGCTCGGGAGCTCCGGCAGAAGGGAAAACATGCCTGGGCCACACTGTCAGGCGACAAGTCAAGGCAATAGTCCAGATTCGCCCCCCACCCCCGCGCGCTCGGCCACCACCCTGCCGATCCCAGCGCCGCCCACCGCCCAGCACCGCTAGATAGGCCATTCCTCGCCGGAAAAGAGAGAAGGTTTCGCCGCGGCAATCTCTCCACCACCTTCCGGGCGAGTTTTCCGGCACTCCGCCCGCGCAGGGCGGTATACCAGGCGGCTGTGGGCCCAGCACGCCCGCCAGGTTTTCGGCGATTTGTCTGCTTGGCGATGGACTCGGACAACGAGGAGGCGCTCGCGGCGTTGCTGGAGGAGGAAGCCGATGCCGACGTCCAGGATGAGGAGCATCTCATGGTCCTCGCCGCCCTCGCCGGCCTGCTCGCGAGCAATGTAAAGCCGCGGCGAGGTGGCTCGGTGCCGGGGCGTGATACGTCTCCAACGTATCTATAATTTTTGATTGTTCCATGCTATTATATTATCTATTTTGGATGTTTTACATGCATTAATATGCTATTTTATATTATTTTTGGGACTAACCTATTAACCTAGAGCCCAGTGCCAGTTTCTGTTTTTTCCTTGTTTTTTAGCTTTGTGGAAAAGGAATACCAAACGGAGTCCAAACGGAATAAAATCTTCGCGATGATTTTTCTTGGACCAGAAGACACCCAGGAGACTTGGAGATGAAGTCGGCGTAGGGTAACGCAGCAAAAAACAAAAATATTCGACCTACGCACTAGCCCAGGACCACTATGGAGACTGCATACAAGGTTTGATCTTTTTCGTTACCGACTCGTAGCGCAGCGGAACTAGAGTCGATGACGATCGGCGGTGCAGATCCCCGCAGCTAGTATTTACAACCTCCCAACCGCGAGGATGTATACCCTCGTCTTCCCTTCGGACAGCCCTCCGGGAGGCGGTCGAACAGTCCCCCGGACGGTGTCGCGGACAGCCCTTCGGGAGGACCTTCGAAACTCGAACAGTCACTCGGACAGCCCTTCGGGAGGCACTCACGAACAGCCCCTCAGGCACTAAGATCGAAACTACGACCTCTCTACAGAGTTGCACACATACGGTGTCATCTATCCGGCAGGGCTTCGCCATCCAGAACTAGTTCCCACCGGAACCCAGACAGTCTTTCGGCTCTACGAAATTATTTCGTGCGGAGGGAGAGAGAAGCCAGATCATTGCAATGGCACTTGTATGTGAGAAGGAGTGAGGATGAAGAGCTCCTCTCCACCTCCTTATATAGGCCAAGCCAAGGGGTGGAATTACCAAAATGCCCATGAGGTGAGCACACCACAAGGGCATAAAAGGAAAGCCTCCAAATAATGTTGCCTGCATCACCATGCCTGCATCACTATGCCTGCATCATCCCCTAATAGTATTTCCACTATTTACAATAGTGTTTCCACTATTTTACAATAGTGTTTCCACTATATACATACAGTGTTCCCACTATTCAAAATAGTATTTTCACTATTCACGACGACATTTTTCAGCGGCCGTTCGAACTGAAAATATTTATGTGGGCTTAGAACATTTCTAGTACCCACTAAAAAAAATTCAATGCGTTCTGGAACAATTCCAGTTTAGTGATTTCATCTGCGAAAAGCATCTGAAGCGGTTTCGGCAGCTCCGGAACATTTCCGGTTTTTCTTCCAGAAAATTCCCAGAAGTTTCCAGAATGATTCTGGCACCCTCCAAGAATTATCAGGCATGTGCCGAAACCAATTTGACTTTATGGTATCCTCTGAAACAACTTTTCAGTATCACCGGAACTCATCCGGTGACCTCTCTCGTCGGAACTTTTCCGCTGTCTCCGAAAAACTTTTTCCGGAAATTTTCTCTCAGACTCCCTATCTAGTATTCAGCAGATAGATGACCCTTAAGCGTGTGACCCTATAGGTTCGGTGAAGTATAGACATGACACGGAACCCCTTCCGATCAATGATCAACATCGGAGCCGTGGACACCCATATTGACCCCTATACCCACACGAATGAATATTCGAGTGAACCTCCAGTTGCCGTGTGCTATTCTTGTTGCTTCGCGATATGTTACAAATACCCGAGGTGAGACATGTTGGCATCCCTGTGGATTAACAACTTGTCCACTATGCCAGTTACCTCGTTACCGGTATTGTTCTCTTTTCTCGTTACCGTGTTCCGGCATCCCTGTGATCAAATCACAAAGTGTCTGGCCAGACGATGATGGATACCGTAACACCGAGAGGGCCCAGAGATATCTCTCCATCGTCGGAGGAGCAAATCCCAATCTCGAGCTATCAAGTTACTTGACATACTTTTCCATGAACCCGTAAGCCGCCGTAATAGCCACCCATTTACGGATGACGTTTAACAAACCCCAAAGTTCATGAAGCAAGCATGAAGAAACTCGATACTCTCATGGTCTAAGGAATCATGCAAACATTAACCATCTCTGTGTTATTAACCATTAACTCGTGACGAATGAATCTCATAGCATAACATCAATTCGGGTCGATTCAACACAAATGTTCTACTAACATTGTGCCCTCAAAGCTGCTGGCATAGACATGCCCATGATTGGGAAAACATAATCATCATGCAACACTTGAGCTAGTCTTAGAGGCATGACTAGGAATACATTTTACCGTTTATTATTCCATATGTGCACGTGGGTTTTCCCCAGAGCCTTTATGGATATACGGGCTCGGGAACCACAGCAGTTATAGCATGGAACATAAACATAATTATGAGTATGGAGATAAATAATAACATTTATTATTGCCTCTAGGGCATATCTCCTACAGCCGGAGGAGCCACGAGGAGCCACAAGGGTGGAGGGCACGCCCCCTGCCTTGTGGGCCCCCCGTGACTCCCCTGACCTAATTCCTTCGCCTATATATTCACATATGTTCCCAAACCACCAAAGGCATCCACGAAAACACTTTTACACCGCCGCAACCTTCTGTGCCCGGGAGATCCCATCTAGGGACCTTTTCCGACACGCTGCTGGAGGGGGATTCGATCACGGAGGGCTTCTACATCAACCCTATTGCCCTTCCGATGAAGCGTGAGTAGTTTACCTTAGACCTACGGGTCCATAGCTAATAGCTAGATGGCTTCTTCTCTCTTTTTGATTCACAATACCATGTTCTCCTCGATGTTCTTGGAGATCTATTCGATGTAATACTTTTTTGCGGTGTGTTTGCCGAGATCCTATGAAATGTGGATTTATGATCAGATTATCTATGAATATTATTTGAATCTTCTCTGAATTCTTTTATGCATGATTTGATATCTTTGTAATTCTCTTCGAACTATCGGTTTGGTTTGGCCAACTAGATTGGTTTTTCTTGCAATGGGAGAAGTGCTTAGCTTTGGGTTCAATCTTGCGGTGTCCTTTCCCAGTGACAGTAGGGGCAGCAAGGCACGTATTGTATTGTTGCCATCGAGGATAAAAAGATGGGGTTTACATCATATTGCTTGAGTTTATTTCTCTACATCATGTCATCTTACTTAATGCGTTACTCTGTTCTTCATGAACTTAATACTCTAGATGCAGGCAGGAGTCAGTCGATGTGTGGAGTAATAGTATTAGATGCAGAATCATTTCGGTCTACTTGACACGGACGTGATGCCTATATTCATGATCATTGCCTTAGATATCGTCAAAACTTTGCGCTTTTCTATCAATTGCTCGGCAGTAATTTGTTCACCCACCGTATTATTTGCTATCTTGAGAGAAGCCTCTAGTGAAACCTATGGCCCCCGGGTCTATTTTCCATCATATAAGTTTCCAATCTACTATATTAGAGTCCGATCTACTATTTTGCAATCTTTTACTTTCCGATCTATAAACCAAAAATACCAAAAATACTTACTTTATCTTTTATTTAGTTTCATCTATATCTATCAGATCTCACTTTTGCAAGTAACCGTGAAGGGATTGACAACCCCTTTATCGCGTTGGGTGCAAGTTGTTTGATTGTTTGTGTAGGTATTCGGTGATTTGTGCGTTGTCTCCTACTGGATTGATACCTTGGTTCTCAAACTGAGGGAAATACTTATCTCTACTTTGCTGCATCACCCTTTCCTCTTCAAGGAAAAAACCAACGCAAGCTCAAGAAGTAGCAGGGCGGCTGAAAGCAAAGAACCGGAATCGTCTGGAAGGCTATTGCATGCTCTACTCCGACTACTTCGCCGATGCTCCATTGCACGGCGACAAAGTATTTCGGCGCTGTTATCGCATGAGCCGAAAGCTTTTCATCAGGATTGTGAATTCCATCCGGGAGTTCGACAGCTACTTCAAGTGCAAGAAGGTTTGCATCGGCAAACTTGGATTCACCTCAATCCAGAAGTGCACGACAGCAATGAGGATACTTGCATACGGAGCTCCCGGTGATTCACTCGACGACTATGGGCGCATGGCCGAGTCCACGACCATTGAGTGTTTCTACAAGTTCTGCAGGGCAGTGGTGGCAGTGTTTGGACCGCAATACTTGCGATCACCCAATGCTGAAGACATTGCTCGGATCCTAGCACAGAATGAAGCAAGAGGATTTCCTGGGATGCTTGGAAGCATCGACTGCATGCATTGGAAATGGAAGAACTGTCCATTTGCTTGGCAGGGGATGTACAAAGGCGCCAAAGGCGGTTGCAATGTGGTACTTAAGGCAGTGGCCACATAGGACCTCTGGATTTGGCACTCCTTCTTTGGTATGCCAGGAACTCACAATGACATCAACGTGCTGCAGTGCTCCCCTGCCTTTGCCAAGCTTGTTGAAGGTCATTCTCCTCCGGTGAACTTCGAGGTCAATGGGTGGCACTACAACAAGGGGTACTACCTAGCTGATGGCATCTATCTGAGATGGTCTACATTTGTGAAGACTATCTCAAACCCTGTGCCAGGAGGCAAGAACTCCCACTTTGCGAAGGTTCAGGAGGCTTGCAGGAAGGATGTCGAGCGGGCATTTGGTGTGCTCCAATCTCGATTTGCTGTTGTCTGGTACCCTGCTCAGACCTGGTCGAAAGATCAAATGTGGGAGATCATGACTTGCTGTGTCATCTTGCACAACATGATCATTGAGAGCGAGTAGGAAGATCCAGTGTTTGACACTGAACCATATTATAGGTAGGGTCCTCTTGCGCAAGTTGATCATCAGCTACCGGCAACCTGGACTGCCTTCCTCAATATGCGTCAGGAGATCCGAGACCCACAGGTGCATCAACAACTGCAGCAGGATCTGGTGGAGCACCTATGGAGGCTCAAGGGCAACGCCTAGCTCGACGTGTGATGAAATATGAGTTTTTATTTGTTGAACTATATAATTTGTATTGAACTATTTGTTGTTGAACTATTTGATTTCTATTGATTTTTTGTGATGAACTATGTGATAAAAAAATTACTTTTGTTGAATTTGCGTCGAACCACGGCGAATATGGGCCGATTTGCGCCAATATCGAGATGATTTTTCGCCGAAAGTGGGCCGAAAAGTGGGCAGATTTGCGCCAAAAATGGGCCGATATCGGTGCCTGGGGGCGGTGGCTGGGAACCTAATCGCCCCCAGAGCCGATTTTAGCGCCGGCTCACCCCCAAGCGGCGATTTTTAAGCCTCCTGGGGGGGCCAACGGCTGGAGATGATCTAAAACCCTACGTCCTGCTTGGTTTTATTGAATGTATAATGGGGTTACAGAGTGGATCTACCTCGATATCAGCACGAGCTAAACCCTAAGGCTATGACGTGATGAATATAGCTCTAGCCCTACAGACTAAAACCCTCAGTTTATATAGACACCGATAGGGTTAGGGTTACCGAAGATAGATTACAACAAGAAGGAAAAATATCTCGCACATCCTTGACTTGGAGGGTACACCATAGCTTCATAGGTCTCCGGTCATCACACGGCTCCACCAGTCTGGCCCATGTACAATGGGCCGTCGCCCCGAGGACCCCTTAGTCCATGACTCCCTCAGTAGCCCCCGAACTTGCCTCCAACGCCAAGACTTGTATCTAGCATCCACTCATCCGACCTGTATTCGGCTTGCCAGGCGAGTTCTTCCATGTTTGGAACCAGGCGAAGTCCGGAATCTGAAACGGTAGTCTTGCTTAGCACCGAAGGCAATAAAAACATTGCTCTAACAAAAACAGTGCCTTTATCTGACAGCTTTTCCCCTCTCAACGAAGAGTCACATCCGGCCATAACACCAAGCAGTTACTATTTCTCGAAGAACGACCCGAGGCTGACGCCACGTTCAACACGTCCTCTCAAGGTGGAGATTGTGTCCCGCTTTTCGGGGGATATGGTTAATGATATCGATTCCCCTCCCCGCTCATAATGTAGCGGAGATATCAGGATGTGGAGAGGCCAGCGGCGCGAAAAAAGGAATCCCCGGCCTGCCAACAGTCTATAAAGGGGGGCCGCTACAGTCTGCATCCCACGCCCTCTTCCATCTTCCGCTCGCGCAGACCTTCAGAGCTCCAGCGCCTTTTCTCTCTGCTCCACAACAAATCCCACTCCACCTACTTCGACCATGGCTGGATCCGGTGCCAATGGGAAGTGGGAGGGTTCCTCCGTCACCAACGGGGACATCTTGAAGCTGAAGGAGGCTGGCTACTTGTCGGCCAATATCGCTCATCGGGCCCCCGAAGAGGGCTAGATCATCCCTACGCCCGAGCCTGGCGAAAGGGTAGTTTTTCTCCCCCATTTCCTTAGGGGGCTCGGGTTTCCCCTGCATCCCTTTGTGCGGGGGCTGATGTTCTTCTATGGGCTGGATTTTCAAGATCTAGCCCCCAATTCCCTTCTCCACATCTCGTCCTTCATCATTTTCTGTGAGGCCTTCCTTCGTGTCCAGCCACACTTCGGCCTATGGTTGAAGGTGTTCAATTTTAAGCCCAAAGTGGTCGGTGGCGAACACGCGGACTGCGGTGGGGCCATGATCAGCAAGCTAACGCGGGTCCAATGGACAGAAGGCCAATTCGTCGACATCATCAGAATGTGGCAAAAGGAATGGTTCTACATCACCGAACCAAGGGAAGCCGGCTGGGCGGCGGCTCCCGCATTCCGATCCGGACCCCCCGCCACGCTGACCTCACAGGTCGAGAAGAGCCCGGACTGGGGGTCGCCCGATGACTTGAAGGCGCTACAGAAGCGCGTTGGTAGCATGATGGAGACCAGTGCGAAGCTGGTTGACGTGATCCAGGTTATGCTCAATCGCCGACTCCTCCCCTGTCAAGAGAGGGCCAAGCCCATGTGGGAACCTGGCCCCGAAGATCCGGCCACAGTGCGGCACCTCTTCGGCACGACCCACAAGAAGGTGTGGGCACTGCTATTTACACCGCAAAAAGAGTGGCTGTCAGAGGAGGGGGACATCAGCCTCGACGCCGAACATCCTCCAAAGAAGGTGAACGGTACTTGTCTGAAAATATTAAACATTCATTTTACATGACTTAATCCGGTCCCCTTTACATGGGTTTTGCAGGGTTGGCTTGCCAAGGCCGAGAAGATTAGCGGCCCGGCGCCGCTGCCAGAGGAGCCCCAATCCGAACAGCTGGAGAAGCTGCTGGTCGTGGTGCCGTACAAGGCACTCGACAAGAAGGGCAAGAAGAAGGAGGTACCGGAGGCCAGGGAGGGCCTCCGCCACAGGGCGGGCGACCGTCGCGGAGATGCGGTGGCCTCATCCGTACAGGATGGAGACGAGGATGAGGGTGAGGAGGAGAGTTCCTCCTCGCACTCCAAGAAGAGGGCGGCGTCCGAGGTCGTCGAAGAGGTTCATCCTCACGAAGCTCTGAAGAGGCGGTGCTGGCCCAAGTTGGTATTGCCTGACAGCTCGGACGAGGAGTCCGAAGTGTCCGAGCCGATCCAACCAAAGGGACCTAGGGTCAAATCCCCCGCGACCAGGTACATGTTACGGCTTTTTTAGTTATCACGTTTTCTGTAATTTGCTTTAGCTGAAGGTTAACCCCTCCGAGGTGCAGTCCCCCACGTGAACGCCCCACCGAGCAGACTTCGGAGGGGACGTCTCCGCCCGATGAACTGGCGGACAGTGGGTCTATGGCGCACTCTGTGCCTCCTTCGATCCCCGAAGAGGTTGAGGAGGTGCGGTCCCAAAGGACTCCTCCCCCTCCGAACACAGTGGGGGAGGCGGACGTCATAATGGCCGAGTTTAACACCTTGGCCACCGACAACCAGGAGGGAGCGTCCCTCCTGGCTGACGGGGAAAAGGAGTCCAGTCCATCCGGACCCCAACCGTCGACCGCTCCCGAGCCCCCAAGGCCTTCGACGGCGCAGGCTCCACCCAGCGGGGGAGGGGCCGGGGAGCCAACGCCAGCGCCGAACACCTCCACACGGGCGACAGCTGGCTGGCCGGATGTTCTGGAGGAGCTGGTGAGCGACTCCATCATCGTTGACGGGCACCGCACTCTAATGAGTGCGGTTATGCAGGGTGTTCGTTCCGTCCAATCCGGACTGAACGACGCTGTCCAAGGCCTTCTAACAGGCTTTGAGGTAAGTCAAGTAATGCTCTTTCCTCATAATGCGGTAGTAATTATTAGTTTAGGTAGGCCGTATATATAGCAGCCCCCGAGACTCTGCAAGGACCTCAGAGAGACCTGCAGAGGATCAAATTCGGTAGCCGAATAATGATGTCGACATATTTTTGCTGACGCACGCATCTTCCGTGGCCGCGGATGCTAATGCCGCGGCATTAGATGAGATGGATTGGAAGCTCAAGCTTTCCGATCAAGAGCTTGACCTTGTCAACAAACAGCTTGATGAGGCACAAGGTAAGCCCTGTGAAAAGATATGTAATTTGCTTGACGCTAGATATTGACTATCCGGACTATTTGCTAATCCTTTATCTTAATGATTCTGTAGCTGCTGCCACCGAGGTCGAGGGCTTGAAGGAGGCCTTGAAGAAAGCCAAGGCCGAGGCGGCCGCGAAGAAGACCACCGCTGAAAAGGTGGTGCCCGAGCTTGAGAAGGCCAAGCTTGCTGCCGAGCAACATGAGGCTCGGGTGACCGAAGTTCAAGTGGAGCTCTAGGATCCCCCAAGAAGCTGGAGGCCCTGGAGAAGGGGCAGGAGGAGCAATCCTCCCGGCTGTCCAAGGCGGAGAAGGAGCTTCAGGAGGCGAGGAGTGACGCCCGAGGTGTCCGGGAAGAGCTCCGGCAAGCCGCACAGATTGCCAATGGTAAGAAATATTTACTGCAGAGTGTGTTCGGAGGCAACAGATTCGCCCTGCTGACGAGGGTCTGGCGCTCCGCAGGCGTCTTCGCCGAACTCCCGAAGAATGCGGCGGCCGTGGTGAGGCACTATGCCACCGTTGAGGAGAACTCCACGCAGCGGCTCTTCTGGACATAGTTTCCGGAATCCGAGCGTCCACCCCTCCTCAGCGATCAAATGAAGTAGCTGATGGTGATGCATCGGATGTCCGAGCTGGCCTTGAAGGACCTCTGTGTTAGCCTGTGGCCGGCTGAGACCACTCTGGACACCTACTTCGGCCCGGTGCAGAAGCTACGGGAAGCGCCACTCTAGATTGTCGCCGTGAAGCGGTCAGCGTGCCTTGAGGGGGCGAGGCTTACATTTGCGAAGACTATGGTGCACTGGCCGAAGATCAATCCCATGGAGATGGCCACTAGTCCTCCGCCCAAGGGGAAGGAGCATCGCCGCCCCGAGCAGTATTTTACGCAAGTGATGAACAGCGCGCGGGCAATAGAGGGCCAATGCTTAAAAGATGTAATTTTTTAGTAGTTGTATTTTGTATCAAGTGGACCTTATGCTTTATTATGCATCTGCCAAACTTGTTTTATGTTATCATGATTAATTTTGACTCCTGTGTGGCCGTATGTTTATTCTGAACGCTACCAGTCGTCGGCTTCAGCCCCCAAGTGAATGTCACGAGGGGTGTTTCGTTTCCACACTGTTACCCTTAGCCAACGTCTTGGTGCCCGGAGGCTGTAGTGCGGGAGCGAAACTAGGCAATCAGACTATTCGGTTTTACTGCTTTCACATAGCCGTAGGAGCTTGACGGTGGGGACTAGGGACTATCCCCCGGTGTGTTGTGATGTACTCGGGGGTCAGGACATGTCCTTTCTGATCACATGGTTTGTGTTGACACGAACCCTTCGTGGGACACGACAAAATCCCGAACGATTTTTAGAGTCGAACCTCGTCATCGGATCACGGACCCGTTTGCGCTTACTATGATGGTCAGTTTTCAGCTTTTTCCTCCTGAGGTACTTGACCAGGCGAACCAGAAGTACAATCGCAGGGGTTCTCCCTTTGCACTCTTAGCCGAACGTGCGGAACATAAGAGGCAAGCACAGGAGGTGGGCAACCCAACTATTGACCCAAGACATAGTTCAGAACAGGTGCATATAGTGCAATATCCGAGACGCCAAACACCAAGTGGAAAGCGGTGCCGGACTTGAAGATGTTGAGCTGATGTGTAAATCGAACTCTCAATTAATTAGTACTTTTCGTGCCGGGCTATTCGAAGAGCGAGGGGAGAATCGAAAAGGGAATAAACAAGTCACAGGATGCTGATATCCGAACACCGTAAAGGGTATTTTTATTATTTCTCGTAAGCTCAGGACGTCTAACCGTACAATTCGAACTGCGAAGGCGGCACTTATAAGAGAGAGAAAAAAGAAAAAGGAAGAGTTTTACAGAGTAAAGGTTGACGCAGGGCCTTGATGTGTGAGTTGAAGCCTTCAATGTGCCCTGCTGCACGTCTGCACCTTTGCTTCTGGTAGGTGGGGGTTGGGACCTTCAATGAGACCTTGATGGGCGAGGGCCCTGCCGGTGGAGCTTTTATCCTTGGGGGAGTCCGAAATTGGTCCCCGGTTCGTTCGAAGACGAAGTGGCTCCGAAGTTCGGTTAAGCCGAACATGTACTTCGGGGTAATGTATGCCTCACGGCTACCCATGGTATTTTAAGTGTAAAGTTGTGCTGACGCGGCACGTGGAGCATGAAGAAGGTGGGCGTGCCGTGAGGCGCATATCCCTATTTGCGGCGAACGCATGCGGGTTCCCATGACGGAGAACGAGTTCGAACTCGTTTGCTGTTCTCGCCGGCCTTTACGGCGGGTCGGCATCTGGGCCTATATGGGCCGGTATTGTATTCGGCCGCTAGGGCCGCAGTGTGTTCTTCAGTTCAAAGTGAGCATTCTATGTTAACGTTGACAGTTATGACGCCCAAAGGACCAGGCATCTTCAGCTTGAGGTATGCGTAGTGCGGCACGGCATTGAATTTGGCCAACGCTGTTCGACCAAAAACGGCGTGATAGCCGCTGCGAAAGGGTGCAATGTCGAAGATCAAGTCCTCGCTTCGGAAGTTATCCGGGGATCCGAACACTACTTCGAGTGTTACAGTGCCCGTGCAGTGGGCCTCCACTCCCGGAATGACTCCTTTGAAAGTGGTATTACTGGGTTTGATCCTTGACGGGTCGATCCCCATTTTCCTCACTGTATCTTCATATATCAGATTGAGGCTACTACCTCCGTCCATTAGGACTCTAGTGAGGTGGAATCCATCAATGATGGGGTCTAGCACTAAGGCTGCGGACCCTCCGTGGCGTATGCTAGTGGGGTGGTCCGTGCGATCGAACATGATCGGGCAGGCTGACCATGGATTGAATTTCGGCGGTACAGGCTCGACGGAGTATACGTCCCGTAGCGCTCGCTTTCTCTCCTTCTTCGGTATGTGGGTTGTACAGATCATATTCACCATCTTGACTTCGGAAGGGAAGGTTTTTTGGCCTCCATTATTCGGCCTGCGGGGCTCGTCATCGTCCTCGCTGCATGGGCTTTTGCCTGAGTCTTTGGTGTTGAGCTTGCCGGCCTGCTTTATAACCCAACAGTTACGATTGGAGTGGTTGGCAGGCTTTTCGACGTACCATGGATCTGGCAGGGCCTGTCCAGGCTTGTGTCTAGCCTGGACGGGCCGTCGCTGTTGCCTTTAGGGGCCTTTTTGCGCTGTCCGGACTTTGGGTTTCGGAATCCGGCGTTTACTGCCGTATCCTCACCTTCGCCGTCATTATGGTGACGTTTGTTCTTACTGCGTCGCGGCTTTCCATTTCCGTCCCGGACTTCAGAAGTACCAGGGGCATATCGGGATTGGTGTTTTTATGAGCGAGCCAACTGTCTTCGCCCGCGCAAAAGTGGGTCATGAGAGAAGTAAGGGCTACCATAGTTCGTCATTTGTCCTGGTCGAGCTGCCTTATGAGCCATTCGTCCCTGACACTGTGCTTGAAGGCGGCGAAGGCTTCGGCATCCGGACAGTCGACAATCTGTTTTTTCTTGCTAAGGAATCGGTTCCAGAACTATCAGGCAGATTCTCCGGGTTGTTGCTTGATGCGATTTAGGTCGTCAGCATCCGGAGGCCGGACATAGGTGCCTTGAAAGTTTGCTTAAAAAGCGTCCTCCAGCTCTTCCCAGCAACCTATAGAGTCTTCGGGAAGGCTGTTCAAGCAGTGCCGAGCTGGGCCTTTGAGATTTAGCGGAAAATATTTAATGGCGTGGAGGTCATCTCCTCGTGCCATGTGTATGTGGAGGAGGAAATCCTCTATCCATACGGCTGGATCCGTGGTTCCGTCGTATGATTTGATGTTCACAGGCTTGAAGCCTTTCGGGAATTGATGTTGCATTACCTCCTCTGTGAAGCACAAAGGGCGTGCGGCGCCCTGAACTCAGGCTACGTCGCGTCGGAGGTCTTCGGCCCTCCAAATCTGCTGCTGCTCCCTGGTCATATCGTTTCGGTTTAACCGATCGTAGTATCCTCCCCGGTAAGCGGGCGGGTCTTCTCTGGATCCGTAAATGGACCTGGTGTGACCTCCATGGGCGTCTAGGTCCTGGGGGAGGTCCCTCCCATAGGTGGGCCGCACTTGATCCTTGCCGTTACGGCGAGGTGGGGCGGTTGGTTGTTCGGTCTTATCAGCTTCCCTGTCCCGCCCTCTAGGGGGGCGGTCCGGCTGTTTGGCATGTGTATGAGCTGGACGTGTTGGCTCTAAGGCCTCGTCGTCGAACTGCGGCAGCAATTTTCGCTTAGGATAGCTTTTGACTTGCTGTTCATGGCCATACCCTTCTTCGGCGGCTAAGACTTTGGTCCACCGGTCGTTGAGGGTGTCCTGTTCGGCCTTGATTTTGCGCTTTTGTTTCTTCAGGCTGCGGGCGGTGGCTAGAAGCCTCCGCTTAAACCGTTCTTGCTCCAGTGGGTCTTCGGGCACGATGAAGTCGTCCTCCCCGAGACTGGCTTCCTCTTCGGACAGTGGGAGGTAGTTGCTGTCTTCGGAGTCATCGGGGTTTCCTGAATTGAATGGGTCCTCCTGCCCCGCGGGGTTATCCTCATGATGTTCATTGACTGCAGCTCCGGCAAGGTCGTCTGTATTGTTCTCGGTGCCGTTCTCCATAGATTCCATGTTGCTTGCGTGGCTTCGACGTGGCTTTGACCGGCAACGCTGTTTTCGGCTTTGGGAAGCTCTTCGGGCCTGCCTCGGTCCTGATTGGGGGTACCGTTGCCGTCCTTCGGGGTGTCTACCATGTAAATATCATAAGTTGACGTGGCCGTCCAGCGGCCGGTGATGGGGGGAGCGGCATCGATGGTGGCCATGGCTCCGCCATTATCATCCATGTATTCGGAGTTTTCCGAGTTATAATCTAGCATATCGGTTAGATCATCGATAGTGGCTACCAAGTGGGTGGTGGGTGGGACGCAATATTCCCTATAGTGTACCTTGATGGGTTGACGATCGTGATCGGGGGAGAGGTCCTCCTGGATAGTCATTTTCTGAATTTGGTCCAACGCCTCGTTTATCATAGCGAGGGTCGCCGAGCTTGAGGGCTCTGGGCCAGATTCCATTGTAACGGGGGCAGTCAGTGCCCCAGCCAGTCCTTGATTTCCACGGGCCGAGCTAAGCTCGGGGTTCGGAACCGGATCCTCGAAGGGGTCCGGACAGTCATGGGAAGTTAAGGACGGATCTTGGTCCCCGCGTGTGGGTTCCACGCCGGGGCTTGAGATTGAGTTGCTCCGGACCGGGGGTAATTCCTGGCTGTTGGTAGTGCCATGGGAGCTCAGGGCTGTGTGAGCATTGTGGAGGGATGGTTCGGCCGAGATTAAGTCTTGGCCTCTTCCTCTAGATCCTGCCTCAGAAGTCGAGGGCAGGCCCTCCGCAGACACGATGGATCCAGCCGAAGATGGAGTCTAGTCCTCACTTGGTGTGGGGTCCTCCTGGCTCGAAGCCGTCTGGAGAGCGGGGGTCGACCCGCAGATAGGATCGGAGGAGGACTCCATGGTGGGCGCGCCGAGGCCCGTGGGGGTGCGGGAGGGGGTAGTGAGTCCGGTCAAGACCAGATCGCCCCGTGCGTCCACAATGTATTCCAAGTTGCCAAATTGAATCTGGTGTTCGGGAGCGAAGCTATTGATCTGATCTAGATGACCAGTCGGGTTGGCGTGCAGCACGATGCTGCCGAACGCGAAGAGTTGGCCGGGGACGAAGAAGTCCCCGGATCTGATGCCTTCTCCTATGATCAGGCGAGCCATCGATCCTTTGGGTGACCACACAGCGGAACTCTCAATGAAAGCACCAATGTCGGTGTTAAAACCGGCAGACCTCGGGGTAGGGGGTCCCGAGATGTGGATCTAGGATCAATGGATAACATGGACGACGAACACAGTGTTTACCCAGGTTCGGGCCCTTTCGAAGAGGTAAAACCCTACGTCCTACTTGGTTGTATTGAATGTATAATGGGGTTACAGAGTGGATCTACCTCAAGATCAGCACGAGCTAAACCCTAAGGCTATGAGGTGATGAATGTAGCTCTGGCCCTAAAGACTAAAACCCTCGGTTTATATGGACACCGATAGGGTTAGGGTTACCGAAGATAGATTACAACAAGAAGGAAAAAGATCTCGCCATCCTTAACTTGGAGGGTACACCATAGCTTCATAGGTCTCCGATCATCACACGTCTCCATCAGTCCGGCCCATGTACAATGGGCCATCGCCCCAAGGACCCCTTAGTCCATGACTCCCTCACTGTCAAAAACAGAATAGTCTGTAGTAATCTGGAAATTTCGTATAGTTCTGTAACTCTAAAAAATCTGAAATATTAGGACAACCTGGGAAATTTGTATATCAATCTTGTGCAAAAAGAATCAGATCAAAAGCACATTTCTGTGAATTTCTAAAATTATTTTACTGGATGTAAAAGTTTATGTTTTTCAGCAAAATCAAATCAACTATCACCATAGATCATCCCAAAGGTCTTACTTGACTCAAACACTAATTAAAACACTAAAACACAATTACTACAGAAGTAATATTGTGTATTTATTCAAGAATAGCAGCAAAAACAAAAAACACAAAATAAGATTAGGTTGTCTCTCAACAAGCGCTTTTCTTTAATGCGTTTTAGGTAGGCATGATGATTTCAATGATGCTCACATCTTTATCTTTACCTAATATTAAAGGGAGGAGGCTTTCATAGTTCTCCATCCGTCATCACTTTATGTCCGTCGATTTGATGTTGACCATAAAGATTGACGGCTGAGATTTAAAAAAAATACAAATAAATCTCCCCTTTCTTCTTCCTATGTTAACGTTCCGTGTTCCGTTCGTTTTCCTGAACCTGCCAACAATGCAAACGATCGGCCCAGCTAGCGAGGCCACACATCGATCGACCAAGCCCTTCGTGCATCAATTCCTATAAAAGGAGAAACAGAAAAATAAAACATGAGTAATGTCTATTTTAAACCAACGAAATCATAGCCGGCGCTTGTAGCCACGTACCTCTTTGGCTCGAACGTGGAGAGAGCGCAGCTGCCGTAGTTCAGGCCGACCCTTGTCTGTCGTCTCTCTCGCGGAGCATGGACCGGCGGTCGCGTGCAAAACCCTGACCTAGACCAAGCCAGCTGCTCTCCTCATGCAGCCTGCAACATGTGTCCCCGGAGCCGCTCGCCCAGTCGTCCTCGTGCCAGCCCTCTGTCTACAGGATGGGACACCTGCTGCTCGCGTCAACCGACTGGGGGCCTACGACGACGATGTGGCCAACCAGGAGATGTTTGTCAGCGCGACCATGATCGCGTTGTTGTCCGCCATCGTCGCCGTGCACGTCTTCATCGCTCCTAGCTAATGGTAGTGCCACCGCGATCGTTCAAGTCATAGTCCTCACCGCCACCATCGCTAGAGGAGATTCGCACCAGCCAGTAGCAGCCGTGGAGGTGCCCGCTGACACATACGAAGTACCCGAGGCGGCGGCACGCGCTGAACGGCGCGAGCCCTGTGGTGGTGATGCTCCAGACGCGCGCGGCAGTAGGAGGTACCGCAGGGAGCACGCGGGGCTCCGGCGAGTCACGGCCGTCCACTAGGCAAGCGTGCGTGCGGGAGCACATCAACCTGTGGAACACGCCGCAGTACCCACCCACGTCGGCGGCGGCGGCCACCGCGTACTCGCCCGGCTGCGGATGACGGCCGGTCATGAGCTGCTACCATCCGCGCCCGTCGTGGCTCAGTTCCTGTGACTCACTGATTACTTTCAGGCAAGTCAAGGAAGTACAAACGAGGCCTGATTGATTCCGTCAGGAGACATACATGTACGAACGTAGGAAGCTAGCTAAGATATGATCGATCGATCGCCGGCTTCTCGAGCTTCATGGCGAGGCGGCAACAGCGGCGACTCGCCAGGCGTCTTGACTGCATCGGCCAATGTCTGACAAATGGGATCCACGTATGATGTGGCATTCAATAATTTGGTCAGAGTCAACTATCCCAGCCTTCTCATGCCATGTCACCAAATCCACTTCAAAACCTCCTCAAGGTTTATTTAGACCATCATCTCAGCAGTACGTAACGAACTAGGTCAGCTCTTCTTAAACAAGGCTAACTTAGCCACGACGTACTATAGGATGTGATACGGGTTTTTCTCTTGTGTTGGGTCAGCTCCGATCCAAGCATCAAGGAAAATCAATCAAATCAACTTCTTCTTTGTTGCCATATGTAAGTGTGTCTTTTGGCAGAAACGATCCACCTGGCTGCTTGATGTATCTTGCCAAAAAAGGGTTGGATCGTTTTCGGTTGATCTCTCCTTCTACCGATCCTGAGCGTATAAAAGATCATTTTCCAGGCTTTTTTTTGTCAACATGTATTCGGTGCTGGTCACCGACGCGATCCTCTTCTGGGTGCTGCAGGGCAGAAGCCCGCTTTGCTCAACCCACTAGCGTTGTCACCAACACAAAAGTCAGCATCATGTTTGTTCTGCAGTAAAGCATGAGCATTGTTTGTAAAATTAAAAGTCGATGCATGAGGGACTTAAGTCAGACTCATGTTTGTTCTGAAGCGAAGCACGAGCATTGTTCGCGTAATTAAAAGTCAGTGAGGGAGGGACTCGTGAAAAGCGGCTTGCTAGAGTGCCATGATCAACCGATGACCATAGTGGCGAAGAAGACAAGTGACAACATGGATTGATCGCTACACATCTGCTAGGGTGCGAGGATTTATTTTTCTGCCGTTGCAACGCACGGGCACATTTGCTAGTAAAAGATAAGAATTGAAACACAAAGAGAGCATCATGAAGCATATTACTAGCACATTTAAGTCTAACCCACTTCCTATGTATAGGGATTTTGTGAGCAAACAATTTATGAGAACAAAAATCAACTAGCATAGGAAGGCAAAACAAGCATAACTTTAAGATTTTCAACACATAGAGAGTAACCTTGATATTATTGCAATTCCTACAAACATATATTCCTCCCTAATAATAATTTTCAGTAGCCTCATGAATGAATTCAACAATATAACTATCACACAAATCATTATTTTCATGATCTACAAGCATAGAAATTTTACTACTCTTCACATAAGTAAATTTATTCTCATGAATAGTAGTGGGAGCATCATATAAAACTTGAATACTATAAATTGTTTCCCCGTTAAAAGAGTAATGTTCAGTAAAAGGATATTCAAAATTATGACAATAATTATCACTACTTTTTATAACATAAGTATCATCACAATAATCATCATAAGTAGCAACTTTGTTCTCATCATAGTCAATTGAAACCTCTTCCGAAATAGTGGAATCATTACTAAATAAAGTCATGACCTCTCCAAATCCATTTTTATCAATATTGTGAAAAAATTTAACTCCCTCCAAAATAGTAGGATCAATACTACCTAGAGTTGATACTCTTTCAAACCCACTTTTATCAATATAATCATCATAAATAGGAGGCATGCTATCATCATAATAAATTTGCTCATCAAAACTTGAGGGACAAAACATATCATCTTCATCAAACATAGCATCCCCAACCTTATGGCTTTGCATATCATTAGCATCATGGATATTCAAAGAATTAATCTTAAAAACATTGCAATCATGCTCATCATTCAAAGATTTTATGCCAAACATTTTATTGCATTCTTCTTCTAACACTTTGGCACAATTTTCCAATCCATCATTTTAAAGCAAGACATGATAAAGACGAATAATATGAGGCAACCTCAATTCTATTTTTTTGCAGTTTTCTTTTTTAAAAACTAAACTAGTGATAAAACAAGAAACTAAAAGATTCAATTGCAATATCTAAAGATATACCTTCAAGCACTCACCTCCCCGGCAACGGTGCCAGAAAAGAGCTTGATGTCTACTACGCAAACTTCTTCTTGTAGACTCGTGTTGGGCCTCCAAGCGCAGAGTTTTGTAGGACAGTAGTAATTTTTCCTCAAGTGGATGACCTAAGGTTTATCAATCCGTGGGAGGCGTAGGATGAAGATGGTCTCTTTTAAACAACCCTGCAACCAAATAACAAAGAGTCTCTTTTATCCCCAACACACCCAATACAATGATAAATTATATAGGTGCATTAGTTCGGTGAAGAGATGGTAATACAAGTGTAATATGGATAGTAGATATGGGTTTTTGTAATCTGAAAATATAAAAACAGCAAGGTAACTAGTAACAAAAGTGAGCAAAACGGTATTGCAATGCTTGGAAACAAGGCCTAGGGTTCATACTTTCACTAGTGCAAATTCTCTCATCAATGATAACATATTTGGATCACATAACAATCCCTCAACGTGCAATAAAAAATCACTTCAAAGTTTCTATCGGAGAACGTAGGACGAAAACGTGCATCAACCCCTATGCATAGATTACCCTAATGTCACCTCGGGAATCCGCGAGTTGAGTGCCAAAACATACATCAAGTGAATCAATAGAACATCCCATTGTCACCACAGATATCCCATCGCAAGACATACATCAAGTGTTCTCAAATCCAATACTCAATCCAACATAACAAAACCTCAAAGAGCAAGACTCAATTCATCACAAGAAGGTAGAGGGGGAGAAACACCATATGATCCAACTATAGTAACAAAGCTCGCAGTACATCAAGATCGTGCCAAATCAAGAACAAGAGAGAGCAATTAAACACGTAGCTACTGGTACATACCCTCAGCCCCGAGGGTGAACTACTCCCTCCTCGTCATGGGGACCACCGAGATGATGAAGATGGCCTCCGGCGATGATTTCCCCCTCCGGCAGGGTGCCGGAACGAGCTCCCGATTGGTTTTTGATGGCTACAGAGGCTTGCGGCGGCGGAACTTCCGATCTAGGGTTCTTTTCGGGGTTTTTGGTATTTATAAGAATTTTTGGCGTCAGTCTCACGTCAAGGAGGGTGCCCAAGGGGCCCACAAACCATGGGGCGCTCCCTAGGGGGCGCGCCCCCCAAGCTTGTGGCTTCCTCGTCCACTTCCTGGCCCAGCTCTTGTGCTTCGGGGGTCTCTTTTGGTCCATAAAAAATCACCATAAATTTTCAGCCTATTCTGAGAACTTTTATTTCTGCACAAAAAACGACACCACGGTAGTTCTGCTGAAAACAACGTCAGTCCGAGTTAATTCTAATCAAATCATACCAAAACCATATAAAATTGTTGTAAACATGGCATGAATACTTCATAAATTATAGATACGTTGGAGATGTATCAGAATACATTAAGATTCATCAAGCCGTGTGCCGGCAACCCCGTCCCCTCTAGTTTATCCTCCGTCATAGTTTCCATTGTTGTTGGCGAAGCCCTGCGGAGATTGTTCTTCACCACCACCGTCACCACACCGTCGTGCTGCCAGAACTCATCTACTACTTCGCCCCTCTTGCTGGATCAACAACGCGAGGACGTCATCGAGCTGAACGTGTGCTGAACGCGGAAGTGCCGTAAGTTCGGTACTTGATCGGGACGGCTCGTGAAGGTGTATGACTACATCAACCGCGTTGATAAACGCTTCCGCTTAGCGATCTTCAAGGGTATGAAGATGCTGTCCCCCTCTCGTAGCCATACATCTCCATGGATAGATCTTGCGTGTGCATAGAAATTTTTTGTTTTCCATGCAACGTTCCCCGACAAGAATAAATGTAAAAGAAAAAACAAAAACAAAACGAAATATAAAAATAACAGGAGCACCCCCCCCCCCTCACTGGGCCTTGGCCCAGCCTGCTGGTCAGGCCAGCCCATGTGCGTCTAACCCCCCTCTCCCCTGTTCTCGCGGTCGTGGACACTGGCGATGGCCGCCACGGAAGAGGGCGTCGCCGTGGCGCCCATCCGCCGCCCCCCGCGCCTACTTAACCAACGCCCCCCTCTCCACGCGAACCCTAGCCCACCCCGTTCCCCCTCCTCCCTCTCCTCGCGACCTCGCTCCAGATCTGGAGCGCACGCCAGCGCCACCGCACCGGACGCTGCCCCATGGACGCCCGTCACCGTCTCCTCCCCGCCGGCCTCGTCAAGCCACGCCGCCCCTCTCCTCTGCAGCGACTATGTGCCCCGCCCGTTCCCCCCTTTCCCTCGTCGCCGTAGTTCTCGTAGCACTGACAGCCTCGCGCCCGCGCGCCTCTGTGCTCGTGCCTCTCCGGCCGCTCTAGCTGCGCTCATCGCCCGCGCCCCGCCTCGGCCTCCCGCTGGCTACTGCCCTGGTGCTGCGGTTGTCGCTGCAGCCCCCAGCCCGCGCCCTCGCCTGCACCGTTGCGGCCGCCGCCGTTGCCCCCTGCTCCGCCGCGCCCCTGCCCTGGGCTCCCCCGCCACACGCCTCGCCGCGTCGGTCCGCTTGGCCGCGCCCGCCTCCTCCTGCTGACCCGCTGCTACTGCTCCTCTGCCGCATGCCGCAGCTCGCCGGCCCCAGCCGCGGCCTGACCACCTCGCCCGTCGCATCGCGCCCAGCCGCGCTCATGGCCACCTCTCTGCCCGCTCACTCCGTCCTCGCCCAGGCCATCGCCCTGGCGCCCCTGGCTCCGGTGACCCGGGCCCGTTCCCGGCCACGCCCTGCCACTGGCCGCCGCCGCTGCTCGGGTTCGCCCTGCCGCCGCCGCCGGCCGACGCCCGCGCCATGCCAGGCGCGCCCGCATGCCCGCACCCCTGCGCCCGTTAACCCGCGTGGCCACTTGGGCCAATGACAGTGGGGCCCGCCCCCAAAACAAAAATTAAGAAAAAAGATTAAAAAATAAAATTAATTATTTACTTGTGTAATTAATTAACTTAATTAACCTTGTTTAATTACCCTAATTACATAATTAGTCTAATTAAACTGTTAGATTCGCTGCTGTGACAATGAAAGTGGGCCCCGGTTGTCAGGTTGACCAGTCAACGCCCTGTTGACTACTGACGTCATGATGACATCGGCTGACGTCACAATTCTGTTTTTGAAATAAATTAAATAATAATAATTTCAGAAAATATATAAAACTTTGAAAATTAATATAAAATAATCCGTAACTTGGATGGAAATAATTTATATAAGAAAGTTGCTCAGAAAAATATGACGAATCTGAATACGTCCTCCGTCCCTCTGTCACACACCCCTAGCATAGCGAACATGGATCGTCCCCCCTCCGTTTCATCTGTCTGAAAATGCCAAACTTTGGGAAAACATTCCCGGATGTTTTCCCCCTTCGCCGGTATCGTGTAGCACTACGACAGGTCACCCCTAGCACTGCGTGTTGACATGTCATGCATCTGTATTGCATCTGTTTGCTTTATATTTACTGTTTCTTCCCCCTCTTCTCTTTGGTAGACCCCGAGACTGTTGTTGATGCCACTGTGATCGAGTACGTCACCGACGACCCTTCTTCCCTTTCAGCAGAGCTTCCAGGCAAGAAAAACCCCCTTGATCATTCTGATATCGCCTAGTTCCTTCTCTCTCATGCTTGCATTCGATTTTGCTACTGTAATTGATTGCTTCTATTCTGAGCATAGCCTGCTTTTGTAACCTGCTGTTGTACATTACCAGCTTATCCTAAACTGCTTAGTATAGGTTGGCTAGTGATCCATCAGTGACCCCTCACCTTGTCCCAGTTGCCCCGGCTTGATGACCGATGACTCGATCAACGTGATCGACGTCCAAGGCCTGACATATCACCTCACGCCTCTTTAGTTGTACGACTCTGCAGAGCTACTATCAAGTGCCGAGGGTGATACCTCGTAACACACTCCCGATGATAACTCTGTAGTGTATCTAATCGGTCGTGGTCTTCGAGGGTGATTCCTCCTTCACCACTCCCGATGATGACTCTGTCGGGCAACACCTCAAGTGTGAACTCTTCGAGGGTGATTCCTCCTAAGGTCACCTTGATGATTACATCGAGTGGAATCCATCGAGGGTGATTCCTCAGGTTTTCCCCCTTGATGTTTTGGACACACGGTTACCTTGAATTTACTTCAGACCTTTGTTAAAGTGGGGTGGGCCCAGAGAGCACCCGCGAGAGATACCTGAGAGCACCTGCGAGAGTTACGGTGGCGGCTGGCTGTTTAGCGGTATCACCCAGGAGGTGGTGGTAGCTCCAGACTTGTCCCGAGAGCCGTCACTTCTTTTAATAATGCACTAACATGTTTGGGTATTTGTTCTGAGTTAGCCACTAGCCTATACACACTAACCACCACGCGGGAACATATATGGGCACTCGGCGTCATAGTATCAGCCGAAAGCTCTGTCAGACGTCCAGTTCAACATTGCGGCACGGCTGGGCCGGCGCCCCAGAGGTGGTGCCTGGATCCGCCCTTCATGCACCGACCCGGAGTGCAAAGGGTGATGGGCCCAAGGCCCCGGAGCGCTTAGGATGTAGACTGGCGGGGACCTCTCTGCTGAGCCTAGGTAGGACTACGACGTGTTGATCTTCCGAGGCCGTGCTTGACCCAGGAAAGTGTGTCCGGCCAGAGTAATCAAGCGTGTTGGGTAATGTGGTGCACCCCTGCAGGGAAGCCGTGTCCATGGTAATGGACGCTCGGAGTTGTATCCCGATCTATTACAACTAGAAATGGATACTTGAGATATGAGATGGATATGACGGCTTCGGGATTGCTTTTTCGCAGGGAGTCGAGGAAGGATCTCTGGGCGTTATTTACAACATGCTTGTTAATTATAAAATGTTATTTTGTACTCTTCTGAATGTTGCAAGATGCTTGAAGATGCTAGTCTTTGATAGGCTAGGCCTTCCCCTCTATTCTGGCATTCTGCAGTTTAGTCCACAGATACATCCTTTCCCTTGATACCAATGAATACTTAGTATAGATCTGATGCATGCGAGTACTTTGGATAAGTACTCACGGTTGCTTTGCTACCCCTTCTCCCCCTTCTTCTTTCTTTCTAGTTGTTGCGACCAGATGGTGGATCCCAGGAGCAAGATGCCACCCCCGTCGACGACTACTACTACGTGGAGACCGCCGACGACCAGGAGTAGTTAGGAGGTCCCAGGCAGGAGGCCTTGCCTCTTCGATCGATGTTGTTTTGTGCTTGCCTTCTTAAGGCAGTCTTGTTTAACTTATGTCTGTACTCAGATATTGTTGCTTCCACTGACTCATGTGTATCGAGCTTATGTATTCAAGCCCTCGAGGCCCCTGACTTGTAATATAAAGCTTGTATTATTTTATTTGTGTCTAGAGTTGTGTTGTGATATCTTCCCATGAGTCCCTTATTTTGATCGTACACATTTGCGTGTATGATTAGTGTACGATTGAATCGGGGGCGTCACTTTGGCCAAACCAAACGGATAGATCAGAGAGAAATACAAAGATATAACAATCATGCATAATAAAGTTCAGCAAAGATTCCATTACTTTCAATGAATATTACAAATCATAAACCCACAATTCATCGGATCCCAACAAACACACACCGCAAAAAGATTACATCGAATCGATCTCCAAAGAGAACATTGTATTGAAGATCAAATAGAGAGAAGAAGCCATCTAGCTACTAGCTATGGACTCGTATGTCTATGGTAGACTACTCACACATCATCGGAAGGGCAACAAGGTTGATGTAGAAGCCCTCCATGATCGATTTCCCCTCTAATAGAGTACCGGAAAAGGCCTCCAGATGGGATCACGGAAGAACAGAAGCTTGCGGCAGCGGTAAAATTGTTTCGGTTGGCTCTCTGTTGGTTTGGGGATATATGAGAATTTATACCATTGGAATTAGGTCAAACGGAGCTGCGTGGGACCGACAAGCTCAGGTGGCGCCCCTCATGGGGGCGCGCCGTGTGAGCTCGTGACTCCCCCGTAGATCTTCTGGCCTCCTCCCGAATGTTCTAGGGTCCCTTCTGGTCTAGAAAAAATCACTGTAATGTTTCATCGTTCTTGGACTTCGTTTGGTACTGATTTCTGAAAAGAAAAAAAACAGAAAGTGGCACTGGGCACTGAGTTAATATGTTAGTCCCCAAAATGATATAAAATTGCATATAAAGTATCTAAGATTGGTAATATTTAGCATGAAACAATCAAAAATTATAGATATGTTGGAGACGTATCAACGACTCTCAAACCTCGATCCAGTCACGAGAAACCCCGATCCACCAGCACCTTGTGCTTCCCCGTGGATGATGACGGTTACGACACGAGCTCGACAGGGGCACGCAGTGGCGGCGATCCCATGTGATAGTGCGAAGAACGACAACAACGGCGACGTGGGCGTCTGTATCAGCGGCCCATGCTCGCGGTGCTTCCCGGTGGGCGGCGGCGCGAGGTGAGGCGAGGAAGAGAGGGGATAGCACGGGCTGAGAAGGGGAGGAGGCGGCAGGGTCAGCGCGAGGGAGAGAGAGAGAGAAGCGAGGGATGGTGAGAGAAACCCTGGTCATCTCACCTGATTGGGGGTGGGGCAATGAATCAGGACAAGCCACTTGGCACAGGGTTAGGTGAAATGTCGAAAATGCCCTCGGCGGCCACCGAGAATTGCAGGCGGTGGCACGCCTCCTGTGCACACAACGACCAACACCGGTCATGTCGACCTCCGCGGTCCATGATAGTCGGGGCCAACCCCGTCGAGACCCCACCTTCCATAGATAGACAAGACAGTAGGACAGGGGAGGGGAAAAGGACACTATTCGTGCTAGTCACATCAGACTCAATCCGATGGCCGAGATCATCTAATCTCAAGATCGGATGGCCTGGATTCGTTTGGAAGCCCAATCCAATGGCCCAGGGAGCACATGCCCTGAGAAGGCTCCATTTCTTCTCAGAATCTAACAATGGGATTTACTTAACCATCGTCCCACTTGCCCCAACAATTTTCTCACACCCCTTGGTCTTCCCTATAGTTTTCACCCCATTTACGACCACCCTTGTGTGTTTGGTTGCATTTTATTCCCAAAACCTATGCCGGATTCCTTGACAAACTATCTCCTCATTCCTCTCATTGAGTTTTTCTTGGGTACCCACTTGAACACAAGGGGTATCAGTGTCTTGATCTTCAAACTCAAAAAGTTGAGTTACCTCCCATGTTAATTTTTATTAAGATTGTTTACCTTGTGTTTATATCACACACACAAACCTACACACATGCTTCCTGTAGCGAATCCCGCGCTTCTTGAGCCCTTCCGCCTGATCTACTTCCAGCTCGGACCACGACCTACCTCATACCCTTGTGCCTGAGACCCACAACCACTTCGAAATCGCCTCCCACTATACACACCCGCACCACTCCCCTCCGAACACGTCACGTGGACCCAGCCCAACATCATCCGTTTCCCGCTCGACAACATCAGACTCGGCTGCCGCTCCACACCATCTCGCTTTGGCTTTTGTGCCGTTGACCGCATCTTTCTGTTGATCTATGCACCCACTCTCTACGCACCACCTCAACCCTGTTTCCCACTTAGTTCCATCCTAGTAGAGCCACCCGACAATGCACACGAGATGTACACACATGAGAAATATCCAGTTATTTCATGACTAAAAGGAAAGTTTTATTGTGTATTTTCTCACCCATTTCTCTATTACTTCTTCATATAAAATATCACTCCATGGTCTGAACTGGTGTCATGCAATATGTGATGTATTTAATGCTTTTTTGTAGAATGACACTTGGTCTTTGGTTCCTCGTCCAACGTGTGTGAATGCCATCTTTGGGAAATGTATCTTTCGACCCAAATTCAACACCAATGGTATGTTGGCGAGGTGCAAGGTAAGGAGTGGCAGGGGGTTCGTCGCTTCAATAAATGTAAGGGTGTTGAGAATAGCGAGATATTAGTCCGATTGTCAAATCCGCTATTATTCATATGGTGCTCAGTCTCGCCACATCCTCCCCGTGGCAGTATCTTTTGAGTGAGATCACTGTGAAGAAACACATTCTTAAGAAAGTAAAGTTATACTGTATCGACCCACATACTAATGTAGGGATCATTTTCGGATTGAGGTCTCCGTTCTAGAAAGACTATTTTTGAAACATAAAAAATCATAACACTCCGGGTCGGATACATGCATTAAAATTTGAATCCTAATACATAAGTTGCCCCATTTGGTAAAATACGCTTTTCCTTTTTGAAAAGGCTGGTACACCCCTAGCTGCTGCATCAATTGATGCACACAGCCTTTTTTGCGGAATTTTTGTGTGCTTTATTTTAAAAAGGGAGAATGTATTCTCAACGAAGCTAGGAAGATTACACTGTGCACTTATAGGTTTTTTTTTTATTTTACTTATAGGTTATTCAACATGATCTTATATAATATTGGGAACCCGACCAACATGGGCATGTAAAATGTGGAATCTTGCATGAAGGTGACACTGCAGTCTGGGTAACACTCCATTGGACATGTATGTGCATATGGTCAAGTACAAAAGGATGTAATGTATATGTGTGTAAAATTTCATGATGAAATACCTTGAATTGTGAGCTGCACAAAAATAAAACTCATGGACTTTGGGGATGAACAGAACATGTGCTAAGCACAAATTTGTTCTTTTATTTAGCCCTCATTTGAGTGTATTTCATCATGAAAATTTGCACACACGTACACTATGTCTCTGCGTATATGTGTGTTTTCTGAAACGTAAAAGTATGGTTTGAAATTTCAAAATTAAGGCCTCCATTTGGCATTTGCTGCTCAATCTAGCACGCTATTTGTCAATTGATCGACCTAATTACATATCCAAGTGACCTGTGAAGGCCTGTGACATTGATCCCGGAAATCCCTTTTGGAGCTTGGCCTCCAATGAGGCCTCCAAATTCAAATTTGAAATTTCATCAAAATTCATATTTTTACATTTCAAAAAATTCTGAAAAAAATACAGATATACATGAAGGCATAATACACATGTGTGTAAATTTCCAGTTCAAAATACATTGAAATGAGGGCTGTGCAAAAAAGACAAATCTGGGGCTGTTTAACACATGATACTATGCATCCTCCCAGACCATGAATTTGTCTTTTTTGTATAGGTCGCAACTCAAGGCATTTCATCATGAATTTTTACACACATGTGGGTTACATCCTTACATACATACATATTTGTTTTTCAGAATTTTTTGAACGATAAAAGTTTGAATTTCAATTTTTCAAAAATAAAGGCCTGCATGGAGCTCGGCCTCCAAAACGCCTCTCTCACGTTGATCCCCTCATCATCATGGGCTGTGGTTTATATCTCTATATCCATGCAAGGTAATGACGCCTACACACCTCGGTGGTACTAGGACTCTATAGATAGAGACGTGATGAGTGTGTGGCAATGGTAGGTGGAGGTTACGTGGATATTCTGTAACTAGCATTAGTGTAGCAGTATTCTCTAACAGCGAGCAATTATTAATTTAGTGTTTATTTTAAGTAGCATGTGTGACATAATTCTAATTTTTTCTTGGGTATTTATTTCACAATACCTATATGGGGTAAATTTATATGTACCAATATATATTTTAATTGGTAGGTTCTTCCTTAAAAATAGTAAGTCCGATGATCAAATGAATATAAGCCCGATTTACACTTGGATCCATGTTCGTCTGATAATTTTCATATCAACCTCTAGGATTGCGCTGGATTCAGCACATATATCAGTGTCCAGTTGTCTTTCACTATGTGGGAATCTCTGATGGTCGTATTAGACATCTGAATCCGAGTTGGATTCGGACAGTTGTGTTTGTGTCCTATGCTGTGCAGTGCGCTAGCATTATAAATGTATATCCATGCAGCTGAAAATGGAACATCGTTGGTTTTGAATAACGTTGTATTCGACATACATGGTTTTGTTTCATGGTAATTTGGATTTTTTTTTTGTTTCAAAAATATTTTTTGGCCCCTTAGTTCTTCTGATTTCCTATATAGAAATAATGAGACTCCTATACCATATATATTGTCGAAATAGAGTGCTTAATTACTCCGATGATGCCAATATATCCCCAATATATACATTGTGAAGCAATTATCATAAACTTGGGAACTGGTACGTAAAGCATGCGGCACACTTCACGTTTCACTAGAAGACATAAATACTCAAACTATTTCTGTTCGTATTTGCAAAGCCACTTTTGGTTTCTGCTAATGATGAAAAGATTTAGAAATCACAGTTCAATTAATGAGGGTATCGTACTAGCTAGGACTGGATCGACCCTTTTATCGTCCATTAATCTCATGCATATACATTCTGAACTTTTCCTCCTTTTCCTGTCTACTATATGAAATGGGCACAACACCTGCAGAAACAAGCTCTCGTGATTCTCTTATTAACTGTTGAGAAATCAGATATACGCATGCAATATTGAACTAGCTATGTATTAATGCAACTCATTAAATAATTCTCAGTTATGATATAAAATTGCTGGAGCTGGACACATGGTAGTTAACCAATAGATCTAATATTAGATCGGCTAATGTCAAATAAAACAGCAGCAAATCAGCTCAAGAAACCAAGAATCACAAGAAATAACCTGAAGATCAATTCTAGATGCATCAAAGTATCAAGCACAAGCATAGCAGCTTAACTCCAGTCTTCATTTATTTATCTATTTAGGGGGGATCCATCGACAGCTATTTGCATCCCAAGTCCCGAAACACAAAGTCAAAGAGAAGAAAGGCAGAATATAATATCGGAGAAGCTAAACACCAAATATAGAACACGCAAGCACAGCTCCAACAACTGTCAACTGAGAACACTAGCAAGCTGCTCGATCGATCTGTTGATCACTCCTACTCCTCCTCCTCCTGTTCCTCTGCCTCGGGAGCCGGAAGGTTGAGATCAACGTTGAACACGATGGGCTTGCGAGCTTCTTCGGCGGCGGCGAGCTCCTCTCTTTCGAGCCAGGAGCAGCCTCTCTTACCATTGTGGCTGGCACGGTGGCCGCCGAGCGCCTGCCGCGTCTGGAAAGGCATCTTGCAGCGGTCGCACACGTACGGATAACACCGCCCGTCCGGCCCGAGCTCGCCCAGGGGTGGCTCCCGGGGCGGCTCCATGCCGCGCCAGCTGCGGTCCTTGTGGCTGCGCATGTGGCCATGAACGGCCTTGGCACTGGCGAATGTGCGGAAGCAGATGGGGCACCCGTAGGGCTCTACCGGTGCTCCACGGGCGATGGCAGGGACGACGGCGTCCACCTCGTGCAGGGACTTGAAGGTCCAGGGGTACCTAGGGTCGTCGCCTCCTCGGGAGCCTCCCGCGACGAGCTAGTGGACATGGCCGGCGCCGGGCATGATGAACACTTGGGAGCTCGATCCGGTCATCATGTTGAGGGTTGTGGGTTGTGGCTGCCGTTTCTCTATTTGTGTATGTAGACGAAGACGACAACACACTCTAGCTGCATTTTGTATTTGTGTATATATAGTGGCTTGGGACTGCTGCAGTACGCGTGGAGAGTACTGTGAGTAGACGGGCGGTAGGCGTGGTGAGTACAGCATCTGTTTATCTAGTTCCGTCTTGTCTTTATTAATTCATTCATACTAGTGTCGCCGGTGGGGAGACTGTAAGCTTTACTAGTAAGAAACATTTGCGTAATTTCACATGGAGACAAACAAATTTACAATTTCAGTTTCTGTTTGAGAAGAGAAGCCACCCCTGGTTTTTGCAAAAACTGTGGGCTGTTTTTTAAAACTGGGCACTCTCCTAACCCTCTCACAACCAGCACGCTTTGGGCGGTCGGATTTTGTAATCTTGCCATCGTGAAGGGTTCTAATATGGGGTCCACTCTCGCATGGGCCATCCGGCCACCGTCTGCAGATTCGCAGGCCGAAAGTTCTGGACGGAAGCTTTTCGGAGGAAAAGAGTTTACCCCATAGGTTAAATGGACCTCCCTCTTCATCGCACGCAGCCCATTTAACTGAGGTTTAGAGGAAACAAAGCACCATCGGATCTCGATTTTCATTGAGAGGTCAACAGGATGTCACTTGCTCTGCTGTAAAGCAAACCGATTCCAGCGGTGTAGGTTTCCATCGAGACAACCTAGTACCCGTCGTTGTGCTCTCCCAAGAAACGAGTCGTGTTCAATCGACGACCGGTTCTTTTTGAGAGGATGCCAATCCAACGCCCTAACAATTAATGAAGATAGGAAAAGGAACAAAAAAAAGAATTGAGGAAGAAAAGGAGACAACAAAAAGGTTTTGTCAAATCTGACGTTGGTTCTTCCAGGATCATCAAGGGTGCGCCTATGTAAGCATTGCAACCTAGTTTATACGGTTTGATCTCAACTAGGAAGCTTCCTATGACACATAGGGCAGTCTTATCCGACATTGGTATATCCCTAACATCTTAAATGAAAGAAATAGATTTGACTGCAAAATTAGCACAACACAATTCTTCGTAATGTCACATGGAGCAAAACTCTATAATTTCAGTTTCTGATTGAGGACAGAAGCCACTCCTGGTTTTGCGAAAACCATGGGCTAGTTTGGCATTCTGCAAATATATTTTATGGACATCAATACTGAGCACTCTCCAAACCCTCTCATGACATGTGTGCTTTCGGCTCTCAGATTTCGTGATATTGATGTCCTGATGCATTCTAATGGCCGAGCCTCCAGCCGGGCCGCCCTTTTTCTTCTGCCTTTTTTCGGCAGTATTATTTTCTTTTTTTTCTATGTGTGGTTTTTTGTTTCAGTTTTCTTTTTCTTTTTATTTTTATTTTTTCTATTTTTCTTTTGAGATTTGTTTTTTCTTCTTGTTTTCGGTTTATTTTTGCACATTTAATTTTTACAGTTTTTGCAACATATGTTAAACATATTTTTCAAAATAGAATAGTGAATATTTAATTTTTAAACCTTTTTAATACATGGGAACAATATATTTAATACATGACAAACAAATCGTTAATATATGATGTACATTTTTTGAATACACACTTAACTTTTATGTAATATACATTGAACAATTTAATATCAGATCAACCTTTTTAAGATATACAATGAACATTTTTGAATACACACTGATCATATTTTTTTATATATGGCGGATTCCTTTTCAATATACAGGGAATCTTTTTAATATACACTAATTTTTTTTAAACAGATAATAATTTTTTTCCAAAATTTTAAAATATTTTCAAAAAGTTGTTGATACTTTAGGAAGTTGTTCAAAATTTCAAAAAATGTTTACATTTTAGGGAAATTGTTTGTATTTTTGAAGAATAATCATATTTTAAGAAATTATTTGGAAAACTGTATTTTAAACCGGCTTGTTAAAGTGTATCGAAAGCTACAGTGTTGCTAAATGGACCGCCCAGACGTTTAGCACCAGGGCGAAGGTGCAGCTGTTTGATGCACATGGGCGTCGTACGGGACCTCTCCTTTAGTATAGGCGGAGGCCCAGTAACACTAGTTCTTTTCTTCCGTTCCTTTTTTATTTGTTTCATTTTCATTATATATGATCCTCCTTTTCTTTTCTTTTTCCTTTGGTTTTTACGTTTTATGGTTCTATTATTCAATATTATTTAATTTTATTCTTTATTTATCAATGTATTAAAGTTTGGTTTTCTTTTTGCTTTCCTTTTTCGTTTGTTTCTTTTTTTCCTTTTCATTTTTGAGATACATGCACAAACTTTTTAAAATCGTGAAATATTCTCACACACAAGAACATGTGAAATATATATGTATCATCTTTTGACACACAATAACATGTAACCAAGACGAGTTCTTTCGTAGGAAAATTTCCACGACTGCGACATGGAGGACTCCATGGCTGAGTTCTTTGCATTGTGTGCCCAACACCTCCCTTCAAAATGGCAAAACCGGGAATCTCATTCGGTCCACTAGCGATATCATGCACAAGGGTATCGGTGTCTATGTTCAAACTCAAAAAGTTAGTGTCCTCCCATGTCAATTGTTTATTAACATTGTTTATATGTTTATACAACACAATAACCTACACACAGGCCTCCCGTAGCGAATCCTGTACCTCTTGAGCCCTTTCTCCTGGTCTACTTCGAGCTCCGACCATGATGTACCTCGTACCGGATTGCCTCTAACTCTAACATGCATGCGTCACGCTCTTCCGGACACATCGGCTGGACTCAGTCGAACATCACCTGTTTCCCGCTCGACAACATCACCCTCGGCTCCTGCACCACACTAGCTCGTTTTGTCTTTTGTGTCTTTGACCGCATCTTCCCGTCGGTTTATGCTAGCTTCTCCGTACGTGCCACCTCAGCCCTGTTTCGCACTCAATTCCATCCTAGTAGACACCACACAATGCACATGAGATGAACAACCTATGGGAAATATCGGGCTATTTTATGCCATAAAAGAAAATTTCAATGTATATTTTCTCGGTCATTTCGTCTATTACTTCTTATAAAGTAGCACTCTAGGATCTGAAAAGGTATCATGTAATGCTTGATGTATTTAATGCTTTGTTGCAAAACGACCTTGGTTCCTCGTCCAACATGTCTGAATGCCATCTTTGGGACATGGATGTTTCGACACAACTTCAACACCAATGGTATGCTGGCGGGGTGCAAGGACGCGCGCGCCGGGGGGGCGGGGGGGGGGGGGGGGGGGGGGGGTGTTGTTCATGCCTTCACTAAACATGAGGGTGTTGAGCCTGGCGAGATATTAGTCCAATTGTCAAGCCGGCTATTTTTCATACGGTGCCCAGTCTCACCACATCCTCCCCATGGCACGTGTTAGTATCTTTTGAATGAGATCACTATGAAGAAACATATCCTTAAAAAAACATGAAGATTATATTGTATCGACACACATTCTTGTGTTGCGATCCCTTTCGGATTTAGGTGTCCATTCTAGAAAGAGGAAACATAAAAAATCGTAACACTCCGGGTACGGTACATGAATTCAAATTTGATTCCTAATACAGAATATGCCCCAATTTGGTATTTCCTTTTTGAAAAGGCAGGTACACCCTCAGCTACTGCATCAATTGATGCACACAACCTTTTTCATTGCGGAATTTTTGCATACTTAAAAAGGGAGAATGCATTCTCAACAATGCTAGGAATATTACAACAGCACACTTATAGGTTATTCAACATGATCTTATATAATATTGGGAACCTCATCAACATGGGCATGTATAATGTGGAATCATGCATGGACGTGACACTGCAGTTTGGGTAACATTGCATTGGACATGTATTTGCATATGGTCAGTGACACAAGGATGTAATGTATATGTGTGTAAAATTGTATGATGAGATATCTTGAATTGTGAGTTGCACAAAACAAATCATGGATTATGGGGATGAACAATACATGTGCTCAAAAGCCACAAATTTCTTTCAAAATTAAAGCCTCCATTTGGCGTTTTTGCTCAAGTTTGCACCCTTTTATTTGGCAATTATCGAGCTAATTACATTTCCAAGTGGCCTGTGAAGGCCTGTGACGTTGACCTCCTCATCATCATGGGCTATGGTTTATGTCTCTGTATCCATGCAAGGCACCCGATGCTTGACACACCTCGGTGGTACTAGGACTATATAGCTATAGACGTGATTAGTGTGTAGGAAATGGTAGGTGACGGTTACATCGGTATTCTCTAACTAGCATTCGTGTAACAGTATTCTGTAATAGCGGGCAATTATTTATTATGTGTTGTTTTAAGTTGCAAGTGTGACATAATTGTAATTTTTCTTTGGCAATTATTACAAAAAAAATCTATAAGGGATAAATTTATATATAGCCAATATATGCTTTATGAGGTATGTTCTTTCTTAAAAAATATTAAGTCAGATGATCAAATAAATATAAGTCCGGTGGTTGCACTTGTATCCATGTCAGACTGATAATTGTCATGTCAACCTTTCAGTCATACCCAATCCTCTAGGATTGCCACAGATTCAACACACATATCCATCTTAGATTGTCTTCGGCTATGCGGAGATCTCTGATGGTCGAATTAGACATCCGAATCCGAGTCTGATTCGGACAACTGTGTTTGTGTCCGATGTTGTGCAATGCACTAGCATTATAAATGTATATCCATGCAGCTGAAAATGGAACATTAGTTTTGTGTAACATTGTATTCGGAATACATGGTTTTGTTTCATGAAAATATGAATTCTTTTTGTTTCAAAAATATTTCTTGGCCCCTTTGTTCTTCTGATTTCCTATATAGAAACAATGAGACTACTATGACATATATAAAGTCGAAATAGGTAAAATACTCCAATGATGCCAACATATATCTCTCCAATATATACATTGTGAAGCAACATCATTAACTTGGGAAATGGTATTTAAAGCACACGACACACTTCATGTTTCACTAGAAGACATAAATACTCAAACTATTTCTGTTCTTTTTTGCAAAGCCACTTTTTCTTTCTGCTAAGGAAGAAAAGATTTGGAAATCACAGTGCAATTAATGAGAGTAATCATACTAGGACTGAATCGACCCTTTTATCATCCATTAACCTCATGCATATACATTGTGACCCTTTTCCTCCTTTTCCTATCTATATGAAATGGGCACTCCCCCGCAAAAAAAAAGAAAGAAAGAAATGGACACAACACCTGAAAAAAAATAACTCATGTGATTCTCTTTGGAACTGTTGAGAAATAAGATATATGCGTGCAAAATTGAGCTAGCTATGGATTAAGGCAACTCATTATATAATTTCATTCACAATTCAGAATTGCTTGATCTAGACACAAGGTAGTTAACCTATAGATCTAATTTTAGATCGGCTAACATCAAGTAAAACAGAACCAAATCAGGTCAAGAAACAAAGAATCACATCAAATAACCTGAAAATTTTGTTCTAGCTGCATCAAAGTATCAAACACAATCTGACACACATATATAGCAGCTTAATTGCAGTCTTCATTTATTTATCTATTGAACGGGGATCGATCGATCGAGGGCTATTTGCACCCCAAGTCCCGAAACACCAAGTCAAAGAGAAGAAAGGCAGAATATAATATCGGAGAAGCTAAACACCAAATATAGCACACGCAAGCACAGCTGCAACAACTGTCAACTGAGAACAGTAGCAAGCTGCTCGATCGATCTGTTCATCACTCCTACTCCTCCTCCTCCTCCTGTTCCTCTGCCTCGGGAGCCGGAAGGTTGAGATCAACGTCGAACACGATGGGCTTGCGAGCTTCTTCGGCGGCGGCGAGCTCCTCTCTTTCGAGCCAGGAGCAGCCTTTCTTACCATTGTGGCTGGCGCGGTGGCCGCCGAGCGCCTGCCGCGTCTGGAACGGCATCTTGCAGCGGTCGCACGCATACGGGTAACGCGGCCCGTCCAGCCCGAGCTCGCCCAGGGGCGGCGGCCGGGGCGGCTCCATGCCGCGCCAGCTGCGGTCCGTGTGGCTGCGCATGTGGCCATGGACGGCCTTGGCAGTGGCGAACATGCGGAAGCAGATGGGGCAGCCGTAGGGCTCTACCTGTGCTCCACCAGGGACGGCGGCCGGCCTCTTGCTGCCACGGGCGATGGCAGGGACAACGGCGTCCACCTCGTGCAGGGACTTGAAGGTCCAGGGGTACCTGGGGTCGTCGCCTCCTCCGGAGCCTCCCGCGACGAGGTAGTGGGCATGGCCGGCGGCGGGCATGATGAACACTTGGGAGCTCGATCCGTTCAGCATGTTGTGGGTTGTGGCTGCCGTTTCTGTATTTGTGTATGGACACTCTAGATGCACTGTGTATTTGTGCATATATAGCGGCTTGGGACGGCTTGAGTAGGTGGGCCGCACCGCCGCAGCACCATTTATCGATGTAGTACTCAGAGTATCTGTTTATCTAGTTCTATGTGGTATTTATTAATCTATATTAGTGTCACCGGTGGAGAGAATGCAAGCTTTTCTAAGAAACATTTTCGTTTTACTTGTAGTCTATTTATGCCCTATGAAACATCTGGAAAGAGAAAAATCGTCTGTTTACTTGTAGTCTTTTTTCAGTTCGTAGTCCCCTTACCCTCGCATACCGTCAAGTCTAAGAGCTTATTCTATTCATAGACAATAACCTTAAAAAAAATTCTGCCTTTAATAATTATAAATGTTTGCCTAAAATCAAATCTGCAAAATTAGTTCAAGTACAACAAAGCCAATCACATTTTTTTTCTGAAGAGAACCCGCACCGATAGCTAGCTTTTTCAATATAACCAGGCAGCAGTATTTGCAACCACAGCGCCCTAACTATTAACGCAGATAGGAAAAGGAACAAAAAAAAAGGATCGAGGAAGAAAAGGAGACAACAAAAGGTTTTGTCAAATCTGACGTTGGCTTCGAGGATCGTCAAGGCCGAGCCTATGTAAGCATTGCAACCTAGTTTATATGGTTTGATCTCAACTAGGAAGCTTCCCTTTTCGCAAAGAAAGAAAAGTAGGAAGCTTCCATATAGTGCAGCCATATCCGACGTTGGTATATCGTAATTTCACTTGTAGACGAAAGTGTTTGTAATTTCAGTTTCTAGTTGGGGAGAGAAGCCACCCCTAGATTTTGCAAAAACTGTGGGCTGGTTTGGTATTTTGCACATATATTTTGAGGGCCTCAATACTGAGCACCGTCCTAACCCTCTTACAAGCTCTGCACTTTCTACTGTCGGATTTCATGATCTTACCCTCCTAGAGCATTCTAATATCTTGTCTTTCCTTGGGCTGCAGCCACGATTTGCAGATTCCGTAGGAAAAATTATAGCCCATAGGTTAACTAAGCCTCTCTCCATCGCAAGAAGCCAATTAACTCACTGGTCTCCACATGTGTGCCGCTCGGTGGACACACCGACGTTTAAAGGAAAAGGAGCACCACTAGATCTAGATTTCCATAGAGAAGAATACATGATGTCCATCGTTGTGTTGTAGTAAAAAAGCGAAGACCGCTTGTGTAGGATTCCATCGAGAAAACCAGGTATTGGTCGGTGTGATCCCCTAAAAATAGTCATGGTCGATCAATGAGTTGTTCATTTTGAGAGGGTGTCATTGAGTGCGTGGTCACTGTGCCCCTAAGATTGATTTTTTTTTACATATACCCTTCAATCGTGTATGTAAAAAAGAAGCAATTTCTACTTGGGCCCGTCTAAATTTTAGTAGCATGTATCCCCACTCCCTTGGCTCCGTCCCTGGCTAAGCCGCATCCTAGTTTGTGATCATAGGTAACAAATACCTCGTCACAAATGGTGTTGGTTCCTTCCCCGTCTCTCACTCCTCACAAAGACACACTGTTGGGAATCGTTGCATGAAAAAACAAAAAAAATTCTACGCACACGCAATGATCTATCCATGAAGATGCATAGCAACGAAGGGGAGAGTGTGTCTACGTATCCTCGTAGACGGAAAGCAGAAGCATTTAGTAACGTGGTTGATGTAGTCGAACTTCTTCGCGCTCCAACCGATCAAGTACCGAACGTACGGCACCTCCGAGTTCTGCACACGTTCAGCTCGATGACGTCCTCGCCTTCTTGATCCAGCAAGACGGACGAAGTAGTGGATGAGTTCCGGCAGCACGACGGCGTGGTGACGGTGATGGTGATGCTATCTCCGCAGGGCTTCGCCTAAGCACTACGAAAATATGACCGGCGATGTAAACGGTGGAAGGGGCGCCGCACACGGCTAAAGGATTGTTGTGCTTGTGCTAGGTGCCCCCCTCCCACATAAATATAGGTGGGGGAGGAGGGAGCAGCCAGGAGGCGCCCCCAAGTAGGCCGAATCCTACTTGGGGTCGCTTCCCAAGTGGCGCCCCCCCTGCCATATTTGCCGGAGAGGAGAAGGAAAGGGGAGGAGGGAAGGAAGGGGGAGGCCGAATCCCCTCCCCTTTCCTTTCCCAACTTGGGCGGCAGCCATAGGGGGTGCGCCAGCCCCTCGTGGGCTGGTGTGCTCCCCTCTAATGGCCCAATACGCCCACTATCCTCCCGGGGGTGCCCGGTACCCCCTCCGGTACTCCGATGACTATCCGGTTTTCTCTGAAACACTTTCGGTGTCCGAATACCATCGTCCTATATATCAATATTTACCTCTCGACAATTTCGAGACTCCTCGTCATGTCCGTGATCTCATCCGGGACTCCGAATAACATGTTGGGGATATAACTATTGAGTATAAACCGCCCAGGAGGGGCCGGGTTATGCTCATAGTGATTTACCTGTATTGAAGCCCATGAAGACATAGAAGATGGCGACTTACGAAGGAGACTTAATAAGAAGGCCCAAAGCCCAAAGGCGACTTAGGGCCCATAGATGTAAACCACCATAAGTATATGACTTCTATTGTAAGATAGGAAAGAGTGGATACCGAGCCGGACACGTTTATGAGCCGGCCGGGATTCTGTGAATCTCCGGGCGTCAACCTGTGTATATAATGGGACGACCCGGCGGCGATTTGGGGAGAGGAGACAACAGATCGAGAGCCAGGTTAAGCGTATTCGCTCCCTGGTCATCGAAACCCTAGCAATACCACCTCAAACTGGATTAGGCCTTCACCTTCACCGCAAGGGGCCGAACCAGTATAAACTCCCCGTGTCCTTTGTCCTGATTAACCCCTTTAAACTAACCTCATTGCGATGGCTCCACGACTTAAGTCCTCACACTAGGACATCTGCCGTGACTATTCCACGACAGTTGGCGCCCACCGTGGGGCCAGCGCACGGTGGTTTCGAGTTCTTGAAGGGCAACTTCGAAGGGATCAAGGGATACGCTGTAGGCCGTATGACCAAGAGTCGTCGCGGCAAGCTCTACATCGACGACGAAGGCTGGGGCCCCGAGGCCGGCTCAATTGGGTACGGGTACCGGGTCCCCTTCGGTGGAATTCACGTCTTCATTGGCAAGATTGGCGAACCGGGCCCTGAGCCGGACACCTGCACCGACATCATCGAGACGGCTCAGCGTGCAAAACCCGCCCGAGTTCAGCTCGCCATGAGTTGTGCCTTCGTGGGATTCATCAATGGTGCGGGATCTGAGAATAAATCGGTATCTGACGATGAGACAGTTGTCTATTCTGTACACCTTGGATTCCAAGAGCAGCAGCATGCTCAACCTGGACGAGTACGCCGTGCCCCACTGGGAGGTCGGCCGCGGCCCCACGGAGCCCTTCAACCCCCACAAGGACAGCTACGTCTCGGCGTGCGCTCTGCACCCGGACGGGCGCACCATCTTCGTCTCCATCAGGCGCCGCTCCGGGGACTACCGCACCGGCTTCGTGGAGGAGGAGCCGGAGCAAGAGGGTGAGAAGAAGGACCTGGAGCGGTGGAGCGTGCGGCAGCTGGGGACCTTCGCGCTGGACACGCAGAGCGACTGGGGGTGCTGGACGCAGTACGGCACCTGGTACCTGCCGTTCGAAGGCCAGGCGCACTACGACGGTGACCTGGGCGCGTGGGTCGGGAAGACCCACGCCGCCCGCGACGGCCAAGGCTACCGCAACGACGAGCACGAGCACCTCTGCTCCTATGACGTCCCGGACCTCAGGAAGGAGGAGCAAGAGGATGAGCAGGAAGAGGAGGAGGAGGAGGAAGAAGAAGACGAGGAGGATGAAGAGGAGGAAAAGGAGAAGCTGGTCCCCGGAGTCTGCCCGCCGCCGGTGCCTCGCTGGAGTCTGGCCGCAGAGAAGCTGACTTTCCTGGAGCCCAAGCTTAAGAGTACGGGGCGTGCTGTGCTCCTCCACACCGGTGGCAGAGGCACGTTTTGCCTCGTCGAGCGTGCCCCGCGCAAGGGCGTAAGCTCCAGCCGCTCCAAAGCCGACGGCGACGACTGCCTGCTCCGCGTGACCATGTGCCGCATCAGGTACGGAAGGAACGGCGAGCTCGTGGTCGCGCCGCTCTCGCCTAGTCGGTCATACCTTACATCCCGCTATGCGCCGTACTGGCCTGGTCGATCCTACCTCACACCCAGCGATATCAAGGATTTTGACGTGCGTGCATTTTGGATATAATCCTAGTAGAAACAAAATAAGTAAAGGACTGTGTGGTCACATATATTTTCTTCCATTTGTATGCATAGTTGCATACAGATTAGACAAAACTTAGGTTTATGCTGGTGTGTTTAGGTTATGAACCCTTCAAGCTTTTTTATTTGTGGTGTGATTCTCGTGCAATGCCTTTTCTGTGTTTCTATTTGTACGTATTATATATTCTGGCTAGTTTGTATTCGGTCTTCCATGTGAGGATTCTTAGACTAGAATGCTTTGTGTACTAAAAGTCTAAAACCAAAGAAGTTATGTATTTGTGTTTGAAAGAGCTTTGATTATTTGTTTTTGTTACATTATTTTTTTTAGTTAGTATTTTTTTTTCTTTATTAGTTTGCTCATTATAAAATTGTGTTGGGTGTTGGCATAAATGTACAATTTTTGGTTTATAAATGTACAGATAGGTGTTGGCATAAATGTACAATACTAGGTGCAATTTTGGATTTAGAAACGTGTAGCATTTTTATTGTTTGCATACTCTGTAGCCAGAAATTGCACCTGTTTTGGGGTAAAAAAAACTTCAAAATTGAGTGGTTTGCACATTTTAAAGGACGGAAGAGCACATTCTTATTTGGTGCAGGCATTATGTTCTGTTGTTTATCGATAAAAATACGGAAATGATAAATCTTGAACGTTCAGGATTTGCCCATGGCAAATCGAATGTTTTTATAGCAAGTTTAGTTGATAAGCATGGCAATTTCCTGGCAAACAAATCAAACTGGGGACGGAATTGCCATGCTTACAAACTAAACTTGCCATCCTTCGCGTATATAAATTGCCACTAGAAAAATGTTTGATTTGCCATGTGCAAATCCCGAACGTTCGAAACTTATGAGTGTCCTAAAAATAATGGTTATGCTCTAATGGACCTATAGACACTATTCGTTTAAGAAATGGACATGCACTCCAATGCTACTAGGGCCCTATTTGTGTTGAGATTCTCGTGCAATGTCTTTTCTGTGTTTCTATTTGTGTACATATTTATTCCGGCAAGTTTGTATTCGGTCTCTTTTCATGTGAAAATTCTTAGACTAGCTAAGGATGCTTTATGTACTAAAACTCTAAAACTAGAGGAAAATTTTCTCTGGCAACCGTTCCCTGGGAAGCCAACCCCAGCAAATGACCCGATCGTTGTTGCACGTATCTTGATGCAATGCCAATGCCACGTAGATCGGCTGAAGAGGCGTGAGGCGCTTACCAGTTGGATTGCAGCACGTTTTGTGAATAGATGTACTATACTTGTTTTTATGTGTTTGAAGCTAAATTATTTTAAATTATTTTTTTCTTTAAAACATGCAAAAATCTAGAATTTTTTCAGCATTGAAAGAACAAAATATCCCTATTTTTAAATGGATTTTTCTAAACTTGCCATGTGCATTTTTATTTATAGGTAGCATGGCATTTTTCTTGGTCTTGTTTGTAATGCGATCCATGGTTTTTTTCTAAACTTGCCATGTACAATTTCCAAAAAATGCCATGAATAACATGGCAGTAATCTTAACTTCTCACATGGCAGTTTTATTACTAAGAGCATGGCATTTTAATAAATAATACCATGGCATTTAAATTATTAACAGGATGGCATTTTTATTACTAAGAGCATGGTATTTTTATTGTCAAGAGGATGGCAATTTTATGATTAATAGCATCACATTTTTATGATTAAGGGCATGGCATTTGTATTATTAGGAGGATGGCAGTTTTATTATTAACAAGTTGGCGGTATTATTATTGAGAGCCTGACATTTTATTATTGTTGGCATGGCATTTTTATTATAAAGAGGATGCCAGTTATTTTTCTTAGTAAGAGGATGGCAATTTATTTTTATTGGCATGGCAGTTTAATTTTTCCCTGACATGGCATTTTTATGGATTTTTGTACAATGGACCAAATAAAGCAAAGCAATATTCATGGAATTTTATTAAATTAACATGGCATTTTTATAAAGTAGCATGACATTTTTTCGTATTCATAGCAATTATAGATTTTTATGTTTTTTCTCAGTTTTATAAGAAATTTTTTTTTTTGCTCATGGCATTTAAAAAAAAGTAAAACAAAGACTAGATAGTAGGGTCCAAACCAAATAAGCTACTCCCTCCATTCCATAATTCGTGTTGTGGTTTTAGTTCAATTAAAAAAACATAAAGTAACACAGGCACAACACCTACTTAAATGTTGAGGTATCTCTATTGCCATTGTTAAACTCTTTAAAAGGCGTATAGTGTTCATATGAAACCAAGAGCCAATATTGTTGGGAAGATTCGGTACCAAAGCATCCATACGAGATGCATTTATTATGTTCCGCATAGAAGGTAACCATAGTTACATCTTACAACATGTACATAGGAGATGACGCTCTTATTGTATTTTGTGCACGGCCAAGATTATACATAACTAATTAATTAAGCGAAGGGTCTCTGCTTGTAGCAGTCAAGGTTGTCGCCGTAGCCAACGCCGAGGATGTCGCAGTAGCGCTTGTAAAACCCGATCCGATCAGCGACGCGGCTGTCCTGCCCGTGCCCGCACTCGATCCCACCGTTGATAATGTTGGTAATCACACCAAACCCGGGCACCCGCCCTGCGGCCCGGTCTGCCCCGAAGGGGCTCCACTGGCCCGTGATCACAGCATGGCTCGACGGCTTTGGTGCCCGCGCTGTCATCCAGAACCACATCGCCGTCTTAAACGACACTGTGGGGTCGGTCGCCACCAGGTCCGGGTTGCTCAGCAGATCGACCCCGATGGCCCGGCCAGCAGTCCAGTAGTTGTAGTTGTGGGAGAGCTGGATGGGCCCACGGCCATAGTAGCGCTTCCCGGGGGCGCACGGCCACTGCATGCTTGGGGTGCAGTAGTCGGCGGTGGCTCCACGTTCCTGCTTAAAGCAGTAGCCCCAGGCGAAGGCTCCGTCCGGTGCGGTCGCCCACCCGCCGGTGGTCTCGTGGGAGGTCTGGGCGAGGAAGGCGGCCACCTCGCGCTTGTGCGCGTCGGTGCTGCCCGTGGTGCCGAAGTCCGGGAAGGCGTTTGCGGCGGCAACCAAGGCGTCATAGGTGTAGAAGCCCTCGGTCTGGCAGGCGCCGTCGTTGCGGTGCAGCAGCATGCGGTCAAACTGCGCGCGGGAGACGACGGAGGACACGCTGCCGCTTGCGGCGCCGATGGCCATGGCCACCGTGGCTACCACGGCCACCACCACCGCAAGCGATCTCATTGTGCGTGGCAGCAAAGTAGAGTACTCCACCGCTGTCTGCTGCAAGTGTAGTGTTACGCTTACGCTTAGTGGTGTGTGTGTGTGTGTGTCAGAAGCGGTCGGGAGAGCATGCACGTCTTTATAAGTTTATATAGGTGTCGCGCGCTACTCGATCGCCATGATCGACCTGTGTCTATCCATCTACCTCCTCGTGAGCTTCCTTCCAGAGCGACATCGTCATGCGATCGACGGATCAATCTTGGCGGCTTAGATACGGTCGAGAGGTACAGCGGTGAGCAGCTGGCCATGTATGATTCCGGACGAGTTTCGCTTTGCATCATGACGCGGGGTGAAACGAGCGTGGATCGATCGGATCGGGGACTTGGAGTTTTCGCGTTTCAGATGGTTTCCATGCGTGCCATGGAATATCTTCGTTCCACGCAATGGAAGCCCATTGGTGAGTGGGTCCCACATGGAGGAAAGGAAGCAGCTAAAACAGAACATTTTCATGTTTCATATATACCGAGCTTGCTTTCTAGTACATACTTGCTCCGTTCCAAAAATAAGTGTCGATAATTTAGTACAAAGTTGTACTAAATCAACGATACTTATTTTGGGATGGAAGCCCTCCGATCCATTTTAATACTTTTGTCTAGTAAAATGGTAACCCATTGACTACATGGCGACTTTTTTTTCCCTCGAGGCATGCAATTAAACAAAAAAATTATTTTCTAGTTTCATACATTTATATTGAACTTGTTTTCTAGAATACCCTTTTAGATCCATAATAATCCATCAAGAAATTTAGGACGGAGTGGTGGGCAAACTTTGACGAGTTTTACTGGGCGTAATCCGCGTGACATGTTGTCTCTGCCGTCGGATATAGGAAGGATGAGCGGCTGAGATCGGCTCAAGGAGCAATCCGTGGGATGACTGCATTGACCAATAAGAACAACATTACTGCTCCGGAGGCTCGCGTCAACTACTCCTGTTTCCAAAATATTAATATTCTGGGTTACTGCGCGCCGCCGCCGGTTGGTTACTGCGTTGAAACCAAACCAAAATGAATGAAAAAATCGTCTTACCCACACCGAACCCAAACTCTCCCTGAACCCCCGCCTCGCCGCCGACGACCACCTCCGCCCCAACCCAGCCCCGCCGCCGCGCCCCTCCTCCTCTCCCACCGCCCGGCCGCCGAGATGCGCGCGCAGCAGGCAGGAGGTGCAGCACCAAGACAAGACCTTGCACAGGTATGTATGGATCTCATCCCCTTCTTCTGCTTGTTTGTTTTCTTCTTCATCTCCACGATCTGGATCTGATGCATGCGTGCGGTTGCTTGGCTGTGTGCTTGCAGTTCGACACAGATTGGTTGTGGCAGCCAAGGTGAATGCGATTCTTCTTCCCCTGATTGGATTGGATTGGATTCGATTCATGGAGATTCGTCCTTCTTCCACTCCGACGCCTCCCTCCCGTACTGCCTCGATTCGTCTCGTCTTCCTCCCCAGCAAAGCCATAGGTGTCCCCTCTCGCTCTCCCTCCCTCATGCTCTGTCTGTGTGTGTGTGTGTGATAACATCAATTAGCAAACTCGTCGTTGCACGAACATCAAAGGAGGGTTCTTTGAGTTCCTACAGAAACCATAATTTGGGACACTTGTCCCGAAACAAAACAAAAAACAAAACACACAAGGGGAATGTTTGTACTACTCGTGTTTGGCAAATGTACACATATCATCGGCTTCGAAGCTTGAACTTGTCGTGTTGATCAGATTTCACATCACGACAAAATAAACAAAATACTTTAAAGAGTGCCAGAGTATTTACGAATTACTACGACATACACAATATTGCTTTCTGTTTGGATCAGGCTAACCTTCCTTCCACAAAAGGGATTTGCCTAGACAACTAACCTCTCCCGTTCTCACATACATTCCCTGCCAATTCATTTGCTACTGCACCATTGTCGTGCGGGAGGCGGCGGGCTCGGCTTGATGGTGGAAACAATAAATCCAGGTCAAGGAGAAGTGCTTCTGCGTCATTCCGATGTTGCTTCCTTTGATTCAGCTGCTTGGCCTCGCTCGCTCTACCGCGGCGATGGATTCCGCCGCCGCACACGCGGGTTGATGAGGAGGAGCTGCGGCGCCCGACGCTGCAGCACCGACTGCATCTACTACCTCCTCCTCGTTGACCTGCAAGAAGGTACCCCCTGCACCTCCCTACCACTTCTTGAATCCACTACACATCGTTACACTTCTGTTCCTTGCACTCATCCAATGATTTTCATAGCCTTGTAGCAGTAGGAAACTAGGAATCTGTATGACTCGAGAATGAACTCAAGTGCAGCACTAATTGCAGGGTGATGATCTTTTTTTAGGAATTTCACATGAAGCAGTTCAATTTCTGCACGATTTGGAGACAATTCTGATGTTTCAGACACATACATTTGATTTGACGTTTTTTAGTTTTGACATTGATCCAACTAGAGCAGGCATGCTTTACATTTATTACATACTAATCTGATCAAGTAAGATTTTTGTTGTACCTTTGGATCATTTTTTCTTAATTTCACTTCAATACGTAAAGTACCTTTTGCCCTTGCGGGTCTACTAGATAAGTTGTAGATTGTGTATGGATAAGTAGGATATATGGCTGCTAGGTGCCAGTTTCTAATTTTGTTTTAATTGTAGGGACATGTAGGTGCTTGTACCCCTCGTGTTTGGAAAATGTATGTACAGATATCATCGACTTCAAAGCTCAAACTTATCGTGTTGATCAGATTTCACATCACGACAAAATAAACAATAAACTTTAAAGAGTGCCAGAGTATATTTACAAGTAATGACATACACAATCTTCATTGATTGTTTTTTTTTTATTAGGCTTACCTTCCTTCCACAAAATGGTTTGCCTAGACAAGTAACCTCTCCCGTTCTCAGATACATTCCCTACCAATTCATTTGCAACTGCACCATTGTAGACATCATCAGCTCTCAACATTCTTCCAGAACAAGCCATCTACAGGAACTCAGATGCAGACACGTCAAAACTAATGATTTCAGTCACTGTTTTAGACACTAGAAAGAAAAAAGTTAGACTATATTATGAGTAAGCAGAAATATGTTTGTACTAAACTATTATTATTTTCATCAACCTCGTTTCCTTTTTGCCGAACACCTTTGTTTATTGACCACTGAACTATACATCATAGAACCTGAAAATGGAACGGTTCCTTCTCCTTATAAGTTGTAACGGTTATAAATGGAACGGTTTCTAAATCACGACATGAACAAAACACTTTAAAGAGTGCCAGAGTATTTACAAATTACGACGTACACAATCTTGATTGATTGCTTTCTGTTTGCATCAGGCTAACCTTCCTTCCACAAAAGGGATTTGCCTAGACAACTAACCTCTTCCGTTCTCAGATACATTCCCTGCCAATTCATTTGCTACTGCACCATTGTCGCGCGGGAGGCGGCGGGCTTGATCTTGTATTTATGGCCGTGCAGTATCCTGGTTCTTGTGTTGGGTGTGACGGTGGTGGGCAAGACGGGCATGTAGAAAGATACCACAACAGCAGCAGGGTAAGATGTCATAGTTGTAGAATTGAAATTCATGTGACTGTACATGTTGTGGTCTAAACTCCCCTTAATTTGAATTGCTTTGTCTTCACAAGCATGGTTGGTCTGTGTTATATGAAAGTAGGTACATGTGTTGTTAAGATAGAAAGAGAGTGGAGGTTTGGAGAGCATGAGATAGTTATTGTAAAAAGAAAGGGGGTTCTGTTCCCTATTTCTCTTAATTCTGTCATGATGCTTCTCGGTCATACACTAGAGTAGATTCTCGAGTTTCTGTCGGTGTTAATCAATGTCAAATGAAAAAAATGGAAAAACTTTCCACGCAGAAAATGAAAGTCCTTGTTGTAGTCATATAAAATACGAGATGTCCACCCCTACCGTCTCTAGTCTTTTTTATGCATCAGAAAATAAAATCATGTGTTGGCTGTTATATTTGTAGAGAAGAGGTATATGGAGGTTTTTGTATTTCTCAAGAGACTAGTAAATGAAATTGTAGGCTTGACTCTAACCTGTGTATCTGATTTTGATGGCTGTAGGGTTGTGTAGTTGTATCATAAGACATCGTTCTTGAATTGAAATACACCTGTACATGCTGTGATCATCTGGATTGCCTTGTATTCACATGTCTTGTTAAGAAGTGGTGGCTGTTTGAGCCTTATGCTGTATAACTGAATTTGGTGGCTGTTTGGTCCTTATGTTGTATAACGAAATTTTGTGTTTTATGTTTTATTCAGTAGCCAAGCAATGTTATTGATAGAACAATGGGGATGCGATGCTTAGTTATGTGAGTATGTGACTAGTATGATGCCCGCTTTTGCCTTTACAAGAAAAACTCACACTTCCAATATAAATTGGTCATTTCAATCATTGTTCAAGTTATCTAATTGGCTAATCGCACATTCACGTCATTTGGTAGTTGACCACGATTGTTAGTAGTGCAGTTTGCTTGTCTTGAGCAGCTAGCTACTAGTTCTGTATCACATTGCCTTTTGCAGTAAGTTCACATTTCTCAAATACACAGGCGTTAGTTTTAAAACTATCCTGGTTCAAGTGTTTGGTGTGACGGCGATGGGCAAGATGACCATGTCCAAAGATACCACAGCAGCATTAGGGTAAGACATTGTTGTTGAACTAAATTACCCCTGTCTGTACATGTTGTGATCTAATCTCCCCTTAATCTGGACTGCCTTATCTAAACTTGCATAGTTGGTCCGTTTATTGAACCTTCTCGGTCTTGTTAACAAAAACAAGTGATATAAAATATTAGTAGGAGGGGAGCTTAGTAGATTCTGAGAAAAGAAAGGGGGTTATGTTCTCTACTCTTCTTATTCCATCTTAAATCTTGTTGGTCATAAGCCAGAGTAGAATCTTGATTTTCTTTTAGAGGTAAATAGTGTCAAATGGGAAAAAGGACAACCTTTCCGCGCAGACAATCAAAGTCATTATTATAGTCGTGTTAATAAAAAAAAAGATGTCCAACCCTACTCTCTCTAGTTTATTTTAAGCTTTAGAAGAATATAAAGCATGTGGTGGCTGTTATATCTATCGAGAAGAAATATGGATGATTTTGATATTCTCAAGAGAGGAGTGAATGAAATTGGGGGTTTGACTCTAACAATTTACATGCATAGTTATCTGTTTAATGAAGCTTCTTGGTAGTAATATGTGTTAATAAGTGATTTTAAAATATAAATAGAAGATAAAAAGAGGGCTGGTTTGGAGAAAATGAGACAGTTATTGTAAAAAAGGAACTGGCTTCTGTTTCTGTTATTTCCCTTATTCTGTCATAATGCTTGTCTGTCATACATTAGAGTAGAATCTTGAGTTTCTGTCGGTCGTAATCATATAATATAGTGTTTGTAGATAACCTTTCCATGCAGAAAATGGAAACAAATGGAAAACCTTTCCATGCATAAAATTTAAGCCCTTATTATAGTCATATAGTATACGAGATGTCCACACTTATTGTCTCTAGTCTATTTTATGTTTCAAAAAATATGAAGCATGTGCTGGCTTTTGTATTTGTAGAGAAGAGGTAATATGGAGGATCTTGTTTTTCTCAAGAGAGGAGTAATGAAATCGTGGGCTTGACTCTAACCTGTTTAGTCTGATTTTGATGGCTGTAGGGTTGTTTAGTTGCATCATAAGACATCTTTGTTGAATTGAAATTCGGTCGTACATGTTGTGATCATATGAATTGCCTTATCTTCACATGTCCTGTTTAGAAGTGATTTAAAGAACAAATATAATCTAGAAAGAGAGGGGTTTTGTTCTCCATCTCTCTTATTCTGTTGTAATGCTTGTTGGTCATACACTAGAGTAGAATCTTGATTTTCTATCTGAGGTAAGGTAATTAATGTCAAGAGGAAAAATCAACAACCTTTTCCATGCAAAAAAATATAGTCCTTATTATAGTCATGTAAAATATCAGATGTCGACCCCTACTGTCTCTAGTGAATTTTATTTGTGCTTCAGAAAAGCTAAAGCATGTGCTGGTTGTTAAATTTGTAGAAAAGAAATATCAAGGGTTTTCTTTTTCTCAAGAGAGGAGTGAATGAAACTATGCGCTTGAAAAATCTGACTTACACATGCAAATGTGTGTGTAGGTTCTTGATATACTAATATAAAGTATAAGTCATGTGATTTTCTATCTGTTAATGGCGATGAATCTGTCTTGCAACTGATGTGCAAGGCCCATTTTGTGTGCTTTTGCCCTGCAGTTTCCTCTTCACTGTACGTCTCTTAGCTGTTGATTTTGATGTATTTGGATTCAGTCTCTTAGTTGATGATGTGGTTGGATTCCGTATGACTTTAAAATGATCTGGTGATTGCTTATCTATCTCAACACTCGAGCAGAGACGGATACGTTCATTGATCCAGTGATTTTGCTTATCTGACTGTTATGATGTTCGTCTACAGTAGATAGTTGATATCCTAAAACTGCTAGTTGGGTCTGAGTATTATGCCCTCTTGCCTGTGCTTTTATCCTAAAATCTGAACTACTTCTTTTATGAGTCATTAAATTCAGGTTATACTTCTTATATGAAATGCTAGGCTTCATTTACTTGGTTAGAGCAACATGTCGCTTTTATCAGTACTTGGTCACAGGGCATATTATGTTAATTGTAGCCTGTTGCATAACATTTAAAAAACATATGTGTTGTTTAAAATGCTATTTCTTTCTTTGATATAGGCATTTAAACATGTCCGGCTAACATGGCTTGGTGGATTACCTGCACCTCAGCCAATACCTTCGCTTCCCCTGCATTGCGATGGCGGCGATTTGCCAGTGGTGGCCGGCCCTTCCTCGGTTTCGGTGAGCCCATTGTTTCCTCTCTCCCACTCTGCCATGAGATGGTTTGGCCATCGAGCAGTGGACGATTGTGATTCTAGCCATCGAACCAATGATTGTTCTAAACTAGGCCTGTTGAATGATGAACTTGAGTTGTCCAGCATGGTGAAGTTCCAAGTTTTTAACACGGCTAAGTTTTTCATGTTTTCATTCATCCGTCAGCTTTTAATGTAAAGTGACACTGTCATAATGAAAGGAAATGACCATGCTGTTGTAGCCATCAGTTATCTCTTTGTAGGACTTGGGCTATGGCTCATGAAATCAATGTCATACATACATGTATTTCATTCTTAGATGATGAGTGAGGGTTGTTCTCTTTTCTAGAATGGGTTCGAGAACATAGCTTTTGTTGTTTTTAGTTGTTTGGTCAAAATATTATGATTATTTAAACTATTTTTGACTAGTTGGTGCTATTATGTTAATTATAGCCTGCTGAAAATCATGTTTAAAATGTTATGTTCTTTCTTTGGTATAGGCATGTACTCCCTCCGTAAAGAAATATAAGAGCGTTTAGATCACTAAAGTAGTGATCTAAACGCTCTTATATTTCATTACAGAGGGAGTAAATGACAACCCTATCCCAAAAGGGTATTCTTTGAGATTTTAAATTTGATGAGTTGCTCCTCTCGATTGTAGGCCCTATGCCTCCAGGAATTTTGGTCGCCTTGGTCCATCTTGGCGACTTTGACCATAGTAATGCAAACGTTACACGCACGTACCTCGGCTTCCCATGCAGCGCGGTGACAACGGTTTGGCCGCAACCGTGGCGGTGGTGGCTGCCTCCTTATCAGTTCTGGTGAGTTCCTTGTCTCTTCCCTCTCTCTCCGTGGGGCCATTGATGGGATGTAATATCACCGATATAGGTTCTGTGATAAATATTATGAAACATGGGCTTGACTAATCTGATTTACACATGCAAATGTGTGTGTGTGTAGCTTCTTGATATACTAATAGGAAGTATAAGTCGGGTGATTTTCTCTATGTTAATGGTGATGAATCTTTCTTGCAACTGAGGTGCAAGGCCCATTTTGTGTGCTTTTGTCTTGCAGTTTCCTCTTCATTGTACCTCTCTTACTTGCTTATTTTGATGTGTTTGGATTCAGTCTCTTGGTTGTTTATGTGGTTGGATTCCGTATGATTTTAAAATGATTTGGTGATTACTTATCTGGATCAACACTCGATCAGAGATGGATACCTTCAATGATGCAGTGCTTTTGCTTATCTGACATGATGTTCGACTATTGTAGATAATTGATATCCTGAAACTGCTAGTTGGGTCTGAGTGTTATGCCCTCTTGCCTTTGCTTTTATCCTGAAATCAGAACTACTACTTTTATCAGTCATTAAATTCAGATTATACTTCTGGTTCTAGACTATTCTTCGTTATATGAAATGCTAGCCTTCATTTACTTGGTCAGAGCAACATGTGGCTTTTTTCAGGACTTGGTTACAGGGCACATTATGTTAATTGTAGCCTGCTGCATAACATTTTAAAAACATATGTGTTGTTTAAAATGCTATTTCTTCCTTTGATATAGGCATGTAAACATCCATGTCTGGCTACCATGGCTTGGTGGATTACCTCCACCTCCTCCACTACCTTCGCTTCCCCCGTAGTGCGATGACCGCGGTTCATCAGTGGTGGCCGCCCCTTCCTCGGTTTTGGTGAGCCCCTTGTTTCCTCTCTCCCACTCTTCCATGAGATCTGGCCATCAAACCAACAATTATTCTAAACTAGGCCTGTCGAATGATGAACTTGAGTTGTCCAGCATTGTGAAGTTCCAAGTTTTTAACATGGCTAAGTTTTTCATGTTTTCATTTACCCAGCAGCTTTTAATGTGAAGTGACACTATCATACTGAAATGAAATGATCATGCTGATGTAGCCATCGTCTATCTCTTGGTAGGATTTGGATTATGGCTCATGAAATCATTGTCATGTATACATGTATTTCATTCTTAGATGATGAGGGAGGGATGTTCTCTTTTCTTGAACGGTTTCTAGAACATAGCTTCTGTTGTTTTTAGTTGTTTAGTAAAAATATGATGATTGCTTAAACTGTTGTGGATTAGCTGCTGCTATTATGTTAATTATAGCCTGCTGCAAATCATGTTTAAAATGTTATGTTCTTTCTTTGGTATAGGCATGTAAATGACAATCCTATCACAAAATGGTATTCTTTGAGATTTTAAATTTGATGAGTTGCTCCTCTTGATTGTAGGCCCTATGCCTCCCGGAATTTTGGTCGCCTTGGTCCATCTTGGAGAGTTTGACCATAGTAATGCAAACATTAGACGCATGTACCTCGGCTTCCCATGCAGCGCGATGACAATGGTTTGGCCACACCGGTGGCGGTGGTGGCCGCCTCCTTATCAGTTCTGGTGAGTTCCTTGTCTCTTCTCTCTCTCTCCGTGGGGCCATTGATGGCCTGACCACTTCTTTGGTCATGCTGTCTGGTGGTGTTCTTCTGGCTACCACATTCTTGTGAGTGTGATGATCCTGGCGTTGAAATTGGTCCAGGTGCTGGTTAGGGCTTATTTAGGATCTTGGCATGGTTGCTGCCTATTGTTGTTGCTGAGGGTGGTGTTGACCATACTTGAGGCCTAGGGGTTGGTGTTGCATCCGTGATGGGAATGCTGATGAGTCTATTCCCCTTTTGTCACTTAGTATTTAATAAATGTGCTAAGTTTTCGCACCATAGTTGCTGAAATTCTTATTATACTCTTTTTTTAAAGTTGAACTGTCTTTTATTCTTTCGTAATGTCCGTTGGTCATACACCAGAGTAGAATCTTGATTTTCTGTCGAGTTAAGTTAACCAATGTCAAATGAAAAAATGACAACCTTTTTCATGCAGAAAGGTAAAGTACTTATCATAGTCATGCAAAATACGAGATGCCCATCCCTACTGTCTGGTGTATTTTATATATGCTTCAGAAAATTTAAAGCATGTGGTGGCTGCTATATTTGTGGAGAAATATGGAGGATTTTGTTTTCCTCAAGAGAGGAGTGAAATAGTGAATGAAACCTGGGCTTGACTAATCTGATGTACACGTGCAAATGTGTGTAGCTTCCTGATATACTAATATGAAGTATCTGTTATGTGCTTTGCTCTCTGTTAATGATGTTGACTCTGTCTTGTAACTGAGGTGCAAGGCTCATTTTGTGTGCTTTAGCCCTGTAGTTTCCTCTCACTGCACCTCTCTTAGCTGCTGATTTTGATGTATTGGAAAGCTAATTTTAAGTGGTGTATCTATTTCTCTGGTCCCATCCTATCGGTTGCACTGGTGCACAAATTGTAGTCACTTTACTTGGGGTATGCTTCCTTCCCATACAAACTGGGAGATCATCATGAATTCCTGGTCTTTGTTAGATCACTCGTCACTATTTTGGTGTTGGTCTTTCCCACATTTATATTTCATCAGTATTATGTGTAAATGTACAGGGGTATTATATTGATCGTTTATTAGTTTTTTGCATGGTCGAAGGCTCGGTTCGGTGCTTGTGGCCTCGTGCGACGATGGCGGTGGTGCTGTATGGCATCGGCCACAACTTTTCTGGTTTCCCTCGGTTCTCCTCTTTTCCCCTTGCTTTGCGTTTTGGACCAAGTCTCCGAGCTATGGCATATCATGTTTTTCTGGTTGGGTGGTGATGTCCTGTTCATACCCTGGTTTGGTTGGGTTGTCAATGAAATGCTGGGTTTAGGCCAGCTTCCTGTGTCTGCCATGGTTAGTCATGGTGTCCTGGCTATGCCCTTATTAATTATGCACCATCTCCATAATGGTTGTGGTTAGGCCGTAGTTGTAATATCACCGGTTATAGGTTATGTGATAAATATTATGCTACTACTGTTTTTTATCGTGTAGTGGTGTAGGTTTCATAATGGTGTGTATGATCAAATTGCTAGCTGAAGTTCATGTCCTTAAGCCGATAAAATAACAGATGCTAGTCTTGGTGTGATAATGCATGGCTTGATTTCTGGTAGGGCTTTGTTCTTAATTTTGGAGGAAAATTGTGCTACTGATGTTGATGTAGCCACCAGCTATCTTTAGCTAATGAAATCACTGTCATACATGACGAGGGAGGGATGTTCTCTTTTCTTAAATGTGCTCCACAGCATAGCTTTTGTTCTTTTTATTTGTTGTTTGGTCAAAATATTATGATTTCTTAAACTGTAGTGGAGTAGCTGCTCCTACTATGTTAATTATAGCCTGCTGCACAATATGTTGAAAAACGAGCATATATCCTTTAAAATGCTATGTTCTTTCTTTGACATAGGCATGTAAACTATAACCCCATCCCACAATGGCATTATTTAAGATTTTGAATTTTATGAGTTACTCTCAATTGTAGGCCTATGCCTCCTGGAAATTTGGTGGCCTTGGTCCATCTCAGTGATTTTGACCACAATGTGCTCTCCATAGTAATGCAAACGGTTCGGTGCTCGTGCGACGGCAGCAACGGTACTGTACGGCCTCGGCCACAACTTTTCTGGTAAGTTACTGGCTTTCCTCTGCCCTCCACTCTATCATCCTTGCTCTAGGACCTAGCCTTCGGGCTATGGCCACTCTGGTTGCCGGCTATCGAGCCAATGGTGGGTTTTTGTCTTTTGGTGGTTGTTATTAGTCCACCCATAAACTGTGTGGTTTTGTTATTTTTGGTCCTACATCATGTTATTGTTCCGGTGCAGCATTCTTCTGTGTTTTTTGTTGGGTGGTGATGTCCTGTTCATCCCCTGGTTTGGTTTGGGTGTCGTTGAAATGCTAGGGCTTTAGTCTCCCTATGTTAGTGTATGCCATTGTTAATCATAGTGTTCCTGTCTATGCACTTGTTAATTCCGTTCCATGCCTATAATGATTGTGGTCAGGGGATGATAAACATTATGCTACTGTTTTTTATCCCGTAGTGGTGTAGGTACCATAATGTTGTGTACGATTTAAAATGTTATGTTCTTTCTTTGACATAGGCATATAAACGATAACCCCATCCCACAATGGCATTATTTAAGATTTTGAATTTTATGAGTTATTCCTCTCAATTGTAGGCCTATGCCTCCTAGAATTTTGGCGGCCTTGGTCCATCTCAGCAATTTTGACTACAATGTGCTGTCCATAGTAATGCAAAACGGTTTGGTGCTCATGCGACGACAACAACATTTCTGGTAAGTTACTGGCTTTCCTCTGCCCTCCACTCTATTATCCTTCCTCTGGTACCTAGCCTTTGGGCTATGGCTGCTCTGGTTGCCGGCCATCGAGTCGATGGTGGATTTTTGTCTTTTGGTGGTTGTTATTAGTCCACCCATAAACTGTGTGGTTTTGTTATTTTTGGTCCTACATCATGTTATTGTTCCGTTGCAGCGTTCTTCTGTGATTTTGTTGGGTGGTGATGTCCTGCTCGTCCCCTGGTTTGGTTGGGGTGTCGTCGAAATGCTAGGATTTTAGTCTCCCTGTGTTAGTGTATGCCATTGTTAATCATAGTGTTTCTGTCTATGCCCTTATTAATTCCGTTCCATCCCTATAATGGTTGTGGTCAGGGAATGATCAGCATTATGCTACTGATTTTTATCCTGTAGTGGTATAGGTTCCATAATGTTGTGTACGATTTAATCTTGGCCAAAGTTCATGTCCTTAAACCGTTGCTATACTTGGTCTGGTAATGCATGGTTTGATTTGTGTTCATATTTTGGTAGGGCCTTGTTAATTTTGGAGAAAAATTGTGCTACTGTCTACTACATGGTATAATTCTTTTACGAGGACATTTGTACTAGGGCCTAAAATCATGAGAATGAAATGCTGATCATGCTAATGAGCATTCGACATTTTTTTGCACTCATATTGTTGTAAATGTACATGCTTGTTGTGCCCTCTTATCAACTGTTCATGTACTTGTAGTGGGACATTGGGACACACAGGACCCCACCCCCGAGCCCAACGATCAGGACATCCTCGGGATCGACCTCGAGCTCACCGCCGACGGCTTCATCCATCCCGACCACGACGACGCACCGCCCAAGGTACCTGCCCCCTGCTCTCTTCTACTCCTTACCACTGCTCTGATCTAGTCCAATTTCTAGCTATAAATTGAAATCCACCCGCATAGTAGAGCAGCCTCAACTGATTTGGTAACTTATGCGAAGCTCGTGGTTTCTAAGGTTGGGCTTTTAGCAAGCCAAACGACTCACAAAATTCTCCTCTGCCCTCATTTAGTTTCACAAGAGGTCTCTCTCTCTCTCTCTTGTAGCATTACATGTAAAAAGACCTGTGTACTTGTGTCAAGTAAATTACTCTACTTGGTATGTTATATTCTTTTAGGAGCAGCACATTTATCAAGCAAAAAAAAGAAACCTACCTGAACTTGCTTGGTCATTTGGCAACGACCAAGCATATGTGTTTGTGTGTTGTAATCATCTTGAGTTTGGGCAAGTGAAGCAGTAGGAGCACATACATACATATGCCTGATACATGTCTCTATCGTAAATTCTACTGAACTTGAAGAATACTTATTCATCATGGCCAAGTCTTGTGATAAATTGCTCTTGTTACTCAGTTCACCGCTCCCATTTGTTTCTAATATGCAGGAATAAATCTTCTGTGTGGTGTCAGAATTTCGTCGACGCCGTATGCCATCAAGCAAGGGGGCTGGCTCGGACTGGTTATACTTGTTGTATTTGCTCTGCTCGCATGGTACATGCAGCATTTGGCACCATGGGTCACATAGCCATTTCGGTAAGATTAAGATCTCTTCTAAATGATGATTACATATTAGCATGTTCTTCAGTTTGGGATATAAATGTGTAATAGTGTTTTCTGATGAGGTGTCTAATTTTAATAAATGTCTCGTCTGTTTTTCATTGTAAGATGTCACTCATCGAGAGAAGACGCGGGTTCGTCGATGATATAGTGCTTGTGATTTGTGTTGGTGTTCAGTGGCCTATCGTGTTGTGTTGTTACCATGGTTAGGCTTGGTGATATGCTCTCTGTTCATGAACATGACACAGTTGGTTTTATCTCCTGATTTTTGTGGTATGTAACTTACTGGGTTGTCTAATTGGTAGTGTGCACTAGATGCTATTTGATTTATATTCCTTTAGATGATCATGGATGTTGTCTTCTTGAATGGGTTGCAGAACATAGCTAGTTCTACTGAATATAGCTAGTGTTTTAATTCTGGTTTGGTCAAGCTGTTCTGGAGTAGCTCCTATTACCAAGTTTATGTGTCGTGCATAGTGTTTTTGTCTACCCTAAACATATGTTATCATTCTTTAGAGCCATGGTCCTTTCCTCGCTTTGTTTTGTCAGCATGCACCTCTGTCCGTGTTCATCAGAGATGTGACTTGGTTCTTTGAATATCAACAGGAGATATACCTGAAGGGAGGGTTCCCAGCGGCACTGGTGCACCGCCTTGCTTCCGGTGCCGACGAGATGGCTGGTTTGTTGTCGTGTAACTTGCGTCGGCTCCCACGACTGCTTGGACTACCTACTACCACTTGGGTGAGTCCCTGGTGTCTCTTTCCTCTGGTTGCTCTGGAACGCAGTGTTCAAGCTATGTCAATACTTTGCTCTGCTCCGGCCGTCGAGGTGATGATCTAGTGCTTTTGGTCTGTGGTGGCGGTCTAGCCGGATGAATCTCATACTGGCCATCGCGCCATGGCATCTCTAGGTGTGTTGTTGCGCATAGGTAGTTGTTGTGCGTAGGTAGTTGTGTGGTCCAAACACTAAGCTGATTTTCATAATCAAGAAGCATGCATGCTTGTGCCCTAACTAGTAACACCTACCAGTCATACAGACTGGACATATACGTGTGATGAACTGATGATGACACATGATAAACTACAATTTCTTGTTGTATGTGTGATGGCACAGCAACAAGAATGCAAATAGACAACATTTGTTTGTGAACGTAATGGACCCATTATGTTAGCATGTCGGAGGCTTATTCCACAATTCTCTAAGATGTCACTGCTACTTTCCTTAATTCTTCAGTTTCTGATGCTAGTCTGACTGTCAGCAGTCCAACGTAGCTTAACTGGCCATGTGATATTTGTGTTCAGTTGAAGGAAAGGATGCATTTTTTTGTTATCCATGCATTTATTCATGCAGTGGTCTTGTTCGTCGATCTGCAGGATTACTACTACTTCTAGCAGTACTACATTAACATTCATACTGCTTCACTTGCCCAAACAGTGTAGATAATCAAGCTAGACGAGGAGAACATCCTTGGGACACGCGGGACCCCACCCCCGAGCCCGACGAGCAGGACATCCTCGGGTTCGACCTTGAGCTCACCGCCTATGGTATCGTCCAGCCCGACCACGATGACGCATCGGCCAAGGTACCTGCCCCCTACTCTCTTCTACTCCTTACCACTGCTCTGATCTAGTCCAATTTCTAGCTAGAAATTGAAATCCACCTGCTTTGTAGAGCAGGCTCAACTGATTTGGTAAATTATGCGAAGGTCTTGGTTGCTAAGGTTGGGCTGTTAGCGAGCCAAGCGACTCACAAAATTCTCCATTGCCCTCGTTTAGTTTCACAAGGGGGCTCTCTCTCTCTCTCTCTCTCTTGTTCTAGCATTACTTGTAAACAGACCTGTGCACTTGTGTCAAGTAAATTACTCTATTGGGGATGCTATATTCTTTTAGGAGCAGCACATTTATCAAGCAAAAAAAGAAACCTACCTGAACTTGCTTGGTTATTTGGCAACGACCAAGCATATTTGTTAATCATAGTGTTCCTGTCTATGCCCTTATTAATTCCGTACCATCCCTATAATGGTTGGTTGTGGTCAGGGGATGATCAAAATTATGCTACTGTTTTTGATCCTGTAGTGGTGTAGGTTCCATAATGTTGCGTACGATTTAATCGTGGCTGAAGTTCATGTCCTTAAACCGATAAGAATAACAGTTGCTACTCTTGGTCTGGTAATGCATGGTTTGATTTCTATTCATATTTTGTTAGGGCCTTACTATTAATTTTGGAGAAAAATCGTGCTACTGTCTACTACATGGTATAATTCTTTTACGAGAACATTTGTACTAGGGCCTAAAATCATGAGAATGAAATGTTGATCATGCTAATGAGGATTCAACAATTTTGTGCACTCTCATGTTGTTGTTAATGTACATGCTTGTTTTCCCCTCTTATCAACTGTTCATGTACTTGTAGTGGGGTCCTGTTTTATTTGTTTTAATATGAGAAACTGGGTCACAACACTTGATAACAATGCCTTCAGTCATTTGGTAATTGCTTATCTGGCTCAACATTTGATCAGAGATGGATAACTTCAATGAACCAGAGCTTTTAACTTCACAAGAGGGCTCTCTCTATCTCTCTGTTCTAGCATTACTTGTAAATAACATACCTGCATATTTGTGTCAAGTAAATTACTCTAATTGACATGCTCTATTCTTTTAGGAGCAGCACATTTATCAAGCAAAAAAAGAAACTTACATGAACTTGCTTGGTTATTTGGCAACGACCAAGCATGTGTGTTTGTGTGTTCTCATCATGTTGAGTTTGGGCAAGTGAAGCAGTAGGAGCACATACATACATATGCCTGATACATGTCTCTATCGTAAATTGTACTAAGCCTGAAGAATACTTATTCATCATGGCTAAGTCTTGTGATAAAATGCTCTTGTTACTCAGTTCACTGCTCCCGTTTGTTTCTAATATGCAGGAATAAATCTTCTGTGTGGTGTCGGAATCCTGTCGACGCCGTATGGCTTGGACTGGTTATACTTGTTGTATTTGCTCTGCTCGCCTGGTACATGGCTGTACTGCGATGTTGCCTAGACAGCAAGGAGGACCTTCAGACGTACCTGGATATCGGTCATGCAGCATTTGGCACCACCAGTCACATACCCATCTCGGTAGGATTAAGATCTCGATCTTCTAGATGATGATTACATATTATCATGTTCTTCGGTTTGGGATATACATTTGTGTAATAGTGAATTCTGATGAGGTGTTTAATTTTAATAAATGTGCCATCTGTGTTTCAATGTATGATGTCACTCATCGAGAGAAAACGCGGGTTTGTCGATGATATAGGGTGTTCGGTTGCAGTCACGGGCCGGAATGTCATGGGTCGGACACTGCAATCATTTTGTAGTACAACTTATGAGGGATTCCCAGAGTCTGACGCTAATCAGTCAGGCTCTTCAACTTCAGCATCTTCCATGACCTCCTACACAAAGTTGTCCAGATCAGCGAATGTGAGATGCCCAAGGATCCTTCAACCTCTACCAGTACCGGAGCACGCGTGGGACATGGTGACCCTCGAAAATATTGTTCATCATGTACTCAGAATTGTAATTGTGTACTTGAAATATATTATTCTGTATTTTAGAAAATATTGATCGTGTAATACCAAAATTGACTATCATGTATTAAAAGATATTCATCGTGTAATAAAAATGTTCAACATGTATTTAGAAAATGTTCTCATGTCTTCAAAATTTTATTCTGTGCTAAAAAAAGTTGATCATGTATTAAAGACATGTTCAACTTGTATTTAAAATTCTTCATCATAGTTTTATGGAAATGATCATCCGTTACAAAATGTTCATCATCTATTATGAAAATATACAAGTATTTGTCAAAAGCTGTATACATTCTCCTAAGAAAGAAGATCGACGACTAAGATGTCTTAGTTAGTTAGTGTGGTTCTCTCCAAACGAAAAGGTCATGATTTCAAATCATGTCGCTCTCACTTTTTTTTTTAATTTTTTTTCTGAATCTTATGGATCTGAACATTCATGCCACAATAAAGAAAATTACATGGATAAATATGTTAGGTAGCATTCCACATCAAAAATTCTGTATTTATCATTTACCCACTTGAGGACGAGCAGGAATTAAGCTTGGGGATGCTTGATACGTCTCCAACGTATCTATAATTTTTTATTGTTCCATGTTATTATATTATCTGTTTTCGATTTTTTATATGCATTAATATGCTATTTTATATTATTTTTGTGACTAACTTATTAACTTAGAGCCCAGTGTCAGTTTCTGTTTTTTCCTTGTTTTTTAGCCTCGCAGAAAGGAATATCAAACGGAGTCCAAACAGAATAAAACTTCACGATGATTTTTCTTGAACCAGAAGACACCCAGAGGACTTGGAGTTCAAGTCAGAAGAGCCACGAGGCGGCAGCAAGGGTGGAGGGCGCGCCCTAGGGGGGGCGCCCCCCCACCTTGTGGGCCCCTCGGGACTCCCCTGACCTAGCTCTTCCTCCTATATATTCACATATATTCCAGAACCACCAGAGGCATCCACGAAAACATTTTTCCACCGCCGCTACCTTCTGTTCCCGTGAGATCCCATCTTGGAGCCTTTTCGGCATCCTGCCAGAGGGAGAATCGATCACGGAGGGCTTCTACATCAACCCTATTGCCCTTCCGATGAAGCGTGAGTAGTTTACCTCGGACCTACGGGTCCATAGCTAGTAGCTAGATGGCTTCTTCTCTCTCTTTGATTCTCAATACCACGTTCTCCTCGATGTTCTTGGAGATCTATCCGACGTAATCTTCTTTTGCGGTGTGTTTGTCAAGATACGATGAATTGTGGATTTATGATCAGCTTATCTATGAATTTATTTGAATCTTCTCTGAATTCTTTTATGCATGATTTGATATCTTTGTATTTCTCTTCGAATTATCGGTTTGGTTTGGCCAACTAGATTGGTTTTTCTTGCAATGGGAGAGGTGCTTAGCTTTGGGTTCAATCTTGCGTGATTTCACGCGTGACAAAGTAGGGGTAGCGAGACACGTATTGCATTGTTGCCATCGAGGATAAAAAGATGAGGTTTTCATCATATTGCTTGAGTTTATTCCTCTACATCATGTCATCTTACTTAAGGCGTTACTCCGTTCTTTATGAACTTAATACTCTAGATGCATGCTGGATAGCGGTCGATGTGTGGAGTAATAGTAGTAGATGCAGGCGTGATGACTACTTGACACGGACGTGATGCCTATATGCATAATCATTGCCTTGGATATCGTCATAACTTTGCGCTTTTTCTATCAATTGCTCGACAGTAATTTGTTCACCCACCGTATTATTTGCCTTCATGAGAGAAGCCTCTAGTGAAACCTATGGCCCCCGGGTCTATTTTCCATCATATTAGTTTCCGATCTACTATTTCGCAATCTTTTATTTTCAGATCTATATACCAAAAAACCCAAAAATATTTTATCTTTTATTTATCTATCTCTATCAGATCTCACCTTTGCAAGTGACCGTGAAGGGATTGGCAACCCCTTTATCGCGTTGGGTGCAAGTGTTTGATTGTTTGTGCAGGTATTGGTGATTTGCGCGTTCTTCTCCTACTGGATTGATACCTTGGTTCTTAACTGAGGGAAATACTTACCTCTACTGTGCTGCATCACTCTTTCCTCTTCAAGGGAAAAACCAACGCAAGCTCAAGAAGTAGCAACGCAACAAGCGTCATATAGGATTTTCCTCTTCTCCAGCAACCATACAATCGCATACCCACAGTTGTGGGCTTGGCCTAGGCCACTGGGCTGTTTTACCTGGACGGCTTGGGGTTTGGATCCATGGGTGATCGCAACATATGCCAAGAGGACCGCTGGGCTCCATAAGAAGACAGGGAATCCTATACGGCGAGCAGGTCACCCGCGAGCGACCTGGCAGGCAGCCCCCTCGCACGCTGGCGTTCGAATGGGTCGGCCCATTTTCCGTATTTTTTTCCTGTCGTTTCTTCTTCCTTTTTCCTTTTTTCCTTTTCCTTTTCATTTTCTTTTCTATTTCCTTTTCTCGTTTCTCTTCTTCACTTTTTTTGCGAATTTTCTTTTCAAATTCATGAACATTTTCTTGTTCATTGAATTCAAAAAATATTCATCATTGTAAAAAAATGCTCATCAACATAAAAACATGTTCAGTAATTCATAAAATGTTTATCAAATTCAATTTTTTGTTCATCGGATTTCAAAAAGGTTCATCAAAATTCAAAATTTGGCATCAAATTAAAAAAATGTTCATCAAATTCAAAATTTTTTCATGAATTCAAAAAACTGTTAATCCAGTTAAAAATTTCTTCATCAATTTTTCAAAAAAATATTCTTGAATAAAAATTTTGTTCATCAAGTTCAAAAATATCCATTGATTTCAAACTTTGTTGTTCAAATACAAAAAATGTTCAACATTATGAAAAAAATCTTATAATGTTTTCATCAAATTTTTTTTTGTTAAAATTGAAAAAATGTTCATTCTTTTGAAATCATGAACATTTTAAAATTCAAGAACTGTTTTTGACAATTCACAAATTTTTAAAATTTAAATTATTTTTATAATCCTGAAAACAAGGCGTGTCCAACCCAGCAAATGCGTCGGCCCAAACTGGCGCGCCAAGGAAAGGGAGGGTGCGCGTTGGGCGTTGGCATGACCCATGGCGCGCACCACGCCATATAGGAGGTCGTGAAGAAGACGAAGGAGCTTGCCATGCTGTGCGAGTAGAACAGAGCTACTGAAGACAGAGTTGTTTCTAAAAAGAAGAAAGAACAAAATTAAAGACCGAGTTGGCCAAGCTTGCCAGGGTGCGGCACGGCGGCCCCGGCACTCTGGCAGACGCGGCGTGTGTACGGCAAGGTAGGGAGATGGAAGGACTGGCCTGCGGCTCAGTGTGCGGTGAGGCATCGTTTGCATTCGCCAGGATAGAGGAGGCATGTCGTTCCTCGAAAACAACGAGAACCTGCAATTAATCGTGTCTACTGGCAGGTGGCAATGACACACCATACATGTGTTTCCTAATCGTTGGCTATGTGCTGGACGGGGTAGTAGTTACAAATTATCTTATACATATTAGGATTACATGTCTGAAATTTTTATAATGAAAAATAAAAATTACACGAGTACATATATGGCGGACTATTAATAAAAATTACACGAGTACATATATGGCTGGTTATAATAAAAATTACACGAGTACATATATAGCTGATTATTAAACGAAGGGGCTCTGCTCGTAGCAGTCGAGGTTGCCGCCGTAGCCGATATCAAAGATGTTGCAGTAGCGTTTATAGAACCCAATTCGGTCGGCAACACGATTATCATGCCCGTGCCCGCACTCAATCCCGCCGTTCACAATGTTGGTGATCACGCCAAATCCGGGCACCCGCCCCGCGGCCCTGTCTGCCGCCGACGGTTTCCATTGTCCCGTGATCACTGCATGGCTCGAGGGCTTGGGCGGTTGCGCCGTCATCCAAAACCAGATGGCGGTTTTGAACGACACGGTCGGGTTTGTGGCCACCAAGTTTGGGTTGCCCAATAGGTCGGCCCCGATGGCCCGGCCTGCTTGCCCATAGTTGTAGTTGTGAGATAACTGGATGGGCCCACGGCCATAATAGCTCTTTCCGGGCGCACATGGCCACTGCATGCTTGGGGTGCAGTAGTTGGAGGTGGGGTTCTGCTCCTGCTTGAAGCAGTAGCCCCATGCGTAGGGCCCGTTCGGAGCTGTGGGCCACCCGCCAGTTGTCTCATGAGAGGTTTGTGCTAGGAAGGCAGCCACCTCGCGCTTCCGGGTGGCGATGCCGCCTGTGGTACAAAAGCCAGGAAAGGCGGCGGCGGCTGCAACGAAGGCGTCATAGGTATAGAAGCCCCTGGCGTGGCATCCCGGGTCATTACGATGGAGTAGCATTTGGTTGAAGAGGGAGCGGGAGATAACGGAGGACACGCCGCCGCCGATGGGATTGGGCGTGACCGGCGTGACGCCGCCGCCGCAGCCAGAGCACTGGCTCTGGCAGCCTTCGCCGCAGTACTCCGGGGTGGAGCCGCACCAACCGTAGCGGCTGCAGCAGAGGCAGTTGGGGCAGGTCGCCCCGCCAGCCTGGGGGCCGCACTGCGCAGCGCGCACGGTGCCGGTGACCATGGCCGCCATGGCTAACACGGCCACCACCTCGAGCCCTCTCATCATATGACTGGCAACGCAGCACAGCTCAGATTTTTTATTTTTTAGGCAAAGCACAGTTTGGCCGCTGGCTGGTGCAACCATACGTTACACTTAGACCTGTAGTTGTGTGTGTGCCAGAAGTGGTGGGGAGTGCATGTCTTTATATATGTTTTGCGCTGCAAGAACTAGGTAGCAGATTTGTCTCCTCCTCACTGCCTTCCTTCTTGGCGGCTTAGTTCCGAGTACGGCAACAAACAGCTAGCCATGTCTGGTGACTTGATCGAGAGTGTTTGCTTGTATGCATGCATGTGGAACTTACGTTGATATATACTAGTCTATAGATGACGCAGGGCATTCAAGGACGGACTTCCATGGATTACAATCCTCCTGTTTCCTGTCAACAACTACTATATAGCTAATTACTACTCCATTAACTAACCCGTTGTCAAAAATATGGCACAGCCCCTCGCATCCCAGCGGCGCCCTCTCCGAACCCTTCTCTACCTGCTCCAGCGCCGGAGCGCGGAGGCCATCTCCTCCCACCACTGGTCTCCTCGCCGGCCGCAAAAAACGCGCAAGCCCTCCGCTCATCATCGAGCAGTCTGAGCTCGACACGGCGCCCCGCTGGCGAACGACCAACCACGCGCGGTCATATCTGGCGTTGGCTCCCGCATCTAGCTGCACGGAGATCTACGCCCACACCGACGACAACCGGGGCAAAGGGACCGACGATCAAGTGTTGTTGATGTCCTGGGCCGCTCTTTGTCTCCGTTCTAATTTGGGTTTCTATCCACGTTGATGGCAATTTGGCGGGACTAATAGCTTGGACACACGCGTGACTTTACCCACATGGAGCTTGATAGCACAAGGCGTGGGAGTCGGTGTCACCTGAGCTCCCGAAAGATTACGAAATCTCCGTCTCAGAGCTCCAATCGAGGTCCGTTGGATGGTTTCCATGCGTGCGGCGTAATATCATCGTTCCACGCGATGGAAGCCCATTGGTGAGTGGGTCCCACGTCACGAAAAAGAAGCACCTAACATAGAGCATTTTCATGTTTCATATATACCGAACTTACTTTCTAGATAGTCGCTCCGGCCCTCCGATCCATATTACTCGTCTTAGATTTGTCTAAATACAATAATACACAAAAAAAACATCCTATATTGTGGGACAGATAGAACTTTCTTATATGTGTACATTCAAGGATTATTTTCCATGGAAGCCTTGCATGTTTCACAACTCAAAGAGTAATAGTTTCAACGCCGAGCAAACGTCGTATAGGGACGGAAGACAACAAATACTACTCCTAGTAAAATGGTAACCCATTGCCCACATATTCTAGAGGCATGCAATTACACACAAAAACTATTTTTTTTAGTTTCATATATTTATATTGAATTTTGTTTTTTAGAATACCTTTTTAGATCCATAATAATCCATCAAGAAATTTAGGGTCGGAGTGGCGGAAAAATCTTCAACAAACAGCTAGCCATGTTTGGTGACTTGCTCGAGAGTGTTTGCTTGTATGCATGCATGTGGAGTTTACGTTGATATAGTAGTCTATAGATGACGCAGGGCATTCAAAGACGGACTTCCATGGAATAATATCCTCCTGTTTCCTTTTAAATTCATCATCCTTTTTCTGTTGAGAGAGCCGAGGATCAATTAGTTGGCTAGCAGCGCACGAATTTGTGCTGCTCACCCGCATTAGAGCAAGTCTAGAAGAGTTGCTATATTGGCCTGAACTCCATAATAACAGCCTGCATAAAGTTTGTTCCTCTAAAAGTAGGTTTAGCACTCTCCATCGGCATAATTTTTAGACAGCTTTACAAAAATCACCCCACGGCCTCCTTATTTATTTAGAGGATGGCAGAGGGATCGTAGGAATTTTGGCGCTAGGAGAAAGGACATCTATGGATGCGTGCACCTTCCAGCTGCCGCGGCCCAAATCGATGTGTTGTTACCTCTGACTCCTGGACTGCCGCCTTTGGTTTCGCTCCACAACCGATTGTTGACTCTCAAAAGTGGCAACAATTGTAAAGAGAAGCTTAAAACTATAGGACGATGAATCTATATCTATACCTACGTCCCCCTCCTCCTCCTCCCCTCGCGTCGCCTCCCCTCGGGTGGCGCTAGGGGCCCCAGATCCATAGCCGCCAGTCCCTCCCCGCTGCTCCAACCCCAGCCGCCGCTGCTGTCGGCAAGGGCCGCGGTGGCGGCGGGCCCTGCACCGCAGATCCAGGGCGGGTGGTCGCCGCGGCGGACCCTGTGAGGCGGAGGCGGTGTCTCATGCGGGTAGGCCGGGGGCGGCAGTCAGGGCGGCGCCCCTGCTGCGCGGCGGCGATGGGAGCCTTCGTGGCCGGCGGTATGGCGGCTGCTTGCGCATGGGTAGCTCCGATGGATGCGGATCTGGCGTCCTGTCCAGTTCCGTCTCGGTACGACCTCGGCCGGCCGGTGGCGCGAGGAGGACCAGTGAGGGGCGGCTGGAGGCTCCCTGCCGGCGTGCCGACGACATCCCTCGTCTCCATGGCGAGGCTCCGTTCGGTTCCAGCCAGCTACGAGGTTGGGGGGACGCGACTTCCGGTGAAAATCGCGCCGACTTCGGTCATGGTGGACGATGGCGGCGTCTATGACGTCGTTCCCTTCTCGAGGCATCGTCGTTGCAGGTCGTGGCACCCCACTCGTGATGTTCCGGGGGAAACCCTAGATCTGGAACTACCGGATCGGACAATGATGGTACCTTTGATGCCGTTGTCCCTCCTGAGGGCATCGTTTTGGAGCAAGTGCTGGTTGGACGGGACAAGCGGAAGAGCGGTGTCTCATCCACCGCAAGGCCGACGGCGGATCCCGGTGGCATGGCGCCGCGGAGGTTCAGCGACGGCCGCGTGTGGATGGATACGTGCAGCATGGTGGAGTTGTCTGGTGTCGTGGTGGCGTCGATGGCAGGCAGGGAAGGTCGATGGGTCAGTTACTGCTCTGAAGATGGACCGGTGGAAGATGGTGGCGGCAGCCTATGAGAGTGCGTCGGTCCGGCCTTGGACCCAGTCCCGGTATGTGGCTGGGCTGGGGCATCCAGCTTTAGATGTTAGGGTTTGGTGCGATGTCCGTTTGGTATTAGGCCCGGATATTCGGCACACCTTCATCAATGGGTTAGGAGTAGCAACAAGTGTTGCCTAGATGGTGGCTTCATGTTGACTGATATATTACTTTGTATGGTCTCTATGAATAATTAATAAAATGGTCACATGCATCGTCCAGATGCAGAGACCGGGGATCTATCCTCCTTTTCAAAAAAAAACCTACGTACGTACTAGTAAGGTATGGAGTGCTTCTATAGCCCATGTGCTTTTTTTAAGTAACCCACGGTCCAACATTAAGTGCCTTTTCTTTATTGGGATTCCGTCTAACTTTTGTATCCACTGTCTCGCACGCCTAGGCACTGGTTAGTATTTCGTGTTCAGCTACAGTAGGCCCAGTTCGCTCTATTTTTAGCCCGTTTAGATCCTTGGCTTTATTATTTACAGAGACTATGTCAAACATGATCATGTTATAACTTTGTAATCGTAACACAGATTAAAATAATTTGTATATGTAATTTGATTAGAAAAGTGCGTAGTTTCCAACTGTACTATTATTTGTTCCTGTTAACCACTTTAAAATTCTGTTTAGGGCATAACCTTAATTAAACTAATTAATACTATGGTGTATTTTGGAAAATGCTAACACAGACTATAACCTTTACATATAGGAAGTATTTTAGGAGGGCCTATAAGGATTGGACCGGGTATGAATGATCGGTTTCAATGGGCATATAAGAGTAATAAAGAAAGGAGAGAATAAAATGCGTGATCAGTGGGGATAAAAAAGAACGGGAGATTCAACAAAAATATGAAGGAGAGAATAACGCAAAGGAATTGGTATTGATACCAAGGGCGTGGCATGCATGCAATGCAATAATGAAAAGAAAGTAATACCATGGGACGTAGGAGGGGCACACATATATGCGTTGCTGTGCAGTGTGTGACCGTTATGTGCAACAGAAAAAACACAACTAGAAAGATGAGAGGCGCTATGTGAGCATCAAATTGCATGCAACAAATTAGGGTCGCTTCGCTCATATGTAGACAATTTTGTTATTAATCTTCAAGCGTATGCAGAGATGGCCTAAAACGCATTTAATAGAATCCTTTTATTGAGATTTTTCTCACGACTTGGTGCAAATTCCAAACATTGCTTCAACTTACAAATAATGCCTTGGTATGTTTTATTTTTTTTTGAAAATTAGGCTCTTTATGATCAGAATAGTCCTACTAATATGAATTTCTGCTAGGCCTCAGTGTGCGCCTCTCTGTCGTGGACCGGCACAGTCTGGATGTTGTTGGGCGATGCTGACTGATATTTCAGTGGACACGTTAATTATCTCTATCTCTCCCGTTGCAACACATGGGCATATGTGCTAGTTGAAACTTATGATTGCAAGTCGCCATTCACTACTGGAATCAGCAGATTTGCCGTCTGCCCACTCTTTGCCATCCGCTAGCGGACGGCAAAGGTAGGCTTTGCCATCAGCAACCAGAAAGCGGACAGCAAAGAGGCAGCGGATGGCAAAGGTAGGCTTTGCCATCAGCCAACTCTTTGCCGTCTGCTAGCAGATGGCAAAGAGGGGGTTTGGCCCATTGGCTGTCAAACCCTAACGGGCCCCCTCTTTGCCGTCCGCTAGCAGACGGCAAAGCGTTCTTTGCCGTTCGCTAGCAGACGGCAAAGCTTCAAAATTGACTTAACGGGGCCGCGCCCCCGCCGTCGCCCCCTCTCTCTGTCTCCTCTCCTCTTTCCTCCCTCTGCCACCCCGCGTCGTCGCCGCCACACCCTCCCCGCGCCGTCGCTGCCCCGTCGCCGCCCCCTCCCCGCCCCGTCGTCGCCCCCTTCCTGCCTCCCCACCCCCTCCCGAGCCTCCCCGCCGCCACCTCCCCGCCACAGCCGCGGGTCGACCGCTCCCGAGGAGCGCCGCCCCCTCCCCGCCCCGTCGCCACCCCGCCTCGCCGCCGCCCCCCCCCCGTACGCCCCCCCCCGACCCATCCGCCCCCCCACGTGAGCCCCTGACACCCCCTCCCCGACCCGTCGCCGCCCCCCACGGTGAGCCCCTGCCACCCCCTCTCCTATTTTTTCTTCTGTTTTTCTTTTCTGTTTAGTTTAGGTTTTTAGTTTAGGTTTTTCAGTTTAGTTAGTTTAGGTTTAATTAGTTTAGGTATTTTTTTAATTAGTTTAGGTTTAGGTTTAATTAGTTTGGTTTTTAGCTATGGTGACAGATTACATATTTGTGGCATGCTAAGTCTAGACTTCTTTTTGAATGATTCGGTTGATGCTTCTTCACTTCTCCGTAGTTTGTTAACTGTCCGTAGCTTCTTTAGCAATCGTATGGCATGACTTGTGGGTGTAAGACCTTTTTTTCATTGAGAGAAATTCTATGGAGTAATTTTGATAAGAAGAGGGCTGATTTGGTATATTGTTTATTTCCATGTGATGCTAATCTAGCTAGGTTAAATTCCCTAAAGAAATTGAACGGCTTGAGTTAAATCAGCATGTATGGATGTATGTATGCTTCTTGGCCATGGTAGGTGATTCTTTCTTGGTCTTGTTTGATAATATTGGAGAAGAAGAGATACCTACCCTCTGCTTGATCTTTTACTGAGTGTGACGTGTTGTTTGTTCTGCTGGATAAGTTGTGTGATGCTCGACCTATTCCAGTGTGTTATTGGATTAGCGGCAAAGTTGTATTTTTATTTCTACTCTATCAAATGGTTTGTTAGGTCCTGTTTACTTACTTGAGAGCAAATTGGCAGTGCTTCAACTGGAGCTTGGTCTATCTAGCTTGACTTTGTTCTGGTCTGGTCCTTGTTAGACTGATGTAGTACAATCAGTATTCAAACTAAAGTATTTCTCGAAGCCAAACACGTCAAAGTATTTTGGGAAGGTTGCTTAGCTTTGGGTTCAATCTTGCGTGATTTCACGCGTGACAAGTAGGGGTAGCGAGACACGTATTGCATTGTTGCCATCGAGGATAAAAAGATGAGGTTTCATCAATATTGCTTGAGTTTATCCTCACATCAGGTCATCTTACTTAAGGCGTGTTACTCCTTTTATGAACTAATACTCAGAGGCATGCTGGATAGCGGTCGATGTGTGGATATATAGTAGTAGATGCAGGCGTGATGACTACTGACACGACGTGATGCCTTATGCTAATCATTGCCTTGGATATCGTCATAACTTTGCGCTTTTTCTATCATTGCTCGACAGTAATTTGTTCACCCACCGTATTATTTGCCTTCATGAGAGAAGCCTCTAGTGAAACCTATGGCCCCCGGTCTATTTTCCATCATATTAGTTTCCGATCTACTATTTCGCAATCTTTATTTTCAGATCTATATACCAAAAAAACCCAAAATATTTTATTCTTTTATTTATCTACTCTCTATCACTCCACCTTGCAAGTGACCGTGAAGGGATTGGCAACCCCTTTATCGCGTTGGGTGCAATGTTTTATTGTTTTTGCAGGTATTGGTGATTTGCGCGTTCTTCTCCTACTGGGATTGATACCTTGGTTCTTAACTGAGGAAATACTTACCTCTACTGTGCTGCATCACTCTTTTCCTCTTCAAGGGAAAAACCAACGCAAGCTCAAGAAGTAGCAACGCAACAAGCGTCATATAGGATTTTCCTCTTCTCCCAGCAACCATACAATCGCATACCCACAGTTGTGGGCTTGGCCTAGGCCACTGGGCTGTTTTACCTGGACGGCTTGGGGTTTGGATCCATGGGTGATCGCAACATATGCCAAGAGGACGCTGGGGCTCCATAAGAAGACAGGAATCCTATACGGCGACAGGTCACCCGCGAGCGACCTGGCAGGCAGCCCCTCGCACGCTGGCGTTCGAATGGTCGGCCCATTTTCTGTATTTTTTCCTTCGTTTCTTCTTCCTTTTTCCTTTTTCCTTTTCCTTTTCATTTTCTTTTCTATTTCCTTTTCTCGTTTCTCTTCTTCACTTTTTTTGCGAATTTTCTTTTCAATTCATGAACATTTTCTTGTTCATTGAATTCAAAAAATATTCATCATTGTAAAAATGCTCATCAACATAAACCATGTTCAGTAATTCATAAAATGTTTATCAAATTCAATTTTTTGTTCATCGGATTTCAAAAGGTTCATCAAAATTCAAAATTTGGCATCAAATTAAAAAAATGTTCATCAAATTTCAAAATTTTTTCATGAATTCAAAAAACTGTTAATCCGTTAAAAATTTCTTCATCAATTTTTCAAAAAATATTCTTGAATAAAATTTTTGTTCATCAAGTTCAAAAATTCCTTGATTTCAAACTTGTTGTTCAAATACAAAAATGTTCAACATTATGAAAAAATCTTTATAATGTTTTCATCATTTTTTTTTGTTAAAATTGAAAAAATGTTCATTCTTTTGAAATCATGAACATTTTAAAATTCAAGAACTGTTTTTGACAATTCACAAATTTTTAAAATTTAAATTATTTTATAATCCTGAAAACAAGGCGTGTCCAACCCAGCAAATGCGTCGGCCCAACTGGCGCGCCAAGGAAAGGGAGGGTGCGCTGTTGGGCGTTGGCATGACCCATGGCGCGCACCACGCCATATAGAGGTCGTGAAGAAGACGAAGGAGCTTGCCATGCTGTGCGAGTAGAACAGAGCTACTGAAGACAGAGTTGTTTCTTAAAAGAAGAAAGAACAAAATTAAGACCGAGTTGGCCAACTTGCCAGGGTGCGGCACGGCGGCCCCGGCACTCTGGCAGACGCGCGTTGTACGGCAAGGTAGGGAGATGGAAGGACTGGCCTGCGGCTCAGTGTGCGGTGAGCATCGTTTGCATTCGCCAGATAGAGGAGGCATTTCGTTCCTCGAAAACAACGAGACCCTGCAATTAATCGTGTCTACTGGCAGTGGCAATGACACACCATACCATGTTTTTCCTAATCGTGGCTATGTGCTGGACGGGGTATAGTTACAAATATCTTATACATATTAGGATTACATGTCTGAATTTTTATAATGAAAAATAAAAATTACACGAGTACATATATGGCGGACTATTAATAAAAATTACACGGTACATATATGGCTGTTATAATAAAAATTACACGAGTACATATATAGCTGATTATTAAACGAAGGGGCTCTGCTCGTAGCAGTCGAGGTTGCCGCCGTAGCCGATATCAAAGATGTTGCGTAGCGTTATAGAACCCAATTCGGTCGGCACACACGATTATCAGCCCGTCCCCGCACTCAATCCCGCCGTTCACAATGTTGGTGATCACGCCAAATCCGGCACCCGCCCCGCGGCCCTGTCTGCTGCCGCCGACGGTTTCCATTGTCCCGTGATCACTGCATGGCTCGAGGGCTTGGGCGGTTGCGCCGTCATCCAAAACCAGATGGCGGTTTTGAACGACACGGTCGGGTTTGTGGCCACCAAGTTTGGGTTCCCCAATAGGTCGGCCCCGATGGCCCGGCCTGCTTGCCATAGTTGTAGTTGTGAATAACTGGATGGGCCCACGGCCATAATAGCTCTTTCCGGGCGCACATGGCCACTGCATGCTGGGGTGCAGTAGTTGTGAGTGGGTTCTGCTCCTGCTTGAACAGTAGCCCCATCGTAGGGCCCGTTCGGAGCTGTGGGCCACCCGCCAGTTGTCTCATGAGAGGTTTGTGCAGGAAGGCAGCCACCTCGCGCTTCCGGGTGGCGATGCCGCCGTGGTACAAAAGCCAGGAAAGGCGCGGCGGCTGCAACGAAGGCGTCATAGGTATAGAAGCCCCTGGCGTGGCATCCCGGGTCATTACGATGGAGTAGCATTGGTTGAAGAGGGGGGGAGATAACGGAGGACACGCCGCCGCCGATGGGATTGGGCGTGACCGGCGTGACGCCGCCGCCGCACCAGAGCACTGGCCTCTGGCAGCCTTCGCCGCAGTACTACCGGGTGGAGCCGCACACCAACCGTAGCGGCTGCAGCAGAGGCAGTTGGGGCAGGTCGCCCCGCCAGCCTGGGGGCCGCACTGCGCAGCACGCGCACGGTGCCGGTGACCATGGCCGCCATGGCTAACACGGCCACCACCTCGAGCCCTCTCATCATATGACTGCAACGCAGCACAGCTCAGATTTTTTATTTTTTAGGCAAAGCACAGTTTGGCCGCTGGCTGGTGCAACCATACGTTACACTTAGACCTGTAGTTGTGGTGTTGCCAGAAGTGGTGGGGAGTGCATGTCTTTATATATGTTTTTGCGCTGAAGAACTAGGTAGCAGATTTGTCTCCTCCTCACTGCCTCCCTTCTTGGCGGCTTAGTTCCGAGTACGGCAACAAACAGCTAGCCATGTCTGGTGACTTGATCGAGAGTGTTTGCTTGTATGCATGCATGTGGAACTTACGTTGATTATATACTGTCTATAGATGACGCAGGGCATTCAAGGACGGACTTCCATGGATTACAATCCTCCTTTTTCCTGTCAACACTACTATATAGCTAATTACTACTCCATTAACTAACCCGTTGTCAAAAATATGGCACAGCCCCTCGCATCCCAGCGGCGCCCCCTCCGAACCCTTCTCTACCTGCTCCAGCGCCGGAGCGCGGAGGCCATCTCCTCCCACCACTGGTCTCCTCGCCGGCCGCAAAAAACGCGCCAAGCCCTCCGCTCATCATCGAGCAGTCGAGCTCGACACGGCGCCCCGCTGGCGAACGACCAACCACGCCGGCTGTCATATCTGGCGTTGGCTCCCGCATCTAGCTGCACGGAGATCTACGCCCCACCGACGACAACCGGGGCAAAGGGACCGACGATCAGTGTTGTTGATGTCCTGGGCCGCTCTTTGTCTCCGTTCTAATTTGGGTTTCTATCCACGTTGATGGCAATTTGGCGGGACTAATCCTTGGACACACGCGTGACTTTACCCACATGGAGCTTGATAGCACAAGGCGTGGGAGTCGGTGTCACCTGAGCTCCCGAAAGATTACGAAATCTCCGTCTCAGAGCTCCAATCGAGGTCCGTTGGATGGTTTCCATGCGTGCGGCGTAATATCATCGTTCCACGCATGGAAGCCCATTGGTGAGTGGGTCCCACGTCACGAAAAAGAGCACCTAACATAGAGCATTTTCATGTTTCATATATACCGAACTTACTTTCTAGATAGTCGCCTCCGGCCCTCCGATCCATATTACTCGTCTTAGATTTGTCTAATACAATAATACACAAAAAAACATCCTATATTGTGGGACAGATAGAACTTTCTTATATGTGTCACATTCAAGGATTATTTTCCATGGAAGCCTTGCATGTTTCACACTCAAAAGTAATAGTTTCAACGCCGAGCAAACGTCGTATAGGGACGGAAGACAACAATAACTACTCCTAGTAAAATGGTAACCCATTGCCCACATATTCTAGAGGCATGCAATTACACACAAAAACTATTTTTTTTAGTTTCATATATTTATATTGAATTTTGTTTTTTAGAATACCTTTTTAGATCCATAAATCCATCAAGAAATTTAGGGTCGGAGTGGCGGAAAAATCTTCAACAAACAGCTAGCCTGTTTGGTGACTTGCTCGAGAGTGTTTGCTTGTATGCATGCATGTGGAGTTTACGGTTGATAGTAGTCTAGATGACGCAGGGCATTCAAAGACGGACTTCCATGGAATAATATCCTCCTGTTTCCTTTTAAATTCATCACCTTTTTCTGTTGAGAGAGCCGAGGATCAATTAGTTGGCTAGCAGCGCACGAATTTGTGCTGCTCACCCGCATTAGAGCAAGTCTAGAAGAGTTGCTATATTGGCCTGAACTCCATAATAACAGCCTGCATAAAGTTTGTTCCTCAAAAGTAGGTTTAGCACTCTCCATCGGCATAATTTTTAGACAGCTTTACAAAAATCACCACGGCCTCCTTATTTATTTAGAGGATGGCAGAGGGATCGTAGGAATTTTGGCGCTAGGAGAAAGGACATCTATGGATGCGTGCACCTTCCAGCTGCCGCGGCCCAAATCGATGTGTTGTTACCTCTGACTCCTGGACTGCCGCCTGTTGGTTTCGCTCCACAACCGATTGTTGACTCTCAAAAGTGAAACAATTGTAAAGAGAAGCTTAAAACTATAGGACGATGAATCTATCTATACCTACGTCCCCCTCCTCCTCCTCCCCTCGCGTCGCCTCCCCTCGGTGGCGTCTAGGGGCCCCAGATCCATAGCCGCCAGTCCCTCCCCCTGCTCCAACCCCAGCCGCCGCTGCTGTCGGCAGGGCCGCGGTGGCGGCGGGCCCTGCACCGCAGATCCAGGGCGGGTGGTCGCCGCGGCGGACCCTGTGAGGCGGAGGCGGTGTCTCATGCGGGTAGGCCGGGGCGGCAGTCAGGGCGGCGCCCCTGCTGCTGCGGCGGCGATGGGAGCCTTCGTGGCCGGCGGTTATGGCGCTGCTTGCGCATGGGTACTCCGATGGATGCGGATCTGGCGTCCTGTCCAGTTCCGTCTCGGTACGACCTCGGCCGGCCGTGGCGCAGGAGGACCAGTGAGGGGGGCGCTGGAGGCTCCCTGCCGGCGTGCCGACGACATCCCTCGTCTCCATGGCGAGGCTCCGTTCGGTTCCACAGCCAGCTACGAGGTTGGGGGACGCGACTTCCGGTGAAAATCGCGCCGATCGGTCATGGTGGACGATGGCGGCGTCTATGACGTCGTTCCCTTCTCGAGGCATCGTCGTTGCAGGTCGTGGCACCCCACTCGTGATGTTCCGGGGGAAACCCTAGATCTGGAACTACACCGGATCGGACAATGATGGTACCTTTGATGCCGTTGTCCCTCCTGAGGGCATCGTTTGGAGCAAGTGCTGGTTGGACGGGACAAGCGGAAGAGCGGTGTCTCATCCACCGCAAGGCCGACGGCGGATCCCGGTGGCATGGCGCCGCGGAGGTTCAGCGACGGCCGCGTGTGGATGGATACGTGCAGCATGGTGGAGTTGTCTGGTGTCGTGGTGGGCTCGATGCAGGCAGGGAAGGTCGATGGGTCATTACTATGCTCTGAAGATGGACCGGTGAGATGGTGGCGGCAGCCTATGAGAGTGCGTCGGTTCCGGCCTTGGACCCAGTCCCGGTATGTGGCTGGGCTGGGCATCCAGCTTTAGATGTTAGGGTTTGGTGCGATGTCCGTTTGGTATTAGGCCCGATATTCGGCACACCTTCATCAATGGGTTAGGAGTAGCAACAATGTTGCCTAGATGGTGGCTTCATGTTGACTGATATATTACTTTGTATGGTCTCTATGAATAATTAATAAAATGGTCACATGCATCGTCCAATGCGAGACCGGGGATCTATCCTCCTTTTCAAAAAAAAACCTACGTACGTACTAGTAAGGTATGGAGTGCTTCTAAGCCCATGTGCTTTTTTTAAGTAACCCACGGTCCAACATTAAGTGCCTTTTCTTTATTGGGATTCCGTCTAACTTTGTATCCACTGTCTCGCACGCCTAGGCACTGGTTAGTATTTCGTGTTCAGCTACAGTAGGCCCAGTTCGCTCTATTTTTAGCCCGTTTAGATCCTTGGCTTTATATTTTACAGAGACTATGTCAAACATGATCATGTTATAACTTTGTAATCGTAACACAGATTAAAATAATTTGTATATGTAATTTGATTAGAAAGTGCGTAGTTTCCAACTGTACTATTATTTGTTCCTGTTAACCACTTTAAAATTCTGTTTAGGGCATAACCTTAATTAAACTAATTAATACTATGGTGTTTTGGAAAATGTCAACACAGACTATAACCTTTACATATAGGAAGTATTTAGGAGGCCTATAAGGATTGGACCGGGTATGAATGATCGGTTTCAATGGGCATATAAGAGTAATAAAGAAGGAGAGAATAAAATGCTTGTCAGTGGGGATAAAAAGAACGGGGATTCAACAAAAATATGAAGGAGAGAATAACGCAAAGGAATTGGTATTGATACCAAGGGCGTGGCAGCATGCAATGCAATAATAAAAAAAGTAATACCATGGGACGTAGGAGGGGCACACATATTGCGTTGCTGTGCAGTGTGTGACCGTTAGTGCAACAGAAAAACACAACTAGAAAGATGAGAGCGCGCTATGTGACATCAAATTGCATGCAACAAATTAGGGTCGCTTCGCTCATATGTAGACAATTTTGTTATTAATCTTCAAGCGTATGCAGAGATGGCCTAAAACGCATTTAATAGAATCCTTTTATTGAGATTTTTCTCACGACTTGGTGCAAATTCCAAACATTGCTCAACTTACAAATAATGCCTTGGTATGTTTTTATTTTTTTTGAATTAGAGGCTCTTTATGATCAGAATAGTCCTACTAATATGAATTTCTGCTAGGCCTCAGTGTGCGCCTCTCTGTCGTGGACCGGCACAGTCTGGATGTTGTTGGCGATGCTGACTGATATTCAGTGGACACGTTAATTATCTCTATCTCTCCCGTTGCAACACATGGGCATATGTGCTAGTTGAAACTTATGATTGCAAGTCGCCATTCACTACTGGAATCAGCGATTTGCCGTCTGCCCACTCTTTGCCATCCGCTACGGACGGCAAAGGTAGGCTTTGCCATCAGCAACCAGAAAGCGGACAGCAAAGAGCAGCGGATGGCAAAGGTAGGCTTTGCCATCAGCCAACTCTTTGCCGTCTGCTAGCAAATGGCAAAGAGGGGGTTTGGCCCATTGGCTGTCAAACCCTAACGGGCCCCCTCTTTGCCGTCCGCTAGCAGACGGCAAAGCGTTCTTTGCCGTTCCTAGCAGACGGCAAAGCTTCAAAATTGACTTAACGGGGCCGCGCCCCCGCTCGCCCCCTCTCTCTGTCTCCTCTCCTCTTTCCTCCCTCTGCCACCCCGCGTCGTCGCCGCCACACCCTCCCCCCCCCCTCCCTCCCGCCCTCCCCCCCCTCCCCTCCCCTCCCCTCTTCTCCCCCTCCCGCTTCCCCCCCCCTCCCCTCCGCCCCTGCCTCCGCCCCTTATCCCCTCCCCCCCTCCCCCCGCCCTCCCTCCCCGCCCTATCCCGCTCCCCGCCCCCCCGCGGCCCTCCCCCCCCCTCGGTGAGCGCCTCCCCCCCCTCCACCCCCCTCCCATCCCTCCGCCCACCCCCCTGACACCCCCCTCCCCGACCCGTCGCCGCCCCCCACGGTGAGCCCCGCCCCCCCCCACCCTCTCCTATTTTTTCTTCGTTTTTCTTTCTGTTTAGTTTAGGTTTTTTAGTTTGTTTTTCAGTTTTAGTTAGTTTAGGTTAATTAGTTTAGGTTATTTAGTTTAATTAGTTTGGTTAGTGTTTATTAGTTTAGGTTTTTAGCTATGGTGACAATTACATATTTGTGGCATGCTAAGTCTAGACTTCTTTTTGAATGATTCGGTTGTGCTTCTTCACTTCCTTCTCGTAGTTTGTTAACTGTCCGTAGCTTCTTTAGCAATCGTATGGCATGACTTGTGGGTGTAAGACCTTTTTTTCATTGAGAGAAATTCATGGGTAATTTTGATAAGAAGAGGGCTGATTTGGTATATTGTTTATTTCCATGTGATGCTAATCTAGCTAGGTTAAATTCCCTAAAGAAATTGACGGCTTGAGTTAAATCAGCATGTATGGATATGTATGCTTCTTGGCCATGGTAGGTGATTCTTTTCTTGGTCTTGTTTGATAATATTGGAGAAGAAGAGATACCTACCCTCTGCTTGATCTTTTACTGAGTGTGACGTTTGTTTGTTCTGCTGGATAAGTTGTGTGATGCCGACCTATTCCAGGTGTTTATTGGATTAGCGGCAAAGTTGTATTTTTATTTCTACTCTATCAAATGGTTTGTTAGGTCCTGTTTACTTACTTGAGAGCAAATTGGCAGTGCTTCACTGGAGCTTGGTCTATCTAGCTTGACTTTGTTCTGGTCTGGTCCTTGTTAGACTGATGTAGTACAATCAGTATTCAAACTAAAGTATTTCTCGAAGCCAAACACGTCAAAGTATTTAAAACTGAGGTTTCTACAAAACCATGGTATTCTCCTAAAACTCCAAAAATACTAAGCACCCAAACGCAGCCTTAGTTTAGTTTAATTAGTTTAGGTTTTTTTTTTTCTGTTTTTAAGAAATAACAAGAAAGATGAAAAAAAGAAGTAAAAGAAGAAGAAGATGAAAAAAAAAGAACAATAATAGAAGAAGATGATGAAAAAAAAGAAGTAGAAAAGTAGAAAAAGAGGGGGTCGCCGATGGTCGAGGGTCGCCGAGTGGTCGAGGGGTCGAGGATCAAGGGGAAAGGAGTCGAGGGTCTAGGGTTCGAGGATCGAGGGGGGTCGAGGGGAAGGGTCGAGGGGAAAAGGGGTCGAGGGGTCGAGGATTGAGGGGAAAAGGAGTCGAGGGTCTAGGGGTCGAGGATCGAGGTGTCGAGGGGTCGAGGGGAAAAGGGGAAAAGGGGTCGAGGGTCGCTGCCCCGACCACCTGACCCCGACACCCCGACCCCGACACGACGACCCCGACACAGCAACCCGACCCCGACACGACACCCCCGACCTCGACACACTTAAATATTTTATTATGTTCATGATGATGGTACACACTTAAATATTTTATTATGTTTATGTTGTACTAATTCCGTTTACTCTTTTTTCGTTGTAGGTGTTGACAGATGGTGGGCGCGGGTCGAGAGCGCTCCGAGCCTCCTTCCTCGGCGCGTGCTGGGAGGAGTGCTATTATTCCACCCCAGCACCTTCGGAGAGCGCTGGTAGACAGCATGACGACACCGGCGGGCGCTTCTTCTTCGGCCGGGAGAGGTCGGGGGAAGCCCAAGAGGGCTGCTAGAGGTGGACGTGGTGGCGGGAGCTGTACGTGGCTGCCCTAGCCCCGCCAGAGGAGAGGGTCGACGGTGTCTTGTGCGAGACGGTGGCCGACATTGTGAGGCGGCGGTTTTTGGTAATTTCTCCTTTACAGAATTAAAAATCAACAGTACCTAGTGATTGTACTAATCAGTGTTGTCTTGTTCGATTGTAGACCTTCTACAGGTGTCTTGAGGAACACGAGGCGGACGCGGCTATGGTTCTCGAAGCCGAGTGCAAGCGCCTACTACAGAATTTACGGCACGAGGCTAGGGTGCAGGCTGTTCGAGACTACTACGCCTCGACTAACATTAGGAGGGCCAAGAAGAAGTGCCGCGGCAAGTATCTGAGTAAGGAGAAGTACATGAAGGTAATTACCTATTCTTAAGGCCTTGTACTTAGTTTCCTTGATTTCATTCGTAGGCGTAGCGCTGAAATTTCTCTTTGCCTAACTTAGGTGCCCCCGAGATGGTGTGCGGATAGGATGGACTATTGGGAGGCGATGGTGGATGAGTGGTGCTCTCCCCAATGGCTAGCCGTCCACAACAAGGCCAGGGATAAGCATGCCCAAATGCAAGGTGTGCCACACCATCAAGGGAGCTCTAACCTGTTTGGGTACGGGGATCACTGGGTATGTGGTTTGAGCCCTTAACGATTCATGCAATTTCATTCTTCATGCTAGCTTGAGCCCTTAACTAATATGTTGTTCCTCTCTTTTAGGCGAAACACAACAAGAAGGACGTGCCACCGCTGTACGACCTCTATGCCATGGCCCATACTGCCCCGTACAAGAAGGCCAAGGCATTCTCTGAGGATGACCTCGATCATCCAGAGAGCTTCACCAACATCTCCTCCCACAACAAGCTCGTGAGGTACAGAGACGTTGGGAAGACGAGGAAAGGGGAGGACTTCAACCCGAGCCAGAGTCCTTTCGATCCAGAGATCGTGATGCTATCTGGTGACGGGAGGTACCATGGCTCGGTAGCCATTGGGGATGGACTCATACATTGTCCTAGAACTCTCCGGGAGATCAAGAAGCGCCAGACGAGCTCCGATCCTGAGATACCGCCTCGTCCACGGCCAATGGAGCTCGCCATCGAGGCTAGGGCCCAGGAGCTTCTGGCGGAGGCAAACAGGCAGGCTAAGCAGAGGGAGAGGGAGTTGGAGGAGAGGACGGCTAGTCTGTTGGAGGCGGAGAGGAACCGGAATGACGCGTCTCACCGGGCCCTATACAAGCTCCTCGTGGTAAGTTTCTCCTGCATATTAGCCAAATCATGCACGTAATGTTCGTTTCATTACTAACTAATATGGCTGACTCGTGAAAACAAAATGTGCAGTCCGTGTGCGAGAAAAACGGTCAGACCCCTCCGCCGATGCCCCAGATTGGTATAGTGGACACGGTGAGTTTCATTTGAATGGTCATTAGTTACTAGTATTCACATTTCAGTTGCATCATGCTAACAAGGCATTGCAAATGATCTTTGGTGCAGCATGCCTCCCGACAAGCATCGACCGATCCTTCTCCGTCTCGCACTGGTGCAACCCCGACCCCGACCGGTCCTTCTCCGTCTGGCACTGGCGCAAACCTGACCGGTCCTTCACCTCCGTGATGATGGTAAGTTTTCCCAAGTGTTTTGCTTAACAAATGCATACTTAGCTTAAGAAATGACCTACTTAGCTCCAAAATGACCTATACTTAGCTTATTTTCCTCGAAAATGACATAACAACCTTACTTAGCTCCAAAATGACATATTTTACCTAGGATAGCTATAAAATGACCTATACTTACCATTTTTTTCCTCCAAAATGACAAAATATGCTTAGTTAGCTAGAAAATGGCATAACTACCTAGGATAGCTCAATAATGATCTATAGCTAGCTTAGCTAGTTCATTTATAACATAATTAGCTCACTTAGGTAAAAAATGGCATAACTACCTAGGATAGCTCAATAATGATCTATAATTAGCTTAGCTAGTTCATTTATGACATAATTAGCTCACTTAGGTAAAAAAAATGGCATAATAACCTTGGTTTAGCTCCAAAATGACCTATACTTAGCTATTTCTCGAAAATGACATAATAACCTTACTTAGCTCCAAACTGACATACTTACCTAGGATAGCTATAAAATGACCTATATCGCATTTTTTCCTCCTAAATGACTTAATATGCTTAGTTAGCTCAAAAATGGCATAACTACCAGGATAGCTCAATAATGATCTATAATAGCTTACCTAGTTCATTTATGACATATGCTTACTTAGGAAAAACAGGCTAATAACCTTGGTTTAGCTCCAAACTATCATATAATTAGTTTATTTTCCTCCAAAATGACAAAATAACCTTACCTAGCTCCAAAATGACCGATTATAACTAGGATAGCTCTAAAATGACCTACACTTACCATTTTGTCCTCCAAAATGAATAAATATGCTTAGTTAGCTCAAAAATGGCATAACTATCTAGGTTAGCTCCTAAATGACCTATTTACCTAGCTTAGCTCTAAAATGACCTACACACTTAGCATTTTTACCTAGCTTAGCTAAAAAATGGCATTTTTACCTACCTTAGTTAGAAGAAGAAGAAGATAAAGAAGAGGAGAGGTGAAAAAGCAAGAGAAGATAAATTCTTCTTCTTTTTCTTCTTCTTCTTCTTCTTCTTTTTCTTCTAGCTAGTCTTCTTCTTCTTCTTCTAACTTTCGTCTTTCCTAATTTGCAGATTTGCTTTAGATGAGGAAGTTTGCATTGATGGAGTGTACTCTTCTCCTTGTGCTTCCTTTTTGTTTATGGAAACTTGTTTTGGATATGTATGTATGGATATGTTGTTGGAAACCATTGTATATGTTGGATATGTTGTTGGAAACTTGTATGTTGGATATGTTGTTGAAACCTTATTGTTGGTATGCTTGTTGAAATTATTTTGAAATGTGTATATATATATATATATATATATATATATATATATATATATATATATATATATATATGTGTGTGTGTAATTCTGTCAAATTGAATGAATCTCAGAAAAAACAAAAAAAATAGTGGCTATACAAGCACTTTGCCGTCTGCTGGCAGACGGCAAAGGTCTTTGCCGTCTGCCAGCAGACGGCAACGCTGCCAAATAGGCCAGCCTAGTGCACTTTGCCGTCTGCTGGCAGACGGCAAAGATGCAAAGGTCTTTGCCGTCTACCAGCAGACGGCAAAGAACACCGTTAACCCCTTAACGGAGCTAAGCTGCCACGTGTGCCGTCCAGGCTCTTTGCCGTCTGCCAGGCAAAGAGGCCTTTGCCGTAGCTTATTCAGCCGGACCTGTTGCCGTCTGCTGGCTGACGGCAAAGGCCTTTGCCGTCCGCCAGGCATGCCTTTGCCGTCAGCCATGGCAGACGGCAATGTGCCTGATTCCTGTAGTGATTGGATGGCCCTTTCTGAAAAGACCAAAATAGATATAAAGGTGATCCAAAACGAAGCTATGATGGAGAAGTTGTGACAATATTAGAGAACCTCTTGTTGACACCAGTTTATGGCATGGCATAAAACGCAATTAAAATGACTTCAAATGAAAGATTTCAACATGAATAATCTTTGTATCGTCGAAACGGAAGATTTTGACGTTTGGATTGTCTTCGTCCAAGGTCGTATGCAGAAGACACAGTCAAAACTATGCGCTGCAGTAGCATATGACCCGACGTCCGGGCATCCAGGAAGACGATAGAAGGTAGAAAGTTGTGGCCAAATGTTCTGGGTTGGAACCCAGACATCCGGGCAATCATCCGGCTTGGAACTGTTACCCAACATCCGGGCAATCTCCCATTTAATTAGCGGTAGCTAGCAAACTGTTACCCACACATTAGTAATCTATATTTTTTCCACATAATTGTATGTCTGAATTATAGTTGAATATCTCTAATTGTCTCCGTGCCCTAGTAAAAAAAATTGTATACGCTTTAAGGTTGATGTGTAACATTGAGGTGGTAAGCTCGCCGAATTTGAAGGGGTGAGAAGAACATCCCATTGCACAGAGCCAAACACTTATGGTTTCCATCTGCTCACCCTCAAACCACACTTGAAGGTAACCAAGCAGCAGACAGGAATTTCAACAGCGATATGTTGCAGGCTACAAAACAAGTTGCAGAACTTGGTCTATTCCGTGTTCCAGCCCTCCATTGGGCCACACGTGTAGGAAGTTAAAAAAAAAAAAAGAATGAGTAACCAGTCATGCCGCAAGAGGACCGATGGGCTCAAAAGAAGGGTTAACAATCTCGCCAAGCTGTGCGACTATCAAAACTAAGTTGGGCGAGTATATAAGGCCAAGGTCGCCAATCTGCGGTATGGCTGCCCTGGCGTGCTCGTAGACACAGCGTGCCCCTGGTCGTCGTCTGCGCGGCAAGGCATGGACACCGGAGCTGTGACCAGCTCAGTGTGCTGCCTGGCGTGTGGGGGAGTGCTAGGGCGTCGCTCGTGAAACAGTGGGCTTGAAGACATCATGCACGGAAGAGGAGGCCGGGCCTAATCATTTGCATTGGCCACTATAGACCCATGGCACACGACGAGTAACCCACAATCGTGTGTGTATCGCCTGACCGTTGAAATATCTTGTTTTAGGATTATATTTCTAAAACTTTTATACTCTCTCCATTCTAAAATAAATGTCGCTGGTTTATTACAAAGTAATATCTCCAGAAAAAATTATAGGGAAATGCTTCTGGTTGTAGCAGTCAAGGTTGTCACCATGGGTGACGCCGAGGATGTGACAGTAGCGCTTGTAAAACCTGATCCTGTCAGCAACACGCTTATCATACCCATGCCCACACTCCTTCCCGCCGTTGACGATGTTGGTGATCACGCCGAACCCAGGCACTCACCCCGCAACCCAGTCCGCTGCTGAAGGATTCCAATGGCCCGTTATGACCGCGTGGCTCGAGGGCTTGGGTGGCTGCGCTGTCATCCAGAACCAAATTGCCGTCTTGAATGACACGGTCAAGTCCGTGGCCACCAAGCCCGGGTTGCCTAGCAGGTCAGCCCCGATGCCCCGGCCCGCCGGCCCATAGTTATAGTTGTGAGAGAGCTGGATGGGCCCTCGGCCATAGTAGCGTCTTCCGGGGGCACATGGCCATATCACGCTTGGGGTGCAGTAGTTGGACTTAGCACGCTCCTGTTTGAAGCAATAGCCCCACGCGTAGGTCCCGTTCGGGGCTGTAGCCCACCCGCCGGTGGTCTCATGGGAGGTCTGCGCTAGGAAGGCGGCCACCTCATGCTTTCGGGTGGCGGTGCCGCCCGTGGTGCTGAAGCCCGGAAAGGCGGCCGCGGCAGCTAGGAAGGCGTCGTAGGTGTAGAATCCCTTAGCTTGGCACGCCCTATTGTTGCGGTGCAGCAGCATCCGGTTGAAGAGGGAGCGGGAGATGATGGAGGAAACGCCACCATCAGAGGGGTCAGGCGTGCCGGAGCCAGAGCAGTGGCTCTGGCAGCCGTGGCTGCAGTACTCCGGGGTAGAGCCGTACCAGCCGAAGCGGCTGCAGCAGAGGCAGTTCGGGCAGGTCGCCCGCCGGCCTGCGAACCGCACTGTGCGGCGCATGCGCAGGCGATGGCCATGGCCGCCGTGGCTAGCAGGGACACAACCGCGAGCGTTCTCATCGTACACACAGCTCGGTTGGCCGCTGGCTGGTGCAAGTGTGGGTACGTGCCAGAAGCGGTGGGGAGTATCACATTTTTATATATGTGTCACGCTCGCGCTGCAAGAACTAGGCAGCAATCAAACCTGGCGGCTCCGATACAGCCGAGGCGTGAGCTGATCGAGAGCGTGTGTTTGTAACTTTGTATGCATGGATGACAGAAAAATAGGTAGATGACGCATGGGTAGTCATTCATGGACGGCGTCCATGGAATACAGTTACCTCGTTACTATCTATAGCCAAGAAAAATGCACGGCGTCCATGGAATACAGTTACCTCCTTACTATCTATAGCCAAGAAACAATTTATGCGAAGTGATTATCTCCTATTTAATTAGCGGTAGCTAGCAAAGTGTTACCCACACATTCGTAATCTATATTTTTTCCACATAATTGTATGTCTGAATTTTAGTCGAATTTCTCTAATTGTCTCCATACCCTAGAAAAAAAAATGTATATTCCCTCCGTTCCTAAATATGAGTCTCTTTAGAAATTCACCACGGACTACATACGCAGCAAAATGAGTGAATCTACACTCTTAAAGTATCTCTATATTCATCTGTATCTAGTCCGTAGTGAAATCTCTAAAAAGACTTATATTTAGGAGCAGAGGAAGTACATTTTTCCCCCAAAGTAAACACCCCAATCCGAAACACATTGCAACATCTCGTGTACCATTAAGGGTTACTCACACAATCGTAATCAATAGATTCACCTAGTTGAGCTAGTCTTTTTGGGGGCGAGCTAGTCGAGCTAGTCGGGTTGGTCTTTTTTGAACAAACTTTAGTCTAGGTTCTTATCGCTAAGAAAGATTTAGTCTACTTACGAATCTGATATCTTGTTAGGCTTCCTCGTTGGGAAGTTACATAGGCCATGTGCTAATATGTACAGACTTAGTAGGGTCACTGAGATGTGTAAGTCACACATACTTTCAAAATATGTGAATAATTGCTCATGTATGTAATACAGTTTCTGGCAAAAATTTCGCATAATTTTAGCTATTATTATGTCGAATCTGATTTGTAATTTGTTCAAATTAAAGACTAGGTTCGACGGCTTGATCTTCGTTGGGAAATAACTGACCATAGTTTTGTAGAGGGAATTTTGGAACCTGCTTCATGTTTTATGTTTTATATTATCTATTTTCTATAGAGAAGTCCACTTAAAACCCTCAACTATTCGGTTTGTCCAAGAATGAAGCCTCAACTCTAAAACCGGCTAAGAATCAATGCCAGACTCGGGAGAAAAAAATTGGCCCTGATTTTGGCGAGCATGTCGGATTATGACCCGTCGACCATCCAGTCAGCATCCCAATTAGCAACGGTGTCAGCACATGGACTAAAATAGGACAGGAAAAGTTCATAAAAAGGACAGAAAAAATAATAACTTTGGGATATTTTAAAATATGTTTGGCCAAAACATCTAAAACTTTCACAAAATGATCAATATATTAGTCTTTAGTTCACAAAATTATTTCAATTTTTTCTGGATAGTTTTATAATAATTTTTTGACAAATTTGGACAAAAAAATTGAAATTTCGGGGTTTTAAAAATCTGTCCAGGCAAAATATCTCAAACTTGCATAGAATTATCAGTATACTATTCTTGATTTTTAGAGAATTGTATCAAAATGTTTATGATACTTACATTTTTTGAAAAAAATGGCCAAAAAAGGGTCTGAAATTGTAATTTTATGGTATTTTTAAATTTGGTTGGCATAAACATTTGAAAGTTTCCCAAAATGACCATTATATTAGTCTTGAATTTATAGAATTATGTCAAAAATTTCTAGATACTTTTACTGCTGGAATTTTTTTAACCAAATGGGGCTGAAATTGTTTTGGTCAAATTTGACAAATGGAATGGTTCGGTGTTGTAAAGTGGACTTCTCTCTCTCTCTTTTTATATGCATGATTTTTTCCCTTAACTTTCAAAAATTTAAGTGATGTGGTTTTGCTAGACTTTGGAGTCGAGATGATATGGACCAGGTCCAGATTATGACTTTAAATAGTCCCTCCATTCCAATAAATTAGACCTGTAGTGTATATTTTTGTGACTTCAAAATTATATATTATTACAAAACTTTTGAATACGAATTGAATATTGTAAATTTTGTCATATATTACTATAATCTAAATTTGGTTGGTCTAGTTTTCCTTTTTGAGGTGCATTTGGTTAGTCTAATTTATGACATCATTTGTTTGGTCTAATTTATGATCAAAGTTTAATTAATTGATTTAGGCAGTACTTTTGGGCCAGGATTACTAAATAAGTTGGGCTAACATATAGGCCATTTACCCTTAATAAAACAGGATAAGCCCAAACGAACCTCACCCAAAACCCTAGCTAGCTACGCTACGCACACAATGTGGCTCGCTCGATCTCTGCCGCCGCTTGCGCTTCTCTCCCGTCTCCGGCGCCCTGCATCCGCACACCGGCACTCCCTTGTGCTGGGCGGTACATGGCGTGCATACACCTCGGCGGACGCCGGTAAATCACATCGCGACCCGGCGCCGCCGGTGCCTGCCGGCGAAACATGGCCGCCGCACATATCATGCAACAGCTGCGGCGCGGAACAGGAGCAGCGGCGGCGGCATCTGTACGTGGTTCTGGATGACTGGAAGCACGGCTTCTCCCTGCATAAGATCAGCTCGGAGGAGCTGGTCGGCGGTGGCGACGGTGGCCTGGAGCCTCGGCGCCTCCCCGATCCGATCCTCCGCTTCGACTCCCGCTCGATCGGCACAAACCCAGGCTTCCACGCCCTGGGCAGCAACGTGGTCGTGACCACCGACGACGGCGACGGCCTAACCCTAGTGTATGACACGGAGACGGCGACGCTGTGCACCGGGAATAGAGACCCCCCGCACGGAGATGGTTGCTGCCACCACGCCGTGGCCGCAGGCAAGAATCTGTACACCTTGGATTCCAAGAGCAGCAGCATGCTCAACTTGGACGAGTACGCCGTGCCCCACTGGGAAGTCGGCCGCGGCCCCACGGAGCCCTTCACCCCCCACAAGGACAGCTACGTCTCGGCGTGCGCTCTGCACCCGGACGGGCGGACCATCTTCGTCTCCGTCAGGCGCCGCTCCGGCGACTACCGCACCAGCTTCGTGGAGGAGGAGCCGGAGCAAGAGGGTGACAAGAAGGATCCGGAGCAGTGGAGCGTGCGGCAGCTGGGGACCTTCGCGCTGGACACGCAGAGCGAGTGGGAGTGCTGGACGCAGTACGGCACCTGGTACCTGCCGTTCGAAGGCCAGGCGCACTATGACGGTGACCTGGGCGCGTGGGTCGGGAAGACCCACGCCGCCCGCGATGGCCAAGGCTACCGGAACGACGAGCACGAGCACCTCTGCTCCTATGACGTCCCGGACCTCCGGAAGGAGGAGGAAGAGGAGGAGGATGAAGGGAACGATGAAGAGGAGGATGAGGAGGAGGAGGAGGAACAAGACGAGGAGGACGAAGAGGAGGAAAAGGAGAAGCTGGTCCCGGGAGTCTGCCCGCCGCCGGTGCCTCGCTGGAGTCTGGCCGCAGAGAAGCTGACGTTCCTGGAGCCCAAGCTTAAGAGTACGGGGCGTTCTGTGCTCCTCCACACCGGTGGGAGAGGCACGTTTTGCCTCGTCGAGCGTGCCCTGCGCAAGGGCGTCAGCTCCAGCCGCTCCAAGGGCGACGGCAACGACTGCCTGCTCCGCGTGACCATGTGCCGCATCAGGTACGGCAGGAACGGCGAGCTCGTGGCCGCGCCGCTCTGGCCTGGTCGGTCATACCTCACATCACGCTATGCGCCGTACTGGCCTGGGAGGTCCTACCTCACACCCAGCAATGTCAAGGATTTTGACGTGCATGCTTTTTGGATATAATCCTAGTAGAAACAAATTAAGTAAAGACTGTGGTCAGTGGTCACATCTCCTTCCATTTGTATGCATTGTTGCATACAGATTAGATAAAATAATCCCAACTTCGGCTTATGCTGGTGTGTTTAGATTATGAACACTTCCAAGCTTTTTTAGTTGTGTTGTGATTCTCGTGCAATGTCCTTTCTGTGTTTCTATTTACTGATTATTCTGTCAAGTTTGTATTCGGTCTCTTTTCATGTGAGGGTTCTTAGATTATTTGTCTTTCTATTTGTACCTATTATTCTGCTGGCTTTTATGTACTAAAAGTCTAAAACCAAAGAAGTAATTTATTTGTGTTTGAGAGAGCTTTGATTATTATTTTTGATACATTAACTTTTTTAGTTAATATTTTTTGTCTTTATTAGTTTGCTCATTGTAAATTGTGTAACTTTACGATAAAAAACATGTAATTGCATAGTTGCACTTTCTGAAATCTAAACTGGCTCAATTTTTCTTTTAAGAAATGTGCAGTTTGCCTAGTTTGATTCAAGAACTATATGAAATTGTCAATGTACAATTCTTGGTTTATAAATGTACAGATGGGTGTGGCAGAATATCATATGGGTGTTGGCATAAATGTACAATATTTGGTGCACATTTTGATTTAGAAACGTGTAACTTTTTTGTTGTTTGTATAATTTGAAGCAAGAAATTGCACCTGTTTTGTTAGTAATTTTTGGGTAAAACACTTGAAATTGAGTGTTTTGCACATTTTGAAGGCTTGAAGAGCACACTCTTGTTTGGTGCAGCCATTATCTTCCGTTCTGTATCGGTAAAAATAATGGTTATGTTCCGATGGACCTATAGCCACTATTAACTTAAGAAATGGACATGCACTCCAATGCTACTAGGGCCCTATTTGTGTTGTGATTCTCGTGCAATGTCTTTTCTGTGTTTCTATTTGTACATATTATTCTGGCAAGTTTGTATTCGGTCTCCTTTCATGTGACAATTCTTAGACTAGCTAAGAACGCTTTATGTACTAAAAGTCTAAACCAAAGGGAAATCTTATCTAGCAACTGTTCCCTGGGAGGCCAACCCAAGCGAACGTATCTTGATGCAACGCCAACACCATGTAGATCGGCTGAAGAGGGGCGGGGCGCTTACCAGTTAGGCATGGCAATTTTATTTTTCACCGACATGGCATTTTTATAGATTTTGACACCATGGACCAAATAAGCAAAACAATATTTATGGCATTTTACTAAATTAACACTAGCAAATATGCTCATGCCTTGCAACGAGAGAAAAACAATCAGATTATGCAGATGTGATAGAGATAAAAAAAAGTCTGAATCAAATGCTAGGATGAGATAACGATTTTCAAAATGTCATCTCACAAACTATGTCTGAGTGGTGTCATGATGAGAGGAACTTTTAAAAATCATTTCAAAAACTGAAAATGTGATGGTCTCATCACGACTTGTTTTCCTAAGGCACCACAACAAATTGTTTTTTGGCTAAGAAAACTACGTTGATGGACCCCTGCATGAGCTAGACTGATGCATGATGTGTCTCGCCTTGACCTAGAGTAGCGGTGTTTTTCATATCCAATAAAATTGTGGTACCAAAATAGCTGTGTATGGAGGCAAAACAGATACTTAGTCATTTTCATATAGCTTACAAAGAATAACCAATAGGAAGTTGTGTCAATTTTTTTGGGGCTCAACGTTTTACAGAACACGGAAACCCTTTTTTTACCCGACGCGTGAGGGACTAAATAAAATCATAAAACGACCTCTACAGATCCCCTAATAAAACCTCTACCTAAGTGATGGTTCGTTTTGTTCGTTATTTACGAATCTGTTTTAATTTTGTGAACATTTTCTAAACTTTAATGGACATTTTTTTCAAATTCCAGAATATATTGCGAATACATGATCATATTTTAATAATAATGAACATTTTTTATTTCACAAAAAATTCGAAATTGTGATTTTATTTATAATATGCGACCAGTTTTTTGAAATGACGAACATTTTATGATTTACCGAATGTTTTTTGAATTCACAAACATTTTATGATTTCCCGGTATTTTTTTCAGTACTCACAACTTTTTGAAATTTGGATTTTTTGGAAATCCGGGTTAGTTTATAGAAGGAAAAACAGAAATAAAAATTAGAAAGGAAAAAGCAAAAAAACAGGCATATGTGCCGGGCCATTACCGCGCGTATGGGCCTGCTATACATATATAAGAGAAAAGGGGAGAAAAAGGGATAGAACCCTGGTCTCCCGTGCAGAAGGCTAAGGCCTTAGCCATTGCGCTGGTTCGATGATTTTGATATATGAGTGTATTATTATATAAGAACCAAATCCGGCGGCGATTTTGAAAACAAAAACAAATCGTTTTCTTTACTTACGGGTGACATGATGGGTAATTCTCGCCAACTTCGATGGTAATTTGGATGACGGTGAATGGACAAAAGCACTCCTTGCTTTATTATTAGGGATAGATGACATTTTTATAAACTAACATGGCATTTAAAAAATCATATTCATGCCAATTATAGATTTTTATGTTTTTTCTCTGTTTTTTATAAGAAAGATATTTTTTTTGTGCATGGCATATAAAAAAAGGGTGTGTCTAGGGCACATCTACATGTGCCCTAGTTATTGCACATTTAAGTCACTCAATCAAGCATGAAAAGAAAAAGAAAAAAAGAAAAAGGAAACACCCACACGAATCTCCGCGTAAGATCAATGACATAGGACTTATATGTGTTGTACTTATGGCACATTTAGATGTGCTTTAGCAAAACTGTTAAAAAAAGTAAAACAGTAAACTTGTCCTTTGGGCAATGGGGTTCGCCCTGGCCCTCCCACCTAGCGAACGATCGAGGAGGGGTGATTCATTTGCTGGGAGCTGCTCCCCCTAGCGATCGAATTTGTTCCATAATTTTTGTTATAGTTTTAGTTCAAATTTGAAAAACGGCATATAGTGTTCATATGAAACAAAGAGCCAATATTGTTGATAAGACTCAGTACCAAAGCATCCATACTAGATGCCTCTGTTATGTTCTGCATAAAAGGTAACCATAGTTACATCTTACAACATGTAGATAAGAGATGATGCTCTTATCGTAGTTTGTGCGCGGCCAAGATTATAGATAACTAATAAATTAAGCAAAGGGTCTTTGGTTGTAGCAGTCGAGGTTGTCGCCGTAGCCAACGCCGAGGATGTCGCAGTAGCGCTTGTAAAACCCAATCCGATCGGCGACGCGGCTGTCCTGCCCGTGTCCGCACTCGATCCCACCGTTGATGATGTTGGTGATCACACCAAAGCCGGGCGCCCGCCCTGCGGCCCGGTCTGCCCCTGACGGGCTCCACTGGCCCGTGATCACAGCATGGCTCGATGGCTTTGGCGCCTGCGCCGTCATCCAGAACCACATCGCCGTCTTAAACGACACTGTGGGGTCCGTGGCCACCAGGTCCGGGTTGCTCAGCAGATCGACCCCAATGGCCCGGCCCGCAGACCCGTAGTTATAGTTGTGGGAGAGCTGGATGGGCCCACGGCCATAGTAGCGCTTCCCAGGGGCGCACGGCCACTGCGCACTAGGGGTTCAGTAGTCGGCGGCGGCTCCACGTTCTTGCTTAAAGCAGTAGCCCCAGGCGAAGGCCCCGTCCGGTGCGGTCGCCCACCCGCCGGTGGTCTCGTGGGAGGTCTGGGCGAGGAAGGCGGCCACCTCGCGCTTCTGGACGTCGATGCTGCCGGTGGCGCCGAAGCCTGGGAAGGCGGCTGCGGCGGCGACGAAGGCGTCGTAGGTGTAGAAGCCCTTGGCCTGGCAGGCGCCGTCGTTGCGGTGCAGTAGCATGCGGTCAAACTGTGCGCGAGAGACGACGGAGGACACGCTGCCGCGCGCGGCCCCGATGGCCATGGCCACCATGGCTACAACGGCCACCACCGCCGCAAGCGATCTCATCGTGGGCATCAACGAAGCAGAGTACTTGACCGCTATCTGGTGCAGGTGTAGTGTTGTGGGAGAAGCGGTGGGGAGTGCACGTCTTTATATAGGTGTCGCGCGCTACTCGATCGCCATGATCGACCTGTGTCTATCCATCTACCTCCTCGTGAGCTTCCTTCCAGAGCGACATCGTCATGCGATCGACGGATCAATCTTGGCGGCTTAGATACGGTCGAGAGGTACAGCGGTGAGCAGCTGGCCATGTATGATCGAGAGCGTGTGCTAGTATGCACGCATGTGGAATTTTAGTCCATAGACGACGCAGGGCATTCATGGACGGACGTCCATGGAACGCAATTCCCATTTTCCCTTTTCAAAGTTTATCATTTATCCGTCGAAACAGATGGATAGAGAACCGCATCCGCATTCGCATTGCCCACCCGCATTCCGGTGCTCAAGCCGTTCTTTTATTAAAACTAGGTGATTTCCCGGCGCGTTACGGCGGAAATTTGAAGATTAATTCAGATGTATTATGTATGAAGAAATGATCCAAATCAGGAGCTACTATTTTTCAATGTAGAAATGTTTCATACTTGCACTATGTGTAAACAACGAGTATGCATGTGGTTTGCATGGGGTTGCAAAATAGTGTTAGTGGATGCTGACATAGCACACTTGGTGAGGTGGAAGACCGCATGTTGAGAGAATTAGACTAGTAGGGATCATCAACTATTTAAGAATAGTAGATTTCTTCCGAGGGTCAGGGGTTAGTCCTTGTCGGTTACCTTTTCAGCAAATTCGGAAAGAAAAAAAATGGTACACTTTTCATGAGACTTTCGGCACCTCCCCCCCCCCCCCCCCCCCTTCTCTCTTTCACTAGGGATACCTATTGATTGTGCCTCAACTGATTTTTTCGGCGTGTTAGAATCAGAGATTGGATTCTTGCAATTTGATCACACTGAGTTTCAATCATGTGGGAATACTTATCGAAATTTCTCACTATATGGCCTAATCCATCCAGTTCTTCAGAAAGGTGAGATATTATTTATTTTGTTTCAATAAAGACATCTTTTGTGGTCTTTATTGAAACCTTTTTTTAACCTTCTTGGTAATGTTTGAACTTGTTCAACGTCTCATAGATCGCATCTTCCTGTTGATAAATACTAAAAAGGCCTATTGTTTCTTATTTGTCATGTTCAATAGGTTTTCCCTTTCCCTTTTCTACATGTCTAAATTCATCCATATTGTCCACTCGGTAGACTTTTCCTGAGAATTCAGTAGGCTTTTGGCGTACCATTTTTCTCTGGTAGTCATGATTCTTTGTATGAGTTCTTCTCCAGCTTCGTGCTGGAGACATGAATGCTCCTCCTATGGTTGGCAAGAAATGAAGCTAGGGATGGAAAGATGATAGCTCCTCCACATGAAATCATGGGCACGGTGGTGTCATACATGAATGAGTGGAAGGCAGTTCATGCGAATGAGAGGCGTCCGACAGCGGCGCCGGTCAAGGAGAAGTGGAGGCCCCCTGATGAGGGTTGGCTCAAGGTTAACTCTGATGGAGCTGTGTCAAAAGGAGGAGACAAGGGTGGAGCTGGAGCGGTCATCCGAGATCATGTGGGCGCGTTTCGAGCTGGGCTCTGTCATGTTTTTCGCGGCATTGTAGACCCGGAATCATTGGAAATTTTGGCGTGCAGACGCGGTCTTCAAGTGGCGCAGGAAATCAACGCTGATAAGGTTCACGTCGAGCTTGATTCTCAAGGTGTTGTCCACAGGCTGCAGAGTCCGCACAAGGATAGATCCTACGCAGGCCCGTGGATACAGGAAATCAAGTCCATCCTTGCATCTTTCTCTTATTTTAAAGTGTCTTGGGTTCGTCGTTCGGCTAATGTTGCCGCGCATAAATTAGCTAGAGTCGGTGTCGGTGATGAACTGTGTAAGGTTTGGTTGGGAGCTACCCCAGACTGTGTGTTAGATGTAATCTTGGATGAGATTCCAAATGCTTTTGGTTAAATAAAGCGGCAACATTGATTTAAAAAAAAAACTCCTCCTACCCTAGTGTCAAGGATAGACTTAACTTCATCATTTATATCCTGATAGAATATATGGAATATAACGTATTCAGCAATGTCATGGTTAGGGAAAGAATTTAAAACAATGTATATTTGATATGTTTATACCATCGACACTTCAAAAATTATGTTTTTGTTGAAGACGTCTCAATTGTCCTTGTAGGTCTTACTCTAGTTGGTGTATATGTGCCTTGCACAATTCCTATGCTCAGCCAAAGACCTGCATATTGTATTGATAATGCCCTTTTTTTTTGGTTTGACGTGAACACCCAATCAGCCCCTTCTCCAACCTCAACATCTTTGAAGAGCAACTAACAAAACCAGTCCCAAGTGACATAAGATTCATACTCCACTACTGCCCCTGCAATTCGGTACATTTGGGGAAATTGGTTACATTTGGTTTTTTACATCTCTCGGTATGGAACTCATAGACCTACATTTGTTGAAACTCTGAAAAACCAACCATCTAGCTCTACGACTTTTCTGCAACCTGCCATGAAACTTCTCTTTATAATGCAGAAATGAAAATATTTTTGTTGTTTTGATGTATAAGCAATGTGAAAAAATTAAACTATGATAAATAAAAGAAACTAAGAAAAGTAAATAACAATGAAGCCAGAAATTGTCTAAGTCAACGAGTTTCCAAAAAGAACAAGGGTACGGGGTCATGAAAAAAGAGCGATACTTAAGATGACAGCTAAAGTGAAATCTCCAGAAAGTTGAGTAAATAGGAGATTTTTTTATAAAGAATGCTTTTTATTGACTTGTAATATTTCGTCGACGTGATACAAGCACAACAAGTCCACACATGGTCTCTATATAATTAAGATGCACATAACCAAAACCAACACAGAACTAGGACGTAGACAAACTATATACTCACACATGTCGATCCTACCATCTTACCCTTATTTGGACCACTTTAGTGGAAATCTTGTAGAGAACATCAAGGAAGGCAAATAAGCTCATACTATATATGACTCTTATCTGCCCCCAATCCTGAAGTAGCATAGGCACCACACCTAGTTAAACCTAGATGTATCTCATTTGCCATAATTGAACTCTTTAAGAAGCATTTAGTGTTCATCTCAAAGCAAGAGCCAATATTTTGGTAAAACTCAATACCAAAGCATCTACACTGGAAGCTTTTATTGAGTTCCTTATTATGAGAAGTAACCATAGTTACAACTTACAATAGATAGATATCAGAGGATGCTCTTATTGTACTTTGTGTGGGAGGGGTTATATATAACTAATTAATTAAGCGAAGGGCCTCTGGTTGTAGCAGTCGAGGTTGTCACCATAGCCAACGCCGAGGATGTCGCAGTAGCGCTTGTAAAACCCGATTCGATCGGCGACTCGGCTGTCCTGCCCATGCCCGCACTCAATCCCGCCATTGACGATGTTGGTGATCACGCCAAACCCGGGCACCCGCCCTGCGGCCCGATCCATCCCCGATGGGCTCCACCGGCCTGTGATCACATCATGGCTCGACGGCTTTGGCGCCTGTGCCCTCATCCAAAACCACATCGCTGTCTTAAACGACACCGTCGGGTCCGTGGCCACCAAGTCTGGGTTGCCCAGCAGATCGACCCCAATGGCCCGGCCCGCAGGCCCGTAGTTGTAGTTGTGGGAGAGCTGGATCGGCCCACGGCCGTAGTAGCTCTTCCCTGGGGCGCACGGCCATTGCGCGCTCGGGGTGCAATAGTTGGAGGTGGCACCACGCTCCTGCTTGAAGCAGTAGCCCCAGGCGAAGGCTCCGTCTGGTGCCGTCGCCCACCCACCGGTGGTCTCGTGTGAGGTTTGGGCCAGGAAGGCGGCCACCTCGTGCTTCCGAGTGTCGGTGCTGCCCGTGGTGCCGAAGCCCGGAAATGCGCCTGCGGCCGCGACGAAGGCGTCGTAGGTATAGAAGCCTTTGGCCTGGCAGGCGCCGTCGTTGCGGTGCAGCAGCATGCGGTCGAAGAGGGCGCGCGAGACGATGGAGGACACGCCGCCACCCGATGGGGTGGGCGTGGGCGTGACAGGCGTGCTGCCGCCGCCGCAGCCGGAGCACTGGCTCTGGCATCCGTCGCCGCAGTAGTCCGAGGTGGAGCCACACCAGCCGAAGCGGCTGCAGCAGAGGCAGTTGGGGCAGGTCGCCCCGCCGGCCTGGGAGCCGCACTGCTCGGCTACGGCCATGGTGGCCGCCATGGCAAGCACGGCAAACAACACGAACGCTCTCATCGTGCGTGGCAACGAACCGCTATCTTGTGGTCCAAGTGTAGTGGTGTGTGTGTGGCAGAAGCGTGCACGTCTTTATATAGGTGTCGCGCTACTCGATCGCCATGATCGATCTGTCTATCCATCTACCTGCTCGTCAGCGATCGACGGATCAAACTTGGCGGCTTATATCCGGTCGAGAGGCACGGCGTTGAGCAGCTGGCCATGCATGATCGAGAGCGTGTACTGGTATGCACGCATGTGGAAATTTAGTCCACAGATGACGCAGGGCATTCCTGGACAGACGTCCATGGAATGCAATTCCCGTTTTTCCTTTTCTAACTTCATCATTTATCCCCCTTTCCGTTGAAACAGATAATCATGCACGCATTCACACTTTTTTTTGCGCTTTTTTTTTTCTTTCCTTTCCCCCTCCTTTCCCTGGAGTATGGCGATACATATTGATCGTGCCAACCTAGCTAACAACGTTGCAATGCATGTGTACAGTGTACTCCCTCCGCTCCAGAGCGACACTTTGAACTAAATCAGGGACACTTAATTCGAATGGAGTGAGTACATGTTTGCTATTCTTGGGTAGCTTGCGGCGGGCCGCTGGTGGAGTTTCGGTCGTGGCGCAGACCTCATCTGCGTCAGATCTGGAGTTACGAGATCCTGCCTCCCTGCTGCCTCTCTTGCTCTGTACGCCGTGGACTGCGATTCGCTCGTTGGTTCTGGCGTTGGTGAGCATGGTGGAGTAGCTTGGGGCCTGGGGGAAACCCTGGCCGGCTTGGCTGGCCCGGCGGCGGCGACGCCCAAGGGCGCCGCTTTCTTCCATGGGGGTGCTGCTAAGGTCCCCAGCTCTCCACCCGGACCTCCTGCCCGGGTGAAAACCCACAATCCCCTGTGGATTTGGCGGCGGCGGCGCCTTGTGCGCCGTGACCTTCCTGAAGACGTCTTCAGGGGTATAGGGGCTCGGATGGGAGGATGTGCAGGCGCAGGATTGAGGTTGCTTGTGTCTCGAGCTTGTGTGGATGCGGTGTCGGCTGTAGGCACCGTCGTCTCTTCTGGTTGGTGCTCTCCGGTGGCGGTGGACACCTCTCGGCCCCGGCGGCGCGGCGACTCGATCCTAACGGTAGGGGATAGGGTTCCCCTTCCCGGCGGCTGTGGCTTCATGTAAACCGGAGAGACCTGGGTTTTTCTCAACGGTGGTGCTCTACTGCCTTGCCTCTCGCATTTTTGCTCGGTTCCCTGTTGCCTCCTCTTCGGCGTCCGACTCCATGAAGCTTTCCTTCTCCAACTAGTTGGGCGTGGATAGTGGCGGTGCTGCCGGCATGGCTTATCCCAAATCGAGGTGGTCGCCCTAGGTCCACCGTGCGATGTGAGGACGGCATCCTTCTAGCTCTCGGGTGAGCATCTCTGAATCTCGACGGTACGGCGCCTACGAGCCATGGCAAGGGGGTAGGGTCCCTCTTCGGTGACAGAGAAGGAATTTGTTGTTTTCCCTCCTTCCCTAGGTCCTCCTGGAGCAATGTCCATCTTCAACGGCCGGCTTTGTCATGCCCTGCTGCTCTGTCCTTGATTTGTAGGATACTAGTGTGGAGTACTCTGCCTCTAGCAAGTTGTAATCTTCATTTTCCTTTCTTAAGTTAGCTTGCGTAGCCTGTGGTTTTGGTTTGCTTCCCAGCGTTCCCCTTTGTATCAGTTTGGTCGCCGTTCTCTGCGTCGGATGATGTAACTCCTGGCCGGTTGATGGTTTGTTAATTCAAAGCCGGGCTCTTCGCGAGCCTTCTTCAAAAAAAATCTTGGGTAGCTTAATAGTTTTTTCACACGTCAGCCAATTTCCAGGCGTAGCACCGAGCCGAAGATGGGCAGGCCATGGCTGGTCATGGCATCACCAACGAAGACAACCAATGACCAAGGAGCCGTGACATCATTGTAGGAGGCTACGAAGAGGATTGCCGAGTGCGGGTGCATGGTGGGGGTTGTTAGGGGGGCTTAAGGGGTGCCATGGGCGATGGAGGAGGTGAGTCGAGCAGGGAGTGGCTGCATGCTATAGCGCCTCCTGCTCCCAGGTGGTGGGAACTGTAGGTTACTGAAGGAAATATGCCCTAGATGCAATAATAAAGTTGTTATTTTATATTTCCTTATATCATGATAAATGTTTATTATTCATGCTAGAATTGTATTAACCGGAAACTTGATACATGTGTGGATACATAGACAAAACACCGTGTCCTTAGTAAGCCTCTACTAGACTAGCTCGTTAATCAAAGATGGTTAAGTTTCCTAACCATAGACATGTGTTGTCATTTGATGAACGGAATCACATCATTAGGAGAATGATGTGATGGACAAGACCCATCCGTTAGCTTAGCATATTGATCATTCAGTTTTATTGCTATTGCTTTCTTCATGTCAAATACATATTCGTTCGACTATGAGATTATGCAACTCCCGGATACCGGAGGAATGCCTTGTGTGCTATCAAACGTCACAACGTAACTGGGTGATTATAAAGATGCTCTACAGGTATCTCCGAAGGTGTTTGTTGGGTTGGCATAGATCGAGATTAGGATTTGTCACACCGAGTATCGGAGAGGTATCTCTGGGCCCTCTCGGTAATGCACATCATAAGAAGCCTTGCAAGCAAAGTGACTAATGAGTTAGTTGCGGGATAATGTATTATGGAACGAGTAAAGAGACTTGCCGGTAACGAGATTGAACTAGGTATGAAGATACCGACGATCGAATCTCGGGCAAGTAACATACCGATGAAAAAGGGAATAACGTATGTTGTCATAACGGTTCGACCGATTAAAATCTTCGTAGAATATGTAGGAGCCAATATGAGCATCCAGGTTCCGCTATTGGTTATTGACCGGAGAGGTGTCTCGGTCATGTCTACATAGTTCTCGAACCCGTAGGGTCCACACGCTTAACGTTTGATGACGATTTTGTATTATATGAGTTATGTGATTTGGTGACCGAATGTTGTTCGGAGTCCCGGATGAGATCACGGACATGATGAGGAGCTCCGGAATGGTCCGGAGGTAAAGATTGATATATAGGATGATATGGTTTGTCCAAGGGGTAAAGCCCACGGGGCTTTAGGTCGGTGCAAAAGGAGTTTTGCGGAGGCCAGGGGGCCAAACGCCGGAGACCTTGGCGTCTGGCCCTAGGCCAGACGTCGAAGCCCATGGCGTCTGGGCCAGACGCCAAGGATTGTGGCGTCTGGTCCTGGAAGTCTGAGAAGGACTCTTCTTTACAGGCAAAACCGACTTTGAGGAGGCTCTTTCTCCAAGTTACGACCCCAGGGCTCAACATATAAATAGAGGGCAGCGCTAGCACCTAGAACACATCAAGAATCACCAAGCCATGTGCCGGCAACCCCGTCCCCTCTAGTTTATCCTCCGTCATAGTTTCCGTTGTGCTTGGCGAAACCCTGCGGAGATTGTTCTTCACCAACACCGTCACCACGCCGTCGTGCTGCCGGAACTCATCTACTACTTCGCCCGTCTTGCTGGATCAAGAAGGCGAGGACGTCATCGAGCTGAACGTGTGCTGAATGCGGAGGTGCCGTATGTTCGGTACTTGATCAGGACGGATCGTGAAGGTGTACGACTACATCAACCGCGTTGTCAAACGCTTCCGCTTTCGGTCTACGAGGGTACGTGGACACACTCTCCCCGCTTGTTGCTATGCATCTCCTAGATAGATCTTGCGTGATCGTAGGAAATTTTTTTGAAATTGCATGCTACGTTCCCCAACAGTGGCATCCGAACCAGGTCTATGCGTAGATGATATGCACGAGTAGAACACAAAGAGTTGTGGGCGATAATAGTCATACTGCTTACCACCAACGTCTTACTTTGATTCGGCGGTATTGTTGGATGAAGCGGCCCGGACCGACATTACATGACCGCATTCATGAGACTGGTTCTACCGATGTGCTTTGCACACAGGTGGCTGGCGGGTGTCTATTTCTCCAACTTTAGTTGAATCGAGTTTGACTACGGCCGGTCCTTGTTGAAGGTTAAAACAGCGCACTTGAAGAAAAATCGTTGTGGTTTTGATGCATAGGTAAGAACGGTTCTTACTAGAAGCCCGTAGCAGCCACGTAAAACTTGCAACAACAAAGTAGAGGACGTCTAACTTATTTTTGCAGGGCATGTTGTGATGTGATATGGTCAAGACATGATGTGATATACGTTATTGTATGAAATGATTATGTTTTGTAAAAGTTATCAACAACTGGCAGGAGCCTTATGGTTATCGCTTTATTGTATGAAATGCAATCGCCATGTAATTGCTTTACTTTATCACTATGCGTTAGCGATAGTCATAGAAGCAATAGTTGGCGAGGCGACAACGACGCTACGATGGAGATCAAGGTGTCAAGCCGGTGACGATGGAGATCATGACGTTGCTTCGGTGATGGAGATCATGAACACAAGATGATGATGGCCATATCATGTCACATATTTTGATTGCATGTGATGTTTATCTTTTATGCATCTTATTTTGCTTAGTACGGTGGTAGCATTATAAGATGATCCCTCACTAAATTTCAATGTATAAGTGTTCTCCCTGAGTATGCACCGTTGCGACAGTTCGTCGTGTCGAGACACCACGTGATGATCGGGTGTGATAAGCTCTACGTTCACATACAACGGGTGCAAGACAGTTTTGCACGTGCGGAATACTCGGGTTAAACTTGACGAGCCTAGCATATGCAGATATGGCCTCGGAACACTGGAGACCGAAAGGTCGAACGTGAATCATATAGTAGATATGATCAATATAGAGATGTTCACCATTGAAAACTACTCCATCTCACGTGATGATCGGACATGGTTTAGTTGATTTGGATCACGTGATCATTTAGATGACTCGAGGGATGTCTATCTAAGTGGGAGTTCTTAAGTAATATAATTAAATTGAACTTAATTTATCATGAACTTAGTCCTGATAGTATTTGCATATCTATGTTGTAGATCAATAGCTTGCGATGTAGCTCCCCGTTTATTTTTAATATGTTCCTAGAGAAAAATAAGTTGAAAGATGATAGTAGCAATGATTCGGACTGGGTCCGTGATCTGAGGATTATCCTCGTTGCTGCACAGAAGAATTATGTCCTTGATGCACCGCTAGGTGACAGACCTATTGCAGGAGTAGATGCAGACGTTATGAACGTTTGACAAGCTCGGTATGATGACTACTTGATAGTTTAGTGCATCATGCTTTACAGCTTAGAACCGGGACTTCAAAAATATTTTGAACGCCACGGAGCATATAAGATGTTCCAAGAGTTGAAATTGGTATCTCAGACTCATGCCCATGTCGAGAGGTATGAGACCTCTGACAAGTACTTTGCCTACAAGATGGAGGAGAATAGCTCAGCTAGTGAGCATGTGCTCAGAATATCTGGGTACTACAATCGCTTGAATCAAGTGGGAGTTAATCTTCCAGATAAGATAGTGATTGACAGAATTCTCTAGTCACTATCACCAAGCTACTAGAACTTCGTGATGAACTATAATATGCAAGGGATGACGAAAACGATTCCTGAGCTTTTCGCGATACTGAAATCGGCGATGGTAGAAATCAAGAAAGAACATCAAAGTGTTGATGGTTAACAAGACCACTAGTTTCAAGAAAAAGGGCAAAGGAAAGAAAGGGAACTTCAAGAAGAACGGCAAACAAGTTGCTGCTCCCGGGAAGAAGCCCAAGTCTGGACCAAAGCCTGAAACTGAGTGCTTCTACTGCAAAAGGACTGGTCACTGGAAGCGGAACTGCCCCAAATACTTGGCGGATAAGAAGGATGGCAAAGTGAACAAAGATATATTTGATATATATGTTATTGATGTGTACTTTACTAGTATTCAAAGTAGCCCCTGAGTATTTGATACTGGTTCAGTTGCTAAGATTAGTAACTTGGAACAGGAGTTACAAAATGAACAGAGACTAGTTAAAAACGAAGTGACGATGGGTGTTGGAAGTGATTCCAAGGTTGATAAGATCACCATCACACACTCCCTTTACCTTCGGGATTAGTGTTGAACCTAAATAAATATTATTTGGTGTTTGCATTAAGCATGAATATGATTGGATCATGTTTATTGCAATACGGTTATTCATTTAAGTCAAAGAATAATTGTTGTTCTGTTTACATGAATAAAATCTTCTATGGTCATACACTCAATGGTTTATTGAATCTCGATCGTGATGATACACATATTCATAATATTGATGCCAAAAGATGCAAAGTTGATAATGATAGTGCAACATATTTGTGGCACTGCCGTTTAGGTCATATTGGTGTAAAGCGCATGAAGAAACTCCATGCTGATGAACTTTTGGAATCACTTGATTATGAATCATTTGATGCTTGCGAACCATGCCTCATGGGCAAGATGACTAAGACTCCGTTCTCCGGAACAATGAAGCGAGCTACAGACTTTTTGGAAATAATACATACATATGTATGCGGTCCGATAAGTGTTGAGGCTCGCGGCGGGTATCGTTATTTTCTGACCTTCACAGATGATTTGAGCAGATATGGGTATATCTACTTAATGAAACACAAGTCTGAAACTTTTGAAAAGTTCAAAGAATTTCAGAGTGAAGTGGAGAATCATCGTAACAAGAAAATAAAGTTTCTACGATCTGATCGCGGAGGTGAATATTTGAGTTATGAGTTTGGCCTTCATTTAAAATAATGTGAAATAGTTTCACAACTCACGCCACCTAGAACACCATAGCGTAATGGTGTGTCCGAACGTCGTAACCGTACTTTATTAGATATGGTGCGATCTATGATGTCTCTTACCGATTTATCACTTTCGTTTTGGGGTTATGCATTAGAGACAGCTGCATTCACGTTAAATAGGGCACCATCAAAATCCGTTGAGACGACACCGTTTGAACTGTGGTTTGGCAAGAAACCTAAGCTGTCGTTTCTTAAAGTTTGGGGTTGCGATGCTTATGTGAAAAGCTTCAGCCTGATAAGCTCGAACCCAAATCGGAGAAGTGCGTCTTCATAGTATCACTACTGGGATCAGCTTCTTTGCCGTCTGCCATGGCGGACGGCAAAGGCATACATGCCGGACGGCAAAATGATTTGCCGTCAGCCAGCGGACGGCAAACAGTCCGGCTGAACAAGTGCCAGCAAAGGCCTACTTTGCCGTCTGCTTCTTGGAAACGGACGGCAAAGTATTGTGCCGTCCGCCGTCGGAGGCCAGCAGACGGCAAAGATCATGGACGGCAGTGGGGTGGGGTGAGAGCCGTTAGGGGGTTAACGGCGCTCTTTGCCGTCTGCTGACAGACGGCAAAGAGCTCAGCTCGGCCAGCACTGAGAAGCTGCCATGTGGCCAGCTATGCCGTCCGCCAGCAGACGGCAAAGATGTTTGAATCTTTGCCGTCTGCTAGCGGACGGCATAGCTGGCCCTGTTTGCCAGTCCTATTTGGTCACTTTGCCGTCCGCCAGCGGACAGCAAAGATTCAAACCTCTTTGTCGTCCGCTGGCAAACGGCAAAGTGACCAAAATAGGCAACCAGTGTTCCCAGTTTCTACAGGTGGCTGCCACGTGTCCTCTTTGCCGTCTGCTAGCGGACGACAAAGAGGCTATATATCCCCTGTTTTTATTTGAATCCATTTAATTTGACAGGATTTCACACACAGATATACATGCATACATATCCAACATATAACAGCATGTCCAACAACATATTTCATCAAATCCAACATATATATCCAACAACATAGTTCAACAAAGTCCAACATATCCATATATACATACATAACCAGAAACAAGTTTCCAACAACATATCCATATAGACATACATATCCAAACAAGTTTTCATAAACAAAAGGAAGCACCAGAAGAATAGTACACTCCATGAATCCAAGCTTCCTCATGTAAAGCAAATCTGCAAATTGGGAAAGATGTAAGTTAGAAGAAGAAGAAGAAGACTAGCTAGAAGAAAAGGAAGAGGAGGAAAAGAAGAAGAAGAAGAAGAATTTATCTTCTCTTTCTTTCTCTCCTCTCCTATTATTTATCTTCTTCTTTTCTAACTAATGTAGGCAAAAATGCCATTTTTGGGCTAAGGTAGGTAAAAATGCTAAGTGTGTAGGTCAATTTAGAGCTAAGCTAGGCAAATAGGTCATTTTGGAGCTAACATAGGTTAAATGGATCATATTGGAGCTAACCTAGCTAAACTTGGTCATTTTTTAGCTAACCTAGCTAATTATGCCATTTTTGACCTAACTAAGCTTATTGTGTCATTTTAGAGGACAACAAGCTAAGTATATGACATTTATGAGGTTAGCAAGGTTATTATGCCATTTACGAATAAAAACAAGTAAGAGGAGGAAAAGAAGAAGAAGAAGAAGAACTTATTCTTCTTCTTCTTCTTCTTCTTCTTTTCTTCCTATTCCTTCTTTCCTTCCTCTTCCTTGATTTTCTTCATCTTATTATGTCATTTGTGGACTAAATAGGCTAAATTATGTCAAAAATGGACTAAACAGGCTAAATAAGAAGAAAAATACTGTTATCACGGAGGTGTAGGAATGGTCGGGGCTGCGCTAGTGGCAGACGAAGGTGAAGGACCGGTCGGGGTTCCGCCATTGGCAGACGCAGAATGATTGGTCGATGCTTGTCGGGAGCCATGCTGCACCAAAGATCATTTCCAATAATGTCTCGTTAGCATGATGCAAACTGAAATGTGAATACTAGTAACTAACGACCATTCAAATCAAACTCACCGTGGTCGCCGGAGCAATCTGGGGCATCGGCGGAGGGGGCTGACCATTTTTCTCGCACATGGTCTGCACATTTGGTTCTCACGAGTCAGTCATATTAGTTAGTAATGCGAACATTACGTGCATGATTGGGCTAATATGCACGAGAAACGTACCACAATGAGCTCGTATAGGGCCCGGTTAGACGCCTCGTTCCGGTTCCTCTCCTCCTCCAACAGCTTAGCCGTCCTCTCCTCCAACTCCCTCTCCCTCTCCGTCGCCTCCCTTTTTGCCTCCTCCAAAAGCGCCTGGGTGTTCAATCTCTCTTTCTCAACCAAGGCCTGCAACACACCACTCCTCGTTAGCATTGTAATCATCGACGGACGCACACGCAATGTAATGGAGGAAAGGTGAGAGAGTCCGTATAACTAACCGCCATGGCGAGCTCCGCGGGCCGTGCACGAGGCGTTATCTCAGGATCAGAGCTACTCTGGCGCTTCTTGATCTGCGGGAGAGTCCTAGGACAACGTATCAGTCCATCACCAATGGCTACGGAGCCATGGGACCTCCCGCCACCAGATATCATCACCAGCTCTGTATCAAAAGGATCCTGGCTCGGGTTAAAGTCCTCCCCTTTCCTCGCCTTCCCCTCGTCTCTGTACTTCACAAGCTTGTGGTGGGAGGAGATGTTGGTGAAGCTCTCTGGATGATCTAGGTCAGACTCCGTGAATGGCTTGGCCTTCTTGTACGGGGCCATATGGGCCATGCCATAGAGGTCGAACAGATTTGGCACAGGCTTCTTGTGGTGGTGCGCCTGAGAGAGAGGAACAAAATATTAGTTAAGGGCTCAAGCTAGCATGAAGAATGATATTGCTATGTAAATAGGATCATTTTGGAGCTAAGTAAGGTTATTATGTCATTTTCAAGGAAAATAAGCTAAGTTTAGGTCATTTTCGAGGTAACCAAGATTATTATGCCATTTTTGACCAAAGTATGCTAATTATGTCATTATTGAGCTATCCAAGGTAGTCATGCCATTTTTTAGCTAACTAAAGCATATTTAGGGATTCTATAGAGCTATCTAAGGTTATTATGTCATTTTAGAGCTAATTATGTCATGAATGAACTAGCTAAGATTAGTTTAGGTCGTTATTGAGCTATCGAAGGTAGTTATGCCATTTTTTAACTAACTAAAGCATATTAAGTCATTTTATAGAGCTATCTAAGGTTATTATGTCATTTTAGAGCTAAATATGTCATAAATGAACTAGCTAAGATTAGTTTAGGTCATTATTTAGCTATCCTAAGTAGTTATGCCATTTTTTAACTAACTAAAGCATATTTAGTTATTTTATAGAGCTATCTAAGGTTATTATGTCATTTTAGAGCTCATTATGTCATAAATGAACTATCCAAGGTAGTTATGCCATTTTTTAACTAACTAAGCATATTAAGTCATTTTGGAAGGGATAAATGCTAGCATGAAGAATGAAACATGTAGCAAACCACATACCCAGTTATCCCCGTACTCAAACAGGTTGGAGCTCCCTTGATGGTGTGGCACACCTTCCATTTGGTCGCGCTTATCCTTGGCCCTATGGTGTTCGACTAGCCATTGGGGAGAGCACCACGCATCCACCAACGCCTCCCAACAGTCCATCTTATCCACACACCATCTCGGGGGCACCTAAGTGAGTCAAGAGAAATTTCAGCGCTACACCTACGAATCAAATCAAGAAAACTAAGTTCAAGGCCTTAAGAATAGGTAATTACCTGCATGTACTTCTCCTTACTCAGAAACTTGCCGCGACACTTCTCCTTGGCCCTCCTAATACCCTTCGAGGCGTAGTAGTCTCGAACGGCCTGCACCCGAGCCTCGTGCCGTAAGTTCTGAAGTAGGCGCTTGCACTCGGTTTCGACAACCATAGACGCGGCCTCCTGCTCTCCCTCTGAAACCCTGTAGAAGGTCTGCAATCAAACAAGACAACACTGATTAGTACAATCACTAGGTAGTGTTGATTTTTAATTCTGTAAAGGAGAAATTACCCAAAACCGACGGAACACAATGTCGGCCACCGTCTTGCACAAGACACCAGCGACCATCTCCTCCGGCGGGGCCGGGGCAACCGAGTACAGCTCCCAGCTCAGTGCTAGCTGTGGAACCTGACCCTCACCGGGCAACGTGACCCACCCAGGGAAGTGCTCCCGGCAAAGCACACCAAGGACCTGGTTGGGCCTGCGGACACCACGGGGGTGTACCCAGCCCCTGCAGTATGACAAGGCCAACGCATTAGATATTAATTTAAAGGAACATGAAGGCAAAAGGTTAAAAAATAGTAAATGCACTTACTTCAACCCTTTAGGCGCAATCTGTAGGAGATATGCCCTAGAGGCAATAATAAATGTTATTGATTATCTCCCTGTTCATAATTAGGTTTATGTTCCATGCTATAACTGCTATGGTTCTCGAGTCTGCAAATAAAACGAGGCTCGGAGGAAGACTCATATGCACGTGTGGAATAATAAACGGTAATATGTATTCCTAGTCTGGCCTCTAAGACTAGCTCAAGTATTGCATGATGGTTCTGTTTTCCTGATCATGGGCATGTCTATGCCAGCAATTTTGAGGGCACAGTGTTAGAAGAACATTTGTGTTGAATCGACCCAAATTGATGTTATGCTATGAGTTACATTCATCACATATTAATGGTTAATAACACAGAGATGGTTAATGTTTGCAAAATTCCTTAGACCATGAGAGTGTCGAGTTTCTTCATACTTGCTTCATGAACTTTGGGGTTTGTTAAACGTCATCCGTAAATGGGTGGCTATTACGGCGGCTTACGGGTTCATGGAAAAGTGTGTCAAGTAACTTGATAGCTCGAGATTGGGATTTGCTCCTCCGACGATGGAGAGATATCTCTGGGCCCTCTCGGTGTTACGGTATCCATCATCGTCTGGCCAGACACTTTGTGATTTGATCATAGGGATGCCGGAACACGGTAACGAGAAAAGAGAACAATACCGGTAACGAGGTAACTGGCATAGTGGACAAGTTGTTGATCCACGGAAATGCCTACATGTCTAACCTCGGGTATTTGTAACATATCGTGAAGCAACAGGAATAGCACACGGCAACTGGAGGTTCACTCGAATATTCATTCGTGTGGGTATAGGGGTCAATATGGGTGTCCACGGCTCCGATGTTGATCATTGATCGGAAGGTGTTCCGTGTCATGTCTATACTTCACCGAACCTATAGGGTCACACGCTTAAGGGTCATCTATCTGCTGAATACTAGACAGGGAGTCTGAGAGAAAATCACCGAAAAGTTTCGGAGACAACGGAAGAGTTCGGGAGAGAGAACACTGAAAAAGTTTCGGTAAAACCGAAAAGTTGTTTCGGATAAAACCATTGATCCAAAAAGGTTTCGGCAAGCACCGGGAATGTTTTGGAGGTTGCCAGATTGGTCTGGTAATTTCTGGAATTTTTCTGGAGAAAAAACCGAAAAAAAAGTTTCGGAGCTGCCGGAGTTGTTTACCGGGTAAACAAAGATGGTTTTAAATTAAACCACCATACTGGAAATGTTCCAGAGCGCGTCCAGATAATTTTAGAGGGTGCCGGAAATGTTCTGGGACCTTCTGGAATTTTTCAGAAATAATAGTCGCGGAAAACATCTTGTCCCAGCGTGAGGGGACAAGATCCCACGGATCGTGGGGGCTGTTTTTGGGCTGTTTTTGGGGGGGGCCCCATGGTGGGGGGCAGCCCCCACAAATGGTGGAGAGTGTTGGGAGGAAGGTGGGGCCCCATGGGGGAACACCATGGACAAGGGAACATGTTTTTCCCTTGTTTGGTGGGAACATGTTCTCCTTGTTTTGTGGGAACATGTTTTCCCCATGTTTAGTGGGCTGAATTTTCAGCCCCCTCCACCCCTTCCACCACTATATAAGGAGGAGGAGAGGTGCTCTCCAACTCCACTCCAACTCTCTCACACAAGCCATGCATGATCTGGCATTCTCTCTCCCTCCCACGAAATAGTTTCGTAGTGCCGAAAGGCTGTCTGGGTTCCGGTGGGAACTAGTTCTGGACGGCGAAGCCCTGCCGGATAGATGACACCGTATGTGTGCAACTCTGTAGAGAGGTCGTAGTTTCGATCTTAGTGCCTGAGGGGCTGTTCGAGAGTGCCTCCCGAAGGGCTGTCCAAGTGACGGTCCGAGTTCTGTGAGTGCCTCCCGAAGGGCTGTCCAAGTGACGGTCCGAGTTCTGTGGGTCCTCCCGAAGGGCTATCCGAGTGACCGTTCGAGTTTCGAAGGTCCTCCCGAAGGGCTGTCCGCGACACCGTCCGGGGGACTGTTCGACCGCCTCCCGGAGGGCTGTCCGAAGGGAAGACGAGAGTATACATCCTCGCGGTTGGGAGGTTGTAAATCCTAGCTGCGGGGATCTGCACCGACGATCGTCATCGACTCTACTTCCGCTGCGCTACGAGTCGGTAACGAAAATGATCAAACCTTGTATGCAGTCTCCATAGTGGTCCTGGGCTGGTGCGTAGGTCGGAAATTTTTTGTTTTCTACTGCGTTACCCTACAGTGGCATCAAGAGCCGTGCTATGCGTAGATGCAGGTTGCGATCTAGAATACATGAGATGTATGGGTGTTGCACAATATAATTAGGTAGTAGATGAGTTCTATTACTAAAAATTATTTGTGCGGGTAGCAGATGAAATCTGTTACCCGATGTTCTTGTTGCTTCCCTCGAATTTGCGTAGTCCTGATCTTGACAGCATTGCGGAATCTGACAAAGTTCTGGCAATCCGCGATCCTTTCATGCTGCTCCTGAGTATGCTGATTGACAGATCAACGAAGTGCTAACAGTTCTTTGGGTTCCACTTTAGTCAATGAAAGATGGATGTTTCACAGATGAAAGGGCAATGCAGATATGATCTGCACGGGGGTCATGCGTATGACGAAGTTCAGTATGGGGCTCGAGATTTTATTATCTCGTGTTTCATACACCCCGCGTTGTTAATCTAGCGACTTGGATAATCATGCTTGATGATGGACGTTGGTAGCTTCGGTTTGTTTCGAAACCTTAGAAGCCACGTAAAACCAGTTTTTGCTAAACCGATTAGAGGCATCTAACTTGGTTTTGCAGGAGGGTTTGCATGTGCATATGATGTGGTATAGTAGTGCTCATAATAATTTGATTATGTATGAGATGTCTATATGATGTAAACTGATTAACATGACCTGCGTGTCATGATTCGGCATGATGGCTGGAGTCATATGATTGCACTTTAATGACCTGCGTGTCAACCTTATGTAATGCACTTATTTTATTAGCTATAGAGATAGCAATATTATCTGGTGCATCGACAAGGTGGTGGCAATCTTCGCAAAGGTGAACACCGACGCGAATGCCAAAGACGAAGAAATACAAGACTTCTCCGTCAGAAAGGGCTATACCATATCATGCTATTATGAATTGCCTGAGATGTTTATCCCTTATGATGCACCCTTCTTGATTGCGCGGTAGTCACTTTTATTAGGGTGATCTCTCACAAAAATATCAAGTAGTTAGTGTTCTCCCAAGTGTAGCACCGTCACGGCACCTAACTTTTCGGGGCATCACAGGATCTCCCTGGGTGCGAACGATTAGGGATGTGTGAGGCGGGTGAGTTGAGACCTCGCAGCGAGATCATTTGGTTGTCTTGACGTTCTGGAAGGATCTCCCTGAGCTCGGAACACGCCCATCGAAAGATGAACAAGAGTCACATAGAGATGTGATTGGCAAGTTTGCCTACCGATTGAAGTTCGCGCCATCAGTGTTCATCTCGTTCAATGGCGTTGAATGGAAATGCGGGTCTTGTATCACTCACAATCAATTATGAGAGATATTGATTTGAGTGGGAGCACACTTTGAATTAACTTGTTTAATTCTCAGTGCAATTAATTTTGAACACTGTCTAAGTGTGATTTGCAAAATAGTTGTAGAATAATGGCTCGCGTTTCCACCTTCCCTATTAAAATTGAATAGCTGTTAAATATCTGGTTAAAACTTTACGGTTGGTAACGTAATGTGAGGATTGTCCTCAAGAGTGCCGAGAAGGACTTTGTCCTATCGCATACTTTGGTATTCTCTCGCTTATGCTATGGATCATGTGACTCTCGTCCTTCGATCCAAAAGCTAGAATTCCGTTTCAGTCAAATGCAATACATTTGCTTCCATGAGACCTGAACTTCGAAAGTTTGGATAGTTATGTGATATTCATGGAATCTGAAAATCATTTTCAGAGACAGACAAAGGCTAAAAGATATGAGATATCCAAAGCAATGTTTGTTTGCAAACTATAAAAAAAAAAAAAGTTAAAGGAGTTTACTAGCATTAGACTGATAAGAGAGGGATCCAGAAGAACGCCTGCATCATATGAGGAAGGGTAATAAAAACAACAACTTAAGAGAAAGGAAGTGTCCAAGGATGTTAGTGTGACTTAACACACCAGGAATCGGGGCTAACCACTCTTAAGTTCGGTGCTTCTTCTGAGAGTAGGAGAATACTAAAAGTTAAACTGTTAGAAGTATAATGGCAAAAAGGAAGAAGACTGGAATATCCAGCTCATGTATGAATGTCATACAAGTTTTTGATGTATAGAAGCTGGTCAAGATATAGTTCTTGGGAATTATGGTTAAACATGTTAATCACTATTTTGGGTATTGTGAGTTAATCACAAAGATGCCCGCCGATTGCATTCGTTGCACTCGATGTAAGAACTACTATGGCCTGAAGACTAGCCAGAAATGAGTTTAGGTATACACAGGGAACATAGTAAATGTTACTATACCTTCCACTCTGTATACCCGTCTGTATTTATTTTTATAATCATTGGAGTTTCACAAACTCTAGCCCATGCATAAGGTATCTTGCAAGAAGGTTGTTTATAAAGAACTTTTGATGTTCGATGTTATGAGTAACATAAGGGCCATACTTTCATTATGAATGAGATGTGTTATGAATATGGATAATAATACATTACCTCTGGGTTTACTTTCATAATTCATTTTAGAGTTTCACACACACTCTAGCCCATTGCACAATGTTTGTTGCAAAAGGGTTTTCATAGAAGAACAATTGCTGTTCATATTATGAATAACATGAGGGCCATACTTCCATCATCGATAGGGGACGTATGTTATGAATATTGATGGTATATATACATCCATAACACTGACGCTAAATGTCATAAGACTAAAAGAATACCACACAAGTGTGCACCTGCATTTGGTCACATTGGAGAAACCCGCATGAAAATTCCTTATATGGATTTGAAGTCGTTGTATTTTGAATCACCTGACACTTGCAACTTTCCTCCGAAAAGTGAAGTGACTGAAATAACCGTTCACAGGCCATAAGGAAGCAGCAAGAACTTATTGGTGATCATACATTTTGATGTATGTAGTCCGATAAATGTTGTTGCAAGTAGTGGATTTATCTATCTTCAGAAATGACTCAAGTAGATATATGGATATTTACTTGTGAGACGTAAGTCTGGATCTTTTGAAATCATTTGAAGGTTTTCAAAATGAATAGAAGTTATTGTAACAAGAAATTATGTTTCTACAATTCGATTGCAGAAAGAAATATTTGAGTTACAAGTTTAGCGATGTCTGATGCGTTGTAAAGGGGTTTCATAACTTGCACCTCCCGGAACACCACTGCAAGTGGAAAGTCCGTGAGATGTAATCGAACCATTTATGACATGGTAAGATCAAAGAGACATAAATAAATTTGCCATTATCCCTTTTAAAAGGTGAGCTTTAGGACTGCGGCTTTTACACTGAAAAGAGCTCCATCAGGTCTGTTGAAATGACACCATGGTATGGTACGCCCAACCATGTTTATATCTTTTCTTCATTTGGAATATGGGCTTGGTAAAAGGTTACAACCTATTCCAAATCAGACAAGTGCTACTTTGTAGGTTATCCCAAGTCATTGGGTATTCCCCCACCACTATCCGAGCAAAAGTTTTTGCCACAAAACGGTATGCTTTTTGAAGAAAATGGTTCTTTGAAAGGTGAGTGGGAGAATAGTGCAACTCGACGAGATAAACAGTATCTTCGCCATCAGATCAAAGGAAAGAGACCTTGGAAGTAATTCCGGAGTTTTCCTACTGCGACTGTACGGAAGTCTCTACAATAAATGTATGGACTTCGGTCGAACTTGCAGCTGAACCACGTAGGCAGGCTCGTGCAAACCTCTCAGGTGCGCAAACGAGATATTGTTGTTAGACAACAGTATACCTACGATACACAAGGAAGCGTTGATGGGCCCTAACTCCGGAATTGGCTAAATGCCAATACAATCCGAGATAGTTTCCATATAAGTGATTCAAGATTAAAACCTTGATACAACCTTTCGGAAGACTTAGAGTCTGACGAATATTTATGGAACTATAACTGATATGAATAAAAATGTTTTATCCAAGCTCGACTTGTTGCAATATACAAGTTCAAGGAGTTGACTACGATGAGGTTGCTTCATCGTAGCGATGCTTAATTCGGTTCGGGGTTGAACTAGCATTATCAATATTTCATATCATAGATATAAAACAATGGATGACAAAAGATTTCCATCTGATGGAATGAAACCAAGGACCTGCATGTGTGTACAGTCCAAGGTATTTTGTCAATCCAGAGGATGCTAGAAAGGGTGCAAACTTCAGAGTTCCAGCGATGGACAGAAGAGAGCAAAGTGGTGGAACTCTTTGGTGTTTTGATGAAATGGTCAAAGGAGTTTTTGACTTACATCAATGGATAACAAGATGCTTGTATTCAAGAAAGTAAGTGGGAGCCTAATAACATTTCTAAAAAACCTTGTGTGCTTGACACATTGTTAATTGGAAATAAAATTCTTGACACGAAGTAGGACTTTCTGAAATAGTTTTTCGATGAAGTGCTTGGGCTAAATAGCCTTAATATTAGGCATGATGATCTATGAATATAGATTACCTAATGGGGCTAAGCAATAAATACATATGACAAATGCTAAACTTTTTAGCATTTTAAAACGCCAAGGAGTGATTCTTGCCGAAGTCACATGGAAAGAGTTTTTGCAAGACTCGGTGTCCCAAAACACATGATGAGCAAAATACATGATGGGGATTCCACACACTCTGTGTGTTTGGATTAATCATGTATTCCATGGTATTATAACAACCAAGATATGTCCATACCCCCAATGTTGTTGCGAGTATAGATACCAAAGTGATCAAAAGTATTGATCAAGGACAACGTGAAAAAGGGTCATTGAGTACTAAGTAGCACTGATGACAAGTTTTCTCGCAAGTAGAGATCATGAAGAGTTCGTTGTAAAAGTTACATCGAACAGTCTTCATCATTTCTCCATCGATTTTCGATTAATTGACGGTTTTGTGTAACACACAATAGGTGGCACAGTTAGTTGGAATTTGTTCAACAGATTATACTTGGTCGAATTCTATAAGGCAAAGTTGTTGCCGCTTTTAAAGCGACAAAGAAGATGTTGAATCATATAGTTCATTCATGAACTTAGTATGGTTCCAAGATGGCTTTTGTCAATGGGACACTACTGCAAGTAGTTGCTCCATAAATCAGTCCTAAGGAATCCAGGTTCGACCTGTGATTCGCATACATATCAAGCCAAGTCCACACAAAATTACTTTTGTGAAAGCGTGAAAACGAGGATATGCAAAGATACACACGGAGCTGAAGTCGTCAGATCCGTTGAACATTCAGGCTATACCACAAGCAGCATACTTACACCGGTGTGCCACAGGTTGTAAAGTGCATTAGCATTAACTAGATTATGACTCTAGTGCAAGTGGGAGTCTGTAGGAGATATGCCCTAGAGGCAATAATAAATGTTATTGATTATCTCCCTGTTCATATAGTTGTGTTATGTTCCATGCTATAACTGCTATGGTTCTCGAGTCTGCAAATAAAACGAGGCTCGGAGGAGACTCATATGCACGTGTGGAATAATAAACGGTAATATGTATTCCTAGTCTGGCCTCTAAACTAGCTCAAGTATTGCATGATGGTTCTGTTTTCCTGATCATGGGCATGTCTATGCCAGCAATTTTGAGGGCACAGTGTTTAGAAGAACATTTGTGTTGAATCGACCCAAATTGATGTTATGCTATGAGTTAACTTCGTCACATATTAATGGTTAATAACACGAGATGGTTAATGTTTGCAAAATTCCTTAGACCATGAGAGTGTCGAGTTTCTTCATACTTGCTTCATGAACTTTGGGGTTTGTTAAACGTCATCCGTAAATGGGTGGCTATTACGGCGGCTTACGGTTCATGGAAGTGTGTCAAGTAACTTGATAGCTCGAGATTGGGATTTGCTCCTCCGACGATGGAGAGATATCTCTGGGCCCTCTCGGTGTTACGGTATCCATCATCGTCTGGCCAGACACTTTGTGATTTGATCACAGGGATGCCGGACACGGTAACGAGAAAAGAGAACAATACCGGTAACGAGGTAACTAGCATGGGGACAAGTTGTTGATCCACGGGAATGCCAACATGTCTAACCTCGGGTATTTGTAACATATCGTGAAGCAACAGGAATAGCCAACGCAACTGGAGGTTCACTCGAATATTCATTCGTGTGGGTATAGGGGTCAATATGGGTGTCCACGGCTCCGATTTTGATCATTGATCGGAGTGTTCCGTGTCATGTCTATACTTCACCGAACCTATAGGGTCCACACTTAAGGGTCATCTATCTGCTGAATACTAGACAGGGAGTCTGAGAGAAAATCACCGAAAAGTTTCGGAGACAACGGAAGAGTTCCGGAGAGAGAACACTGAAAAAGTTTCGGTAAAACCGAAAAGTTGTTTCGGATAAAACATTGATCCAAAGGTTTCGGCAAGCACCGGGAATGTTTTGGAGGTTGCCAGATTGGTCTGGTAATTTCTGGAATTTTTCTGGAGAAAAAACCGAAAAAAAAAGTTTCGGAGCTGCCGGAGTTGTTTACCGGGTAAACAAAGATGGTTTTAATTAAACCACCATATTGGAAATGTCCAAGCACGTTCCAGATAATTTTAGAGGGTGCCGGAAATGTTCTGGGACCTTCTGGAATTTTCAGAAATAATAGTCGCGGAAAACATCGTTCCCAGCGTGAGGGGACAAGATCCCACGGATCGTGGGGGCTGTTTTTGGGCTGTTTTTGGGGGGGCCCCCTTGGGAGCAGCCCCCTTGTGGCTGGACAAAATGTTGGGGGGGGCCCCCATGGTGGGGGCAGCCCCCCAAATGTGTGGAGTGTTGGGAGGAAGTGGGCCCCTGGGGAACACCATGGACAAGGGAACATGTTTTTCCCTTGTTTGGTGGAACATGTTCTCCTTGTTTTGTGGGAACATGTTTTCCCCATGTAGTGGGCTGAATTTTCAGCCCCTCCACCCTTCCACCACTATATAAGAGGAGGGAGAGTCACTCCCAACCCACTCTCAACTCTCTCACACAAGCCTGCATGATCTGGCATTCTCTCTCCCTCCCCAAATAGTTTCGTAGTGCCGAAAGGCTGTCTGGGTTCCGGTGGGAACATTTCTGGACGGCGAAGCCCTGCCGGATAGATGACACCGTATTGTGGCAACTCTGTAGAGAGGTCGTTAGTTTCGATCTTAGTGCCTGAGGGGCTGTTCGAGAGTGCCTCCCGAAGGGCTGTCCAAGTGACGGTCCGAGTTCTGTGAGTGCCTCCCGAAGGGCTGTCCAAGTGACGTCCAGTTCTGTGGGTCCTCCCGAAGGGCTGTCCGAGTGCCCGTTCGAGTTTCGAAGTCCTCCCAGGGCTGTCCGCGACAACCGTCCGGGGACTGTTCGACCCCTCCCGGAGGCTCCGAAGGGAAGACGAGAGTATCATCCTCGCGGTGTGGAGGTTGTAAATCCAGCTGCGGGGATCTCACCGACGATCGTCATCGACTCTACTTCCGCTGCGCTACGAGTCGGTAACGAAATGATCAAACCTTGTATGCAGTCTCCATATGGTCCTGGGCTGGTGCGTAGGTCGGAAATTTTTTGTTTTCTACTGCGTTTACCCTACACAATCAACCACCTCTGGTCGGGGGTCGTCGGCACGGGCGGGAGCTTTGTACAGCCACGCTTGTAGACCTTCTTGCCCTTCTCAACCACGCTCGTCGTCGTTGTAGCTATCATCTGAAAAGGTGTCCTCGCTACCATCAGTAGGGCCACTAGCCTCCGGAGTCCCGTGGGAAGAGACTGCGGGATCGGAGTCTTCTGGGATGAAACTCTGGGACCGAACCACGTGGCGAAAGATCGGCACGCGAGTCTGGTGGCCGAAGGATCGGCGACCCGAGTCTGGTGGGGCGAGGATCGGCGACCGGAGGCTCATGGACCGGAGTCTGAGACGGTCCACGTCAGACGGAGCAGTCCTGTGGTCGGGTGAATCAGCTGAGGGTGGCGGCGAGGAAGGCGTAGCAGCCTTCCTACCTCTCCCCGCTGCCACGTCCACCTCTAGCACCTTCTTCTCGTCCTCCCCCACCTCTCCCAGCCGAAGAAGAAGCGCCCGCCGCAACTGTCTGCATACTGTCTAGCAGCGCTCTCCTCCGGAGGGGCTGGGCTGGAATAATGGAACCACCCCTCCCAGTAGCGCTCGCAGGAGGCTCGGGGCGCTCTGGACCCTTGCCCACCATCCTGTCAACACATGCAATGACAAAAAGTAAACGAATTTAGTACAACATAAAAAATTTAGCGGCGGGACGGGGCGGGGACGGCGACGCAGGGGAGGGGGCGGGCGGCTGGACGGCCGCGGCAACGGCTGGCCGACGTGGAAGGGGCGGCGGGGGCGTGGTGGAGGTTGGGGGCCCGCAGGGAGGGGTACGGGCGAGGGGCGACGGGGCAAGGGGCGGCGGCGGTGTGGGGTGTGTGGGGCAAGGGGGGTGGCGGGTGGTCGGGTGGGACGGGTCGAAGGGGTTGTGGGTGGGGCTGGTGGCGGGCAAGGGGGCGGCGGCGGGTGGTGGGGGCGGCGGCGGGTGGCTGGTGGCGGGGGCGGCGGCGGGTGGCGGTGGTCGTCGAGGAGAGAAGACAGAAACAGAGAGAGAGAAAGAGAGGGGGGCGGGGTGGGGCTCGGCCGTTAGTTAGGTCAACTCTTTGCCGTCCGCGCTCCTTTGCCGTCCGCTTTATTCTCTTTGCCGTCTACTAGCAGACGGCAAAGAGGGGGGCCGTTAGGTTTTTCCTAAGAAGCTCGTTAGTGGGCCCACCTCTCTCTTTGCCGTCCGCCAGCTGACGGCAAAGAAATGGCTGATGGCAAAGAAGGTCTTTGCCATCAGCCATTTCTTTGTCGTCCGTTTTATGTAAGCGGACGGCAAAGACCTTCTTTGCCGTCAGCCAGCAGACGGCAAAGAATTGGCAGACAGCAAATAAGCTAATTCCAGTAGTGTATACCCAAAAGAAACTGTTGGGTACACCTTCTATCACAGATCCGAAGGCAAGATATTTGTTGCTAAGAATGAATCCTTTCTAGAGAAGGAGTTTCTCTCGAAAGAAGTGAGTGGGAGGAAAGTAGAACTTGATGAGGTAATTGTACCTTCTCTCAATCTGGAAAGTAGTTCATCAGAGAAATATGTTCCCGTGATGCCTACACCAACTAGAGAGGAAGCTAATGATGATGATCATGAAACTTCAGATCAAGTTACTACAGAACCTCGTAGGTCAACCAAAGCACGTTCCGCACCTGAGTGGTACAGTAATCCTGTTCTGGAAATCATGTTACTAGACCATGACAAACCTATGAACTATGAGGAAGCGATGATGAGCCCAGATTCCGTGAAATGGCTTGAGGCCATGAAATCTGAGATAGGATCCATGTTTGAGAACAAAGTGTGGACTTTGGTGGATTTGCCCGATGATCGGCAAGCCATTAAGAATAAATGGATCTTCAAGAGGAAGACGGACGCTGATAGTAGTGTTACTATCTACAAAGCTCGAATTGTCGCAAAAGGTTTTCGACAAGTTCAAGGTGTTGACTACGATGAGATTTTCTCACTCGTATCGGTGCTTAAGTCTGTCCGAATCATGTTAGCAATTGCCGCATTTTATGAAATCTGGCAAATGGATGTCAAAACTGCAATCCTTGATGGATTTATTAAAGAAGAGTTGTATATGATACAACCAGAAGGTTTTGTCAATCCTAAAGGTGCTAACAAAGTGTGCAAGCTCCAGCGATCCATCTATGAACTGGTGCAAGCATCTCGGAGTTGATCAAAGCATATAGTTTTATACAGACTTGCGGTGAAGCCTGTATTTACTAGAAAGTGAGTGGGAGCACTACAGCCTTTCTGATAAGTATATGTGAATGACATATTGTTGATCGGAAATGATGTAGAATTTTTTGGAAAGCATAAAGGAGTGTTTGAAAGGTGTTTTTCAAGGAAAGACCTCAGTGAAGCTGCTTACATATTGGGCATCAAGATCTATAGAGATAGATCAAGACGCTTGATAAAACTTTTGATGAGTACATACCTTGATAAGATTTTGAAGGAGTTCAAAATGAATCAGTCAAAGAGGAGTTCTTGCCTGAGTAGTAAGGTGTGAAGTTGAGTAAGACTCAAAGCCCGACCACGGTAGAAGATAGAGAGAGAATGAAAAGTCATTCCCTATGCCTCAGCCATAGGTTCTATAAAGTATGCTATGCTGTGTACCAGACCTATTGTGTACCTTATCATGAGTTTGACAAGGGGGTACGATAGTGATCCAAGAGTAGATCACTGAACAGCGGTCAAAGTTATCCTTAGTTACCTAAGAGGACTAAGGAAATATTTCTCGGTTATGGAGGTGATAAAATGTTCGTCGTAAAGAGTTACGTCGATGCAAGCTTTTACACCGATCCAGATGATTCTGAGTCTCAATCTGGATACATATTGAAAGTGGGAGCAATTAGCTAGAGTAGCTCCATGCAGAGCATTGTAGACATAGAAAATTTGCAAAATACATACGGCTCTGAATGTGGCAGACCCGTTGACTAAATTTCTCTCACAAGCAAAACATGATCACACCATAGTACTCTTTGGGTGTTAATCACATAGCGATGTGAACTAGATTTTTGACTCTAGTAAACCCTTTGGGTGTTGGTCACATGGCGATGTGAAATATGGGTGTTAATCACATACAGATGTGAACTATTGGTGTTAAATCACATGGCGATGTGAACTAGATTATTGACTCTAGTGCAAGTGGGAGACTGAAGGAAATATGCCCTAGAGGCAATAATAAAGTTATTATTTTATATTTCCTTACATCATGATAAATGTTTATTATTCATGCTAGAATTGTATTAACCGGAAACTTGATACATGTGTGAATACATAGACAAAACATTGTGTCCCTAGTATGCCTCTACTTGACTAGCTCGTTAATCAAAGATGGTTAAGTTTCCTAACCATAGACATGTGTTGTCATTTGATGAACGGAATCACATCATTAGGAGAATGATGTGATGGACAAGACCCAACCATTAGCTTAGCATAATGATCGTTAAGTTTTATTGCTAAAGCTTTCTTCATGACTTATACATATTCCTCTGACTATGAGATTATGCAACTCCCGAATACCGGAGGAACACCTTGTGTGCTATCAAACGTCACAACGTAACTGGGTGATTATAAAGATGCTCTACAGGTATCTCCGAAGGTGCTTGTTGGGTTGGCATAGATCGAGATTAGGATTTGTCACTCCGAGTATCGGAGAGGTATCTCTGGGCCCTCTCGGTAATGCCCATCATAAGAAGCCTTGCAACCAAAGTGACTAATGAGTTAGTTGCGGGATGATGTATTACGGAACGAGTAAAGAGACTTGCTGGTAACGAGATTGAACTAGGTATGAAGATACTGACGATCGAATCTCGGGCAAGTAACATACCGATGACAAAGGGAATAACGTATTTGTCATAACGGTTCGACCGATAAAGATCTTCGTAGAATATGTAGGAGCCAATATGGGCATCTAGGTTCCGCTATTGGTTATTGACTAGAGAGGTGTCTCAGTCATGTCTACATAGTTCTCGAACCCGTAGGGTCCGCACGCTTAACGTTCGTTGACGATATAGTACTATATGAGTTATGTATGTTGGTGACCGAATGTTGTTCGGAGTTCCGGATGAGATCACGGACATGACGAGGAGCTCCGGAATGGTCCGGAGGTAAAGATTCATATATTGGATGATATGGTTAGGCCAAGGGGTCAGGCCCACGGGGCGATAAGTCGGTGCAAAAGGAGTTTTGCGGAGGCCAGGGGGCCAAACGCCGGAGACCTTGGCGTCCGAGGCCCATGGCGTCTGGGCCAGACGCCAAGGATTGTGGCGTCTGGGCCAGACGCCAAGGATTGTGGCGTTTGGTCCTGGAGTCCGAGTGGGACTCTTGCCTTTCGGGCAAAACCGACTTTGAGGAGGCTTTTGCTCCAAGTTTCGACCCCAGGGCTCAACATATATATAGAGGGGCAGGGCTAGCACCAAAGATACATCAAGATTCACCAAGCCGTGTGCCGGCAACCCCGTCCCCTCTAGTTTATCCTCCGTCATAGTTTCTGTAGTGCTTGGCGAAGCCCTGCGGAGATTGTTCTTCACGAACACCGTCACCACGCCGTCGTGCTGCCGGAACTCACCTACTACTTCGCCTGTCTTGCTGGATCAAGAAGGCGAGGACGTCATCGAGCTGAACGTGTGCTGAACGCGGAGGTGCCGTACGTTCGGTACTTGATCGGGACGGATCGTGAAGGCGTACGACTACATCAACCGCGTTGTCAAACGCTTCCGCTTTCGATCTACGAGGGTACGTGGACACACTCTCCCCGCTCGTTGCTATGCATCTCCTATATAGATCTTGCGTGATCGTAGGAAAAAAATTTGAAATTGCATGCTACGTTCCCCAACAACGACTACATCAACCGCGTTGTCAAACGCTTCCGCTTTACTAGTGGAACGCGGAGGTGCCGTACGTTCGGTACTTGATCGGGACGGATCGTGAAGGTGTACGACTACATCAACCGCGTTGTCAAACGCTTCCGCTTTCAGTCTACGAGGGTACGTAGACACACTCTTCCCCTCTCGTTGCTATGCATCTCCTAGATAGATCTTGCGGGAGCGTAGAATTTTTTTAAAATTGCATGCTACGTTTCCCAACAGTTACCCCGGCATCAGAGGTGGCTCGATGGGCGGGAGTAGGAAGGTGAAAGGCAGGAAGAAGATGGCACACACGGAATCGTGACATGAAAAAAATTGAGGCATCGTTTATTAAGATATGTAGCTTGGCATCGCCTCTGGTGCTCCACTAAATGGGTCGGCGCAACACTGCAACCACTGGAGCGGTTTTGGGAAGGTTCCATGGACCGGTTCAAACCGTTTTTAGAACCTTCCATGTGGGTGTTTTGATTTATTTTTGTTTCTATGTGTTTTTATCGATTTTCTTCAGGGGGTTTATTTTTTTTCCTTTTTCTTTTCTCAAATAGGCAATGTCTTTTTTAATACACGTTGTATATTTTTCATATACATGTGTAACATTTTCTTATCCACGTTGAACATTTATTTTGAATGTTAAACATTTTGAAATTTACTTTGAACATTTTTTTTAATGTTACCAGATATTTATTTTTTACTATGCAAACATTTATTTACTATTATATTATTTTCTATAAAATGTCAAGAACAAATTTTTAGACCCTGTGAACATTTAATAAATGGTACGGACATTTTTCAAAAAGTTGTGCGAAAAATATTTTTATACTGCATGAACATTTTTAAAAGTTTAACTAAACTAATTTTTGAAATGTATGTGCTTAGAATATTTCAAAATATAAACAAAAGTAAAAAAAAATACACATGGCTCCTATACATGTGCATTTGCTCCTACCTACGTGCACGACCTGTGTGAGCACGCATTTTTTTAGACAATCTTGCGAAGCTCTTTATTAACTTGTTATAATGTTTACAGGGAGGAAAATAAGATCACTGGGCTGACTAAACCAAACATAGCGGCCAGCCCCTAAAGAGAGAGCATGCTTCGCTAAATTATGATCCTCGACATTCGAGCTCCTAAATTCATTACTAAAGATGCAACTAGTAAAGAAACTAGACCGATCAATGATTTCTCGGATAATAGCACCACAAACTGTCACACTTCCTTGCTTGATATCATCAATAACAACCTTGCAATCAGTCGCCTCATAGATCCGCCTCTCGTATGGATCATCTGCTAGGGCTAAAGCCTCCCTAACTGCTGATGCTTCAAGAGTCATCTTGGCACATCTGCAATTATTTTTGTATGAGAACGCACATGGCTGACAGGGTGCCGCTGCCTCACATGCTGGGCCTGGCCCATGTATGGGGTCACTCTGAGCGATGCTCCCCTAGCGCTCACTGAACACAAGGCATATCAGCCCCATGGTATAGAGCACCACCCAGCGACAAGCCCATTATTAAAGTTAGTGTGCGTCACCTCCTTATAGCCCACCAAAGAGCATCTCTAGCAGATGCCGTAAAAGGCCCACGCTCCCCGAAAATTCCGGCCCATATTTTTGTGGCCCGAACATGCCTCGCATATCCGGCGGACGTGGAAATATTTTTCGCCCCCCCCCCCCCCCCCCCCCCGCGCGCGCGGATATCTTCCCCTCCAGCACTATATTAACGGTACCGTGGGCATTTAGGGTTAGCCCCCCCCTCCTCCCCAATCCCCTCGGCCACATTTCATCTCGTCCACCGCTTCGGTGGTTTCACTCCGACGAGCAATTAGAGCAAAAATGGAGGGCGATTTTGGCGACCTCGGTGGTGCACCTCCTCTGGGCAGTGCAGGCCTCGGTTGTGCACCACCTCCGAGCTGTGTGGGTGGTGTCGGCCTCGATGGTGCACCTCCTTTGGTCGGTCCGGCAGGGTCGTTGCTGCCGCCAATGAAGGACTCCGACTCCGACGGCTCGAACTCCTCCCGCACCGAGGCCATTCTAACGACGATGTGGGATGAGCTCATCGCAATCAGGGATGACAGTATCAATATAGTGTATATGTTCTGTCTGAGGTGTTTCCGAACTGCATAATCATTTTCGGGGCACCCAAAACTGGTTTTGTAGGACGAGATTTTCCAGTATCTGCTAGAGATGCTCTAAGGCGGTATATATGAGAAGACCTCCTATATTATCGTGATCAGCACTATACCGGTCATGCGCTGCTAGCGCAGTTCATCTCGCTTGGCTTCCCAGAGCAAGTGTCCCTATCGTTTCAAAGCATTGTGTTAGTGATTTTGTTTCCATATTTCTTTCTCAGAATTGCGTAATCAGTTTTATTTAAGCATAATAAAGCATTCATAGTGTGTTTAATTGAATGTTCACTATGTATTAAAAAGTTATTCATTTTTTAAAAATTTATTCATTGTGCATTAGAGGAATGTTCACAATGTATTTAAAACTTGTTCACAATGTTTAAAAAATGTTCAACATGTATCAGAAATAAACGAATCTTATCGCGCATTTGAAAAGTGATAAATGTGTACAGAAACTTGTTCTAATGTATAGGAAAATTGTACAATGTGTATGAAAAAAATCGAGAACAAAATATTTATATGAAACAAGTCAATCATGTATTAAAAAATGCTAAAGGTGTATAAAAAATGTTTACAAAAAATGTACAATGTTTATGGGGAAATTAGACATCAAAACATATCTATGAAAAAATGTTAATCATGTATTACAAAAATGTTAAACGTATATATATAGTAAATGTCCGTGCTGTATACAAAAAATATACATTGTTTATGGAAAAACTAGACATAAAAATTAAAGTTTTCAAAATGTTAACCATGTGTTTGGAAAAGGCTAAACATGTATAGAAAAATTTCTGGATGTACAAAAAAATGAACATTTACCTGAACATGTTTGGAAAATCTGTATGGAAAATGTTGACGTCAAAACATATCTAAGAAAAATGTTAATCATGTGTTTAAAAATGTTAAACATATATAATATAACGTTCCTGATTTATGCAAAAAAATGTACAATGTTTATGGAGAAAGTAGTTATAAAAAAATTATGTTTTGAAAATGTTAATCATGTATATGGAATGTGTTAAAAATTCAATAAGAAATATTCCTGATATATAAAAAATGTACTGTGTGTCTGGAAGAAAGTAGACCTAACAAAATATACATTTAAAAAAATTCATAATGCATTGGAAAATCTTAAACGTGTATATAAAATTGTTTCTATACAATAAACATATAATGTGTATGAAAAATTGACATAAAAAATATATGTTTGACAAAATATGAATCCTGTATTTGGAAAAAAAATCTTATATTTGAATAAATGCAAACGTGTATAACAAATTATCTGTTCTATACAAAAAGAGAATGAAAAGGGATGGAGACAAAAAAAACAAAGGAAAATGAAGAATATCAATGAAAATAGAAAAAGAAACTAAGGAAACAAAATCAAAAAGAAAAAGGAAACCAGTGCAAAAGAAGGAAAAACAGTGAAAACCGAGAAGAAAGAAAAAAAGGAAACCAATGAAAACAAAGAAACAAACCAAGAAAACCGAAGAAAAGAAAGAAAAGAAAAAGAAAGTGAAGCCCAAGAAAAAAAACAGTGAAAACCAATGAAAAAATAAAAGAAAATGAAAACCAGCGAAAACCGATAAAGAAACAAGGACACCAGTGAAAAACAAAGAAAACATTAGACAAAAAGGAGGTAACCAAAGAAATTAGTGAAGAAACAAAGAAAGCCGAAAGAATGAAAACAAAGTGAACAAGTGTATCGAGCGAGCGAACGAGTGAACGAACGAGAATGGCCTGGCCCAGTACTGTAGCACACGAAAAAAAATCTTCAACCAAGGTGGAGCATAGATGGGACCTCCTATAGCCAAATCCTATTCGGCGCCTTAAGCGCCGAAGGCGGCGAATATAGGCTATTTGGTATAGGGCGCACACCCCCTCTGTACATTGGGTATTATAGCTGGGCCGGTGCATTCTGTTTTTTTTCTGTTCGTAACACAAAAAAAGATAATGCGAGCACCCAGATTCGAACCGGGGTCTTCCTGGTCGATACTCGCCCCGCTAACCACCCTACTGCCCTCACCTTTAGTGCTAAAGTGGAACTTCTTCCCTCTTTTTTACCTTATGTCTTTTTCTTTTTTCTATTTCTTTTTTCCTTTTTCCTTTTGCTTTCTTGCTTTTTGCGTTTTTCTTCTCTCTTCTCCTTATTTTTTCTCATTCGAGAACTTACTTTCTTCATGATTTTTTTGTATAATTTCTGAACGTTTTCCAGTTTTATAGGAACTTTTCAAATTCAATGAACTGTTTTGCAAATTCGATGAACATTTTCAGATTTTTATGAACTTTTTACAAAATCGGTGAACTATTTTCAAACTCGATGAACTTTTTTTCAAATTTTGATAAACTTTTTTCAAATTTCATGAACTTTTAGTGAAATTCGATGAACTCTTTTCAAACTTGATGAACTTTTTTCCAAATTTGATGAACTTTTTTCAAATTCCATGAACTTTTATTGAAATTCAAAGAACTCTTTTCAAACTCGATGAACTTTTTTCATATTTTGATTAACTTTTTTCAAATTCCATGAACTTTTATTGAAATTCGATGAACTATTTTCAAACTCGATGAACTTTTTTTAAAATCGGGGAACTATTTTCAAACTCGATGAACATTTTTTCATGTTGTGATGAACTTTTTTCAAATTGCATGAACTTTTTTTGAAATTCGATGAACTCTTTTCAAACTTGATGAAGTTTTTGATATTTGATGAACTTTTTCCATTTTTGTGAAATGTGTTTCAAAATTGATGAACGTTTTTCAGAATTTATGAATTTTTCAAATTCGTAATTTTTTAATCCATGTTTTTTCAGATTTGTGAGTGAAGGGACGAACACAAAAAAAGTTCATTAAATTCGTAATTTATGAATTTATGAACTTTTTTCAACTACGATTAATGTTTATTACGCTGTTTCCGCTGGAACTAATCAAAGACAGGAAGATAGCTCGAGTGGTTTTGGACTTTTGTACGTGAACATCAAGGTCGTGAGTTCGAGACCTTTTGAGGTCTCAGTTTTTTGCAATTTTTTTGCAAGGGTTCTCAACGCGACTCGTGGGCCGGCCCAACTGAGCGCATAGCGAGCGCCAGGGAGAAGTTCGGGCGCCTGAAGCGCCCGATAGGAGCTCTCCCTCCTATAAGACGCATTTTGCGTCAAACAGGAGCTGGACGCACGACTGGGCTAGCCCACGGACGCAAAAGCCGCTTGTGTTTCCTGTGGATCGCGTGACCTAAAAATAAACGAAAACAAGTACGCGATGCTAGGATTCGATCCCATGATCTCGGAAAAATGTGAACAATTTTTGTATTCCGAATTTAGAAAAAGCACGAACAGTTTTTGCAAAAACCAAACAGTTTTCTAAAACGTGAACAATTTTTTAAAAATTGAACATTTTCTCACATTGTGAAATTTTTTGAAAACACGAAACATTTTCTAAAATTCCTGAACTTTTCTGAAACAAGAACATTTTTCTGAAATTGTGAACAAATTTTAGGAATGCGATCATATTTTGAAATACCTGTAGATTTTCTGAAGCATGGAATTTTTTTGAATGACATTCTGAACATATTTTGAAAAAAGAGAACATTTTTTTGAAATTGCTGTACATTTTACGAAACATAAACATTTTATGAATGATATTCTGAATATTTTTTGAAATTTTGAACCCAAAACATTTGTTTTAAAAAAGGAAAGTTATTATGAAACACGATCACTTTTTAAATTTGTGCACAAAATTTAAAAAAACTCAAACATTTTCAAGAAAGGGAACATTTTTTAAAATACTGTCAAAAAAAGTTGAAACTCTGGGAAAAAAGAATATGTGAACATTTTTCGAAAATTTGAAATAAGAATATGGGAAAATATTTTGAAAAAAGAAATTTTGTAAACATGAATATTTTTGGAAAATGCACATAATTATTGAAATGGAACATATTTTAAAATTCCCGAACACAATTTAAGACATTAACAATTTTTAGAAACGCGAACATTTTTTTAATCTTCTGAGAAAAAGGGAAACATGAATATTCTTTGAAATTAGCGAACAAGTTTTGAAACGGAATTATTAATCCCTATTTTTTCTGAAGACATAGTGAAATTTTGAAAAAAAACATAAAGAAAAGAAACTAAAGAAAAAAGAAAAAAGAAATGAAACAGAAACAGAAAAAAAAAAGTAAAAATGATTAGTAAAAAACATAAGAAAGTGAAGAGCCAGTAAAAAACGGCTCAGGAACATATTAGAATCTTCACAAATTCAGAAAAACCAGGCCGGAACGTTCCAGAATGTTCCCAAAAGCGGATGCCTGTACTCGTTAGCTTCTCAGATGGGCCGGCCCAGTTCGATCGCTAGCCTGATCTGGTATTTGCGAATGATCATTTACTTGACGCAGTATGCGTCAAATAGGAAAAGCCAGCATAGATCTCTAAAAGCGAGATATAGCGGCATGTCCTATACCACGCGCTTTGCGTCCGACTGGCACGCGCCGCACAGGAACACCCTGCCGACTGGGCTGGTCCAAAAACTAAACAATCGAGCGAGGGATATAAGATCGATCAACGGCGACCGGTTTACTGTAGAACCAGTCTTTTTCCCATGTTTCTTTTTCTTTTTTCTTTTTTGTTATTTGTTTTATTTTATTTTATTTTTCGTTTCCTTTTATTTTTCAAGTTTTTTTTTGCTTTTTCAAACAAATGTTTGCGCTTTCAAAAATTTGTTCAACATTTTAGAAAATTGTCATTTTTCAACTTTTATTCATTAATGAAAACAAATTCACATTTTCATAATATTGTACAAGAATTTTTGAAAAATGTTCTTGTATTTTAGATATTGTTCCGACTGTCAAAATGGAAATATTTTTTGAAAATGCATGAATAAAATTCTTAAAGCCAACAAGTTTTGAATTTGCAAACATTTTTGCCAAAGATGAACAAAATTTGGAATCTTAAACATTGTTCAAAATGATGAACAAAAATTTAAAACCATAAAAAGTGAATTTCGTTGAACATTTTTTATTTTGTTAATAAAAATTTGAGAACGGGAACATTTTTTAAATTTTGAACAAATTAAAAAAATGCGAATATTACTGTAAACTCTCTAAACGTTTTTTGAATATCTCTACAAATTTTGATAAAAAAACATTTTTTCTAAATTGTGAACAAAATTTTGGATGGCGAATATTTTTTGAAATTCTTGATCATTTTTTACGCTTGTGAAGAAATTTTGTATACAAGAACATTTTTTTCAATTTTAAAATTTTTGAAACCATGAACATTTTGTGACATTTGCATATATTTATAAATTTTGCTAGCAAATTACGAAAATGAGAACATATTTTGAAATTCCGAACAAAATTTGGAACTTTCGTTCAAGTTTGAAAAGAAATGGACTTAAATAAGAAAAAAATAAAAACAAATAAAAAGGGAAAACGAAAATTGTAAAAAGAAACAGAAAATTAGAAAATAAAAAAAGAAACAGAAATAGAAAAATAATGGAAAAAATGAAAGAGGAAAGAAAAAGAAAAAAGGAAAGGAAAGCCAATAGAGAAGTAAAATAGAAAAAGCCGGTTCAGGGAGCTTCTAGAAGGTTGCCAAAACTAGTATAAACCGGGAGCTACTGGCTGTTAAAATGGGCCTGCCCATATCGGATCGCTAGCTGCCTATTGTGGACTGGAATTCTGCGCAGCGACTATTTCTCGCTTTAAGCGAGACGGTAGTTTGCTCTGAAATCATTAATTAAGAAGTACTTCTTCCGAAGATCACTTCCACCTTTTCAAATTCCGACAAGCGGCGTGTTGCATGTTCACCACTTGTTGCAACTTGGGGGTTTTCTTTTTTTAGATCCGTTTATTCAAAACATTTTGTCTCTTAAACTGTGCGTCCAAATCTCAAACCGTTTTCACAGTTGGATTCCTCGTGTTGAGATCTTTAAAACTAGATCTCATGTTGATAGGTTTTGATGAACTTTTTTTCAGAAAAAATGCGACAAAAAAAACCATGCCTCTCGCGGACGGAGTAAAAAAAGAAAACGCGTTTTTTTTCTGAGAGGCATGGCCATGCCTCTCGCGGAAGCAAATCCGTACTCTTGGGGTAGCAAATCCGTGCCTCTAGCGGAAGGGGGAAAAAGGAAAAATACATTTTTCACGCAATTTTTTTTATTTTTTTATCCAAAAGCTAAGAAAGACCGGTGAAAAACCGATACAACTGAAAAAACCATCTAAAAAGGAAAAAACGCGTGCGAAAAAATAAAATAAAATAAAAACGAAATTCAGAGGGAGTGCCACACGTGGCGGCGGCTGAGAGCTTTCAGCCCACCCCAAATAACCCTTGGGGAGGCTCCCGAACGAACGCTCGTTAATTAGTTGCTCCAAGTTTGCTCTCATTGAAGGTCTTCGCTCCATCCGTCCTATTGAGCTGAGTAAATTACTTCTACGGTCCTCGTACTAGTTGGCGTCTAACAAGATGGTCCTGAAACTTGTGGAATGCTTCAATACGGTCCTTGAAGACGAGAATACGTCACATGTGCGGTCCTGGCTACGCTTTCTATAGGCGCGGTTATCATCAGACCAATGCCACATCAGCGTACACCACATGTGCGGGCTCCACATGTTAGCATGGGAGGCCTAGCTCTGGTTTGTTAAACTTAGAGCTGAAAACCTATATATGCGATTATGTGTACCTCTTCAAGAAATTATACTTTTTTTCAGTAGACTCTTCAAGGAATTATGCATGTCCTCACAAATTGATTATTTTCCGATGAAGATGTATAATATCTTTGTAACCAAATTAAGTCCTGATTTGGATAACAGTTGCAAACACATATACCAACAAGAAAAAAATAATGCTCCGACACAACTTAGGTATACTTAAAAAATCGTCCCACCTTTTATGTCTTGGCGCAACACCATTAATCATGTTATTTCTCATACGACATCATGAAAGATTTCAAGGGATTTGTTGATCTCGTCGAGTTTGTGTATAAGGCGTGATCTTGTTTTTTCCCGTTGCAACACACGGAAATGTTTGCTAGTAATAATTCAAGTTCATGTTCATTTTTATTTTCCCATTTGAAAAAAAAATGTAAGGAAAAATTGCATTCGCCATGAAACTTAAGAGTGGTGTTTGTGCATATGAGAAAAAAAATGCTCAACATGTTTTTGGAAAATGTTGAAGGTGTGCTAAAATTATCGACATGTTTTTAAAAAATGTTCCTCATGCATTATTTCACGTGCATTTAAAACACATACAAGATAAGCATTTTAAATACATTTCTAGAACTTATTATTATTACACAATAATTTTTAAAACACATTGACTGTTGCTCAACATGTTGTCAATTTTTTAATAATTTTCCATTTAAAAAAATACAATGAAGACACAATACTGTGCGTGCTTGTCCACCTAATTTAAGATACGAAAATAAACACAAACTTGGACAAAACAAAAACGGTTGTTGGGCAAATAATAGGGCAGAAAGATAACCATTTTCTAAAATCAAGCTGAACATTATTCGAAATACATGTTATATATTTCAAATAATTATGTAATTTAAAAATACAGTGAGGATACATAATACTTATGCACACTTGTGGTCATGAATGATGATAAATATATTTTTCTTTCACTTCTTTCTTTAAATCCGTACAAATTTTAGAAAAGTTCATAAAACATAAAATTTAAGATTTAATAAAGATTTAAAATATACAGCTAATTTTATATTAATAATTATTTTGTTTTTTATATGAGAAAAATGGACACAAACCTAGGAGAATATAAAAAGGAAATCGTAAGAAAACGCATCAGCACAATAGTAGCGTTCTAGCTATTCGTTATGCTTGTTTAAAAAAAAGCTATTTTTGTTACGCGGGTAGCTCTGCTTGGTCATTTGGCTAGCTTGTGTTGTCAATTTGGCAAGAGGTGTCAGGTTCTAATCCCAGCGTGCAATTTATTTTTCCATCTTATTCCTCTTTCGCATGCTGACATGTGGGTCATGTATCTCTCATGTACACTCATGTGGTACTGTGCACATCAGGAGACGTATTCAGGACCATATATGTGACATATTTTCATCTTCGAGGACCTTATTGGAGCGTTTCGCAAGTTACGGACCATTGTGTTACATGCCAACTAGTAGAAGGACCATAGGTGCAATTTTTTAAATACTTGTTCAACATTTTTTGAATACATGTTCAATATTTTTCAAATACTTGTTCAATATTTTTTTAAATGCTTGATTAATAATTTTATATACATTATCAAGAAATTTCATTGTTTTTAATACATGGTCAACATTTTTTGTATACACATTCTACATTTTTAAAAGCATGATTAACATTTTTTTAATATTATGTGAAGTAAATTTTTGTAATATATATGCTTAGAATATTCAAGAGTGTAAATAAAGCTAAAAATGAAATTAAAAAACGAAATAAAAAAATGAAAAAAAAGAAAAGAAAATGAGGCAGTGTACCTACCACGAACTGGACTGGCTCATACCCTCGGGCGCGTCAGCGAGTCAGAAGACTCGACTCGCTGAACGCGAGACATAACAGCGCCCAGAATTCCGTTCACTTGAGTGTTGCGTCAACAGTTTGACGCAACGAGCGGCAAATAGGGAATTCTAGATATAACGCCTGCGGCGAGGAGAAGCCTTTGCTAGCCTCATGCGCCACCCAAAATGGGCCGGCCCGTCTCCCGGGGAGTGCCTGGTCTCTTGCGTACGTTCTCTTTTACTTTTTATTACTTCTACTTATATTTCTGTAACTGTGCTAAAAAAACTTATATTTTTGTAGTTGGAAAAATATTACTTATATTTAAAAGAATCATCGCGTGTTCAAAGAAATGTGACCCTTATGTTAAAATAAATTGCCGCGCAACTACTAAGAAATGTTGATAATATTGAAAGATTGTTGGTCAAATTTTAAAATGTTCCCCATTTCAAAACAAAATACATGACAATTTGTGAAAAAAATTATAAGATGAAATAAAATATTTGCATTATTAAAAAATATTTTTCTTACCATTCAAGAAAATGTCTTTAAAATATATTTGAAAAACATACAATGTGTATGAAAAAATTATACATCAAATCATATATGTATAAAAAATGTGATTGAAAATATTAAAGATGTATAAAATATGTTCCTAACGTATACGAAATATGTGCAATGTGTATGAAAAAAGTATACATCAAAGCATATATTTTAAAACATTAGCAATGTATTTGAAAAAAATTAAACGTGTATAAGTAATGTTCCTGAAGTATGCAAATAATTTACAATGTGTATAAAAAAGTGATTCACGGGATTCGGTCGGTGCTTGTCTTCGGTGGATCTGGTTGGATCTCATCTTTGTTCGTATTTGTTTGGGTGTTTACATATTTGATCCTTCTAATCTATAACTTTCTTCATCGGCGATAGTTGCTGCGCTGGTATGTTGGTCCTATAGAGCCTTATCACGATGACTTCCCGACTATCTACTACAAGGTTTGTCATGCTTCAGCGGGAGAGGGACGATGACGGCGGCGTGCTTTGGCTCGCTCCACTGCTTGTAGTCGTACTAGGTGGTCGACAGACCTGGTTGTAATTTTATTACATTTGGTTTTCTTTGTACTACCATGATTGAAGATGAATAGAATAAAGTTTCTCACACGAAAAATGAGCATGTGTTAAAAAAATACAAATGAAAAATAAAAAAAATGTAGAAATAAATCGAAAAGAATAGACAAAGAAACACAAAAAACAGAACTCAAAAGAAAACCAGTGAAAACAGACACATAAAACCATTCAAAATAGACACAAAAAACATGAAAAAAAAAACAAAAGACAACCAGAAAAACATGATAAAATAAACACACACAAAAAAACACTGGGAGGTTCTGTAGACCGATCTATAACCGGTCCAAACCGGTCTATAGAGCCTTCCTAAGAATGTTATAATAGGCCTGCCCACTAAAAAGGAACGAGCCCCTGCGCCAGCCCACTAAAAAGCGCCATGTCTATTTCTTGCCTATTGCAAGAGCTATGGTAGGCCTTCCATCAATGCATGTATCTCCAATTCGAGGGAAAAAACAACCCTTCCCTCACCACCCTGGAGGACCAAATGATACGTCTCCAACGTATCTATAATTTATAAAGTATTCATATCATGTTTACAACAATTTTATATGGTTTTGATATGATTTGATTAGAACTAACCCGGACTAACGCTGTTTTCAGCAGAACTACCGTGGTGTCGTTTTTTGTGCAGAAATAAAAGTTCTCGGAATGGGCTGAAAATTTATGGTGATTTTTTATGGACCAAAAGAGACCCCCTAAGCACCGGAGCTGGGCCAGAAAGTGGACAAGGTGGCCACAAGCCGCCAGGGCGCGCCCCCTTCCCCAGGGCGTGCCCCTACGGCTTGTGGGCCCATCGGGCACCCCCTTGACGTGAGACCGACTCCAAAAATTCTTATAAATACCAAAACCCCGAAAAGAATCCCAGATCGGAAGTTCTGCCGCTGCAAGCCTCTGTAGGCACGAAAAACTAATCGGGACCTCGTTCCGGCACCCTGCCAGAGGGGGAAACCATCACCGGAGGCCATCTTCATTATCCCGACGGCTACCATGATTAGGAGGGAGTAGTTCACCCTTAGGGCTGAGGGTATGTACTAGTAGCTATGTGTTTGATCCCTCTTTCTCGTGTTCTCGATTTGGCACGATCTTGATGTACCACGAGCTTTGTTAATATATTTGGATCTTATGGTGTTCTTCCCTACCTTCTTGTGATGAATTGAGTCTTGCTCTTTCAGGTTTCGTTATGTTGGATTGAGTATTGGATTTGAGAACACTTGATGTATATCTTGCGATGGGATATCTGTGGTGACAATGGGATATTCTATTGATTCACTTGATGTATGTTTCGGCACTCAACTCGCGGATTCCCGAGGTGAAATTGGGGTAATCTATGCATAGGGGTTGATGCACGTTTTCGTCCTACATTCTCCGATAGAAACTTTGGAGTGATTCTTTGTTGCATAGAAGGACGACCCATGGAGAAACCGTGGAGATCTATTCAATGGTGACGCTGAGCATCGAGGACCTCCACGTAAGGGGAGCGGCGCCGAAATCGATGAGCTGTTGAAAAACTGGGAACAGTGCCCCGCGCCAGGAAAGACGATGAAAAAGGCGCCGGAGCCGCTGCTGAAGGTATGGAAGACGAGGTCTGTGTTCTGGGACTTGGAGTACTGTCACAAACTCGACACACCTCATTGCCTTGATCAAATGCATATCTGTAAGAATGTCCTTGAGAGCTTGCTCGCGACACTGATGAACATGCCGGATAAGACCAAGGATGGGTTGAAGGCAAGAAAAGACTTGCAAGATTTGAAAATCAGGGAAGATCTGCACATGCCGCCCCATAAAAAGTCAGACGAGACAGAGACGGAGACAGAGGCGTGGGAGAAGAAGGGCAAAAAAGTAAAGGAAGAGGATTATTGCCCCCCTTCTTGCTTCACCTGAAGTCCGGCTGAGATCGAGCAATTCTTTAAGTGCCTTACCGGAGTCAAAGTTAGTCCCGGTTACTGTGGCAAGATAAGCAGATATCTAGACACGAACAAGAAAAGGTTCAGCGGGATGAAGTCCCATGACTGTCATGTGATGATGACGCAGATACTACCTGTTTCCCTTAGAGGTATAATGGACAAGCACGTCCGTGACACGCTTATTTTTCTCTGCAACTTTTTCGACGTCATCTCTCGAAAGTCGATCAGTGTGAAGCAGCTCCGAAGGCTACAGGAAGAGATCGTTGTGATACTGAATGAGCTTGAGATGTACTTCCCGCCCGCGTTCTTTGACGTCATGGTGCATCTGTGTGTCCATATTGTGGACGACATAATAGACCTGGGGCCGTCATTCCTGCACAACATGATGCCGTTTGAGAGGATGAATGGGATCATCAAAGGATTCGTTCGTAACATGTCCCGTCCGGATGGAAGCATCGTCCAGGGCTATCTGACACAAGAGTGCATCTCTTTCTGTGAGAATTTTCTATATGGCGCAGACCAGCCGCCTGGTGTTGGTGTTGGTTTGCCCGTTAACAAGCACGATGGGAGGCTCGAAGGAGAAGGTCACTCCAACGGTCGCAGGGAACTGCACGTGGCATACTCAGATCGACGCAACGACTTTGAAAGAGCAAACTTGGTAGTGCTACAACACCTAGACGAGGTAGATCCTTTCGTGGCACTGCACAAAGAAATTATCGCAAAGAAGTATCATGACCGGGGGGTATGCAGGACGGACGCCGAAGTAACTAGAGAGCACAACTCCACTTTCCTGCATTGGTTCAAACAACATATTATTGCTAATCCCCCGGAAGACGGCTCTAAGGACGGATTGCTCATATACGCCTTAGCACATGGCCCCTCGCCCAACCTCGTCACCTATCAGGCATATGATATCAACGGATACACGTTCTACACGGAGGCCAAAGATATGGACAGTGATGATCAGAACTCAGGGGTGACGATGGAATGCATGACCGGCAGCGACAACGGCGCAACTGAGAGATTTTACGGAAGGGTCGAGGAGATCTGGGAGCTTGACTACTCTGGATTACACAACGCGACGATGTTCCGTGTCAGATGGGCTAAGAATGTCGAAAGAGAAAACCGGTATTTCACAACCATGACTATACCCGACGCCAAGAGCGCTACCGTGAACGTTATCGCAAAAAACGAGTCATGGGTACACGCTAAGCACGTGACACAATGCTTCTTCATAACCGACCCGTGCAATCCCAGCCGTGTTGTCGTGAGGAGAGGCAAAAGGAACATCATTGGAATGGATGGAGTCGCCAACGAGGAAGACTACGACCAGTACGGCAACCCAATGAGGGAAGATGACGATGACGATGAAGTATACGTCAAAAGAAGAATCAATACTACATTACCTAAGAACGAAGAGACTTAATCATAGGAAACATGTCGAACAACGAAGAGACCGGACCTTATGACCAAGATGTAGACGAGATGGATTATGAGGGTGAACAACAGTACCTTGACTTTTTGTCTGCTAAGCACAGTCAAGGTTTGCAGGTCAGCCTCGATGATGGTACTGACACCGACATCGACACCGACAGCGCCGGCACCGATGGCGGCACCGAGACCGGCGGGGAAGATACCGGCGGGGAAGATACCGGCGGGGAAGGTACCGGCGCCGATGCCGCTACCGAAAAGAAGAAGCAGAAGAAGCAGAGGATACGAAAACCTAACAAACTTGGCATTGGACGACTGGTGATCACAAAGATGGCACCTGGCAAGTTTGAGCCATTAGAGCCAGAAGAACCTCGCAAGTGCTATGGGAACCAAGTAGGATGCATCCTACGGGAATGCGCGAGCATCAACGACGATGACTTAAGGAGTTCGAAAAGTTCAAGGACACTAGCGCTACCGAGGCAGCCAAGGCTAAAGCTACGAAATTCATGAGCCTTCAGCAAAGGAACACGGGGAAGCATCGCCTCGGAAGCCGTGGCTACCTTGGCAAAAGACCCATATGGGATAAGGAGGACGCGGAACATGAAGCCGCGGGTCTCCCAGACCCCTTCGCGAAGTTCACCAACCCCTTGGAGCATGACTTCATCGGGGCCCGCTACAAGTGGGACAAGGAAAAGAAGGTTTTTTACATGGACCAGATCACGAGGAGATTGATTAGAATACTGGTAATTATTCTTTTACCACCTTACATTTAGCTCCTGATCAAGTCGACTACACATTCATAAACGGTTCACGTTCCTTCTGCAGGAGAAGCAACACCAGCTTGCAACCGAAAGCCCTACTTCACCGATGAGGCCCAAGTGGGACACCCCTCTCAACCGGGCCTTGAACGAACTTAAGGGACTCCCTTTGGGCCAACGGCCGCAATATGGACGTGTGCACGGCGCCGGAGACGGCGCCACATGGAAGGTGTTTTACAACGAGGGCCTGGAGGCCAAGAAGCAGAAAAAGAAGTTTAGTCAGGCGGACATAGACGAGAAGGTGAAGCTTGCGTTCGAGAAAAAAGTAGCTGAGGACGCGAAAAAAGCAGCCGAGGAGAAAAATGAGTTGCTATAGCAGGCAGTCGATGCAGCTGTAAATGCCTGCAGAAATGATTTCGCTACTAACTTGGTCTCGACTATCATCAACTGGACGAAGGAAAATCCAGACAAGATGGTACATGATTTCCCCATGCCCAGTTTCGTCGGGAGCAACTCGGTGAACAACACCACCGCACCATCACCTGCTCATGCAACCGGGCCTGCTCTCGCACTCGCACCCGCACCCGCTCATAGCAGCCCGTCCTCAGTCTCTGGGGCGCTAGGCGGGCCTTCGTCTTTGGCTGAGCTCGATGCCCTCACGGTAATTACATGTCGCACCAACATATATATCTAGAATATTCTATTTTCGTTGCCTTTCGGATGTTTTACGCCGCAGACATGTGTTTGCAGGCCGACAAAACCCTGTGCACCGTACTCTACTTGATCAAAGGCCAGAAGGTGGACGTGGGAAAGGGGGTGATAACGAAGCCCTTGGAACTCACGTTCCACAACCAGCCGATGCCCGGTGGGCACTTCAGGGTTGCCTTGTCGAGTGTGAAATCGGGGAACGAGGATTTGCCTCCTCCAGTACGGCTAGGGGGAGAGGACGACGAGACCCCGCTGCGGATTGGAAGCTGCAAGGGTTGGGTGCTGCTATGGCCGAAGAATCTTCTTCGTCTGGAGCCGTCCGAGAGCACACCAATAACCACACATCAACAAGCATGTATGGAGACCACCACCCCGCCTACGCAATTACCAGCGCCTGTAGTGCCGGGTGAGAGCGGCGGACGACGTGATGAAGGGGGTCCAATAGTGGCTGATGTAATCGCCCCCGTAGAACAAAGAATGGATGATGAGATGGAGGTGGAGGACCCAATGAGTTTCCTCAATACAGGCGCCTATGACGGTGACTTAGATATGATGAGTCAGCCATATGACGAATCGGGCTATCAGCATGCTGATGAGGATATGGATGATCTGCCCGGGCAGGAACGTCCTAGCAGGGATTGCAAGAAGTCTCTCTTCATGAAATCCTCACAGGACACACCTGAAGATGCTGCCTTAACACAGGCTCAACTAGCCGGGGGTCGTACAGTGCTTAGCCCGGCAACACTGGGGCAGGGGTTAAGGAAGGGTCTGGAAGGTCAGCCCAAGAAAAAGGAGAGGAAGAGACCGGGGAAGATAGGCTCAGCTGCCTACAAACAAGCCAGAGCACATAGTAGCCAAACGGAGGATTTTGAAGAGCGTGTACCCGTCAAAGATGCGGCCATGTTCCATGTCACGGGCGAGCCGATGCTACCGCCGAAACCGCTGGAGGCACTATCAGGGGATCTCAGGAGACTGCACGACCATGTGATGTCGATTGAGAAAAGCCTACTAGCCTCGAAGGATCCAGGATATCCGACATACACGACTCGTGTGCCTGAGGGGAAGTGCTACGTCGACACATGGCCCGCGGAGGTGTTCTTCCTGCGGTTTGACCATATCTTCGAGATGTTTCTGACAAGGCGGCTCGATTTTACAATCGTCCGCCTTTTTGCGCTACATATGAGCTCCGTCATGAAGAAAGAAGAAGTCTCGCAAATCTGTGTGGCGGATCCATACTACATGCACGAGTCCTTCTTGAGTCTCGGCGACTTTGAGCGTGAAACTGCTAGGGAGTACCGCCAAAACTTCATGGTACAGAATAAGGACCAGGTAATTGTCCTCCTGCCTTATCATCCAAAGTAAGTCAGTGCCGGACAACCCTTTCGTACATTTCAATCATTCCTTCTCGCTCATATGGAGAATAATTTGAGGTGTTTTTTTCCCCGCAGCAACGGGCGCGCCATCCTTATCGTTCTTTACCCGCGAGTCTCCCACGCCGTGTATTTCGACCCTACCATAAACTACGAGAAGAAGGACTACACCCACATAATGAATATTCTAGATGATGCTCTCCTAGGCTTCAGCATTAGGGTGGCCACCTGCAGATCAGGAAACAAAGGAACAAGAAGTTGGGTTTATCGCATAAAACTAACTTCTGCTGCATCCATGTCCCAAAATCAAGTAAGAACGATGGATTCTACCTCCTCCATCTCATGATGGAGTTTAGAACGGATCACCAAAAGCTTCGCATGACAAGCAGAAATGATGATCATATCCGCGCAAGTGGGTAGAATCTCATGGAGAAGCGGATTATAAACTTAGAGATGACTTCTTTCGCATCCAGAGGGACATTGCGACGATCATCATGAAAGATGTCGTCGATGAGAAGGGGATGTTCCACCACGGCCCTATTCACACGAAAAATGAGCATGTGTTAAAAAAATACAAATGAAAAATAAAAAAAATGTAGAAATAAATCGAAAAGAATAGACAAAGAAACACAAAAAACAGAACTCAAAAGAAAACCAGTGAAAACAGACACATAAAACCATTCAAAATAGACACAAAAAACATGAAAAAAAACAGAAGACAACCAGAAAAACATGATAAAATAAACACACACAAAAAAACACTGGGAGGTTCTGTAGACCGATCTATAACCGGTCCAAACTGGTCTATAGAGCCTTCCTAAGAATGTTATAATAGGCCTGCCCACTAAAAAGGAACGAGCCCCTGCGCCAGCCCACTAAAAAGCGCCATGTCTATTTCTTGCCTATTGCAAGAGCTATGGTAGGCCTTCCATCAATGCATGTATCTCCAATTCGAGGGAAAAAACAACCCTTCCCTCACCACCTCGGAGGACCAAATGATACGTCTCCAACGTATCTATAATTTATAAAGTATTCATATCATGTTTACAACAATTTTATATGGTTTTGATATGATTTGATTAGAACTAACCCGGACTAACGCTGTTTTCAGCAGAACTACCGTGGTGTCGTTTTTTGTGCAGAAATAAAAGTTCTCGGAATGGGCTGAAAATTTATGGTGATTTTTTATGGACCAAAAGAGACCCCCTAAGCACCGGAGCTGGGCCAGAAAGTGGACGAGGTGGCCACAAGCCGCCAGGGCGCGCCCCCTTCCCCAGGGCGTGCCCCTACGGCTTGTGGGCTCATCGGGCACCCCCTTGACGTGAGACCGACTCCAAAAATTCTTATAAATACCAAAACCCCCGAAAAGAATCCCAGATCGGAAGTTCTGCCGCCGCAAGCCTCTGTAGGCACGAAAAACTAATCGGGACCTCGTTCCGGCACCCTGCCAGAGGGGGAAACCATCACCGGAGGCCATCTTCATTATCCCGACGGCTACCATGATTAGGAGGGAGTAGTTCACCCTTAGGGCTGAGGGTATGTACTAGTAGCTATGTGTTTGATCCCTCTTTCTCGTGTTCTCGATTTGGCACGATCTTGATGTACCACAAGCTTTGTTAATATATTTGGATCTTATGGTGTTCTTCCCTACCTTCTTGTGATGAATTGAGTCTTGCTCTTTCAGGTTTCGTTATGTTGGATTGAGTATTGGATTTGAGAACACTTGATGTATGTCTTGCGATGGGATATCTGTGGTGACAATGGGATATTCTATTGATTCACTTGATGTATGTTTCGGCACTCAACTCGCGGATTCCCGAGGTGAAATTGGGGTAATCTATGCATAGGGGTTGATGCACGTTTTCGTCCTACATTCTCCGATAGAAACTTTGGAGTGATTCTTTGTTGCATGTTGAGGGATTGCCATATGATTTAATTATCTTATCATTGCTGAGAGACTTTGCACTAGTGAAAGTATGAACCCTAGGCCTTGTTTTCAAGCATTGCAAGACCGTTTTTGCTCACTTTTGTTACTAGTTACCTTGCTGTTTTTATATTTTCAGATTACAAAAACCTATATCTACTATTCATACTACACTTGTATCACCATCTCTTCGCCAAACTAGTGCACCTATACAATTTACCATTGTATCACTACTAGGGAAAACCTTATACACAGAATCTTAGCAGCAGCGCGGTACAGGAAGAGGCGCTACTGCTAATTAGCAGTAGCGAGGGAAAAAACAGGCGCTACTGCTACTGACTTAGCAGTAGCGCGGCTCGGTGGAACCACGCTGCTACTAAAATTGACCGATCGTTCCCGCCACCCTAGGTTTAGCAGCAGCGCGCTCTAGCTAACCGCGCTACTGATAAAGTAATAGTAGCAGCGCGCTTTTTTTGGGTGATGCTACTGCTAATTTTGAAACTGGCCACATGGCGGGCCCCTCTTAGCAGTAGCGTGTGTGTCAAAAGCGCGCTGCTGCTATCTTATTAGCAGCAGCGCGGTTTATGACCAGCGCTACTGCTAAGCCGCAGCATATACCACCTTTTCCCTCCCCCCTCCCCCTCCCCCATTCTCTCTTCCTCACTTTCCCCTACCTCCCACCTCCTCTCTCCCTCACTTTGCTTCTTCCTCACTACTTCTCCCCCCATTACTCTCCTTCTTCTACCTACCTTTCTCTCTCTTTATTACTCCTAGCTAACTACACCACCTCCATTAATGCATCTCCTTTCTCTTTTTCCTTCCCCCTCCACTAGTTGAAGTTGTCTCCTCCCAAACTAGCTAGCTAGGTAGATGTAGCATTTAGTGAAGTGACCTATGTACCCCCTAACTAGATCTAGCCTTGTCAAGAAGAGCTTTGTCCACTTTTGATCTCCCTACTACATCATCATCTCTACCGTGTGCTCGATCTTGAGATAGGTGATTAAAAATTTATGCTTTTGCAAGAATGGAAATATGTGTATGTGTGTGCGATATGACATAATCGGGCGATATGATGGAAATTGTGTGTGTGGCATGAGTTGACGCCGAATTGTGCTTGTGAGTTGCCTATGTTTTGCCGAAATGTCGATTTATTTCCGTTTCGGCGAATTCCGGGTAAACTCTATATGTCCTATTTTTAGAGAAGGTCATGCCGAATTTTTGTATGACTTTGATGCATGCACGCATTTTTATAATCAATTTGTTTATTATTACCGTGCAGGCGTTCATGATGGTTAGTGGAACGATGGTGGACAGGTGGTTGCGGTCGGCGGTGCAGGACATGAAAGAAAATAACCTGACAGAGGTTTTATGTCCGTGTCGAAGATGCAAAGGACGAGTTTGGCTCGACCCCTATGACGATGGTCGTGTCGAAGCGCACCTGCTCATGACTGGTTTCATGGATGGATATACTCGGTGGATAATTGAAGATGAGGATGTGATGTTGAGGACGCCGACGGGGCAGGCAATGACGACACGGGGCAAGACGAAGAGATGATCGATAATGGCGGCGGGGAAGAGGCCGGACATGGCGGCGGGGAAGGGGCCGGACATGGCGGTGGAGAAGGGGCCGGACATGGCGGCGGAGAGAACGTGGACTCCACGCCGCAAAGTTCGTCGGTACTAAGTTCAATCGTGCGGGACCCTCATGTTCAAGCACTGCTTCGCAAGGAGACGAGTACTGAGAGAGCTGCTTCTAGAGAGGAGGCCAAGCTACAGCAATTGGTGGAAGACTCGAACACTCCATTGTATCATGGTTGCAATCCTGAGGTGACCCGCTTGAGTTTCACGCTCCAACTCCTAAAGACGAAGGCTAAAAACAAATGGACCGACACTAGCCTCGATGAGCATCTCAAGTACCTAAAGGATGTTCTTCCCGCGGGGAATCTTTGTCCTACTAGTGTGGATGAGGCCAAGAAGATCGTGTGCCCTCTTGATCTGCCGCACGTTAGATACCATGCATGCATCAACGATTGCATAATTTATCGGAAGTAGCACGCGGAAAAAACAAGTTGTCCGGTGTGCAATGCTTCTCGATACAAGAAGGCCGGGAAGAAATCTCCCCAGAAAGTTGTATGGTACTTACCGATCACTCCCCGTCTCCAGCGGTATTTCCTAGATCCCAAGGAAGCAAAGCTCATGCGCTGGCACGCGGAGAGGAAGAAGCCCGACGATGGAGATGATCCGAAGCTGAGACACGTCAAGGATGGAAGCCAGTGGAGAGCGTTGAACGGCGAATATCGGTATTTCGAATGTGATGCAAGGAACATCGTGCTCAGCGCGTGTACCGATGGCATGAATCCGTTTGGCAACCAGAACACCAATCATAGCACATGGCCCGTGTTTGTATGGATGTACAACCTCCCCCCTGGTGGTGCATGAAGTCGAAGTACATTCACATGAGCATGCTGATTCAAGGGCCGAAACAACCGGGAAATAATATTAATATGTATCTGGGGCTACTTCAAGAGGAGTTAGACACGTTATGGAAAACACCGGCCAAGACATGGGACGCCAACAAAGGCGAGTATTTCTATATGAGAGCCGCGCTGATCACGACGGTGCACGACTATATCGATTACGGATATGTCGCAGGCCAGGTGTACCATGGATATTGCGGATGCACGCGGTGCATGGATGATACGACGTCTCAGCAGCTAACGTCAAGGAAAGATGGCAGGTCTGGGAAAATCGTGTACATGGGGCATCGAAGATGGCTCGAGAAGGACGACCCATGGAGAAACCGTGGAGATCTATTCAATGGTGATGCTGAGCATCGAGGACCTCCACGTAAGGGGAGCGGCGCCGAAATCGATGAGCTGTTGAAAAACTGGGAACAGTGCCCCGCGCCAGGAAAGACGATGAAAAAGGCGCCGGAGCCGCTGCTGAAGGTATGGAAGACGAGGTCTGTGTTCTGGGACTTGGAGTACTGTCACAAACTCGACACACCTCATTGCCTTGATCAAATGCATATCTGTAAGAATGTCCTTGAGAGCTTGCTCGCGACACTGATGAACATGCCGGATAAGACCAAGGATGGGTTGAAGGCAAGAAAAGACTTGCAAGATTTGAAAATCAGGGAAGATCTGCACATGCCGCCCCATAAAAAGTCAGACGAGACAGAGACGGAGACAGAGGCGTGGGAGAAGAAGGGCAAAAAAGTAAAGGAAGAGGATTATTGCCCCCCTTCTTGCTTCACCTGAAGTCCGGCTGAGATCGAGCAATTCTTTAAGTGCCTTACCGGAGTCAAAGTTAGTCCCGGTTACTGTGGCAAGATAAGCAGATATCTAGACACGAACAAGAAAAGGTTCAGCGGGATGAAGTCCCATGACTGTCATGTGATGATGACGCAGATACTACCTGTTTCCCTTAGAGGTATAATGGACAAGCACGTCCGTGACACGCTTATTTTTCTCTGCAACTTTTTCGACGTCATCTCTCGAAAGTCGATCAGTGTGAAGCAGCTCCGAAGGCTACAGGAAGAGATCGTTGTGATACTGAATGAGCTTGAGATGTACTTCCCGCCCGCGTTCTTTGACGTCATGGTGCATCTGTGTGTCCATATTGTGGACGACATAATAGACCTGGGGCCGTCATTCCTGCACAACATGATGCCGTTTGAGAGGATGAATGGGATCATCAAAGGATTCGTTCGTAACATGTCCCGTCCGGATGGAAGCATCGTCCAGGGCTATCTGACACAAGAGTGCATCTCTTTCTGTGAGAATTTTCTATATGGCGCAGACCAGCCGCCTGGTGTTGGTGTTGGTTTGCCCGTTAACAAGCACGATGGGAGGCTCGAAGGAGAAGGTCACTCCAACGGTCGCAGGGAACTGCACGTGGCATACTCAGATCGATGCAACGACTTTGACAGAGCAAACTTGGTAGTGCTACAACACCCAGACGAGGTAGATCCTTTCGTGGCACTGCACAAAGAAATTATCGCAAAGAAGTATCATGACCGGGGGGTATGCAGGACGGACGCCGAAGTAACTAGAGAGCACAACTCCACTTTCCTGCATTGGTTCAAACAACATATTATTGCTAATCCCCCGGAAGAGGGCTCTAAGGACGGATTGCTCATATACGCCTTAGCACATGGCCCCTCGCCCAACCTCGTCACCTATCAGGCATATGATATCAACGGATACACGTTCTACACGGAGGCCAAAGATATGGACAGTGATGATCAGAACTCAGGGGTGACGATGGAATGCATGACCGGCAGCGACAACGGCGCAACTGAGAGATTTTACGGAAGGGTCGAGGAGATCTGGGAGCTTGACTACTCTGGATTACACAACGCGACGATGTTCCGTGTCAGATGGGCTAAGAATGTCGAAAGAGAAAACCGGTATTTCACAACCATGACTATACCCGACGCCAAGAGCGCTACCGTGAACGCTATCGCAAAAAACGAGCCATGGGTACACGCTAAGCACGTGACACAATGCTTCTTCATAACCGACCCGTGCAATCCCAGCCGTGTTGTCGTGAGGAGAGGCAAAAGGAACATCATTGGAATGGAGGGAGTCGCCAACGAGGAAGACTACGACCAGTACGGCAACCCAATGAGGGAAGATGACGATGACGATGAAGTATACGTCAAAAGAAGAATCAATACTACATTACCTAAGAAAGATCGTACTCCATGGAAAAGGAAAAGTCACAATGAGGGGCTCAATTATTCTTCAACGAACAAGAAGGGAAAGAAGCTCACTCAAAAACGAAAACGTCAACGCTGAGGAACCGTTATCGGTCAAATGATGTAATATATATGTTCCTATTTTGTGTACACACTTAACCATTATGCATGGGTCAAATGATGTAATATATATGTTCCTATTTTGTATACATACTTAACCGTCAAATGATGCAATATATATCGCCTTAGTTATATACATTGTATCACCTTTCCTTCGTTCACTGCTCTCGGAAAAAAGGAAAAGAAAAGAAAAGAAAAGGGAGAGAAAATAAAGGAAAAGAAAATAGAAGAAACAAACAGGAAAACTGCTATAGGTACTGGTTATAGCAGTAGCGCTTTTCTAAAAAAGAGCTATAGCTAGTCAAGTTAGCAGTAGCGTTGTCCGGATAAACACGCTATAGCTACCTGTGATAGCAGTAGCGCTTTCTGGCTAAACGCGCTATAGCTAAGTTAGCTATAGCGCGTTCTTCCGGAACGCGCTACTGCTACCTCGACTTAACCCCCCAAATCCCCACTCTCTGCTTCTTCCCGCCTCTGCTTTTCCCCCCAAATTCCCACTCTCTCTTCCCCCGTCATCGCTGCCGGAGCCCTGCCCTCGCCGCGCCCCTGCGCTCGCCCCCGACCCCGGTGCTCGCCCCCGACCCCGGCGCTCGGCCCCGTCCCGGCGCTCGCCCCCGACCCCAGCGACCCTCGGTGCCGTGCCGTCTCCCCCGACCCCGCCTCGCCTCGGTGCCACGCCGTCTCCCCCGACCCCATCTCTCTCTCTGCCCTCTGTAAGCCCTCTCCCCTCCCCTCTTCTCTGCTATTTAGTGCTAGTTAGTATGAAATAGTATGAACCCCAGGCTATTTTTTAGTGTAAGAAAAAATAGAATTGATTATATAGGTTTCTTGCTTTTTTTAGTTAAAGCAATTGTTGCTATTTAAATTTTATAGTGCTAGTTAGTTAATTAGAATTAGTATGAAACCTAGGACATATTAGTTAAATCAACCGTTGCTATTTAAATTTTTTAGTTAAAGCAATTGTTGCTATTTAAAAAAACAGAATTTGAAGTGGACAGATTAGTTAAAGCAACTGTTGCTATTTAAATTTTTTAGTTAAAGCAATTGTTGCTACTTTTTAGTTGCAAATTTGAAGTGGACATGTGATTTGGACATGTCATATTTGGAATTTGGACATGTGATGTTTTGGACATGTCATATTTGAAAAATGATGATTATGTGCAGGGTAAATGATCCGAGTGGCCTATGTTTCGCCGGAATGTTGATTCATTTCCGTTCCGGTGAATTTCAGGCGCTCGATATGTCCACTTTTTAGCAAAGGTCATGCCGAAATTTTGCGTGAATTTTGGCATGACTTGTGCTAGAAAGTAGGCATATCGAGTGCCGGGAGTTGCTGGGAAACGGCATTCCGGCAAACATAGATCTTTTTTTTATGTCATTTCTCATTTTTTTTATAGTTTTAGAATTAAACGAGGAGACTTAATCATAGGAAACATGTCGAACAACGAAGAGACCGGACCTTATGACCAAGATGTAGACGAGATGGATTATGAGGGTGAACAAGAGTACCTTGACTTTTTGTCTGCTAAGCACAGTCAAGGTTTGTAGGTCAGCCTCGATGATGGTACTGACACCGACATCGACACCGACAGCGCCGGCACCGATGGCGGCACCGAGACCGGCGGGGAAGATACCGGCGGGGAAGGTACCGGCGCCGATGCCGCTACCGAAAAGAAGAAGCAGAAGAAGCAGAGGATACGAAAACCTAACAAACTTGGCATTGGACGACTGGTGATCACAAAGATGGCACCTGGCAAGTTTGAGCCATTAGAGCCAGAAGAACCTCGCAAGTGCTATGGGAACCAAGTAGGATGCATCCTACGGGAATGCGCGAGCATCAACGACGATGACTTAAGGAGTTCGAAAAGTTCAAGGACACTAGCGCTACCGAGGCAGCCAAGGCTAAAGCTACGAAATTCATGAGCCTTCAGCAAAGGAACACGGGGAAGCATCGCCTCGGAAGCCGTGGCTACCTTGGCAAAAGACCCATATGGGATAAGGAGGACGCGGAACATGAAGCCGCGGGTCTCCCAGACCCCTTCGCGAAGTTCACCAACCCCTTGGAGCATGACTTCATCGGGGCCCGCTACAAGTGGGACAAGGAAAAGAAGGTTTTTTACATGGACCAGATCACGAGGAGATTGATTAGAATACTGGTAATTATTCTTTTACCACCTTACATTTAGCTCCTGATCAAGTCGACTACACATTCATAAACGGTTCACGTTCCTTCTGCAGGAGAAGCAACACCAGCTTGCAACCGAAAGCCCTACTTCACCGATGAGGCCCAAGTGGGACACCCCTCTCAACCGGGCCTTGAACGAACTTAAGGGACTCTCTTTGGGCCAACGGCTGCAATATGGACGTGTGCACGGCGCCGGAGACGGCGCCACATGGAAGGTGTTTTACAACGAGGGCCTGGAGGCCAAGAAGCAGAAAAAGAAGTTTAGTCAGGCGGACATAGACGAGAAGGTGAAGCTTGCGTTCGAGAAAAAAGTAGCTGAGGACGCGAAAAAAGCAGCCGAGGAGAAAAATGAGTTGCTATAGCAGGCAGTCGATGCGGCTGTAAATGCCTGCAGAAATGATTTCGCTACTAACTTGGTCTCGACTATCATCAACTGGACGAAGGAAAATCCAGACAAGATGGTACATGATTTCCCCATGCCCAGTTTTGTCGGGAGCAACTCGGTGAACAACACCACCGCACCATCACCTGCTCACGCAACCGGGCCTGCTCTCGCACTCGCACCCGCACCCGCTCATAGCAGCCCGTCCTCAGTCTCTGGGGCGCTAGGCGGGCCTTCGTCTTTGGCTGAGCTCGATGCCCTCACGGTAATTACATGTCGCACCAACATATATATCTAGAATATTCTATTTTCGTTGCCTTTCGGATGTTTTACGCCGCAGACATGTGTTTGCAGGCCGACAAAACCCTGTGCACCGTACTCTACTTGATCAAAGGCCAGAAGGTGGACGTGGGAAAGGGGGTGATAACGAAGCCCTTGGAACTCACGTTCCACAACCAGCCGATGCCCGGTGGGCACTTCAGGGTTACCTTGTCGAGTGTGAAATCGGGGCACGAGGATTTGCCTCCTCCAGTACGGCTAGGGGGAGAGGACAACGAGACCCCGCTGCGGATTGGAAGCTGCAAGGGTTGGGTGCTGCTATGGCCGAAGAATCTTCTTCGTCTGGAGCCGTCCGAGAGCACACCAATAACCACACATCAACAAGCATGTATGGAGACCACCACCCCGCCTACGCAATTACCAGCGCCTGTAGTGCCGGGTGAGAGCGGCGGACGACGTGATGAAGGGGGTCCAATAGTGGCTGATGTAATCACCCCCGTAGAACAAAGAATGGATGATGAGATGGAGGTGGAGGACCCAATGAGTTTCCTCAATACAGGCGCCTATGACGGTGACTTAGATATGATGAGTCAGCCATATGACGAATCGGGCTATCAGCATGCTGATGAGGATATGGATGATCTGCCCGGGCAGGAACGTCCTAGCAGGGATTGCAAGAAGTCTCTCTTCATAAAATCCTCACAGGACACACCTGAAGATGCTGCCTTAACACAGGCTCAACTAGCCGGGGGTCGTACAGTGCTTGGCCCGGCAACACTAGGGCAGGGGTTAAGGAAGGGTCTGGAAGGTCAGCCCAAGAAAAAGGAGAGGAAGAGACCGGGGAAGATAGGCTCAGCTGCCTACAAACAAGCCAGAGCACATAGCAGCCAAACGGAGGATTTTGAAGAGCGTGTACCCGTCAAAGGTGCGGCCATGTTCCATGTCACGGGCGAGCCGATGCTACCGCCGAAACCGCTGGAGGCACTATCAGGGGATCTCAGGAGACTGCACGACCATGTGATGTCGATTGAGAAAAGCCTACTAGCCTCGAAGGATCCAGGATATCCGACATACACGACTCGTGTGCCTGAGGGGAAGTGCTACGTCGACACATGGCCCGCGGAGGTGTTCTTCCTGCGGTTTGACCATATCTTCGAGATGTTTCTGACAAGGCGGCTCGATTTTACAATCGTCCGCCTTTTTGCGCTACATATGAGCTCCGTCATGAAGAAAGAAGAAGTCTCGCAAATCTGTGTGGCGGATCCATACTACATGCACGAGTCCTTCTTGAGTCTCGGCGACTTTGAGCGTGAAACTGCTAGGGAGTACCGCCAAAACTTCATGGTACAGAATAAGGACCAGGTAATTGTCCTCCTGCCTTATCATCCAAAGTAAGTCAGTGCCGGACAACCCTTTCGTACATTTCAATCATTCCTTCTCGCTCATATGGAGAATAATTTGAGGTGTTTTTTTCCCCGCAGCAACGGGCGCGCCATCCTTATCGTTCTTTACCCGCGAGTCTCCCACGCCGTGTATTTCGACCCTACCATAAACTACGAGAAGAAGGACTACACCCACATAATGAATATTCTAGATGATGCTCTCCTAGGCTTCAGCATTAGGGGTGGCCACCTGCAGATCAGGAAGCAAAGGAACAAGAAGTTGGGTTTATCGCATAAAACTAACTTCTGCTGCATCCATGTCCCAAAATCAAGTAAGAACGATGGATTCTACCTCCTCCATCTCATGATGGAGTTTAGAACGGATCACCAAAAGCTTCGCATGACAAGCAGAAACGATGATCATATCCGCGCAAGTGGGTAGAATCTCATGGAGAAGCGGATTATAAACTTAGAGATGACTTCTTTCGCATCCAGAGGGACATTGCGACGATCATCATGAAAGAAGTCGTCGATGAGAAGGGGATGTTCCACCACGGCCCTATATCGTGAGCTGACGTCCGAACTCGCATAGGCATGCAACGTCAGGACCTCACGCCGTTCAAGAAGCTAGGGTCCATCCTTGATGATATGGAAGGATGGAACTTCTAGTGATTTACGATGCCGATGATGATGATATGTGTCGGTTGAACTTGTATACTTTCTGTAGCGATGAAACTTTGTGATGTCCACGGTCCCAGCCGAACTTGCGTAACGCTACTTTGTTAGTTTGGGTACGATGACCTGCGTACCTCTAGTTAATTAGTTTGCGTACTATATGTTGCATCTAGTTGCTAACCCTTTCTTTTTCGTGTTGCTCTAGTATATTTTGTTGCATATGATTGTACATTCTCTTGATGAAGATGCATCTCTAACAGATACCTAGATTCTTGATGGCGAAGAAGCAGTGCTATGTAGTGTACAAAGGAAAGGTTCCGGGAGTGTACGCCAAGTGGCCTGAGTGTCAGGCGCAAGTGGATGGGGTCTCGGGCGCCAGTCATAAAGGCTTCAAAAGCAGACAAGAAGCAGAAGCTAGTTACTTGAGGTTCACGCTAGCGCGAGAGAGGACTCGTAACCGCCGCCTCATGTACTGCATAGTTCCGCTCTCACTCATAGTGATAGCTCTTCTCGCGTATATCATTGTTTAGATGGATGACGATGTAGTTGCAAGTATTCGAGACTTGTATTGCTATTTTCGAGATGATGACGAGAGACCACTTTGTGTTGGATGATGATTATGATGATGACATGATTTGATGAGACTATTTGTATGTATATGCTATGATTACATTTGTATGTGTATGATATGCTAGAGATTATTGTATAAAGCCCTAAACAAAATTCAGCAGTACAAAATATGGAGCAGAATTTTTTTTTCAGAAACTAATAACAGTAGCGCGGGATATGGCTTTAGCAGCAGCGAGTTCTTAGCAGTAGCGCTCTTTGTTCAAGGGCGCTACAGCTATTAGCAGCAGCGCGTGTTGGAGACCGACGCTGCTGCTATCCCTCGATAGTAGTAGCGCGGGTCAAACCGCGCTACTGATAAGAGTTAGCTGTGGCGCCGTATCAGTAGCGCGGCCACCCGCGCTACTGCTAAGCATTTAACCCGCGCTACTGCTAGCATTTTCCCTAGTAGTGTATTGGGTGTGTTGAGGACACAAGAGACTCTTTGTTATTTGGTTGTAGGGTTGTTTGAGAGAGACCATATTCATCCTACGCCTCCCACGGATCGATAAACCTTAAGTCATCCACTTGAGTGAAAATTGCTACTGTCCTACAATAGTCTGCGCTTGGAGGCCCAACACGAATTTACAAGAAAAAGGTTACGTAGTAGACATCACCATACTATGATCCATCACTTTCATCCGATTCAAGGAATCTACAGACAGGGCTAACTAGTCAGTAGCTGGCCTTGCCCAAAGTGGTCGGAGCACACGTAGCAGAACTGGTATGGTCGTCCAATACTAACCTCTTCCTTTTATAACCTCCTCAACATTGTCCTAGTGCAGCTGCAGATTTGATGATCTGTAGCTATACAAAAGGAGCAGTTTTAACATGGTCCTCTTACCCCCTCTTTTCCGGTGAGAGCTAAGAGTATATAATAGATCTCAGTCATTGATTTCGTTACGCAAGCTTGGCTTGGCGTGTGTACGGTCATTAGGCAAGCTCTAAATTAGGCAAGCTCCAAATCTGTCAGATGGACATGATAATCATTGCTCTAATCTCATCATTCTTGCCATAGAGTAAATGGAAAAACTATTCAATGCTTGTGTTCCTAACCTCCGAACGGTGGGGCAAGTTCCATACCTCCCGCATCCCCGTACATATTATTAAATTCACGCTCCAGCCAACTCATCCTAAAGTCCAGACTGATGGAAAGAGGCGGATAAAATATTTCAACACCCCCCTCACGTCTTGGTTATTTTAGTCATGAGACGTGGGATCGATGTAGGGCGCAAAATCTTTTTTTAATATTGCGTTGACAGGGTCTTGAACTCGAGATCTCTTGACTCTGATACCATATTAAATTCATGCTTTAGTAAACTCTTCCAAAAGTCTAAATAGACAGAGAGAGGAGGACAGTATATTTCAACAAATATCACCGTAGCACACAGTAAGGATACCAAGGTGTGAAAAATGCTTTCGTCTCCTATACCACAAATGTCACCAGTTCCTAGCACATCCAGTGATGCTTCCATTTGCACTGCTTTGTTGCCAGGGATCCTGAAAGAACCTTCTTAGTGGTAATGTTCATCTTCAGTGGAGCGAGTGATCTCCACACCATATTCCAAGCTCGATGATCTCCCTTGGTTAAACAAAAACATGGCCTTGTATTTCGAAGATAATCCTTGGATGAGATTCAAGGCTGCGTTTTCATAATCGCATGAAACTCCAAATGTACTTAATCCACCATGTCTTTTTTGGCGGAAAAAACTTTCGGTAGTGTTGTACGTAGCTAAATAAATAAACCATTACTCAATCTTGGTCAATATGATGTAAAGAATAGCAAATCTACTAGTATATCTAAATAGTTAGCCCCCATCATTAGATTTCTCTCAACATGCGTGCTTCCACATCACGTTAATTATTTGTAGCCATACGATCAAAATCGTTTGACCTTAGAAGTCATGCATGTACTCATAAGTTTACACTTCTTGCATCAATATATCCATGCAAACCATGCCAATTCATTAATTCATGCATGTATTTTTTTCCTGGAGAATTAATTCATGAATGCTACTCACAATTTAGATTTGTGCGCAGATTTTTGTGTAGCCATGAACGGTATATGTGTTGGACCTGTGGGGGCAAAAATATATAGCTTATGCTTCATATATTTGTTAAAAGATGGTGTCGCATTGTGTCAATTCCAAAAGGTTTCTCTTTTTATGCATCATTTTGTCACACACTTTGTATGTTTTATTGTTTTTAAAACATAAACTAAGGACGCTCTTATATTTGTATTTTCTTTAGTTTTCTTTTTTAAGTACTTATTGATGCATTTGTTTTAACACAGTCCCGCAGCAACGCGCGGGGCAATCATCTTGTTTGCTAAAGTGGATGACAAAAGAAAAAGAATGCTAAAGTAAAAAAGGGAAACTAATGGAGAGAGGGGACAGAGGAGAAAGAAAAGAAGATCTTGAGTAGGAGGGCAGGTGAGTGGGTGTGTGTGAGTCCTCCCTTCCATCGGTGGAACTCTCTCGTTCAGTTCTTCTTTCACGGCCCCAAGCCTCACACCTCATACAAACAACCAAAACCCCCATTTCCTTCTTTCTAGTTCAAACAAACAAAAAAAGACCATATTAATTCTCACCCTCACAAGTGAGCAGATGTCGGTACGTCTTCAACTTGTCCCTTTGCACCTACACACTTTACTGACTATTTAGACTGTGATGGTTTCTTCAATGAAAATGGACCTCATCTTGTCATGCTTAATTGCACAAAACATATAGATTTGTTGCAACCAAAGCATGATCAATTATCATTTTGCTCCCTAAAATAATTTGTTTCCAACCATGGTAATCACAATGATAAATCAGGAGCCTCTCATTTTCAGTGAGTCAGTCAGTCGGTCAGAGTTGCTTGCAGTGTGGGCTGAAGAGGTTCAGAGAATTGGTCGAGATATCACAACCCCAAAGCCATCTATGGCCGCCGTCGCCTCCACGTCCACAAAAAACCAATCTTTCCCTTATATCTCCTCCCCCCCACCCCAGACTCCGCCGGTGAATCATCAGCGAGCCAGCAAGCAGCCATGGCGCCCCCTTCCCTCTCCTCCTCCCACCTCCTCATCACCGCGTCCCTCCCCAAGCCCTCCTCCATCCGGCCGCCCCGCCTCCCGGTCTCCTCCAGGCCCGTCCCGGCCCTTCTCCTCGCGCTCGCCGCCTCGCCGGCCTTTCCGGCCCTCGCCGTCGATGCCCCGTTGCCGCCGCAGGAGGCGGCCCCGCAGCTGCAGCTGCAGCTCCAGGCCGAGGCGCCGACGCCCGCCGCGAACCCCTTCGCGGACAACCTGCTCACCGCGCCCAAGCCTGGGTCGGCGGCCGCCGACATCCCCGACGGTGGCCAGTGGCGCTACAGCGAGTTCCTCGCGGCCGTCAAGAAGGGCAAGGTCGAGCGCGTGCGCTTCTCCAAGGACGGCGGCATGCTGCAGCTCACGGCCGTCGACGGCCGCCGCGCCTCCGTCGTCGTGCCCAACGACCCCGACCTCATCGACATCCTCGCCACCAACGGCGTCGACATCTCCGTCGCCGAGGGCGACGCCGCGGGGCCCGGCGGGTTCCTCGCCTTCGTCGGCAACCTGCTCTTCCCCTTCATCGCCTTCGCGGGGCTCTTCTTCCTCTTCCGCCGCGCGCAGGGCGGGCCCGGCGGCGGCCCCGGCGGGATGGGCGGGCCCATGGACTTCGGCCGCTCCAAGAGCAAGTTCCAGGAGGTGCCCGAGACCGGGGTCACCTTCCAGGACGTCGCCGGCGCCGACCAGGCCAAGCTCGAGCTGCAGGAGGTTGTCGATTTCCTCAAGAACCCCGACAAGTACACCGCGCTCGGGGCCAAGATCCCCAAGGGCTGCCTGCTCGTCGGCCCGCCCGGGACCGGGAAGACGCTGCTCGCCCGGGCCGTCGCCGGGGAGGCCGGGGTGCCCTTCTTCTCCTGCGCCGCGTCTGAGTTCGTCGAGCTCTTCGTCGGCGTCGGCGCGTCCAGGGTGAGGGACCTCTTCGAGAAGGCCAAGGCCAAGGCGCCCTGCATCGTCTTCATCGATGAGATTGACGCCGTCGGGAGGCAGCGTGGTGCCGGAATGGGTGGGGGGAACGATGAGAGGGAGCAGACCATTAACCAGCTGCTCACGGAGATGGACGGCTTCTCCGGAAACAGCGGTGTCATCGTGCTGGCGGCGACCAACAGGCCGGATGTGCTCGACTCGGCGCTTCTGCGGCCAGGGCGGTTTGATCGGCAGGTCACCGTCGACCGTCCGGATGTCGCCGGCCGTGTCAGGATCCTTGAGGTGAGCAATCCCTGGTGCTTATCATACTTGTGAAGAATTATGATTGCTTTGCTTAGTTCATATTGTTCTGAATTCTCAAAACCGAACCCACAAACTTAATTGCTGCCATTGCTGCTATTCTCTGAAGACATAATTGCTGTCCATGAATGTCGAAGGGATACTTACATTCTTGCAGCATGATAAACTTAGTTTCAAGTCTAAACCTTGAACAATTTGCATGATATGTTTCATGCCAAATGGTAAAATTTTCAGAAATGTTTGGGTATAGCTCAATCTGTATGGTGAACTGGTGTAGATAATCACAACTACAGTTCAACTTGCTTTGATAAAGCCTAACGAAGGGTAGCTTGCCATATCGTTTACCAGTATATCCTTAGTAGAGTTGGAGCTTTGTAGTTTACTAGCCAATCGTATTGAATCCATCGGGGTCTGAATAAACTACATATAATTTCTAAATTGAATACTCTGGTAACCAAATCAGACTTAAGGTGTCCCGGACAGTCGAGAATAATCAGTATGGGATGCAGTTGTCCGCTGGTCTTGCAGGAATGGGCCAGTTTCTTGTGAAATTCTTGTAAAATTCACGCGAAATTTCTACACTCTATCAGCTCTTTTTCGAAGAAAAAATTTATAAAGAGAAATTCATTCAATCGTCGAATCAAGGTGATACCACCACACTGAGTGCAAACCTGGCCTCTTGATAAAGCACTTTCTTGCATTGTTGCAAAAACAACTCAATCTCTTTGACCTTACATTCCTAATGAGTATTGATTATTTTGCTTAGACAACTAATTTTATTTGTTTTTATGCTTTTTTGATTTGCAGTTGCTCATCACTTCCTTAGTTTACCCTAGAGATCATTTCAACTTCTTGCTACGTACATATTTTGTCCAAAACTATAGATCTTTATATAACTAATTTGGTCAGCATTTCTAGGCTTTAGTTATGCACTTGTTTCTTACTTTCTTAGTTTAACTTGAGCTAAACAAGTTTTGATCTCAGAAACTTCACTGAGTATGGTCCAAAAATTAACTCAGTGGGTCAGCATCTAAACTATGAATTGATATTCAAAATTTCTTCATAATCTGTTCCAAGCGGAATATGACTGCAACCTAATTTTGATCTTCCTAGCTAACTAATATTGTATAAGATATATTTTCTTTTTTTTCAAGTTGTTTCCTCAGTTCTGTAAATCACAAAATTGTCACTAGTAATTTATCTGTGCTTTCGGTTGTGTATTTATCATTTTTCATCAAAGTTGTTATTTTGGTAACTAATGGCAAAAAATCTGCAGTATTATCAGCCAAAATCAATTGCCAACAATCCAGTTCCGAATGGGTATGATAGGTAGCAAGTTAACAACACAACGTGCATAACTTTGGAAGTTTAAGAGCATGTAAAAAATACATTTCAAGATGTTATGTATTGTTGTACAGTATAATAATATTAGGGTGGAGAAAACTTTCACTTATTGTCATATGTGGTCAAGACCACCTAAGGCTCCTTTAAATTGATTGTAGCTTTCACACTTTTAAATACATTACTTCTGTAACACGGTTCACCTTTCTACCGGGTGTCTGGGTCTATGACTTCATATTTAATCGTTTATCAACCCTGGCTGGTTCATAATAGTAGGAATTTTAATGTATTAACTTCTGCTAACCTTCTAGGTACAAGGTGTGCTGAATTTTCTTTGGCTTCCTCTGCTTGATGAGTTTTATTGATCATATTAGTTCTATGCTGCAGCTTACATATCATTTTTTCATCTAATAGGTTCACTCCAGAGGAAAGGCATTGGCAAAGGATGTAGACTTTGATAAGGTTGCCAGAAGGACACCTGGTTTCACCGGTGCTGATCTTCAGAACTTGATGAATGAGGCTGCCATCCTTGCTGCTCGTCGTGATCTGAAGGAGATAAGCAAGGACGAGATCTCTGATGCTCTGGAGAGGATCATTGCTGGGCCTGAGAAGAAGAATGCAGTTGTTTCAGAACAGAAGAGGAAGCTTGTGGCTTACCATGGTAATTTTGTCACCATCAGTTGTTGAAATGATCCTGGAGTGCACAGATTCCTAATATTTGTATGTAAACTTTTGGATTTGCAGAGGCTGGACATGCCCTCGTCGGTGCCCTGATGCCTGAATATGACCCTGTTGCCAAGATTTCCATCATTCCTCGAGGTCAGGCTGGTGGGCTCACGTTCTTTGCTCCAAGCGAAGAGAGGCTCGAGTCTGGACTGTACAGCAGGAGCTACCTAGAGAACCAAATGGCTGTGGCACTTGGTGGCAGGTGCGGTTTTTGTGGAAATTGTATTTATTTATGCCTCCACTAGTTACTGCAATTTTTCAGTGTGATGTCTTGTGTGCTAACACGTATAACCACTTTTGCAGGGTTGCCGAGGAGGTGATCTTTGGCCAAGACAATGTGACAACTGGGGCATCCAGCGACTTCATGCAGGTCTCACGTGTCGCCAGACAAATGGTTGAGAGATTTGGGTTCAGCAAGAAGATTGGGCAAGTTGCGATTGGGTCATCTGGTGGAAACCCTTTCTTGGGCCAGCAGGTATGCCAGTACGACGGGAGTAGATTGTTGCAAGAGAAACAAAATAATTTTATTCTAAAAGCATAATTTGTCAAAATTAACCAAGGAACTAGACGTGCAAACTTCAACTACAAATTGGATCTTCCCAACATTTCTTGTCTTCATTTGCTTAGTAGTATCCTGATTCATGAAGTCTCTACCAGCCTCTATTGAAGGTCATTATCAATTGGTGGTCATTATCTAAGTGTCAGTTTACCTCAGATGACTACTACACAACTCTTGCTTGCAGTTTACTGCATTTCTGTAACACGCCACTCCTATATATACTGCGAATGGTCTAGTCAAACTTGAAAGCTGTAACAAAACAAGCACTACCATTTATAAAAAAAAAATCGGAAAGGGGATGACCCCCGCCTCTGCATGACTGCATCACATGATGCACACAGACAACTACCATTTCTGTTTAGACTAATATCTCATTTTGTGTGGCTATGAGTAGATCTTGGATTACCTTTGCTTCATAGGAATTTCTGCATTAACTTGCAAGTTGCAATAAGCAACAGTTCTGAATACTAACCTGTCATTTTCGCATTATGTTTTGGTCGCAGATGTCGAGCCAGAAGGACTACTCCATGGCCACGGCGGACATCGTAGATGCTGAGGTCAGGGAACTCGTGGAGACGGCCTACTCGCGGGCGACGCAGATCATCAACACCCACATCGACATCCTCCACAGGCTCGCCAACCTCCTGATCGAGAAGGAGACCGTGGACGGGGAGGAGTTCATGAGCCTCTTCATTGACGGGCAGGCAGAGCTGTTCGTCGCATAAGTCGACTTGTCGTGCGTGCCCTGTATGTTTTTCGGTGATTATACGAGGGTCCAACTTGTAGGAACCACATTGATCTAGTAAAAATGTTCTTTTCGCAAACATGTTTGTATAGTTCCTTGTAAAAAATGCCTGTACTGACACTGAGCGCGTCGATTAATACAAGTCGTTGCTAGTTTTTGCCTGTCTGCATGTTCTGATTAAATTCAGAACATTTTTCGTTTTTGCTTGCTTGCTTGCATGCCCTGCTCGCTGAGGCTTAAGTATACATTTGGATTTCAGTTTTCTGAATTTGGATTCAAATATCACAGTGCCTTGCAAGCTACTCCCATCATTCCAGTTTACGGCGTCCACGAATTTTGAGATTCACGTATGATATGATTATATATCTATAAAACGTGTTGATGGGCCCTTGGTGCTGATGAGGGTGCCCCGCTTTTACTGGAGCTTGATACCTTCCCTAATTAGGCGAAGTGTTTTTGGCGGCTTATGGCATAAAATTAGTTTTTTGTAGGGTTTGACACAAAATTAGTTTTTTTTAACGAAACACAAATTTAGTTTAGAAGGGGATTCTAGTTAAGGTCATCCCTGAAGGAAGGTGTAAATCAGCCGGCCCACTTTTGCAAGCCCACTTGAGCAGGTTTTCCCATTTTTCTTATCGGTTTTCTATTTGTTTTTTGAAAAACCGATTGTTGACTATTGTTTATGAAGCTAAAATATATTTTAGAACTATTTAAAATTTAAATATATATTTCAAAATATGTTAAGTGTGCATTTAGAAAAAGTTTACCTATATTAAAAATATATCCAAATACAAAAAAATGAGCACATATATTAAAAAAAGTTCTTCGGTTTTCTACGTTTCTTTCTCTATTTTCACTGTTTTTTTTAAATATTTCTTTCCTTTTCTTTGTTTTTCATTGGTTTTCTTTGTTTCTTCTCGGTTTCCAGTAGCTTTTTTCTTTTCTTTCTTTTTTTTCCTTGGGTTTGTTTGTTTCTTTCTCATTTTCATCGGGTTTCTTTGTTTCTCTCGGTTTTCACTACTTTTGAACACATTTTTTAATATATCTAATATATTTATCTAATACATGTTTAACCTTTCTCAAATAGATGATTAACATTTTTTGAATACATGATCAACATTTATTCTATACACATTTAACAATTTCTAATGCTTGATTAACTTTTTTCAAATATGAGTTTAAGATTTTCTTTGAATACATGGTCAAGATTTTTTTCTACATGTTTAACATTTTTTTAAATGCTTGGATTAAAAAAATTAATTTTTTCACACACATTATATATTTTTTGCATACATTTTTCTTATACACGAGAAAGATTTTCCCTATAGACATTAAATATTTTCAAATGCTTGGTTAACTTTTTTTTGGAATTTTTTTGTAATACATTTATTTAGAATATTTAAACAAAAGTAAAAGAAATAAAAGAATCGAAAAAAATAAACAAGGGGAAAAACAAAAACAAATGAGGTTGTGGCTTCCCGTGCGCTGGGCCAGCCCATCTCGCGCCTCCCTTCAAGCGAAGCCTCGGTTTCGCTAGAAGCAAGCTATAGCAGCAAACTAATCAAGGGGTAGCCCTTCGCCTAGCCTCGCAAGGGTCACTTTGGTGGCCTAAGAGCACGCCACTTGGTGTGCTGTGAACCACTGTTACGTCGCATGATGGGCGCTCCCTCATGGTTTTTTATTTTATTTTCTGTATGTGTTTCAGGTTTTAGATGATTTTTTTTCAGGTTTTTGGTTTTCACCTTGTTTTGGAGAAAAAATTGATTTCTTTTTAGCGGAGAAAAAGGCATTTTTTCCCACCCACAGGAGGCACATATTTGCTTCTCGTGGAGGCACAGATATACTTCCGTGAGAGGCACCGTGCCTTGGAAAAGAAAGAAAAACATATTTTTCTTTTTTATTTGTTTCCACGAGAGGCTCAATTTTGCTTCTCGTAAAAGCAGAGATTTGCTTATGAGAGAGGTGCCTCTCGGAAAGCCAAAATGCATTTTCTTCCTTTTACTTCCGTGAGAGGCTCAGATTTGATGCCGCGAGAGGTAGAACTGTCTTTCGGAAAGGTAAAAAAGTTGAAAAAAAGTCATGCCTTTGGCTTGGTTGATTTTCTTGGTTTTTGTGAATTTTTTTATTGAAACCTATTAACATGAGATCTAGTTTCAAAGATCTAGATGCGAGAAATCCAACGGTGAATACGGTTCGGTATTTGGACACACGGTTTATATGATAAATTTTTTTGATTAAACGAATTTGCAAAAAAAAACTCACAGGTTGCGATAAGTGGCGCACATGCACTGTGCCACTTCTTCACCCCTCAGAAGGTGGTAAGTGCTATTTCTTAATCAGTGATCTTGACTATAGCTGGGCCGCGAAAGAGATAGTAGCCAGCGCTTGCTGCCAGGGCTATATGTCGCCTGTACCGATTCCAAATAGAAATCTCCTGCGGGTGACCTCTAGCGGGCCGGCCTAGTAGAGGGTCCTTCGCCGTGCGCTAAAGATTTCTATAGGTACATTTTTTCCTTTTTGTTTCTTTTGTTTTCTGGTTTTATTTGTTTTTTTCTTCGGTTTTATTCAAATTTTCCTTAAATTTTTAGCTTGCTTTGGTTGTTTTTGTTTTCTCATCTTTTTTATTTTTCTTGGCTCTAGGTTTGTGTAGGTCCGGTTTTCTACAGTTTTTTTTTGTCTATTTTTCCTTGGATTTATTTTGTTACAGCAGTTTTCTTCGGTTTTCCTTTTTTTCTTCATTTACTTTGGTTTTCTCAATTTCTTTTGTTTTTTCCTTCGTTATTTGTTATATTTTTCTTTTATTTTCGTAATGACTTTTTTTCTTTCTTTTCTTCGTGTTTTTCCCTTTCGTTTTAGTTTCTTTGTTTTTTTCATACATGTCACATAATATAAATTTTTAGGGCACACGCGAAACATTTTAATGATACACTTCGGTAAATTTTCAAAGGCATGATGTACATTGTTTTTCTAATAAATGTTTTGAACACTTTTTTGAATAAAGTAACATTTTTTCAAATACAAGTGGTACATTTTTTAATAGAAATAAACATTTTCTTTAACCTAAGGGAACATTTTTTTACATTAGATAAACATTTTTTAAATATAAAAAATAGTTTTTTGAATCTCTGGAACTTTTCTTCAAAATGTCACATACATTTTTTTAATGGTGCAAAATATTTTTTCACAGTATGAAACATTTTTACATTGTATACTTGTTTTTTGGCAATGTCAGAAAAACATTTTGTAATCTCATGAAACATTTTTTTCTAAAGGGTACTTACATTTTTTGGAATGCATGGAACATTTTTTTTTGAATTAGGCAGACATTATATGTATTAACATTCTTTAAAATGGCACATGCATTTTTTAATTGAAACAACATTTGTCGTACACATCATTAATATTTTTATTCACTTGTTTAACATATTTTAATGCACAATTACATTTTGAAATTTTTATGTAATGTGCCATTTGTATTATATATATTTAAATATTACGAAATCTTAACAAAAATTAAATTAAAATGTGAAGAAAAACAAAAAAAGAAGTGCATGAAGTCATCATGACATCAGCATGGTGCGACAGCGCCGAGTTGGCCCAGACTAGTATAGGGGGTGGCTCGACATCTGCGACCAAAGCACAATGTGGAAATGGAAGGTTAGTATTCAGCACCGTTGCTTATTGCAACTTGGAAGTGATCGTAGAAATTCCAGTGAAGCAACGGTAATCCAAGATCTTCCTCGCATATTTTAATCTTGGATTTGTCGTAGAAGCCCCAACGAATGGGCCGATTCTATAATAAGTTGTCTTTTGGAAGCAACTGAAAGAATTGGGCCTGGTTGCCTTTTGGAACCTCGTTGTGTTCGGTTGCTTGTGGTGGTTATTTTCTTTCCTAAAGATAAAGAAAACATGTAGTTCTCCTTTTTATTTTTTCATGATGATTTTCTGTAGTTCTTCTCTGGCAGTACCTACGGGCGTTGATAGCAAAAATCGCCAAGTGAGGCATTTTGGAGCCTTTTTTGAAAAATTTGAAAACCATAGTTTAAAGTTTCAAAAAAATTGGGAAAAAAATCTATATATACATATCGTTGTATTCTACAATAATATAATATTTCATGATGAAATTTATTGGCATAAGAGCTACAGAAAAAAGACAAATTCATGGATTTTTAATAGTGACTGTTCATATATTTTAAAACCATGAATTTGCTTCTTTTTTTTTGTATAGTTCACATGTTAATATATATGATCATAAAACTTTAGAGACATGTAGTATATATCCATATAAACATGTAGATGATTTATCTTTAGAGTATATCGAAACTTGAAAAATGTGAATTTTTTATTATTCTTTTTAAAAAAAAAGAGCACCATGGAGCCCAAGCTCTAGCATGAACTTTTGCAACTCACCCTCTTTCTTTCCCGCTTCCTTTTTCATTCTGTGATTCGTATTCCCATTATGTCATTATTAATTGAAATGTATTTGGTCGGTTGAAAAGTATATTAATGGTTTGTAAGATGCATGTATATATTGTCGGCCAAATTGATGTTCAAAGTTGATAGCAAAATACCAGGACGCCATGTAAACATGGCATGTATATATAGTACAAATCTTTGTGTCAATCATTTTCATGAAGTTCCCCGCGAAAAAAAAAGAAATCATTTTCATGAACTGAATATGATGGTACTGAAATTTGGGGGCAAGCATCAAAGCTTTCGTAATTATATTTTTTTAAAAGATCTTCGTAATTATAATTCAATACTCCCTCTGGTCCAAAATTAATTGACACAACTCTAGTACAACTTCGACGTCAATTAATTTGGATCGGAGGGAGCAGTATATTATGAAACAGGAAATGCAAAACAGTGGTTACATGCTCAATTGATGTGTGCCAAATATATTGCAGTAATCCTTTTACCCTGAGATGAGATCACTGCACGGCAGGAGACTTAATTAAGCTCCAATTATTGATTATAATCTAAACGAATAATCTAAATCTCTTAATTAATCTTATGTGTGTATAGCAATATATGAAGCTAAATTGTTGGCGTGTGGATGTTGAGCAGGGCGACCCTGGTGCGCAGGAGGCTCCGGAACACCTTCTCGCTCTCGCTCTCCAGCTCGCCCACGCACTGCTCCAGCTCCTGCAGCCTCGCCGCCGCGTCCCTGTGCGTGTCCTCGCCGGCGGCGGCAGGCTTCTTGCCGCTCACCAGCGCCAGCCGCGGCTTGGGCGAGGTGGCAGAGGAGGACGCCAGCGCCGTGGCCGCGGCCGCGTCGGCGAGGGCGGCGACCTGGAGGAACACGGAGGCCGAGGCGGCCGCGGTGTCGCCCACGGCCTTGGCCACGGTGCGCGCCACGTCGAGACCGGACGAGGCGGAGGAGGAGGAGGAGGTGTGGACTGGCACGGGCACACACTTGGCGACTGCGGCGGCTAGGCCAGCGAGGTCCTTGGCGGCGCGGCGCTGCAGGCGGGCGGCGGATGCTAGCTTGGCGGGGTCGCGGCGGCGCACGGCGGCGCGGAGCTCGGCGGCGTGGCCGCGGAGCGCTAGCAGGGCGGCCAGGAAGGAGCCGTAGGCGTCGGCGAGGGCGAGGAAGCCGTCGAGCAGGGCGTCGGCCGGCGCGAGCGCGAGCGGCAGGTACGAGTGCTCCAGCAGCTCGTCGAGGACGCAGAGGAGCGCGCGGACGTGCGCCAGCGCCAGCGGGTTCTGGCCCGGGTCGGAGGTCCAGGACCGGAGCGCGCGCAGCTGGTCGTCGACGTGGGTGAGCAGCGGGTTCCTCTGGCTCGGCACGCTCGCCGACCGCACGTGCCCGCCGGCCCTCATCATCATCGTCGGCGCCATTGATGGATCGATCGTGTTGGGTAGCTTTCTCGGCGCCTAGAGCTAGCTCGTCCTGTGATTTGGAATGGCTGAGAGGTCGATCGATGAGTGGGGAAGTGTGGGCGTGCGGGGTATATATAGGCCACCCGCCATGGTACGGTCGGTGTCCGGAGTAGATGAGGTGTCGTGCTCGTGGCGACTGTGGGAGAGCTCATGCACACGGAAGCTTCGGTGAAGATGAAGTGGACGTACGGCCACATGCAGCGCGGCCACTGTACACCGTGTACATACGCGTGCGCGCGCAGGCATATGCATGCATGCACGGGCGCAAGATCGGCCGCCACGTGTAGGTACGTACGGCTCACATGCAGATGCAGCCAGCCAGCCGCATTGCAGCGATGCAGGGGGCGCCGGGACTCCACGTGGCCATCTGGACGCCGTCCGATCTGAGGCCAACGGTCCAACTGATGGCATGGTCCAGATCTCCCCGAGATGAGAATCTGAATTGAGATCAATCGAGAGGGAGAGATGGGAGGGAGGGACGACTTTGGTGAAGACGACAACGTAGGAGAAGATGCTTGCTATGCTGGCGGGCACCATGCCAGCTATGGATGTCGCGGCGCTGCCGGTGGTGACCGGTCCGCCGGGCGACGGGGCGACGACCCTTAACCTATAATAATCGGCACGAGCGAATCTCTCCGATTACAAATCGCTCAAACGATGTGTACATTTGCGTGCCCAGGGAAGCTTACAAGCCATGGACATGGAGGTAGCTGACCTACTCGCGGTGCCTTCTTTGCCTGATCCACACTTGAACAGCCTGTCTCCTCTAGGTCAGATCATGGCTACATCGCTCGACCTTCCGGCCTCACAATGTCCACGGCGATGGAACATGACAGGTCCCCAAGCTCGCCATGCGTGTGCAAGTGCAAATCTCATGGCCGTGACAACCCAACCGATCCATCGATACATTCATAGTACATGCCTAGCGCTTCATCCACTTGCCATTGATTAACTGAGCAACTTGATGAGTACACGAGCTTGCTTAGCTAGTGTACTATTACTACATTCATAAGACATGCTTAGTTTGATCCAGTTGCGATTAATTAACGAAGCTAGTTGAGTTAATATAACTAGCTTGATAAGGTAGTACTACCACTTGAACACTTGAGAGCCTTGATCATCGGAGTAGCAAGTGCATGCCCCAACTGGATCACTTGGATAAAATTAAATAGTGCAACTACCTAGCTAGCAAGAACAGAGCTTAGATGTAGTGTTGGTCGTGCTGTTTAGATTAACTGCTACTGTCGAGATTGTCAGATTGACGGTGTTGATTAGCTGTAGGACCCTAGGCCGACCGACACTATTAAACGCCGCAAAACCATGTACGGCAGTCAACATATCGATTGAACAAGTCTTCTTCGCTCGTCTTGGAGAAATTCTTCTAAGTCGATAACGTAGGTTGCCCGGGGTGAAAACCACTGACTTGGTCCTCACTGGTCGAATCCGCCGCGGACAATTCAAAGCCGTATGCCTTGATAGAGGTATCACCTGATCTATAACTCATCGCTAGTAGAGGATTGGCAGAAATTGTTCAGTACAATGTCCATTGCACATACATCACCATCTTACCAAGATATGTACACACTGATGGCACTGTCAAAGGTAGTCAAACAGTGATGAATGGTATGCACGCGATCCTGAATTTAGAGTACCAAAAATTAAATATATTTGTGTCACCTCATCGAGCAAAAGTACGGACATATGCAAAACCAATTTTCTTTCCCCTTCATATTTACATGTAGAGTTAATGTTTGTGTGCAATGATAAGTACATATCTTTGTGAACTTGTGTGATAGCTCAACTGACATAGAGATAATTTGATCTAGTTTATCAGTGTCAGAAACCTCCTACACTAGGCCGGGTACCCTAGGTAGACCGTAGATCAAACTAGCAAAGACTGCAAACTGTTAGACTTTGACTCAATAATTTGGATCAACTTAACTAGCAACTAGAAAGGCTAGACCTTAGCCTTGCTGTTTAAATTCCAAGTGTCGTGGTTGACCACAGTGCCGATTAGATGTAACAACGGCCAGGTCCATACTTAGTAGACTGATCCAGATTAGTTATTGTGAATATTGATCCAGTTCAAATTGTCAGCACAATGTTCATCACAGGTTACAGTATGATGAGTATCATTTTGGCAAGAATTGTACATATTAGTGCCATTGTCCAAACCCAAGATTTCCCTCTCTGCACAAATTAATTTGTGCTCTGTTTATAACTAGAGCGAATATATTTCCGTGCAATCTTTCTTGCCGTGACAACTCAACCAGTACATATTCTGAATTTCTGACACAATTGTGATTTGTTAACAACACAATTAATACAGTTTATTAATTAGTGTCAGAAAACTGTGTTTTAGTCATGTTTGTACATGTTTGCGCCCAGATCCGGGAAGGCTAGGTAGACTCTAGATCAACATAGCAAGATTACATCTTCTAGACTGACTTGCTTTGGTGTTAAGATTCCTAGCGTCCCATCTAAACTTGTTGATTAGCAGTGATTCTAAAGTCAATTAAGCGAAACAGGTCCACCACATCGCGGTTAAAAACATAGTTTGTTGTATCAAATTACCCCTTCTTGGATTGATTAGTTTGTTTGCTTTGAGGGTGTGAATGTGTGATCAAGTTGCCCACTATAACTTTTCGATCTACGGGAGACCACAAGAACAGAGGTGTGAGTAAATTAGGATTAATTAGGACTTTCTCTCAGAATTGTAAAAATGAAATAGATAGATAAGCGTATGCATATTACCCGCAAAAAAAGTGTATGCATATTTATCGAAGTATAGCTAAACTTGTATGCAGTTTATACAATCATGCATAATGTGTGCTTTATGTTGCATTTATCCACTTTATTCATATCTTAGAAGTTTATGAACATTTACTCATTTCCAGATTTTCACAAAAAAGTGTAATGGTGCTAATCACTGTATATTTGTAAACAAATTTTTTTGCATGCATATGAGCTTATTATGCTTGTAGTAATAATCTCTATTTTTATTGCCACTTAACTGAGCTGAAACTGTTCGTTTTTTTTGCAGGGGCATGTGATTAATTTATGATTTTATGGCCAATGGTGGATCAACACAGAACACCGAAATTGTTTCAATGTGATTGGATTGAGCCCACCAAATCTTCTTTCTTTGGAATTGGGGTTGACCACAAAGATGTAAAAGGCTACATGTTTGTAGAGAAAGATAACTCATATGGCACTGACATCTTCCTTAATAAAGTAATTACCCACATATAGGCAGGTAACAGTTAATTATTGGTAGCTTGATAATTACCCCTTCCACATCAAAAACTATATTTAAATCAAACTTTGAACAAATTTTGGACACAACAAAGTCACCGGAGTAAGCTAACCTAGTAATGGCTACAGAAACTAAGGAATCATTCTAATGAATCATAAATTATACACAACGTATGATATGATTTGTTGGTTACAAAATAATTATAATAATAGAAAATTAAGTAAAAGAATAGGGAAAGTTTATAGATCAAGTACACTAGCTTCCCCATAATAAGCTTATTATTATGTTTCCTATATAGGTTGAGTGGTGCCTTGGATATACATATGTGTGTTCAAACTATTCATATAAAAGGAAGGCTTATTGTTTCAGTGGCCTTCGTTGGGCTTGAATTTCATCATGAGAGAATAATATATACTATTATGTTCTCTTATGTATTATTTTCACTAAACTTTAGTTTACTAAATTTATCAATAAGTATCTCAATAGAAGATTCAAGAGTGACTGCATGACCGCCCTTAGTAACACAAACTAACTTAGTATGCAATGGTATGAACTGGTAATAATTTCAAATGGTGGTCCCAGGTAAACTTTTAGATGGCATGAATTATCATGTAGAAAGACATGCAAATTAGAACGTGTAGGTTAGTGTTACAATTAATTTAGTAAACTGAGTCAGCGGTATTTAGATATATAGTAATTACATGATTTTTTTTGTAGAAGTACCAAATACAACGCCGATGCTCACACACACACCATGGCCACCCCAAGCCTCCCCCCACACACATCGTGTTCTGAAGAGTAAACTCGCTGAGCATCAAAATTGGTAAGGTCCTCATGGTCACCATATGCGACGAAAACGTTGCCTTGTATTGAAAGGAAGGTCCGCGTTCACAAGACGAAGACATGTCGTCGAATCTGGAGTTTAATCTCTGGTGGCCCGAGGGTACAACTACCCTTGAACCAATTGCTAACTTAATATAGTTGGCATCAACACATTTTGTTGAACCTGAAGAAACTTTCAAAGAAAACATTTTGTTGTCATTAATAATGTTTAGATGGCTAGAATACTTGAATGTTCATCACATAGACAAGGTTGCTTCCTTATTTAGTCACAGACAAATTTACAATTGTGTCTAACTCAGAGGGGAGCGCCTCTTTAGAGGCGCTGAATGAACCAGGTTGCGCAACAACGCAGAGGGTGTCTCCCGCATGGGCCCAACCCTGTAAATTGGTCATTCGACTCCTGCTCGCTCGGTGCACGCTCGCTCGCTGACACTTGATTTGTGTTTTTATTTCTTTCGCCCGCCACTCTTAGAAAAAACAACAACCGTTTTTTCTATTAATTTTTAGAAAAACTTGGTGAAATCATAGAATGCTCACAAATTTTTTCTTCAAATTTGAGAAAATATTCACGCATAAAGAAATGTTCATGAATTCAAAAATAATTTCATGGATATGAAAAAAAATCGTAGAACTGAAAAAAATGTTCACATGTTTAAAACATGTCCATGGATTTGTTTAAAATGTTCTTGAAATTTGAAAAATTGTGGCAAATTTGGAAAAAGTTCACGACTTTAAAAAAAGTGAATGTATGTTTAAAATTTTATGAAATTTAAGAATATTCACAATTTTGAAAAGAAGTTCATGGATTTCATAAAATGTTCACGAATTTCAAATCAAATCACAAATTTGAAAACAGTATTAACTATTCTTATTTGATAATTTAGATAAAAATAAAAATAAAAATAAAAAACCGATGAACTAGATTAAAAACAGGAAAATAAAAAAATGGGCAAAGGAACATTTTGCAATATTCCCAAAACCAAAAATAACCACCTGGTGTCTTTCTGTTACATGGGCCGCCAAGAAGCAGCATATGCGCCAAATAGAAAAGTACTGACTCTTCCTAAAAAAAAGGAAAGTACCGACTCAAAATATGACCATTGATGGGGACGATGAACTTCGTTACGTCAGCCTACATGGTTACATCTCCGGCTCTAAGCATGACTGTTGACAGGGACAATGGGTTCCACGTGGACTTCTAGGCACCATCCGATTGGAAACTACCATTGCATTATTTCTACAGAGGACAGACATGATCCAACCGGCTGCTGGACGATGACGACGGTTAGTATAATTGTGAGCACTTGAGAATCTCTCTCTCTGGGAAATCTCTCTTTGATTTGCAAATCGCTCAAGGATTGGTACATTTGTGTGACTAGGGATTGACCAAGGGAAGCTTACAATTTTACAAGCTATGTACATGGAGGTAGCTGACTTACTCGGTGCATTTTGTTTGTCTGATCCACACTCAAACAGCCTGTCTCCTGGGGATCAGATCATGGCTACATCGCTCGACCTTCCAGCCTCACAATGTCCAGACATGACAGGTCCCCAAGCTAGCCATGCGTGTGCAAGTGCAAATCTCATGGCCGTGACAACCCAACCGATCTCCATTGATCCACTTGCGAGGGGAATGATTAGCTGAGAAACTGGGTTTATTGGGTAACTTAGCTAGTAGTACTACATTCATAGTACCACATGCTTAGTTTGATCCAGTGGTGGTTAATTAGCATATCTAGTTGCATTCATTAACTAGCTCAATTAGCTAGCTAGTACTACCACTAAAACGCCTGAGACCCTAGATCAGAGAGCTAGGCAAGTGCATGCCCCAACTTGATCACTTGGACACAATTAACTATAACAACTACCTAGCTAATCAGGCTAGAGCTTAGATGCTGTTTTAGATTAATTCCAAGTTTAGAGCTTGACGGTATTGATTAGTTGTAAGACCCTAGACCGACCGACACTATTAGGGCGAAACAGCGCACAACCAGTCAATAGATTGATTGAAAAAGTCTTTCACCTTTCTTGGATGAATTTTCTAAATTGAGAACGTATGCTGTCTGGGGGTGAAAACCATTGGACTAGGTCCTCAGTCCTCACTGGTTGAAACCGCCGCCAAAGACGATGCAAATCCGGATCCCTAAATGGAGGCATCACCTGATGGATATGCGATCTATCGTTCATCGCTAGGAGAGGATTGGCAAAAATAAAAATAAAATAATTAATTACAATGTCCATCGATCACACATACAACACCATCTTACCCAGAAATGTACACATTATTGTCTTGTCCATGTCCAAGCTAGTCAAACAGTGATGAACCGTATGCACGATTGGACAATCCTGAGTTTACACTACCCCAAATTAACTATACTTATGTCATTTGGTCAATTAAAACTACAAATACATCCAAAACCAAATTGATTGCCCTCTCTTTTTTACATGTAGAGTTGATATTTGCGTGCAATAATAAGTCCATGTCTTTGTGGACTTGTGGTTGTCACAGCTCAACTGGTACATACTACTCCATCCTGGTTTATTAGTCTCCTCGTATTTAGGGTCATATTTTGACCATGATTTTAGCTAATAAAATATAAGTTATATGTAGCAAAATAATATCATCGAAAACTATATTCAAATATGAATTCAACGGTATGATTTTTTGTGACAAGCATTAACATTCTGTTAGTTAAATATATGGTTAAAATTTGGCACAAAATACAAAGGGGACCAATAAACAAGACATAGGTATTACATACTTTGATGCAGTTTATTAGTGACAGAAAAACACGATCAGGCCGGGGTAAGCTAGGTAGACCGTAGATCAAACTAGCAAAGACTACAAACTGCTAGACTTTGACTCTGTCACTTGGATCAAGTAAACCAACAACTAGTGGTAAGGCTAGACCTTAGACCAGTGTGTAGCTTTGATGTTTAGATTCCAAGTGTCGCATTTGACAATGCTGATTAGTAGCTGCATAAGAATCGTGGCGGCATGTTAATCCAAACAGCGGCCAGGTCAATAGATCGAGCGCGAAGCCCTGTTGGTTTTTGTTTAGTTTGAGAAGGATGTAAGTTGCACGTTTAACTGTTTTAATTTCAGTCCAAACTAACTTTGACAACGAAGAAGAGTAGTGGTTGTCTGTCTGACAAGGGCGTAGCCAGAAATTTTTATTATTGGGGTTCACTATGTGGTAAAAAAATGTTTAAATTCGTTATAATCAGTACATAAGTACTAATTAGTATTTAAACACAATGAATATCGGCCCAAATTAGCAAGAAGGTTCATCACAATATGTACTAAACACAAGGTTCATCACACAGCACATATATATGATCAGTACCATATTAGCAAGAAGTACAAGATCAGATGAAGCAAGTCTAAGAAGGGAAACAACCTCGTCGTTCTATTATATACTCTGTAAAACATGCTTATGTAATTAATTAAAATAAATTCAGGAAATCTGTGTATATGATTAATCAAGCAATGCTATAGACATGCGCAAAACCCGACTTTTTCTCTCTCTTTCTGTTCTCTGTTTTATATGTAAAATTGATATTGGTTAGTAATAAGTAAATACCTTTCTGGCTGTGATAGCTCAAGTGGCACATATTGTGATCCAATTGCGATCTAACAACGCAGTTGATATTTCATTAATCAGTGTCAGAAAGCCGTGTGACAATCATGTTTGTACATGTTTGCACCTAGATCAGGGAATGCTAGGTAGACTCTAGATCTAGAGCTGCTAGACTAGCTAGCTTTGGTGTCAAGATTCCTAGTGTCCCCTCTGACATTGTTGATTAACTGGGATTTCAAAGTCAAATTAAGTGAAACTGATCAACTATATTGACGACGCGGTCAAAAACATATATGGGTTATATCGATTTTACCCCTTCTAGCTTGGACTAGTTAGTTTGTTTGATTCGAGGGTGTGAATGTGTGATCAAGTTGCATATAATAGCTGTTTGATTTACCGGAGACCACAAGAACAGAAGTGTGAGTAAACTTGGAGTAATTAGGGGTTGAACATGTTTGTAAGCCGGCTTGCTAATTTGGTGAATCTGCTTTACTAGCTTGAGATTTTTTGCTCACAATTGTACACATGAAATAGATAAGTGCTCATCAAAGTATAGCTAAACTTGTATGGTCATTCGGCTTTGATAGACTTCGGGTGTCTTAGATGAGTTGGAACTGGAAATTTGTACCGAGGAAATGTGCCATCGAAATGAAGCAAATTTGAACCGAGTGTTCATCAATATGGTAAGCCCTACGGTTAGCATAAGGTGAGCTCTACCAAACAACAAGGACTCACACAATGCTGAACAGTTCTTGCATCAGTTCCATATTAGTACAAATTATTCCATTGCTTTGCACAGCTAGCTGCATTTGTAAGTAACAGAATGAGAAATTGAAGACACCTTGTACTAGAACGTGGATTTTTAAAGCTCAGTCTTTCAGACACCTCTTATTCATACCCTTCAATATTGCTTTGAGATCTGTGCTACACAACTAAGTTAGTACATAAAATTTTCTCTTTTTTGTTCCTTCAAAACAAATGACGTATGAACTTCAAACTTTGCAGGACAACAAAACTTTCTTAATACAATGTGGGAAAAAACTTTCAGATTTTTTCGTCCAACATAAATATACAAAATGAGATTTTTTTGTGTAAAAAATAATATTTTCAGTATATATGATTCACGAAAAAATCTGAAAGTTTTTTCTCACATTATAGTTAGAATGTTTTGTTGTTCGGCAAAGTTTGAAGTTCATATGTTCTTCTATTTGGAAGAAACAAAAAAGAGAAATATGCTTGCATGAATCACGATGCAGAAATGGATGGCAAGATAAGGGGGTGTATCAAAGCCTATGCTTTCTCAAATGTTAACCCCCTGTACTATGTTATCAAACAAAACTCAAGCTGTAGCAAAATCCTCTTCTCTGTATTATGTACATCGACATCGTGTAGTAACGTTCAGTAAAATACACATGGCCTAACTAATTCAGTTTCTTTTCTTTGTACACATGTCTAGTAGCTAGATGGTAGGCGTCATAATGTTGAGCAGTCACTACCGGACTCGCCACCTATGCCGACGGCCCATGGCCGTCGGCATAGGCCATTTCCCGTCGGCATACATCTATGCCTACGGCTGCCGTCGGCATATCCCCGTCGCCATAGATCACGTCAGCGTAGTCTTGTCAGACCGTCGGCATAGTTTAGCCGTCGGCATAGGGGCCTATGCCGACGGCTTCCTTCCGGCCGTCGGCATAGTTTAGCCGTCGGCAGTGATTTTCACCTGACGGCAACGAACGGCGCCGTCAAAAGCGCTGACGAATCACGGGCCACCACGTGGCAGAGGTATGCCTACGGCAAAGCCGTCGGCATAGGTCTCCTGGCAGCAGGGATATGCCTACGGCAAAGCCGTCGGCATAGATTTTCACCTATGCCGACGGCTTTGCCGTAGGCATATCCCTGCCACGTGGCAGACCCTGGGAAGCCCTGTGCATATCTATGCCGACGGCTTTGCCATAGGCATAGATCTGTGCTGTTTTTTTTTCCTGTTTTCTCTGTTTCAATTCATTTTGACAACATTTCAAACCAGAAAATATGGGATTATGCAGAAATATGACAGTTCATCATCTAAACATACTCAAGTTCGTCATCATCATTTAAACATACTCAAGTTCATCATCTAAAGATCATCATCGGCAAAAGTTCATGAACATTAGTAGTGCAAGACATGGAACATCATCATCGTCATCTAAAGAAAGTAACAAGTAGGAACATGAAAGGTATGGCACGACGGCCACATGCACGGGTGGTATCATCATCGACATCAAACAAGACCACCGCCGCCAAAACCACCACCGCCAAGACCACCTCCGCCAAAACCACCACCGCCAAGACCACCTCCGCCAAAACCGCCACCGCCAAGACCACCACCACTCTGCCAGATCGGAGTGACTGGGGTCAACGAAGCAGGAGTCGAGCCACCGGTCCCCTACATGTTTGAGAGAAGATTCTAACGGTAAATATGATATGATAGTGTTGAATGAACAAGAACTAGTTTGTCAGTAGTTAGGCAAATGTACTAACCGGACTATCACTGCCTAGTGCCACCCATTCATCGAACGTGGGCACGTGTGGGGGTTCTCCCGCAGGTGGTGGTGGGGGTCCCATTTGTGGTGGATCCGTGCGGTTACTCCAAGACGCCAACATAGCCTGGATGTTAGTTAAACAAGCAAACTAGAAGGTCAGAAGGAATGAAAGTGCAAAAATTTAGCCTGGTTTTAAGAGGGCAAAACTAACCGTCATCATCTGACGGTTGTAATCATCGTTTGCCTTCACTCGTTGCAAGTACTCCCGCACCTCGAGATTCCTATGCTCGACAAAGGCCTTATATGCCTACATAATTTAGGTTGTTTCTAAGTGAGCAATGCTGAAAATAAACTGAGAATGTTAGAGAGAAAGAAGATAAAGGGGAAGTACTTACAGCATGCTGGCGGGCTAAGGGAGGCTGCGAACACCCCGTACTCTCTAACGGGCTCGGGTTGGTAGCCCGAAGCCGTGTGTACGAGACCGAAGGAGTGATCAAGCCATCGAAACACGAATACCGGCCATGGGACTTCCCCTGGATGGCCACCGCCGCCGTGTCGTCGATCTGAGACTGGGCGACGTCAGAAACAGGAACATCTGGATGCAACCTCTGAAAGTGCTGAGTGTAAGACTCCAAGTGCTCCTCGGTCTTGCCGTAGTACTGGTTCTCGCCGTCCTTGCGATCACTCCGCTCGCGGGCCAGCTTCCACGACTCAATGTCTGAGAGCGGCCTCTTCAACTTGTCCTCCTGCAACGTCAAACAGAAGTTAGCCATACATAAGAACATGACGATAAAGAAGAACAAAAATGCATCATGCATATAGATATACCTTCATGGCCTTGAAGCCCCAGTGGTTCCTGTTTCCTTGGCCGTGTGTCCCGTCTTTTCCATGGTTAGCCCGGGCCTTGCTGCTCTTGGCAGCAAACTCTGCATCGTCGCCGAGCCACCTATCCACCAAACTCGCCCATCCGTCATCCCTTCCATAGCACCAACGAGGAACAACCTATGCAAATTTTGGAAGCATGACATGTGAGCACGAAACATATAGTTGACTGCTTGAAACAATGAAAAGTCAGTAATAGTTACCTTCATGAACTGCTCCCTGCTCAAGGTAATTTGTTGCCTCTGCGCTTGAGTTTTGGTCATCTTTTGATGAAGGTAGATGTGGTAGTACTGCGAGACGGCAACCCAGCACACCTCGTACTGCAGCTGACGAGCTTTCTTCTTCGCAGCCGCAAGCAAGACCACGTCGGCTCTGGCCTTGTGCTCGTCAAGAACTCTATAGAGTTGCTGCAATCATGCATAAACCAGAAGCAAACAAGGCATGAGTTGAGTGATTCAATGATAAACTATGAACGAAACTGAAGACAAGTGATTCAGAAGAGAACTTACCCAAAATTTGGTGATCACGGCCTTAGCGGCCGTCCCATACTCCGCGTGGCTGTAAGCCTCGTAGTGGGCCCAGCTCATGGCCAAAACCCGCAGCTGCGGATCCCTGTCTGGCCGCGGGCAGAATAGGCCCGGCCAAAACTCCTTCAACAGGACAGTGATAAGGCCGTTCGGTTTACGGCCCTTTCCGTGAAGGATCCAGTTCCTGCAAAAGAATCAAAGGATTACCATGTGTACAATAAGAAAATGTTGTCATGTGTTGAAAATATGATTGAGAGGCACTTACTCTGTCCCCGCAGGTTCAATGAGCCACTTGTGCGCCTCGATAGAAGGTGGTGTAGGTACTCCGGCAGTACCACGCAGCCACCCCTGCGGAGCACCCGGTGGCAAGTCACCCCACAACTCGGGGTCAACCTCCCCTCCACCACCCTCCTCGCCCTCCTCCTCACCCTCCTCCTCGTCCTCCTCCTCCTCGGCCTCCTCCTCCTCAGACTCAGAAGGTGCCTCAGTATAGGAGGGCATCGAAGAAGACCCTCCTATTTCGGACACGGCCCGGAGTTTTTTGCCCCGGCTGCCTCTCCCCCCACCTCCTCCTCCTCTAGGGGCTCTCCCCCACCCCCTTCTCCTCTAGGGTCTCCTCCCCCGACCCCTCCACCTCCCTGTGAGGTGTCATCCTCGCATAGTCGGGAGGGAACCTTGTGGGCTCGTCCACTCCGAGTAAGTCCTTTGAATTTACCGAGGAAACTGGCGCCGCTGGACTTGCCCATGATTAGCAAACCTGCATTGAGAAGAGAATAAAATAATTAGTAAGGATATCAAATAAACAAGCATACAGGAAAGACATTAATAACAGAAGAGCACATTAAGCATACATGAAAGAACATTAATAACAGAAGAGCACATTAAGCATACTATTGTAATGATCATTAAAAGAACTTACATTTTCTAGAACCCATATGAATCATCACTATTGTAATCTATTTGTCGACCGGTCTCATCATCACTATCACGCATATCTTCTTCGTTGTCTGACGGAGGTGGAGGCTCTTCCTCATCGTCAGCGTCTTCATTTAACTTTTCAAGCATAATTATGTCTCTTTGATTCACAACTGCCTCACCATCAATCCGTGCGTCGTCGTCGTTTGGGTCTAGGTCAACATAACCCAAGTCATCATCCTCCTTGTTTCCGACCACGTCATCATGTTCCTCTTGAAAGAACACTCCCTCGTATGTCATGGGGTTTATGTTGTAGTAATCATCATCGTTCGGGTCCGGTAGCTTACCATGTGGTGACACCTTGAACACAACTTCCCAACCCTTTAGGTACTCTTTCTGGCATGGGTAAGGCAGATAATATACTTGTGTGGCCTGGGTAGCGGCGATAAAGAGATCAGCTCCGGCATAGACGGTTGATGGTTTAACTTCAACTAAACCAACAGAAGGCGTATGTCTCAGACCCTTTTTGGGGTCGAACCATCGGCATTTGAACACAGTGAGACTTAGGTGTTCGCGGCCACGTTTGAATGTAAGCTCGTATATTTTTCCTACCCTTCCGTAGTAATCTACTTTATTATCTCCTTCGGTGAAGACTCCGGTATTTATGGTTTTGGGATCAGGCCGACTGTTCTGGTGCTCCTCTGTATGGAAGCGATACCCATTCACATCATACTTTTCGCATGTCATGACGGCAGGGTCAAAACCCATGGAAACCCATCTCAATTCTTCATCCATTGATTCGTTCGGATCATTTCCCTATAGGTTTCTTTGACGAGGCCAAGATATCCAGGAAGGCCTTTGCGGTTTCCTCCGGCTCATCCGTTTCATTCGCTGAATGTGACGGAGGTGTCGGCTGTGCAGCAAAGACATCATCTAGCATGTCTCTAACCCCATCGTCCTCATAACCAGCGACGCGTTGTCGTATCACCTCCTCTCTACCACGGTCCCGCTGGGCAAAGTTTATCGGCATATTAAAGTTCGGCATAAATCCATGCGTGCGAAGGTGCTTAGTCATCTCACTCTTATCTCTGCGCATACGTCTCTTATATTTGGCACACGGGCATTCTGGCACAATCCTCATTGGACTACGGAATATCTCTTTCAAAAACACATCAGTTTTCTCGACCCACTCTGTTGTTACTTGATTCCGACCGAAAAACCCACTATACATCCACTGATTATCTGCCATCTCTGCTTTATTGGAAGCCACACAACAAAATTAAGGATTCATTTAAATTACTCACATCAATATTTTATTTTTTACAGGGTTGACGAGAAATGACATTTAATCCACCTACATCTCTAATAGGTAAAGATGGGTCCTAATCCCACTCGAGAATATGTAGATTGAGTACGTTGTCCATGCTCTACCCCATTCCGAGACAAAATTTCGGCAGCACCTCCCTGCTGTTCTCCAAATACACGTCTCGGCAAAATACCGAGAGAATGTGCATCCGGAGAACAACAGGGAGGCGCCGCCGAAATCTTGTCTCGGAACGGGGTAGAGCATGAACAACGTACCCAATCTACACATCCTCGGGCTGTCCGTGGAAAGCGCTGGATAATCCGAAAGAGTTGCGGTGATAAATATGCAATTGAATGCATATTTATCGATGCAACCCTTTCGGACGGGAGACGCCTAGGTTGCGCGACTTGATGTGAAAATTTAATCTACTGACATGGAAAAAAAGCGGACGAGGTCATGGAATTGTTGCTCACCCTCCGATGTAGACGATGTAGTCGATTAAAGGAGAGGGATGATCGTGGACCAGCACCTCCAACGTCGACGATCACTCCACGAAGATGGAACACCACAAATCCTGTTAATTCCACCGAGTGAAAAAAATTTAAGTCATCACCTCACATTAAGCATTGACACTTTAAACTATGAAAAAAAAATCATATTTTGTCAAGTGCCAAATTTTGTCCTTCAATTTTTTTTAGCAAGATCATCATGATGAAATAACCACTTATCATATCCCAATTTTGAAGCACATCTCACACAGCTACTTAACAACATCTCACACAACTATTTTAGAAACTAAATGTCACATAGCAAGGATTTAGACACATCTCACATGCATATATTGTCAAATATTGTCATTAATCTCAAATGCATCTATACATAGTACTTCTATGCAGCAAATTTACATGAAACTATGAATTTAACAAAACGAGAAAAAAAACTAGCTCACCGGGCAGAGGGGCGTCAAGGCGATGGAGGGGACGGGGCCGGGCGTGGCCGGCCGAAGAAGCAGAGGAGGCCGCCGGCCGGAGCTAGGAGGAGGGCCGGCCGGGGTGGCCGCGGCGGGGTCGATGTGGAGGCGGGGTCGGGGAGCCCGGTGGGCGGCTGCCGGGTGGCGGCGGTCGGGGTGGTCCGGGCCGGGGAGGCCGAGGCGGGGTCGAGGTGAGGCGGGGTCGGGGAGGTCGAGGCGGGGCACGCAGATCCGGGCGGCGACGGCGGGTGGAGGCGGCGGCGACGGCTGGTGGAGGAGGCGGCGGCGTCGGCGGGTGGAGGCGGCGGCGGCGATGCGGGTGTGGAGGTGCGGGGGGTGGATAGGGGGAGAAATGAGTGGAGGAGAGGTGGCCGCGAGGGGATAAGGGAGACTATGCCGACGGCTTAGCCGTCGGCATAGATATAATAATGCCACGTGTGCATCTATGCCGACGGCTAAGCCGTAGGCGTATATATATATATATATATATATATTTTAATTTTATGCATCAACCTTAATGTTTTTCTAATTTTTTTTTATGTTACCGCTATGTTAATTATTGTCTCTAGCCTTCGTATACCCTCCGACACGACCACAGGTGGCATTGCTACCCCCAGGGCCCCCCGTCCCCCCTAACCCTGGAGCGGTTGACCACGAGATCTAGCCCTTTGACTTCCCACGGACGGGCTTTGACCAGTGGACCTCTCCACCCGGTTGTGTCAGGTCAGCCCAGAGGGAAACCTGGGAGCAACATCCGGGCCAAACCCACAGCTACATCCCCTCCGTGTAGTCCCGACGCGTCCGTTTCCCCCCTCCAGGTGCCGGCGGCGGCGCCGTCCGTGAGGGGGGCCACACCCCGGAGACGCGTGCCGCCTCTTCAGACATGCCACAACACCACCCGGCATGTATGAGGGCCCGATACGACGCTCCGGTGGCATTGCTACCCCCCCAGGGCCGCCGTCCCACCTAACCCTGGAGCGGTTGACCACGAGATCTAGCCCTTTGACTTCCCACGGACGGGCTTTGACTAGTGGACCTCTCCACCCGGTTGTGTCAGGTCAGCCCAGAGGGACACCTCGGAGCAACATCCGGGCCAAACCCACAGCTACATCCCCTCCGTGTAGACCCGACACGTCCGTTTCCCCCCTCCAGGTGCCGGCGGCGGCGCCGTCCGTGAGGGGGGCCACGCCCCGGAGACGCGTGCCGGGCGTTTGCAACCGCCACAACACTTTCAGACTTGTGAGAAGCCGCGTACGCAAGATTGGCGACATGCTAGCCCCCGGAGGCAGCCGGCCACAGTCGTAGACATGCGAAGGGCAATCCGCGTAGAGGGAATTGTTCGGATACTTCTCCATCACCAAAAATTATGAAAAATTACCATCATTCCTATAGCACATGTGCCCACGTCGTGTAAAAAACTCATAATTTTATCGCGATCCGAGTATTTAATAATATTCACGCCGCACCGTTACCGCAGAACGTCTACTACTGTGTCATCGCCGTCCGTGAGGGGGCCACAACCCGGAGACGCGTGCCGCCTCTTCAAACATGCCACAACACCACCCGGCATGTATGAAGGCCCGGTACGACGCTTCGGTGGCATTGCTACCCCCCCCCCCCAGGGCCCCCGTCCCCCCTAACATTGGAGCGGTTGACCACGAGATCTAGCCCTTTGACTTCCCACGGACGGGCTTTGACGAGTGGACCTCTCCACCCGGTTGTGTCAGGTCACCCAGAGGGCACCTGGAGCAACATCCGGGCCAAACCCACAGCTACATCCCCTCCGTGTAGACCCGACGCGTCCGTTTCCCCCCTCCAGGTGCCGGCGGCGGCGCCGTCCGTGAGGGGGGCCACACCCCAGAGACACGTGCCGCCTCTTCAGACATGCCACAACACCACCCGACATGTATGAGGGCCCGGTACGACGCTCCGGTGGCATTGCTACCCCCTAGGGCCCCTGTCCCGCCTAACCCTGGAGCGGTTGACCACGAGATGTACCCCTTTGACTTCCCACGAACGGGCTTTGACCAGTGGACCTCTCCACTCGGTTGTGTCAGGTCAGCCCAGAGGGACACCTCGGAGCAACATCCGGGCCAAACCCACAGCTACATCCCCTCCGTGTAGAGCCGACGCGTCCGTTTCCCCTCTCCAAGTGCTGGCGGCGGCGCCGTCCGTGAGGGGGGCCACACCCCGGAGACGCGTGCCGGGCGTTTGCAACCGCCACAACACTTTCAGACTTGTGAGAAGCCGCGTACGGAAGATTGGCGGCATGCTAGCCCCCGGAGGCCGCTGGCCACAGTCGTAGACATGCGAAGGGCAATCCGCGTAGAGGGAATTGTTCGGATACATCTCCATCACCAAAAATTATGAAAAATTACCATCATTCCTATAGCACATGTGCCCACGTCGTGTAAAAAACTCATGATTTTATCGCGATCCGAGTATTTAATAATATTCACGCCGCACCGTTACCGCAGAACGTCTACTACTGTGTCATCGCCGTCCGTGAGGGGGGCCACACCCCGGAGACGCGTGCCGCCTCCTCAGACATGCCACAACACCACCCGGCATGTATGAGGGCCCGGTACGACGCTCCGGTGGCATTGTTACCCCCCCAGGGCCCCCGTCCCCCCTAACCCTGGAGCGGTTGACCACGAGATCTAGCCCTTTGACTTCCCACGGACGGGCTTTGACCAGTGGACCTCTCCACCCGGTTGTGTCAGGTCAGCCCAGAGGGACACCTGGGAGCAACATCCGGGCCAAACCCACAGCTACATCCCCTCCGTGTAGACCCGACGCGTCCGTTTCCCCCCCTCCAGGTGCCGGCGGCGGCGCCGTCCATGAGGGGGGGCCACACCCCGGAGACGCGTGCCGCCTCTTCAGACATGCCACAACACCACCCGACATGTATGAGGGCTCGGTACGACGCTCCGATGGCATTGCTACCCCCCCAGGGCCCCCGTCCCGCCTAACCCTGGAGCGGTTGACCACGAGATCTAGCCCTTTGACTTCTCACGGACGGGCTTTGACCAGTGGACCTCTCCACCCGATTTGTGTCAGGTGAGCCCAGAGGGACACCTCGGAGCAACATCCGGGCCAAACCCACAGCTACATCCCCTCCGTGTAGACCCGACGCGTCCGTTTCCCCCCTCCAGGTGCCGGCGGCGGAGCCGTCCGTGAGGGGGGCCACGCCCCGGAGACACGTGCCGGGCGTTTGCAACCGCCACAACACTTTCAGACTTGTGAGAAGCCGCGTACGCATGATTGGCGGCATGCTAGCCCCCGGAGGCCGCCGGCCACAGTCGTAGACATGCAAAGGGCAATCCGCGTAGAGGAAATTGTTCGGATACTTCTCCATCACCAAAAATTATGAAAAATTACCATCATTCCTATAGCACATGTGCCCACGTCGTGTAAAAAACTCATGATTTTATCGCGACCCGAGTATTTAATAATATTCACGCCGCACCGTTACCGCAGAACGTCTACTACTGTGTCATCGCCGTCCGTGAGGGGGGCCACACCCCGGAGACGCGTGCCGCCTCTTCAGACATGCCACAACACCACCCGGCATGTATGAGGGCCCGGTACGACGCTCCGGTGGCATTGCTACCCCCCCAGGGCCCCCGTCCCCCCTAACCCTGGAGCGGTTGACCACGAGATCTAGCCCTTTGACTTCCCACGGACGGGCTTTGACCAGTGGACCTCTCCACCCGGTTGTGTCAGGTCAGCCCAGAGGGACACCTGGGAGCAACATCCGGGCCAAACCCACAGCTACATCCCCTCCGTGTAGACCCGATGCGTCCGTTTCCCCCCTCCAGGTGCCGGCGGCGGCGCCGTCCGTGAGGGGGGCCACACCCCGGAGAGGTGTGCCGCCTCTTCAGACATGCCACAACACCACCCGGCATGTATGAGGGCCCGGTACGATGCTCCGGTGGCATTGCTACCACCCCAGGGCCCCCGTCCCGCCTAACCCTGGAGCGGTTGACCATGAGATCTAGCGCTTTGACTTACCACGGACGGGCTTTGACCAGTGGACCTCTCCACCCGGTTGTGTCAGGTCAGCCCAGAGGGACACCTCGGAGCAACATCCGGGCCAAACCCACAGCTACATCCCCTCCGTGTAGACCCGACGCGTCCGTTTCCCCCCTCCAGGTGCCGGCGGCGGCGCCGTCCGTGAGGGGGGCCACGCCCCGGAGACGCGTGCCGGGCGTTTGCAACCGCCACAACACTTTCAGACTTGTGAGAAGCTGCGTACGCAAGATTGGCGGCATGCTAGCCCCCGGAGGCCGCCGGCCACAGTCGTAGACATGCGAAGGGCAATCCGCGTAGAGGGAATTGTTCGGATACTTCTCCATCACCAAAAATTATGAAAAATTACCATCATTCCTATAGCACATGTGCCCACGTCGTGTAAAAAACTCATGATTTTATCGCGATCCGAGTATTTAATAATATTCACGCCGCACCGTTACCGCAGAACGTCTACTACTGTGTCATCGCCGTCCGTGAGGGGGGCCACACCCCGGAGACGCGTGCCGCCTCTTCAGACATGCCACAACACCACCCGGCATCTATAAGGGCCCGGTACGACGCTCCGGTGGCATTGCTAGCCCCCAGGGACCCCGTCCCCCCTAACCATGGAGCGGTTGACCACGAGATATAGCCCTTTGACTTCCCACGGATGGGCTTTGACCAGTGGACCTATCCACCCGGTTGTGTCAGGTCAGCCCAGAGGGACACCTGGGAGCAACATCTGGGCCAAACCCACAGCTACATCCCCTCCGTGTAGACCCGACGCGTCCGTTTCCCCCCTCCAGGTGCCGGCGGCGGCGCCGTCCGTGAGGGGGGCCAACACCCCGGAGACGCGTGCCGCCTCTTCAGACATGCCACAACACCACACGGCATGTATGAGGGCTCGGTACGACGCTCCGGTGGCATTGCTAGCCCCCCAGGGCCCCCGTCCCGGCTAACCCTGGAGCGGTTGACCACGAGATCTAGCCCTTTGACTTCCCACGGACAGGCTTTGACCAGTGGACCTCTCCACCTGATTGTGTCAGGTCAGCCCAGAGCGACACCTCGGAGCAACATCCGGGCCAAACCCACAGCTACATCCCCTCCGTGTAGACCCGACGCGTCCGTTTCCCCCCTCCAGGTGTCAGCGGCGGCGACGTCCGCGAGGGGGGCCACGCCCCGGAGACGCGTGCCGGGCGTTTGCAACCGCCACAACACTTTCAGACTTGTGAGAAGCTGCGTACGCAAGATTGGCGGCATGCTAGCCCCCGGAGGCCGCCGGCCACAGTCGTAGACATGCAAAGAAGAATCCGCGTAGAGGGAATTGTTCGGATACTTATCCATGACCAAAAATTATGAAAAATTACCATAATTCCTATAGCGCATGTGCCCACGTCATGTCAAAAACTCATGATTTTATCGCGATCCGAGTATTTAATAATATTCACGCCGCACCGTTACCGCAGAACGTCTACTACTGTGTCATCGCCGTCCGTGAGGGGGGCCACACCCCGGAGACGCGTGCCGCCTCTTCAGACATGCCACAACACCACCCGGCATGTATGAGGGCCCGGTACGATGCTCCGGTGGCATTGCTACCCCCGCAGGGCCCCCGTCCCCCCTAACCCTGGAGCGGTTGACCACGAGATCTAGCCCTTTGACTTCCCACGGACGGGCTTTGACCAGTGGACCTCTCCACCCGGTTGTGTCAGGTCAGCCCAGAGGGACACCTGGGAGCAACATCCGGGCCAAACCCACAGCTACATCCCCTCCGTGTAGACCCGACGCGTCCGTTTCCCACCTCCAGGTGCCGACGGCGGCGCCGTCCGTGAGGAGGGCCACACCCCGGAGAGGCGTGCCGCCTCTTCAGACATGCCACAACACCACCCGGCATGTATGAGGGCCCGGTACGACGCTCCGGTGGCATTGCTACCCCCCAGGGCCCCCGTCCCGCCTAACCCTGGAGCGGTTGACCACGAGATCTAGCCCTTTGACTTCCCACTGACGGGCTTTGACCAGTGGACCTCTCCACCCGGTTGTGTCAGGTCAGCCCAGAGGGACACCTCGGAGCAACATCCGGGCCAAACCCACAGCTACATCCCCTCCGTGTAGACCCAACGCGTCCGTTTCCCCCCTCCAGGTGCCGACGGCGGTGCCGTCCGTGAGGGGGGCCACGCCTCGGAGACGCGTGCCGGGCGTTTGCAACCGCCACAACACTTTCAGACTTGTGAGAAGCCGCGTACGCAAGATTGGCGGCATGCTAGCCCCCGGAGGACGCCGGCCACAGTCGTAGACATGCGAAGGGCAATCCGCGTAGAGGGAATTGTTCGGATACTTCTCCATCACCAAAAATTATGAAAAATTACCATCATTCCTATAGCGCATGTGCCCACGTCGTGTAAAAAACTCATGATTTTATCGCGATCCGAGTATTTAATAATATTCACGCCGCACCGTTACCGCAGAACGTCTACTACTGTGTCATCGCCGTCCATGAGGGGGGCCACACCCCGGAGACGCGTGCCGCCTCTTCAGACATGCCACAACACCACCCGGCATGTATGAGGGCCCGGTTCGACGCTCCGGTGGCATTGCTACCCCCGCAGGGCCCCCGTCCCCCTTAACCCTGGAGCGGTTGACCTCGAGATCTAGCCCTTTGACTTCCCACGGGTGGGCTTTGACCAGTGGACCTCTCCACCCGGTTGTGTCAGGTCAGCCCAGAGGGACACCTGGGAGCAACATCCGGGCCAAACCCACAGCTACATCCCCTCCGTGTAGACCCGACGCGTCCGTTTCTCCCCTCCAGGTGCCGACGGCGGCTCCATCCGTGAGGGGGGCCACACCCCGGAGATGCGTGCCGCCTCTTCGGACATGCCACAACACCATCCGGTTGTGGTAGGTCATCCGATATATATAAACACTTGAGCAAAGTCCGCTTCGTATAGACCCGATGCGGCTGTTCTCCACTCCAGGTGCCGGCCGGCGGCGCTGTCCGTGAGGGGGGTCACACCCCTCCGTATAGAACCGAAAAATATTGTATGTATGCTTATATTAACACATGCTATATGTAAGTTAGTCAAATAATAATATGCAAGAAAACATAAAATATAGCTATGCAAAAAAAGCAAAATATATATATATATATATATATATATATATATATATATATATATATATATATATATATATATATATATATATATGCCGACGGCGAAGCTGCGGCTAGGGCAGATGGACGGCGCTCCGCGGATCGATGACGTGTCATCTATGCTGACGGCAGCCGTCGGCATAGATCTTGGTCGGTGCGCTTTGGATCGATGACGTGGCATTCGTATCTATGCCGACCGCCGCCCGTCCCTGCCGTCGGCATAGATCCGACGCCATTAGCCGCCCGTCACGGGTGTGGACGCCGAGCCCGTAGCTATGCCGACGGCAAATATATGCCGACGGCAGCTGTAGGCGTAGACCTGGCTATGCCGACGGCTTCTCTTTGCCAACGGGGGCCGTTGGCGTATATTGGGATAGCCCGACGGCCTTTGTACGCCGACGGCCTGGGGCCAGCTGTCGGTATAGTGTGTAATAGGCCGACGGTGGCCGTCGGCATACTTTTGGCCGTCGGCATCGAGCCCTGTTCCGGTAGTGAGTGAAACTCTGGTCTGCACCATGCTCCTGAACACCATGTCGCAGATGCCATCGCACTCGCCCAAGCACTGCTCCAGCGCGTGCAGCCTCTCGACTATGGCGTCCGCCGTCTCGGGCGCGGTGGCGGCCCTCCTGGCGAACGCGGGAATAAACGTGGCCGTCTTCTTGGAAGACGACGCCGCGAGGCGGGCGAGCTCCTTCTCTGCTCGACGCTGGGACCTGGCAGCGGACGCAAGCATCCCGGTGTCGCCCCTGCGCAACACGGCGCGGGACTCGGTGGCGGCGTGCCTGAGCGACAGGAGGCACTCCTGGAAGCCCTGGTGTGCGTTGGCAAGGAGGAGGAATGCGTCGAGGAGGCGGTCGGCGGCGTTGCTGGTAGGGCACCGGAGCGCGGCCCCGGACTCCGGGAGGAGGAGGAGGTCGGCGAGGGAGGAGTGGAGCGCCTGGATGGCGGCGAGGCCGGACGGGAGGGAGGAGGAAGGGCCCTGCTGGATCCAGGAACGGACGGCGACGATGTGGGCGTGGAGGTTGGCGAGGAGCGGGTGGGAGGAGGTGGTGCCGGGGAGGCTGACTGAGCGGACATGGCGGGGCTTGGAGAAGGATCTCGCCGGCGTGAGCGGGAAAGAAATGGAGCGGCCGAAGCTGAGAGCCATTCTAGCTAGCTGTTGCTTCTTCTTGAGCTTGTTGTTGTTGCTGCTGCTAGACGTACGTGTGAGATGAGATGTGGTGTGATTCAAGATGGCAACGGGGACGAAACCCACCGGATTTTGCTTGCCCAAACCCATCCCCACGAGAAAATCGTAAACCGGTCCCCGTCCCCATCAATGTGCCCGGGGTTAAAATTTTGCCCGTCCCCTAAACCCGTCGGGTTTTCTAAACCCACGGGGAACCCGTCTCCACGAGCAGTCAATGAAAATAGCAATATTTGAAAGAAAAATATGAGCATATTACGGCAGCAGACGACGGCTGGGGGACCTCGGTTTAGGTTTAGGTGTTTTGTTGTGTGGGAGAGAGAGAGGCCTAAAGAGCGAGCGACACTGCAGCGAATGAGCGAGGGGTTGGTTTGTATTCCAGGGCCTCGACGCTGTGGGGCTTGGCCGCTCCGGTGCTATGGCTTTGGGCCACTTGAATCTAGATGGATCAGTGAATGCAAAAAAATGTATTTGACGGGTATTGTCGGGTTTCGGGTTCGGGTAGTACTCAAACGAGTTTAAACCCGTGAATTATGCCGGGTTTTATAATGTACCCATGAGCAGCCTCGCGGGGATAGAAAGTCGCCCATCCCCATCCCCTAATAGGGTAAAAACCCGCGGGGACGCGGGTTTCGGGGCCCCATTGCCATCTTGAGGTGTGATGGAGGAGACGATCGATGTTGTATATATGCAGTGGGTAGGAGGCAGCCAGGCCAGGTAGCTTGGAAAGCGGTGGTTGCACGTGTGGGTGCGCAGCAGAAGCACGAGGAGGAGGAGGCTAGCCGCGTTAGTCAAAACTCAAGGCAACGGCGGCGATGGATGGTATGTTGTGTGACTTAGAGCATCTCCAGCCGTTCGCCCCCAGGGGCTTGAAATAGCGCCGCTCTGGGGCGCGCCGGCAGAAAAAACGGCGTGTGGCCGATCGGGTTCCCAGCCGCCGTCATCAGGTCGCCCCCAGGCGCCGTTTTTAAAAGTTTTTTAAAAACATGCTCGGCTAAAATTCGGCCAAACACGACATAGATTCGGCGAAATTTAGACGTTTCATCGTTTTTTACATATTGAAAACATAATCATAATCTAAAAAAAAACTACTACTACTGCCGCGCCGCCGCCACCCGCGCCCGCCGCGCCGCCTACACGCCGAAGAGCTTGCTGAAGGCGCTGTAGTCGCCGCTGCCGTCGTCGTCGTCCTCCTTCTCCGCCCCTGCAGGACCCCTGCCCGGGGTCGCCCTGGCGGACTGGGTTGGCTGGCAGCGGCGCCTCATCGTCGTTGTCCTCGAGGACGATGACGCCGCCCTCGTCGCGGCCGCGGCGCCGAGCGGCGATCTCCTCTAGTGCGCAGCGCTGGCGCTCCATCTCCGGCCAGGCCCAGTCCTCACGCGCCCACTTGAGGGCGGCCTCGTCGGCGGCGGTCATGTCCTCTTGCTTGCTCTTCACGGCGACGAGGCCCGGCTACGTCTTCGGCTTGACGAGGCGGGAGGAAGGAGCAGAGGAAGCACGGGCGGCCGCCCTCATTGATGACGAGGGCGCCGCCGCGGGTGCGCTGGCCGAGCGGCGTCTCCACGGGCTCGGTCTTGACGTTGGCGAGCGCCGGCGACCCGGAGGAGCGGGAGGAGGAGGAGAAGGAGGAGGACCCGCCCACCATGCGCCTCGGCAGCCAAGGGCCGCCACTGTGGCTGGGGACCAGGGCCGGGGCCGCCGGGTACTTGAGCGGCGCGCAGCTCGTTACCGCCCTCGAGGTGCTCAAGGACGAAGTGGAGCGTGCGACCGGGCACGCCCCACCACATACGGCGGCCGTCGGTGTTGTAGCGCCCCCTCACTGGCGCGTTGTTGGTGGAGGCGAGCTGCTCCTCGTGGCGGCGTTGGAAGTACGCCACCCAGTGCTCGTGGTTGTTGGCGGTGTACTCCGGGCAGCCCCGCACCTCCTCCGACAGGAAGGCCCGAACGCGCTCGATCTCGCTGTGGAAGTGGGCGGCGTCGATCGGCTGCGGGGGGACGGGCACGCCTCCGGCGCTGAGCTTCCACCGCCCCGGCATGTGCAATGTTAGGCGGCGCCCGGTAGTTCACCTCGTGGAGGAGGTGGGCCTCCCACTCGTGCAGGTGGCGGCGGCCGAAGCCGTTGGCCGCCGCTCCATCGCCGAGGAACCGCTCTCCCATCGGTGGTGGCGTACACGCGGTGGTTGTAGACGGCGGCGAGAGAGGGAGACGAGAGGCGAGAGAGGGGCGAGTTTGTCCACCGGCGAGGGGAGGGTCGGATTTTATAGCGGCGCGGGGGAGGCAAACGTGTGTACGTGTGGCGGGAGGGGAGGCGCGTCGCCGCACTGCGCCGCCCGTGAGGAATCAATGGAAGGCTGACCGGCGACAGCCTTGCATTGATTCCCCGCGGGAAAACAAGGCGATGAGGAAGACGAGACGAGGCCCATCGCTGACTCGGCGCCCCCACCGGGTTTTTGCGCAAAAAACGCTTCCCCCGGCGCCCCCTACGCGCTGGGTTCGGTCTGGGTCCGCCGGCGCCAAAATCGGACCTAACCGGCGAAAATTGGGCTTCTGGGAGCGCGACTGGGCCTTTTTTTGGCGCCGGCGATAAAAAAGGGCGTTGGGGGGGGGGGGGGGGGGGGGGCTATTGGGGAGGGGGGTGGAGATGCTCTTAGTGTATGTGGGGAGCGGTGCACGCCCGGGGGGGGGGGGGAGGGGGGCTGTTGGGGAGGGGGGTGGAGATGCTCTTAGCTGTCATGTTGGGGAGCGGTGCACGCACGCACGCCCGGTCAAGATGCATCAATGCTGGCGCCTCCACCGACGGACATATGATTGGAGTAGCCAACGCATTAAGGGCCAGCCATCCAATACTACCCTTTGAACAAGGCGGAGTGAGCTATGCAATGTTAATTCATACTGTACTAGTTATTTCTGTAAAGTAGTGATCTAAACGAAAATCCGCTTCTGAGCCCCGGCTCATCTGCTCCCGCGCTGACGAAAAAATCAAAACAAATACTAGAATTTTTTTTAAAAATCCAATTGTTTTTTGCATGGTAGATAATTTGATGCGCGAGGTCCGCTCCAATTTTCAAATCATTTAGACATCTAAGTAGCTCTCGGCCAAAAAGACAAATTCGGGGTATGTAAAAAAGTTTACTGTTCATGCACTGTTCTGACCCGATTTGTCTTTTTTGCCGAGAGCTTCTCAGATGTCCAAATGATTTGAAAATTGGAGCGGACCTCACGCACTAAATTTTCTACCGTGCAAACTTTTTTAGATTTTTTTTGAATTTTTTGTGTTTTTTCCGACCGGGTGCAGATGAGCCCGGGCACCGAAACACTCTTATAATACTTCACGAAGGGAGTACTAGATTTTCTTTCTACTACTTAAAAATAAATAGTGTTTCTTTTTCTGCCAGACAGAACTCTTTGTCAACCGGTTTTTCCTCTCCCACCTTGTCCTCCATCTAATTTTTCATCCAGCTGGTTTTTTCCATCATGTCATATTTGAGAGCACCTTCCAAACACGTCGCTCAATCAAAATAATTTACTCACCTTTTGCAGCACTACATAAACTCCATCTTAATTAACTTGCCTTTTCTAATAACGAGGGATTACATCATTTGATTGCACATCACATTTCACCGCACCATCACATACGCCGCTCATTCATATTAATTTAGTTATCATGCATGACCCGGGCTACCAAATTATTGAAATAAAAAATATTTGACAGCCATGGCAACGCACAGACACGTTCCTAGTACAATGTAAAATTTCTCTAAAACAACTAAAAACTACTCTATAACCTACTCCTACCCATCAGAGGTGAGGTCGATGACACCCGCAACGGAGCCGCCGGCCTCGTCGTCGTTGGCTGCTGGCGCATACCCACAGGAACCGCCGATGTGTGTCTTTTTGGCATCGTCATCGTGCTGATCCTTCTCGTCCTTGTCCTCGTTCTCGAGCTTCTTGAAGAGTCAAGTGCGCCGTGCGTCGTTGATGCGGAGCTGACGGCGCTCACGGTCCACCATGCGGGCGCTCCACGGATGGATAGACCGCCCGATTCACGTCGACGAGTTCAAGGTCCGCGAGGAGCAATACATTGGCAGCGACATCCGCTTGCTCTGCCTCCAATTGAGCCATGGCCGCGCGGTGCTCATCCAGTAGCGCAAGGCAGATTTGCTCCTCTGACTCCGGCATGGAGAATTGGCCGTCTGGCCCGCTGGCCATGGCATGAAGGACTATCACCTACTCCTCCTGGACCATCGCCAACGCCATGGGGTCGCCTCCTCCTCCTCCTCCATCTACTCCTCCTTCTAGCTCGGGTCCAGAGAGCTCAGAGGTTAGTCCACCACAATGCGGGCCTGGCAACTGGCATCCGTGGCGTGGACCTCCGCCGTGATTTTAGCATGGCGCTCTGGCATCAACATCTTATACCATGTGATCTTGGAGCGGACCATGGCGATGGCGATTGTCAAGAATTTGGATGTGGATGGGTGGCGCTGGCCATGGTGACGTGGATGAATGGAAATGAGGAAAATGTGCTCGCCGGCTGCCCGGCCATGAACACGGCAGGCGGAGTACCAAAGCTTCAATGTGGGAAGTAGCTGGTGAGACTGGATGCAACTAGGGTTCTAGAGCTAGCCTATTTTGGGTGGGATCGTGTTGTCGGAGACCAAAATGGTAGATGCCCGAACTTCCCCAAATCGCCCCTCGATTTGCGACTGGCCAAAGGATTTTCAGACGTCCAGACCGGTCGAGCCTAAATTAAAGGTTCGTGTTGGAGCCCTAAAATCGTCGGGTCCAGACATACAGGCATATAGGCTAACTCACTGCGCATTATGCAGTACACACAGCAGAGCACGGACGGACAACAACGATCTACCGTTAGATGGACGGCTGACCAGGTGATCGTCAACTATGTGCCAATCGTGCTGTGGCGCGTTTCGCCTTCCAGATGGATCCGCCAGGACAGCACGGATTGCACATGCGGGCACGATTATCGTGAACCGGACACGCGGCTGGTGAGACCACTGAGATCGATGGATGATTGGATGACACCTCGCAACAGTCGGATCCGGGTGTGCGTTTGATTTTGTCCCTCTTTGAGTTGCAAGTTGGGAGACATGAGAGATTCCATACATTGCTTGCAGCCCGGATCCGGGTGTGATTTTTACACACAGGACGTGCACATTGTAGCGAGTAAGCTGCATGATTCGACATTGCGTTGTAGTATAACTTCTTCCATGATCTATCCACATGATTGTATTGATTGATTTGAAACTGCCGATCATAATGCATGCTGCACACGAATGGGTTGTCGTCGTCTTCCAATATAATTCTTATCCAAGTACGTACCTGCCGTCTGGTAGCAGCTACCTAAGCCTCATCAGCTGGTTTGTGCACGCATGCGCCAACTTTTGTTTAATGTTTAATTATAACAACTATTTCGACCACACTAATTTTAATTAGCTACGTACAACTGCTTCGGAGAGGTTACTCGTGCAGCTGAATGATTGAATCGAAGGAAATGCCCGGGTGTCGGCCAATATATCTGCATGCTCTGCTTCCTAGTGATTGTGAACTAGTCGTGCTTGTTTGCTAAGCACTTACCATGGTTCGTTGATAATTTTTTTAATCATCCGGGGCAGAGATCCCCGCCTATACATATATAGGGAAAATTTGGTTCATGCCACAAACAAATCCATATATTTCATGGAAGAGCTATCCCCCCTCCCCCTCCCTCGTCGCACCCGTCGGCGACAGGGAGGGCTCCCCCATCACACACGTCGATCTCCCTCTCCCCCGCCCTCCTCCTTCGCCACCGCCAGAGGGCGTGGCCGGGCAACGCCCGGCCGACGTCGCCGGTTGCAGGGCTCATCTCCTCCTCGCTCTGGGGTGCTGCGGTGGGCGGCTCCCTTTTGCCTGGACGGCGCGTCGGCGTCGGGCGCGTCGAGGTGACGACGACACTCTGCCCCTGCGGCAGCGGTGTGCGGGTGGGCGGTGGCCCGGAGAACCTCGCGATGGAGGATCGTGCCTGCACCGCTTTGGATCGATCTGGATCGGAATCTGGCCCGATCTGGGTCCAGGTGGTTGCAGACGACACGGGCTGCGTTCGGCGCGGGCCGGAGGCCTCTGCTACGTCCTTTGCGGTGGTGGCTGAAGGCGGCCGGTGGATATGGTCTCCTCGTTCCCCATGTTCGGTGTGCTTTCCTCCGTACAGACCTGGGTCGCCTTGTGTGGCTTGCTGGTCCTCGATGTGGATGGAGCTAGAGGTGGGATTCAGATCGGGAGAAATCTTTCGCCGGTCCTGGTCGGCGACGACGGCGGCAACGCCCTAGGGCGCCGTTTCTTCTCCATGAAGACGTTCGTCGGATCTGCCTTTACCTCCACCACGCCCGTTTGTCTCTCGGGTGAAAACCCTAATTGCGGTGGGCGGCGACGGCGTCTTTGGCGTCGTTCACTGCGTCGTTCATTTCTTGAAGGCGCCGCCTTGGGAGCTATGTGGCTGGTGGACATCATTTGATTGGCGTTGGAGGCAAACTGGATCAGGAGGTGGTGGAACGTGGCATGTACCATGACAATGTCGGTGGGTCCCGGCGGCATGGCGCAACAGAGTCTCGGTGTCAGATGCTGTAACACCCCCAGCATCACACTACAGTGATCACCTCTTAATATGCCAAGTCATCTTCATTTGCAGTGCCCAGTCATAGTGGTTATTCCAAACAATTCAAATACTTCTCTGAAATCAACTCAAATTCAAAAGTGAAATATGTAGTTGCTCAAACACTGTTGGAAAAATGTTCATTAAATGGCAAATAATCCAGAGATCATTCTAAAATTAGAATCATCACTTACTAAATTAGCTAACAGACTCAAACAGTAAGAAACAGAGTCAAAACAGCATTTAAAATGCCCAAATCATTTTTGGATAAATTCAAATGGTTTTCAAAAGTGCCCAAACTTTTTGTGGCAGTGCTATATATTGCAATACACTAGTGTGAGCAACTTACACATTTTTGCAAATCCATTTAGAGGTTCAAATAAATACAAAACTGTTTCTGTTAAAAGAAAAAGCAGAAAGCAGAAAATAAAAAGAAAAGATGCACTGTGCACTGGGCCTAAGTGCACAGTGCCCCGATTTCCGGCCCACCTGGCCCATCTCCCTCTCTCTCCTTCGTCGTGTCACCACCGCCGTGGCTGCGCGCGCGCGCTCCAGTCGCCCGCAGACACGGCGACGGCCACCGACAGCCACCGACGCGCGAGGGGGATAAGGACAAGCCGGTGCCTCCCCCTGGCCTCCCCATCCATTTCCTCTCCCTCTCCGTCGCTCTCTTCCCCCAGATCCATCGGCGCCCGAGCGCCACCGTCGCCGCGCTTCGCCACCGCCGTGGCCAGCGGCCTCCCTGCGTCGCCTGCTTGCGCCTGGGAGGATCGCCGTGGTCTGCCACGTCCTCTGGAGCAGCTGGAGGGAGCCGAGGAGCTCTGCATCGCCCGCACGCACCGTCGTCTTCCTCGGGTCGCCGGCGATCCCCTTCTTCCCTGGCGACGATCTGCTGCTACTAACCTTTCAACGGCCATCTTGCGTGCCGCACGGTGAGCTCCTCCACCTCCTGCTCCTCTCCGTTTGCTTCCCCGCGCGCCGTAGCTAGCCGGCCGCCGCACCCGTACTTTGTTCGCCGCCGACGATCTCGTGGCCGTCGCCACAGCCGCTGTCGTGCTCGCCTGAGCGCGTCACCGTGCTCCTGGAGCTCGTGCGAGTCCAACGCACCCGCACACGAGCCTCCCCGTGCCCCCTACCGCCATTTTCGTCGAAGTCCCGTATGCGCCGTTTACGGCCACGTCCGGCCGTGCCACCATCACCACTCGACGCGGCGTCGAGTGGCCGTTCGAACGGATCCAACCGTGCGCCGAACGGCGCCGCGTAGCGCATTTCCGATGTGGCCGAGTGCCTCCGCCGCGATTTCGAGCACGCCGGCGTTCAGCCGCCGGCCGGCCGATGTGGCAAGGCTGGGCCCCACCTCAGGGTGGCTGACAGTGGGCCCCGCGGGTCCCAGTTGACTGGGTTGACCCAGTCAACTGCTGACTGGGCAGCCCAGTGTCACTGACACGCGGGCCCCACCGCATATTAAATTAAATAAAACATTTTAATAAATAAAACTAATTAGTTAAACTAATTAGTCACTGACAGGCTAGGCCCACTCCCCTAATATATAACCCTGCTAGATTAGTTTAATTCTCTGTTAAACTAACAGAGATTGACATGTGGGTCCCACTGGACTTGGGACCCACAGGTCAGGTTTGACCTGGTCAGCCGACCAGTTGACCTGTTGACGTCAACATTGCAACATGCTGATGTCATAATTCCCTTTTCTGTTAAATAAATAAATTCCAGAAAATAATTTAATCTTTGAAAATTCATAAATTTTAAACCGTAGCTCAGATTGAAAAACTTAAAACATGAAAGTTGCTCAGAACGACGAGACGAATCTGATCATGTCGTCTGTTTCCATGTCGGACCCTCCTACGTAGGAGAACCCGTAACTTTTCGTTCGTTTCCGGTAGATGAATAGTGCATACATACTGGTTAGTAAATCCCACGTTAATTCTAAAATAACTAAAATGGCTTAGATGCATCTTTAGGCAACCCTGCACTGCATCCTAGGCATAGCATGCTCCGTGTTGCATTATTTGCCGTGTATTTATTTGTTTCCTCCCCCTCTTCTCTCTCGATAGACCCCGACGTCGACGTAACTCCTGAGACCGACGCAGCTCCGGAGTACGACTACGTCCCCGACGGCACCGTTGACGACCTTGCCCTTGCCGCAGAGCAACCAGGCAAGCACCCCCCTTTTTGAGCATTCCGATATTGCCTATTCTCTTCTCTCTTATGCTTGCATTAGAAGTTGCTGCTGTTGCTATTATCCTATATCTGCTGCATAGCCTGTTTATTGTAACCTGCTTTTGTTACCTACCTGTTTGTCCTAAACTGCTTAGTATAGTCTGGGTAGAAACCCATCAGAGACTCCCACTTTGTCCCGACTGCCCAGCTGGATTATCAGAAGACCCGATCAACGGGATTGAAGACCAGGCCCCGGCACCGCACATCACTTCCCCCTTAGTTGCTCGACACTATTGGGTTACTATCGAGTGCCGAGGGTGATACCTCATCAGCACTTCTGATGTTAACCTTGTAGGTTAGTTCATCGGTTGTGGTCGTCGAGGATGATTCCTCCTTCTCCACTCCCGATAACGACACTGTCGTGCAACTCCTCAAGCATGGACCTCGAGGGTGATTCCTCCTTCGTTCACCTTGACGATAACATCAGGTGGAATTCCATCGAGGGTGATTCCTCAGGGTTCTCCCTTGGTGTTAGACACACGGTTACTATGGTTACTTCGACTTTACACTGAACCATGTTACTAAAGACGGGTCGGCCCTAAGGGGTACCCGCGCGAGCTTAATTGCGAGTGATGTGGAATCGGGTGGACCTGGATGGTGCTCGAGAGTTGAACACGAGGCGTGGCCGGGCATTCTTAGCCCTTGCCGCAAGTCCTCGAGATGGGGCGACGGGGTCACATCGATCGTGAGTCTCTGCTCGTTACCGCGCGCTCCTAATCCACTAACGGTTTGGATATTTGATCCGAGGGGCCTCTGGCCTGATAGCATTAACCATCACATGGGCATAGTATGGGCGTTCTGCGTCGTATACTTCAGCCGGAGCTTAATAGACGTCAGCGACTGAGCGGCACACGCTGGGTTGGACTGGGAACGCAACCGCGCTTGTATTAAGGGGTTGCTAGGTCTGCTCACCGGCGGTGTACGCAACGTGCAGGAGCGTCCGGGGCGATGGCCCAAGACCCCTTGGGGCATAGGTTTAGTCCGGCGTGCTGACCTCTCTGTTAAGTATTCAGTCGGGTTGCGGCGTATCGTTTGGCCGAGGCCGGGCATGACCCAGTAAAGTGTATCCGACCGGAGTTAAGCGAGCGTGGTGGGTAACTTGGTGCACCCCTGTAGGGAAGAACTAATCTATCGATAGCCTGTCCTACGGTAACGGACACTCGGAGTTGTATCCCGATCGGTACAACTAGAACTTGAGATGATAACTGGATAGTATGGCTCTGGGATTGCTTTCTTGCAGGGAGTCGAGAAAGGATCTCTGGGCGAGGTTGTTGACACTACTACTGCTTTACTTTATGTTAATCTGCACTCTTCTAATGCTGCGAGACCGCTGAAGATGTTGAAGATGCTAGTCTTCGATAGGACTAGGCTTTCCCCCCTATTCTGGCATTTCTTCAGCCCAGTCCACATATACAGCCTCCTTTGATAATGTTGCATATGTAGTGTAGATCCTTGCTTGCTGAGTACTTCGGATGAGTACTCACGTTTGCTTTACTTTCTTTTTCTCCCCATATCCCTTTTGGTGCATCCAGACGACAGAGCCCCTGAGACACCTGCCCCCGCCGACGGCTACTACTACTACTACCCTCCCGGCGAGTACTACTACGAGGGGCCGACCAACGACCAGGAGTAGCTTCGGAGGGTCCTAGGCAGGAGGCCTACGCCTTTCGATCGTAGTATTTTATTTTGCCCCGCCTTCCTAAAGGCTTATCTCTATTTCTGTGATATATATCTGTACTCAGATATCTGATGCTTCTGCTGGTGCTTGTATGCCATTGAGCTATGTATTCGAGCCCTCGAGGCCCTGGCTTGTAATATAAAGCTTGTATGACTTTATTTATGTTTTAGAGTTGTGTTGTGATATCTTCAAGTGAGTCCTTAGGCTTGATCGTGTGCATTTGCGTGTATGGTTAGTGCACGATTAAGCCGGGGTCGTGACAGGTTGGTATCAGAGCCGACTACTTGTAGGAACCCCCTTTCCAACTCCTTGGCCGAAGTTGAGTCTAGTGGTACAAAAACTGTTTTACTAAATTGGTTGTGTTGCTTACGGGCCCACGTCGCCAATTGGGTGGTATTAGGATATTTTATTCCTCGTCTATACTCTGGGACTCTGATCTCTCTTCTATTCGGGTTAAAGATTTTATGAACTCCGACATTAGGTTCTCGTAACCACTTCAACCCGGAGAGCCCCTACACTACAAATGATCGCTTGGTTCATCAGAAGGCTCCGAAGATACTCCTCGAAGTTCCCGAGACCATTGTGCCCTTAGTCATTGCAAATCCTTACCACCGATACTCACTGTGAATATCTTCACTTCCTTGCCGTTTGTATCTTCATTCCCAGTTACTCCTCTATGTACGAGATACCCCGAAATACTCCTCATTAATTCGGGAATCCTTTGAGCCTACTGCCGCGTAGCTTCTTTCGCATTGCAGTTAATTGCTCACATTACCGGGGATCCGTTCATCCCCAGTTGTTCTTGAGATCCTGAAATATTTCATAATGCTATCCGATCATCCGAGAATCTCCTGCAGCCTACTGCTTTTGAGATTCTTCTTACCTATTTTCATTATGGTTAATTCCATACGTTTAGTAATCTCCGTTGACATTCCTCGTCATTTACCAATTTGAGTCCCTTGATTCAATCTGCTGCGAATGCTTTCTATCATCCGCCGATTCCTAGAATTCGTCCCTCCGGCTCAGTCACCAATCCGGACATGAGCTGGTCCTTCCCCGTAGCCTTTGCCTTTGACACTGAAGCATTCTCTACTTCTTGCCGTCTGTATATCCGCCCTGCTTGCATGGCACGGAGAGGCAGTGCATTCCTTCTCCATATTGACCTGGGACTGACTACTGACCAGGACATGTCACGTAACCATGGGTGGAGGTCTCTGCAAGACGGAACGCTAAAGTTGTCAACCTAGTTCTATTCAACCTACTCGTCTTTTGATCAGAGCTTTTGCTTCCAATCCTTCGTTTCTGAACCATAACTCCTTTGTACTTAAACGTCGGATTGTTCCGATGTTTCTATAATCTTATGCCATCACATCCTTCTTCTTCTGGTTGAGTACCGCTACTCATGTCAGATTCTATGTCGTCTACCTGATCTTTTGTTAGATTAATATCCGACAGTATCCTTCATATTCAAACATCTTGTGAGCTCTTCCCTTGGTACTTGATACCTCCGGTAAATTGTATCATCTGCTTTGACTTTGATACTCTGCTTTCGAACTCACATCCCTTGCTTTGGATTAATGGTTGTATGGATTCGTACAATTGTCCCGATGGGTTGTATCTATGCTTCTGCCATCTGCGAGACCCCAGAAACTTCTACGGGTCGCTCACTACTGGTGTTACGCCCGATAAATTTTCAGTATTTCAACTTCATTAAAAGCAAGAAGTGAATGAGAGGTTATGCATTGAAGAAGTGGGAATCGACCTTGAACCTTTGTGTTCATGCCCATAGGCATGATGTAGAACCCATCATGGAAGCTGCTCGTAAAAATAATTATTTCCTTGGTACAAGTTCATCTTGTATCCTATGAATTGATCCTTTGCAATTGTGATTCCCACCATATTTTCTCTTTGAATCCATTTCCCGGACAAGTTAAAATACTTGTCTTCTGCAAATCATTTCACCTGTCCAACCTCTATCTTGAATTACCTTCGAGTATTACCCCCTGGAATCTCGAGAATATCACAGGAACTCCTTAACTTTTTGTGAGTTCTTCATCAACCATTATTGATCACCAATCCCAATTTTCCCCTGGTTCTGAGTTGTTTTGTCACTCGGAAACACCGGTAAGTGAATTGATTCCGCACCCTGATTTGATAACTCTAAGTAATTTTCATTGCTTACGGGTTTAACAATCCTTCAAGTCATTCCTAGCCCGATCGGCTATATCACTATCGAGCTAATTTTAACTGTGCTACCTGGTTCTATTGCCCGGAGCAACTTCCGACGTTGAGCTAAGCTTACGTCGATCTTCCTCATCTTATCACTTCACCTCGAACAACAAGCTTGACTTCGAGCTTGTGTCGAATCTGTGGTTCTCATAGCCTTTCACTTCATCCTTCCTTTTGCTTGATGTCATCTCTGACCGATTACATCTTCTTGAAACCTCTCGACAAATGTGTCGTGATCATCGTCAACATTTCGAGCTCTTTCAGGATATCGATCGAATTCATGTTGAGAATTACCATCGTTGCTCTTCGATGATTTGTGATATCATCAATGACATCCTTGACTCTCTGCCAACACATACCTGGTTGTGCTTGGTTATTCCTTGCGTTCTGAGATAATCTTGGAATTGTTTCTCTGTTTCTCTTGAGATCTTTGAACCCAATCTTTACTTGACACCATATCATTGCTACTTCGAAACATGATAGTGGTATTCCGAATCTCAACAAGAACATTGGAAGCACATTGCCAAATGTTTCTCGATCAATTATCCAAACACCGTTGCATGGGTAATATCATGATTCATCCCTCGCCCCTTTATCCAAATGCCTTTAAACTTGCTGTCATATCATGTATATCATGCTCCGCTTTCCCTTGGGAAGGATATACTCCCAATTCTTGTGTGTAAACACATTTTTCTTTCCATTGTATTGTTTAACCTTTCTTGTGATCTATATGAGGTAAGCAGAAATAATTCCCTGCTTATAAAACACCCCGGTCTACAACTCTGTCAGTGAGACCCTATTACTATTGTTGATGACATTCCGGTAACCCCCGATGGATGAGAACTTTGCCTATTGGTCCGCCTCGTTTTAACGAGCAGGAGAATGGTTCTCTTCGTCCCTCGCCCTTGGTACCGACGATGTTGACGACATAGCTGACAAGCTACCTTCTGACATACCTTGTTGATGTGACCGGTAAAATGTCACCGTTCTCCCTACTTTTGATCGACACCCCTCCCCTCACAGTTCCACAGGATCGGAACCTGACTCTTCTGTACATCCTTGATTCCGAAGTATCATATGCTCTTGTCTTAGTGTGTTATCCCGAGTCACCCCTCGAGAGATGATCTACTCCCAATACCCTGAACCCCTGTTCGCACCTCGTTCAGGTATCGATCGAATATCCATTCGCTTCATACTTCTTATCATACCTTCATACTTTGCTCTCGATGTTTTCCCAAGTTTCAACCCGAGAGATACTTCTGACACATTCCCTGTATTGTCCACCAGTTGATCGACCTTGCAATGGTCAGTTTTCCCGCAGTTACCTTTTTCTTCCCCACTTAAATCTCGGGACGAGATTTCTTGTAGTGGAGGAGATTTGTAACACCCCCAGCATCACACTACAGTGATCACCTCTTAATATGCCAAGTCATCTTCATTTGCACTGCCTAGTCATAGTGGTTATTCCAAACAATTCAAATACTTCTCTGAAATCAACTCAAATTCAAAAGTGAAATATGTAGTTGCTCAAACACTGTTGGAAAAATGTTTATTAAATAGAAAATCATCCAGAGATCATTCTAAAATTAGAATCATCACTTACTAAATTAGCTAACAGACTCAAATAGTAAGAAACAGAGTCAAAACAACATTTAAAATGCCCAAATGGTTTTCAAAAGTGCCCAAACTTTTTGTGGCAGTGCTATATATTGCAATACACTAGTGTGAGCAACTTACACATTTTTGCAAATCCATTTGGAGGTTCAAATAAATACAAAACTGTTTCTGTTAAAAGAAAAAGCAGAAAGTAGAAAATAAAAAGAAAAGAGGCACTGTGCACTGGGCCTAAGTGCACAGTGCCCCGATTTCCAGCCCACCTGGCCCATCTCCCTCTCTCCCCTTCGTCGTGTCGCCACCACCGTGGCTGCGTGCGCGCGCTCCGGTTGCCCGCCGACACGGCGACGGCCACTGACAGCCACCGATGCGCGAGGGGGATAAGGACGAGCCGGTACCTCCCCCCTGGCCTCCCCATCCATTCCCTCTCCCTCTCCGTCGCTCTCTTCCCCCAGATCCATCGGGGCCCGAGCGCCACCATCGTAGCGCTTCGCCACCGCCATGGCCAGCGGCCTCCCTGCGTCGCCTGCTTGCGCCTAGGAGGATCGCCGTGGTCTGCCACGTCCTCTAGAGCAGCTGGAGGGAGCCGAAGAGCTCTGCATCGCCTGCACGTACCGTCGTCTTCCTCGGGTCGCCGGCGATCCCCTTCTTCCCTGGCGATGATCTGCTGCTACTAACCTTTCAACGGCCATCTTGCGTGCCGCACGGTGAGCTCCTCCACCTCCTGCTCCTGTCCGTTTGCTTCCCCGCGCGCCGTAGCTAGCCTGCCGCCGCGCCCGTACTTTGTTCGCCGCCGACGAGCTCGTGGCCGTCGCCACAGCCGCTGTCGTGCTCGCCTGAGCGCGTCACCGTGCTCCTGGAGCTCGTGCGAGTCCAACGCACCCACACACGAGCCTCCCCGTGCCCCCTACCGCCATTTTCGTCGAAGCCCCGTATGCGCCTCCGCCTCTGTACATCGCCGGCGAGGCTCCGGTGACCAAATGGTCACGGGCTCGCAACCGCTGACCTCGCCACATCACGTACGACTCGCCTAGCCCATTTGCTCGACCGCTAACGCACCGCATCGCCACCTTCGCCGTAGCCCGTAGCCGCTCCGCCGCAAACCTCGACGCCAGCGCCTTTTCCGGCCACGTCCGGCCGTGCCACCACCACCACTCGGCGCTGCGTCGAGTGGCCGTTCGAACGGATCCAACCGCGCGCCGAACGGCGCCGCGTAGCGCATTTCCGATGAGGCCGAGTGCCTCCGCCGCGATTTCGAGCACGCCGGCGTTCAGCCGCCGGCCGGCCGACGTGGCAAGGCCGGGCCCCACCTCAGGGTGGCTGACAGTGGGCCCCGCGGGTCGCAGTTGACTGGGTTGACCCAGTCAACTACTGACTGGGCAGCCCAGTGTCACTGACACACGGGCCCCACCGCATATTAGATTAAATAAAACGTTTTAATAAGTAAAACTAATTAGTTAAACTAATTAGTCACTGACAGGCTGGGCCCACTCCCCTAATAACCCTGCTAGATTAGTTTAATTCTCTGTTAAACTAACATAGACTGACATGTGGGTCCCACTGGACCCACAGGTCAGGTTTGACCTGGTCAGCCGACCAGTTGACGTGCTGACGTCAGCATTGCAACATGCTGATGTCATAATTCCCTTTTCTGTTAAATAATTAAATTCCAGAAAATAATTTAATCTTTGAAAATTCATAACTTTTAAACCGTAGCTCAGATTGAAAAACTTAAAACATGAAAGTTGCTCAGAACGACGAGACAAATTTGATCGTGTCGTCTGTTTCCATGTCGGACCCTCCTACGTAGGAGAACCCGTAACTTTTTGTCCATTTCTGGTAGATGAATAGTGCATACATACCGGTTAGTAAATCCCACGTTAATTCTAAAATAACTAAAATGGCCTAGATGCATCTTTAGGCAACCCTGCACTGCATCCTAGGCATAGCATGCTCCGTGTTGCATTATTTGCGGTGTATTTATTTGTTTCCTCCTCCTCTTCTCTCTCGATAGACCCCGACGTCGACGTAACTCCTGAGACCAACGCAGCTCCGGAGTACGACTACGTCCCCGACGGCACTGTTGACGACCTTGCCCTTGCCGCAGAGCAACCAGGCAAGCACCCCCTTTTTGAGCATTCCGATATTGCCTATTCTCTTCTTTCTTATGCTTGCATTAGAAGTTGCTGCTATTGCTATTATCCTATATCTGCTGCATAGCCTGTTTATTGTAACCTGCTTTTATTAACTACCTGTTTGTCCTAAACTGCTTAGTATAGTCTGGGTAGAGACCCATCAGAGAGTCCCACTTTATCCCGACTGCCCAGCTGGATTATCAGAAGACCTGATCAACGGGATTGAAGACCAGGCCCCGGCACCGCACATCACTTCCCCCTTAGTTGCTCGACACTACTGGGTTACTATCGAGTGCCGAGGGTGATACCTCATCAGCACTTCTGATGTTAACCTTGTAGGTTAGTTCATCGGTTGTGGTCATCGAGGGTGATTCCTCCTTCTCCACTCCCGATAACGACACTGTCGTGCAACTCCTCAAGCGTGGACCTCGAGGGTGATTCCTCCTTCGTTCACCTTGACGATAACATCAGGTGGAATTCCATCGAGGGTGATTCCTCAGGGTTCCCCCTTGGTGTTAGACACACGGTTACTATGGTTACTTCGACTTTACACTTAACCATGTTACTAAAGACGGGTCGGCCCTGAGGGGTACCCGCGCGAGCTTAATTTCAAGTGATGTGGAATCGGGTGGACCTGGATGGTGCCCGAGAGTTGAACACGAGGCGTGGCCGGGCATTCTTAGCCCTTGCCGCAAGTCCTCGAGACGGGGCGACGGGGTCACATCGATCATGAGTCTCTTCTCATTACCGCGCGCTCCTAATCCACTAACGGTTTGGATATTTGATCCGAGGGGCCTCTGGCCTGATAGCACTAACCATCACGTGGGCATACTATGGGTGTTCTGCGTCGTATACTTCAGCCGGAGCTTAATAGACATCAGTGACTGAGCGGCACACGCTGGGTTGGACTGGGAACGCAACCGCGCTTGTATTAAGGGGTTGCTAGATCTGCTAACCGGCGGTGTACGCAACGTGTAGGAGTGTCCGGGGCGATGGCCCAAGACCCCTGGGGGCATAGGTTTAGTCCGGCGTGCTGACCTCTCTGTTAAGTATTCGGTCGGGTTGCGGCGTATCATTTGGCCAAGGCCGGGCATGACCCAGTAAAGTGTGTCCGGCCGGAGTTAAGCGAGCGTGGTGGTTAACTTGGTGCACCCCTGCAGGGAAGAACTAATCGATCGATAGCCTGTCCTACGGTAACGGACACTCGGAGTTGTATTCCGATCGGTACAACTAGAACTTGAGATGATAACTGGATAATATGGCTCTGGGATTGCTTTCTTGCAGGGAGTCGAGAAAGGATCTCTGGACGAGGTTGTTGACACTACTACTGCTTTACTTTATGTTAATCTGCACTCTTCTAATGCTGCAAGACCGCTGAAGATGTTGAAGATGCTAGTCTTCGATTGGACTAGGCTTTCCCCTCTATTCTGGCATTTCTGCAGCCGAGCCCACATATACAGCCTCCTTTGATAATGTTGCATATGTAGTGTAGATCCTTGCTTGCTGAGTACTTCGGATGAGTACTCACATTTGCTTTACTTTCTTTTTCTCCCCATATCTCTTTTGGTGCATCCAGACGTCGAAGCCCCTGAGACAGCTGCCCCCGCCGACGGCTACTACTACTACTACCCTCCCGGCGAGTACTACTACGAGGAGCCGGCCGATGACCAGGAGTAGGTTCGGAGGGTCCTAGGCAGGAGGCCTACGCCTTTCGATCGTAGTATTTTATTTTGCCCCACCTTCCTAAAGGCTTATCTCTATTTCTGTGATATATATCTGTACTTAGATATCTGATGCTTCCGCTGACGCTTGTATGCCATCGAGCTATGTATTCGAGCCCTCGAGGCCCTGGCTTGTAATATAAAGCTTGTATGACTTTATTTATGTTTTAGAGTTGTGTTGTGATATCTTCAAGTGAGTCCTTAGGCTTGATCGTGTGCATTTGCGTGTATGGTTAGTGCACGATTAAGCCGGGGTCGTCACAGATGCGTTACGATGGACGCACGTAGGGAGGTGGCACTGTCTGGCGTCATGGCAGCGTCGACGATAGGCCTGACATGGTCGATGCGTCAGTACATGCTCTGAAGATGGATCTGTGGAAGACAGTGGTGGCAGACTCCGAGAGTGTGCCGGACCGGTATGTGCCCCAGACCTAGCAAGTGGCTTGAGTGGGGCCTCCGGCTTTAGATCTTAGGCTTTGCTGTGAGGTCTGTTTGGTTCGGCTCGGACTATTGCCACCCTTCATCAATTGGATAGGAGTAGTGGAGATGTTGCCAAGATGGTGGCTTCAGGCTCACCGATTAAGGTCTTCGTAAGGTCTTTGTGAATAATTAATAAAGTGGCCGCATGCATCGCCCAGAAGCAGAGGTCGAGGGTCTTCTTCCTCTTCTACAAAAAACTTAGACTACAAGAAATATGCTAACTTATGACCTTTTGTTAGTGACCCTGGAAGAAATGGTCGTAAATCTACGACCATTTCGAACCAATTGGTCGTAAGCAGTTTGGTTGGCTTCAAACCTAAAACATAACGCCGACTGACACAATCAAGCGCCGCAAAACCATGTACGGCAGTCAATATATCTATTGAACAAGTCTTCTTAGCTCGTCTTGGAGAAATTCTTCTAAGTCGATAATGTAGGTTGCCCGGGGTGAAAACCACTGACTTGATGGAGGTATCACTGGATCTATAACTCATCGCTAGGACAGGATTGGCAGAAATTGTTCAGTACAATGTCATTGCACATACATAACCATCTTACAAAGAGATGTACACACTGATGGCACTGTCAAAGCTAGCCAAACATTGATGAATGGTATGCACGCAATACTAAATTTACAGTACAAAAACTTAAGTATATTTGTGCCATCTGATCCAACAAAACTACAGATATATGCAAAACCAATTTTCTTTCTCTCTCATGTTTATATGTAGAGTTAATACTTGTGTGCAATGATTAGTACATGTCTTGGTGAACTTGTGTGATAGCTCAACTGGCATGGACATAATTTGATCCAGTTTATTAGTGTCAGAAAACCTCCTAGACCAGGACGGGTACCCTAGGTAGACCGTATATCAAACTAGAGAAGACTATAAACTGTTAGACTTTGAATCAATCATTTGGATCAAGTTAACTAGCAACTCGAAAAGCTAGACCTTAGACATGCTGTTTAGATTCTAAGTGTCGTGGTTGATGACAGTGCCGATTAGCTATAACAGTGGCCAGGTCCATACTCAGCAGATTGATTCAGATTAGTTATGGTGACTATTGAGCCTGTTCAAATTGTCAGCACAATGTTCATCACAGGTTACCATATGATCGGTATCATGTTGGCAAGAATTGTACATATTAGTGCCATTGTCCAAACCCAACATTTCCCTCTCTATATAAATTAATTTGTTCTCCGTTTATAACTAGAGCTAATATATTTCTGTGCAATCTTTCTGGCTGTGACAGCTCAACCAGTACACATTGTGAATTTCTGGCACAATTGTGATTTGTTAATGACACATTTGATACATTTTATTATTAGTGTCAGAAAACTGTGTTTTAGTCATGTTTGTACATGTTTGCACCCATGTCAGGGAAGGCTAGGTAGACTCTCTAGATCAAACTAGCAAGATTAGAGCTTCTAGACTGACTTGCTTTGGTGTTATGATTCCTAGCTAGTGTCCCCTCTGAACTTGTTGATTAGCAGCGATTCCAAAGTCAATTAAGCAAAACTGGTCCACCACATCGCGGTCAAAAACATACTGTCTTTGTATCACATTACCCCTTCTTGGACTAATTAGTTTGTTTGCTTTGAGGGTGTGAATGTGTGATCAAGTTGCCCACTATAACTTTTCGATCCACGGGAGACCACAAGAATAGGTGTGTGAATAAATTAGGATTAATTAGGATTTTTTCTCAGAATTATACAAATGAAATAGAAAGATAAGATTATGCATATTACCCGCAAAAAAGATAAGTGTATACATGTTATCAATGTATAGCTAACCTTGTATGCAGTTTATACAATCATGCATAGTGTGTGCTTTATGTTGGATTGATCCACTTTATTCATATCTTGGAAGTTTGTGAACATTTACTCCTTTCATATTCTTACAAAAAGTGTAATGGTTCAATATTCTGTACATTTGTCAGACAGAAAATTCTTCATGCATATGAGCTTATTATGCTTGTAATGATAATCTCTTTATTTTGTTTGCACTTAACTGAGCTTAACCGTTTCATCTCTTTTGTAGTGTCTGTGATTTATCTATGGTTTTATGGCCAAGGGTGGATCTACTCAGAACACTTATATGGTCTCAATATGATTGGCTTGAGCTCACCAATTTGTGTTTCTTTGTAATTGAAATTGACTACAAAGATGTAAAAGGCTACATGTTTGCAGAGGAAGATTACTCGTATGGCACTAACATATTCGATAAAAAAATAATTACCCACAGATAGGCAGGTAAGAGTTAATCATTGGTAGCTTCATAATTACCCCTTCAATATAAAAAGCTATATTTAAATCAAACTTTGAACAAATTTTGGACACAACAAAGTCACTAGAGTAAGTTAACCTAGTAATGGCTACACAAACTATGGAGTCATTCTATTGAATCATAAATTATGCACGATGTATGCTATGATTTATTGGCTACAAACACAATATAATTATTATAATAGAAAATTAAGTGAAATAATAGGGAAAGTTTATAAATCAAGTACACTAGTTTCCCCATAATAAGCTTATTATTATGTTTCCTTTATAGGTTGAGTGGTGCCTTGTATATACATATTTGTGTGCAAATTATTCATATAAAAGGAAGTTTTATTGTTTCACACTAGTGGAAAACGGCCCATTTGTCCCGGTTCCAGAGGCCCATTAGCCCCGATTCTGGAACCGGGACTAAAGTGTCGGGACTAAAGCCCAAAACCTTTAGTCCCGGTTCGCTTACGAACCGGGACAGAAGGGGCTCCACGTGGCCGCTGCGGGGAGCCCAGGCAGGAGGACCTTTAGTCCCGGTTGGTAACACCAACCGGGACCAGAAGGCATCCACGTGTCAGCAGCTGGCAGGAGCTGGGGTTTTTGTTGAAGGTGGGGGGGGGTGGGTTGGTTTAGGGTGTTTTGGAGGGTTAATTTAGGGGTTTCATATTGTGTTAGCTAGCTAACAGAGAGAAGTGTCCTCTCTTTCTCCGTGCTTGGTCGACGCTAGCTACTATACATACAGAGAGAACTCGACACGCTAGCTAGTAAGCAAATGAAGGAACCATTAAATACACAAGATCGTCATGAACATATACAGAGAGAAGTGATCGACCTCTCTTTCTCCGAGAGATTGGTCGAACAACAAGTTTTCGTATATATATCCGACGCTACTAGCTACATATATACAATATAAGATCTCTTACAATCCCTAACATATAATGTTAAATTCCACATTGTATTCTCCGGCTTTATGTATGACGTGGTCAAGAAAGAATCCCGCCAATTCCTCTTGAATTGCTCGTATGCGATCATGTGGTAGGAGTTCATCATGCATCTGCCACATCTAATTTGAAGAAGGGGGTCAATACATATATATGAATGAAACTCAACACAAATGATGGTAATAAAATAAAATTGTGAATATTATTGCTTACACACTTCATATTGTTTTTTAGAGTAGCCCCGCTTAGAGGTCGTCGCGTTGTAGATGAACTCGCAAACGTAGTATCCACAAAAATCATTCCCGGCTTCCTACCACAAGCACTTTACGAGAAATAGAGTTCAATCAAACTGATAATCAAGCATTATAAATGGTATTGATGAAACTAGAATCAATGGGAGATGCGCGGAACTAACTAGTAGTACTTACTTTCGGGTGTGTAAATCGCAGCTCCCTCGGCAGTGCCGGAACAATTCCGGTGAACTCTTTCCAAACCGTGCCAGATAAAGAAAATAATTACTTGATATCAGGAAATGAACAAAGTTGCTGATATGGTGCGATAATGATCGATTGAACTTACTTCTGGAGCATTTCAGTCATGTCCGCATACTCCTGGGGATCTTTTCGTCTCGAGTCTAAGACGGTTACTACTCCCCGCTCAAGCTTAATCTCTAGCAGAATAAAGTGGAACCTGCGCACACATGCATAACTCATCAATTACATTACTATAACCTCGAGTAATAAGGAAAACCGAATATGCACAAGACAGTAACACTCACTTGAAGTTATAAGGAAAGAATATTTTCTCTTTGTTTTGATTTTTAAGCAATGATTGTAGCAAGTTGTCCTCGGTTTCTGTGACATTCTTTTGAACCGTCCATTCATGTATGATATTTGGGTTAATGAACCCAATGTCATAGATTTGTGCTTTTCTGCATTCGACGATCTTCAATCTACATAATATAATGAGGATAATTATATATACATGCAATGAAAGAGCTGAGCTATATATAGAGACTTAATTACAGAAGTAGTACTTACAGACAGTAGCAAGTCACGAGTGTTTTGTCGAGGGCCTTTTGATTGTATAACTGGAATAACTCGTCAAATTCAACAGACAACTGATCCATTCCAACGAGGTCGTGCTCCTCTTTAATTCTCAGCGTCAAAGTATCCTTCCCAGACTCGCTGCAGGTTTTCATGTACCATTCATGGAATCTTCGCATCATCGTTGTTAGAGAAGGATGATGATCAGGTTTGCCGAGAGGCTGCCCGTACTGGTATCTGAATTCGTCCACCTCCATTGTTTCAAATTCTACATCATCGCTCAGGTAATGAGCAGGATTGGTACTGGGCAACATCCCCGGATGATTAGCGACGATATCGCTAGACACCTTGAGCGGGGGGCGCGATTGGTTCACCTGTTCGCCGAGCTGGGGAATTTTTTTTCCCACTTCTTCGTTCTGCTAACCTTGCATCACTTGAAGTAGTTCCAGACCGCCGTGCATATCCATATGTCTTTTTAATACAGCGGACATAGTTGGAATCCGGCGGAGGCGGTGGTGGTCGCTTCAGGGCATCGATAGTGCGCTTCGCTTTCATCGGATCTATCGTCTCCTTCAGTGGTGGAGGTTTCTTTGCAAAAAAGTCCCTCACTTCGGCACGAGAGATGTCCTCGTTTTCCTTCTCGGTCCTCTCGTATGGTAACTTTTCCAGAGGCTTGAGAGATGGACCGTATCTGAATTGCCTCCCGCCTCTGGCTGTACTGCTAGCCGCCGGAGCGGCGCCATCTCTCTTCCGTCGTTGCTTACGAGGCGGAGTGCTCCGACGGGCCGGAGGAGCCAGAGCGGCGGCGTCTGTCTTCCGCCGTTGCTGACGAGGCGGAGGAGAAGGCGGACTGCTCCGACGTTTTCTTCCAGTGGTTTGGGTGGCCTCGAGAGTTTGTCGGGTAGGGGCGGGAGGGGGTAGGAGATCGACAACGATTTTTTTCTATGGTTTGGGTGACCTCGAGAGTTGGTCGCCCGGTATATCTAGAGGGGGGGTGAACATTTTACCTTAGTAACTTAGAAAAAAAATGTTATAGGGGAGGGGGTATATCGACCCCCCCTCATGTCGAAGTTATCGGGGAGTGGGTATATCGACAACGACATACATACATGGAAAAAAATGATATCCATCTATACATACATAGCCACATACATATATACATGAAAAAAAATACATATATGAACAAAAAAATGCTACGAAAAAAAAAATTAATACACATATGAACAAAAAAAATACATATATGAACAAAAAAAATGCTATGAACAAAAAAATTAATACATATATGAACATCCATACATACATATAGCCACATACATATATACATTATATATGAACAAAAAAATCCATCATATAAAAAAATCAACATATATAAAAAAAATGCACAGAGCCGGGGCGGCGGCGGCTCAAAGCGGGGGCGGCGATGGCACGGCGATGGGGACAGTGGGGGTGGCGATGGCACGACGACGGCGACGGTGGGGGCGGCGTGGCACACGGCGACGGCGACGGCGACGGTGGGGGCGGGCCGGGGCAGGGGCGCTGTGACGACCCCGTCTTAATCGTGCACTAACCATACTCGCAAATGCACACGATCAAGCCTAAGGACTCACTTGAAGATATCACAACACAACTCTAAAACATAAATAAAGTCATACAAGCTTTATATTACAAGCCAGGGCCTCGAGGGCTCGAATACATAGCTCGATGGCATACAAGCGTCAGCGGAAGCATCAGCTATCTGGGTACAGATATATTACAGAAAGAGAGAAGTAAGCCTTTAGAAGGCGGGGTAAAATAAAACACTACGATCGAAAGGCGTAGGCCTCCTGCCCTGGACCCTCCGATCCTACTCCTTGTCGTCAGTCGGCTCCTCGTAGTAGTACTCTCCGGGCTGGTAGTAGAAGTGGTCGTCGACTGGGGCATCCGGCTCAGGGGCTCCGTCGTCTGGTGGCATCAAAGGGATATGGGGAAAAAAGAAAGTAAAGCAAACGTGAGTACTCATCTGAAGTACTCAGCAAGAAAGGATCTACACTACATATGCAACATTATCAAAAGGGGGCTGTATATGTGGACTGGGCTGCAGAAATGCCAGAATAGAGGGGGAAAGCCTAGTCCTATCGAAGACTAGCATCTTCAACATCTCCAGCAGTCTTGCAGCATTTAGATGAGAGCAGATGAACATAAAGTAAAGTAGTAGTAGTATCATCAACCTCGACCTGAGATCCATTCTCGACTCCCCGCGAGAAAGCAATCCCAGAGCCGTACTATCCAGTTCTCATCTCATGTTCTAGTTGTACCGATCGGGATACAACTCCGAGTGTCCGTTACCGTAGGATAGACTATCGATAGAAGTTTCTTCCCTGCAGGGGTGCACCAAGTTACCCACCATGCTCGCTAAACTCCTGCCGGACACACTTTTCTGGGTCATGCCCGCCCTCGGCCAAACGATACGCCGCAACCCGACCGAATACCTAACAGAGAGGTCAGCATGCCGGGCTAAACCTATGCACCCGGGGGTCTTGGGCCTTCGCCCCGGGAACTCCTGCACGTTGCATGGGCGGCTGGAAGCAGACCTAGCAACCCCTTAATACAAGCGCGGTTGCGTAACCAGTCCAATCCAGCGCGCGTCGCTCAGTCGCTGACGTCTATTAAGCTCCGGCTGATGTATACGACACAGAACGCCCATACTATGCCCACGTGATGGTTAGTGCTATTAGGCCAGAGGCCCCTCGGATCAAATATCCAAACCGTTTAGTGGTTTAGGAGCGCGCGGTAACGAGCAGAGACTCACGATCGATGTGACCCCGTCGCCCCGTCTCGAGGACTTGTGGCAAGGGCTAAGAATGCCCGGCCACGCCTCGTTTATCTCGCGGGCACCATCCAGGTCAACCCGTCTCCACATCACTTCGCATTAAGCTCGCGCGGGTACCCCTCAGGGCCGACCCGTCTTTGGTAACAAGGTACAGTGTAAGTCATAGTAGCAATGGTATCCGTGTGTCCAACACCAAGGGGAACCCTGAGGAATCACCCTCGATGGAATTCCCACTGATGTTATAGTCAAGGTGAACGAAGGAGGAATCACCCTCGAGGTCCACGCTTGAAGTGTTGCGCGACGATGTCGTTATCGGGGGTGGTGTAGGAGGAATCACCCTCGCTTACCACGACCGAGTAACTAACCTACAAGGTTAACATCAGAAGTGCTGACGAGGTATCACCCTCGGCACTCGACGGTAACCCAGTAGTGTCGGCAACTAAGGGGGAAGTGATGTGCGGTGCCAGGGTCTGGTCTTCAATCCCGTTGATCGGGTCTTCTAATATCCAGCGGGGCAGTCGGGATCAAGTGGGGTCTCTACCCAGCCTATACTAAGCAGTCTAGGATAACCAGTAAGGTAGCAAGGCAGGTTACAATAAACAGGCTATGCAGCAGATATAGGATATAGTAACAATAGCAGTTCTAATGCAAGCATAAGAGAGAAGAGAATAGGCGATATAGGCATGTTCAAAATGGGGGTGCTTGCCTGTTTGCTCTGCGGCATGGGCAAGGTCGTCGGTGGTGTCGTCGAGGACGTAGCCGTACTCCGGAGCTGCGTCAGCCTCGGGAGCTACGTCAACGTCGGGGTCTACCGAGAGAGAAGAGGGGAAGAAACAGGTAAACATAATGCAAACAGATGCAACACAGTGCATGCTATGCTATGATGCAGTGCAGGGTTGCCTAAATATGCATCTAAGTCATTTTAGTTAATTTTTGAATTAATCTGGGATTTATTAACCGGGGTGTGTGCACTATTCATCTGCCGGATTCGGGCTCGGGGTTACGAGTTCTTCTACGTAGGTGGTTTCGGCATGGAAACAGACGTCACGATCAGACTCGTCTCGTCGTTTTGAGCAACTTTCATGTTTTAACTTTTTCGATCCGAGCTACGGTTTAGAAGATATGAATTTTTAAAGTTTATTTGAATTTCTGGAATTATTTATTTTAACATAAAAGAGAATTATGACGTCAGCATGACGTAATGCTGACATCAACAAGTCAACAGTCGGCTGACCAGTCAAACATGACATGTGGGTCCAGTGGGACCCACATGTCAGCCTCTGTTGAGACTAACCATTAGTTAATCTAATTTAACAGGGTTAATTAGGGGGCGGGCCCCACATGTCAGTGAGGGATTAGTCTAACTAATTAGTTTTTATTTAAATACGCGTTTTAGTTAATTAACAGAGCGGTGGGGCCCGCGTACGTGTCAGCGACACAGGTTCGCCTCGTCAGCGCGTTGACTGGTCAAACCAGTCAACGGGGCCACTGGGCCCACGGGCAGTGACCCAGGGCTGGGCCCCACCGAGCCACGTCGGCGGCCGGCGCCGGAGCGACGCCGGCGACGTCAAAACACGGCGGCGACGCACTGGAGTCGTCGGAATTCGTCTACAGGGCGCCGTTGGGCGCGCGCGACCCCGCGTTCGAATGGGCGGAGCAAGCCGCATCGATCTGCGGTGGTGGCGGAGGCTGCGGTGGCCGGAATCGTCGTCGGCGAGCTCGTGAGCGGGCGCCGGAGTTCGGACGTCGACGGGATCGGGGTTTTAGCGCGCAAACGGGCGAACGGCTGGGCTAGCGGAGCTCTACTCGACGCGCTGAGCACAACGGGCGCGACCCCGTGACCATTTGGTCACCGGAGACTCGCCGTCGACGAGCTCCGCGGCGCTGCGTTCAGGCGTGCGTGGGAGAGGCAGCTAGGCTGCGCGTCAGGACCAGCAGGGAGTAGGGAAGGACGAGGAGCTCACCGGGGAGGCACAAGGTGGCCCGGTGTCAGCTTAGTAGCAGCAGGACAACAGGGATCGTCGGAGAGGCGCCGGCGACCGAAGCAAAAGGGGTGGAGAAGATCGATGCCTGTGGAGCTCCCCAGCTCCACCAGAGAGCATCGGACGACGCGGTCGACCACGGCGGAGAAGAGGAACACCTTGACAAGGCGAGGCGAGGCCGGTGGCCGCGAGCACGGCGTCGAGCGGCGGCGGTGCTGTTCGGCTGCTCTCGGATCTGGCAGGAGAGAGGGAAGAGGAGCGAACGGAGAGTGGGGGAGGAGTGGATAGGGTTGGCGAGGTCGAGGGGAGCCCGGGGAGGCTCTTAACCTAGCCAGGGACGGCGCGGATAAGCGACGCGCGGCGACTGCCGCCGTGTCAGCGCGCGCGCGACAGCGCGCGATGGAGACGACGACCGGCTAAGGTGGGCTGGCCAGTTGGGCTGGGCTGAGTGCACTGTGCACTCAGGCCCAGCCAGTTTAAACTGCCGAAGCCTTTTCTATTATTCTTATTCTGTTTTCTTTCCCTTTTCTGATTTGAATTAGTTAGGGCTCTTATGCATTTTTATAAAATGTGAGAGTTGGTCCAAATAATGCATTGCAATAACACCCTTCACCAAAAACTGGTTTGGACAGATTTGGATTCCAATTGAATTAGAAATGATTTTAAATGGATTTAATATTGCTGTTTTGGTGCTGTTTCATCTTGTTTGAGTCATTTGTCTAACTCCAACTTTATTGATGATGGTTTTTCAAATGTTCCTGGATTATTTGCCAATTAATGAACATTTTTCCAACGGTGTTTGATCAACTTCATATTTCACTTATGAATTTGAAGTGATTTTCAGAATGGAGTTGATTTGCTTTGGTTAACCACTATGTTTAGGCACTGTAAATGATATGACTTGGCATTATTAGCAGCTGATCACAGTGGCTATTACACTGGGGTGCTACAAGTTCTCCTCCTCTAAAAGAAATTCTCGTCCCGAGAATTTAGGAGGTAGAAGGAAAGAGGTCGGGATATTCCTTGCGAAGATGATCCTCGCGTTCCCAAGTGGCTTCATCTTTAGTATGATTTGACCACTGCACTTTTAGGAACTTGGTCGTCTTCTGACGAGTACTACGTTCAGCTTCATCAAGGATGCGGATCGGATGCTCCTTATAAGAAAGATCATCTTGCAATTCAAGCATCTCGTGATCCACTGCGCGATGCGGGGATTCCTTGAAGCACTTACGAAGTTGGGACACGTGGAAGACATCATGAATATGAGAGAATTGCGGCGGCAACTCCAATTTATATGCCACCTGTCCACGTCTGGCAACAATACGAAAAGGACCAATATAGCGAGGAGCTAGCTTGCCCTTGATTCCGAAACGACGCGTGCCCTTCATAGGAGTGACACGGAGATAAGCTTGATCACCAGGTTGATAGATCACACCCCATCGCTTGCGATCATAATTACTCTTCTGACGGTCTTGAGCTACTTTGAGATTCTCCCGGACAATTCTGACTTGTTCTTCGGCATGTTGAATAATGTCCGGTCCAACAAGAGGTCGTTCCCCAGTTTCTGACCAATTCAGAGGGGTTCGACATTTACGACCATAAAGAACTTCGAAGGGGGCCATTTTCAAGCTGGCTTGATAGCTGTTGTTATAAGAGAACTCGGCATACGGGAGAGATTCTTACCATTTCTTACCGAAGGATATAACACAAGCTCGAAGCATGTCTTCAAGCACTTGATTAACGCGCTCAACTTGGCCTTGGGATTGGGGATGATAAGCTGGACTCCAGGTAATGTGAGTTCCCATTGCTTTCTGGAAACTTTCCCAGAAATAGCCAGTGAAGATGCTGCCACGGTCTGAACTGATTTCTTTTGGAATACCGTGGAGTGAAACAATTCTGGAGATATATAGCTCTGCTAACTGACTAGCAGTGATGGTCTCCTTGACAGGCAGAAAATGTGCAACTTTGGAGAGTTGGTCGACGATGACAAGAATAGTATCGTGACCCTTCTGAGACTTGGGAAGACCAGTAATGAAATCCATCTGCACTTTATCCCACTTCCACAGAGGAATAGGAAGTGGTTGTAGAATTCCAGCAGGTTTCTGATGTTCTGCCTTCACGCGACGGCAAATGTCACATTCAGCAACGTAATGAGCAATATCTTGCTTCATTCTAGACCACCAGTACCTTTGACGAAGATCACGATACATCTTGGTACTACCCGGGTGGATAGACAGCGGTGTATCATGGGCCTCTTTCATAACTTTGTCAGTCATCAGCTCGAAGCGAGGTACTACAATGCGGTCTCTGAAATACAAGGTTCCATCTTCAGCAATTGAGAAATCCCTGTACTTTTCAAGGTGAAGCTCCTTCTTCATCAGACCAATTTTGGCATCTTTAGCTTGCGCAATCTTGACTGCTTTCTCAAGATCTGGTTGTATCACAAGGTTATTAAGAGAACCTTGTGGAATGATACAGAGGTTCAGCTTGCGCAATTCTTCGTATAGCTGGGGTTGAGCTTGCTTAACCATGAGGTTGTTGCAATATGACTTACGGCTCAATGCATCAGCCATCACATTAGCTTTGCCAGGAGTGTAGGAAATACCACAATCATAATCCGTGATTGTTTCCAACCATCGCTGCTGACGAAGATTAAGTTCCGATTGAGTGAATAAATATTTCAAGCTTTGATGATCGGTATAAATCTCACACCGATTACCAAGAAGATAATGATGCCACTGCTTCAAAGCATAAATCACAACAGCAAGTTCAAGATCATGCACTGGGTAATTCTCTTCATGTGGACGCAATTGTCGCGAAGCATAAGCAATTACTCTTCGCTCTTGCATTAGGACACAGCCTAAACCTTGATGAGAGGCGTCACAGAAGATAACAAAGTCTTTACGAGAGTCTGGAGGAGCAAGCACTAGAGCAGAAGTCAGCTTGTCCTTGAGAGTCTGGAAGCTTTCCTGACATTTGTCTGTCCACTCAAACTTAACGCCTTTGTGAATCAGATTAGTCAGGGGCTTGGCAATCTTGGAGAAATTCTCGACGAATCGGCGGCAATAACCAGCAAGGCCGAGGAAACTTCGGACTTGCTTGACATTCTTTGGAGGGGTCTAGTCAAGAACAGCCTGAACACGTTCTGGGTTAACTGCGATACCATCCTTGGAAATGACATGTCCAAGGTAGGTTACCTCAGAAAGCCAGAATTCGCACTTAGAGTACTTGGCATATAACTTGTGCTCTCGAAGTCTCTCCAGAACAAGGCGAAGATGTTCAGCATGTTCTTCTTTATTCTTTGAATACACCAGAATATCATCCAGATATACCACGACGAACTTGTCAAGGTAATCCATGAATATATAATTCATCAGGCGGGAGAATGTAGCTGGAGCATTTGTTAAACCAAACGACATGACGGTGTACTCGTATGAACCATAACGAGTAACGAATGCTGTCTTAGGAATATCCTCTTCGCGGACACGGATCTAGTGATAACCCAACCTCAAGTCGAGTTTAGAAAACACCGAGGATCCAGCAAGTTGATCATATAAATCATTGATCCGGGGAAGCGGATATTTATTCTGGATAGTTGCCTGGTTGATAGGACGGTAATCTTGAACCAAATGGTTAGTTCCATCCTTCTTCTTAACAAAGAGAGAAGGTGCTCCCCAGGCAGAGGAACTAGGGCGTATGAAACCCTTCTTAAGTGATTTATCGATTTCTTCCTTAAGCTCGATAAGATGGTGCGGAGGCATCTTGTAGGGACGCTTCGCAATAGGAGTGGTGCCAGGCTTCAAGTCGATGCTGAACTCGACAGCTCTAGCAGGGGGTATTCCTAGAAGTTCTTCTGAAAAAACATCCGGGAAGTCACAGACAACTGGAATGTTCTCAATCCCCTCTAGAGGTGAAGCGTTCAACGCATTCAAGGCATATATTTGAGCCTCAGCGTTTTGAGTAAGATAAGCTTGATAATTCACTATCTCATTCGATGGGTCACTACTGGAATCTGGCATTTTGCCATCTGCCAGCTCTTTGCCGTCTGCCAGCTGATGGCAAAGAGGCTCTTTGCCGTCTGCTTTGGTAAAGCAGACGGCAAAGAACAAGCTGATGGCAAAGCGAGTCTTTGCCATCAGCTGGCTCTTTGCCGTCTGCCAGCTGACGGCAAAGAGGAAAAGGCAGACGGCAAAGAGCCTGGTGGGCCCCACGGGGCACGGCGTGGCTAGGTCAACTTCTTTGCCGTCTGCTAGCAGACGGCAAAGAGGTCAACTTCTTTGCCGTCTGCTAGCAGACGGCAATGTCCCTCCTTTGCCGTCTGCTAGCAGACGGCAAAGAGGTGGTCTATCTTTTTTTTGCGGGTAAAAAAAAGGCGTTGCCTCCACCTCCTCTCTCTCTCCCCTCTCTCTCCGCCCGGCCCCACCCCTCTCTCTCTCTCTTCCCTCTCTCTCCCGCACCGCAAAGAAAAGGCAAAACACACAGATGTATCAACCTTTTGATTTTTTTGAAAATCTAAACAAGGTCAAAAGAATATGAAATTTGGCACGGTATTGGTTTATAAGTCCTAGAAGACGTGGAAAAAGTTTAAGAAAATTTACTAAATTTTTGCATGTCTGTTTTATCAAAAGAAATAGGATGAACAAACACAAATCTTATGCTGATTTCCTATTGGTTGGAAACTTTTTCCCCTGGATCGATGACATGGCAGGGGCATCCAACCCAACCACGCATCGCACGCACCCATCGTGCGTGGGGCCCTCAGCATCGCTCGCACGCATCGCACGAACAGACAAGCCATCGTCACATCGTGCACAGGGCCCTCTCCCTCGTCCCTTATCCACCCCACCCCACGATCTCTGTGTCTCTATCTCTCGCACCATTCTCCCTCTCATCGGCTCAACAAGCTCCCCCGCGTACCGGTCCTCATGCCGGAGCCACCAGCCGCGGGTCCTCCGGCCGGCGAACCCTCCACCACAGCCGGCAGACCTCCGGCCTCCCCTTCCTCTGCTCTACCTCCTTCGGCTCCCTTCTTCTCCCGCTACAACGCGCCACAAGATCCGATCCACTCGTCGGTCACCAGCCTTGGTCCTCCGGCCAGCGAACCCTCTGCCGGCACTGGCAGGCCCCCAGCCTCCCCTTCCTCTGCTCTACCCCCTCTCTGAATCCTCTCTCTCCAGGAACCAGCGGGGCGGACGGCGCGAGCAGGGCACGGCCGCTACGGGCCTGTGCGGGCAGGGCGGCCGGCGCGGGAGGCCGCTACGAGCGGCGCGCAGGCGGGCGGCGGTAGCAGGGCGCAGGCGGGCGGCGCGAGCAGGGCACGGCCGGCGCGGACAGGGCGGCCAGTGTCCTCCGTTCGGCTCCGATTGCTGCTGTGGACACGACCAACAAACATGAAACTAATGATGAACGGACGGACATGAACTGGACACAAACACGAAACGGACAGACACGAATGACGAACGGCGGCGTGGCTTCTGTACCGCATTATTTTTATTTTTTAATTTTAATCCCATTCTTTGCCGTCTGTTGTACCTCGGCTGACAGCAAAGATGCTCGCTTCGCCGTCCGTAGGTTGCTCGGCAGACGGCAAAGACACCCACCTCTTTGCCGTCTGCCAGCAGACGGCAAAGTGGCCTTTGCCGTTATCTGTTCAGCCGGACTGTTGGCCGTCTGCTGGCAGACGGCAAAGGCTTTGCCGTCCGCCAGGCATGCCTTTGCCGTCTGCTATGGCAGACAGCAAAGCAGCTGATTCCTGTAGTGGGTGCAGGAGATGTACAACTTTAGTGGCACAATTGATTGAAGCGTAATGAGCCTTCAACCAATCCATTCCCAAGATAAGACCAATCTTGGAAGATTTCAGAATAATGGGAAATGCTTGGAACTTCAGGTTATGAATCTCGATTGTAACTTGGGGGCTGAATATAGAAGTTCGACATCTACCCGCGGGGGTGTTTACCACCAAAGGATGTTGTAGTGTTTCGCATTTAATGTCATGCATGAGTGCAAATTCTTCCGACATGAATGAATGCGATGCTCCTGAATCAAATAAAACAGATGCTGGTACTGAATTTACAAGAAGTGTACCCATCACAGTATCTGGTTGATCCGGAGCTTCAGACATGTTGACGTGGTAGTACTGCCCACGACCATAGGAAGGTCTGGCATTATAGTTGCATTGCTGAGGAATACCACGGCCAATACCACGGCCAGCAGAAGGAAGAGCCAACTGGTTCCGATTCTGAGAACAATCCCTAGCACGGTGACCTGGCTTGCCACACTTGAAGCATAGTCCGCTGTCAGGACGAGGTGCTGGAGCTCGAGGTGCTGGAGCTGGCAGAGGCTGCCTCGGTGGTGGAGGAGGCAGTCGTGGTGCAGCATAAGAGGGCATGTTCACAGGAGCTGCTGGACGGTACATACTCTGAGGAATCCAGATGCGGCGCTTCTGGGAGGACGAGCCCGAAGATGAGCCCGCTTCACGAGTGCGTCTGGTCGCTTCTTTATGCTTCTTAAGACCAGTTTCAACCATGATAGCCTTATTCACCATGGTGGCAAAATCAGGATAGTCTTGGACAAGCAGGGCCAACTGTATATCATGATGCAGTCCTTCACGGAACTTCTCCTGCCTTCGTTCATCAGTAGGAATGTCTTCTTCAGCGTAGCGAGACAAGTCAAGAAACTCGCGCTGATTGACTTCCACAGTCTTGTTGCCTTGAACAAGACTACGGAACTCGGCCTTCTTCCGAGCTATGACTGCTTGAGGAATGTAGCGGGCACGGAAAGCAATCTTGAATTCTGCCCAAGTGACGACAGTACCAGGTGGCAGGGTCTGTCAGTGAGGGGCCCACCATTGTGAAGCAGGACCCGTCAGAAGATATGTCGCGAAGGTGACGTAGTTGACCTGGGCGACACCAGCAGACTCCATCTCATAGGAGATGTCACGCAGCCAGTCATCTGCATCCAGTGGGTTGACTGTGTTGCGGAAGAACGACGGGCTGAGTCTCATAAATTCTGGCAAGGTGATGGAAGGTGGCTGCTGATTAGCATCAGGATGAGGGAATTGCTGCATAATTCCAGTCATAAATTGGCGGTTGAGTTCAAACTGTTGCATCATCGGTGCCATGTAATCAGGTGGCGGTGGTGGTGGTGGATTGTTGTCAGCCATCCTGCTAATTCAACAGGGGTAGTTTAGCCATAGCTTATGCAAATGTTTAGCAATAACATGATGTAACTCGACATTATTGAAATGGTGCAATAGATGCTAAAAGTAGTCATTAAGACATACAGATCCATACACAGTCGGTTACATTTGGGCAGCATAACGGCGCAAATTGAAAAGCTAGACATGCTAGGAGGCACGCAGGCACGCGGCAAGGAAGTACACAACGTGACATAGCAAAGGCTACATCAACGTCGGAGAAAACCACTGAAACGGGGTAACTGCAAGTGCGGACGACGAATGTTCGTCGCGGCAGGATCCTGTGCTCCATGTGCACTTTGATGCAGAACCCGGTCTCAAACTGTAAGAAGAGGTCCACGTGCAGGCGTGTGACCTCCCACTGCAGGCCAATCAATACCTAGCGGCATCTCAGTCCTGCGTGGGTAAAGAATATACTCCGGATGTATCCCTGCACGAACAGCTGGCAGCAACTGTGTCATAGCCTCGTAGTAGCATGCTCGAGTGGCAAACAACTCGACGGCGAGAGCCTGAACAGTGTGATCCAGAGCCTGAGTGCACTGAATCAGAATCTGCGGGTCGTAGCGTCGAGACTCCTACGGGGCACAGATAGCTGTGTAGTATCCAGTAGCATCCCCAACAGATGCATATGGAATATAGCGAAACACAGAATCATCCAAGCTAGTATTGTGCTCTCCTCGGAGACGTGCGACAGCAGAGTAGGCGGCATCATGGACTGCTATCTCAATCGTCATGCCTATACCGTGAAAAAGGTGTAGCTCAGTGTCCGAGTCATTCTGATGATCATAGATGCGAACATCAGCATAGTACTGCTCCTGGTTGAACTCACGGTAAACCTCGTAGACCATGTACTCGGGATACCAGCGGTAACCCAGTCTAGTCAGGAGGGCGATCAGAACAGCTGGAAACCCAGGGGCATCACGAGCCCAAGTGCGAAGCACAAGCTGAGTCGTAGGCCGCGGTGGAAACAGTCGATCCATCTGAAACAGAGAAGTTCAGGGTTGTCATAAGACAATGAGAAATATAACCGATCTCAGAAGGAAAGGTTAAACAAAATAATGGAAAGGAAAATGATTATCAGACTAATCACATCAATGACAGGGAAATCGCACAGATATCCAGCTCTCCGGGAGGATGAGAATTACGAGATCCTAAGTGTCGGTGTTAGTAAATTTTTTAACCCGAATAGTAGAGAGATCAGAGTTCCCAGAGTAAAGATCGAGGAGTAAAAGATCCTAATACCACCCAGTTGGCGATGTGGGGCCATAAGCCACACAGCCAAGTTAGTAAAACAGTTTTCGACCACTAGACTCAACTTCGGCCAAGGAATTGGAGGGGGGACACCTAGAGGCAGTCGGCTTTGATACCAACCTGTGACGACCCCGGCTTAATTGTGCACTAACCATACACGCAAATGCACATGATCAAGCCTAAGGACTCACTTGAAGATATCACAACACAACTCTAAAACATAAATAAAGTCATACAAGCTTTATATTACAAGCCAGGGCCTCGAGGGCTCGAATACATAGCTCGATGGCATACAAGCATTAGCGGAAGCATCAGATATCTGGGTACAGATATATTACAGAAAGAGAGAAGTAAGCCTTTAGAAGGCGGGGTAAAATAAAACACTACGATAGAAAGGCGTAGGCCTCCTGCCCTGGACCCTCCGATCCTACTCTTGGTCATCAGTCGACTCCTCGTAGTAGTAGTACTCTCCGGGCTGGTAGTAGAAGTGGTCGTCGACTGGGGCATCCGGCTCAGGGGCTCCGTCGTCTGGTGGCATCAAAGGGATATGGGAAAAAAAAGAAAGTAAAGCAAACGTGAGTACTCATCCGAAGTACTCAGCAAGCAAGGATCTACACTACATATGCAACATTGTCAAAAGGGGCTGTATATGTGGACTGGGTTGCAGAAATGCCAGAATAGAGGGGGAAAGCCTAGTCCTATCGAAGACTAGCATCTTCAACATCTCCAGCAGTCTTGCAGCATTTAGAAGAGAGCAGATGAACATAAAGTAAAGTAGTAGTAGTATCATCAACCTCGACCTGAGATCCATTCTCGACTCCCCGCGAGAAAGAAATCCCAGAGCCATACTATCCAGTTCTCATCTCATGTCCTAGTTGTACCGATTGGGATACAACTCCGAGTCTCCGTTACCGTAGGACAGGCTATCGATAGAAGTTTCTTCCCTGCAGGGGTGCACCAAGTTACCCACCACGCTCGCTTAACTCCGGCCGGACACACTTTTCTGGGTCATGCCCGGCCTCGGCCAAACGATACGCCGCAACCCGACCGAATACCTAACAGAGAGGTCAGCATGCCGGACTAAACCTATGCACCCGGGGGTCTTGGGCCTTCGCCCCGAGAACTCCTGCATGTTGCATGGGCGGCTGGAAGCAGACCTAGCAACCCCTTAATACAAGCGCGGTTGCGTAACCAGTCCAATCCAGCGCGCGTCGCTCAGTCGCTGACGTCTATTAAGCTCCGGCTGATGTATACGACGCAGAACGCCCATACTATGCCCACGTGATGGTTAGTGCTATTAGGCCAGAGGCCCCTCGGATCAAATATCCAAACCGTTTAGTGGTTTAGGAGCGCGCGGTAATGAGCAGAGACTCACGATCGATGTGACCCCGTCGCCCCGTCTCGAGGACTTGTGGCAAGGGCTAAGAATGCCCGGCCACGCCTCGTTTATCTCGCGAGCACCATCCAGGTCAACCCGTCTCCACATCACTTCGCATTAAGCTCGCACGGGTACCCCTCAGGGCCAACCCGTCTTTAGTAACAAGGTACAGTGTAAGTCACAGTAGCAATGGTATCCGTGTGTCCAACACCAAGGGGAACCCTGAGGAATCACCCTCGATGGAATTCCCACTGATGTTATAGTCAAGGTGAACGAAGGAGGAATCACCCTCGAGGTCCATGCTTGAAGTGTTGCGCGACGATGTCGTTATCGGGGGTGGTGTAGGAGGAATCACCCTCGCTTACCACGACCGAGTAACTAACCTACAAGGTTAACATCAGAAGTGCTGACGAGGTATCACCCTCGGCACTCGACGGTAACCCAGTAGTGTCGGCAACTAAGGGGGAAGTGATGTGCGGTGCCAGGGTCTGGTCTTCAATCCCGTTGATCGGGTCTTCTGATATCCAGCGGGGCAGTCGGGATCAAGTGGGGTCTCTACCCAGCCTATACTAAGCAGTCTAGGATAACCAGTAAGGTAGCAAGGCAGGTTACAATAAACAGGCTATGCAGCAGATATAGGATACAGTAACAATAGCAGTTCTAATGCAAGCATAAGAGAGAAGAGAATAGGCGATATAGGCATGTTCAAAATGGGGGTGCTTGCCTGTTTGCTCTGCGGCAAGGGCAAGGTCGTCGGTGGTGTCGTCGGGGACATAGGCGTACTCCGGAGCTGCGTCAGCCTCGGGAGCTACGTCAACGTCGGGGTCTACCGAGAGAGAAGAGGGGGAAGAAATAGGTAAACATAATGCAAACGGATGCAACACAGTGCATGCTATGCTATGATGCAGTGTAGGGTTGCCTAAATATGCATCTAAGTCATTTTAGTTAATTTTAGAATTAATCTGGGATTTTTTAACCGTGGTGTGTGCACTATTCACCTACCGGATTCGGGCTCGGGGTTACGAGTTCTTCTACGTAGGAGGTTCCAGCATGGAAACAGATGACACGATCAGACTCGTCTCGTCGTTCTGAACAACTTTCATGTTTTAACTTTTTCGATCCGAGCTACGGTTTAAAAGATAGGAATTTTTAAAGTTTATTTGAATTTCTGGAATTATTTATTTTAACAGAAAAGAGAATTATGACGCCAGCATGACGTAATGCTGACATCAGCAAGTCAACAGTCGGCTGACCAGTCAAACATGACATGTGGGTCCAGTGGAACCCACATGTCAGCCTCTGTTGAGACTAACCATTAGTTAATCTAATTTAACAGGGTTAATTAGGGGGCGGGCCCCACATGTCAGTGAGAGATTAGTCTAACTAATTAGTTTTTATTTAAATAAGCGTTTTAGTTAATTAACAGAGCGGTGGGGCCCGCGTGTCAGCGAGACAGGGTCGCCTCGTCAGCGCGTTGACTGCTCAAACAAGTCAACGGGGGCCACTGGGCCCACGGGCAGTGACCCAAGGCTGGGCCCCACCGAGCCACGTCGGCGGCCGGCGCTGGAGCGACGCCGGCGAAGTCAAAACATGGCGGCGACGCACTGGAGTTGTCGGAATTCGTCTACACGGCGCCGTCGGGCGCGCGCGACCCGGCGTTCGAATGGGCGAAGCAAGCCGCATCGATCTGCGGTGGTGGCGGAGGCTGCGGTGGCCGGAATCGTCGGCGGCGAGCTCGTGAGCGGGCGCCGGAGTTCGGACGTCGACGGGATCGGGGTTTTAGCGCACAAACGGGCGAACGGCTGGGCTAGCGGTGCTCTACTCGAAGCGCTGAGCACAACGGGCGCGACCCCGTGACCATTTGGTCACCGGAGACTCGCCGTCGACGAGCTCCGCGGCGCTGCGTTCAGGCACGCGTGGGAGAGGCAGCTAGGCTGCGCGTCAGGACCAGCAGGGAGTAGGGAAGGACGAGGAGCTCACCGGGGAGACACAAGGTGGCCCGGTGTCAGCTTAGTAGCAGCAGGACGGCGGGGATCGTCGGAGAGGCACCGGCGACCGGAGCAAAAGGGGCGGAGAAGATCGACGCCTGTGGAGCTCCCCAGCTCCACCAGAGAGCATCGGACGACGCGGTCGACCACGGCGGAGACGAGGAACACCTCGTCGAGGCAAGGCGAGGCCGGTGGCCGCGAGCACGGCGTCGAGCGGCGGCGGTGCCGTTTGGCTGCTCTCGGATCTGGCAGGAGAGAGGGAAGAGGAGCGAACGGAGAGTGATGGAGGAGTGGATAGGGTTGGCGAGGTCGAGGGGAGCCCGGGGAGGCTCTTAACCTAGCCGGGGACGGCGCGGATGGGCGACGCGCGGCGACTGCCGCCGTGTCGCCGCGCGCGCGCGACAGCGCGCGATGGAGACGACGACCTGCTAAGGTGGGCTGGCCAGTTGGGCTGGGCTGAGTGCACTGTGCACGCAGGCCCAGCTAGTATAAACTGCAGAAGCCTTTTCTATTATTCTTATTCCGTTTTCTTTCCCTTTTCTGATTTGAATTAGTTAGGGCTCTTATGCATTTTTATAAAATGTGAGAGTTGGTCCAAATAATGCATTGCAATAACACCCTTCACCAAAAACTGGTTTGGACAGATTTGGATTCCAATTGAATTAGAAATGATTTTAAATGGATTTAATATTGCTGTTTTGGTGCTGTTTCATCTTGTTTGAGTCATTTGTCTAACTCCAACTTTATTGATGATGGTTTTTCAAATGTTCCTGGATTATTTGCCAATTAATGAACATTTTTTCAACGGTGTTTGATCAACTTCATATTTCACTTAAGAATTTGAAGTGATTTTCAGAATGGAGTTGATTTGCTTTGGTTAACCACTATGTTTAGGCACTGTAAATGATATGACTTGGCATTATTAGCAGCTGATCACAGTGGCTATTACACTGGGGTGTTACAGGCGCGCGTGGCCGGGCGTGCTCGGGGGCGGGGCAGCAGGGGCGGGGGCAGGGGCGCGGGCTCGGGGAAGACGACGGCGACGGCGACGGCGACGACGGGGCACGGGCGACGGCGACGACGGCGACGGGGACGACGGGGCACGGGCGACGACGACGGGGCAGTCTGGCGGGGACAACGACGACGGGGACGATGAAGCATGGCGACGGCGAAAGGCGACGAGTTGCGGGCGGCGACAGGGCAGGGCGCGGCGACGGCGACGAGGAGCGGCCTGGCGGCGTCGGGGGAGAATGGGAGCACTTGGGGAAATTTTCGTAAATGTTGGCTTATATAGCCACACCTTTAGTCCCGGTTTGTGGCACGAACCGAGACCAATGCCCCCCTTTGGTCCTGGTTCGTGCCACCAACCGGGACAAAAGGTCTGTTTTGGCCAGGCAAAAGTGCGGGAAGCACAACCCTTTGGTCCCGGTTGGTGGCACGAACCGGGACCAAAGGGCGGCATTGGTCCCGGTTCGTGCCACCAATCGGGACCAATGGGCTTGCACAGCGGCGTGGTGGTGGGAGTTTAGTCCCTCCTCGCTAGCTGAGAGAGAGAGGCACCTGTTTAAAAGGCGCGGTGCGCCTGAGCCTTCGAGCACCTCTCTAATGCAGGCTTACGGGCCTAACCTCTCTGTATATGCCTGTGGGCCTACTGGGCCTTCTACGGGCCTGAATCCAGCCCACCTGGCTGGTTGGGTTTCTAGTCGTATTCAGGCCGTGGTGGCCCACTAGGCGGCATTTTTTAATTTTTTTTCTAGTATTTTTGTTTTTTTTGCATTATTTATTTTCTTTTGTTTTTTGCTTTATTTTTTTAATTCTTTTTGCTGTTAGGTCACAAAAATTATAGACTTTCTGTTAGTGCCATTAGTTTTCAAATTTGAAAAGTTTAAATTTGAATTCTTTGAAATTAGTGTGAATCACTAGTTTGTGAATAACTTTAATATAAAAATAGATTTTTGAGTGATTGTTTTTCCTGCTGTTTAATATTACTGTGTTTTATCATTACATTCAATTTGGTAATTTTTAGGTTATTTTACATGTCTGTTTTAATCAAAAACATATTTTGTTATTTTAGTTTGCTATTAAAGTTTCTAACAAAAAATTTCGTTACGAAAATTCTTTTTGCTATTAATGTTTTGAACAGAAAATACTTTGATAATTTTAGTTGCATAAATTTTATATAATTTTAGTTTCAAAAATACTAGAGGTTTATAAAAGCTTTTTAGTTGATTCCTTTTGCTATTAGAGTTTTATAAAAGATTTTTAGTTGATTCTTTTTGCTATTGAAGAATATTATAGTTTTGTTTTAGTTGATCATAACAGAATATTTTAATTGATTATTTTTAGTTCATTCTTTTTGCTATTAGTTCATTCCTTTTGTTATTAGTTCATTCTTTGAGCTATATGACTCTAAAATTGAAAAGCACTATAAATGAACTCTGAAAAGGTTGAAAGTTGGCATGGTATCATCATTTCACCCACATAGAATGTGCTAAAAAGTTGAGAGGGTTACGGCAAAAACTAGATGCACTTCGTGTACAAAATGGACAATCTCTTTCGAAGTATCAGGGTTTCGGACGAAAACTCATCTGTTACAAAGGGATTTCATTTTTTTTGAACTTATTTGAACTCCAGACTTTTTGTGTGTTCAAAATGCACCATTCAAAGCCACATCATCAATTTTCAACCCATTTTGACTTCATTTGGTATTTTTCATGCATTTCCTGGTTTTTTTGAGCTAATGAACCCTGAAATTGAAAAGCACTACAAATGAACTCTGAAAAGGTAAAGTTGGCATGGTATCATCATTTCACCCACATAGCATGTTAAAAAAGTTGAGAGGGTTACGGCAAAAACTGGATGCACTTCGTGTACAAAACGGACAATCTATTTCGAAGTATCAGGGTTTCGGACGAAAACTCATCTGTTACAAAGCGATTTCATTTTTTTGAACTTATTTGAACTCCAGACTTTTTTGTGTGTTCAAAATGCACCATTCAAAGCCACATCATCAATTTTCAACCCTTTCTGACTTCATGTGGTATTTTTCATGCATTTACTGATTTTTTTGAGCTAAATGACCCTGAAATTGAAAAGCACTACAAATGAACTCTGAAAAGGTTGAAAGTTGGCATGGATCATCATTTCACCCACATAGCATGTTATATAAAAGTTAGAGGGTTACGCAAAAACTGATGCACTTCGTGTACAAAACGGACAATCCTTTCGAAGTATCAGGGTTTCGGACGAAAACTCATCTGTTCCAAAGGTATTTCATTTTTTTGAACTTATTTGAACTCCAGACTTTTTGTGTGTTCAAAATGAACCATTCAAAGCCACATCATCAATTTTCAACCCTTTCTGACTTCATCTGGTATTTTTCATGCATTTACTGATTTTTTTAAAGCTAAATGACACTGAAATTGAAAAGCACTACAAATGAACTCTAAAAAGGTTGAAAGTTGGCATGGTATCATCATTTCACCCACATAGCATGTTATAAAAAGTTGAGAGGGTTACGGCAAAAACTGGATGCACTTCGTGTACAAAACAGACAATCTCTTTCGAAGTATCAGGGTTTCATACGAAAACTCATCTATTACAAAAGGCATTTCATTTCTTCACATGTAAATGCGGTGATATTCTAGATCAAAGGCATCATCATAATAATTGTGGAGAGAAAGTCTTCACTTTTTCTTCGCTTGTGTCCTTTGCTTATTGCTCCGTAACCATGGATAATCTTCATCGTTTAACAGGGTGCTTGGGTCAGCCTTGACTTTGAAGGGAGGAATTTCATGAAACTTTTCATAATCTTCAGACATGTCTGTCTTGCCCTCCAATCCCACGATGTCTCTTTTTCCTGAAAGAACTATGTGGCGCTTTGGCTCATCGTATGATGTATTCGCTTCCTTATCTTTTCTTTTTCTCGGTTTGGTAGACATGTCCTTCACATAGAAAACCTGCGCCACATCATTGGCTAGGACGAATGGTTCGTCTGTGTACCCAACATTGTTCAGATCCACTGTTGTCATTCCGTACTGTGGGCCTACCTGTACCCCGCCTCCTGACAGATTGACCCATTTGCACTGAAACATAGGGACCTTAAAATCTTGTCCATAGTCAAGTTCCCATATGTCCACTATGTAACCATAATATGTGTCCTTTCCCCTCTTGGTTGCTGCATCAAAGCGGACACCGCTGTTTTGGTTGGTGCTCTTTTGATCTTGGGCGATCGTGTAAAATGTATTCCCATCTATCTCGTACCCTTTGTAAGTCAATACAGTCGAAGATGGTCCCCTGGCCAACGAGTACAGCTCATTAGAAACAATGTTGTCACCCATGAGACGTGTTTGCAACCAACTGCCAAAAGTCCTGATGTGTTCACATGTAATCCAGTCGTCACACTGCTCTGGGTGTTTGGAGCGCAGAATATTCTTGTGTTCATCGACATATGGGGTCACCAAGGTAGAATTCTGTAGAACTGTGTAGTGTGCTTGAGACCAAGAATGCCCGTCCCTACATATTATTGAGTCCGCTCCTAGTGTGCCTTTTCCAGTCAGTCTCCCCTCATACCGCGATTGAGGGAGACCAATCTTCTTAACGTCAGGAATGAAGTCAACACAAAACCCAATGACATCCTCTGTTTGATGGCCCATGGAGATGCTTCCTTCTGGCCTAGCGCGGTTACGAACATATTTCTTTAGGACTCCCATGAACCTCTCAAAGGGGAATATATTGTGTAGAAATACAGGGCCCAGAACGACAATCTCGTCGACTAGATAAACTAGGACGTGCGTCTTGATATTGAAGAAGGATGGTGGGAACACCAGCTCGAAACTAACAAGACATTGCGCCACATCACTCCTTAACCTTGGTAGGATTTCTGGATCGATCACCTTCTGAGAGATTGCATTGAGGAATGCACATAGCTTCACAATGGCTAATCAAACATTTTTCGGTAGAAGCCCCCTCAATGCAACCGGAAGTAGTTGCGTCATAATCACGTGGTAGTCATGAGAATTTAGGTTCTGGAACTTTTTCTCTGGGATATTTATTATTCCCTTTATATTCGACGAGAAGCCAGACGGGACCTTCATACTGAGCAGGCATTCAAAGAAGATTTCCTTCTCTTCTTTGGTAAGAGTGTAGCTGGCAGGACCTTCATACTGCTTTGGAGGCATGCCGTCTTTTTCATGCACACGTTGCTGGTCCTCCCGTGCCTCTGGTGTATCTTTTGTCTTCCCATACACGCCCAAGAAGCCAAGCAGGTTCACGCCAAGATTCTTCGTCACGTGCATCACGTCAATTGCAGAGCGTACCTCTAGGTCTTTCCAATAGGGTAGGTCCCAAAATATAGATTTCTTCTTCCATATGGGTGCGCGTCCCTCAGCGTCATTCGGAACAGATAGTCCGCCGGGACCCTTTCCAAAGATTACTTGTAAATCATTGACCATAGCAAGTATGTGATCACCAGTACGGATGGCGGGCTTCTTCCGGTGATCTACCTCGCCTTTGAAATGCTTGCCTTTCTTTCGACATTGATGGTTGGTCGGAAGAAATCGACGATGCCCCAGGTACACATTCTTCCTGCATTTGTCCAAATATATACTTTCGGTGTCATCTAAACAATGCGTGCATGCGTGGTATCCCTTGTTTGTCTGTCCTGAAAGGTTACTAAGAGCAGGCCAATCATTGATGATTACAAACAGCAACGCATGTAGGTCAAATTCCTGCTGTTTGTGCTCATCCCACACACGTACACCGTTTCCATTCCACAACTGTTAAAGTTCTTCAACTAATGGCCTTAGGTACACATCAATGTCGTTGCCTGGTTGCTTAGGGCCTTGGATGAGAACTGGCATCATAATGAACCGCTTCATGCACATCCAAGGAGGAAGGTTATAGATACATAGAGTCACGTACCAGGTGCTATGATTGCTGCTCTGCTCCCCAAAAGGATTAATGCCATCCGCGCTTAAACCAAACCATACGTTCCTTGTGTCACCTGCAAAGTCCCCCCACTTTCTCTTAATTTTTCTCCACTGCGACCCGTCAGCGGGTGCTCTCAACTTCCCGTCTTTCTTATGGTCCTATTTGTGCCATCGCAGCAACTTGGCATGCTCTTTGTTTCTGAACAGACGTTTCAACCGTGGTATTATAGGAGCATACCACATCACCTTGGCAGGAACCCTCTTCCTGGGGCGCTCGCCGTCAACATCACCAGGGTCATCTCGTCTGATCTTATACCTCAATGCACCGCATACCGGGCATGCGTTCAAATCCTCGTACGCACCGCGGTAGAGGATGCAGTCATTAGGGCATGCATGTATCTTCTGCACCTCCAATCCTAGAGGGCATACAACCTTCTTTGCTGTGTACGTACTGTTGGGCAATTCGTTATCCTTTGGAAGCTTCTTCTTCAATATTTTCAGTAGCTTCTCAAATCCTTTGTCAGGTACACCATTCTCTGCCTTCCACTGCAGCAATTCCAGTGCGGTACCGAGCTTTGTGTTGCCATCTTCGCAATTGGGGTACAACCCTTTTTTGTGATCCTCTAACATGCGATCGAACTTCAACTTCTCCTTTTCACTTTCGCATTGTCTCTTTGCATCAACAATGACCCGGCGAAGATCATCATCGGGCACATCGTCTGGTTCCTCTTGATCTTCAGCTTCCCCCGTTGTAGCATCACCGTATTCAGGGGGCACATAGTTGTCATCATCCTCTTCTTCTTCGTTGTCTTCCATCATAACCCCTCTTTCTCCGTGCTTGGTCCAAACATTATAGTGTGGCATGAAACCCTTATAAAGCAGGTGGGTGTGAAGGGTTTTCGAGTCAGAGTAAGACTTCGTATTCCCACATATAGGGCATGGACAACACATAAAACCATTCTGCTTGTTTGCCTCAGCCACTTCGAGAAAATTATGCACGCCCTTAATGTACTCGGAGGTGCGTCTGTCACCGTACATCCATTGCCGGTTCATCTGCGTGCATTATATATAATTAATTGTGTCAAAAACCATTACAGAACATCATGAATAGATAAGTGACCAAATTAATAGAAGTTCATCATCACATTAAAACCAAAGTACATACATAGTTCTCATTGAACAACATATAGCTCTCCAGAGCATCTAATTAAACCATACATTGAAACTATCTAAAACATTTCAATGCAACAACAAATGCGATCATAATCGCAACTAAGGTAACAATTGATCCAATGGCATAATGATACCAAGCCTCAGTATGAATGGCATATTTTCTAATCTTTCTAGTCTTCAAGCGCATTTCATCCATCTTGATCTTGTGATCATGGACGAAATCCGCAACATGCAACTCCAATCTCATCTTCTCCTCCTCAATTCTTTTCAATTTTTTCTTCAGGTAATTGTTTTCTTCTTCAACTAAATTTAACCTCTCAACAATAGGGTCGGTTGGAATTTCCGGTTCACATACCTCCTAGATAAAAACATCTATGTCACGTTGGTCGGCATAATTGTCATAAACACTAAATGAACCAAATAGTTATAAAAGATAATATATACCACATCCGAATCATAGACAGGACGAGGGCCGGCGGAGGCAGATACCAAAACCATCGCACTATATAATAACAAACAATAATAAAAGTAAGAAAATTATACAAGTATCTATCTAAATCATACAAGTAAGAACTTTTTTCTTTTAGAAAGAAGATAAGAACAAGAGGCTCACCACGGTGGTGCCGGCGACAAGATTGGCACGTGCGATCAACGGCGATGAGGACGGGGACGGGACAGGACGGACCGCCAAACCTAGACAAATCTTGAGGAAAATGGAGTTTGGACAAGGAGCTTCGAGTGGAGTGTGACGACCCCGGCTTAATCGTGCACTAATCGTACACGCAAATGCACATGATCAAGCCTAAGGACTCACTTGAAGATATCACAACACAACTCTAAAACATAAATAAAGTCATACAAGCTTTATATTACAAGCCAGGGCCTCGAGGGCTCGAATACATAGCTCGATGGCATACAAGCGTCAGCGGAAGCATCAGATATCTGGGTACAGATATATTACAGAGAGAGATAGGCCTTCACAGAGGCGGGGCAAAATAAAATACTACGATCGAAAGGCGTAGGCCTCCTGCCCTGGACCCTCCGATCCTACTCCTGGTCGTCAGTCGGCTCATCGTAGTAGTAGTACTCGCCGGGCGGGTAGTAGTAGTGGTCGTCGACTGGGGCATCTGGCTCAGGGGCTTCGTCGTCTGGTGGCATCAAATGGATATGGGGGAAAAAGAAAGTAAAGCAAACGTGAGTACTCATCCGATGTACTCAGCAAGCAAGGATCTACACTACAGATGCAGCATTTTCAAAAGGAGGCTGTATAAGTGGACTGGGCTGCAGAAATGCCAGAATAGAGGGGGAAGCCTAGTCCTATCGAAGACTAGCATCTTCAACGTTTTCAGCAGTCTTGCAGCATTAGAAGAGTGCAGATAAACACAATGTAAAGTAGTAGTAGTATCATCAACCTCGACCTGAGATCCTTTCTCGACTCCCTACGAGAAAGCAATCCTAGAGCCGTACTATCCAGTTCTCATCTCAAGTTCTAGTTGTACCGATCGGGATACAACTCCGAGTGTCCGTTACCGTAGGACAGGCTATCGATAGATAAGTTCTTCCCTGCAGGGGTGCACCAAGTTACCCACCACGCTCGCTTAACTCCGGCCGGACACACTTTACTGGGTCATGCCCGGCCTCGGCCAAACGATACGCCGCAACCCGACCGACTACTTAACAGAGAGGTCAACACGCCGGACTAAACCTATGCCCCCAGGGGTCTTGGGCCATCGCCCCGGGAACTCCTGCACGTTGCGTGGGCGGCTGGAAGCAGACCTAGCAACCCCTTAATACAAGCGCGGTTGCGTAACCAGTCCAACTCGGCGTGCGCCGCTCAGTCGCTGACGTCCATTAAGCTCCGGCTGAAGTATACGACACAGAACGCCCATACTATGCCCACGTGATGGTTAGTGCTATCAGGCCAGAGGCCCCTCGGATCAAATATCTAAACCGTTTAGTGGATTAGGAGCGCGCGGTAACGAGCAGAGACTCACGATCGATGTGACCCCGTCGCTCCGTCTCGAGGACTTGCGGCAAGGGCTAGGAATGCCCGACCACGCCTCATGTTTATCTCGCGGGCACCCTCCAGGTCAACCCGTCTCCACATCACCTCGCAAATATGCTCGCGCGGGTACCCCTCAGGGCCGACCCGTCTTTAGTAACATGGTTCAGTGCAAAACATAATGTCAATAGTAACTGTGTGTCTAACACCAAGGGGAACCCTGAGGAATCACCCTCGATGGAATTCCCACTGATGTTACCGTCAAGGCGAACGAATGAGGAATCACCCTCGAGGTCCACACTTGAAGCGTTGCACGACGATGCTGTTATCGGGGGTAGTGTAGGAGGATTCACCCTCGCTTACCACGACCGAATAACTAACCTACAAGGTTATCATCAGAAGTGCTGACGAGGTATCACCCTCGGCACTCGATAGTAACCCAGTAGTGTCGGCAACTAAGGGGGAAGTGATGTGCGGTGCCGGGGCCTGGTCTTCAATCCCGTTGATCGGGTCTTCTGACATCCAGCGGGGCAGTCGGGATCAAGTGGGGTCTCTGATAGGTCTCTACCCAGCCTATACTAAGCAGTCTAGGATAACCAAGTAGGTAACAAAGCAAGTTACAATAAACAGGCTATGCAGCGGATATAGGATAACAGTAGCAGTAGCAGTAGCAGTTCTAATGCAAGCATAAGAGAGAAGAGAATAGGCGATATAGGCATGTTCAACATGGGGGTGCTTGACTGTTTGCTCTGCGGCAAGGGCAAGGTCGTCGGTGGTGTCGTCGGTGACGTAGTCGTACTCCGGAGCTGCGCCTGCCTCGGGAGCTACGTCAATGTCGGGGTCTACCGAGAGAGAAGAGGGGGAAGAAACAGGTAAACATAATGCAAACTGATGCAACACAGTGCGCACTATGCTATGATGCAGTACATTGTTGCCTAAAGATGCATCTAAGTCACTTTAGTTATTTTTAGGATTATCGCGGGATTTACTACCCGGTGTGTGTGCACTATTCATCTACCGGAATCGGGCTCGGAGTTACGAGTTCTCCTACGTGGGAGGTTCCGACATGGAAACAGACGGCACGATCAGACTCCTCTCGTCGTTCTGAGCAACTTTCATGTTTTAAGTTTTTCGATCTGAGCTACGGTTTATTTTCTATGGATTTTCAAAGTTTATTCAATATTCTGGATTTTCTGGTTTTAATATTAATTCGAAAATCATTTAATAAGAAATGCTACGGGTACACAGAGAAGTGTACCTAGTTTTGCAACCGGAGGCTGACATGTGGGACCAGTGAGCTGAGTCAGCGCTGACTGGGCTCATCTTATCCAAATGAATAGTGCAGGGGCCCCACTTGTCATTGACTTGACATTTTAACAGAGTTTAATTTAAACCAGGGTTTAATTAGATGGGTGGGCCCCCTGTATCAGTGAGTATTAGGGTTAACTAAACATATTTTAATTAAAAGCATTTTAATTATGTTAACTAAACAAAGGGGCCCACTGTTAGTGAGTGAGAAGAACAGTAATTGCGTTGACCCGGTCAACTGGGCCAGGGGACCCACATGTCATCCTCAGGGCACATTAACAGCGATTTAATTTAATCTAACTGGTTACACTAGGCTGTGGGCCCGCTCTGTCAGTGACTCAACTAACAGGTTGTTAATTAGGGCCTAATCTAATCGCTACAGTACCAGGGCCACATGTCAGTCTAATAGAGGAAGTACTTAGCGCCTAATCGCGCAGCCATGTCAGCTTCGCCGGAAAATTCGCCGGCGACCGCAAACAGTGGCGGAGCTATGCCGGAGTTGGCCGGAACCGCGGCTCCGGCGTCCATTTGGAACGCGGCCGGGCTCTTCCGAACGAGTGCTGCACCGCGCATCCAGTGCCGCAAGCGGCTGGAGCTGGGGGTGGCCGGAACGACGGCAACGACGACCGTGGCGGCGTCGGAATTCGGCAACGGCGAGGAAGCTAGCTAGGCTACGCGCGAGAGCGGGAAGAGGGGTCGAGGAGGAGCGGGCGCTCACGGGGAGCCGGTCGTGGAGGGCAGCGGCTCGGGGAGGGCTTGACGAAGCGAGACGAGGCGGCGGAGCTCCGGCGCCTGGAGGTTGAAGAAGGGGAGGCAGTGGGCGCTCTGGTGGCTCCCGGCCCGCGTGCGTGGTCGGGGACGACGAGGCAGACGACGGCCGAGCTTCAGGGCACGGCGGACGGGCGCGGGGGCGGTGGTGGCCGCGGTGGAGTAAGGTGGACGGCGACGAGCGCGTCGGGAGGTAGGGGATCTGGAGGAGGGGGAAGCAAGAGAGGGAATGTGGAGGCGCTAGGGTTCGGCTGGGGTCGCGGGGACCTTATCCCCTCCTCTGCGAGCTCCTGTGGCCTCGGTGTCGCACATCGAGCGGCAATGGTGCCGGTGATGGCGTCTGGCGTCGACACGAGGGGAAGGGAGAAGACGGTGGAGAAGTGGGCTGGGCCACCTCCTGTAGCAACGGACCGGCCGGTGTACAGAGGCACTTCTCCCCTTTTTGTTATTTTCCCTTTTTGTTTTTTTTTATTGTATTGCTGATTTGTAAACAGGTTAGGCCACTAACTAACTTTTGTAACTTATGTGTATTAGCTCATTAACTACAGTGCAATAGTAGCTAACACTAGAAATTAGTTTGGTGATAATATAATTTCAATTGAATTTTATTTAAATAGAAATGAATTAAATGGTGCTGTTTTGACACTGCTTTATATGGGTTAGGGGCATTTTACTAGTTCAACTAATGTTGGTTTGATATTTATAAATGCTTTGGGAATATCTTCAACGTTATGAACATTTTAGTTTCAGGATTTAAGCAACTTTTATTTTTACTTGCATTTGAATTTCAATTTGAATTGGAATTGGAAATGAGATATGATGCAATGATGATGAAGCATAGTTAATCATGGTGACTTGGCATGATCAGAGGGTGATCATTGTGGTGTGAGGCTGGGGATGTTACATGGAGAAAGCTTAAGTGTGGCTCGGGCATTTCATCGAACACCTCATGTGCATAGGAGGTGAGATAGAGCACCACAAAGCTCTCCCACGGCCGGGCAAAAAAACAGAGCACTCCACTGCTCTGCTCGCGGGCAAGGGGGTATATATAGGCATCTCTTTGGTCCCGGTTTGTGGCTAGAACCGGGACTAAAGGACCCCATTTGGTCCCGGTTCCAGCCACCAACCGGGACCAATGGTTATGGGCCAGGAGCGAGGCCCATTGGTCCCGGTTCACGTCTGGAACCAGGACCAAAGGGGCCAGACGAACCAGGACCAATGGCCCTCGAGGCCCGGCCGGCCCCCTGGCCTCACGAACCGGGACTGATGCCCCCATTGGTCCCGGTTCGTGAGTGAACCAGGATTAATGCCCTTACCCGGCCTGGACCAAAGCCCTGTTTTCTACTAGTGGCAGTGGCCTTCGTTGGGCTTGAACTTTATCATGAGAGAATAATATATACTATTATGTTCTCTTATGTATTATTTTCACTAAACTTTAGTTTACTAAATTTATCAATAAGTATCTCAATAGAAGATTCCAGAGTGACTGCATGACCGCCCTTAGTAACACAAACTAACTTAGTATGCAATGGTATGAACTGGTAACAATTTCAAATGGTGGTCCCAGGTAAACTTTTAGATGGCATGAATTATCATGTAGAAAGACATGCAAATTAGAACACGTAGGTTAGTGTTATAATTAATTTAGTAAATTGATTCACCAATATTTATATATATAGTAAATACATGATATTTTTTGTAGAAATACCGAGTACAATGCAGATGCTCACACAATTAGTACTAAAAAACAATGAATATCGGCCCAATTAGCAGAAGGTTCATCACAATATGTATAAACACAAGGTTCATCACACAATACATATATATGATCAGTACCATATTAGCAAGAAGTACAAGATCAGATGAAGCCAAGTCTAAGAGGGAAACAACCTCGTTGTTCTGTTTAATACTCTGAAAAACATGCTTATGTAATTAACTAAAATAAATTCAGGAAATCTGTGTATATGATTAATCAAGCAAGCTATAAGCATGCGAAAACCGGACTTTTCTCTCTCTTTTTGTTATCTGTTTATATATAAAAAAATTGATATTGGTTAGTAATAGTAAACACCTTTTTGGCTGTGGTAGCTCAGTGGCACATATTGTGATCTAACAAACGCAATTGATACTTTATTAATCAGTGTCAGAAAGCCGTGTTACAGTCATGTTTGTACATGTTTGCGCCTAGATCAGGGAGGCTAGGAACTCTAGATCAACCTAGCATGACTAGAGCTGCTAGACTGGCTAGCTTTGGTGTCAAGATTCCTAGTGTCCCCTTCTGACATTGTTGATTAGCTGCTATTTCAAAGTCAAATTAAGCGAAACAGATCCACTACATTGACGACGCGGTCAAAAACTATAGGGGTTGTATCGATTTTACCCCTTCTTGGACTAATAGTTTGTTGGTTGTGTGGGTGTGGTGTGATCAAGTTGCATATTATAGCTGTTCGACGTACAGGAGACCACAAGCAGAACAGAGCTGTGAGTAAATTAGGATAATTAGGGGTTGAACATGCTTGTAGTCGGCTTTGCTAATTTGGTGAATCTGCTTCACAATAGCTTGGATATTTTTTGCTCACAATTGTACAAATGAAATAGATAAGTGTATGCATATGCTCATCGAAGTATAGCTAACCTAGTATGGTCTTCGGCTTTGATAGACCGGGGTGTTTAGATGAGTTGGAACTGGAAATTTATACTGAAGAAATGTGCTATCGAAATGAAGCAAATTTGAACAGAGTGTTTATCATTATCGTCACCCTATGGTTAGCACAAGGCAAGCTCTACCAAACAACAAAGGGCTCACACAATGCTGAACGTTTTTTGCATCAGTTCCTTTTATGATTTTTAGCAAAATTATTCCATTGCTTTGCACTTGCTAGGATCTGTAAATAACAGAATGAGAAATTGAAGACACCTTGTACTATGTGTCAAACAGAACACTGAACACATGAGCTGTAGCAAAATCCTCTTCTCTGTATTGATTTTTTGTCTGGTATATTATGTACACGGACATTTGTAGTAACGTTCAGTAAAATACAAATGGCCTAACTAATTGAGTTCTTTTCTTTGTACACACGAGTTCTCGCTAGCATGGTAGGCGTCATAATGTTGAGCAGTGAAACTCTGGTCTGCATAACGCTCCTGAACACCATGTCGCAGAGGCCGTCGCACTCGTTCAAGCACCTTTCCAGCGCGTGCAGCCTCTCGACTGTGGTCTCCGCCGTCTCGGTCGGTGGTGGCGGTTTCCTGGCGAACACGGGAATAAACGTGGCCGTCTTCTTAGAAAGATGTGCCGCGAATGACATGGACGCGGCGGCCGAGAAGACTGCGGCGGCGGCCATGGCGCTGGAAGCGGCCGCCTCGACGAGCGCGTAGGCCATCTCGCCCTCCTTGCCTCTAACGGCAACGAGGTTCAGGCGCGCGCTCTTGGAGGAGATGGCGAGGAGACGGACGGCGAGACGGGCGAGCTCCTTCTCGGCCTGACGCTGGGACATGGCAGCGGACGCGAGCCTCCCGGTGACGCCCCTGCGCAACGCGGCGCGGGACTCGGTGGCGGCGTGCCTGAGCGACAGGAGGCACTCCAGGAAGCCCTGGTGCGCGTCGGCGAGGAGGAGGAATGACGATGAGGCGGTCGCCGGCGTTGCTGGTGGGGCACCGTAGCGCGGCCCCGCACTCCGGGAGGAGGACGAGGTTGGCGAGGGATGTGTGGAGCGCCTGGATGGCGGCGAGGCGGAGGGAGGAGGAGGAAGGGCCCTGCTGGATAGGAACGGACGGTGACGATGGGGCGTTGAGGTTGGCGAGGAGCGGGTGGGAGGAGGTGGTGCCGGGGAGGCTGACAGAGCGGACGTGGCGGGGCTGGAGAAGGACCTCGCCGCGTGAGAGGGAATGAGATGGAGCGACCGAAGTTGAGAGCCATTCTAGCTCTTGCTGTTGCTCTCGAGTTTGTTGCTGCTGCTAGATGTGTGAGATGAGGTGTGGTGTGATGAGGAGACGATCGATGTTGTATATATGCAGAGGGTAGGGTGGAGGGCAGCTTGGAAAGCGGTGGTTGCACGTGTGGCCGGGTGCGCTGCACACAGGAGGAGGAGGAGGAGGAGGCTCGCCGCGTTAAGTCAAAACTCAACGCAACGCCGGCGATGGTATTAGGATCACCGTGCATGTGTGGCTTAGGTGTCATGTTGGCGAGCGACGAGCCAGTACGGTGTTGGACACTTGGACGTGCATGCACGCCGCTCGGTCAAGATATATGACTGTGGCACTACTGGCGCCCTTGGGCCACCGGTTGGACATATGATTGGAGTAGTTAGGGCATGTCTGGCGAGCGCGAAGTTTTGATGGACGGGATATTGAAGGACTTTATTCAAATGATTCAAAATTATATTTTCAAGTTAAAAAAGGGAAAATTGTGAGAAAACTTATACATACTCGCGACAGGTCTGTCAATTTTCGTTCAAAAATATTATGATTTCAAGCTGCACAAAAAATAACCAAATTCCAGCCCAACATAATAGAGAAATGGCACGTTTTCATGTACGTATTCTTTTTTATACACCGCATATGAATGTATTATTGTATGAAATTTCTCTGAATGTGTTCATATGTATCTGTGTATGTACAAAAATATATGATGTTTAGTGAAATATTTTTTTAAGTTCACATTAGAGCGCTGTCCTCCGTTTGCTCTTTTCGCCCTTCGGCGATAATGTTTTTCGATTTCCGTAAGAGACCATCCAAAACTATCCTTCGAACAAGGCAAATTGACAATACAATGTGATTTATGCTAGTTCATATGTTTTTTACAATACATAAAAGATCTCTAAAACAACTAAAAACTACTCTAAATGGTACTCCCCCGCATCGGAGGTGAGGTCAATGACACCGGTGTGGAACCGCACGCCTAGTCGTCATTGGCCGTTGGCGCAAATCCATTGGAGCCGCCGACGTGTACCTTTTCATCATCGTCGTGATCCTCCTCCTACTTGTTCTTCCATCCTCGAGCATCTCAAAGAGCCAAGTGCGCCGCCACGTCGTTGCGGAGCTGGCGGCGCTCACGGTGGACCAGCGGACTTTCCATAGACGGATAGACCAGCCGGTTCACGTCAACGAGTTCACGGTCCGTGAGGAGCGCTGTGTCGGCAGCGGCATCCGCTTGCTCACTTCCAATTGCGCCATGGCCATGCGGTGCTCATCCAGTAGCGCAAGGCGGGAATTGCTCCTCCGCCGCCATGGAGAATAGGCCATTGCCTGCTGGTCGCAACATGAATGACCATCCCTCCTTCTCCTTACGGGCGCCTCCTCTTCCTGGAGTACCGCCAGTGCCATGGGGTCGACTCCTCCTCCACCTCCTCCATCTCCCTCCTCCGAGCTTGGGTCCAGAGAGCTCGGAGGTTGGCCTGCCACAATGGGCCTGGCAATATGTGTCTGCAGCGCCGACCTCCACCATGATTTTGGCGCAGTGCTCTGGCGTCAACATTTTATATTACGTGATCTTGGAGCGGCGATCGCTACGGCGAGAATCGAGAAGGTGGATGTGGACAGGGGGCTTCGCTACTAGCTCGATTGACGCCGACAAATGGAAATGACCGGTGTTGTTGGAGCCCAAACTTCCCCAAATTGCCCCTCTATTTAGGACCGGCCTGGAGGATTTCAGACGTCCAAACGAGTCCAGCCCAATTGAAGGTTTATTGGAGGCCTGAAGAGTCCCGTCCAGACATATAGGCTTACTCACTGCGCATTATGCAGTACAAACAGCAGAGCACGGACGTACAACAACGATCTACGCAGAGCACGGACGGACAACAACGATCTACGTTGGATGGACATGGACGGCTTACCAGGTGATCGTCAACTATGTGCAAATCATGCTGTGGCTCATTTCGCCTTCTAGATCGATCCGCCAGGACAGCGCGGATCATACATGCGGGCACAATATCTTGGTGTTGTACTAGACTACTAATCGGACACACGGCTGGTGAGACCAGAGATCGATGGATGATTCCATGACACCCCCGCAACAGTCCGATCCGGCGTGTTTTGATTTTGTCCCTCTTTGAGTTGCAAGTTGGGAGACATGAGAGATTCCATACGACGCCGTCGTCGTTTACATTGCTTGCACACAGGAACGTGCACATGGTAGCTAGAGCAAGCTGCGAGATTCGACATTGATTGGCTGAAACTACCGATCATAATGCATGCTGCACACGAATGGGTTGTCGTCGTCTTCCAATATACTAGTACTACGTACCTGCCGTATGGACATGTCAACCAAGTTCATATGTTAAACTGACTTCCCGATGGAAACACTTTTGCAATGTAGTAAAAAAAGATCAAAACTATCATAGTTTCACTCCCCCAAAACGTGTTCATATATGAATGGAAGAAAAAAAACACGTTTTAACTGACAAAGTAGCAGCATATATGGTAATTTTTCTTGGCTAATAGCATCAGTGTAGGCTCCATGTGTTAAAAAAGATATAGGCATCATCACAACACCTAGGAAAAGAAATTTAAATCACAGTCTCCCACCTAGGCTTTTAAGTTTTAACACACATGTGATTTTCAATGTTAGTGTGATTGGCAGGTGTACTGAACAAACCTGTAACTTCCATGCCACTCCAAACGTGAAAATGATCGCCATCAAATAAGACTACCATGGAAAAAAAATCTCACTAAGAGCTATTAATCAAATTAAGAATGTTTTCTGTTAGATGGAAACGCCCCAGGATCGACCTTGATGTCAAAGCGGGGGCTACCACATGACGGCCTGTGTACTGTCCTAAACCTGGCGACTGAGGAGGCCTACTCTCCTGGGGCCCTTACCTATCTTCTCTAAACCTGTAATTTGGCAATAAAACTAGGCACTGGCTGGGTCTCAGCACGTTGTATCCTGTACTTGGGGTTTGTTTCTGGCTGATGTGTTGTCAGGTCGATCGTCGTATGCGAAAATATATTCAGGTGGGCGGCTTGCCCCCTGGTTATTTCCTCAAGAAAAAAAGAGGGACATTAACATTGTAGGGTATTATGAGACAGCTATACTTGAACTTACAATGAAGTATGATGATTAGCAGAGATTGTTTCCACCAAATCTGCCTAGTCACCCATGGAAATTCCGATCTATCATGAGAGCACACAAGACATAGTAGTGCTGCTGGTTTATGCGAGCCCGGATCTGATGGCCTCAAAATCCAATATGTTGATATCCAGCATGGAGAGCAATCAACCTCACAGCCCGTACCTCTAAGAAGCTACCATCTCAACGGCCTTGCTGGGAGGACGGATACATGGAGGACGGTTGGACGCACATGCAGAATATTAGGCTGCATGGGGTGAGAGAGAGCTTGGTCTGTAGGTAGAGGAGAAGACTTGCTGCCGAGAACTCTAAGTGGGGAGAGCAGCGACGACGGCGAAGCGATGAAGGATTGCTTTCGCGAGAGAAGGAGGGATCGAGGGAGAGTTCTCATTTCTTACGACACATCATCCAGCGACTACATATGGCTCAGAACGTAACTTCGTAGCGATTCCTCGAGGATTAACGTGATACACAGGAAAAAGTGCTCTGTAATTGTTTATTTATCCAAGCCCTACAATTAACAACCTACGTAGTTATTATAATGCACGTGGGATAGGCTATTGCATCCGCGGTCTTTTTCCTTATTTCTCTCAAGTGAATGGAGAGAGACCATGGGAAGGATGACTCAGCTAGGGGGATAGGAGAGCGGGTCTCCTATTTCATCCAATGCCTACGCACACATCATAAATTAATCGGTGGCCAAATTTTCTTAAGCCCAAGGATTAACGTGCTGTCTCGCACGGTCCCTCCAATTAGTAATATAAGATAGTTTTATGCCAATGGTGTATCTACTCAGAACATCGAAATGGTCTCAATGGTGGCTTGAGCCTACAAATTTGTATTCTTTTGAAATTAGAGTTGACTACAAAGATGTAAAGACTACGTGTTTGCAGAGCAAGATAACTCATATAACGTTGACATCTTCGTTTAAAGTAATTACCCACGGATAGGCAGATAATAATTAATCATTGACAGCTTGATAATAACCCCCCACATCAAAAACTATATTTAAAACAAAACTTCGAACCAAATTTTGGACACAACAAAGTCAGTGGAGTAAGTTTACCTAATAATGGCTACACAAACTAATGAATCATTCTAATGAATCATAAATTATACACAATGTATGCTATGCTTTATTGGTTATAAAACACAATATTATTATTATAATAGAAAATTAAGCAAAAGAATAGGGAAGTTTTAAATAGAGTACACTAGTTAACCCACTAATAAGCTTATTACTAGTTTCCTATATAGGTTGAGTGGTGCGTTAGATATACATATTTGTGTGCAAACTATTCCATATATAAAGGAGGTTTATAGTTTCAGGGCCTTCGTTATGCCTTGCACACACTCATCATGTTCTGAAGAGTGAACTCATTGAGCATCAAAATTGGCAAGGTCATCATGGTCACCATGTGCGGCGAAAAAGTTGCCTAGTATTGCAAGAGAGGTTCGCGTTCACAAGACAAACACATGTCGTCGAATCTGGAGTTTAATCTCTGGTGGCCCGAGGGTATAACTACCCTCGAACCAATTGCTAACTTAATATAGTTGGCATCAACACATTCTGTTGAACCTAAAAAAACTTTCCAAGAAAACATTTTGTTGTCATTAATAATGTTTAGATGGCTAGAACACTTGAATGTTCATCACGTAGACAAGGTTGCTTCCTTAATTAGTCACAGACAAATTTACAAATGTGCCCGACTCAGAGGGGAGCGCCTCTTTAGCGCTAAATGCACCAGGTTGCGCAACAACGCAGAGGGTGTCTCCGCATTGTCCCAACCCTGTAAATTGGTCAGTCGACTCCTTCTGCCTCGACTCCTGCTCGCTCACCGCACGCTCGCTCACCGCACGCTCGCTCTCTCTCTCTTGCGGGAAATCTCTCTTTGATTTGCAAATTGCTCAATGATTAGTACATTTGTGTGCCTAGGGATTGGCCAAGGGAAGCTTACAACTTTACAAGCTATGGACATGGAGGTAGCTGACCTACTCGTTGCATTTTATTTGCCTGATCCACACTCAAACAGCCTGTCTCCTGTGGATCAGATGATGGCTACATCGCTCGACCTTCTGGCCTCACAGTGTCCACGGTGAAGATACATGACAAGTCCCCAAGCTAACAATGCGTGTGCAAGTGCAAATCTCATGGCCGTGACAACCCAACCGATCTCCATTGATGCACATTCATAGTACATGCATGCTTAGCTTGATCCACTTGCGAGGTGAATGATTAGCTGAGCAACTGGGTTCATTGGGTAACTTAGCTAGTACTACTACATTCATAGTACCACATGCTTAGTTTGATCCAGTGGTGGTTAATTAGCATATCTAGTCATGTTCATTAACTAGCTCAATTAGGTATCTAGTACTACCACTAAAACAGTTGAGGGCCTAGATCAGAGAGCAAGGCAAGTGCATGCCCCAACTTGATCACTTGGACACAATTAACTATAGCAACTACCTAGCTAATCAGTCTAGAGCTTGGATGCTGTTTAAGATTAATTCCAAGTTTCGAGCTTGACGTGTTGATTAGTTGTTGGACCCTAGACTGACTAACACTAGGGCGAAACGGCGCACGACCAGTCAATAGATCGATTGAGAAAGTCTTTCACCTTTCTTGGATGAGCTTCTCTAAATTGAGAACGTATGCTATCGGGGGGTGAAAACCATTGGACTTGGTCCTCAGTCCTCACCGGTTAAAACCGCCACCAAAGACGATGCAAATCCGAATCCCTAAATGGAGGCATCACCTGATGGATATGCGATCTATCGTTCATCGCTAGGAGAGGATTGGCAAAAATAAAAATAGAAATAAAATAATTAAGTACAATGTGCATCACACATACAACATCATCTTACCAAGAAATGTACACATTATTGTCTTGTCCATGTCCAAGCTAGTCAAACAGTGATGAACCGTATGCTCGATTGGACAATCCTGAGTTTACACTACCCCAAATTAACTATACTTATGTCATTTCGTTAATTAAAACTACAAATACATTCAAAACCAAATTGATTGCCCTCTCTTTTTACATGTAGAGTTGATATTTGCGTGCAATGATAAGTCCATGTCTTTGTGGACTTGTGGTTGTCAAAGCTCAACTGGTACATACTACTCCGTCCTGGTTTACTAGTCTTCTCGTATTTAGGGTCATATTTTGACCATGATTTTAGCTAATAAAATATAAGTTATACGTAGCAAAAATAGTATCATCGGAAACTATATTCAAATATGAATTCAGCGATATAATTTTTTGTGACAAGTATTAACATTCTGTTAGTTAAATCTATGGTGAAAATTTGGCACAAAATACAAAGGGAATCAATAAACAAGACATAGGTAGTACATACTTTGATGCAGTTTATTAGTGACAGAAAAACGCCTAGATCAGGCCGGGGTAGGCTAGGTAGACCGTAGATCAAAGTAGCAAAGACTACAAACTGCTAGACTTTGACTCTGTCACTTGGATCAAGTAAACCAACAACTAGTGGTAATGCTGGACCTTAGACCAGTGTGTAGCTTTGATGTTTAGATTCCAAGTATCGCATTTGATAGTGCTAGTAGCTGCATAAGAACATGGCGGCATGTTAATCCAAACAGCGGCCAGGTCAATAGATCGGTCGCGAATCCCTCTTGGGTTTTGTTTAGTTTGCGAAGGATGTAAGTTGCACGTTTAACTGTTTTATTTTCAGTCCAAACTAACTTTGACAGCGAAGAAGAGTAGTGGTTGTCTGGCTGACAAGGGCGTAGCCAGAAAATTTCATCATTGGGGATCACTATGTGGTAAAAAATGGTTTAAATTCGTTATAATCAGCACATAAGTACTAATTAGTACTTAAACACAATGAATATCGGCCCAAATTAGCAAGAAGGTTCATCACAATATGTACTAAACACAAGGTTCATCACACAATACATATATATGATCAGTACCATATTAGCAAGAAGTACAAGATCAGATGAAGCAAGTCTAAGAAGGGAAACAACCTCGTTGTTCTGTTATATACTCTGAAAAACATGCTTATGTAATTAACTTAAAATAAATTCAGGAAATCTGTGTATATGATTAATCAAGCAATGCTATAAGCATGCGCAAAACCGGACTTTTCTCTCTCTTTTTGTTATCTGTTTATATATAAAAAAATTGATATTGGTTAGTAATAAGTAAACACCTTTTTGGCTGTGGTAGCTCAAGTGGCACATATTGTGATCTAACAACGCAATTGATACTTTATTAATCAGTGTCAGAAAGCCGTGTTACAGTCATGTTTGTACATGTTTGCGCCTAGATCAGGGAAGGCTAGGTAGACTCTAGATCAACCTAGCATGACTAGAGCTGCTAGACTGGCTAGCTTTGGTGTCAAGATTCCTAGTGTCCCCTTCTGACATTGTTGATTAGCTGCTATTTCAAAGTCAAATTAAGCGAAACAGATCCACTACATTGACGACGCGGTCAAAAACATATAGGGGTTGTATCGATTTTACCCCTTCTTGGACTAATAGTTTGTTTGGTTTGTGGGTGTGGTGTGATCAAGTTGCATATTATAGCTGTTCGACGTACAGGAGACCACAAGCAGAACAGAGCTGTGAGTAAATTAGGATAATTAGGGGTTGAACATGCTTGTAAGTCGGCTTTGCTAATTTGGTGAATCTGCTTCACAATAGCTTGGATATTTTTTGCTCACAATTGTACAAATGAAATAGATAAGTGTATGCATATGCTCATCGAAGTATAGCTAACCTAGTATGGTCATTCGGCTTTGATAGACATGGGGTGTTTAGATGAGTTGGAACTGGAAATTTATACTGAAGAAATGTGCTATCGAAATGAAGCAAATTTGAACAGAGTGTTTATCATTATCGTCACCCCTATGGTTAGCACAAGGCAAGCTCTACCAAACAACAAAGGGCTCACACAATGCTGAACAGTTTTTGCATCAGTTCCATTTTATGATTTTTAGCAAAAATTATTCCATTGCTTTGCACTTGCTAGCTGGATCTGTAAATAACAGAATGAGAAATTGAAGACACCTTGTACTATGTTGTCAAACAGAACACTGAACACATGAGCTGTAGCAAAATCCTCTTCTCTGTATTGATTTTTTGTCTGTATATTATGTACACGGACATCTTGTAGTAACGTTCAGTAAAATACAAATGGCCTAACTAATTGAGTTTCTTTTCTTTGTACACACGAGTTCCTAGCTAGATGGTAGGCGTCATAATGTTGAGCAGTGAAACTCTGGTCTGCATAACGCTCCTGAACACCATGTCGCAGAGGCCGTCGCACTCGTTCAAGCACCTTTCCAGCGCGTGCAGCCTCTCGACTGTGGTCTCCGCCGTCTCCGGTGCGGTGGCGGTTCTCCTGGCGAACACGGGAATAAACGTGGCCGTCTTCTTAGAAGATGATGCCGCGAATGACATGGACGCGGCGGCCGAGAAGACTGCGGCGGCGGCCATGGCGCTGGAAGCGGCCGCCTCGACGAGCGCGTAGGCCATCTCGCCCTCCTTGCCTCTAACGGCAACGAGGTTCAGGCGCGCGCTCTTGGAGGAGATGGCGGAGACGGACGCGGCGAGACGGGCGAGCTCCTTCTCGGCCTGACGCTGGGACATGGCAGCGGACGCGAGCCTCCCGGTGACGCCCCTGCGCAACGCGGCGCGGGACTCGGTGGCGGCGTGCCTGAGCGACAGGAGGCACTCCAGGAAGCCCTGGTGCGCGTCGGCGAGGAGGAGGAATGACTCGATGAGGCGGTCGCCGGCGTTGCTGGTGGGGCACCGTAGCGCGGCCCCGCACTCCGGGAGGAGGACGAGGTTGGCGAGGGATGTGTGGAGCGCCTGGATGGCGGCGAGGCCGGACGGGAGGGAGGAGGAAGGGCCCTGCTGGATCCAGGAACGGACGGTGACGATGTGGGCGTTGAGGTTGGCGAGGAGCGGGTGGGAGGAGGTGGTGCCGGGGAGGCTGACAGAGCGGACGTGGCGGGGCTTGGAGAAGGACCTCGCCGGCGTGAGAGGGAATGAGATGGAGCGACCGAAGTTGAGAGCCATTCTAGCTCTTGCTGTTGCTTCTCGAGTTTGTTGCTGCTGCTAGATGTGTGAGATGAGGTGTGGTGTGATGGAGGAGACGATCGATGTTGTATATATGCAGAGGGTAGGGTAGGAGGCAGCTTGGAAAGCGGTGGTTGCACGTGTGGCCTGGGTGCGCTGCACACAGGAGGAGGAGGAGGAGGAGGCTCGCCGCGTTAAGTCAAAACTCAACGCAACGCCGGCGATGGTATTAGGATCACCGTGCATGTGTGGCTTAGGTGTCATGTTGGCGAGCGACGAGCCAGTACAGGTGTTGGACACTTGGACGTGCATGCACGCACGCTCGGTCAAGATATATGACTGTGGCACTACTGGCGCCCTTGGGCCACCGGTTGGACATATGATTGGAGTAGTTAGGGCATGTCTGGCGAGCGCGAAGTTTTGATGGACGGGTATATTGAAGGACTTTATTTCAAATGATTCAAAAATTATATTTTCAAGTTAAAAAAAGGGAAAAATTGTGAGAAAACTTATACATACTCGCGACAGGTCTGTCAATTTTCGTTCAAAAATATTATGATTTCAAGCTGCACAAAAAATAACCAAATTCCAGCCCAACAATAATAGAGAAATGGCACGTTTTCATGTACGTATTCTTTTTGTATACACCGCATATGAATGTATATTGTTATGAAAATTTCTCTGAATGTGTTCTATATGTATCTGTGTATGTACAAAAATATATGATGTTTTATGTAGAAATATTTTTTTAAGTTCACATTAGAGCCTGTCCTCCGTTTGCTCTTTTCGCCCTTCGGCGATAATGTTTTTCGATTTCCGTCAAGAGCCGACCATCCAAAACTATCCTTCGAACAAGGCAAATTGACAATACAATGTTGATTTATGCTAGTTCATATGTTTTTTTACAATACATAAAAGATCTCTAAAACAACTAAAAACTACTCTAAATGGTACTCCCCCGCATCGGAGGTGAGGTCAATGACACCGGTGTGGAACCGCACGCCTAGTCGTCATTGGCCGTTGGCGCAAATCCATTGGAGCCGCCGACGTGTACCTTTTTCATCATCGTCGTGATCCTCCTCCTACTTGTCTTCCTCATCCTCGAGCATCTCAAAGAGCCAAGTGCGCCGCACGTCGTTGCGGAGCTGGCGGCGCTCACGGTGGACCATGCGGACTTTCCATAGACGGATAGACCAGCCGGTTCACGTCAACGAGTTCACGGTCCGTGAGGAGCGCTGTGTCGGCAGCGGCATCCGCTTGCTCCACTTCCAATTGCGCCATGGCCATGCGGTGCTCATCCAGTAGCGCAAGGCGGAATTGCTCCTCCGCCGCCATGGAGAATAGGCCATTTGCCCTGCTGGTCGCAACATGAATGACCATCCCTCCTTCTCCTTCACGGGCGCCTCCTCTTCCTGGAGTACCGCCAGTGCCATGGGGTCGACTCCTCCTCCACCTCCTCCATCTCCCTCCTCCGAGCTTGGGTCCAGAGAGCTCGGAGGTTGGCCTGCCACAATGGGCCTGGCAATAGGTGTCTGCAGCGCCGACCTCCACCATGATTTTGGCGCAGTGCTCTGGCGTCAACATTTTATATTACGTGATCTTGGAGCGGACGATCGCTACGGCGAGAATCGAGAAGGTGGATGTGGACAGGTGGGCTTCGCTACTAGCTGCATTGACGCCGACAAATGGAAATGACCGTGTTGTTGGAGCCCAAACTTCCCCAAATTGCCCCTCTATTTAGGACCGGCCTGGAGGATTTCAGACGTCCAAACGAGTCCAGCCCAAATTGAAGGTTTATGTTGGAGGCCTGAAAGCGTCCCGTCCAGACATATAGGCTTACTCACTGCGCATTATGCAGTACACACAGCAGAGCACGGACGTACAACAACGATCTACAGCAGAGCACGGACGGACAACAACGATCTACTGTTGGATGGACATGGACGGCTTACCAGGTGATCGTCAACTATGTGCAAATCATGCTGTGGCTCATTTCGCCTTCTAGATCGATCCGCCAGGACAGCGCGGATCATACATGCGGGCACAATTATCTTGGTGTTGTACTAGACTACTAATCGGACACACGGCTGGTGAGACCACTGAGATCGATGGATGATTCCATGACACCCCCGCAACAGTCCGATCCGGGCGTGCTTTTGATTTTGTCCCTCTTTGAGTTGCAAGTTGGGAGACATGAGAGATTCCATACGACGCCGTCGTCGTTTACATTGCTTGCACACAGGACGTGCACATGGTAGCTAGAGCAAGCTGCGAGATTCGACATTGATTGGCTTGAAACTACCGATCATAATGCATGCTGCACACGAATGGGTTGTCGTCGTCTTCCAATATACTAGTACTACGTACCTGCCGTATGGACATGTCAACCAAGTTCATATGTTAAACTGAACTTCCCGATGGAAACACTTTTGCAATGTAGTAAAAAAAGATCAAAACTATCAATAGCTTTCACTCCCCCAAAACGTGTTCATATATGAATGGAAGAAAAAAAACACGTTTTAACTGACTAAAGTAGCAGCATATATGGTAATTTTTTCTTGGCTAATAGCATCAGTGTAGGCTCCATGTGTTAAATAAAGAGATATGGCATCATCACAACACCTAGGAAAAGAAATTTAAATCACAGTCTCCCACCTAGGCTTTTAAGTTTTAACACACATGTGATTTTCAATGTTAATGTGTGATTGGCAGGTGTACTGAACAAACCTGTAACTTCCATGCCACTCCAAACGTGAAAATGATCGCCATCAAATAAGACTACCATGGAAAAAAAATCTCACTAAGAGCTATTAATCAAATTAAGAATGTTTTCTGTTAGATGGAAACGCCCCAGGATCGACCTTGATGTCAAAGCGGGGGCTACCACACTGACGGCCTGGTCGTACTGTCCTAAACCTGGCGACTGAGGAGGCCTACTCTCCTGGGGCCCTTACCTATCTTCTCTAAACCTGTAATTTGGCAATAAAAACTAGGCACTGGCTGGGTCTCAGCACGTTGTATCCCTGTACTTGGGGTTTGTTTCTGGCTGATTGTTGTCAGGTCGATCGTAGTGCGAAAATATATTCAGGTGGGCGGCTTGCCCCCTGGTTATTTCCTCAAGAAAAAAAAGAGGGACATTAACATTGTAGGGTATTATGAGACAGCTATACTTGAACTTACAATGAAGTATGATGATTAGCAGAGATTGTTTCCACCAAATCTGCCATAGTCACCCATGGAAATTCCGATCTAATCATGAGAGCACACAAAGACATAGTAGTGCTGCTGGTTTTATGCGAGCCCGGATCTGATGGCCTCCAAAATCCAAATATGTTGATATCCAGCATGGAGAGCAATCATACCTACAGCCCGTACCTCTAAGAAGCTACCATCTCCAACTGGCCTTGCTGGGAGGACGGATACATCGGAGGACGGTTGGACGCACATGCAGAATATTAGGCTGCATGGGGTGAGAGAGAGCTTGGTCGTACGGTAGAGGAGAAGACTTGCTGCCGAGAACTCTAATGTTGGGAGAGCAGCGACGACGGCGAAGCGATGAAGGATTGCTTTCGCGAGAGAAGGAGGGATCGAGGGAGAGAGTTCTCATTTCTTACGACACATCATCCAGCGACTACATATGGCTCAGAACGTAACTTCGTAGCGATTCCTCGAGGATTAACGTGCATACACAGGAAAAAGTGCTCTGTAATTGTTTATTTATCCAAGCCCTACAATTAACAACCTAAGGTTAGTTATATAATGCACGTGGGATAGGCTATTGCATCCGCGGTCAGTTTTTCCTTATTTCTCTCAAGTGAATGGAGAGAGACCATGGGAAGGATGACTCAGCTAGGTGGGATAGGAGAGCGGGTCTCCTATTTCATCCAATGCCTACGCACACATCATAAATTAATCGGGTGGCCAAATTTTCTTAAGCCCAAGGATTAACGTGCTGTCTCGCACGGTCCCTCCAATTAGTAAATATAAGATAGTTTTATGCCCAATGGTGTATCTACTCAGAACATCGAAATGGTCTCAATATGGTTGGCTTGAGCCTACAAATTTGTATTCTTTTGAAATTAGAGTTGACTACAAAGATGTAAAAGACTACGTGTTTGCAGAGCAAGATAACTCATATAACGTTGACATCTTCGTTAATAAAGTAATTACCCACGGATAGGCAGATAATAATTAATCATTGACAGCTTGATAACTACCCCTTCCACATCAAAAACTATATTTAAAACAAACTTCGAACAAATTTTGGACACAACAAAGTCAGTGGAGTAAGTTTACCTAATAATGGCTACACAAACTAATGAATCATTCTAATGAATCATAAATTATACACAATGTATGCTATGCTTTATTGGTTATAAAACACAATATAATTATTATAATAGAAAATTAAGCAAAAGAATAGGGAAGTTTATAAATAGAGTACACTAGTTACCCCATAATAAGCTTATTACTATGTTTCCTATATAGGTTGAGTGGTGCGTTAGATATACATATTTGTGTGCAAACTATTCATATATAAGGAAGGTTTATAGTTTCAGTGGCCTTCGTTATGCCTTGTCATGAGATAAATAATATATACTATTATGTTCTCTTATGTATTGTTTTCACTAAACTTTAGTTTACTAAATTTATCAATAAGTATCTCAATAGAAGATTCAAGAGTGCTACATGACCGCCCTTAGTAACACAAACTAACCTATTATGCAATGGTATGAACCGGTAACAATTTCAAATGGTGGTCCCAGGTAAACTTTTAGATCGCATGAATTATCATGTAGAAAGACATGCAAATTAGAACGTGTATGTTAGTATTATAATTAATTTAGTAAATTGAGTCAGCAATATTTAGATATATAGTAATTACATGATTTTTTTTGGAGAAATACCGAGTACAAGGCAGATGCTCACACACGCACACCGTAGCCACCCCGCCCCCCCCCCCCCCCCCCCACCACACACACACACATCATGTTTTGAAGAGTAAACTCGCTGAGCATCAAAATTGGCAAGGTCATCATGGTCACCATATGCGACGAAAATGTTGCCTTGTATTGAAAGAAAGGTCTGCATTCACAAGACAAACACATGTCGTCGAAGTTTAATCTCTGGTGGCCAGAGGGTACAACTACCCTCGAACCAATTGCTAACTTAATATAGTTGGCATCAACACATTTTGTTGAACCTGAAAAAACTTTCCAAGAAAACATTTTGTTGTCATTAATAATGTTTAGATGGCTGGAACACTTGAATGTTCATCACATAGATAAGGTTGCTTCCTTAATTAGTCAAGGACAAATTTACAAATGTGGCCGACTCAGAGGGGAGTGTCTCTTTAGCGCTAAATGCAGCAGGTTGCGCAACAACGCAGAGGGTGTCTCCTGCATAGGCACACCCTGTAAATTGGTCACTCGACTCCCGCTCGATTTCTGCTTTTTATTTCTCTCATTCCCCACTCTTAGAAAAAAACCAGCCGTTTTTTCTATTAATTTATAAAAACTTGGTGAAATCATAGAATGCTTGCAGATTTAAAAAAAGTTTGCAAATTTTAGAAAATGTTCACGGATTAAAACATGTTCATTAATTTGAAAATAATTCTATGGATTTCAAAATAGTTCATGGAATTGAAAAAAATGTTCATAGGTTTCAAATATGTCCATGGATTTATTTAAAATGTGCTTGAAATTTGAAAGGTTTGCTAAATTTGGAAAAAGTTCACGACTTTAAAAAAAGTGAATGTATGTTTAAAAATTTATGAATTTTAAGAATATTCAAGTATTTTGAAAAAATGTTCATGGGTTTCATAAAATATTCAAAAATTTCAAATCAAATCACAAATTTGAAAACAATATTAACAATTCTTGTTTGCGAGTTGAGAAAAAAAGAAAAATAAAAGCGAAAGAAAAAGAAAAACCGATGAACTAGATTATAAACAGGAAAAAAAAAAGGGCAAAGGAACATTCTGCAATATTCCCAAGACCAAAAGTAACCATCCGGTGTCTTTCCGTTACATGGGCCGTCAATAAGCAGCATATGCGCCAAATAGGAAAGTACAGACTCAGAGTATGACCGTTGAGAGGGACGATGAGCTTCGTTACGTCGGCCCACATTGTTACATCTCCTCCAGCTCCGAGGATGACCGTTGACAGGGACAATGGGTTCCACGTGTACTTCTAGGCACTGTCTGATTGGAAACTACCATTGCATTATTTCTACAGGACAGACATGATACAACCAAGTCGGGGCATCTGGGAGACTTTATTGAAGACAACGTCAGACATGCTTGGCGGGCACAATGCTAGCTTCGGATGCCGCAGCTGCCGGACGATGATGACGGTTAGTATAATTGTGTGCACGAGAGAATCTCTCTCTCTCTCTCTCTCTCTCTATGGCGGGAAATCTCTCTTTGATTTGCAAATCGCTCAAGGATTGGTACATTTGTATGCCTAGGGATTGGCCAAGGGAAGCTTACAACTTTACAAGCTATGGACATGGAGGTAGCTGACCTACTCGCTGCATTTTGTTTCTCTTTGATTTGCAAATCGCTCAAGGATTGGTACATTTGTATCCTAGGGATTGGCCAAGGGAAGCTTACAACTTTACAAGCTATGGACATGGAGGTAGCTGACCTACTCGCTGCATTTTGTTTGTCTGATCCACACTCGAACAACCTGTCTCCTGTGGATCAGATCATGGCTACATCGCTCGACCTTCCGGCCTCACAATGTCCACGACGATGAGACATGACAGGTCCCCAAGCTAGCCATGCGTGTGCAAGTGCAAATCTCATGGCCGTGACAACCCAACCGATCTCCATTGAGGCACATTCATAGTACAAGCTTAGCTTGACCCACTTGCGAGGTGAATGATTAGTTGAGCAACTGGGATCATTGTGTAACTTAGCTAGTACTACATTCATAGTACCACATGCTTAGTTTGATCCAGTTGTGAATAATTAACTGAGCAACTTGAGTTCATTAACTAGCTCAATTAGCTAGCTAGTACTACCACTAGGTTGTCGGAGAGCCTAGATCGCAGAGCTAGGAAGTGCATGCCCCAACTTGATCACTTGGATACAATTAACTAGAGCAAGTACCTAGCTAGCAAGGCTATAGCTTAGATGTAGTACTGGTCATGCTGTTTAAGTGAATTCCTAATGTTGAGCTTGACTATGTTGATTAACTCTAAGACCCTAGAATGACCCACACTATTAGGCAAAAGGCCGTATGACCAGTCAATAGATCGATTGAGAAAGTCTTTCATCTTTCTTGGATAAATTTGCCTAATGGAGAACGTATGTTGTCGGGGGTGAAAACCATGGAATTGGTCCTCACCAGTTGAAACCGCAGCCAAAGAAGATGAGATGAATCCCTAACTGGAGGCATCATCTGATGGATAGTCGATCAGTTGCTCATCGCTAGGAGAGGATTGACAAAAAAAGGAGGTAAGTACAACGTCCATCACACATACAACACAATATTACCTTGAAATGTACACATTATTGTCTTGTCCATGTCCAAGCTAGTCAAACAGTGATGAACCGTATGCACGATCGGACAATTCTGAGTTTACACAACCACAATTTAACTATACTTGTATCGTCTGATCAAGTAAAACTACAAATATATTCAAAACCAATTTGTTTGCTCTCTCTTTTACATGTAGAGTTAATATTTGCGTGCAGTAATAATTCCATGTCTTTGTGGACTTGTGGTTGTCGTCACAGCTCAACTGGTACATACATACTTTGATGCAGTTTATTAGTGACAGAAAACTGCCTAGATAAAGCCAGGGTAAGCTAGGTAGACCGTATATCAAACCAGCAAAGACTGCAAACTGCTAGACTTTGACTCTGTCACTTGGATCAAGTAAACCAACAACTGGTGGCAAGGCTAGACCTTAGACTAGTGTGTAGCTTTGCTGTTTAGATTCCAACTGTCGCATTTGACAGTGCTGATTAGTAGCTGCATAAGAACGTGGCGGCATGTTAATCCAAATAGCGGCCAGGTCAATAGACGGATCACGAAACCCTCTTGGGTTTTGTTTAGTTTGAGAAGGATATAAGTTGCACGTTTGATTGTTTTAACTTCAGTCCAAACTAGCGAAGAATAGTAGTGGTTGTCTGTGTGACATGGGCGTACCCAGAAAATTTCATCATTGGGGTTCACTATGTGGTATAAAAAGTTTAAATTCGTTATAATCAGTACATAAATACTAATTATAAAGGGATTTGACAAAGTTCACTGGGTTCATCTTAACCAGTCACTACATGATGGCTGCGCCCTGCTGGCTGATATTGATTAATTAGTGCTAAACACAATGAATATCGGCCCAAATTATTCAGCACAAGGTTCATCACACAGTACATATATATGATCAGTACCATATTGGCAAGAAGTACAAGATAAAATCAAGAAAGTCTAAGGGAGGGAAACAACCTAATCGTTCTATTATATACTCTGTAAAACATGCTTATATAATTAACTGAAAATAAATTCAGGAAATTTGTGTATATGTTTAATGAAGCAATGCTATAGACATGCACAAAACTGGATTTTCTCTCTCTTTCTGTTCTCTATTTATATGTAAAATTGATATTTGGTAAGTAATAAGTACATATCTTTCTGGTTGTGACAGCTCAAGTGGTACATATTGTGATTTAACGACACAGTTGATATATTTTCTTAATCAGGTTCAGAAAACCGTGTTTCAGTCATGTTTGTGCCTAGATCAGGGAAGGCTAGGTAGACTCTAGATCAACCTAGCATGACTAGAGCTGCTAGACTGGCTAGCTTTGGTGTCAAGGTTCCCAGTGTCCCCTCTGACATTGTTGATTAGCTGCGATTTCAAAGTCAACTAAGCGAAACTGATAACCTATATTGATGACGCGGTAAAAAACGTACATGGCTTGTACGATTTTACCCCTTCTTGGACTAATTAGTTTATTTTGTCCGAGGCTGTGAATGTGTGATCAAGTTGCATATTATAGCTGTTCGATTTACGGGAGACCACAAGAACAGAGGTGTGAGTAAATTAGGATTCATAAGGGGCTGAACATGTTTGTAAGTCGGCTTGCTAACTTGGTGAATCTGCTTCACAATAGCTTGGACATCTTTTGCTCAAAATTGTACAAATGAAATATAAGTGTATGCATATATGCTCATGAAAGTATAGCTGACCTTGTATGGTCATTCGGCTTTGATAGACTCTGGTTGTTTGAGATGAGTTGGAACTGAAATTTGTAATGAAGAAATGTGCCATCGAAATGAAGCAAATTGATAAGAGTGTTCATCGTTATGGCCACCCCTATGGTTAGCACAAGGTATGCTCTATCAAACAACAAAGGACTCTCGAAATAGGATTTCGCCCCGCTTTGTAGATAAAGCACAAACAGCCGAACCGATACAAGGTGGTGGGGAGAACCCCTTACAAGCAAGTCAAAAGATAAATAACGACCACCACGATAATGGCGAGAACGCCACCAACCCGAAGCCGAGCGTGAAAGTAGGAGGCACTACACCTCACAAGATGCTACCAAGACTACCGAATCGAAACTAAACCGCGCCGCCTAGGGAAACCACCGGACCCTGACACACCGAACACACCAAGCTATTGCCGGAGAGGGCAACCGTCTACCCTCTCACTCTGAGCCGCGGAGCTCCGATCCTGCCAGCGGATAGCGAGGACAGAGGACGATGACGATGAAGGCACGTGTAATGGATAGGAGACCAACAAATTCAATTCAAGCCAGAGCCGATGAAGCATCACGCCAGGATCAAAGCACGCCTCGAAGGCGCCAATATGCTGCAACCGGATGGTGCCTGAGTTCCCCAACGACGCAAAGCATCGCTGCCACCGAGCCCAAAATGACGAACTAAGGTTTTCACCTGGAACCCTGGCATGAAGAGGAACCCAGAACGATGCCCCTAAGAGGTAAGTGACACCCGCAGGCATCACCAAGCGCGAAGCTTTCGCTCGGATCCTTGTCACTGCCACCCGAGATACCACCGTACCTGACCCAACCTAAGGGAAGGGCCACCTTGCAAGCACAAGACCCCCAATCCAGACCAGGGAGCCACCACCGCCGAAGCCATGAGGATAGAAGGATCACCCGTCACACTTCCCCTTGCTATCCACATAGCCAAAAGGAGGCGCCACCACCGCTGCCGCGCTGCTCGCCGTAGAGACAGGCGGACAACATCACCATCCAGGGCTGCCACCCCGGCATCCAAGACTGACACTCCACGAACACGGACCTGTTCGAAATATGCCCTAGAGGCAATAATAAAGTGGTTATTATTATATTTCCTTGTTCATGATAATTGTCTATTGTTCATGCTATAATTGTGTTATCCGGAAATCGTAATACATGTGTGAATACATAGACCACAACATGTCCCTAGTAAGCCTCTAGTTGACTAGCTCGTTGATCAATAGATGGTTATGGTTTCCTGACCATGGACATTAGATGTCGTTGATAACAGGATCACATCATTAGGAGAATGATGTGATGGACAAGACCCAATCCTAAGCATAGCACTAGATCGTGTAGTTCGTCTGCTAAAGCTTTTCTAATGTCAAGTATCATTTCCTTAGACCATGAGATTGTGCAACTCCCGAATACCGTAGGAATGCTTTGGGTGTATCAAACGTCACAACGTAACTGGGTGACCATAAAGGTGCACTACAGGTATCTCCGAAAGTGTCTGTTGGGTTGGCACGAATCGAGACTGGGATTTGTCACTCCGTATGACGGAGAGGTATCTCTGGGCCCACTCGGTAATGCATCATCATAATGAGCTCAATGTGACTAAAGAGTTAGCCACGGGATCATGCGTTACGGAACGAGTAAAGAGACTTGCCGGTAACGAGATTGAACAAGGTATAGGGATACCGACGATCGAATCTCGGGCAAGTATCATACCGGTAGACAAAGGGAATTGTGTACGGGATTAATTGAATCCCCGACATCGTGGTTCATCCGATGAGATCATCGTGGAACATGTGGGAGCCAACATGGGTATCCAGATCCCGCTGTTGGTTATTGACCGGAGAGATGTCTCGGTCATGTCTACATGCCTCCCGAACCCGTAGGGTCTACACACTTAAGGTTCGATGACGCTAGGGTTATAGGGAAAGTTTGTACGTGGTTACCGAATGTTGTTCGGAGTCCCGGATGAGATCCCGGACGTCACGAGGAGTTCCGGAATGGTCCGGAGGTAAAGAATAATATATAGGAAGTGAGGTTTTGGTCACCGGAAGTGTTTCGGGCGTCACCGGTAATGTACCGGGACCACCGGAAGGGTTCCGGGGGTCCACCAGGTGGGGCCACCAGCCCCGGAGGCTTGCATGGGCCAAGAGTGGGAAGGGACCAGCCCCTGAGTGGGCTGGTGCGCCTTCCACCAAAGGCCCAAGGCGTAGCAAAAGGGGAGAAGGGGGAAACCCTAGGCGCAGATGGGCCTAAGGCCCACCCTAGGGCGCGCCCCCCCTCTCTCCCCCTCTTGGCCGCCTCCCTCCAACCCATCTAGGGCTGCCGCCCCCCTAGGGTGGGAACCCTAGAGGGGGCGCACCCTCCTCCCCTCCTCCTATATATAGTGGGGGTTTTGGGGCTGCTAGGGACACGAATCTCTCTCCCTCTTGGTGCAGCCCTACCTCTCCACCTCCTCGTCTTTCGTAGTGCTTGGCGAAGCCCTGCTGGAGAACCACGCTGCTCCAACACCACCACGCCATCGTGCTGCTGCTGGAGTTGTCTTCCCCAACCTCTCCCTCCTCCTTGCTGGATCAAGGCGCGGGAGACGTCACCGGGCTGCACGTGTGTTGAACGCGGAGGCGCCGTTGTTCGGCGCTTAGATCGGAATCGACCGCGATTTGAATCGCTGCGTGTACGACTCCTCCAACCGCGTTCTTGCAACGCTTCCGCATCGCGATCTTCAAGGGTATGAAGATGCACTCCTCTCTCTCTCGTTGCTAGTCTCTCCATAGATTGATCTTGGTGATGCGTAGGAATTTTTTTTGATTTACTACTACGTTCCCCAACAGTGGCATCATGAGCTAGGTCTATGCGTAGTTTCTTGCACGAGTAGAACATAAGTTGTTATGGGCGTCGATTTTGTCAATTTACTTGCCATTACTAGTCTTATCTTGATTCGGCGGCATCGTGGGATGAAGCGGCCCGGACCAACCTTACACGTATGCTTACGTGAGACAGGTTCCACCGACTGACATGCACTAGTTGCATAAGGTGGCTAGCGGGTGTCTGTCTCTCCCACTTTAGTCGGATCGGATTCGATGAAAACGGTCCTTATGAAGGGTAAATAGAAATTGGCATATCACGTTGTGGTTGTGGCGTAGGTAAGAAACGTTCTTGCTAGAAACCTATAGCAGCCACGTAAAAAAATTTGCAACAACAATTAGAGGACGTCTAACTTGTTCTTGCAGCATATGCCGTGTGATGTGATATGGCCAATAGGATGTGGTGAATGATATATGTGATGTATGAGATTGATCATGTTCTTGTAATAGGAATCACGACTTGCATGTCGATGAGTATGACAACCGGCAGGAGCCTTAGGAGTTGTCTTAATTTATTGTATGACCTGCGTGTCAATGAAAATGGTGTCAATGAAAATGCCATGTAATTACTTTACTTTATTGCTAACCGTTAGCCATAGTAGTAGAACTAATAGTTGGCGAGACAACTTCATGAAGACACGATGATGAAGATCATGATGATGGAGATCATGGTGTCATGCCGGTGACGATGATGATCATGGTGCCCCGAAGATGGAGATCAAAAGGAGCAAAATGATATTGGCCATATCATGTCACTTTATGATTTGCGTGTGATGTTTATCATGTTTACATCTTATTTGCTTAGAACGACGGTAGCATAAATAAGCTGATCCCTCACTAAAATTTCAAGAAAGTGTTCCCCCTAACTGTGCACCGTTGCGAAGGTTCGTTGTTTCGAAGCACCACGTGATGATCGGGTGTGATAGATTCTAACGTTCGAATACAATGGGTGTAAGCCAGATTTACACATGCAAAACACTTAGTTGACTTGACGAGCCTAGCATGTACAGACATGACCTCGGAACACGGAAGACCGAAAGGTCGAACATGAGTCGTATAGAAGATACGATCAACATAGAGATGTTCACCGTTGATGACTAGTCCATCTCACGTGATGATCGGACACGGCCTAGTCGATTCGGATCATGTATCACTTAGATGACTAGAGGGATGTCTATCTGAGTGGGAGTTCATAGAATAATTTGATTAGATGAACTTAATTATCATGAACTTAGTCTAAAATCTTTACAACATGTCTTGTAGATCAAATGGCCCATGCTAATGTTGCCCTCAACTTCAACGCGTTCCTAGAGAAAACCAAGCTGAAAGACGATGGTAGCAACTACACGGACTGGGTCCGTAACCTGAGGATCATCCTCATAGCTGCCAAGAAAGCTTATGTCCTTGAAGCACCGCTAGGTGACGCACCTGTTTTCCCGGCAACTCAAGACGTTATGAACGCCTGGCAGTCGCGTAGTGATGATTACTCCCTGGTTCAGTGCGGCATGCTTTACAGCTTAGAACCGGGGCTCCAAAAGCGTTTTGAGCAACACGGAGCATATGAGATGTTCCAAGAGCTGAAAATGGTTTTCCAAGCTCATGCCCGGGTCGAGAGATATGAAGTCTCCGACAAGTTCTATAGTTGTAAGATGGAGGAGAATAGTTCTATCAGCGAGCATATACTCAAAATGTCTGGGTTGCACAACCGCTTGTCTCAGCTGGGAGTTAATCTCCCGGATGACGCGGTCGTTGACAGAATCCTTCACTCGCTTCCACCTAGCTACAAGAGCTTTGTGATGAACTTCAATATGCAGGGGATGGAAAAAACCATTCCTGAGGTATATTCAATGCTGAAATCAGCGGAGGTGGAGATCAAAAAGGAACATCAAGTGTTGATGGTGAATAAAACCACTAAGTTCAAGAAAGGCAAGGGTAAAAAGAACTTCAAGAAGGACGGCAGGGGAGTTGCCGCGCCCGGTAAGCAAGCTACCGGGAAGAAGCCAAAGAATGGATCCAAGCCTGAGACTGAATGCTTTTATTGCAAGGGAAACGGTCACTGGAAGCGGAACTGCCCCAAGTACTTAGCGGATAAGAAGGCCGGCAATACCAAAGGTATATGTGATATACATGTTATTGATGTGTACCTTACCAGTGCTCGTAGTAGCTCCTGGGTATTTGATACCGTTGCGGTTGCTCATATTTGTAACTCAAAACAGGAGCTGCGGAATAAGCGGAGACTGGCGAAGGACGAGGTGACGATGCGCGTCGGGAATGGTTCCAAGGTCGATGTGATCGCCGTCGGCACGCTACCTCTACATCTGTCTACGGGATTAGTTTTAAACCTCAATAATTGTTATTTAGTATCAGCTTTGAGCATGAACATTGTATCAGGATCTCGTTTGATGCGAGATGGCTACTCATTTAAATCCGAGAATAATGGTTGTTCTATTTATATGAGCGATATGTTTTATGGTCATGCCCCGCTGGTCAATGGTTTATTCTTATTGAATCTCGAACGTGATGTTACACATATTCATAGTGTGAATGCCAAAAGATGTAAGGTTGATAATGATAGTCCCACATACTTGTGGCACTGCCGCCTTGGTCATATTGGTGTCAAACGCATGAAGAAACTCCATGCAGATGGACTTTTGGAGTCACTTGATTATGAATCATTTGACACGTGCGAACCATGCCTCATGGGCAAGATGACCAAGACTCCGTTCTCCGGAACAATGGAGCGAGCAACCAACTTATTGGAAATCATACATACTGATGTATGTCGTCCAATGAGCGTTGAGGCTCGCGGTGGTTATCGTTATGTTCTCACCCTCAATGATGACTTAAGTAGATATGGGTATGTCTACTTAATGAAACACAAGTCTGAGACCTTCGAAAAGTTCAAGGAATTTCAGAGTGAGGTTGAGAATCAACGTGACAGGAAAATAAAGTTCTTACGATCAGATCGTGGAGGGGAATATTTGAGTCACAAGTTTGGCACGCACTTAAGGAAATGTGGAATTGTTTCACAACTCACGCCGCCTGGAACACCTCAGCGTAATGGTGTGTCCGAACGTCGTAATTGCACTCTATTGGATATGGTGCGATCTATGATGTCTCTTACCGATCTACCGCTATCATTTTGGGGTTATGCTTTAGAGACTGCCGCATTCACTTTAAATAGGGCTCCGTCGAAATCCGTTGAGACGACACCATATGAATTATGGTTTGGGAAGAAACCTAAGCTGTCGTTTCTGAAAGTTTGGGGATGCGATGCTTATGTCAAGAAACTTCAACCTGAAAAGCTCGAACCCAAATCGGAAAAATGTGTCTTCATAGGATACCCTAAGGAAACTATTGGGTATACCTTCTACCTTAGATCCGAAGGCAAGATCTTTGTTGCCAAGAATGGATCCTTTCTGAAGAAAGAGTTTCTCTCGAAAGAAGTAAGTGGGAGGAAAGTAGAACTTGATGAGGTACCCCCTCTTGAACCGGAGAGTAGCGCAGCTCAGGAAGATGTTTCTGTGGTGCCTGCACCGACTAGAGAGAAAATTAATGATGAAGATCATGAAACTTCGGATCAAGTTGCTACTGAACTTCGTAGGTCCACGAGGACACGTTCCGCACCAGAGTGGTACGGCAACCCTGTCCTGGAAGTCATGTTGTTAGACAACGGTGAACCTTCGAACTATGAAGAAGCGATGGCGGGCCCGGATTCCAACAAATGGCTAGAAGCCATGAAATCCGAGATAGGATCCATGTATGAAAACAAAGTATGGACTTTGACAGACTTGCCCGATGATCGGCAAGCCATAGAGAACAAATGGATCTTTAAGAAGAAGACAGACGCGGATGGTAATGTGACCATCTATAAGGCTCGACTTGTCGCTAAGGGTTATCGACAAGTTCAAGGGGTTGACTATGATGAGACCTTCTCACCTGTAGCGAAGTTGAAGTCTGTCCGAATCATGTTAGCAATTGCCGCATTCTATGATTATGAGATATGGCAAATGGACATCAAAACGGCATTCCTTAATGGTTTTCTTAAGGAAGAGTTGTATATGATGCAGCCGGAAGGTTTTGTCGATCCTAATAATGCTGACAAGGTATGCAAGCTCCAGCGCTCAATCTATGGGCTGGTGCAAGCATCTCGGAGTTGGAACATTCGCTTCGATGAGATGATCAAAGCGTTTGGGTTTACACAGACTTATGGAGAAGCCTGTGTTTACAAGAAAGTGAGTGGGAGCTCTGTAGCATTTCTCATATTATATGTGGATGACATACTATTAATGGGAAATGATATAGAATTCTTGGAAAGCATAAAGGCCTACTTGAATAAGTGTTTTTCAATGAAGGACCTTGGAGAAGCTGCTTACATATTAGGCATCAAGATCTATAGAGATAGATCGAGACGCCTCATTGGTCTTTCGCAAAGCACATACCTTGACAAGATATTGAAGAAGTTCAATATGGATCAGTCCAAGAAGGGGTTCTTGCCTGTATTACAAGGTGTGAGATTGAGCACGGCTCAATGCCCGACCTCGGCAGAAGATAGAGAAAAGATGAGTGTCATCCCCTATGCCTCAGCCATAGGGTCTATTATGTATGCCATGCTGTGTACCAGACCTGATGTGAACCTTGCCGTAAGTTTGGTAGGAAGGTACCAAAGTAATCCCGGCATGGAACACTGGACAGCGGTCAAGAACATCCTGAAGTACCTGAAAAGGACTAAGGATATGTTTCTCGTTTATGGAGGCGACGAAGAGCTCGTCGTAAAGGGTTACGTCGATGCTAGCTTCGACAAAGATCTGGATGACTCCAAGTCACAAACCGGATACGTGTATATTTTGAATGGTGGGGCAGTCAGTTGGTGCAGTTGCAAGCAAAGCGTCGTGGCGGGATCTACATGTGAAGCGGAGTACATAGCAGCCTCGGAGGCAGCACATGAAGCAGTCTGGATGAAGGAGTTCATCACCGACCTAGGAGTTATTCCCAATGCGTCGGGCCCAATGAATCTCTTCTGTGACAACACTGGAGCTATTGCCCTTGCCAAGGAGCCCAGGTTTCACAAGAAGACCAAGCATATCAAGCGTCGCTTCAACTCCATTCGTGAACATGTTCAAGATGGAGACATAGATATTTGTAAAGTGCATACGGATCTGAATGTCGCAGATCCGTTGACTAAACCTCTTCCACGAGCAAAACATGATCAACACCAGAACTCTATGGGTGTTCGATTCATCACAATGTAACTAGATTATTGACTCTAGTGCAAGTGGGAGACTGTTGGAAATATGCCCTAGAGGCAATAATAAAGTGGTTATTATTATATTTCCTTGTTCATGATAATTGTCTATGGTTCATGCTATAATTGTGTTATCCGGAAATCGTAATACATGTGTGAATACATAGACCACAACATGTCCCTAGTAAGCCTCTAGTTGACTAGCTCGTTGATCAATAGATGGTTATGGTTTCCTGACCATGGACATTAGATGTCGTTGATAACGGGATCACATCATTAGGAGAATGATGTGATGGACAAGACCCAATCCTAAGCACAGCACTAGATCGTGTAGTTCGTCTGCTAAAGCTTTTCTAATGTCAAGTATCATTTCCTTAGACCATGAGATTGTGCAACTCCTGGATACCGTAGGAATGCTTTGGGTGTATCAAACGTCACAACGTAACTGGGTGACCATAAAGGTGCACTACAGGTATCTCCGAAAGTGTCTGTTGGGTTGGCACGAATCGAGACTCGGATTTGTCACTCCGTATGACGGAGAGGTATCTCTAGGCCCACTCAGTAATGCATCATCATAATGAGCTCAATGTGACTAAAGAGTTAGCCACGGGATCATGCGTTACGGAACGAGTAAAGAGACTTGCCGGTAACGAGATTGAACAAGGTATAGGGATACCGACGATCAAATCTCGCGCAAGTATCATACCGGTAGACAAAGGGAATTGTGTACGGGATTAATTGAATCCTCGACATCGTGGTTCATCCGATGAGATCATCGTGGAACATGTGGGAGCCAACATGGGTATTCAGATCCCGCTGTTGGTTATTGACCGGAGAGATGTCTCGGTCATGTCTACATGCCTCCCGAACCCGTAGGGTCTACACACTTACGGTTCGATGACGCTAGGGTTATAGGGAAAGTTTGTACGTGGTTACCGAATGTTGTTTGGAGTCCCGGATGAGATCCCGGACGTCACGAGGAGTTCCGGAATGGTCCGGAGGTAAAGAATAATATATAGGAAGTAAGGTTTTGGTCACCGGAAGTGTTTCGGGCGTCACCGGTAATGTACCGGGACCACCGGAAGGGTTCCAGGGGTCCACCGGGTGGGGCCACTAGCCCCGGAGGCTTGCATGGGCCAAGAGAGGGAAGGGACCAGCCCCTGAGTGGGCTGGTGCGCCTCCCACCAAAGGCCCAAGGCGCAGCAAAAGGGGAGAAGGGGGAAACCCTAGGCGCAGATGGGCCTAAGGCCCACGCAAGGGCGCGCCAACCCTCTCTCCCCCTCTTGGCCGCCCCCCTCCAACCCATCTAGGGCTGCCGCCCCCCCCCTAGGGTGGGAACCCTAGAGGGGGCGCACCCCCCTCCTCTCCTCCTATATATAGTGGGGGTTTTGGGGCTGCCAGGGACACGAATCTCTCTCCCTCTTGGCGCAGCCCTACCTCTCCACCTCCTCGTCTTTCGTAGTGCTTGGCGAAGCCCTGCTGGAGAACCACGCTGCTCCAACACCACCACGCCGTCGTGGTGCTATTGGAGTTGTCTTCCCCAACCTCTCCCTCCTCCTTGCTGGATCAAGGCGCGGGAGACGTCACCGGGCTGCACGTGTGTTGAACGCAGAGGCGCCGTTGTTCGGCGCTTAGATCGGAATCGACCGCGATCTGAATCGCTGCGTGTACGACTCCTCCAACCGCGTTCTTGCAACGCTTCCGCATCGCGATCTTCAAGGGTATGAAGATGCACTCCTCTCTCTCTCGTTGCTAGTCTCTCCATAGATTGATCTTGGTGATGCGTAGGAATTTTTTTTGATTTACTACTACGTTGCCCAACAGAACCCACAGGAAGCCCAAGAACTAGGCACCTAGACACGAACAACGTTAGAGCGGAACCGCCATGGGTCAGGACCGTACATCCCTGATGCCGGCCCACACGCTGATATCCTCCGGTCACAGCCTCATGGGAGACAAATCCCATGGATCCAGCCCCACCATGACTTGGGACGGGGAGCACCGGGGACAACCAGCGCCATGGAATCACTGCTGCACAGTACCGGGGTAGCAGACCTCCACGGGCTAGATCTGGCCGTCCGAATCCGGCCAACGACAAACCCTAAGGCCCGCCACCGTCCAACCCTAGCTCCCCACTGGAGGACCAAATCACCGGCCATCGGGTTCCAGTGCACCGCCACCCACGTACTGCCAGTCAATCAGAGCCACGCCCGAGCAGACCCGTGTCCGACACCTATGAAGGGACTAGCCCGCGCTACCCGAGGTCCGTCGGCCACCAGATCGAAAGGACGCCACCACCCCGAGCACGCCGGGGCTCGAATCCATGTGGCCACAAAGCACCACCCGCAGCACGCGCAACTCATCGAGCCCTAACCCGCCGCCGTACGCTAGCCCGTACGCGTAGCAGGGCGCCGACGACCACTAGTAGAAACGCCGCCAGCCAGATGCGCCTTGCCAGGTGCAGCTGCCGCCGTGAAGCCATCGCGTCCTCGACGCGCGCCCGCGCCTGGAGCGCCGCCGCACGCAGCTCCGCCGCCGCGCCCCTCACCAAGCACCGCGTCGCCGCAGACCGGCTGCGTCCCGGAACACCGCTGCCAAGCGAGGGAGGAGGAAATGCCTCGCCGCCGCCGATGCTAGCCGAGCTTCATCCGGTGGCACCCGCCGGCGGCGACGAGGGGGAGGAGATGGGGGGTTGGTCGCGACGGAGGTCGGGATCTGGGTCACCCCGTTGCCGCTCGCGGGAGCGATGTGGGCGAGAGGAGGGGATATTTTCTTCGTCTCTCGTAGTTTCATATACTTGTTAAAGCATCTCCAACAGGCGCCGAAAAAATGCCTCACGTGCTAAAAATCATCGTTTTGTACGCTGGAGACAAAAAATTGTGCTCCAGCAGACGCTGTAAAATAGGGCGTGCACAAAAAACATTAGCGCACGGATGTGCGCGCGGGTTGCTGGGCTACAAATTTGGGGCGCCGGATTGTGCGCGCCGGCTTCTGCAGGTGGGGCCGCTGGATTGGGTGTCTTGTTTTTGTGCATCTGCAAACCTCTTCGTCACTCCCGCACGGAAAAAGACTATTTTGACGCTGTAAAAGAATTATACTGCGCCGAGGCGAAGCGCGCCTGTTGGAGGTGCTCTTAATTATCAACAACAAAGGACTCACACAATGTTGAACAGTCACACAATGCTGAACAGTTTCTGCATCAGTTCCATATTAGCACAAATTATTTCATTGCTTTGCACACTAGCAAACTGCATCTGTAAATAACAGAATGAGAAACTGCACCTTGTACTATGTTGTTGAACAGAACTCTCAACATTTGAGCTGTAGCAAAATCCCCTTCTCTGTATTAACTTTTTGTCTGCACCACGCTCCTGAACACCAAGTCGCACGCCCCGTCGCACTCTTCGAAAATCGCTCCAGCGCGTGCACCTTCTCGACGGTCGCCTCGGCAGTCTCCGGCGGGGTGGCGGCCCTCCTGGCGAACGCGGGAATAAATGTGGCCATCTACTTGGAAGATGATGCCGCGGACGACATGGACGTGGCGGCCGAGAACACGGCCGCGGAGGCCACGGCGCTTGCAGCGGCAGCCTCGATGAGCGCGTAGGCCATTTTGGCCTCCTCGCCGCTACCAGCCACGAGGTTCAGGCGCGCGCTCTTGGTGAAGACCGACGCGGCGAGACGGGCGAGCTCTTTCTCTGCTCGTCGCTGGGACCTGGCAGCGGACGCGAGCCTCCCGGTGTCGCCCCTGCGCAAGGCCGCGCAGTACTCAGTGGCGGCGTGCCTGAGCGATAGGGGGCACTCCTGGAAGCCCTGGTGCGCATCGGCGAGGAGGAGGAATGCGTCGAGGAGTCGGTCAGCGGCGTTTTTGGTAGGGCACCGAAGTGTGGCCCCAGACTCCGGGAGGAGGAGGAGGTCGGCGATGGAGGAGTGGAGCGCCTGGATGGCGGCCAGGCCGGACGGCAGGGAGGAGGAAGGATCCTGCTGGATCCAGGAACAGACGGCGGCGATGTGGGCGTGGAGGTTGTCGAGGAGCGGGTGGGAGGAGGTGGCGCTGGGGAGGCTGACGGAGCGGATGTGGCAGGGCTTGGAGAAGGACCTCGCCGGCGTGAGAGGGAAAGAAATGGAGCGGCCGAAGCTGAGAGCCATTCTAGCTCTTGCTGTTGCTTCTTCTTGAGTTTGTTGCTGCTGGTAGATGTGTGAGATGAGTGAGATGAGATGTGGTGTGATGGAGGAGACGATCGATGTTGTATATATGAAGAGGGTGTAGGAGGCAGCCAGGCTGGGTAGCTTGGAAAGGGGTGGTTGCACGTGTGGGTGCGCAGCACACAGGAGGAGGAGGAGGCTCGCCGCGTGAAGTCAAAACTCAACCCAACGCCGGCGATGGAATTAGGAATTTAGGATCGCCGTGAATGTGTGGCATAGGTGTCATGTTGGGGAGCGACGAGCTAGTACAGGTGTTGGACACTTGGACATGCATGCACGCACGCTCGGTCAAGATATATCACTGCTGGCGCTTCCACCGACGGACATATGATTGGAGTGGCCAAGGCATCTCCGACGCCCATATTTACCAAGCGAAATTGCTTCACTTACGGATGATGCTTAAGGAAACTGTCGTACGGACAGATGTGCCAGCGCCTAATTCATTCCTCCCCTGAATTCCGGGGGTGGGGCCCTCCTCCTCCCAATTTTACCAAGGGCCAGCCATCCAATACTTTTTTTTTCAAGCACACGCAAGAGCATTGCACGCTTTTTCATTTAAGAAAGAAGGAGAGCATTTACAAGAATATTACATCAGCGCAACTTGAGCAGCGCAGTCCACCGAAACCTGCCTATTACAAACTACGTGACTCCTCTTGCTAGCCCACCTATCTTGGCTCTAATCCACATTTGAAATACCTCTTGGATACTACGGGTCACTACATGCGGCATGGTAGCAATTTTATCGAATACACGTCTATTGCACTCGAGCCAGATGTAGCGGAGCACAAGGCATACCATAGTGACTTCTACTAGGAATTGCATTGCTTAGCGCAGGCCACCAATCCATGATGTTGTCGGCTGGAGTTGGCGTTCTCCTGTGTAATCGCCATGGGAGAAGAATGTTGTACCAGATTTCCCTAGCAAAAGAGCAACCAAGCAGCATGTGGTTCAGATTCTCATCCTCTCGTGCACACAGCACGCAACATTCCGGATGCTCAAGTTGCCGCCTGGCAAGGCGATCCGCAGTACAAAGACGATCATGGAGCACAAGCCAGACAAAAATCTTTATGTCCAGTGGTGCCCATGAAGTCCACAGTTCAGCTGCAGCAGGAAGGAATTCCCGTCCTAAGAAGAAGAGGTTATATGCACTGCTGGCTGAGAATATCCCATCCGGTGTTTGCCTCCAGCGAAATGCATCTGGCAGTTCTGACAGGATCTGGTTGGATATCAGTGGCCAAATTATGAGAACATCCGCAATGGCATGTATGTCAAGGTTTCCACGGAGGTCATTAAGCCAATACCCATTAGGCAGGGCGTCCGCAACTAGTCTTTGCATGGCAGCCGGCCTAACAAACTTCAACAGAGACGGGGCTAGCTGTCGTAGACTGGTGCCATTGATCCACTGGTCAGTCCAGAACCTTAGATTAGTACCGTTTCCAAGAGAGCATTGCAACCCGGCGTTAAAAATGCCATCAACTTCCGCAAGCAGAGCAAGGTCAAGTCCTTGCCAAGGCTTTTCTCCTGCTACCTTCTCGAACCAGCGCCATTTGAGGAGCAGTGCCTGATTCAGTAGCTTAAGATTGTGGATCCCGAGATCACCATAGTCTTTCGGAGTGAAAACAAGCTTCCAGTTGACTAGACAATTCCCACCTTTGGCCTCATCATGTCCACACCAGAAGAATCCACGTCTGATTTTGTCAATGCACGAGATAAACCATGCTGGCAAGTCAAGCACAAGCATTAGCTAAATGGAAGCTGCAGTGAGTGTTGAATTGATTAAGATCAGCCTGCCAGCCTTACGAAGGCAACGAGCTTTCCAAGTGGGCAGATAGTCTGCAGTTCTGTCAATGAGCGGTTGGAGAGCAGATTTTGGTAGCCAGGTGACAGACAATGGCAAGCCCAGATAGGTTAGTGGAAACTCCTTGATGGAGCAGGCAAGAATTGCTGTCACTTGGGAAATATCCTCCTGCTTACAGCGGATTAGCGAGATGGAGCTCTTGGCCATGTTGCAAGACAGACCAGATGCTTGCCCGAACGCAGCCAGCAGTTGCACAGTTGCCTCGGCTTCTAGCACGTCTGGCCTGATCAGCAAAACTGCATCGTCAGCATACACCGACAGCCGGTGCTCAATTCCCCAACGGCACAAAGGTTTGAAGAGATTGCTCTTCTCCCCTTTCAGAAACAAAGCAGTCAGTGTGTCCATGACGATTACGAAGAGTAGAGGGGACACCGGATCGCCTTGTCGGAGTCCACACGCGTGCCAGAATTCTTCCCCAGGACTGCCATTAATCAAGGCACGAGAGCTGGCTGAAGACAGTAAACAGGCCAGTCTAGCAATCCACTTTGGCCCAAAACCACGGTGCTTAAGGAGGTTTAGCAAAAACGCCCAGTGCACAGAATCGAAGGCCTTAGCTATGTCAATCTTCATCATAATAGCAGGAACTTGCCATCGGTGGAGTGTCTTGATCGATTGTTGCACCAATAGGAAATTATCGACTATGGAGTGGCCAGCTATAAACGCAGTTTGATTGGGATGCACAAGGGATGGAATGAGGGGGGTGATCTGGTTGGCCATTAGTTTGGAGACAATCTTCCCAATACTACCCTTCGAACAAGGTGGACTGAGCTATGCAATGTTGATTCATACTAGTTCCCTCCTGTAAAGTAAAGTAGTGATATAAACGCTCTTATAATACCTCACAAGAGGAGTACTAGTAGATTTTTTCTCTACTAGTTAAAAATAAATAGTGTTCTTTCTTTCTTTCTGCTAGACAGAACTCTTTGTCAACCGATTTTTCCTCTCCCACCTTGTCCTCCATCTAATTTTTCATCCAGTCGGTTTTTTTCCGCCACGTCATATTTGACCGCACCTTCCAAACACGAGGTTCAATCAAAATAATTTACATAACTTTTGCAGCACTACATAAACTCCATCTTAATTAACTTGCTTTTTCTAATAATCTGGGATTAAGTCATTTGATTCCACATCATATTTCACCGCACCTTCACGTACGCCACTCATTCATATTAATTTACTTATCATGCATGACTCAGACTACCAAATTATTGAGATAAAGAATATTTGACCACCATAGCAACACACGGACACGTACCTAGTACAATGTAAAATATCTCTAAAACAACTAAAAACTACTCTAAATCCTACTCCTCCCCACCGGACGTGAGGTCGATGACACCCGCAATGGAGCTGCCGGCCTCGTTGTCGTTGGCTGCTGGCGTAAACCCATAGGAACCGCCGACGTGTGTCTTTTTGGCATCGTCATCATGCTGCTCCTCCTTCTCCTACTTCTCCTCGTTCTCGAGCTTCTTGACGAGTCAAGTGCGCCGTGCGTCGTTGATGCGGAGCTGACGGCGCCCATGGCCCACCGTGCGCGCGCTCCACGGATGGATAGACCGCCCGATTCACGTCGACGAGTTCAAGGTCCGCGAGGAGCAATGCATTGGCGGCAACATCCGCTTGCTCCGCCTCCAATTGAGTCATGGCCGCATGGTGCTCGTCCAGTAGCGCAAGTCAGACTTGCGCCTCTGACTCCAGCATGGAGAATTGGCTGTCTGCTCCGCTGGCCATGGCATGAAGGACAATCACCTCCTCCTCCTGGACCACCACCAATGACATGGGGTCGCCACCTCGTCCTCCTTCTAGCTCGGGTCCAAAGAGCTCAGAGATTAGTCCACCACAATTCGGGCCTGGCAATGGGCATCCGTGGCGTGGACCTCCGCCGTGATTTCGGCGTGGCGCTCTGGCATCAACATCTTATACCATGTGATCTTGAAGCGGCCGCGTGGTGTGGACAAATGGAAATGAGGAAAATGTGATGCAGACAAGGATCTGGGGGTGGGGGGGGTTCTCCGGTCGGCCTTTAATAGCCGGGTAGGCTCCTCGGCTGGCTCGCCGGCTGCCCGGCCATGAACGCGGCAGACGGAGTACGGAAGCTTCAATGTGGTAAGTAGCTGGTGAGACTATGGATGCAACAAGGGTTCTAGAGCTAGCCAGTATTTTGGGTGGGACCGTGTTGTCGGAGACCAACATGGTGGATGCCCGAACTTCCCCAAATCGCCCCTCGATTTGGAACCGGCCTGAGGATTTTCAGAAGTCCAGACCGGTCCAGCCTAAATTAAAGGTTCGTGTTGGAGCCCTAAAAACATCCGGTCCAGACATATATGCATATAGGTTTACTCACTGTACATTATGCAGTACACACAGCAGAGCATGGACGGACAACAACGATGAACCGTTGGATGGACGGATAACCAGGTCATCGTCAACGATCAACCGTTAAAGGACAGCGTGGATCGCACATGCGGGCACGATTATCTTGGTGTTGTAGCTACTAACCGGACATGCGGCTGGTGAGACTACTAAGATCGATGGACGATTCAATGACACCGCCGCAACAATCGGATCCGGGCGTGCGTTTGATTTTGTCCCTTTTTGAGTTGCATGTTGGGAGACATGAGAGATTCCATACGCCGTCGTCGTCTACATTGCTTGCAGCAGCCTTCAGCTCTTTTGTACAGGCAGGACGTGCGCATGGTATCTAGAGCAAGCTACAAGATTCGACATGCACATCATGGATAACTTCTTCCATGTCTGTCCACATGATTGTATTGATTGATTTGGAACTACCAGTCATAATGCATGCAGCACATGAATGGGTTGTCGTCGTCTTCCAATATAATTCTTATCCTACCCCGCTTCCTACACTGCCCAGGGAATCAGGCGAACCTGAAAATTCAGTGGACTGCACCGACGAGAGGTACTGCTAAGTTAAATTCAGATGCGTCTTACTTACAGGACAGCGGACAGTGTTGGGGAGGTGCAGTAGCGCGGGATCATATGGGGCAAGTGTACCTATCAGTTGGCAAGAAGCTTGATCCTGCAACATGTGCTCAGGAAGCTGAAGGAAAGGCGATGTTAATGGGTTTGCAGGCATTGGCAACTAGGTATAATGGCCATGTAGTAGTGGAAACAGGCTGCAAGGCTCTAGCTGACGACCTCAAGGAAGGTGCCCAAAACAGATCAGCTTGCTATGGACTGATCATGGATATAAGAACGGCGCTCGCGAATTTTGCTAGTCATCGGGTGACCCATACTCCCAGGTAACGAAACTCCCTGGCACACGATCTTGCAGCAGAAGCTAGAAGGAGAGCAGGAGACTATTTCCTAATTGCAAATGTTCCCGACGGTTTGAGGAGCTTAATGCTCTCTGAATGTAACCCATCACTGGAGTAAGCCTGTTCACTCTAGTCCTCAAAAAAAAAAAAAAAAAAATCTTATCCAAGTACGTACCTGCCGTCTGGTAGCAGGTAGCAGCTACCCTTCATCAGCTGGTTTGTGCACGCATGCACCGACTTTAGTTTATGTTTTAGTTATAACAACGATTTGGATCACATCTTATCTTATACTCCCTCCGTCCCAAAATAAGTGTCTCAAACTTAGTATAATTTTATACTAAAACTAGTAAAAAGTTGAGACACTTATTTTGGACCGGAGGGAGTATCTTACTAGCAAAAATGCCCGTGCAATGCAACGGGAGAAAATAACTTTCTTAACATAAACTAATATAATAATTATTATTTAATTTGTGATCCACGTCAATTATTCCCAACATGAAAAAGATTTGTGTTTTCAACCATATTGTATTTGCAAAAACAATTAATAAATGTATACGGCTCCGTTCATGGATTTCCTAGTTCTGGAAGGAAAGGGGTTGAATGAGTAGTGGAGTAATGTCAACTATTGATGTTCTGTTCATGGTGATGTTGAGAGAGCTTCGGAAACTGTACTAACTTGAGGCTCACTGATCTAAACTCTTACGGGCCAGTCTAACAAAGTGACACGAAATATTACATAGGAGCGACATTTCAATGACTGCGTCGAGGTGATGATAGAATTTGCATCCTCTAGTTCACGTCCGTGGATGGCATTGATCACGGTGCACGCGACCAAGAATAACGTTCGGACCTGGGACATAGTCTAGGAGGTTGACGACATCTGGATGAGTATATTGGTGTGAGTAATTAAAAATTCATGGACTGGGTGCGACATAGGCTTGTGACGATTGGCATAGACTGAGCGGCAAAATTAATCATTCACGAAGCACGATTCAAGCTCCTGTTTATCTGAATGGGTTTTTATTGTCATTGTGGTCGTATGTGTTCGGCTAAAAGAGGTCTAATTGTTGAAGGCATGAAAAAAGTACGATCAAATATCGGGTATGTGCGTGCACGTCCATCATCGTAAGATCCATCCTTCCTTTTAGTTCCCCTCATCCTTTCCTTTTTAATAGGAATTAGTCTATCCTTCCTTTTTAGTTCGCCCAATCCTTCCTTAGCCCAAAGACAGCCACAATTCCGTTTGACCATGAAGATCCTTCCTACCTTCCTTCTCCTTCCTTTATACCCCCTCATCACAAGGGAGCCCATAATCTTCCCTTTTAATAGCCTCATGCTTCCTTTTTTAATACCCCAAAGACAGCCCACAATTTTGTTAAATATGGAGATACATCCTTCCTTTATACCGACAATTCTCACTGTTATTTGTAAGGCTTCTTGTTGATATTACGTAAAACATGCATGTCCTATATAAACTGGTATAAGTATATCTAAATGAGCGAGGTGGTATTATTGAACATCAAATAACGATAGCTTAGTTGGTCGTTAGTTCAATCTCCAACTTTAACAATTTTTTCAGAGTGGCTCACGGTCCAAAATAAAAGGCCCATCCATGGCCCAAAAGAGAGGCCAGACGTGGAGAGATTTGAGGGCCGAGCGGATTGTTTGATCGACATAGATGTAAATTTTGAACGAGACTGACTCTTTCCTTAAAAAAGGACTGCGGGTTGGATTGTAAAAAACTTCAGGGACTTTTCTGAAAAACACCGTGATGGTGAACCCGACGGAGTCCATCCTTGCTTTATTATTAGGAAAAGATATCTTATATTTACTAATTGGAGGCACCAAACGAGGCTCCACACTAATCCTGGTGGTTAGAAAATTTCATCCATTAGATTGAGTAATAATCAATTAACAGCCATCGGATTATCATGAGGCCCGCTCCACCAATTCCACCTGCGTGAACTGCACCTATGCTGTAGAGAGAGTTCCCCACTTAGGGTTTAGAGTTCCTCTGGCGGCGCCGCCCGCCCAGAGTACGATCTCCGTCAAATAAGGTCGATCCCCTCCCTCCTCTCGCCCCTCCCTGGATCCCGTCCGGCTGGGTGCAAGCAGTAGACGAGGGTTTGAACTACATACGAAAGAGATAGGGTTTGGCTGCCAAATCAGATGGCGGCGCAGGATGCATTAGGAAGTTCGCGGAAGGAGAAGGAGCCGGTCGAGGCTCTACTCAGCCGGCTAGATCTTCAAGAGGAGGAGGAAGAGCAGTTTGTCTGGGAAGAAGAGTTCAAGGACGAACCGATCGCGGCCAAGTGGCTCGCCATAGCCAAGGTACACACGAACAAAGGATTTAGTCCATCTGCTTTGTACTCTGACATGAGAGCGGCGTGGAACCCCGCAAGAGAAATTCGCTGGCGCAAGGTTGAGGACAATCTGTTCATAGTTCAATTTGGATGTCTTGGAGATTGGAATACTGCTATGAATATGGGACCTTGGTTATTTCGAGACCAAGGGGTGCTGTTGGCTGAATATGATGGATTTAGGAACCCCAGATCGGTTCAGCTTTATAAGATTGCTGTTTGGGCAAGGGTCCTAAAACTACCAGATAACTTCCTGATTCCGGCAGCGATCAAAGGTATGTGTCGCAGGATGGGAAAAATTCTGGAAGTGCAGACTACTCTTCCTGCTGGTTTTGCTGGTGAATTTGTAAGAGTAAGGGTTGAGTTAGACGTGACAAAAAAGTTAATTCGTTTTGTTTCTATAACAAAGAATGAAGAAACTGAATATTATCAAGTTCAGTATGAGAAAATCCCAATGTTTTGTGGCAATTGTGCCCTGTTAGGCCACTGGTACCAGGAGTGTGGCACTGGTGAACATGATGAAAGTAAGCTTGAGTGGGGAGATTTTATGCTAGTAAATGGTGGAAGAGGCCGTGGCCGTGGTCGTGGAAGAGGTTCAGGCAGGGGCAGAGGTGAGGCTGGAAGAGGAAATCCACCTTTTGGACCTGGGCGAGGAAGGGGAGTCCCCCCGTTTGCTGCTGGTAGAAGTGCAACGGCCAGTTGGCGTCACAATGCACTGTTTAATAATGGTGATGTGCAGGATATGGAGACCGAACTGGACGGAAACACTAGTCAGGACGTGAGAAACATGAACATCCTGGGGAAAAGAACAGCAGCAGACTCCAATACTGATGCTAGTGCGTTGGCTTTGGCCATTAGGCCAGCAGGTCCGTCAAACCTGCTGATGGTGGCGGAGACGGTGGAGAAGAATGAGGGGGATTCGCCCCCTAGCAGCCTAAGTGATCCGGCTGGTACCCCTCAAAAGAATGCAAACAAGAAGAAGCTGAAAGGGGTAGAAGGCGATGCAGTGGACAGTGCGGCGGTAACCAAAACCCTTGAGATATCGGCGTCCTCCCATGAGGGGGATGACCGGACGCAATGAAACTTTTAGCTTGGAACTGTCGGGGCCTTGGGAATGCCCCGGAAGTACGTGCTCTGTTGGACGTCCAGCGGAGGTGCAACCCCGAGGTGATGTTCTTGTCGGAGACACACCTCGACAACTATCTGGCAGAGTGTTTGCGAAGAAGACTCAAGATGGATAATAAAATTGTATGCCCTAGTGATGGTAGGAAGGGGGGGGGGGGGGGTTTACTTTTATTATGGAATAATACTGTTAAGATTCAGAGGATAGCTCTTGATCCTATGTTCATTGATGTAAAGATTGAAGTGAGTAATAATGGTTTTTGGTGCTTGACGGGGATGTACGGTGAATTCAAATGGGAAAATAAACACATGACATGGAGTCGTATAAGACAACTACCGCAAAGCCAGAACTTGCCGTGGTTGCTAATTGGAGATCTTAATGAAATCTTATATCTTCATGAAAAGGATGGTGGGAACCCAAGGCCTATACAGTACATGCAGGCTTTTCAGGAGGTAATTGATGATTGCCAACTGCATGACATTGGGTATACTGGAGATCCGTTCACATGGTACAGAGGAAGAATAAGGGAGAGGCTGGACAGAGGCCTAGCAAATGATGAGTGGTCGGCTATGTTTCCTAATGCGTCTCTTGAGAATATGGAGTACAATCACTCTGATCACAGACCACTATGTGTAGATACTGAATATTACTCTCCAAACACTGGGGGCGGGAACAATTTGCAGGTTAAACGCTTCGAGGCAAGATGGCTGAGAGAGAAAAACTTTGATGCAACTGTCCTTGCGGCATGGGAGATGGTAAGGGCTGACCCAAGCGCGACAAGCATATATGACAAGTTGAACAAAATGCATGCTGAATTCCACGATTGGGATCAAAGGGTTCTAAAGAAACCCAAGAAGCGTTTGCGCAAAGCTCAGCGAGATCTTGAAAAGGTCATGGCAGGACCTATGAACGATGACAGTGAAGAGAAAAGGAAAGAGTTGGCTGAATTGATTGAATATTTGCTTGAGTTAGAAGAAATACAATCGACGCAAAGATCACGGGTGACATGGTTATCTAGTGGTGATCGAAATACAACCTTTTTTCAAGCGTTTGCTTCAGCTAGACGGAAGAAAATTTTTGTTAAAAAATTAAAAGATGATGGAGGGAACTGGTTGGAAGGTATGCCGGAACTAAACTCCCATGTTCAGAATTATTTTACTCACCTATTTACTTCAGAGGTGCAGCATACAAACCCAAATGTCCTACAGAAAGTGCAGCGTAAAGTTACTGAGGAGATGAACAATTTCTTGATGGCACCGTTTACTGTGGACGATGTCAAAAAAGCTGTTTTCAGTATTGGAGACTTAAAAGCGCCCGGGCCTGACGGGCTACATGCAATATTCTTCAAGAAGTATTGGCATATTTTAGGTCATGAAATCACACATGAGGTGCTGGAAGCCATTAATTCAAGGCAAATTCCGACTGAATGGAATGACACCATGATTGTCATGATACCCAAAGTGGACAGCCCTGAACTGGTAACTCGATTCCGTCCCATAAGCTTGTGCAACGTTCTTTATAAAATTATTTCTAAGATGTTAGCACTAAGGCTGGAAAAAATTCTTCCTGAAATTATTTCTCCAACGCAAAGTGCATTTGTGCCGGGAAGAATGATCACTGATAATATCCTTATAGCCTATGAATGTGTACACAAGATAAAGAATAAGAGGAATGGTCAAACAGGGTTATGTGCAGTTAAATTGGATATGCATAAGGCTTATGACAGAGTGGAGTGGTCCTTCTTGCATGATATGATGGTCAAGATGGGTTTTCATGAGCACTGGATCCAAATGATGATGGCTTGTGTTAGTTCTGTTAAATATAAAGTAAGATTCAATTCTCAGGAGACAGATGAGTTTTTTCCATCTAGGGGTATCAGGCAAGGTGACCCCCTATCTCCCTACTTATTCCTTCTTTGTGCAGAAGGTCTCTCTAGTTTATTGCAGTTTGAAGAAGAAGCTGGTGGCATAGAGGGAATTAGAGTGTGCAGAAATGCACCATCAGTATCACACCTTTTATTTGCTGATGATTCTCAGATTCTTATGAAAGCAGACGTTCTAAATGCAGCTTCCTTACAGCATGTTCTAGAGGATTACTGTGCAAGTTCAGGACAGTTGGTGAGTCTGGCCAAGTCTAGTGTTTTCTTCAGTCCAAATACCCCAGCTACTACTAGGACTGAAGTTTGCCAGGAGTTACATATTGACACTGAAGCATTGTCAGATAAATATCTTGGTCTGCCAGCTATGGTAGGAGCGGATAGGAGTGACTGTTTCAGGCACTTTTATGAAAGAATTAAGGAAAGACTGAAGGGTTGGATAGAGAAGCAACTCTCTTCCGGTGGGAAAGAAATCCTGTTAAAATCTGTGGCTCAGGTTATTCCAGTTTTTGCTATGTCTGTCTTCAGCTTACCTAAAGGCCTCTGCAAGGAGATCACTGATCTAATAGCCCAGTTCTGGTGGGGTGATGATGAAGAACATAAGAGGATGCATTGGTACACATGGTGGAAACTTTGTTATCCAAAAAGAGAGGGAGGTATGGGATTCAGGGATTTGTACTCCTTTAATCTGGCAATGTTGTCAAAACAGTGCTAGAGGCTTATTACCAATCCAGATTCCTTATGTGCAAAAGTACTGAAGGCTAAGTACTTTCCCCATGTGAGTCTACTTGAAGCTACATTGAAGAATGGATCATCTTTTACATGGCAAAGTATTATGAAGGGACTTGAAACCTTTAAACTGGGTTATATTTGGAGGATAGGAACAGGAGAGAATGTGAACATATGGAACGACTCGTGGATCCCATTGAGCCCGGATAGGAGGATTATATCAAGTCGAGGCCAAACTTTCCTGTCCATGGTAAGCGATCTTATCGACCCCACGACTGATGCGTGGGATGAGGACTTGGTGCGTGCTATCTTTAACCCTGTGGATGTAAGACGGATCCTGCAAATACCGCTGAATGTTGGCGCCTTTGATGATTTCATTGCCTGGAATCCGGACAACAAAGGTTGCTTCTCGGTCAGATCCGCGTACAAGGTGCAGTGGATTCGATCTTTCCAGGCCCATGCAAATGTAATGGCACGTCCGTGTGGCTCGAGTACAACGGAAGTTTGGAGCACGATGTGGAAACTAAATGTCCCACGTAAAGTACATATCTTTTGCTGGCGTATTCTCCATGGAATTCTGCCGCTAAAATCAATACTCACTAATCGGCATATCGGTACAGATGGAGCTTGCCCAATATGTCATCGGGATGCAGAGGATATACGCCACTTGCTATTTGACTGTTGTCACGCCAAGGAGTTATGGAAAAATCTAGGCATCGCAGAAATTGTGGAGGAGGCCAAACGGATTGATAGATCAGGCTCAGTCATCATGGAGCACTTACTATTACAGCCTGATGTGCAATTGACAATTAAACCAACTCTGAACATCAAACAAGTGCTGCTGGTGGGTGCCTGGTATATATCTCTGGTGGATTAGGCGTCAGCTCACTCACGATGGTACTCCACCACCACCTATGAGATGGCACATTTTAGTTCTAGCAATCGCTAATAACTATCACGAGGCCAATACCAAAGAAAGGGCAAATAGGGAACAGAGATGGTGCAAACCAGAACCCAGATTTGTGAAGGTAAATGTGGATGCTGCTTTCTTTGTTGATGAAGGAGTGGGAGATACAGCAGCTGTAATTAGGGATGCTAATGGGAATTTCCTAGCTGCACAGTGTAGGTATATCACCCATGTGGCGGATGTGGTGACAGCTGAAGCAACGGCTATGCGTGATGGGCTTATTTTTGCAAATTCTTTAGGGTTCCCTCGGGTGGAAGCTGAATCAGATTCCCAAAATGTAATCAATTTCTGTGATGGTCAGTACAGGTGGTGGGATGCAGCAGCAGCATTATTTGCGGAGTGTGTGGATGTGGCATCATCGATCGGGAAGGTCGTCAAGACATTGTTTTCGTTCGAGTAATCAAGCGGCGCATGCGCTAGCTAAATTTTGCGTTTGTAATAAGACTTCGATGAGTTGGACAGATGAGCCCCCGGGCTGTCTGGTATCCAATCTCATAGACGATGTATTTCCTTCCTTAGATTAATAAAACTTGCCATGATGGCCTTCCCTAAAAAAAAAAAATCCACCTTCGTGAGGCAACCTGACTCCTCTCTTTCGCTCAAAAAAAAAAACTGACTCCTCTCTTCATGTTTCCTTTCCTAATAAAAATAGTATAGGAACGAAGAGAAAAAAACACATCTAATCTCTTTCCATCTCCTTTCCGTGATAAAGGGAGAAAACGAGCAGATGTTTCATCCTTCCCCCGATTGATTGGCCGGTACAAGTGGAAGGAGAATTCATCTCCTGTGTTCATGCGCCTCCACGGAAGTCTGCAACAGCCGATCTTCACGGCGCTTATCACCCATGTGCTCAGATCTGAATTGTAGCAACAACCCACAACAAGATGTGGAGCAGGCGATGATTCATGATGGACTCTCCATCACCCATGCTTTGTGGACGGCCAGAATATTTGATGGAGGGTTTATCTGGTAAGCACCAGCATTTTGTGGTGTTAGCAATCTGCAATCAGCCGTGAGGAACAAAATTCGTCTTCCTATTTATTTATGGATCTTAATTTCTTATTGTAGAAGTAGACGTGTGGATGATTATTGGATTCTTAGAGGGAAATAAACCTAGAAGATCTCCACGAAATAAAAACACTAACCAGACATGTACTTTAAGGATAACGAAACCTGCAGATCAGATGCAAAAGAAGCTCATGAGCGTGTTGTCCCGACAAAGTGAAGTGCCGAGGGAGGCCCATGCCAGGAGTCGTTGGCAAGTACTGCCGGCAGCAGGTCAGCTACTCCAAGGGCTTCTTTTAAATACCTGTACATGCCCGTTGCAGTAATTCCTCCAGACACGGACAAAGGTAGGCTTGATATTACTCTGCGTGTGCTTTAGATTTGGGTAGTTCATATGTTTGGGTGCTCGCGTGGAATTATCTAATACTTTCATGCCTGTCTCTGCCTCGCCCCATTGACTTTCCGTACAGCGACAAACTAAACTTCAGAGGTAGCACTGGCCAGCGCCAAGTTCGTACAGCCGTGGGAAGCAGTCGTGACCTGGTAAGCGCTAAGCGTGTCCACTTCCCTACATGGTCATGCCAGATCTAGAACAATTTTTCTTAGCTATGGGTCATGCATTGAATTGATCTGATAAGATCAATATAATTTTGACTTGCAAGTTCTTGAGGACCCAGATATTCTGGACCGAGTGGATTTAGAATAATAGCCGGTCTCACAACATGAAACATTGGTGTGTTCGTTAAGTTTAACAAGAATTATTTATTGAAGCTGATAAGGCTAGGACGATAGTCTGTTCTGCAAGATTGCAATTAATTAAAAGAGAACGTGCTGAAGTCCATACTCTCCAGCATTTCGAATCTTCTTAACTGCCAATCGCGCACGAGCCAAACATCTATGTGTAGCTTATTCGAGCCAAAGTTTAGTGTAGGAGGAGGCATACCGAGGTATACCAGCCACGTTTGATGCAGACTTAATTTCCGCAGTCGTCAACGAGGCAGCCGGGTGTACGCACTCAGTACGGTACGCACTGCAGCAGACTGGTGCAGCGGAAACTGTTTATTTCAGCTGTTGCCCTTTACACATGCCGTAATTCAAGTAGTAGCAAGTAATCCCAGTTCCAGAAGTGTTCGCTGACCCATCATTTCATTGTAGAAGTCCGCTAAATTGGCATGATTCCTAATGTATAATCACAAAAAGATAAGTTCTGGATGTACCAGGACCTGATTATGTGCTATACACAGAGCCCAGGATGATGAGGGTCAGCTTTGATTGTCACCATCACCTCCAGCGACGCAAGCAGAAAGGCTCTAGATGATGATGGTTCATATAAAAATTGAAACATTCATATGTGATCAGCTTGCAACCGTAACAAAATAATGAATATATATTCTCTTTAACTCATTTTAAACAGTTAATCTTCTGCTACGACATGCCTAAATTGTACCTTTAACTGCTTTTTATAATCTATGGAAATGAGTTATACACGATGTAAACAGTACATATTCTATGTTAAATCTACCTGCACAAAATGAGTGGATCTATGACTTCCCAGCATAAATAGATTTGTATATGCATATCTAACTTTTCAAAATGCACTTTGCACCAGAAACTTTCAGAGAAACGTTTTCTTCAGAAATATATTCATATCGACTGGGATGGAACACATACTTTTTGCATGTATCATTATTACTGGAACTTCATAGGTATGGCACTGATTTATCTCTAGACTTTTTTTAATTCTTCCCGTTGCAAGAAAATCTTAGTAGATATTCAATATTTTTTAGGACTGGTGGGGAATCATATTTTATTTCCAGAAGAGTATAGTTGAAAACGTGTACCTTTAAAGCTTTATCTCTCCAAATTAAATAGCACGCACTTATATGTAATTTCCGGATTATTACTCTACTTATTATTATTTACCTGGCAGTGGCGGCATCTAGGGTACAAGGCAATGGAAAAGGGTCTCTAGAGGGCAATGCCACATGCTGCAGACAGGTGTTGCAAAGGGACAGTGAGCGAGAGGCGCATGCAAGACGTATGGAGGCAAATGGAGACAATGGTAATGAAAGGTGAGAGCTTAATCTAACTTACAAACAAGTTAAATGACATTAAGAACCATATAGACGTTTAGGCAAAATGGATGGATGGTCAAAGGTAAGATGATCCGTCCAAGTGCTATGTTTATGAATGAAGGAATGGTAAACATCAGTAGCTGAACGAGAATGAGTAAATTACACAAGAAGGCACTCTCATTGGAATTTGAAAATTGTTGCTCTCATACTTTGATGTGATTGTAAGGTTTAGTATGTTGTACCAGTGAAGTTCTTTGCTTGGTGTTGTATACATCCATTAATGTTGAACTCACTATCGATTTTCACCTTTTGTATTCTATTTACAAATTCTTTTATGTGGAATGATATGCTGAACCTATTGTTGTGCTTTTAGGGTGTCATGATTATTGTCCTTGCAAGGTTGCCATCTATTGTACATACACTATTTCGGCTAAATTTGTACTCTTTTATATTTAGGAAATCCTACTGAAACTTAGTTCTTCCATGCAATCTTCTACATTTCCTAGATAAAATATGACGCATGCTGCGAAATGTCTAATAGATGGTCACTCTTAGTAGTGTAGAATGCATTCAAATGCGGCTGCACTATTAGATTGCTTCTTTGCTCACAATACTTTTTAACACGTCATTTATAGCTCCATTCATGACACTGACATTATGTTAGCACAAAACTAATTATCGACAAGTTTGAATTTTTTTTGCGAATAATGCACAAGTTTGATTTGTACATAGAGAGCTATCATCCTAATGTATTCTAAATTGATTTGTTTTTCCATGGAGTGATTCAGCGTAAAAAGGTTATGTGTGTAGGTTGCCCTGTTATCTAATATTAAACTATGTTCACATTGTACGCAAGGAGAAAAATGTCAGATGTTGACAGAGAAATAAGGGTAACTACTCCTAGCATCTTACTGGGAAAATCTAAAGGTTCTGTAAGTGATCATGGTGGAGATATCCATGCCCATGGTCTTTAATTCACTTGATTAGAGATCTCCTAATTGGATGTGTCCAACTGTGTTTGTAGTACTAGAGCCTTGGTCATGTTCACAACACCACTTTTTCATCAAGTATGTAGCCATTTCACCACAACTACAACAATCGTATGACGTTTTGTGTGAATCATGGTGTGTGTGTCTGCACTATGGTTTTTTAGCCTTCATGTTTCATCCTTGGACAATACGTTAAAATATCTGAGTAAAACTATAATGAAGAAAACAAAAGAACATATTACATTAATTCCTTTTACTATTTAGTGTCTACGAAGTTTACTTACAAGAATAAATAATGTATTCCTTATTTATAAAAAGGGGTTATAGAAAAATACCTAGCCCGTGCAGTTGCACGGGGTGATGACTAGTTGATCTTAGTTGGCTACTACTGCTTCGGAGAGGTTACTCGTGCAGCTGAATGATTGAATCGAGGGAAATGCCCGGGGGCGTCGGCCAATATAGCTGCATGCTCTGCTTCCTAGTGATTGTGAACTAGTCGTGCTTGCTTGTTTTTTTTAGGGCTAGTCGTGCTTGTTTGGTAAACACTTACCATGGTTCGCTGATAATTCCCAGGGCAGACATCCCCGCCTATACATATATAGGGAAATTTGGTTCCTGCCACAAACAATTTCATATATTCGATGATTTTCACTTAAACTTCACGGGTTCGGTATGTGCCATTACCGTTTGCGAACAAATTTGTTAGACGCCCCTGCGGCCTATCTCTGCGAGTTGTCGTATTCTTAAACCCATTTCCACATTTCTGGGATCCATTACTTTGACACATCAGACATAGCGACGAGGAGACTGGTTTGACCGTTTGGGACCCACCACCTTGCCATGTTATCTGCAAGCAATGTCTAGTCGCTATATAATTCCCTTCTTTTTCCGAGGGAAGTCAATATATACCCCCTCCATTCCAGAATATAATGTGTATCAATTTTTGTGCAAATGAAACTTGAATATGTTTGACGAAGATTTATAGAATATAATATCAACATCTACAATATGAAATAAATAAAATATGAAAATGCTTTTCGTGATGGATCTAATGATACAAATTATACATTACTCTATTTTTTTTTTCTAAAAACTTGGTCAAACTTGCACATGATTGACTTTTGAAAAAAGTAATACACCTTATATTTTGGGACGGAGGGAGTAATGACTGGTGGGTCATATAGCAAAAGGCTGGAAAAATGCCACCCTGGTAAAACCGCCTCCATCCAGTCCAAGACATTCCATCTGGTACACTGCCAACCAGTCCATTGCGGTGCATGTCCGTGGCTCCCAGCTCCCAGCCTCCCCTTCCCACCTTTCCCTCGTACCCCACCAATGGAACCAGCTCTGCAGCAAAGCGAGGGAGGGGCTCTCAAGGTGAGGCCCCTGTTTTTGGTGTGAGCATGCCTGCAGCATGAGATGTGTCACATCCCAAAAATTTCAATGTTCGAATGTGAACAATTAAACTATAGTGAATTTGCTTTTGCAAATTTGCCAGTACTGCTTGAGCCTAGCTTGTTTTCACTAGGAATTGATTTGAATCAATTCTCATTTGTGCCTCACAACATTTTTTCAATTATTTATAACCGTAAAATTATTTTTAGGGAATATCTATAATGCAAAGCTGAGCCTACAAAATGTATGTAACATTTTATTTAATATTGGGCTGGAAAGTAAATTCGATAAGACCTGGAGATTTAGTAGGAAATGCTAAAAACCTAAAAAATATTTTGGAAATTTACTTGCAACCTAAAACATTTTGGGGAATATTTAATAATATCCCAAAATAGGGGTTACAAAAATTGAATTTAATATTTAGGCTGGAAATTACTTTCTCTAAGCCCTAAATATTTAATGGATCTTTCTAGATTTTTTTACCAAAATATTTTAATGAAATTAGTATTTAAATCAAATTTAAATTCAAAAGGAAAAAAGAAACAAAAAAGAGTAACATCGAAAACAAAACCTACACAAACCAAAACCAAAACAGCCCATTCCCTGGTTAACACTTAGCGCGCAGCATAACGAAGAGTACAACCTAGCCCACAACCCACCTAACTTAGCCGAAGCGGTACACCACATCATAACCTAGCTATAGGATCTTTTCCGATCTAACGGCCCAGAAGCCTCACCAGCCCTCTCTCCCTCTCCCTCCCTCCCCCGCCCCTCTCTCTCTGGCACTGACCTGCGTGTATGACCTGTTGTTATATGAGAGCGGGGGAATTTTTTCTTCCCAAATGTGCATTACATTCACACATACAAACTTTGGGGTAAAGGGCCGTACTACGCGTCCGCCAGCTGATCTTTCTAAAAGATCAGACGGGTCGCGAGCCGTCAGATCCAGCGCATCGAGCGGATGAGCGGAGGCTCCATCATTGCAACACAAGTCTTGTTGCAGATTTTTTTTGTAACATTGGTCTAGTTGCAGAAATTTTTTGCAACAGAGATCTTGTTGCAATTTTTTTTTGCAACAGAGGTCTTGTTGTAGAATTTTTTTTGCAAGAGAGGCCTTGTTGCAGAACTTTTTTTACAAATTTTTTGCAACCTTTTAGAACATTTTTTTTACAAAATTTTCGTAACATAGCTCTTATTGCAGAAATATTTTGCAACATAGATCTTGTTGCAGAAAAGCACCCGAGGAGAGAGCTCGTTTGTTGAGAGAGAGAAAGGGGCTGGCGGCGAGCTCAGTTGAGAGAGAGAGAGAGAGTTAAGGAGAGAGGAGGAGGAGGAAAGAAGAAAGGGGCTGGCGGCGGCGTCCTCCGGCGACTTTAGATGGGAGTTGGGACGGAAAGAGTGAAGGAAGAAAGGTTGGTGGCGCTTGCTGTTGAGAGAGATTTCCTGGAGATGAAGGCGTGAGGGGATAAGGTTCAGCACCAAGGATGTGTGGCTCAAGGGGACACGTGTCAAGCAGCCCAAGCGGTTGATGCACAGGCTGTAATCAGCCAGATGAGGGGAAGCTTTTTCCTAAATTTAACACTTACTTAAACTTAGATGAATTTGGATTCAACTAGAAAATTGGACATGACCTGTGCTTGTTTTTGAGTTTTGGTTCACATCAAATAAGAATATCTAGTAAGGACATAAATGCAAAAGTATAATGCATATCGTCTATGTGTTCCCTAAATACCGTATTAACAGAGGGTCGTTAAACCATTATTGCCAGGGCGGCGTAAGCTAATCGGTCATGGAGCCATATAAACCCTACCTGTAGAAGATTTTGCATGACAAGGGACATGGGCTTTGGCAGCCACGGGAGTGTGAAAGACTCGGATCTTAGATCTATCCACAAATCATGGATGTGATGGGTTACGGACCCGACAGAAAGGCTAAGTTAATCGCTCATGGGTAAACCATTATTGCCAGTGCGGCGTAAGCTAATCGGTCATGGAGCCATATAAACCCTACCTGTAGAAGATTTTGCACGACAAGGGACATGGGCTTTGGCAGCCACGGGAGTGTGAAAGACTCGGATCTTAGATCTATCCACAAATCATGGATGTGATGGGTTACGGACCCGACAGAAAGGCTAAGTTAATCGCTCGTGGGTAAAGTAGCGGAACTCTACAGACTGTAATGAATTGTGGGTTGTCCCTCCCTGGTCTGGGAAAGATCTCCGAACACAGTAGGAATCTATCAGAGATTCTAGCAGCCTGCAAAGTCTGATGATCTTATGAGTTTAATTAATTTTTTGAATTCTACAAGATATTTGATAAAATTATTGTTGTGGTAGGAAAAGTGTATATACACCCACGGTATATATGAACCTATTAAGTAACTCCAGTACTCATCCTTTCTACTCTACTACTCTATAAACTATGAATATTCGGAGGATATGTCAGATGACCCGAACATTGTTGGAGAATACTCCTATGAAGAGTCGGACCTATTAGGTAGTGTCGAGGGGGTCGACTAAATTATCGCCTATAGTAGCTAAAGGACTAACACGTCATGGTTGCATCTCTGTGGGCATGCTACTCTAGTATTTCAAAGCTATGCTAATTATGCATCAATTATTTTCAAAATGGAAGGACACATTTAACATTCTCCGAGGGTCTGGATTCGCTGCTCTGAACGGTATGAGCGCAGAAATTCTCATGGCTGGAAAGCTCACTAGTACCTTAAGGCGGGCCCCGATACTTACCACTATGACATCACAAACTATCTTTAAATCAAACTTTGAATAAATATAAGACACAACAAAGTCATTGGAGTAAGTTGAACCTAATAGTGGTTACAAAAAGTAACGAGTCATTCTAATGAATCATATCTCATATGTATCGTATGATATGATTTTGACTCTATTCCAAGTCATTTAATGCTTACAAAACACATATAATTATTATAATAGACCATTAAGTAAATAAATAAGGGAAGTTTAAAGATTAAATATGTATTTGTTTGCAAGTTATAAATATAAAAGGAAGCTTTATAGTTTCAGTTGCCTTCATTATGTTTGAACTTGATCATGACAGAATAATATATATACTTTTATATTCTCATATACATTATATTCACTAAACTTAAATGCACTAAATTTGTCACTAAATATCTCAATCGAAGACTCGAGAGTGGCTACATGACCACTGTTAGTAACATGAGCTTAGTATGCAACTGTATGAACCAATAAAAATTTCAAATGGTGGTCCAAGGACAACTTTTAGATGCAATGAATTATCATGTAGAACAACATGCAAATTAGAGCATGTAGGTTAGTCTTATAATTAATTTAGTAAATATGAGTTCCCAGTATTTTGGTATATTGTAAAATTAATTAACATTTTCTTGTAGAAATACCGAATAGAACGCATATGCTAAAACACGCACCCCCCCCCCCCCCACCCCCCACACACACACGTCATATTCTTAGGACTAAACTCGCTGAGCTTCAACATTGACAAAGTCATCAGGGTCACCGCCTACGATGGGAGCAAAGCTTCAATCATATCAGGATGACCCGAAGATAGCAAAGCTTCAATCATATCAGGAATGTTATGGTGTGTGTGGCAGCAAGGGTTTCCGTTTTAATATGCCAAGAATGACAATACCATGCTGCTTTAGAGAAAGGGAAAAGAAAAAGAAGGTGCATGTCATCCTCCACACAATCACACCTGGAACATTCAGGCTGTATGTCCTTCGAAAACCATCCCACTGCCGTGACGCATAGCTCCTGCTAACCATGAAGCGCTACAAGGGAACGTGCATGCTACACCATCACCTTACGTGCATGCAGATGTCGCATCAGACTGCATGCATACATTATTTTTTGACGGGCACACTGCATGCATACCTACATTATTCTAAACAGGAAGCAAATAATGTTTCAGCGATGAGATTAGCTAGGCCAAACAAGAAATGGCATGTGCCCCAACAAATCATGCTTTTCCTGGCGCGACAAACAGCTTTAGGGCGAATATTGACCGGGTTCGATAAATACAAGGTGCTGATTTCAGGGATCGGGAATTAAGGGTCTGATTCAGACTTCAAGTATGAATTCAAGATTTTTTTCAGACATGATCCAACCAAGTCGGGGCATCAGGGAATCTTTAGTGAAGAGTGAAGACAACATAGGAGATGCTTGCATTACTGGCCGACACCATGCTAAGCTACGGATGTCGCACAGCGCTGCCGGTAACCGGTCTGCCCGACGATAGTGATGCTTGGTATAACTGTGAGAACAAGAGGACCTCTCTGTGATTACAAATCACTCAAGGATTGGTACATTTGTGTGCCTTGGGATTGGCCAAGGGAGGAGTAAGCTTACACGCTATGGACATGGAGGTAGCTGACCTACTCGCGGCATTTTATTTGTCGGATCCACACTCGAACAGCCCGTCTCCTGTAGATCAGATCATGGCTACATCGCTTGCGCTTCTCGGCTCACAATGTCCACGGCGATGAGACATGACAGGTCCCCAAGCTAGCCAAGCGTGTGCAAGTGCAAATCTCATGGCCATGACAACCCAACCGATCCATTGATGCACATTCATAGTACATGCTTGGCTTGATTCACTTGCGATTAATGAACTGAGCAACCTGAGTTCATGAGCTACCTTGGCTAGTACCATGCTTAGCTTGATCCCATTGGAATTAATTAATAGAGCTGGTTGAGTTCATTAGCTAGCTCAATTAGCTAGCTAGTACTACCACTAGGACACTGGAGAGCCTAGATAGGAGAGCTGGGCAAGTGCATGCCCCAACTTGATCACTTAGAGCAACTACCTAGTTAGCAAGGCTATAGCTTAGAATGTAGTGCTAGTCATGATGTTTAGGTTAATTCCTAGTGTCGAGCCCGACAGTGTTGATTAGCTATAATATCCTAGACTAACCGACAATATTATGGCGAAACGCCTTACGACCACTCAATCGATCGTTTGAGAAAGTCTTTCACCTTTCTTGGATAAATTTTCCTAAATGGAGAACGTATGTTGTCAGGGGTGAAAACCATGGACTTGGTCCTTATTGGTTGAAACCGCCGCCAAAGACGATGCAAAGCTGAATGCCTAAATGGAAGAGTCGCCTGATGGATAGGCGATCTATCGCTCATCGCTAGGAGAGGATTGGCAAAACAAATTAAGTACAATGTCCATCAGACATACAACACCATCTTACCAAGAAATGTACACATTATTTTCTTGTCCATGTCCAAGCTAGTCAAATAGTGATGAACCGTATGAACGATAGGACAATCATGAGTTTACATTACCACAAATTAACTATAACTGTGTCATCTGATCAAGTAAAACGACAAATATATTGAAAACCAATTCATTTCCCCTCTCTTTTTATATATAGAGTTAATATTTGCGTGCAATAATAAGTGCATGTCTTTGTGGAATTGTGGTTGTGACAACTCAGCTGTTACATAAATACTTTGATGCAGTTATTAGTGACAGAAAACCACCTAGATCGGGCCGGGGTAAGCTAGGTAGACCGTATATCAAAGAGAAAAGACTATTTTTCGTCCCTCAACTCTTGGCGGAGTCTAGATTTGGTCTCTTAACTTCACAACCGGACAACTTGCACTCCCAACTACTGAAACCGTACAAGGTTCGTCCCTGGACTCAATTTTGACCGGTTTTGCCGCTGACTCACTCGGTTTTAACTAAGCAAACTCAAATTCCTATGTTTGTTCCAAACCCACATACTTTTTTCACATTTGCGTATTTTCTTAAATTCGTGTATTATTTCAAATCAGTGTACTTTTTATAAATCCATGTACTTTCTACAAATTCACGTAATTTTTTTCAAATTCACATACTTTTTCCAAATCCGGATATTTTTTGGGAAAAAACTCATGAATTTAAATAAGTACGCGAACTAGAAAAAAAGTACGCGAATTTGAAAAAAAAATGCGAACTTGGAAAATGTATGCGGTTTTAAAAATAGGTGAATTTCAGAAAATTACGCGAACATGAAAACATTACATGAATATTGAAGAAATACATGAACTTGGAAAAGGTACATGAACTTGTCAAAGTACATGAATTTTTAAAAAATTCTTGGATTTGAAACAGTACAAGGATATGAAAAAATTACGCGAATTGGAAACAATTACACGAACGGGAAAAAGTACACAACTTCCAAAATGTTTACGGATTTAAAAAAGTGATCTGATAAAGTAAATGGATTTGGAAAAGTAAACGGGTCTGAAAAAAGTATGTGAATTTTTTAAAAATGATGGATTTCAAAAATTACGCAAAATTGAGTCAACAGTGGTCAAAACCGGGGTGAGTCAGCACCAAAACCGGTCAAAACCAAGACCAAGGACGAATCTTGTCCGGTTTTAATAAATGAGGGTGCAAGTTGTCTGGTTTCGAAGTTGAGGGACCAAATTTAGACTCGGCCAAGAGTCGAGGGACGAAAAGTATACTTTTCTCTAGATCAAACTAGCAAAGACTACAAACTACTAGACTTTGACTCTGTCACTGGATCAAGTAACCAACAACTAGTGGCAAGGCTAGACCTTAGACCAGTGTGTAGCTTTGCTGTCGCATATGACAGTGCCCGATTAGTAGCTACATAACAGTGGTGGAGCTAGCTTGGGATGTCTTTGGGGGGGGTGGGGGGGGGGGGGGGGGTGGGGGGGGGGGGGGGCAATGGAAAAATATGAACCCTTGAATGGGTAAAAGTTTTCTTCAATCTATGCATCTATAGAAAAAATTTCTTGAGAAAAAAATCTCAAGGCTGGGGGCAATGCCCCCCCCCCCCCCCCCCCCCCTCCCGGCCTCAACATAAGCTCCATCACTGCTGCATAAGAACGTGGTGGCATGTTAATCCAAACAGCGGCTTGGTCAATAGATCGATCGCGAAGCCCTCTTGGGTTTTGTTTAGTATGAGAAGGATGTAAGTTGCACGTTTAACTGCTTTAACTTCAGTCCAAACTAACTTTGCCAGCAAAGAATAGCAGTGGTTGTCTGGCCTGGCTGACAAGGGCGTAGCAAGAAAGTTTCACCATTGGGGTCCACTATGTGGTAACAAAAGTTTAAATTCATTATAATCTGTACATAAGTACTAATTATAAAGGGATTTGCCAACGTTCACTGGGTTCATCTGAACCAATCACTACATGCTGGCTCCGCCCCTGCTAGTTGATATTGATTAATTAGTCCTAAACACAATGAATAGCGGCCCATATTATTTAGTACAACGTTCATCACACAATACATATGTATGATCAGTACCATATTGGCAAGATGTACAACATCAGATCAAGCTTGTCTAAGAAAGGAAACAACCTCATCGTTATATTATATACTCTGTAAAACATGCTTATATAATTAACTGAAAATAAATTCAGGCAATCTATGTATATGATTAATGAAGCAATGTTATAGACATGCGCAAAACCGGACTTCTCTCTCTCTTTCTGCTCTCTGTTTATATGTGAAATTGATACTGGTAAGTAATAAGTACATATCTTTCTGGCTTTGACAACTCAAGTGGCACATATCCAATTGTGATTTAAGGACACAGTTGATACATTTTGTTAATCAGTGTCAGAAAGCCGTGTTTCAGTCATGTTTGCGCCTAGATCAGGGAAGGCTAGGTAGATTCTTGATCAACCTAGCATGACTAGAGCTGCTACGCTTGCTAGCTTTGGTGTCAGGCTTCCCAGTGTCCCCTCTAACATTGTTGATTAGCTGCGATTTCGAAGTCAATTAAGCCAAACAGATCGACTATATCGACGACGCATTTAAAAACTTATGGGGGTTATATCGATTTTATCCCTTCTTGGACTAATTAGTTTGTTTGTTTTAAGGGTGTGAATGTGTGATGAAGTTGCATTTTATAGCTGTTCGATTTACAGGAGACCACAAGAACAGAGGTGTGAGTAAATTAGGGGTTGAACATGTTTGTAAGTCGGTTTTGCTAATTTGGTGAATCTTCTTCACAATAGCTCGGAGATTTTTTTGCTCACAATTGTAAAAATGAAATACATAAGTGTATGCTTTATATGCGCATCGAAGTATAGGTAACGTTGTATGGTCATTCGGCTTTGATAGACTTCGGGTGTACTGAAGAAATGTGCCATCAAAATGAAGCAAATTTGAATAGAGTGTTCATCACTATGCTCACCCCTATGATTAGCACAAGGTAAGCTCTACCAAACAACAAAGGACTCGCAAAATGCTGAACAGTTTTTGCATCAGTTCCATATTAGGACAAATTATTCCATTGCTTTACACTAGCTAGCTGTATCTGTGAATGTCAGAATGAGAAATTGAAGACACCTTGTAGTACTATGTTGTCAAACAGAACTCTGAACATATGAGCTGTAGCAAAATGCTCTTCTCTGTATAGATCTTTTGTCTGTATATTATGTACATCGACATCGTATAGTAACGTTCAGTAAAATACACATGGCCTAACTAATTGTGTTTCCCATGCAAAAAAAAAAAACTAATTGTGTTTCTTTTCTTTGTACACATGAGTTCGTAGCTAGATGGTGGGCGTCATGATGTTGAGCAGCGAAACTCTGGTCTGCACCATGCTCCTGAACACCATGTCGCAGGCGCCGTCCCACTCTTCGCAGCCTCTCGATGGTCGCCTCGGCAGTCTCCGGCATGGTGGCGGCCCTCCTGGCGAACACCGGAATAAACGTGGCCATCTTCTTAGAAGACGACGCCGCGAAAGACATAGATGCGGCGGAGAACACGGTCGCAGAGGCCATGGTGCTGGCAGCCGTCGCCTCGACAAGCGCGTAGGCCATTTCGGCCTCTTCGCCGCTAACGGCCACGAGGTTCAGGCACGCGCTCTTGGTGAAGATGGCGGAGACGGACGCAGCGAGGCGGGCAAGCTCCTTCTCTGTTCGATGCTGGGACCTGGCAGCGGACGCGAGCCTCCCGGCGTCGCCCCTACGCAAGGCCGCGCAGGACTCGGTGGCGGCGTGCCTGAACGACATGAGGCACTCCTGGAAGCCCTGGTGCGTGTCGGCGAGGAGGAGGCGGTCGGCGGCGTTACTGGTAGGGCACCGGAGCGCGGCCCCGGACTCCGGGAGGAGGAGGAGGTCGCCGAGGGAGGAGTGGAGCGCCTGGAAGGCGGCGAGGCCCGACGGGAGGGAGGAGGAAGGGCCCTGCTGGATCCAGGAACGGACGGCGGCAATGTGGGCGTGGAGGTTGGCGAGGAGCGGGTGGGCGGAGGTGGTGCCGGGGAGGCTGACGGAGCGGACGTGGCGGGGCTTGGAGAAGGACCTCGCCGGCGTGAGAGGGAAAGAGATGGAGCGACCGAAGTTGAGAGCCATTCTAGCTCTTGCTCTTTCTTCTTCTTGAGTTTCTTGCTGCCGCTAGATGTGCGAGATAAGTGAGATGAGTTGTGGTGTGATGGAGGAGACGATCGATGTTTGTATATACGCAAAGGGTAGGAGACAGCCAGGCAAAGGGGTGGTTGCACGTGTGGGTGCGCACCACACAGGAGGAGGAGGAGGCTCGCCGCGTTAAGTCAAAGCTCAACGCAACCCCGGCGATGGTATTAGGGTCGCCGTGCATGTGTGGCTTAGGTGTCATGTTGGGGAGCGACGAGCTAGTACAGGTGTTGGACACTTGGTGACCTGCATGCACGATAACACGCTCCGTCAGGAAATATCAGTGCTGGTGCCTCCACCGAGGGACATATGATTGGAGTAGTTACGGCATCTCCGACGGCGATATTTGCCAAGGGCCAGCCGCCATCCAGCACTACCCTTTAACCTTGGCGGACTTAGAGCATCTCCAACAGCCGCGCAACGCGCGGTGCGCTATGCAATGTTGATTCATACTAGTTCATACTAGATTTTTTACAACAGTTTTGCTAAGTCTCAGTAGACTGAGACTTGGTTAAGTCTCAGTCGATGTTATATTCATTTGATCTTGTGTGGAGATCCGTGCAATTTTTTTTAATTTTTTCTTCTTTTTTTCTTATATACTATGTCACTCGACTGAGACTTGCTTAAATCTCAGTCGGCCGAAACCTAGACACTCCCTTTTTACAATGTAAAAGATCTCTAGAGCAACTAAAACTACTCTAAATCCTACTCCTCCCCATCGAAGGCGAGGTCGATGTGACACCCACAATGGAGCCGCCGGCCTCGTCATTATTGGCCGCTAGAGCAAACCTACCGGAGCCGCCGCTGTGTGACTTTTTGGCATCGTAATAGTGCAGCTCCTTCTCCTCCTTGTCCTCGTCCTCAAGCTTCTTGAAGAGCCAAGCGCGCCGTGCGTCGTTGATGCGGAGCTGACGGTGCTCATGGTCCACCGTGTGGGCGCTCCAAGGATGGATAGACCGCCTGATTCACGTCGACGAGTTCAAGGTTCACGAAGAGCAATGCATTGGTAGCAACATCCTCTTGCTCCGCCTCCAATTGAGCCATGGCCGCGCGGTGCTCGTCCAGTAGCGCAAGGCGGACTTGCTCCTCTAACTCCGGCATGGAGAATTGGCCTTCTGTCCTGTTGGCCATGGCATGAAGAACTATCACCTCCTCCTCCTAGACAACCGGCAGCGCCATGGGGACGCCTCCTCCTCCTCCATCTACTCCACCTTCTAGCTCGGGTCCAGAGAGCTCGGAGGTTAGTCCACCACAATGCGGGCCTGGCAACGGGCATCCGTGGCGTGGACCTCGGCCGTGATTTTAGTGTGACGCTCTGGCATCAACATCTTATACCATGTGATCTTGGAGCGGACCATGGTGGCGGTGACTATCGAGAATGTGGATGTGGATGGGGGCGCTGGCCGCGGTTACATGGATGAATGGAAATGATGATAATGTGATGCGGACAAGGATTTGGGGGGGGGGGGGGGGGGGGTCGCCGGTCGGCCTTTAATAGCCATGTAGGCTCCTCGGCTGGCTCACCGGCTGCCCTGCCATGAATGCGGCAGGCGGAGTGGCGAAGCTTTAATGTGGGAAGTAGCTGATGAGACTGTGGATGCAACGAGGGTTCTCGAGCGAGCTTGTTTTGGGAGGGATCGTGTTGCCGAAGACCAGAATGGTGGATGCCCGAACTTCCCCAAATCGCCCCTCGATTTGGGACCGGCTAGAGGATTTTCAGACGTGCATACCGTTCTAGCCTCAAATGAAGGTTCATGTTGGAGGCCTAAAAGCGTCCGGTTCAGACATATAGCCATATAGGCTTACTCACTATGCATTATGCAGTACACATAGCAGAGCACGGACGGACAACAATGATCTACCGTTGGATGGATGGCTGACCAGGTGATCGTCAACTATGTGCAAATCGTGCTGTAGCTCGTTTCGCCTTCTAGATTGATCCACCAAGACAGCGCGGATCGCACATGCCGGCACAATTATTTTGGTGTAGTCGCAACTAGTACTAACCAGACACGCGGGTGGTGAGACCACTGAGATCGATGGATGATTCGGTGACACCCCCGCAACAATCGGATCCGGGCGTGTGTTCGATTTTGTCCCTTTCTGAATTGCAAGTTGGGAGACATGAGAGATTCCATACGCCGTCGTCGTTTACATTGCTTGCAGCAGCCTTGGAAATGCAACCTGCAAGATTCGACATCGCGTTGGAAATGCAACCTGTGGTGCGTGCACGTCATGTGTAACTTCTTCCATGTCTATCCATGATTGCATTGATTAGCTTGAAACTACCGATAATAATGCATGCTGCACACGAATGGGTTGTCGTCGTCTTCCAATACTATTCTTATCAAGTACGTACCTGCCGTCTGGTAGCAGCTACCTAGCTTCATCAGCTGGTTTGTTTGTACACGCATGCACCGACTTTTGTTTATGCTTCCCTTAGTTATAACAGCGATTTCTATCGCACTGATTTAGCTACAACTACTTCGGAGAGGTTACTCGTGCAGATGAATAACTGAATCGAAGGAAACGCGTGGGTGTCGGCCAATATAGCAGCATGATCTGCTTCCTAGTGATTGTGAACTACGGGTGCTTATTTGGTAAGCACTTAGCATGGTTTGTTGATCATTTTTTAATCATCTGGGATAGAGATCCCCACCTATACATATAAATGAAATTTTTGGCTCGTGCCACAGACAATTTCATATATTCAATGGCCATCACTTAAGCTGCATGAGTTGGGTATGTGACACTACCGTTTGCGAAGAAATTAGCTACATGCCCCTGCGGCCATGTCTTGAGCAAGCAATGCCTAGTCAATATATAATTTCATTATTTTTTAGGGAAGTCAATATGTAATGACTAGTGGGCCATATAGCAAAAGGCTGGAAAAAAGGCCACCCGATAAAATATCCGCCATCTAGTCCAAGACATTCCATCTGGTACACCGCCATCCATTCCATTGCTTTGTATGTCCATCGCTCCTGCCTCCCAGGCTCCCCCACCTCTCTCGCGTCCTCCACCAATGGAACCAGTCCTGTGGCAGAGCGAGGAACCAGCTCATGAGCTGAGGCTCATGTTTCCGGTGTGGGCATTCCCGCAGCATGAGATATGTCACATCCCAATTTTTTTCCCAATTTTAGAATGTTATAATTAAACTAGGGTCAATTTTTCTTTTTACAAATTTGCTTGTAGTGCTTGAGCCTAGCTTGTTTTCACTAGGAATTGTTTGAATTGATTGTCATTTGTGGCTCAAATTCTTTTGGAATTATTTATAACCCTAAAAAAATTAGGGAATATTTATAATGCCAAATTGAGCCTACAATATGTGTGTAACATTTTATTTAGTACTATTAGGCTCGAAAATATATTGCATAAGACCTAGAGATTTAGTTGGAAATATTGAAATCCTAAAATTTATTTTGGGAATTTATTTGTACCCTAAAACATTTAGGGATTCTTTTTTATTATCCCAAAAAAGGAGTTACACATATTATATTTAATACCGAGGCTGAAAATCACTTACTCTAAGCCCTAAATATTAATTAGACCTCTACAATTTTTTCCCAAAAGATTGGAATGAAATTGGTAAAAAGAAACAAGAACACAAACAGGAAAACAAAATTTTAACCTACCCTGCTCAAAACAAACATGACCCATTCCCTAGCTAACACTTAGCACGCCACACATCACAGTAGCCCAGCCCATAGCCCACATAACTTAACCGAAGCCGTATGCCGCATTATAACCCAGCCTTCCTAAAAAAAAACATATAACCCAGCCGTAGGATCTTCTCCGCGCCACTCCTCGCTCTGCCATTGACGGATTGACCAGCGGGCACCTTTGTCAGCTCTGCCCTCAACCTCCCGCAACCTCAGCGCTACGACTGCACACGCCGGCCATGGATCAGATCAGATCTACATCACCCGGGACATGGCAGGTCGATCCCCAAGCTAGCTAGCCAAGCACCCAAGCGTGCGTGCAATGAATACATTCATAGTACTTGCTTAGCTTCATCCACTTGCCATTGATTAACTGAGCAACTTGATGAGTACATGAGCTTGCTTAGCTAGCACTACTACATTCATAGGACATGCCTAGTTTGATCCAACTACAATTAATTAATCGAAGCTAGTTGAGTTAATATAACTAGCTTGATTAGAATTATCATCTCGACCGTCACCATCGGCGTCAGCTAAAAGACAAACTCAAATACTCTCCTGAACCCCTCCCGCACCAGAACCGCTCCTGCTCGTCCGCGCCGCCCCCATGCAGTGGCCGGCCGGTTCCACGGCCTCCTTCCTCCATCCTCCCCCCCCCCCCCCCCCCCCCCCCCCCCGCCTGGGTGCTCCGCCGGGATAAGCCCGGCTTGTGTGAGCGGCGGCGGGGCTCTTCTGCCCTCCTCGCACGGCGGCGGCGGCGCGGGTTGCTGCTGGCCAGCAGGGGCGACGGGACGGCTCCATGGTGGCTGCGTGACTTCCCTGGTGGGGTGTGCCGGCAGTGGTCGGGCCTTCAGATCGGGCGGCGGCTGGATCTGGATCCCGGCGGCGGTAGGTGACGCGGGCTGTGGTGGATGTGGTCGCCTCCTCCCCCATGCTCGTTGTGCTTTCCACCGTACGGATCTAGGTCACGATGTGTAGCTAGCTGGTCCTCGATGCGGATGGAGCTGGAGGTGGGATTCAGATCGAGAGAAATCTTTAGCTGGCCCAGGTCGGCAACGACGGCGGCGACGCCTGAGGGCGTCGTTTCTTCTCCAAGGAGTCGTTCGTCGGATCTGCCTATACCTCCACCATGCCCTTTCGTCTCCCTGGTGAAAGCCCTAACTGCGGTGGGCGGCGACGGCGTCTTTGGCGCCGTTCCCTTCTTGAAGGCGCCCTCTTGGGAGCTATGTGGCTAGTGTACACCGTTCGATTGGCATTGTAAGCGATCTGGAACAGGAGGTGGTGCGGCATGGCATCTACCGTGTCGATGACGCTGGGTCCCCGCGGCATGGTGCAGCAGAGTCTCGGCGTCGGATGGGTCTTGATGGACGTGCGTAGGGAGGTGGCGTTGTCTGCGTCGTGGTGGCGTCGACGACAGGTCTGGCATGGTTGATGCGTCAGTATCTTCACTGAAAATGGATGGCTGGAAGACGGCGGCAGCGGACTCAGAGGGTGTGCCGGGCCGGTGTGTGCCCCAGACCCGGCAGGCCGCTTGGTTGGGGCCTCCGGCTTTAGATGTTAGCCTTTGGTGCGAGGTCTGTTTGGTATTCGGCTCGGACTATCGGCACCCCTTCATCAACTGGATAAGAGTAACGATAGATGTTGTCAAGATAGTGGCTTCGGATTTACTGATATATTACTTTATAAGGTCTTTGTGAATAATTAATAAAATAACTGCAGGCATCATCCAGATGCGGGGGTCATCCTCCTTTATAAAAAGAAGAAGACAGTACTACCACTTGAACACTTGAGAGCCTTGATCATCGGAATAGCAAGTGCATGCCCCAACTGGATCACTTGGATAAAATTAAATAGAGCAACTACCTACTCCCTCCGTCCGATGAAAAGTGTACGTATAGAAATTTTAGAACAAATTATGGAGTGAAGTAAAAAATAAATTGGAAATGTGCAAGCCACCATCTCTTTCCTTTTTAATTACCATCCCCCCCCCCCCTCCCCCAATGAGCTAAGTGTATTTAGAAATTAAGGAGACCATGTGTAGAATGCTATTAGTCTTGATTACTGTGTGATGAGAGAGAAGCTTTTTTTTTTCTACTTTAAAGTGCATTGAGAAGATAGGAATACACTCTTTTGCTGACAAATTTTAAATCTAAACGTACACTCTTCAACGGACGAAGAGAGTAGTTAGCAAGAACAGAGCTTAGATGTATTATTGGTCGTGCTGTTTGGATTAACTGCTACTGTCGAAATTGACAGATTGACAGTGTTGATTAGCTGAAGGACCCTAGCCCGACCGACACTATTAAGCGCCGCAAAACTATGTACGGCAGTCAATATATCGATTGAACAAGTCTTCTTTGCTCATCTTGGAGAAATTCTTCTAAGTCGATAATGTAGGTTGTCCGGGGTGAAAACCACGGACTTGGTTCTTCTCACTGGTTGAATCCACCGCCGACCATGCAAAGCTGCATCCCTCGACGGAGGTATCACCTGATTTATAACTCATCGCAAGGAGAGGATTGGCAGAAATTGTTCAGTACAATGTCCATTACCCATACATCACTGTCTTACCAACAGATGTACTCCTTTCATCCCATATTAGTGGTCGCTAAAATAGACGCATCTCGACATATTTCAGTGTTATATACATTCGTTTGGGCGGCAACTAATATGAGACGGAAGGAGTTCACACTAAAGGCACTGTCAAGGGCTCAAAGCTAGTCAAATAGTGATGCATGATATGCACGAGATCCTGAGTCTACAGTACCACAAATCAACTATATTTGTGTCCTCTGATCAAACAAAACTACATACATATGCAAAACAAAATTCTTTTTTTCCTATCTGTTTACATGCAGAGTTAATAATTTGCGTGCAATAATATGTCTTTGTGGTCTTGTGGTTGTGACATCTCCAACTGTAGTAGTACATACTACTTTGATCCAGTTTATTAGTGTCAGAAAACCGCCTAGATCAGCCCGGGTAGGCTAGGTACGTAGACTGAAGATCAAACTAGAAAAGACTACAAACTGCTAGACTTTGACGGTCACTTGGATCAAGTTAATCAGCAACTAGCAAGCCTAGAACTTAGATTGGCAGGCAGTTTTTCTCTCTAGATTACAAGTGCCGCGTCTCATCACAGTGCCGATTAGCTGTAAGACTGAGGCTATTAAGCCAAACATCGGCCAGGTCATTACGCAGTACGTAGATAGATCGATAGGTGACGCCCACTTGAATTTGTTTAGTCTGAGGTGGATGTAAGTTGCACCCGTCAAAAAAAAGGTTGCACGTTGCCAGCGTTTCGGGCCAGTGCACGATCACGTACCTTTGTGCTGCCATTACGCATGCAGTTGCGTCGGACGCGACGTCACGATGCAGTTAACCGCTGCAAAAACTGTCTTGCGGACGTGCCGAGATTCCAGGCCGCCCGGCCTCCATTTATTCCCGCAGCCATTTACTTTAATCTCTTGCGCCCCACGACACAATAATTAAGCACACCCACGATGACACTTACAGAGAAGATATCCAGCGGCTCCAATGTCGCTCCCCGTGGCTCCAATGGCGCTCACCGTGGCTGACGATGACAACGGACGGCAGTTCACCTCGCCTCACATAGTGGACACCCACGTGAGGGGGAAGGACCTATCGATAGTGTACCCGAACGAGCCAGTCTCGGTGGAGAGCTCCATCCAAACTATGGAGGAGTTGCTTGCTGAGGACAAGTACCAAGTAGTCGGCTTCGACGTCGAGTTCACCGACGGTTGTGCCGGGCGTGATCAGAAGGTTGCCGGTGCCCAGTTGTGCGTGCGCCATCACGCCCTTGCCTACCACTGCTGCGTGGCTATAAGGCCTTGCGAGCGTTTCGTCAAGTTTATCAACAACCTCGACTACAGTTTCGTACGCTGGACATCATCAATGATCTAAAAGTGTTCGAGGTTTCGGGCTTGGCCTACCGAAAGCTTGTCAACATCCGTGACCACTATAGGGTCCGGGGCAGCACGAAGAACAAGCAGAACTCCCTGGTTGACCTCGCCTCGGCCATCATCGACCCCTACTACAAGAACATGAAGGCTTAGTGCAAGAAGGACAAGATCGCCTGGCACAGTGCCTAGGAGCAGAGACTGGATGAAGAACACGTCAAGTACGTATTCAAGGACACGTACACAAACTACGAGATGTACATGCGGATCGTTGACATGAGGAAGTGCCTTCGTCCTGCCCCAAACGAGGGATAGAGCCACGGAGCAGTGGCGACAGCGTCACAAGAAGTAGATGATTAGATGATCGTTTCTCCTAGCTTAGAATGCATATAATTGTTTATTGGTGTGTGTGCGAGTGTTTTGTATAGTCACTTATGTAATTGGATGTTTATTTTGGTTATATATGTTGTTCATTGGAAGATAGAGAAAATCACATCGCAAACGGAGGAAACTAGGGAACCTGTCGGTGATGATTTCATCAATCACTGACAATTGTATACCAGCAAGCGTTTACCCAGAACACACACAGCTTATTAGCAGTAATCGTCTGTGTTATTATCAGTCTTCGCCCACATTTTTTATTACGGACCTGTTTGCCGCGTATCATACACATCTTGTTAAGTTGAACCGTTTCTATTGTCTTGGTTCATCGCAAACAGTTCATCCAACTTAAGTGTATGCCGTATATCGCACACACCTTTATCTGGCCGTCCGTTTCTGTTGTGTTACATAATCTCAAACAGTTCATCTGAGTGAACTGTATGCCGTATATCGCACACACCTTCATCTGGCTGACCGTTTCTGTTGTTATGCTCATCGTAAACAGTTCATTCGAGTGAACTGTATGCCGCGTATCGCACACGTAACTCTAATCTGAATCGTGTTTGATGTCTCCGCCATCATAAACAGTTTGTCTCATTTTGGCGGTTTTCTTACACCGCCGTTTGCGATTAATGCATCGCACATTGTTTTGTCGAAGGGTCTCTGATTGTACTATCATGTTCGGACTATCCTGCAGTAGTGATGGCCATTGTTATTGCTCATGCTCCAGCACCCGGCCGTCCCTGCACATGGCTGTACTTCATTAACTCAGATTTTTTTCCCCATATTACCCTCTGCCTCCTCCTTTAGGATTTATATTAGCTCAAATGACAAATTTTCTGCAAGCCCTTTCTATTAGGCTGGCCATCCATGCTGCCTTTTTTTTTATTTCATGCGCCTCCTCTTTGATTGCTCGTGAGCTTCGGGGTGATACGTGGCATCTTTCTTCTTTCTTCATTTCTCTAGGATTAAGATGACTGATGTCTCATTCTCTTTTTGTTGGCTTGATGATTCTCACAACTCCAAAGGTATACAAGTTGCTAGGATTTGATGTAAAAGGGTGAGGTGGGACAATTAATTAAGAATCTGAAATTTCTGCACAGGCGGAAGCGCAAACTCTGTTTGCTGTAGCCGTAATGGAGGGGAGGGCAGATGTGAGGTTGAACATTTTTAGCGGCCCATAACAAAAAAATTTGGCCCATTGACTTACGAAGCTCTAAACAACGGACGGAACCGAACGGACGAAAATTATGGGAGCGAGGACGACATACAAAAGATGGACGAATTTATGGGAGGAAGAAGCATTTACCCCTTTATTATTAGGGATAGATTAGGATATTTCTCTCAGAATTATACAAATGAGATAGATATATACGAGTATGTGTATTACCAGCTAAAAAAGATAAGTGTATGCATGCTCATCGAAGTATAACTAACCTTGTATGGGGTTTATACAAGAATGCATAATGTGTGCTTTGTGTTGGATTGATCCACTTTATTCATATCTTAGAACCTTATGAAGATTTGATTATTTCTAGATTCTTACAAAAAGTGTCATGGTTCTTTAATCTATACATTTGTCAATAATTTTTTTTATGCATATGAGCTTATTATGCTTCTAGCAATAATCTCTTTTTTTGCCACTTAACTGAGCTTAACTTTTCATCTTTTTTGCAGGGGTCTATGATTTATCTATTGTTTTATGGCCAACGGTGGATTTACTCAGAACACCGACATGGTCTCAATATGGTTAGCTTGAGCCCACAAATTTGTGTTCCTTTGGAATTGGAATTGACTATGTAAAAGACCACATGTTTGCAGAGGAAGATAACTAATATATGACATTGACATCTTTGTTAATGAAGTAATTACCCACGGATAGGCAGGTAACAATTAATCACCGACAGCTTGATAACTACCCCTTCCACATCAAAAAACTATATTTAAATCAAACTTTGAACAAATTTTTGACACAACAAAGTCACTTAAGTAAGTTATCCTAGTAATGGATACACAAACTAAGGAATCATTCTAATGAATCCTAACTTACACACAATGTATGCTATGATTTATTGGTTACAAAACACAATATAATTATTATAATAGAAAATTAAGTAAAAGAATAGGGAAAATTTATAAATCAAGTACACTAGTTTCGCCATAATAATAATATTATTATGTTTCCTATATAGGTTGAGTGGTGCCTTAGATATACATATTTATTTGCAAACTATTCATATAAAAGGAAGGTTTATAGTTTCAGTGGCCTTCGTTGGGCTTGAACTTCATCATGAGAGAATAATATATACTATCATGTTCTCTTATGTATTATTTTCACTAAACTTTAGTTTACTAAATTTATCAATTAGTATCTCAATAGAAGATTCAAGAGTGACTGCATGACCACCCTTAGTAACACAAATTAACTTAGTATGCAATAGTATGAACTGTTAACAATTTCAAATGGTGGTCCCAGGTAAACTTTTAGATGGCATGAATTATCATGGAGAAAGACATGCAAATTAGAACATGTAGGTTAGTGTTCTAATTAGTTTAGTAAATTGAGTTGCCAATATTTAGATATATAGTAATTACATGACTTTTTTTTGGGTAGAAATACCGAGTACAATGCAAAAGCTAACACACACACCCTGGCCACCCGCCCCCCCCCCCCCCCCCCCCCCCCCCACCACATCATGTTCTGAAGAGTAAACTCGCTGAGCATCAAAATTGGCAAGGTCATCATGGTCACGATATGCGACGAAAAGGTTGCCTTGTATTGAAAGAAAGGTCCGCGTTCACAAGACAAACACATGTCGTTGCTGGAGTTTGATCCCTAGTGGCCCAAGGGTACAACTACCCTCGAACCAATTGCTAACTTAATATAGTTGGCATCAACACATTTTGTTTAACCTGAAGAAACTTTCCAAGAAAACATTTTGTTGTCATTATTAATGTTTAGATGGCTAGAACACTTGAATATTCATCACATAGACAAGGTTGCTTCTTTAATTCTTCATGGATAAATTTACAAATGTGGCCGACTCAGAGGGGAGCGCCTCTTTAGTGCTAAATGCACCAGGTTGCGCAACAACGCAGAGAACGTCTCCCACATGGGCCCAAACCTGTAAATTGGTCACTCGACTCCTGCTCGCTCATTGCCGCTCGATTTGTATTTTTTATTTCTCCCGCCCGCCACTCTTAGAAAAAACCATCCATTTTTATATTAATTTTTAAAAACTTGGTGAAATCATAGAATTCTCACAGATTTAAAAGGAGTTTGCAAATTTGAGAAATAGTTCACAGACTAAAAAATGTTCATGAATTTTAAAATAATTTCATGGTTTTGAAAACACTTCATAGATTTTAAAAAAATGTTCACAGGTTTAAAACATGTCCATGGATTTGTTTAGTGTTTTTGAAATTTGAAAAAGTTTGCCAAATTTGGAAAAAGTTCATGACTTTCAATAAAAGTGAATGGATGTTTAAAAATTTATGAATTTTAAGAATATTTAAAAATTTGAAAAGAATATTCATGGATTTCATAAATTGTTCTCGAATTTCACATCAAATGACAAATTTTAAAATAATATTAACAATTCTTATTTGAGAATTGAGAAAAAAAGAATAATAAAAAGTGAAAGAAAAAGAAAAACCGATGAACTAGATTAAAAACAGGATTTTTTTTAAAAGGGCAAAGGAACATTCTGCAATATTCCCAAAACCAAAAATAAACAGCTGGTGTCTTTCCGTTACATGGGCCGGCCGGAAGCAGCATATGCGCCAAATAGGAAAGTAGCGACTCAGGGTATGACCGTTGACAGGGACGATGAACTTCGTTATGTCGGCCCACATCGTTACATCTCGGGCTCTGAGGGTGACCGTTGACAGACACAATGGGTTCCACGTGGACTTCTTGGCACCATCCGATTGGAAACTACCATTGCATTATTTCTATGGGACAGACATGATCCAACCAAGTCGGGGCATCTGGGAGACTTTATTGAAGACAACGTAGGACATGCTTGGTGGGCACCATGCTAGCTTCGGATGCCGCGGTGCTGCCGGTGACCGGTCTACCGGACGATGACGATAGTTAGTATAATTCTGAGCATGAGAGAATTTCTCTCTCTCTGTTTTTTTCGTGGGAAATCTCTCTTTGATTTGCAAATCGCCCAAGGATTGGTACACTTGTGTGCCTAGGGATTGGCCAAGGGAAACTTACAACTTTACAAGCTATGGACATGGAGGTAGCTGACCAACTCGCTGCATTTTGTTTGTCTGATCCACACTCCAACAGCCTGTCTCCTCTGGACCAGATCATGGCTACATCGCTCGACCTTCCGGCCTCACAACGTCCATGGCGATGAGACATGACAGGTCCCCAAGCTAGCCATGCGTGTGCAAGTGCAAAATCTCATGGCCGTGACAACCCAACCGATCTCCATTGATGCACATTCATAGTACATGCTTAGCTCTATCCACTTGCGAGGTGAATGATTAGCTGAGCAACTGGGTTCATTGGGTAACTTAGCTAGTACTACATTCATATAGTACCACATGCTTCGTTTGATCCAATTGTGAATAATTAACTGAGCAACTTGAGTTCATTAACTAGCTCAATTAGCTAGCTAGTACTATCACTAGGTTGTTGGAGAGCCTAGATCGGGGAGCTGGGCAAGTGCATGCCCCAACTTGATCACTTGGATACAATTAACTAGAGCAAGTACCTAGCTAGGAAGGCTATAGCTTAGATGTAGTACTGGTCATGCTATTTAAGTTAATTCCTAATGTCGAGCTTGACTGTGTTGATTAACGGTAAGAGCCTAGAACGACCCACACTATTAGGCGAAACGCCGTATGACCAGTCAATAGATCGATTGAGAAAGTCTTTCACCTTTCTTGGATAAATTTGCCTAATGGAGAACGTATGTTGTCGGGGGTGAAAACCATGGACTTAGTCCTCACTGGTTGAAACCGCAGCCAAAGACGACGAGATGAATCCCTAACTGGAGGCAACATCTGATGGATAGGCCATCAATCGCTCAGTGCTAGGAGAGGATTGACAAAAAAAAAAACAGGTGAGTACAATGTCCATCACACATACAACACCATCTTACCTTGAAATGTACACATTATTGTCTTGTCCATGTCCAAGCTAGTCAAACAGTGATGAACCGTATGCACGATCGGACAATCCTGAGTTTACATTACCACAAATTAACAATACTGGTGTCATCTGATCAAGTAAAACTACAAATATATACAAAGCCAATTTGTTTCCCCTCTCTTTTTACTTGTAGAGTTGATATTTGTGTGCAATAATAAGTCCGTGTCTTTGTGGACTTGTGGTTGTCACAGCTCAACTGGTACATACATACTTTGATGCAGTTTATTAGTGACAGAAAACCACCTAGATCAGGCCCGGGTAAGCTAGGTAGACCGTAGATAAAACTAGCAAAGACTACAAGATCAAACCACCTAGATCAGCCCGGGTAGGTTTAGGTACGTAGACTGAAGATCAAACTAGAAAAGACTACAAACTGCTAGACTTTGACGGTCACTTGGATCAAGTTAATCAGCAACTAGCGAGCCTAGAACTTAGATTGGCAGGCAGTTTTGCTGTCTAGATTCCAAGTGCCGCGTCTCATCACAGTGCCGATTAGCTGTAAGACAGAGGCTATTAAGCCAAACATTGGCCAGGTCATTACGCAGTACGTAGATAGATCGATAGGTGATGCCCACTTGAATTTGTTTAGTCTGAGATGGATGTAAGTTGCACCCGTCAAAAAAAATTTGCGCGTTTTAATTGTTTAATTTCAGTCAAAACTAACTAAAATTGACAGCGAAGAAGAACTAGTGGCGGGTTTTTTTTGCGGGTGAAGAACTAGTGGTGGTTGATACGTACTCCCTCCGTCCCATATTAATTGATGATCGAATGGATGTAATTGTTACATCCGTTTTAGCGTAAATTAATATGGGATGGAGGTAGTATTAATTACTCCATTTGTCCCATAATATAAGATGTTTCATCAAAGCGTCAAATATTATCAGACGGAGGGAGTACAATTTTGCTGAAGCACATCTATAGATGTGTTCTAAGTTCTAAGTATTGCACATGTAAGTTCTAGTATATTATTGATTTTACGTGGAGATTTGTGCGGGTATTTTCTTTTTTCTTTTTATTGGCTCATTTAGATGTGCAATAACAATGACACATCTTTTTTTTAACACATCTAGATGTGCCCTAAATTGACCCAAAAAATTACTTCGAATAATTCAATATTGACCCAATTCAAATTATTCAGCACAATGTTCATGACACCTTAGAATATGATTAGTACCATGTTAGCAAGAAGGGTATATATTAGTGCCATTGTCCAAAACCAATATTTCCATCTCTTTAGTAATTAATTTGTTCTTTGTTTATACATAACGCTAATATACTACACTAAAACTTCAGACTCTTACTCTCGTGTCGCTTGAGGGCGACACCAGGGCACCCCCAATCCTAGCCTCCAGGGAACCCGTCCACAACCACTTAGCTGCCACCGATGGTAGTCGTCGCTGGCGGTGGCAAAGGCTGGCTCCAGAAACCGGACAGGCGCAACTCTCATCTCCCTCTTGCTCTCCAATATATCATGTATCTGACGAGCCATTCATGGGTGGTTCTTCGTCTCGTCCTCACCGGCCTTGTGCTTTGGGCGACGCTAGTCACCTCTGGAACCTGCACCAACGCTGATGCGACCTGCTCCTGGCATCATGCGGCTGTTCCTGCTTGTGCTACCGCTCCGGGTGAGGTGTCCGGAGGTCCGCCACATCATCCATCTCTCGAAAGACTACCTCCCCACCCCCGTGCTTGTGCTACGCCTCCGTCGGTGGCATGATGCACTCCTTAATCTTTAAATGTAGTTTCAGGATCAGAGTTGCAGAGACTAAAAATATCTTAAAGTTGCTTGCCATGGACGTCCATTCTTTGGTGTCATATGCGGGCGTGCTATTAAGTTCCTTGAGGGACATGCTTATTTAGTATCCACGAAGGATTTTCAAAGCGGAGGGGACGCATCTTGTCGTTCTACACGGGCCTGGATTCTCCGCTCTGAAAGGTACATGTGCATAAGTTCTGAGGGTTGGAAAGCTCACGAGTACCTTCAGACAGGTCATGTTTCCTACCACTCCCACATCACAAGCTATCTTTAAATTGAACTTTTGAACAAATTTATGACACAACAATTCACTGGAATAATTAATTTGAATGTACTAGTGGCTACACAAACTAGTGAATCATTCTAATGAATCATAGCTCATACACAACTTATGCTATGATTTTGACTCTACTCAAAGCCCTTCAATGGCTACAAAACACAATATAATTATTATAGTAGAAAATTAAGTAAACGAATAGAGGAAGTTTAAAGATCAAGTATATTATTTTTGCCATAATAGCACTATTATTATGTCTGCTCCGTAGGTTGAGTGGTGCCTTAGATATACATATTTGTCTACAGTTATTAATAGAAAAGGAAGTTTTACAGTTTTAGTTGCCTTCATTGGGCTTGAACTTGATCATGAGAGAATAATATGTGCTATTATGTTTTCTTATAGTACATTTTATTCACTAAACTTACATTTATTAAATTTATCAGTAAATATCTCAATCGAAGAATCGAGAGTGACTACATGACCAACCTTACGAACATGAATTAACTTGCTATGTAATTGTATAAACATGTAACAATTTCAAATGGTGGTCCCAAGTCAACTTTTAGATGTCATGAGTTATCATGTAGAAAGACATGCAAATAAGAGCATGTAGGTTAGTGTTATAATTAATTTAGTAAATACAAGTTCCGGGTATTTAGGTATATAGCAAAATAAAATAACTTTTTCTCGTTGAATAGCGAGTAGAATGCATTTGCTCACACCACGCACTCCCCCCCCCCCCCCCCCCCCCCCCCCCCCACACACACACCACACACACACACACACATCAAGTTCTAAAGACTAGACTCGTTGAGTTTCAACAGTGACAAAGTCATCATGGTCATCACATATGACGGGAAAATCACCTTGTATTCAAAGAATGATCCGCTTTAACAAGGCACACATGTCGTCGAATCTGGAGTTTGATCTCTGGTGGCCACAGGGACAACTACCATCCTAACCATCGAACCAATTGCTGACTTAATATAGTTGGTCCATAACATTTTGTTGAACCTGAAAAACAACTAGCATTTGAGACCAATTGTGTGATCACAGTGCTGATTAGCTGGACGACCGGTGCTATTAAGCTAAACAACAGCCCGGTCAATATTCAGTAGATATATGATAGGCGATGCCCTCTTGTATTTGTCTAGTCTGAGGTGGATGTAAGTTGCATGTTTTAACTGTTTAATTCAAGTCCAAAACTAACTAACTAACTTTGACGTTGAAGAATTATTATTTGTGGTTGTTGATACAAAATGATTACACTGATTATTGGTTATTCTGAATATTTGACCGTAAGTAGAACATTTCAGTGTCTACTGAAATCGAGTGAATTGTATCGAAATCTTAGTCAAAGTAAAAAGCAGACCTTAGAACCTTGACATTGTTTCAGCTCTGTTTCGGTTATGTTGTACCATTGGACCGATATCCTTCCTTTTGGATGTGATTTATTCATAAACTGAAGTGCGAAACCACACCAGGTCAGTACGTTTCCGATGTGTCAACGAACATTGTCCAGTTTAGGAGGTTGAGGGATGAATGTTGTTACCCGTCATTGAAATTCAGAGCCCAAACTTGAAACCTCGTTGGACCAATGAGTTGAAGGACCAAAGGCATAATTTACTCGTCTGTAAGACTATTGGGGGGTGTGTGTGGGTGGTGGTGGTGGTGGTGGGGGGGGGGGGGGGGGGGGGGCTATAGGAGAGCTTCGGCAAAAATTATTCTGTGCAATGTCGTCCATCACACATACTTTTGTTTCGACGGGTGTCCATCACACATATAACACCATATTACTGAGAAATGTACATATTAATGGCAGTCTCCAAGCTAGTCAGACATGATGTTTGTGTTATCTGATCAATCAAAACTAAAAACATATATGAAAAAAAAAACTTCTAACAGGAGTAGTGTCAGGAAACCGCTAGACTTTGACTCCATCACTTGGAAGATCAAAATATGCATGTACTAGTAGCAAGGCCAGACCTTAGACTTGTGTGAAGTTTTGCTGTTTAGATTCCAAGTGTCGCCCAGGTTTGACATTACTGATTAGCAGTAAGACCAACGTTATTATGCCAAGTGGCGGCCTGGTCAATAGATTGATTGATAGGCCATTCCTCTTGGAGATTTGTGTAGTTTGAGGGTGTAAGTCGCACGTTTTAACTGTTTAATTCCCGTCCAAACTAACTACCTCCGAAAACTAAGAATAATTAATGGTGGTACATACGGGCTAATCATAACTACGAATCAACATAATGTTCATGACACATTACGTATGATCAGTACCATGTTAGCAACTAATGTATATATTAATGCCATTGTCGGAAACCAAACTATCAGTGTCTGTACAAATTAATCTGTTCTCTGTTGGGGGCAATCCTCCTATTCTAAAAAAACAAACATTATCTGTACTCTGTTTACACGTAGAGCTAATATATTTCTGTGCATTGCAGCAAAAAATATATATATTTCTGTGCAATAATACGTAAGTACAAATCTTTCTGTCCGTGACAATTCAACTGATGCTTATTTTTATCCAATTGTGATTTGTTAACGGCACAGTTGCTACGGTTTATTAATTAGTGTCAGAAACCATGTTTTAGTCATGTTTCTACATCTCTGTGCCTAGATCAGGGAAGGTTAGGTAGACTCTAGATCAACCTAGCAAGACTAAAGCTGCTAGACTGGATCGCTTTGGTGTTTAGATTCCCAGTGTCTCCTCTGACAATGTTGATTAGCTGTGGTTCAGAAGTCATTTAAGCGAAACAGATCGATGACTACGTGGTCAAAAACATATAGGGGTGTATCACGATTGCCCCTTCTTGGACTAATTAGTTTGTTTAGTTTGAGCGTGTGCTCAAGTTGCACATTTTAGCACTTCGATTTCACGGGAGACCACGAGAACAGTAGTCTGCATAAATTAGGAACTTTAATTTGGTGACACTGCTTCACAATAGCTTGGAGATTTTTGCTCTGAATTGCAAATGAAATAGGTAAGTGTCTATGAATGCTCATGAGCTGATCTATGTATAGCTATCATTGTTTGGTTATTCTGCTTTGTAGTTTGAGATGAATAATTTTTTGTGCTCTTAGATGAATAATTTTTTTTGTTCTGAATTAGTTCTTGACGAAATGTGCTATTGAAATGAAGCAAACTTGAACAGAGTGTTCATCATTATGCCTGGTTACACCTATGGTTAGCACCGGGTAAGCTCTACCAAACATAAAATCACAAAATAATGAACAGTTTTTGCATCAGCACCTGACTAATTAGCACAAAGTAATTCATTATGTTGCGGTAGCTTCGTCTGTAAATAACAGAATGAGAATCTGAAGACACCTTGTACTATGTATTCAAACAAATTCTCTGAACATATGCTGTAGCAAAATCCTCTTCTCTGTATTAACTTTTTGTCTGTGTATTATGTACATTGTGTTGTAACGTTCAGCACAATATACATGGCCTAACTAAATGAGTTCCTTCTTCTTTGTACACATGTCTAGACGTCTAGGTAGATGGTAGGCGTCATGATGGTAGGCGCCGTCGCACTTTTCGAAGCATAACTCCTGCACGTGTAGCCTCTCGACGGTTGCCTGGGCAGTCTCAGGCGCGGTGATGGCCCTCCTGGCGAACGCGGGAATAAACGTGGCCGTCTTCTTGGAAGATGACGCCGCGGACGACGTGGACGCGGCGGCCGAGAACACGGCCACGGAGCCCACAGCGCTGGCAGCGGCCGCCTCGACGAGCGCGTAGGCCATTTTGGCCTCCTCGCCCCTAACGGCGACAAGGTTCAGGCGCGCGCTCTTGGAGGAGATGGTGGAGACGGACGCGCGAGGCGGCCGAGCTCCTTCTCTGCTCGACGCTGGGACCTGGCAGCGGACGCGAGCCTCCCGGTGTCGCCCCTGCGCAACGCGGCGCGGGACTCGGTGGCGGCGTGCCTGAGCGATAGGAGGCACTCCTGGAAGCCCTGGTGCGCGTCGGCGAGGCGGAGGAACGCGTCGAGGAGGCGGTCAGCGGCGTTGCTGGTAGGGCACCGGAGCGCGGCCCCGGACTCCGGGAGGAGGAGAAGGTCGGCGAGGGAGGAGTGGAGCGCCTGGATGGCGGCGAGGCCGGACGGGAGGGAGGAGGAAGGGCCCTGCTGGATCCAGGAACGGACGGCGGCGACGTGGGCATGGAGGTTGGCGAGGAGCGGGTGGGAGGAGGTGGTGCCGGGGAGGCTGACTGAGCGGACATGGCGGGGCTTGGAGAAGGATCTCGCCGGCGTGAGAGGGAAAGAAATGGAGCGGCCGAAGCTGAGAGCCATTCTAGCTAGCTGTTGCTTCTTCTTGAGCTTGTTGTTGTTGCTGCTGCTAGACGTGTGAAATGAGATGAGATGAGATGTGGTGTGATGGAGGAGACGATCGATGTTGTATATATGCAGTGGGTAGGAGGCAGCCAGGCCGGGTAGCGCAGCAGAAGCACGAGGAGGAGGAGGCTCGCCGCGTTAGTCAAAACTCAAGGCAACGGCGGCGATGGATGGTATGTTGTGTGCCTTAGAGCATCTCCACCCCTTCGCCCCCAGGGGCTTGAAATAGCGCCGCCCTAGGGGTGCGCCGGCAGAAAAAACGGCGTGGGCCCGATCGGGTTCCCAGCCGCCATCACCAGGTCGCCCCCAGTCGCCGTTTTTTAAAGTTTTTTAAAAACATACTCGGCCAAAATTCGGCCAAACACGACATAGATTCGATGAAATTTAGGCGTTTCATCGTTTTTTACATATTGAAAACATAATCATAATCTAAAAAAAACTACTACTACTGCCGCGCCGCCGCCACCCGCGCCCGCCGCGCCGCCTACACGCCGAAGAGCTTGCTGAAGGCGCTGTAGTCGCCGCCGCCGCCGTCGTCGTCCTCCTTCTTCACGCCGCCCCTGCAGGACCCCTGCCCGGGGTCGCCCTGGCGGACTGGGTTGGCTGGCGGTGGCGCCTCATCGTCGCTGTCCTCGAGGACGATGACGCCGCCCTCGTCGCGGCCGCGGCGCCGAGCGGCGATCTCCTCCAGTGCGCAGCGCTGGCGCTCCATCTCCGGCCAGGCCCAGTCCTCACGCGCCCACTTGAGGGCGGCCTCGTCGGCGGTGGTCATGTCCTCTTGTTCGCTCTTCACGGTGACGAGGCCCGGCTCCGTCTTCGGCTTGACGAGCCGGGAGGAAGGAGCAGAGGAAGCACGGGCGGCCGCCCTCGTTGATGACGAGGGCGCCGCCACGGGTGCGCCGGCCGAGCGGCGTCTCCATGGGCTCGGCCTTGAAGTTGGCGAGCGCCGGCGACCCGGAGGAGCGGGAGGAGGAGGAGGAGGAGGACCCGCCCGCTATGCACCTCGGCAGCCAAGGGCCGCCACTGTGGCAGAGGACCGGGGCCGGGGCCGCCGGGTACTTGGGCGGCACGCGGCTCGTTGCCGCCCTCGAGGTGCTCAAGGACGAAGTGGAGCGTGCGACCGGGCACGCCCCACCACAGACGGTGGCCGTCGGTGTTGTAGCGCCCCCTCACCGGCGCGTTGTTGGTGGAGGCGAGCTCTCCTCGTGGCGGCGTTGGAAGTACGCCGCCCAGTGCTCGTGGTTGTTGGCGGTGTACGCCGGGCAGCCCCGCACCTCCTCCGTCAGGGAGGCCCGAATGCGCTCGATCTCGCCGTGGAAGTGGGCGGCGTCGATCGGCTGCGGGGGGACGGGTACGCCTCCGGCGCTGAGCTTCCACCGCCCCGGCACGTGCAATGTCAGGCGGCGCCGGGTAGTTCGCCTTGTGGAGGAGGTGGGCCTCCCACTCGTGCAGGTGGCGGCGGCCGAAGCCGTTGGCCGCCGCTCCATCGCCGGGGAACCGCTCTCCCATCGGTGGTGGCGTACATGCGGTGGTTGTAGACGGTGGCGAGAGAGGGAGACGAGAGGCGAGAGAGGGGCGAGTGTGTCCACCGGCGAGGGGAGGGTCGGCTTTTATAGCGGCGCGGGGGTGGCAAACGTGCGTACGCGTGGCGGGAGGGGAGGCGCGTCGCCGCACTGCGCCGCCCATGAGGAATCAATGGAAGGCTGACCGGCGACAGCCTTGCATTGATTCCCCGCGGGAAAACGAGGCGATGAGGAAGACGAGACAAGGCCCGTCGCTGACTCGGCGTCCCCACCGGGTTTTTGCGCAAAAAACGCTTCCCCCGGCACCCCCGGGCGCCCCCTAGCGCGCCGGGTTCGGTCTGGGTCCGCCGGCGCCAAAATCGGACCTAACCGGCGAAAATTGGGTTTCTGGGAGCGCGACTGTGCCTTTTTTTTACGCCGGCGAAAATTGTATATACCATCTTTTTTGATGCGTGGGTTTGTGCTGTTAGTGGCCAGGCATGGCAGCCGGGGTAGTGCGTGCGCATGCGTGCACTAGTGCAGAACCGGGCTTTAGCACCGGTTCGTAAGGCCCTTTAGTGCCGGTTCAGCAAACGGCACTAAAGGGTGGGGGGCGGGGAGACCATTAGTATCGGTTGGTAACACCAACCGGTACTAAAAGGTTTAGGGGTTTTAGTTTTATTATTATTTTTTCCTTTAATTTTGTGTTTTCCATTTTTTTTTCATTTGCTGGTATTTTACGATACTACATATTGTACACGTTATGCATATATATAAATAGAATTTCTCGTAGAACCGATCATATATAATATATATATATATAATATATATAGATATAATATATCTTAGCAATAGAATGTCTCGCACCACCATTCACACATACACACATGTATATATACAATTTGGTATATACAAAGACCGGCGAGGTATATTTACGTACAGTAGCAATTTAGAGATTGTTTTTACATTACAATGAGTTATTAAATCACTAGGTGAAAGAACCACGGATTAGTTTCAAGTGGATGGATCCTAAGTGATCAAGTCATGGATTATCATCACTTAGGATCCATCCACTTAAAACTAATCCACGGTTCTTTCACCCAATGATATAATAGCTCATCATCATCATCATCATATTAATATAAAAACTCTTGCATCATATCATCACCAACAACACTAGCTAATAATCATCATAGTCATTACCACTATTTAATCATCATAGTCATTACCGCTATCTAATCAGCACCAACACTAGCTAATAATAATCATCATAGTCATTACCACCAACACTAGCTATTTAATCATCACAGTCATAGTGTAGCACATCATCATCTTCAAACTCATTCTAGCTAGCTAATCACTCTTGCTGCTCTCTCTGAGCTAAGATAGCATAGAACATGTGTAGCACTCCTGATTCATCATATTGGAGCATGCAGATGAACCTGTCTCCTAATTGTGGGCTGCGCTTCTGATTGCTGCCCCCTAGTACTTCTCTGCGATCCTTCACAATTTTGCTCCAGTCTTTCACTATTAAGACTTGCTCGGTTTTATAAATCCTGAATGCACTCATGTGCAATGTAGGATGTCTTGGCCGTAAGCTAACCATTGCCATGCAACCTTTAGTCTCGATACAATGAGGCACAACTATCATCAGGAGTCCCTGTTGAAGAACATCGTAGTAACATACTTAGCAATGAAGTTTAGCTTAAAAAATAATGTATGCAAAAGATGCACTGATGACAAATAGTAAAAATCTTACCATCTTTCCTAAATAGATGTGACCGTAGTTCAATACGAACACTATTGGTCGCACATTTTGAGTACTAAGATTTTCGAGTCCAGGAAAATAATTTGTCTTGACAGCATCAAGATCCTCAAGCCATGAAACATAATGACTTATCTCCTCGCAGTTTAGTTCAGCCCCGGGACAGTGGTAGGTCATGTCTACCAAGCGCCGGACATGTTTGCTTGAATGGAAATAAGCTGTCAATAGAAATTAGTTGTCAACTATTTTTGAATAAACAATATCGAAGACATAAATATGGTTGAGAAACTCACATAATGGTAGAACTGGAGGCGTCTGCACATCGACCCAGATGTCGATATTACCTTCAATATCATCTTCCGGACGAATATCAAAGGTGATAAGCATATCAGGCTCAAATGCATAAGCCTTGCATAGTGCTCTCCAATTTTTGCATTCAAAATAGGTGTAGGTGTCAGCATTGTAAAATTTTGCGTCGAAAGTATAACCATGCTCTGTCCTCAAGTGAACTCTCTTTACCTCCATAGTTTCCATAGGACTGAAACCAATTTTATCCAAGACAAAAATTCTTGCATGGCAGGGGATACGCTAGTAGAATAGTAAAAAATTAAAATTATAAGTTGAAGCAAATGAAGCAGAAGTCATGCTTAATTACGAAAAAGGACTTGTCGTTGTGACTTACTATATCCACTTCGAAGGTCTCATCCAGCTTGATGCTGAAGCGCCTACCATCAACTAGGAAACTTCTGTCGCACAGGCCGCGCTCGTCTTCGCAGTATTCGCAAATACCGAAATCCTTTTCGTCGTCAGACATTTACTATGTTCATATAGCATTCTTTGATGACAAAGTGATAATGACATAAATTCAACTAGTTCTATTAATTCAACTAATTCACCTAAGCACTTACTAAAAATAAACTAGTTCTATTAATTTTCTTACTAAAAATAAACTAGTTCTATAGTAAAATTTTAATTAGATCATCAAATCTCATATACCTAAATTTTCTTACTAAAAATAAACTAGTTCTATTAATTCAACTAGTTCAACTAAGCACTTACTATAAATAAAAATAATTAATTTTCTTCTAATTCAACTAAGCACTTACTAATTCACTAAGCACTTATAATTTTCTTACTAATTCAACTAAGCACTTACTATAATTCATCTAATTCATCTAACATTTGACATTAATATCTAACATTTCTATCTAATTCATCTAACATTTGACAATAATATCTAACATTTCTATCTAATTCATCTAACAATTTGACATTAATCTAACATTTATATAAACTAAAAGTATAAAAAACTAAAAAATAGAAAACAGAAAACAATTAAGAAAAATCTGTCTCTGTGTGTGTGTGTATACACTGTGTGTGTGTGCTGTGTGTGTGTGTGTGTACTGTGTGTGTGAGGGCGGCCATGGCGCGGCAGGGGGCGGTCTTACAGCGGGGCGACGGCCGGCGATGCGAGGCGACGGGGGCGGCGACGGGGGGCGGCGACGGGCTGGGGCGGCGACGGGGATGGGCCGGGGCGGCGCGCGACGGGGACGGTCCGGCGGCGGCGCGCGACGACGGGGACGGGCGCGGCGACGGGGCGGCGACGGGGACGTACGGGCGTGGCGATGGGGACGGCGACGGCGACCGCGCGCGACGGGGGCGGCGACGGGGCGGCGACGGTGACGGGCGACGGTGACGAGGTTGAAGCAGAGGAAGAAGAGAAGAAAACTGAAAATTTCGTAAGTGCTGCTTATATAGGATCGACCTTTAGTACCGGTTGGAGCCACCAACCGGTACTAAAGGTCAAATTTGGCCAGGCGAAGCGGCGGGAAGCGACCCCCCAACCGGTACTAAAGGTCAAATTTGGCCAGGCCAAGCGGCGGGAAGCGACCCCCCCTTTAGTACCGGTTGGAGCCACCAACGAGTACAAAAGGGTGTGCGCTGGCCCAGGTGCGCTGCGCAAAGTTTAGTCCCACCTCGCCGAGTTAAGGGCAGCCGCACTGGTTTATAAACCCAGCCGCTGCTGATCCTTCGAGCTCCTCTCTAAAGCAGGCCTTCTGGACCTACCTGTGCTGTGCTGCCCTGTTGGGTCTACTGGGCTTGCGGGCCTGCATCCTGGCCCAACTATAGGTTGGGTTTCTAGTCGTCTGCAGGCCGCTGTGGCCCAGTAGGCGGGCTTTTTTATTTAGTTTTTTTCTTTTTTTTCTTTTCTGCTTTATTTATTTTCTTTTATTTATTTCTGAGTTGTGTTTTGATGTATTTAGAATTTCTTTGTGAATATATTTGCTTTAGGTACAAAAAATTACAAACTTTCTGTTAGTGCTAGTAGTTTTTAAATTTGAATAGTTTAAATTTGTCTGCTTTATTTATTTCTGAGTTATTTTTTGCTGTATTTAGAATTTTCTTGTGAATAATTTTGCTTTAGGTACAAAAAATTACAAACTTTCTGTTAGTGCCAGTAGTTTTCAAATTTGAATAGTTTAAATTTGTCTACTTTATTTATTTTCTTTTATTTATTTCTGAGTTGTTTTTTGCTGTATTTAGAATTTCTTTGTGAATATTTTTGCTTTGGGTACAAAAAATTTCAGGGTTATTTAGCTCAAAAAAATCAGTAAATGCATGAAAAATAGCAAATGAAGTCAGAAAGGGTTGAAAGTTGATGACCTGGCTTTGAATGGTGCATACTGAACGCACAAAAACTCTGGAGTTGTAATAAGTTAAAAATATGAAATGCCTTTGTAACAGACGAGTTTTTGTTCGAAACCCTGAGACTACGAAAGAGATTGTCCATTTTGTACACGAAGTGCATCCAGTTTTTGCAGTAACCCTCTCAACTTTTTAGCAGATGCTATGTGGGTGAAATGATGATACCAAGCCTAATTTCAACATTTTCAGAGTTCATTTGTAGTGCTTTTCAACTTCAGGGTCATTTAGCTAAAAAAATCAGTAAATGCAAGAAAAATAGCAAATGATGTCAGAAAGGGTTGAAAATTGATGACGTGGTTTCGAATGGACAATATTGAACGCACAAAAAGTATGGAGTTGAAATAAGTAAAAAAATGAAATGCCTTTGTAACAGACGAATTTTTGTCCGAAACCGTGATACTTCGAAAGAGATTGTCCATTTTGTACACGAAGTGCCTCCAGTTTTTGCCGTAACCCTCTCAACTTTTTAGCACATGCTATGTGGGTCAAATGATGACACCATGCCAACTTTCAACCTTTTCAGAGTTCATTTGTAGTGCTTTGCAATTTCAAGGTCATTTAGCTTAAAAAAAATCAGTAAACGCATGAAAAATAGCAAATGAAGTCAGAAAGGGTTGAAAATTGATGACGTTGCTTCGAATGGCGCATACTGAACGCACAAAAAGTCAGGAGTTGAAATAAGTTAAAAAAATGAAATGCCTTTGTAACAGACGAGTTTTCGTCTGAAACCCTGATAGTACGAAAGAGATTGTCCATTTTGTACACGAAGCGCATCCAGTTTTTGCCGTAACCGTCTTAACTTTTTAGCACATGCTATGTGGGTGAAATGATGATACCATGCCTACTTTCAACCTTTTTAGAGTTCATTTGTAGTGCTTTTCAATTTCAGCGTCATTTAGCTCAAAAAAATCAGTAAATGGATGAAAAATAGCAAATGAAGTCAGAAATGGTTGAAAGTTGATGACGTGGCTTTGAATGGTGCATACTGAACGCACAAAAAGTCTGGAGTTGTAATAAGTTAAAAAAATGAATTGACTGTGTAACAGATGAGTTTTTGTCCGAAACCCTGATACTACGAAAGAGATTGTCCATTTTGTACACGAAGTGCATCCAGTTTTTGCCGTAACCCTCTCAACTTTTTAGCACATGCTATGTGGGTGAAATGATGAGACCATGCCAACTTTCAAGCTTTTTAGAGTTCATTTGTAGTGCTTTTCAATTTCAAGGTAATTTAGCTAAAAAAAATCAGTAAATGCATGAAAAATAGCAAATGAAGTCAGAAAGGGTTGAAAATTGATGACGTGGATTCGAATGGAGCATACTGAACGCACAAAAATTCTGGAGATGAAATAAGTTAAAAAAATGAAATACCTTTGTAACAGACGAGTTTTCGTCTAAAACCCTGATACTTCGAAAGAGATTGTCCATTTTGTACACGAAGCGCATCCAGTTTTTGCCGTAACCCTCTCAACTTTTTAGCACATGCTATGTGGGTGAAATGATGATACCATGCCTACTTTCAACCTTTTGAGAGTTCATTTGTAGTGCTTTTCAATTTCAGGGTCATTTAGCTCAAAAAAAATCAGTAAATGCATAAAAAATAGCAAATGAAGTCAGAAAGGGTTGAAAGTTGATGACGTTGCTTTGAATGGTGCATACTGAACGCACAAAAAGTATGGAGTTGTAATAAGTTAAAAAATGAATTGCCTTTATAACAGATGAGTTTTCGTCCGAAACCCAGATACTACGAAAGAGAATGTCCATTTTGCACACGAAGTGCATCCAGTTTTTGCCGTAACCCTCTTTTTTAGCACATACTATGTGGGTGAAATGATGAGACCATGCCAACTTTCAACCTTTTCAGAGTTCATTTGTAGTGCTTTTCAATTTCAGGGTCATTTAGCTAAAAAAATCAGTAAATGCATGAAAAATAGCAAATGAAGTCAGAAAGGGTTGAAAGTTGATGACGTGGTTTCGAATGGAGCATACTGAACGCACAAAAAGTCTGGAGTTGACATAAGTTACCAAAAATGAAATGCCTTTATAACAGACGAGTTTTCGTCTGAAACCCTGATACTTCGAAAGAGATTGTCCATTTTGTACACGAAGTGCATCCAGTTTTTGCCGTAAGCCTCTCAACTTTTTAGCACATGCTATGTGGGTGAAATGATGATACCATGCCAACTTTCAACCTTTTCAGAGTTCATTTGTAGTGCTTTTCAATTTCAGGGTCATTTAGCTAAAAAAAATCAGTAAACGCATGAAAAATAGCAAACGAAGTCAGATATGGTTGAAAGTTGATGACGTGGCTTTGAATGGTGCATATTGAACGCACAAAAAGTCTGGAGTTGTAATAAGTTAAAAAAAATGAATTGACTTTGTAACAGATGAGTTTTCGTCCGAAACCCTGATACTACGAAAGAGATTGTCCATTTTGTACACGAAGTGCTTCCAGTTTTTGCCATAACCCTCTCAACTTTTTAGCAGATGCTATGTGGGTGAAATGATGAGACCATGCCAACTTTCAACATTTTCAGAGTTCATTTGTAGTGCTTTTCAATTTCAGGGTCATTTAGCTAAAAAAATCAGTAAATGCATGAAAAATAGCAAATGAAGTCAGATAGGGTTGAAAATTGATGACGTGGTTTCGAATGGAGCATAGTGAACGCACAAAAATTCTGGAGTTGAAATAAGTTAAAAAAATGAAATACCTTTGTAACAGACGAGTTTTCGTCTGAAACCCTGATACTTCGAAAGAGATTGTCCATTTTGTACACGAAGCGCATCCAGCTTTTGCCGTAACCCTCTCAACTTTTTAGCACATGCTATGTAGGTGAAATGATGATACCATGCCTACTTTCAACCTTTTCAGAGTTCATTTGTAGTGTTTTTCAATTTCAGGGTCATTTAGCTCAAAAAAATCAGTAAATGCATGAAAAATAGCAAATGAAGTCAGAAAGGGTTGAAAGTTGATGACGTGGCTTTGAATGGTGCATACTGAACGCACAAAAAGTCTGGAGTTGTAATAAGTTAAAAAAATGAATTGCCTTTATAACAGATGAGTTTTCGTCCGAAACCCAGATACTACGAAAGAGATTGTCCATTTTGTACATGAAGTGCATCCAGTTTTTGCCGTAACCTTCTTTTTTAGCACATACTATGTGTGTGAAATGATGAGACCATGCCAACTTTCAACCTTTTCAGAGTTCATTTGTAGTGCTTTTCAATTTCAGGGTCATTTAGCTAAAAAATCAGTAAATGCATGAAAAATAGCAAATGAAGTCAGAAAGGGTTGAAAAATGATGACGTGGTTTCGAATGGAGCATACTGAACGCACAAAAAGTCTGGAGTTGAAATAAGTTACCAAAAATGAAATGCCTTTATAACAGACGAGTTTTCGTCTGAAACCCTGGTACTTCGAAAGAGATTGTCCATTTTGTACACGAAGTGCATCCAGTTTTTTCCATAAGCCTCTCAACTTTTTAGCACATGCTATGTGGGTGAAATGATGATACCATGCCTACTTTCAACCTTTTCAGAGTTCATTTGTAGTGCTTTTCAATTTCAGGGTCATTTAGCTCAAAAAAAATCAGTAAATGCATGAAAAATAGCAAATGAAGTCAGAAAGGGTTGAAAGTTGATGACGTGGCTTTGAGTGGTGCATACTGAATGCACAAAAAGTCTGGAGTTGTAATAAGTTAAAAAAAATGAATTGCCTTTGTAACAGATGAGTTTTCGTCCGAAACCCTGATACTACAAAAGAGATTGTCCATTTTGTACACGAAGTGCATCCAGTCTTTGCCGTAACCCTCTCAACTTTTTAGCACATGCTATGTGGGTGAAATGATGAGACCATGCTAATTTTCAACCTTTTCAGGGTTCATTTGTAGTGCTTTTCAATTTCATGGTCATTTAGGTAAAAAAAAATCAGTAAATGCATGAAAAATAGCAAATGAAGTTAGAAAGGGTTGAAAATTGATGACGTGGCTTCGAATGGAGCATACTGAAAGCACAAAAAGTCTGGAGTTGAAATAAGTTAAAAAAATGAAATGCCTTTGTAACCGACGAGTTTTCGTCTGAAACCCTGATACTTCGAAAGAGATTGTCCATTTTGTACACGAAGCGCATCCAGTTTTTGCCGTAACCCTCTCAACTTTTTAGCACATGCTATGTGGGTGAAATGATGATACCATGCCTACTTTCAACCTTTTCAGAGTTCATTTGTAGTGCTTTTCAATTTCAGGGTCATTTAGCTCAAAAAATTCAGTAAATGCATGAAAAATAGCAAATGAAGTCAGAAAGGGTTGAAAGTTGATGATGTGGCTTTGAATGGTGCATACTGAACGCACAAAAAGTCTGGAGTTGTAATAAGTTAAAAAAATGAATTGCCTTTATAACAGATGAGTTTTCGTCCAAAACCCAGATACTACGAAAGAGATTGTCCATTTTGTACACGAAGTGCATCCAGTTTTTGCCGTAACCCTCTCAACTTTTAGCACATGCTAGTGGTGAAATGATTGATACCAGATAGGCCAACAAAACGCGTTGTGCAGACGACATTGTGGATGACAGAGTGGGGTGGGACCAGACTTTGTGTAGTGCTTTTCAATTTCAGGGTCATTTAGCTCAAAAAAATCAGTAAATGGATGAAAAATAGCAAATAAAGTCAGAAATGGTTGAAAGTTCATGACGTGGCTTTGAATGGTGCATACTGAACGCACAAAAAGTCTGGAGTTGTAATAAGTTAAAAAAATGAATTGACTTTGTAACAGATGAGTTTTTGTCCGAAACCCTGATACTACGAAAGAGATTGTCCATTTTATACACGAAGTGCATCCAGTTTTTGCCGTAACCCTCTCAACTTTTTAGCACATGCTATTTGGGTGAAATGATGAGACCATGCCAACTTTCAAGCTCTTCAGAGTTCATTTGTAGTGCTTTTCAATTTCAAGATCATTTAGCTAAAAAAATCAGTAAATTCATGAAAAATAGCAAATGAAGTCAGAAAGGGTTGAAAATTGATGACGTGGTTTCGAATGGAGCATACTGAACGCACAAAAATTCTGGAGATGAAATAAGTTAAAAAAATGAAATACCTTTGTAACAGACGAGTTTTCGTCTGAAACCCTGATACTTCGAAAGAGATAGTCCATTTTGTACACGAAGCGCATCCAGATTTTGCAGTAACCCTCTCAACTTTTTAGCACATGCTATGTGGGTGAAATGATGATACCATGCCTACTTTCAACCTTTTGAGAGTTCATTTGTAGTGCTTTTCAATTTCAGGGTCATTTAGCTCAAAAAATCAGTAAATGCATAAAAAATAGCAAATGAAGTCAGAAAGGGTTGAAAGTTGATGACGTTGCTTTGAATGGTGCATACTGAATGCACAAAAAGTATGGAGTTGTAATAAGTTAAAAAATGAATTGCCTTTATAACAGATGAGTTTTCGTCCGAAACCCAGATACTACGAAAGAGATTGTCCATTTTGTACACGAAGTGCATCCAGTTTTTACCGTAACCCTCTTTTTTAGCGCATACTATGTGGGTGAAATGATGAGACCATGCCAACTTTCAACCTTTTCAGAGTTCATTTGTAGTGCTTTTCAATTTCAGGGTCATTTAGCTAAAAAAATCAGTAAATGCATGAAAAATAGCAAATGAAGTCAGAAAGGGTTGAAAGTTGATGACGTGGTTTCGAATGGAGCATACTGAACGCACAAAAAGTCTGGAGTTGAAATAAGTTACCAAAAATGAAATGCCTTTATAACAGACGAGTTTTCGTCTGAAACCCTGATACTTCGAAAGAGATTGTCCATTTTGTACACGAAGTGCATCCAGTTTTTGCCGTAAGCCTCTCAACTTTTTAGCACATGCTATGTGGGTGAAATGATGATACCATGCCAACTTTCAACCTTTTCAGAGTTCATTTGTAGTGCTTTTCAATTTCAGGGTCATTTAGCTAAAAAAAATCAGTAAACGCATGAAAAATAGCAAACGAAGTCAGAAATGGTTGAAAGTTGATGACGTGGCTTTGAATGGTGCATATTGAACGCACAAAAAGTCTGAAGTTGTAATACGTTAAAAAAAATGAATTGACTTTGTAACATATGAGTTTTCGTCCGAAACCCTGATACTACGAAAGAGATTGTCCATTTTGTACACGAAGTGCATCCAGTTTTTGCCGTAACCCTCTGAACTATTTAGCACATGCTATGTGGGTGAAATGATGAGACCATGCCAACTTTCAACATTTTCAGAGTTCATTTGTAGTGCTTTTCAATTTCAGGGTCATTTAGCTAAAAAAATCAGTAAATGCATGAAAAATAGCAAATGAAGTCAGATAGGGTTGAAAATTGATGACGTGGTTTCGAATGGAGCATACTGAACGCACAAAAATTCTGGAGTTGAAATAAGTTAAAAAAATGAAATACCTTTGTAACAGACGAGTTTTCGTCTGAAACCCTGATACTTCGAAAGAGATTGTCCATTTTGTAGACGAAGCGCATCCAGTTTTTTCCGTAACCCTCTCAACTTTTTAGCACATGCTATGTAGGTGAAATGATGATACCATGCCTACTTTCAACCTTTTCAGAGTTCATTTGTAGTGTTTTTGAATTTCAGGGTCATTTAGCTCAAAAAAATCAGTAAATGCATGAAAAATAGCAAATGAAGTCAGAAAGGGTTGAAAGTTGATGAAGTGGCTTTGAATGGTGCATATTGAACGCACAAAAAGTCTGGAGTTGTAATAAGTTAAAAAAATGAATTGCCTTTATAACAGATGAGTTTTCGTCCGAAACCCAGATACTACGAAAGAGATTGTCCATTTTGTACACGAAGTGCATCCAGTTTTTGCCGTAACCTTCTTTTTTAGCACATACTATGTGGGTGAAATGATGAGACCATGCCAACTTTCAACCTTTTCAGAGTTCATTTGTAGTGCTTTTCAATGTCAGGGTCATTTAGCTAAAAAAATCAGTAAATGCATGAAAAATAGCAAATGAAGTCAGAAAGGGTTGAAAAATGATGACGTGGTTTCGAATGGAGCATACTGAACGCACAAAAAGTCTGGAGTTGAAAGAAGTTACCAAAAATGAAATGCCTTTATAACAGACGAGTTTTCGTCTGAAACCCTGGTACTTCGAAAGAGATTGTCCATTTTGTACACGAAGTGCATCCAGTTTTTGCCGTAAGCCTCTCAACTTTTTAGCACATGCTATGTGGGTGAAATGTTGATACCATGCCTACTTTCAACCTTTTCAGAGTTCATTTGTAGTGCTTTTCAATTTCAGGGTCATTTAGCTCAAAAAAAATCAGTAAATGCATGAAAAATAGCAAATGAAGTCACAAAGGGTTGAAAGTTGATGACGTGGCTTTGAGTGGTGCATACTGAATGCACAAAAAGTCTGGAGTTGTAATAAGTTAAAAAAATGAATTGCCTTTGTAACAGATGAGTTTTCGTCCGAAACCCTGATACTACAAAAGAGATTGTCCATTTTGTACACGAAGTGCATCCAGTCTTTGCCGTAACCCTCTTAACTTTTTAGCACATGCTATGTGGGTGAAATGATGAGACCATGCCAATTTTCAACCTTTTCAGAGTTCATTTGTAGTGCTTTTCAATTTCATGGTCATTTAGGTAAAAAAAATCAGTAAATGCATGAAAAATAGCAAATGAAGTCAGAAAGGGTTGAAAATTGATGACGTGGCTTCGAATGGAGCATACTAAAAGCACAAAAAGTCTGGAGTTGAAATAAGTTAAAAAAATGAAATGCCTTTGTAACAGACGAGTTTTCGTCTGAAACCCTGATACTTCGAAAGAGATTGTCCATTTTGCACACGAAGTGCATCCAGTTTTTGCCGTAACCCTCTCAACCTTTTAGCACATGCTATGTGGGTGAAATGATGATACCATGCCTACTTTCAACCTTTTCAGAGTTCATTTGTAGTGCTTTTCAATTTCAGGTTCATTTAGCTCAAAAAATTCAGTAAATGCATGAAAAATAGCAAATGAAGTCAGAAAGGGTTGAAAGTTGATGATGTGGCTTTGAATGGTGCATACTGAACGCACAAAAAGTCTGGAGTTGTAATAAGTTAAAAAAATGAATTGCCTTTATAACAGATGAGTTTTCGTCCGAAACCCAGATACTACGATCCGAAAGAATTGTCCATTTTGTACAACGAAGTGCATCCAGTTTTTCCGTAACCCCTCAACTTTTAGCACATGCTATGTGGGTGAAAGATGATACCATGCCAACTTTCAACTTTTCAGAGTTCATTTGTAGTGCTTTTCAATTTCGGTCTATTAGCAATCAAAAAATCAGTAAATGCATGAAAAATAGCAAATGAAGTCAAAAGGTGAAAGTTGATGACGTGGCTTGAGTGGTGCATACTAATGCACAAAAAGTCTGGAGTTGTAATAAGTTAAAAAATGAATGCCTTTGTAACAGATAGTTTTCGTCCGAACCCTGATACTACAAAAGGATGTCCATTTTGTACACGAAGTGCATCCAGTTTGCCGTAACCCTCTCAATCATTTTTAGCACATGCTGGTGGGTGAAATGATGAGACCATGCCTTTTCAACCTTTTCAGAGTTCATTTGTAGTGCTTTTCAATTTCATGGTCATTTGCTAAAAAAATCAGTAATGCATGAAAAATAGCAAATGAAGTCAGAAAGGGTTGAAAATTGACGGACGTGGCTTCGAATGGAGCATACTGAAAGCACGAAATCTGGAGTAGAATAAGTTAAAAAAAAATGAAATGCCTTTGTACAGACGAGTTTTCGTCTGAAACGCTGATACTTCAGAAGAGATTGTCCATTTTGCACACGAAGTGCATCCGTTTTTGCCCGTAACCCTATGCCCCTGAAATTGAAAAAGCACTACAAATTGAACTCTGAAAGAGTTGAAAATGGCATGGATATTCAGATTTCACCCACATAGAGGTGCTAAGTTAGA